>CM057346.1:314095013-315555641 GCA_030015575.1 Agapanthus africanus | reverse complement strand
GAGTCTACTAATAGAGTATCGATGCCCAGTCTCGAAACTCCTACGACTAGTGACCACTTTAAGGATGTGCTTATAGACTACCCAACTCTCACGTATATGATCGCCATCATATTGCTGGTAGTCAAGCAAGAATCCTAAGGGCTCTATCAACGCGTAATTGTGATCTGTAACATCACTTAAAGCTGTACACGATGATAAAGATAAACCAGATAGTATACTTGTAGGGTTCCTAGGCACCCTAATGAGGTCACACAAGGCATCGAACATGCCAAATTAAAATTTTAACGGTGCCGAGAGACCCGACTACGGATCGTTTGCTAGATGTTTAAGCGAAAAAGCTAACTAGTTAACAATTAACTAAGAGATACGGAAATACAACCTTTGTAGATCCGGTCCTCCACCTCCACGGCTCCGAGATGAGGTCCTCTCCGCTGTCCAAATCAAATCCGGGCTCTAGCGTCGGCTTCGTCGGAGAATGGGCAAGCTAGGTCGTCGATGTCCATGCCGAAGATGATCTACGTCGAGGCATCGCTAGATCAAGCTCACAACTTCACCAAGTCATGAAACTTGTGAAGGAAACACACTCTACTACTTGGCAAGAGGTAGAGGATGAAGAAATAGGAGTTGGGTTCACTTTAGAATTGGATTTCTCACTCATCTTCATCAATCACCATTGATGAAGTGGAGGTTTCTTCATGGAAGAAGATGAAGAAGAAGAAGAAAGAATTATGATAAGTTAATTGAAAAAGAAAAGAAAATGAATTCTTATCATAAAATTAACCATAGTCAAGTGTAGAGACTAAACTAGGGTTAGTGGGAATAGTTAGGGTTGAGGATGAGATAAGAATGGTTGGCTTTATCAAAGCTTCATGAAGCTTCAACTAAAGAACAAATAAAGCCACCATTCTTTTCTCTTTTCCATTTATTTTCCAAAATGTATAAACAAATAAATAAATGAATAAATAAGTAATGGAAAATAAAACCCTAACCACTCTCACAACCATGGTTTAATCTTCACACAAAACACAAGTTAGCATGCATCATCAAACGTGATACATACAAGTGCACAAAAATATATCACATATACAATGTGCACAATCCAAGTGAGAAAATCCGTTTAAAGTGAACCAATACTAGTTAGTGCAAAGTAACATATCAAATATATAATTATGCATTAAATCATTAAATCAACACTTGATTCAATGATCCGGTCATGTCGCACACAACCGACTAGTATTCAATGTATCGGCTTATCGAATCAACGCTTGAATCGATAACTAGGTTATATCGCATACAACCTTTCCGATACATTCATCGCGAGAATGGAATGCGGCATCACATACACGCATTATTCTCGGTCCCGCACATATCTCATATGCGCTCCTATTTCGTTTCGCTTGAGCCAGGAAACCTCTGTGTAGGACTCTAAAGACTCGTCAATACGCCGGCAGCGGATGATGATCATATCAAACATCCACAAGCCGCAAGCGGTCTGCTAAACGTAACGGCCACCCGGGTATTGAGCGATCTGAAGATCGACGAGCAAGCCCGCTCACACTCCAGTGAATCCGACCAGTAACACTACCGTACAGTCCGGTCTGATCGTCTGATATGTCGCATATCTCGCCTAGGGGTGGTAAACGTCAGACCCCAATAGCTCGATAAGTCGTGTCGATATGAGGTCTATAACTATTCGAGAAACTACTGGTAACACTTACCAGTAAATCTCAGCAACCCTGGCCAGGGATTTCCTGTTATAGCCAATCGAACACAGCGCAACATCAACCCCTTATACCGGGAGAGACGAATCCCCTCCTATCGCTCATTGCCTCCATGTGACTCGGGACTGTACCCAAAAACCACCGTTTTGCACGCCCTCTTGGACGTGGTAAGATGGAAATCAAAGCACAGTGGGAACCACACAAGACTCTATGACGATCTCGGGTCAACAGACTACTCTGTACCAGTGTCACCAGAGAACTGCCATCTGACGTGAGGTATAATACCATCTGGGAGTTCTCGGCGAGTCCGTCCAGTGTACCCAGTCTTTACTGAGCACCCGTATATCTCCTCTGATGTCAAACACCAATGGATATGGGATCATCCATCGCCCATCTGTATGGATCGAGAAGGTACACGCTAGTCTACTCTGGTATATCGATGCCCCGTCTCGATACACCCACGACTAGGGACTTTGAAGGATGTACTTATGGACTACCATGTCCCCACTAGTATGATCTGCATTATAGTCCAGGTAGTCAAGTACAGATCCTAAGGGCTTTACCAACATGTAACAGAGAGACAATCAGCATACACGTTAAGGTAAAGGGTAACCAGATAGCATACTATCATGTCGAGCAAGAAAGTCCTCCCTATATATGTCCCAGCATCCACTACAATATACATCCTATGTACAGTAATGGCCTCTAGGGCATACATATAACTAACAATCTCCCACTTGCACTAGGGCCATCTGATAGCAGTGGTTGTAGTATCTCATACTCAACCATCCCATAAAAGTCTCTCTCTGGGAACAGGCCTTTGTGAGTGGATCCGCTGTGTTGTCCTCTGAGTTTACTCTCCTAACCTCGATCCCCTGGAGATCAACCATCTCCATGATCAGGTGATACTGCCTTAGAATATGTCTGGATCACTGATGGGACTAACGTTCCTTGGCATAAGCCACAACCCCATTGTCACACAATGGGAGGAACTAAGTTCATCTCATGAACCAATATACACCCAGACAACCATTTTGGTAGCATCTTAAGTAGCAATGTATCCAGCCTTTTTCTTCTAGTATGCCACGGTATCTAGCTTGGAACTCTTCCAACATACCGTCCCTTTACTGAGGGTAAAGACAATGCCTGCGACTGACATTCAGTCGTCTTTATCACCCTGGAACCCTTCCAGTGATTCTCCCCAGGATCAATTGATACCATCTCACTACATCTAGTGAGTATCCTAACATCCATTTAGATCTATCTCATAAATCCAAAATCAGGATTTAGGAGGTATCACTTTGATCCTTTATGGAGAATCATTGTGATAAGCGGAGATTGACCGAGCGTAGTATAGGAAACTCCTTCCCTATCAAGAGTATGTTATCCACGTACTCTACGATGATCGTCACCATACTCCCTACTACCTTTTTGTTTATACAAGGTTCATCTACCATTTTGATGATGTCAACTTCTTTGACTACCACATCAAAACAGATGTTCCAACTCCGCGATGCCTACTTTTTCCTATAAAGCATCTTGCACACGTTTCCGCTGCTCCCACTGTCTGTGTACTTATAGACGCTCTCTTCCAAATCATTATTTAGAAAAGCAGTCAAGACACCCAACCACCAGAGATCGTAGTCATGGTATGCAGCCGTGGTAAGTAGGATCTGGATGGACTTAAGCATAGCTACTTGAAAAGGTTTCATCATTATCCACACCTGGTCGATGACGAAAACCTTTAACAAGTCTAGCTTTGAAAGTCTCAACCTTTCCATGTACACCAAGTAATCTTCTCAAGATATACTTGCTCCTGATGGGGATTTAACCCTTCAGATATAGCAACTAAAGTCCATACTTTGTCGGTGTATAAAGATTCCATCTCAGATCACTAAGCATCCAGCCATTCTTATAGAGTCTTACTCCTGATGGCCAGCTCGAAACTAGTTGGGTCATCATCTCATGATGCAATCCTCGCTCCCACTGTCATAGAGAAACCGAAGTATCTCTCAGGTGGGTGAGGAACCCTACTAGATCGGCGGAGAGGCTGAGGTTCGTTGGTATCTACTGAATCCTTTGGTTGTACCAAATCATCTGCTGTAGCTTGTATAGCTGGAACTATTCCAGTTCTACATAACAGACCTTGCCTCGAACTTGTCCGGATTATGGTTTTAGACATAGGCCGGACAACCCCAAATCTTAACTAGCTTAAGACATGGGCTCTTCCCATACCATATCTCATATGGAGCGGTAGGCAACTGACTTGATTTGAACCCTATTCAATAGGTATGCAGCTTCTCAAGTGCATAACTCCCAAAAAGGAAATAGGTAACTCAGTAATACTCATCATAGAGCACACCTTATCATATAGGGTGTGATTGCTCCGCCCTGATATACCATCGTGCTATGGTGTATACAGAGGAGTAATGCTGAGAGAGAATCTCATTCTCCTTTAGAAAAGTCCAGGATTTCCGTGCTCAAGTATTCTCCTCCCTGATCTCATCATAGGACATAATACTTATACCCGTATTTTGGCTCTCTACTTCTCGCTTATATTCTGTGAATATCTCAAAAGGTTCGGACTCATGTTTCAGCAGGAACATATGACTGAATCTTGAGAGATTATTAGAGAATGTAATGAAGTACAAAGAACCGGTCTTGGCATGTGTAGACTGGGGACCTACATACATCAACATGTATCATCCCAAGAGTTTACTAACTCTTTCTCTGTTTCCAGTAAACGGAGCTATGGTCATCTTATCTTTGTGACATGACTGGCGAGTTTCACAAGATGTAAATTCAAACTGATTTAAATATGCATCTATATGTAACTCTAGCTAGTCGGGTCACATTGATATGACCTAGTCTACAATACCTCAAGAAGAATTCGTTCATTTCTGAACTCTTCCTCTTGTGTGTGTTCCATATACTAAGAACTGTAGTTTGATTTAGAACATTAATGCTTTTAGATAACGTGCCTGAACCGATCAACTTTTGATATAGGAAATGTTCAAAACATTATCCAACAATTCAAAATTTTATCATTTCTTTACTAATAAAGAGAGTGATATGATTTTGTATATCAGGTTCGGTATCTAATAACATTCGTTCAGAATCAATGTATTGGTAATACAGGGTGACAGTGACCAACAGACTTGGCTGCAACACTTGCCCCGTTTTCTGCCTCATGAAACTTATCACCCGTTCTCAGTTCTCTACCTTTCTGTAGCCCTATGTAACAGATTACATATCTGGGATCCTGATCTGGTATCACATACCAAGGACGTAAAGGATACCGAGAAACAGTTCTTTGTAACGAACACACCCGAAGATGATGCATCAGCATGCACTCTCTTTGTTTGGGCGGCACGGGAAATCTGGTATTCCCCAATTTCCTGCTCGATCTTATAACAATTATAAGTTAGAGCGGGACCAACGTTCCCCAGCTCAGTATAATAAGCGGGTTCGGTCAATGTTCCGTATTATTATCTTTATTAAGGCGT
Organism: Agapanthus africanus; assembly: GCA_030015575.1. Classification (NCBI taxonomy): domain Eukaryota; kingdom Viridiplantae; phylum Streptophyta; class Magnoliopsida; order Asparagales; family Amaryllidaceae; genus Agapanthus; species Agapanthus africanus. The sequence goes on along the minus strand of CM057346.1, from coordinate 315,550,414 downwards.
GATATGGTCGCTACCAGGAGAGAGAGAGAAGAAAACACTCAGCGTGCGCTCTGTCAAGAATAGATTGGTTATTATTTTATCTAATCAGGATGGCTCCCACTGCTTTTTATCAAATCTTCCTTCAAACCCTAAAAGGAAAGACTAGCCGGGATTAATTACACACTACAAGTTCGCCAATCTTTCAGCTAGGCTCAGTGTCGGTACTTTGAGGGAGGTCCCCCGTGCTTTCGCACGAACCTAATTAATGTAAACCTCGTTTTCCCATAGGCGTAACCTCGTTAACACCTTTCTAGACACCTACTTGATCGGCTAATTGTAATGTATAAAACTCTCCCAGGAGTAACACTTACTCGCAGCGGGTATCGGGATCCAACTATCTCATAGAAGGTATGCAATCTCATTGCAAATTCCAACACTTGAAATTCCCGATAATATTTTGCCCCTAGCGTCCTATGACCTTGACAAAGGTCAACAAACCATAGGCTGCTAGTCAAGTTCAACCCGTCATTTCCTGATTGAAGTAAACCCACCCGCACGACCCTTGACAGAGGTCAACAAGGTCGCACGACTACCCTAAATCAATCACATCATATGCTTATGCAGATAAGCACTAATCAGCTACCGCACACTGCGCCTTGACAGAGGTCAACAAACGCAGCACGAATACTAACCAGTACATATCTGAAATGACGGAGGGCTACGACAGGTTTTTCTGAAAACCTATTGCGTAATGAACTTGATATCGTTGTAGAATCAAATGATTTTAAAATGGAGTGCTTTTGAGGCTTTTCTAGTTTTGCTAAAGGAGTCACTCCCGGTGAAGGGATCGTCGGTCCTTTCCTCGTCGAATGAGGTGCGAGATATATCATATATATCACTGTGCAAAGCAAAAACTCTTAAAAGCAATCAAAAGACAAACCGAGTGTGTAGCATCTGCCAGTTATTGCTAAAGGAGTCACTCCCGGTGAAGGGATCTCGGTCCTTTCCTCATCGAATAAGGTGCAGGATATATCACATATACCTCTATGCAAAGCAAGAACTGTAGCTACCTGTTTTATTTTGAAATTCGATTCTACAACATCTTAGGTTTCTTTTAATTCATTAATCACATTAATGAAGTCCCATCATTTAAATACCTAATCATCACAGATAAATACGACGTACACTTATGCCATCCGCATTCGCCTCGATGTCCCCTCGTGCACCGTTAGGTTAGGTAACAAACGGCAGAGCGGGGCAGGGCTAGCGCGGGTGTAAAACATAAGTAACGTCTATATAATATATCATATATACTATATACTGTATCTATCATAGAACATCACATGATCACATCACAGATATCGCAGCAGAAGAGACATATGAAATATTGGATATAGTAGGACGTCCGTGTTTTCAATACGAGCCAGTATAAAACACGAATTCCACGGTCGCGATGAATAGCCAAACCCACACCCCTAGACCCCTACGAGAGCGGCAAGCAACCCTACCAATTCTAGAGTTAGGAGACCCGGACTCGACTCCTCGAGTTGGTCTCCCACTGGACTCCAGAACCCGGTTACTTGTGCTCCCCTCCTTGGGTCTATCCTAGTGCGGAAAAGTAAATAATATACAACCGGTGACTACTTCCGCAACCTGGAAGCGCCCCAATAAAAGAATATTACATACAAGTTTTTACATGAATGAAAATGAAAAACACTCATCTCACATAAAACCCCCGGCTTTTCAAACACGACGATCCAATATAACATATCCAGCAACACATAACATCACATGTCATCAACGTAAGTAAATATGCGCATCCCAATTGTCGTTGACATATAGCAACGAAACCGGCGATATCACATATTACACTTACGGTCACAGAAAAGAAAGTGTAAAACTACAACAGTTGGAATCCGCAACCTCCTCAGACATCGCATGCCTGACCAAATGAATTACTTAGACATCGCATGCCTAACAATTATAAACCCTGCATTTTAGTCTCATTATCGAAAACACTTTTCAATATCAAGTCGGGCAATTCAACAAGATTCCCGACATTTTGATCGAATGCTCGTCGCAAACTTCAGTAGACGGCCGCACCCCCGATACCGTCGACGAAGTGCACCAAGGCGGAACACCGCTGCCGCGAGCACCCAAACGGATGCTTTCGGCGACGGGGTTCTCCTACAGTCACTTGGTCGGGGCTATGGGGCGAGGCTGTCTATTAAGTTTACCCGGCGAGTATCCGCGTACGCTACGTGATTGCGACGGACTTTTGATCACATCAAAATTCCGTGGCAACCGATCAAGTGAGACTAAACTGCTGTGTTTATAACATTCATTTAGTTATCTCATAACTATTGTGGATTCCAATTATTGTATCCCATTCCGGATAATTAGAAAATGTTAAACTTTCCGATTGAACATTCGAACACCCAAGTTTTCCCGATACAGATCAACACATGAAACAAGTCTAACAACATTCCGTTCGTGCCTCAGTACCAACGGTCCAGCCGTAGAAGGGTCAAGCCAACGCCTCACATGTGGCACGCCATACTGCCCCAAACCCGAAGGTTCAAAGGGCAGTTCAAGACGGTCACATAATCGAGTTAAGGTTTGTTGTCTTCTAGAGGGACCATCGCGTTACTTGCACTACTTAGAACGTCGTTAAACTACGGAAAAATCCAACACTTGGAAATTTCCCGACAGGGGAAAAATTGGGTATTTATATCCGGTCGAACTTTTTAACATATTCTAAAATTTATCCGGAAAGCCACATAGACAAAATTTGATACTCCGATCGAAACATCGAATCCCCAAATCAACTCCAGAAAATCAACTCTTGAATAAATATTAAAAATTCCCAGAAAACTCAGCTCTTTGAACTAGGAATTACTGTGCAAAGGAACAGGGCTGACGTCATCAAGGGGCCGCTGATCCGCCGCAGAAGCCATGCTTCTGCCGCGGATCCGCCGCGAAATTTACTGTTCACCAGAAACTTTTTGCACCGTAATTCTTATTTTTCCCTGCTGAATTTTTTAGCAATTTTTAATTTGGAAAAACTCACTGTTTTCAAAAAAGTACAGAGAGCAAGATTGATTTGGTGTTTCGGGTTCGATGGGGTTTCAAATTCCGTCTAGATTTCGCCTAAGGCTCTAGCTAGGCTCTGATACCACTGTAGGGTTCCTAGGCACCCTAATGAAGTCACACAAGGCATCGAACATGCCAAATTAAAATTTTAACGGTGCCGAGAGACCCGACTACGGATCGTTTGCTAGATGTTTAGGCGAAAAAGCTAACTAGTTAACAATTAACTAAGAGATACGGAAATACAACCTTTGTAGATCCGGTCCTCCACCTCCACGGCTCCGAGATGAGGTCCTCTCCGCTGTCCAAATCAAATCCGGGCTCTAGCGTCGGCTTCGTCGGAGAATGGGCAAGCTAGGTCGTCGATGTCCATGCCGAAGATGATCTACGTCGAGGCATCGCTAGATCAAGCTCACAACTTCACCAAGTCATGAAACTTGTGAAGGAAACACACTCTACTACTTGGCAAGAGGTAGAGGATGAAGAAATAGGAGTTGGGTTTACTTTAGAATTGGATTTCTCACTCATCTTCATCAATCACCATTGATGAAGTGGAGGTTTCTTCATGGAAGAAGATGAAGAAGAAGAAGAAAGAATTATGATAAGTTAATTAAAAAAGAAAAGAAAATGAATTCTTATCATAAAATTAACCATGGTCAAGTGTAGAGACTAAACTAGGGTTAGTGGGAATGGTTAGGGTTAAGGATGAGATAAGAATGGTTGACTTTATCAAAGCTTCATGAAGCTTCAACTAAAGAACAAATAAAGCCACCATTCTTTTCTCTTTTCCATTTATTTTCCAAAATGTATAAACAAATAAATAAATGAATAAATAAGTAATGGAAAAAAAAACCCTAACCACTCTCACAACCATGGTTTAATCTTCACACAAAACACAAGTTAGCATGCATCATCAAACATGATACATACAAGTGCACAAAAATATATCACATATACAATGTGCACAATCCAAGTGAGAAAATCCGTTTAAAGTGAACCAATAGTAGTTAGTGCAAAGTAACATATCAAATATATAATTATGCATTAAATCATTAAATCAACACTTGATTCAATGATCCGGTCATGTCGCACACAACCGACTAGTATTCAATGTATCGGCTTATCGAATCAACGCTTGAATCGATAACTAGGTTATATCGCATACAACCTTTCCGATACATTCATCACGAGAATGGAATGCGGCATCACATACACGCATTATTCTCGGTCCCGCACATATCTCATATGCGCTCCTATTTCGTTTCGCTTGAGCCAGGAAACCTCTGTGTAGGACTCTAAAGACTCGTCAATACGCCGGCAGCGGATGATGATCATATCAAACATCCACAAGCCGCAAGCGGTCTGCTAAACGTAACGGCCACCCGGGTATTGAGCGATCTGAAGATCGACGAGCAAGCCCGCTCACACTCCAGTGAATCCGACCAGTAACACTACCGTACAGTCCGGTCTGATCGTCTGATATGTCGCATATCTCGCCTAGGGGTGGTAAACGTCAGACCCCAATAGCTCGATAAGTCGTGTCGATATGAGGTCTATAACTATTCGAGAAACTACTGGTAACACTTACCAGTAAATCTCAGCAACCCTGGCCAGGGATTTCCTGTTATAGCCAATCGAACACAGCGCAACATCAACCCCTTATACCGGGAGAGACGAATCCCCTCCTATCGCTCATTGCCTCCATGTGACTCGGGACTGTACCCAAAAACCACCGTTTTGCACGCCCTCTTGGACGTGGTAAGATGGAAATCAAAGCACAGTGAGAACCACACAAGACTCTATGACGATCTCGGGTCAACAGACTACTCTGTACCAGTGTCACCAGAGAACTGCCATCTGACGTGTGATATAATACCATCTGGGAGTTCTCGGCGAGTCCGTCCAGTGTACCCAGTCTTTACTGAGCACCCGTATATCTCCTCTGATGTCAAACACCAATGGATATGGGTCATCCATCGCCCATCTGTATGGGTCGAGAAGGTACACGCTAGTCTACTCTGGTATATCGATGCCCCGTCTCGATACACCCACGACTAGGGACTTTGAAGGATGTACTTATGGACTACCATGTCCCCACTAGTATGATCCGCATCATAGTCCAGGTAGTCAAGTACAGATCCTAAGGGCTTTACCAACATGTAACAGAGAGACAATCTGCATACACGTTAAGGTAAAGGGTAACCAGATAGCATACTATCATGTCGAGCAAGAAAGTCCTCCCTCTATATGTCCCAGCATCCACTACAATATACATCCTATGTACAGTAATGGCCTCTAGGGCATACATATAACTAACAATACTAACATCTTGAGTAAGACTGTCCTACCGGCATAGGTCCTCCCTCAATCATTGCAATCACGTGCCTGCGATCCAATAATTCACTTTGAGGGCACTATATCCAACATTCCGTTGTATCTAGATAAACTCCATCAAATCAAATCAGAAACTAGAAATTGTATATTGGTAAACCTAGTCCGACTTGGCTACTGTGCGTGACTTAGAGCGATGGGTTTATGTTCGCTTTCTTGAGTTTTGATGTCTTGCTTATTTATTGTTCTTTCTAGGTTGATCTTCTCCATTGGGGTCGTATATATGTTATTTCGTGGTTGTGATTCCACGAGATAGCGAAGAGCTAGCTCCCTCTAGGGGATGCCTATATATTGTTATGTATATGGTTTTGGATCAAACTATACAAGGGTGGTGCTGCCCAAATTTTTATAAAAAGACGAAACATGTCTTCAACTTGTATAATCCACTTACATTTTCATGTTTCATTAGCTATGCATTTATAGAAAATATGATTCATTATACTTTTATTTCAAAACTGCACCCAACTATTTTCCGCAAAAAGGTTTAGATTTTCTGGGCTTCGGCTTACTTGATTTACGTTACGCCTTTAGACGTTACGTAATTTAAGTGCCGGTCACGTGCTAAATTATGTGTCGTGACAAAGTTGGTATCAGAGTGTTTGGTTTAACCTTGGTTTGAGTCTGGGTTTGACTATGTGGAGTCTAGGGCGTATATATTTCGGAACCTAGGCTTGACCTTACAGAACTTAGAGTTGACAGGGGTTATTAGACCCGAACTTTCGTTTCTGTAAGTGTACGGTAGCGCCCCGGCCAATAATCTGAGGCCAAACGCGGAACAAAAACTTTTACAACTGGCGCTATCGCATACTATAACCCGGATCTTGCCATTAACGCTAAACTAATAAACTGTAAGGAGGTAGAAAGGCTATACCGATCGATCCATGTCCTTTGGTCTTTAGCCATCATCCCACGCTCCTAGCTGCGACTCCGATCTTCTCGTCGAGGTGGCACCACATCACCGAGTCTTTATACGGGCTCCCGCCTCTATACCGAGGCAACTCGGACATCAAGTCTGCTAAAAGAGATGACCAAGATGAAGTAAAGAAAGAGTAGAATACTTTGTCTCATTTCACTCTTTGGTTCTCATCACATGAGAGGGTAAGAGTGGAGGCTGAAGAAGATGCAAAGAGATGGAAATTGTGAGCTCAAGAAACTATCAAGAGAGCAAAAAAACCAAGCACAAAAGGAACCCCTTGGCTGCCCTCTTCTTTTGGTGAGTAGATATATGAGGTTTTATTTTGAAAAAATAAAGAAAATATCTCATAAAATATCTCCTCAAATATCTACACCTAAAACAAACTTCATTAAATCACCATGAGTCACTAGATGACTCATTAGCATTAGTCATTAGTGAACATGCTAGAATTAATGAGTCACCAAAAATGAGTCACACTTTCCAAATCCAATAATCATTTTGTTGGGCCATCGCAGCACCCCGGCCGTCTTTCCGAGGCCAAATGCGGAACAAAAATTTTACAACTTGACGCTACCACAACCAATACCCGGATCGTTCCATTAACCGTAAACTAGTAAACTGTAAAAGAGTTTAGAAATATTATACAGATCGATCCGAGTCCTTCGGTCTTCAATCTCTTTCCTAGCTCCTCGCCGTTATCCCAATCAAGTCCGCTCTCCAGTCTCGCGCGTCAGAATGGAACCACATCGATGAATCTTTATACGGGCTCCCGCTTCAATCCGAAGCAACTCGGACATGAAGTTTGATAGCCGACATGTCTAAGATTGAAGTAGAGAGAGTGTAGAATATTTTGTCTCAAGACACCCAATGATTTGGGTGGAGGTAAATTGAAATTGCCATAGTGTGAAGAAGTGAGCATGGAATTTTGCTAAGAAAAATGCATACATCAAAAATAGGCTCGGCCAAGCTTTTGTGCTCACTGGGGATTTTGTAGAGGTCTGTGGAGTGTAAGAAAAAACCACACATAAATAATAATCCCTCACCCACAACAAAAGCAACAATAAATACAAAAGGGATGAGTCACCAAATAACCCATTCCCAGCCAAGACTTTCGAAACTGCCTATGCTTCCCATTTAATGCACACCAAAATTTGCCCATTTCTAATTAAATATTCCATGCAAATTAAAAACTCCCATTTCCATATTAAAATATTAATCTAAATATTTAAATCGGAATATGAGAAAATGGCAACTTCAAAAAGTAATCCTACAACGGATCACAAGAAACTCCTCGTCCGTAACATACCCGCATTCGCATTCCGACAGAATACGAATGCAACGAGACGAAAATATTCTAACACAATATAATACTAGGATCCGGCTTAAACCAAAGACCACAAGTATTAACCATCCGAAAGATGACACGTGCACAAGTGCATGTGTATGTTTGAACCCAGCCATAAATCCATACGGCCTCTACAACGTTTCGCCCGAACTTGGGAAACTTTCTGTGGGGAAATCTATTGACTCAGCAATACACTGGCACTGGGTATAACTACAAGCACGTCAGAGGTACTATCTATACGTAACGGTTGCCTATGTATTGAACGAAAGGGAAGCTGGCGAGCGAACTCATCCTGAAACCCTACTGAGCCTGACAGTGACAATATTCGTACAGTCCGGTCTGTTCATCTAAGAGTATCACATATCGAGTCTAGGGGTGTGGATAAAGTCAGACCCCTACTTACACGATAATTCGTATCGGTATGAAGCCCATCATCACTTGAGAAACAACTGATCCGAATCAGTAATTCTCGACTATCTTGGCCAAGGTTTTCTGGTGATGGCCACCAGTGCACTGCGCGACATCAACCCCCAATACCGGGAGAGACGAATCCCCGACGATCTGCTCACCGCCTCCATGTAGCTCGGGACTGTACCTAACTAAAACCTGTTTGCACGACTCTTTTGAGCCGTGGTAGGGTAGTAATCAAAGCACAGTGGGAACTCATACGAGACAACTGACGATCTCAGGTCGACAGACTAACCTGAATACATGTCACCTGGAAACTGCTATCTGACAATATGTATAATACCAACTAGCAGGTTCCCGGCGAGTCCTGTCCGGTGTACTCATAACCGAATGAGCACCTGTATACATCTTAGGTGAACTAACTGACACTAGAGGCTTGTGAGACCGGCCACCGCCCTTCGTCGAGGTCTCGAACTGTATACACTAGTCTACTCTGGAGTATCGAAGCCCTGTCTCGAAACTCCCTCGACTAGGGACCATTTAAGGATGTGCTTATAAACCCCAGCTCCTACGTATATGATCGCCATCATACTGCTGGCTGTCAAGCAAGAATCCTATGGGCTCTATCAACATGTACATGATGATAAAGACAAACAGGATAGCATACTACCATCTCGAGTAAGACTGTTCTACCGGTATAGGTCCTCACTCAATCATCACAATCACGTACCTGCGATCCAATAATTGACTTCGAGGGCACTATATCCAACAATCTCCCACTTGCACTTAAGGCTAATTATTGCGATGTCGCATACTCACAGCCCGTTTGATACCGAACATCTAACTCCTCTACTAATCAGTTTCACAAAGCTCGTTTGTAAAACTATTGCGTTCGAGAAATAGCCTCAGTGACTGGATCCGCCCTAATGTTTCTTTACATGTCTCTCTTAATCTCAAATTCGCGGAGAAAGCCATCTCCCGAAATGAGCAATACCTGTTTTAGAATATGTCTGGATATCTGATGTGACCCAGTTCATAAATGAACTCCAAATCCAAACATCTTAGACTGTATCGTCAACTGAATTTAATCAGCCTCCTGCACCATGCCTCCCACAGTATCCGTTTGGACCACCTGCCCAAAATACTGCCCCTCGTCAGAGGTAAAACAATAACTCTGACAGTCACTCTGTCATCCAGGTCATCTTGGAAGCCTGGAATGATAACCGTCTCCCGAAAGATACTGCCGTCATCAAATCCCTAGAACATCCACTTATGTTCTAAACTGCTTCCTAACATTTCTCCACGATTGGATTGATATCTCAATTTATTGCATCTAGTGAAAAAACAACATCTGGTGTGGTACTTGACATCTCATGATTGACTCAATTGCTTAAGCAAGTGATATGTCAATCATGCACATCCCTCTCCCCTTTTGTCTGTAAGATACCTTTGGAGAGGGTGACACCATCACCTGCAGGCACAACACCGTGCCAGGAGTCAACCAATCTAAAATACATTTAGAATACTATCTAAGTACCCAGATTGGGACACTTTCGAAATTTAGATCTAAAACCAAAGATCGAGTAACCAGAATGCCTAATATTATATCCATATGCTATGTGGAGAAACCACTGTGTGACAACCTCAGTATAACCGATCGTAGTATAGGAATATTACTTCCTACAAGTGTATGTCATCCAAATACCAGGACATCACTGTTAGTGTATATGCCCTAGGGGCCATTATTGTATCATACTAGATTGTATATTACATAAAGGAAGCTTGGGTTATTCACAGTTGTATATACAGTCTTGCTAAAAATGGTAGTATGCTACTTGGTTTGTGTCTACTTTAATATGTCCATATGTTTCTTGTAACGTATCACTTATACATATTGGTAGAGCCCATAGGTTCTTTTGCTTGATTACCAGCGTTGTGATGGCAGTCACACTAGTGGGGGCTGGGTAGTCTATAAGCAACATCCTATACAGGTTCCTAGCCGTAGGATTATCGAGATAGGGCATCGATATTCTAGAGTAGTCTAGTGTGTACGCTTCTCATCTCAGTTGGGGAGATGGTCTGTCCCATAGCCATCAGTACGTCGTACTAGAGATAGTATGCAGGTGCTCGTTAGGTTACGGGTATACCGGACAGGACTAGCAGGGGAACTGTTGGTTGGTATTATACCCATCGTCAGTTAACAGTTCCCAGGTGACATGAGTACAACATAGTCCACAGACTTGACACTGCTACTTCGCCTCGAGTGTGTCCCACTGTTCTTAGATTACTACCCTACCACGGCTCCAAGGAGTCATGCAAACAGGTAGCAGTTGGGTGCAGTCCCAAGCACTTGGAGGCAGTAGTGGTTAGACAGGATTCGTCTCTCCCGGTATTAGGAGATGATATCGCGCTGTGTCAGAGAGCCATTACGCAAAGTCCCTGGCCAGGGCAAGCGAGATATACTGGTAGGTTCCAGTAGCTTCTCAAGGTGTAATGGGCTTCGCTTCGACACGACTTATACAGCTATTACGGGACTGATGCTTGCCGCCCCCTAGGCTTGATATGCGATAGTCTTAGACGAACAGACCAGACTGTACGAAGATTGTCACATCAGGCTCAGTGGGAGTTCGGATGATTTTCCTCATCGACCATCTTATCGACATCTACCTGAGGACCGTTACATACAGCTAGTGCCGCTTGCTGTATATGGTTAATGTAAGTGCACGGCGGCGCCTCGGCCGTCTTTCCGAGGACAAAATACGGAAGCGATAATTTACTTTATCTTTTGAACCGGCATCACCGCGCACAAAAATTCCGGATTAGGCCATTAATCTAATTCTAGCTAACTAAAGAACGGGTAGAGTGATAAACCGAGCGATCCATGTCCTCCGGTCTTCTCGTCGTCGTCCCGATCTCCCCGCGGAATCTCCGGTCTTCACCTCCTCGCCGGAAGGGCACCACGTCGCCGGCTTCTTTTACGGGCTCCCACCTCTGGACCGAGGCAACTCGGGCACGAAGTTGGCGAGTCGACATGCCCAAGGATACTATAGGTTGACTGTAGAACTCCATGTCTCATTGGGGTTGGAGGAATGATATGTGAACTTTTTCTAGATGAACTTGGGGATTTTTCTAGCATTTAGAGAACAAAATCCCACTCCTCAAAAAAATGGGCAGCCCCTTCCCTCATTTGGCCGGCCATCTCAAAGGGAAAATGAATGGAGTGAATTGAAAAACAAAGAGAGTGAACCACAACATAATGCAAGAGAGAGAAAAAGGTGATGATGACAAGCAATGACATCAACCAAAAACATATACTCCATCAACTAATCATCATACCCAAAGTCAAGCAATCATGAAGTCATGGAGTCAATGAAAGTGCACCATCATGATGCAATAAAATGCAAAGACAACCCTCCAAAATGCTTATTTGCACAAATGCAAATAAGCCCTCCTCCACCAAACTTCAGCCAATGAAAGATACAAAGAAAAATGGCCGAAACGGAAAAACAAATTGGCAACTCCAAAAACTGATCCCGTAATAAATTACAGGAAAACCCCGCTACTGTATATACATACCCGCATTTTTATTCCGACCGAATACAAATGCAATGAGACAAAATCTACACTGTACAATACTAGGATCCGGCTTAAACCAAAGCCCGCTAGTATTATTCGTCCGATCATGATCCGTGCAATACCGCACGTATCTGATCGAACCCTGCCATATCTCCATACGGCCTCTACAGCGTTTTGCCCGAAACTTGAGAAAACGGTCAGTGGAGGACTCTAAAGACTCGTCAATACTTTGGTTGTGGATTTAACCACCAGCACGTCAGAGGTATTAGCCTATACGTAACGGGCTACCAGGTATTGACCAAAAGGGACGTCGTTGAGAGAAGTCATCCTGACACCCTACTGAGCCTGTCAGTGACAATATCCGTACAGTCCGGTCCGTTCGTCTATGAGCATCGCATGGCGGGCCTAGGGGGTTGGTAAAAATCAGACCCCCAAAAGCGGTACAAGTCGTGTCGGAGTGTAGCCCAGAACACCCTGAGATACTACTGGAATACCTACCAGTAAATCTTCTGCCTTGGCCAAGGACTTCGTGTAATGGGTCTCCAAGACACAGCGCGACCTCACCCCCAATACCGGGAGAGACGAACCCCTGAAAATCCGCTCACTGCCTCCATGTGGCTCGGGACTGTACCCAACTAAAACCTGTTTGCACGTCTCTTTTGAGCGTGGTAGGGTAGTAATCAAAGTACAGTGGGAACTCACACGAGACAAATGATGATCCTCAGGTCGATGAACTAACCTGTACACATGTCACCAGGGAACTGCTATCTGACGTCAGGTATAAGACCAACTAGCATGTTCTCGGCGAGTCCTGTCCGGTGTACTCATAACCCAATGAGCACCTGCATACATCTTAGGTGAACCAACTGACACCAGTGGCTTGTGAGACCGGCCACCGCCCCTCGTCGGGGTCTCGACTGTATACACTAGTCTACTCTAGAGTATCGATGCCCTGTCTCGAAACTCCCACGACTAGGGACCTTTTAAGGATGTGCTTATAGACTACCAGCTCCCACGTATATGATCGCCCTCATACTGCTGGCCGTTAAGCAAGAATCCTAAGGGCTCTATCAACGTGTAATAGCGACCTGTCAGGTCACCTAAAGCAGTACACGATGATAAAGATAAACCAGATAGCATACTATCATCTTGAGTAAGACCGTCCTACCGGAATAGGTCCTCCCTCAATCATTGCAATCATGTGCCTGTGATCCAATAATTGACTCTGAGGGCACTATCTCCAACAATCTCCCACTTGCACTCAAGGCTAATTATTGCGATGTCGCATACTCACAGCCCGTGTGATACCGAACACCCAACTCCTCTACTAGTCAGTCTCACAAATCCCGTTTGCGAAACTATTGCGTTCGAGGAATAGCCTCAGCGAGTGGATCCGGTTTGATGTTTCTTTCTATATCTCTTTATATCTCAAGTTCGCGGAGAAACCCATCTCCCGAAATGAGCAATACCTGTCTTAGAATGTGTCTGGATGTCTGATGGGACCTAGCTCATAAATAAACTCCAAATCCAAACTTCTTAGACTGCATCGTCTACTGAACTTAATCAGTATCCTGTGCCATGTCTCCCTCAGTATCCCCTTGGACCACCTATCCAAAATACTGCCCCTCGTCAGAAGGAAAACAATAACTCTGACAACCTCTCTGTCATCCAGGTCACCTTGGAAGCCTGGAATGATATCTGTCTCTCGAATGAGGCTGTCGTTATCATATCCCTAGAACATCCACTTATGTTCTAAAACTGCTTCCGATTGTTTCTCCAGGATTGGATTAATATTAACTTATTGCACCTACTGCAAAAACAACATCTGATGTGGTACTTGGCATCTCATGATTGATTCAATTGCCTAAGCAAGTGATCTGCCAATCATGTACATCCCTCTCCACTTTAGTCTGTAAGACACCTTTAGAGAGGGTGACTCCATCACCTGCAGGTACACTACCGTGCCAAGAGTCGTCCATTCTAAAGCACCTTTAGAATGCTGTCTAAGTACCCTGATTGGGAAACTACCTAAATCTAGATCTAAAACCATAGATCTAGTAACCAGAATGTCTGATATGATACCCAATTCCTATGTGGAGAAACCACTGTGTGACAACCAAAGTATAACCGATCGTAGTATAGGAATTTCACTTCCTACTCTGTGTATGTCATCCAATACCAGGACATCACACCCTACTACCTTCTTAACAGATCCATCCCCTATTCTGATGAAGTCAAACCTATGACTGTCATATCAGAAATAGATGATCTATCTCCGCTACATCTGCTTTAGTCTATAAATAGACATAAGCCACCTGTCCACCAATGCTTCCGCTGCTCCCACTGACTACGACAACCCTCTGGCAGAGTCATATACACGTGCACTTCTAAAGCTAGTTTAGAACGACGCTATACTCATCCTCCTGCCGGGTTTCACAGTCTGGAACAACAGCAATAGCAAGTCTGGGTAAACAAGAACCTCCCTGTCACCGTCCTTGAGGCTACCGGAGTACCTCTCGGGTGCCTGAGGTTACCCACCATATCTGCGGAGTGGCCAATGGAATGTCAAACCAAATTGAATCTATAGGTTCTTATCAAATCTTCCGTAATCATTTGCGGTTCTGGAATCACATTCAGCTCTACCATACTCCTACTACTGTTTTCTCAAAAAATCCATTTTTATTAAAGCTGTGGCGAGTCAAGAACAATATCACTATTGACCTTCCAGATGGTAGAAAGTCAACCCTCATCATAGCCTGGGTCAACCCACAAACAGCCATTACAGAAACGTGCCTTGAGTTATCCGGAGTCTGGTTTTAAGCATAAGCCGGACAACTCCCCGTACCTTAATATCGTTAAGATAAGAACTGTTCTATATCCAATATAGAACCAGAGGCACTAATTTAATTGACCCAGATTCATATCATGCAGCTGTCTCCAGTGCATGTTAATTAAATGGAAGGAGGCCGATCAGCGTTACTCAACTTAGGAATGCTCCCAATTATGAGTAACCTGAAAGAGAAGCAAGTTCTCTTAGTCATTACTATCAACAGAATACTATACACAAGTATCTACATCTTCGATCACCTTGAAGAATCCCGATACTTGCAACACCTGGTTCTCTACTTTATTCATATACCTATAACTTCTCAAAACTCAGACCTTGTGTTTCTACGAAACACTTATCTAAGAATTAGAGAAGTCATAGGTAAACCGAATATAGTATGAGGACCAACCCCTCTGTCCTAATGGATACTGGACAACATACAATACTCTGTATAAGTCCCTTGAGTCTGATAACTCACTCTCTGTGTGTCGTAGGTTGAAAACTGTACTTATGGTTACGAAGAATTACACCGTTGTTTAATTCTCGTTACCTAACCATCCACTGATATAGGTAAATTTCATAGACATAATTTCAAAAAGGTATATCTCACTCTATGAAAATAGACGTACAGATATATCAATTTGAAATTGGTGCATAACAACGGATATTCAAAACCAAATATTTGCCGTCCGGCAAACAACCCAGGCGATTTCCTCAAATATCACCAATTACAACGAATTCCGATATAATGAGGATGATCACCTAATTTCCAATAACTTACTCCCACTCATCATCTGTAAAACCATACAGATGTGAGAATCATACCTGGTAAATACATACCCTGGAGCAAGGATTAATTGGGAAATCAGTTTTCTTTTAACAGTACACGGTGAAACTGAAACATTGAAATGTTTTGATGGAGTATTTGGGTATTCCTAGTAATGCCTCTTCCATTATCAGATTCACAACTGTAACCGTATATTTCTATGCCATCTCTCCACATCCCTTCATATGCCTTTAGTCATTACCTTCTGCACACCCCTTTAGGCCAAATGGTTTTCTTCCTTCCCTACCGTTCGGCACCAGCCTATGGTTTGGAAGAAGACTATCCAATAAGCATAATGGGTGTACTGTCCTAATCCTAGGAGCACTCGCAATGCGAGAGAAGGTGAAGATAAAAGACAACCGAATAAACCTTATTCCTATTTCTCCTGAACCAGAATCCATCCCTGAACTGGAACAAGTTCCTTTCGAGTTCGTATATAACCATACGATGGAGTATCCAATAAACTGTGGATCTTCATAGTGATACGGAGTGTCCTGGAGAAATACGAAGGTGAAGTGGGAGTGGTAATGAAATACTTGGTTTGGTCGTGAATAACAGTCGCAATTTACTTTGCCCTTTTACTAATCCCTTGATATGTCTTTACTTAATACCTTCTGCACACCATCGTTATGTTAATTGGTTTTCTTCATTCCCTATCGTTCGGCACCAGCCTAAGGTTTGGAAGAAGACTATCCAATTTGCGTAATAGGTGTACTATCTCCTAAACCAAGGAGTACTCGCAACCTGAGAGAAGGTAAAAGGAAAAGACAACTGAATAGTCCTATTCGTTTTCTCCAGAACCGGAAACCATCCTCGAATAAATTCCTTCGAGTTCGTATATCACCATACGATGGTTTTGTCCAATGGAAGTGGACGTTCGTAGTAATACGGGGTGTTCTGGAGAAAAGGGTAAAAGTAGGAGTGGCAATGAGGTTTGCAACTCTGAAAATCCAAAAGCCAGTGTTAAAGAAGGTTCGGTCAACTTGGTCACTGAGTCATATTCTACGGTCGGGTCAATGGTCGCTGTCAAAGAGAGATAGAAAAGAAACACTCAGCGTGCACTCTAACCTAGATCAGAATGGTTACCAATTTATCTAATCAGGAAACCTCCCACTGTACCGTCAAATTCACCTCCAAACCTGAAAGAAGAATTAGTCGGGATCACCCGAGGAGTAAACCAACTCATCAGTGGGAATCGGGATCCAACTATCATCGCATGATAATGTGACGGAATCCGCTCACGTTATCACACTTCAGAAGGTATGCGCAGATCTGGCAAGTTTCAGTTTCTTTAGAAACTCCCGATGTGATTTTTGCCCCATGCTCTTATGACCTTGACTTTGGCCAACAAATCATAAGTCACATGTCAAGTTCTACCCGTCATTCTCCAGGTTAATTTGAGCCCACCCGCACAAGCCCTTGACTTTGGCTAACAAGGCTATACGACTGCCCCAAACCAACGCATCTATATATGCTGCACATGAATACCCAATAGCTACCAATCACTATGCCTTGACTTTGGCCAACAAACATAGCTTGAATACTTATTGACTATCCATGTGAAACGACAGAGGGCTACGAATGGTTTCTGGCGAAAACCTTTAACGTAATGAACTTGATATCGTTGAAGGAACCGGATAGCTTTATAAAAATATAGTGACGAAAACCTTTGCTAAAGAGGTCACTCCCGGTGAAGAGATCTCGGCTCTTTCCCCATAGAATGAGGTGCAGGATATTCCAACCGAATACCACGACGCAAAGCAAAAGTAATCGGCTATAGTGAAGTTATTGCCCTGACGCAAACTTTTGTCTAAGGGGTCACTCCCGGTGAAGGGATCTCGGCCCTTGCCTCGTCGACCGAGGAGCAGGATATTCCAACTGAATACCACTGTGCTAAACAAAAGAGAACGCCTTTGCAATAACAGCTTTTTGAAAAATTGTTCCAACAACATCAGAATAGGTTTGTTTTAACTTGCATTGATCCGAATCAATGCAGTCCCATCAATTGATCACACTAATAAAGAACGAAAATAATGACGTATGTATATGCCATCCGCATTCGCCACTGGGTCGCGTCATTACCCGTTAGGTTAGTTAACTAACGACAGAGCGGGGACTGGACTAGCGTGGATGCAAAACATTTACAACATCTACTAGTATATATATCAATATATAATATTTCGCTCAAGGCGTGATAAAATGCAACATCACAGAAATGTAATAAGCATCATAGAACAATAAAGATATCTGGGATCCCCGGGTTTCACAGAGCCGCTACTGAAACCCGACGTTCCTCTGGTCGTGTGGATAGCCTGTGCAATGAAATCCTAGACCCCTACGGGCGCGGAAAGTTACCCGCCAAAACCTGAAGCGAGGCAGCCCCCTTCAGCAATGTGAATGGACCACCCAGCACTTCACGGAATCCGGTAACTTGGGCACCCTGTTAGTGTATATGCCCTAGAGGCCATTACTGTATCATACTAGTTTGTATATTACTTAATGGATGCTTGGGATATTCACCTTGTATATACAATCTTGCTCAAAATAGTAGTATGCTACTTGGTTTGTTTCTACTTCAATGTGTACTTGTGTTTATTTCAGTATATCACTTATACGCATTAGTGGAGCCCTTAGGATCTTTGCTTGATTACCAGCGTTGTGATGGCAGTCACACTAGTGGGGGCTGGGTAATCTATAAGCACATCCTTATTCAGGTCCCTGGTCGCAGGACTATCGAGACAGGGCATCGATACTCCGGAGTAGACCAGCGCATGCGCTTCTCATCCCAGTGTGGGAGACGGTCTGTCCCACAGCCGTCAGTACGTCGTACTTGAGATAGTATGCGGGTGCTCGTTAGGTTACGGGTACACTGGACAGGACTCGTCGGGAACTGACTAGTTGGTATTATACCTATCGTCAGTTATCAGTTCCCAGGTGACATGAGTACAGCTTAGTCCGCTGACTTGACACTGTCACTCCGCCTCGAGTGTGTTCCCACTGTACTTTGATCACTACCCTACCACGGCTCAAAGGAGTCGTGCAAACAGGTGGTGGTTGGGTGCAGTCCCGAAGCACTTGGAGGCAGTGACGGTTAGACAGGATTCGTCTCTCCCGGTATTGGGGGTTGACATCGCGCTGTGTCTAGGAGAGCCATTACACGAGTAGTCCCTGGCCAGGGCAAACGAGATATACTGGTAGGTTTCCAGTGTTATCTCAGGGTGTATTGGGCTTCACTCCGGCACGACTTGTACCGCTATTGGGGGACTGACGTTTACCGCCCCCTAGGCCCGCCATGCGATGTATCAGACGAACAGACCGGACTGTATGGAGAATGTCACACTCAGGCTCAGTAGGAGTTCAGATGGGTTTCGCCTCGTCGGTCTTCTTGTCGGCATTACCTGGGGACCGTTACGCACAGCTAGTGCCGCTTGCGGTCTGTGGTTAAACCCACTGCCAGCGTAGTGTCGAGTCTTTAGAGTCCCACACAGAAAGCTTTTCGCCTTTAGGCAAAAGAGTAGAGGTCGCATGGTATTGCGACAGGTCGCATGGTTTTGCGACAGGGTTCGGTCACATCCGTGCACGTGTGCACGTACAGTGTCCGGACAGTTTACACTAGCGGGCTTTGGTTTAAGCCAGATCCTAGTGTACCTTATGGGATTGGATTTATCCAGTTTGCATTCGTGTTCCTCGGAACGCGGATGCGGGTGTGTATGCACAGTTGACAGGGAGGCAGAGGCAGTGGATTCTCATTAGGGTTGTTGACAGTTGACCGTTGACTTTTGACTTTTTGCTCAACCCTAATGAGAATATGATATGTGATTAACTATTATATTAATTAAGTATTATGGTGATATGGTTGTTGACTTGTTGACTTTTGTTGACTTGTTGACTTTGGTGACTTGTTGACTTTTGTTGACTTGTTGACCGGTTGACTAGGCTTGACTAGTTGACCATCATGATAACCATGGTTATCATTTCATGCCAAAGACTTTTTTCTTGCTTGCTTTTTGAGTAAAATGAGTGCATGATATGATAACCTTATGGTTGCTTCTAACCATCACCAAAAGACTTTTTTGATATGATGAGTTATGATCACTTTGGATTATGAGAGGGTGAGAGAGAAAAGAGAGCCTCATTCTTTCTTGCTCATTCTCTCTCTTGTTCTTGAGCTCTCCCCTTGCTCTCACCCTCAACCTCTTGCTCCCTCTCTTGATCTATGGTTCTCTTGTCTCATGAGTTGAGAATCAAGAACCATAGATAAAATCCCATTCTACTTCCTCTCTACTCATTCTAGTTCACTAGGTTTAGCAAACCAAGTGAACTAGTTTCTTCAAAGACCGAAGAAGGAGCTAAAGGTTGGAGCTTTCAAGTGGATCTATCTTCGGCGTACGGAGACGACGAGAAGGAGCCATCGGACCACCACCGGAGCTTGAAGAGAAGGAGTTCAAGTTTAGGTATAACCATCTTCATCCGAGTAGCTAAACATCTTTAGCTTAGTTTGCTAGTTTTAGTTTAGGTAACGATCCCGACCATAGTTTAGTCCATGTTGCCTCTTGCGATAAAAATTTTGATTTTATACCGTTTCCGCCTCCCCGTAAGAACCGGGGGTCGCAATATGGACTTACAGTGGTATCAGAGCCTAACTAAACTTAAACTAGCTAGGTAGTAAAGTGTAACGAAGTTCGGAACCGAAAAAAATCACAAAACCGGAAAACTACAAAAACTGAGTTTCTGTTGAAATTTTTTCTGGTCAAAATGAAAAACTTCATACTCCTAAATTCGTCTCTGGGTTTTGTTAGAACACCCATGAAAAACGATTCACCAATTCGTCTAAACCGCCGCGCTTCCGCCGCGTGACCCTTCTTGGCCGCCGCGGAAGCGCCGCGGTTTGTTGTCTTTAGTGCGTCGTTTTTCGTGCAGTGTGTGTCTGTGTTGGTTTTGGGATTTTTGAGATATATTATATGTGCCCAGATTTTACAGAAAAGAAATTTCCTTTTGGGGTCCTATAATTCCGTATTTTTTCCGAACTTCATTGCACTTTGACTATGATGGTTATATCTGTGATGTTTGCATGTATTGAACGTCGGCTAATCGCTATAAGTCGATTAGTCGGGGTTATACATGATCTGTAATGTGCTGGAATGTGTATATAAATATGTTGGATTGTCGCGGGTGAATAGCCGGGGGTTGTGAGACGAGAGTTTACTTTTCTTGCAATTCATGTAAATTTGTAAATTGATGTAATAATTATTTGTTTGGCCGCACAACCGGGTCGGGGTTGTAGCCGTCATTGTATAATTTCTTTTTACTGTTTTTGCTCCTAGGATAGACCCGTGGAGGGGTGCACAAACTACCGGGTATGCCGAAGTGTCGAGTGGCCTACTCATGGAGATGAGGGAGGTTGCTACGCTTCGGGTACTTGGCGGGTAGTTTGCCGTACCCGTAGGGGTCTTGGGTGGGGTATTGGCTATTCACCGCGACCGTGTTATCTGTTTTTGTTACAGGCTCGTACAAATTACAGATTACTAGTATATCCAATGTATTTATCTGTGATCTGAAATGTTTATCATTGCAGTATATCTATATAAGATATTATTTAGGCGTTGCTTATGTTTTACAGACGCGCTAGCCCAGCCCCCGCTCTGTCGTTAGTTAAGTAACCTAACGGGTAATGACGGGGCCCAGTGGCGAATGCGAATGGCATAAGCGTACGTCATATTTTGGTTGTTTTCTGCAATGGTAGGATTAAATGATGGGACGCATTAAAAGTACTAATGCAAGAATATCACGCATTAAAAGAACTAATGCAAGATAATAAACCAAGTTAAAGTCGTTGGAACACTTTCGAAAAACCACTCGGTTCTTTTCAAAAATAACTTTTAAATGCGGAGCTTGAGCCACTCCTTCTAAAAGCTATCTCGTTCCATCGATTAAATCAAGTTCACTACGTTCACGGTTTCGCCAAAACCATTCGTAGCCCTCCGTCGCTTCGCATGAATAGGCAATAGTATTCAAGCTATGTATTTTGGCCAAAGTCAAGGCATAGTGATTGGTAGCTATTGGGTGTTCATGTGTAGCATAGATAGATGCGTTGGTTTGGGACAGTCGTGCTGCCATTTTGGCCAAAGTCAAGGGTAGGTACGGATGGATCCAAATTAACCTGGATAGTGACGGGCAGAACTTGACATGTGACTTATGATATTTTGGCCAAAGTCAAGGTCATAAGAGCATGGGGCAAAAATCCACATCGGGAGTTTCATAAGTACTGAAACTTGCTAGATTTGCATACCATTTGGAGTGTGGTGATTCTGGTAGGATTCCTTCAGTTTCGTCACGCGATGATATTTGGATCCCGATCCTACTGTGAGTATATGCTACTCCTCGGGAAATTTCTCACTAAACGATCAATGCTATAAACCTAGTAGGTGCCTAGAAAGGTGTTAGCGGGGCTACGCCCCCAGGGAAAAGAGGTTCTCTAATTAAGGAACTTCGCGAAAGCGTTGGAAAACCTCCCTCGAAGTACCGACACCGGCCTGGCTGAACGGTTAAGCAAGTATTGTACGGTGGGATTGATCCTGACTAATTCTTCCTTTATGGTTTGAGGAGGGATTCGAGAAACAGTGGGAGCCATCCTGTTTAGACAAACTAAAAACCACTCTAAACTTGCAAGAGCATCATGCTGAGTGTTTCTTCTTCTCTCTCCTAATTGCAGCGACCAATCAACATGACTGGACTTAAGTTACTCCTAGATAAAAACAAGCTGACAGGGCCAAACTACAAAGATTGGCTCAGGAATGTCACGATAGCAATCACTTATGACAAGCTGGGGTATCTTCTTACCACCAAAGCTCCCCCTGTCCCTGGTCCAACTTCCAGTGTCGCGGATAAGGAAATCCGCAAGACTTGGGAGATTGATAGCGCGAAGGCCAAGTGCCTCCTGCTTGCCTCGATGGACAACGAACATCAGAGGAGGCATGAGAATATGGACATGGAGTCCATATTGCTCCATACAAAAGAACTGTATGGAGAGCAATCACGTATCGCAAGATACGAAGCGTCGAAAAAGTTATTTTCGACAAGAATGGCCGTCGGATCATCAGTAGCCGAGCATGTGCTAAAGATGATCGGCTTCATTGAGGAGCTCGCTGACCTAGGGATCACATTGGAGAGTGAGCTATATACGGATATAGTTCTCCAGTCCCTTCCTTCCACTTACGCCCAGTTTATACTGAACTTCAACCTACAAGAAAAAGAGGTTGAACTATCAGAGCTCCTCAACATGCTGAGGAGCGCAGAGGGCACCCTACAGAAAGGTAGGGAAACATCCACTTTGTTTGTAGGAGGATCATCTTCTTCTAGGTCCAAGGCGAAAGCCAAGGGAAAGAAGAAGAAGGCCCCCGCCAAACCAAGGGGCGGTGTTGGTAAAGTGGATACGAAGGGAAAAGGCAAAGCAACAAAGATAGCGGGGAAGCTTGTGGATAAGGAAGAATGCTTCTATTGTCATAAGAAAGGACACTGGAAGAATGATTGCAGGGCCTGGAAGGCCAGAACACAGGAATTGAAGCAGGTTGCAGCTTCAGCTTCAGGTGTGTATGTTATTGAAAACTGTCTTTCAATAAACTCTACTTCCTGGGTATTGGATACCGGATCAGGATCTCATATCTGTAATTCTTTGCAGGCGTTGAGAAACCGTAGGGTTTTGAAGGCAGGTGACATGACCCTCAAAGTTGCGAACGGAGCTAGCATGGATGCTAAAGCCGTGGGGGACTATCACCTGGGAATGTCAGATGGACATGTTTTGGTTTTGCGTAATTGCTTTTTTGTACCCAACGCAACTTGTAATATCATTTCTGTATCTTTAGTTTCTAAAGAAGGTTATGAATTTGCGTTTGTAAGTAATGTTGTAAACATTCACCTTAATCAAGTATTGATTGGGTCAGGTACTCTGAGTAATGGTATATACGTGTTAAACCAACCACAGATTTTTAATGTCCAGAATACACACAAAAGAAAGTCTCCGGAAATAAATCAGACTTTCTTATGGCATTGTAGATTGGGTCACATCAATGAGAGAAGGTTGACTAAGTTACATACAGAAGGATATTTGAATGCGTTCGAATATCAATCGTATGCCACTTGTCAATCTTGTCTCAAAGGAAAGATGACAAAGACTCCGTTTACTGGACATGGAGTAAGAGCGAGCGAGCTCTTGGGACTCGTACACAGTGACGTGTGCGGTCCAATGTCTACACATGCCCGAAGCGGACATTCTTACTTCATTACTTTTACGGATGACTTCTCAAGGTACGGTTATGTCTTCTTAATGAAACATAAGTCCGAGGCCTTTGGAAAATTCCAGGAGTATAAGAATGAAGTAGAGAAACAGACCGGCAAAAGTATTAAGATTCTAAGATCGGATCGAGGTGGAGAATACTTAAGTGCCGAGTTCCTGGACTATTTAAAAGAGAACGGAATTCTCTCTCAGCTTACTCCTCCATACACCCCGCAACATAACGGTGTATCGGAGAGACGGAACCGCACCCTATTGGATATGGTGCGGTCCATGATGAGTAACGCTGAGTTACCGCGATCATTCTGGGGGTATGCGCTAGAATCAGCCGCATACCTTTTGAACCGAGTTCCCACTAAGACTGTGCCTACCACACCATTTGAGATGTGGTGTGGGAAGAGACCCCATCTTAATCACATTAAGATATGGGGAAGTCCAGCTTTTGTCAAAAAGCAGCATACGGACAAGCTCGAGGCACGCTCAGTACTGTGCAAGTTTGTGGGATATCCAAAGAATTCCAAGGGATATTTCTTCTACTGTGAAGAGGAACAAAAAGTTCTTATTTCTCGACATGCCCACTTTCTAGAACACCAGTTCATAGAAAAAGAAATAAGTGGGAGCGCAGTAGAACTGGAAGAAATTCCAGAACCACAGACTGTTACTGAAAGCTTGATGGAACCAGAGGGTTCAACAGAACAGGACATTCCTACGCCGCTCCGCAGGAGTAGTAGGCAGTCTCATCCGCCCGAGAGATACTGCGGTTTTCTCATAGACGGGGATAGAGAGGATTGCATCATAGATTATGATGAGCCTACTAGCTTCCAGCAGGCCGTTCAGAGCGTTGACTCAGTGAAATGGCTGGATGCAATGCGGACCGAAATGGAGTCCATGTACACCAACAAGGTATGGACGTTGGACATTGCTCCAGACGGGGTAAAACCCGTAGGATGCAAGTGGATCTTCAAAAGGAAGATTGGTGTAGATGGACAGGTTGAGACCTATAAAGCTAGGCTGGTAGCAAAGGGTTTTCGTCAAAGACCTGGCTTGGACTACGACGAAACCTTTTCTCCAGTAGCCATGCTGAAATCCATTCGGATCCTTCTTGCCATTGCTGCCTTCCACGATTATGAGATCTGGCAAATGGACGTAAAGACAGCTTTTCTAAATGGAAATTTAGAGGAGTGTGTCTATATGGACCAGCCAGAGGGTTTCATTCAGAGTGGGAGCAGCGGAAAGGTGTGCAAGTTGCTTAAGTCCATCTATGGACTAAAGCAGGCATCGCGGAGTTGGAACATCTGCTTTGATGAGACGGTCAAAGAATTTGGCTTTATCAAAAATCCAGATGAACCATGCATCTATAGTAGATTTGTAGCGAGAACTGTAGTATTCCTCGTTTTATACGTGGATGACATTCTCTTAATAGGAAATGATATTCCTATGCTACAATCTGTCAAGGGGTTCTTGTCACAAAGGTTCTCCATGAAAGACCTGGGTGATGCCTCATACATCCTGGGGATCCGGATCCATCGTGATAGATCCAAGAGGATATTGGGACTTTCTCAGTCCAGGTACATCGACACCGTACTGAAAAGATTCAGTATGGAAGATTCCAAGCGTGGTAACCTACCAGCTTGTCACGGGATCACCCTCTCTAAAGAGATGTCTCCCAAGACTGATTTGGAGAGGGATCGCATGTCTATTATACCCTACGCTTCTGCGGTAGGCTCTATAATGTATGCGATGTTGTGTACCAGACCGGATGTAGCTTATGCACTGAGTGTGGTAAGCCGGTATCAGTCAAACCCTGGGGAGAAACACTGGATAGCGGTAAAGAACATTCTCAAGTACCTGAGAAGGACTAAGGAGATGTTCTTGGTGTATGGCGGAAAAGACCTCCAGATCGAGGCCTTTGCTGACTCCAGCTTCCAGAGTGACAAGGATGATTCCAAGTCCATGTCGGGTTTTGTCTTTACCCTCAATGGAGGGGCGGTGTGTTGGAAGAGTTCCAAACAAGAAACCGTTGCAGACTCGACGATGGAAGCGGAATACATCGCTGCATCTGATGCCGCAAAAGAAGCTGTCTGGATGAGGAAGTTCTTGAAAGAACTTCAGGTGGTTCCGTCTATTGTTGATCCAATACCTCTGTATTGCGACAACAACGGGGCTATAGCTTTAGCGAAGGAACCCAGGTCCCATCAGAAATCCAGGCACATCTTAAGGCGGTATCACCTGATCAGGGAGATCGTAGATCGCCAGGAGATTGAGGTTCGGAGAGTCGCTTCAGAAGATAACACTGCTGATCCATTCACCAAGGCCCTGCCCCAGACTCAGTTCGAGCGGCTGATCGAGATGATAGGTCTTCGATACGCCAGTACATGGCCTTAGTGCAAGTGGGAGATTGTTAGTGTATATGCCCTAGAGGCCATTACTGTATCATACTAGTTTGTATATTACTTAATGGATGCTTGGGATATTCACCTTGTATATACAATCTTGCTCAAAATAGTAGTATGCTACTTGGTTTGTTTCTACTTCAATGTGTACTTGTGTTTATTTCAGTATATCACTTATACGCATTAGTGGAGCCCTTAGGATCTTTGCTTGATTACCAGCGTTGTGATGGCAGTCACACTAGTGGGGGCTGGGTAATCTATAAGCACATCCTTATTCAGGTCCCTGGTCGCAGGACTATCGAGACAGGGCATCGATACTCCGGAGTAGACCAGCGCATGCGCTTCTCATCCCAGTGTGGGAGACGGTCTGTCCCACAGCCGTCAGTACGTCGTACTTGAGATAGTATGCGGGTGCTCGTTAGGTTACGGGTACACTGGACAGGACTCGTCGGGAACTGACTAGTTGGTATTATACCTATCGTCAGTTATCAGTTCCCAGGTGACATGAGTACAGCTTAGTCCGCTGACTTGACACTGTCACTCCGCCTCGAGTGTGTTCCCACTGTACTTTGATCACTACCCTACCACGGCTCAAAGGAGTCGTGCAAACAGGTGGTGGTTGGGTGCAGTCCCGAAGCACTTGGAGGCAGTGACGGTTAGACAGGATTCGTCTCTCCCGGTATTGGGGGTTGACATCGCGCTGTGTCTAGGAGAGCCATTACACGAGTAGTCCCTGGCCAGGGCAAACGAGATATACTGGTAGGTTTCCAGTGTTATCTCAGGGTGTATTGGGCTTCACTCCGGCACGACTTGTACCGCTATTGGGGGACTGACGTTTACCGCCCCCTAGGCCCGCCATGCGATGTATCAGACGAACAGACCGGACTGTATGGAGAATGTCACACTCAGGCTCAGTAGGAGTTCAGATGGGTTTCGCCTCGTCGGTCTTCTTGTCGGCATTACCTGGGGACCGTTACGCACAGCTAGTGCCGCTTGCGGTCTGTGGTTAAACCCACTGCCAGCGTAGTGTCGAGTCTTTAGAGTCCCACACAGAAAGCTTTTCGCCTTTAGGCAAAAGAGTAGAGGTCGCATGGTATTGCGACAGGTCGCATGGTTTTGCGACAGGGTTCGGTCACATCCGTGCACGTGTGCACGTACAGTGTCCGGACAGTTTACACTAGCGGGCTTTGGTTTAAGCCAGATCCTAGTGTACCTTATGGGATTGGATTTATCCAGTTTGCATTCGTGTTCCTCGGAACGCGGATGCGGGTGTGTATGCACAGTTGACAGGGAGGCAGAGGCAGTGGATTCTCATTAGGGTTGTTGACAGTTGACCGTTGACTTTTGACTTTTTGCTCAACCCTAATGAGAATATGATATGTGATTAACTATTATATTAATTAAGTATTATGGTGATATGGTTGTTGACTTGTTGACTTTTGTTGACTTGTTGACTTTGGTGACTTGTTGACTTTTGTTGACTTGTTGACCGGTTGACTAGGCTTGACTAGTTGACCATCATGATAACCATGGTTATCATTTCATGCCAAAGACTTTTTTCTTGCTTGCTTTTTGAGTAAAATGAGTGCATGATATGATAACCTTATGGTTGCTTCTAACCATCACCAAAAGACTTTTTTGATATGATGAGTTATGATCACTTTGGATTATGAGAGGGTGAGAGAGAAAAGAGAGCCTCATTCTTTCTTGCTCATTCTCTCTCTTGTTCTTGAGCTCTCCCCTTGCTCTCACCCTCAACCTCTTGCTCCCTCTCTTGATCTATGGTTCTCTTGTCTCATGAGTTGAGAATCAAGAACCATAGATAAAATCCCATTCTACTTCCTCTCTACTCATTCTAGTTCACTAGGTTTAGCAAACCAAGTGAACTAGTTTCTTCAAAGACCGAAGAAGGAGCTAAAGGTTGGAGCTTTCAAGTGGATCTATCTTCGGCGTACGGAGACGACGAGAAGGAGCCATCGGACCACCACCGGAGCTTGAAGAGAAGGAGTTCAAGTTTAGGTATAACCATCTTCATCCGAGTAGCTAAACATCTTTAGCTTAGTTTGCTAGTTTTAGTTTAGGTAACGATCCCGACCATAGTTTAGTCCATGTTGCCTCTTGCGATAAAAATTTTGATTTTATACCGTTTCCGCCTCCCCGTAAGAACCGGGGGTCGCAATATGGACTTACACACCCCTCCTGGGTCAACCTGTACCCCCTACGAGTGAGGCGAATAGCCTGCCAATTCTAGAGTGAAGCCCCCTCTGTCTCAATGCCATGAGATGCGGGCTCGTTGCCCTCTAGAACCCGGCTATCCGTGCACCCCTCGGCGGGGTAATCCTAGTACAGAAAGTAAAATATACATACAACGGGTACATCGACCTCAACCCGGTCATGCCCCAAAAGAATAATACAAACAGGCAGTGACGGCAGTCCACATGTCGGACGCTCGCCCCGCAATAACAAATGTACATAATACAACCAAAACTGTACTAGCATTGCATCCAGGCTATCCCCCACGACCAATCCGCAACATCACAGCACAATCACATAACATCAACGTGAATGTCACGTTCGCAAATCCGTCTAACCGGGCTATAACAGTTAGACAGGATTTACCGATCAAGTGACATTCACGGTCGCAGATATAATGTAAATACTGTGAACTAATGTGTTTAAAATTTTTGATTGATCAAATTTACCTATGTAGGCCCCAAGCACTACTGTAGCACTCACAGAAATTCTGGGCCCAAAAAGAATATCCCAAGAACCCTATTTTCAACCCAGGAGCTCTCTGTAAAAATTTGGTTCACTGAACTGTAAAAGTGGCGGCGGAACCACGGCCCAAGCATGGGTTTGGCCGCGATTCCACGGTGGTATGGTGAGATCACGTGACCAAATTTTCACAGAGTGCTTAGAATTCCCTGCACAGTATTCCGCAACAACCTGAAAAATTTTTGGAGCCAAAAAAATTTCGACAGAGAACTGATGCATTGGAATCGTGGGTTTTCGAATTTTGTTCAATCGAAGATGTAAACACATTAGACCAAGCTAGACTAGGTTAATGGCGTGGCTCTGATACCAGTGTAAGTGCACGGCGGCGCCCCCGCCGTCTTTCCGAGGCCAAAATGCGGATGCGATAATTTACTTAAACTTTTGAACCGGCACCACCGCACACAAAAATTCCGGATCGGGCCATTAATCTAATTCTAGCTAACTAAAGAACGGGTAGAGAGATATACCGAGCGATCTGTGTCCTCAGGACTTCTCGTCGTCGTCCGGATCTTCCCGCGGAATCTCCGGTCTTCACCTCCTCGCCGAAAGGGCACCACGTCGCCGGCTTCTTTTACGGGCTCCCACCTCTGGACCGAGGCAACTCGGGCACGAAGTTGGCGAGTCGACGTGCCCAAGGATACTGTAGGTTAACTGTAGAACTCCATGTCTCATTGGGGTTGTGGAAGTTGCCATAATGGTGGAGGAATGATATGTGAACTTTTTCTAGATGAACTTGGGGATTTTTCTAGCATGTAGAGAACAAAATCCCACTCCTCAAAAAAATGGGCAGCCCCTTCCCTCATTTGGCCGGTCATCTCAAAGGGAAAATGAATGGAGTGAATTGAAAAACAAAGAGAGTGAACCACAACATAATGCAAGAGAGAGAGAAAGGTGATGATGACAAGCAATGATCATCAACCAAAAACCAATACTCCATCAACTAATCATCATACCCAAAGTCAAGCAATCATGAAGTCATGGAGTCAATGAAGGTGCACCATCATGATGCAATAAAATGCAAAGACAACCCTCCAAAATGCTTATTTGCACAAATGCAAATAAGCCCTCCTCCACCAAACTTCAGCCAATGAAAGATACAAAGAAAAATGGCCGAAACGGAAAAACAAACTGGCAACTCCAAAAACTGATCCCGTAATAAATTACAGGAAAACCCCGCTACTGTATATACATACCCGTATTTGTATTCCGACCGAATACAAATGCAATGAGACAAAATCTACACTGTACAATACTAGGATCCAGCTTAAACCAAAGCCCGCTAGTATTATTCGTCCGATCATGATCCGTGCAATACCGCACGTATCTGATCGAACCCTGCCATATCTCCATACGGCCTCTACAACGTTTCGCCCGAAACTTGAGAAAACGGTCAGTGGGGGACTCTAAAGACTCGTTAATACTTTGGTTGTGGATTTAACCACCAGCACGTCAGAGGTATTAGCCTATACGTAACGGGCTACCAGGTATTGACCAAAAGGGACGTCGATGAGCGAACTCATCCTGACACCCTACTGAGCCTGTCAGTGACAATATCCGTACAGTCCGGTCCGTTCGTCTATGAGCATCGCATGGCGGGCCGAGGGGGTTGGTAAAAGTCAGACCCCCAAAAGCGGTACAAGCCGTGTCGGAGTGTAGCCCAGAACACCCTGAGATACTACTCGAATATCTACCAGTAAATCTCTTGCCTTGGCCAAGGACTTCGTGTAATGGCTCTCCTAGACACAGCGCGATCTCACCCCCAATACCGGGAGAGACGAACCCCTGAAGATCCATTCACTGCCTCCATGTGGCTCAGTACTGTACCCAACTAAAACCTTTTTGCACGTCTCCTTTGAGCATGGTAGGTAGTAATCAAAGTACAGTGGGAACTCACACGAGACAAATGACGATCCTCAGGTCGATGAACTAACCTGTACACATGTCACCAGGGAACTGCTAGCAGACGTCAGGTATAAGACCAACTAGCATGTTCTCGGTGAGTCCTGTCCGGTGTACTCATAACCCTATGAGCACCTGTATACATCTTAGGTGAACCAACTGACACCAGTGGCTTATGAGACCGGGCACCGCCCCTTGTCGGGATCTCGAATGTATACACTAGTCTACTCTAGAGTATCGATGCCCTGTCTCGAAACTCCCACGACTAGGGACCTTTTAAGGATGTGCTTATAGACTACCAGCTCCCACATATATGATCGCCCTCATACTGCTGGCAGTCAAGCAAGAATCCTAGGGGCTCTATCAACGTGTAATAGCGACCTGTCAGGTCACCTAAAGTAGTACACGATGATAAAGATAAACCAGATAGCATACTATCATCTTGAGTAAGACTGTCCTACCGGAATAGGTCCTCCCTCAATCATTGCAATTACGTGCCTGTGATCCAATAATTGACTCTGAGGGCACTATCTCCGACAGTTAAACCCACTGCCAGCGTAGTGTCGAGTCTTTAGAGTCCCACACAGAGTGTTTCCCTGCTCCAGGCGAAACGATATAGAGGTCGTATGGTTTTACGATAAGGGTTTGGACGCGTACGTGTGTTTACGCACGTACGACTTTTCGGACAGTTTTTACTAGCCGGCTTTGGTTTAAGCCAGATTCTAGTATCGGGTTATTGGATTTATACGGTCTAAAGTTTTTCCGTGTTTTCACGGATTGGAGGGGCGTTCTCGTAATTTGTCGGGAAGCTTCTAGAAGAGTGGTGACTTGGGGGATAAGGTGGCATTGCATTAAATGAGATTAGTGACTCATTTGTGTGATTCATCCAAGTCATTAATGCATCATAAATGCTTAATGACTCATGGAGATGAATCACTCATAGATATTTATTAAGCATGGTTGTTAATTCTTTTATTTCAATTTTGGATAAATAAATAATGCTTCATATATATTATGATAGATCATTATCTCATTTCATTCTCATTTTCACCTTCTCTCTCCTCAAGCTCACTCATTCTTCAAACCCTAACCCTAACCTCTCATGAGTTGAGATCAAGGGTTAGCTAGACTAATACATCCATAACTTCACTCTATATCCCCTAGGTAGCTTAGAGTAGCACTTTAAGCAACCTAGTTATCTCAAGTTTGAGATTAAGCTTGGTGTAGGAGCTTTCGGGTGGATCGTCTTTGACTCGAGGAGGCCGTAGAGGTGCCGATGTTCCAAGGAGCCTGCGAGGAGTGGAGGACAGCGATGAAGACCCGAAGGACATGTAACGTGAGGTATAACTTCGAATCCGAGTAGTTAAACTTTTAGTAGATTGTTAGCAATAGTTTAGATAACGATTCATGAGCTCAAGTCCGTGTTATGAAGCTTTAACAATCGTTTTTCATATATTCCGCCTCCCCGCAAGTTCGTGGGGTGCGTGACATGGACTTACAGTGGTATCAGAGCCAACTAAACCATTACTAGCTTATTAGCAACTAATTAGAAGTTCGATCGACGGAAAACACGAAAACAAAACCCTAACACCCTAACAGTTTCTATTGATTTTAAAAGTGTCAGAAAAATTATTTGATATGCCTTAAAATTCACAGCAGGGTATTATAAGAGTTCTGGGAAAATACGACGACACAACTCGGCAAGACGGCCGTGGAAACGCGGCCAAATGGTGCTTTTGGCCGCGGATCCGCCGCCGAGTCAACGCCGAGTTGACTCGAAGTTTCACAGTAATTCATATTTTCTGGTGTTTTGTTTTCTTGTATGTTCTGTTTCTACCCAGGTTACTTCAGTACAGGCTTGGTTTTGGGGTAGACACGGAAAATGGTGATCGATCGATGGTATAAGATATTTGCTAATTTGGTTTTATCTGTAATGTTTAATGTGTTCGTAAACCTCCCCTAACTGCTAGTATGTCGGTTAGCAGGGGGTTGCACATTTCTGAAATGTTTACTGTTTGGGTATATGAACTGTATTCGACTGTTGTGATGATTAGCCGGGGTTCGGGATGGGTTTAATATTCATTCATTCGATGTAAATGTAATATGATGTAATATTCTTTTGCGGGGCACATCCAGGTTGCGGTTGTAGCCACCGTTGTATTATTTCTTTTTACCGTTTTTGCTCCTAGGATAGACCCAAGGTGGGTTACACAAACTACCGGGTACGTTGAAGTGTTTAGTGGCCTACTCACGTCGTTGAGGGAGACCGCTTCACTTCGAGTACTTGGCGGGTAGTTTGCCGTACCCGTAGGGGTCTAGGGTGGGGTAATGGCTATTCATCACAACTGTGTAATCCGTCTTTTATTGCAAGCTCAAAGCAAATGCGGATTGTTGGTATATCCAATAAAGTTCATCTGTGATCTGGAATGCTTATTATTGCATCTGTCGAATGTACAATATCTATATATGATAGCTATTAGACGTCACTTATGTTTTACACCCACGCTAGCCCAGCCCCAGCTCTGTCATTAGTTAAGTAACCTAACGGGTGATGACGGGACCCAGTGGCGAATGCGGATGGCATAAGAGGACGTGGTATTTCGTTGTTTTCTGCAATGATAGGATAAATGATGGGACGCATTATTATAATGCAAAGAAAATAAAGCAAAGTTTAATCGTTGGAATAAATTTAAAAGAAACCACTCGGTTATTTTAAAAGATCAGAATTTTTTAAATTGCGGAGCTTTAACCACTCCTTTTAAAAAGTATCAGGTTCCTTCGATTATATCAAGTTCACTACGTTCACGGTTTTGCCAAAACCATTCGTAGCCCTCCGTCATTTCATTTGGGTATTCAGTAGTATTCAAGCTATGTATATTTGGCCCTTAGTCAAAACATAGTGTTTGGTAGCTGCTGGGGTATTCATCTGTTGCATAGATAGATGCGTTGGTTTGGGACAGTCGTATTACTTTTCTTGGCCCTTAGTCAAGAGTATATACGGGTGGGTTCAAATTAACCTGGATAATGACGGGTAGAACTTGACATATGACTTATGACATATTTGGCCCATAGTCAAAGTCATAAGAGCATGGGGCAAAAATCCTTATCGGGAGTTTCTAAAGAAACTGAAATTTGCTAGTGTTGCATACCATTTTGGAGTTGATGAATGTTGGTAGGATTCCTTCAACATTATCATACGATGATATTTTGGATCCCGATCCTATTATGAGTACATGCTACTTATCAGGAGATTCGTCACTTAACGATCAATGCTATAAACCAAGTAGGTATCGAGAAAAGTGTCAGCGGGGCTACGCCCCCAGAGAAAAGAGGTTATTTAATTAAGGAACTTCGCGAAAGCGTTGGAAAACCTCCCTCGAAGTATCGACACTGGCCTGGCTGAACGATTAAGCAAGTATTGTACGGTGAGAATTGTCCTGACTAATTCTTCTTTTATGGTTTGAGGAAGGATTCGAGAAACAGTGGGAGCCATCCTGTTTGGATAAACTTAAAACCAATCTAAACTTGCAACAGCATCATGGTAAAATGTTTTCTTCTCTCTCTCTTAATTGCAGCAACCTTGTGACGATACATAGGTTACATCTAGATAACAAATTGACTGAATCTGACTTATATGACTGGCAAAGGTCTGTCCAGATGTCCATTGCCTATGACAAGCTAGACCACCCTATTACTACTCAAGATCCCGCCGTCCCAGGTTCAGTTTCCACTGTCGCGGATATGGATATCCGTCAGACAAGGGAAAAAGATAAAGCGAAAGCTAAGTGCCTCGTGTTAGCTTCAGTTGATGGTGTATACCAGAAGCAGCACGAGAAGATGGACTTAGTTTCCATCTTTCTCCATAACAAAGATTCATATGGAGAGCAATCTCATATCACAAGATATGAAACCTCGAACGAATTAATTCAAGCGAGGTTGGCTGACGGGTCATCTATAGGGGACAACGTCCTTACAATGACTAGCTGTATTGATGAGCTCCAGGACCTGGAGACCGCGTTGGGAAACGAGTGAAATACTGACTTGATTCTACAGTCTCTGCCTCCTACCCTGAAGGAAACCAGGGAAGTAGAAGGAAAGAGAAAGGCAAAAGTTTCGGGACTGGATATAGTAAAATAGGGACGTTCCTATTGTTACAGGAATGAACATTGGCAGAATGATTGCAGGGCTAGCAAAGCCAGTAGCCAGGATTCGAAGCATGTTGTGGCTTTAGCTTCGAGTGTGTTTGTAATTGAGAACTGTTTGTCAATTAACTCTACTTCCTGGGTACTTGATACCGGAGCAGGATCTCATATCTGTAATTCATTACATGCTTTGAGAAACAGTAGAGTTATAAAGGTAGGTGATTGGTCTCTCAGAGTTGCAAACGGAATGAGCGTAGACGCTTAATCCGTGGGAGAATATCGCCTAGGTTTGACAAGTGGACATATATTGATTCTACGTAACTGTTTATATGTACCTAATATGACATGTAATATCATATCAGTATCCTCACTTTCGAGAGAGGGATATGATTTTACATTCGTAAGCGATGTAGTTAACATCCACCTAAATCAAGTTCTGATTGGGTCCGGTACATTAGATAACGGTATATACGTATTAAGTCAAGCTCAGGTTTTCAATGTCCAGAACACACTTAAAAGAAAGTCTCCAGAAATAAATCAGGCTTTCTTATGGCATTGTAGACTAGGTCACATCAATGAGAGAAGGTTGACTAAGTTACATAGAGAAGGATATTTGAATCCGTTCGAATATCAATCTTATGCTACTTGTGAATCTTGTCTCAAAGGAAAGATGACAAAGACTCCGTTCACTGGACACGGAGTAAGAGCAAGCGAGCCCTTGGGACTCGTACACAGTGACGTGTGCGGTCCAATGTCTACACATGCGCGAGGTGGTTATTCCTACTTCATTACTTTTACGGATGATTTCTCTAGGTATGGATATGTCTTCTTAATGAAGCATAAATCTGAGGCCTTTAAGAAATTCCAAGAATAAAAGAATGAAGTGGAAAAACAAACAGGCAAGAGTATAAAGACACTAAGATCTGATCGAGGTGGTGAATACTTATGTGCCGAGTTCCTGGGTTACTTAAAAGAGAACGGAATTCTTTCTCAGCTTACTCCTCCATACACGCCACAACATAACGGTGTATCAGAAAGGAGGAATCGAACCCTATTGGATATGGTTCGTTCCATGATGAGTAACGCTGAGTTACCGCGATCATTATGGGGATATGCACTAGAATCAGCTGCATATCTTTTGAACCAGGTTCCCACCAAGACTGTGCCTACCACACCATATCAGATGTGGAGTGGGAAGAAACCCTATCTTCAGTATCTGAAGATTTGGGGATGTCCGGCTTATGTTAAAAAGCAGCATGCGGACAAACTCGAGGCACGATCAGTACTATGTAAGTTTGTGGGATATCCAAAGAACTCCAGGGGGTATCTATTCTATTACGCAGAGGAACAAAAGGTCTTTGTTTCTCGTAATACCCATTTTCTAGAATATCAGTTTTTAGAAAAGGAAACAAGTGGGAGCGAAATAGAATTGGAAGAAATTCCAAAACCATAAACTACTACTGAAAGTATGGTAGAACCAGAGATTTCAGAAGAAAGGGACATCCCGACGCCACTCCGTAGGAGTAGTAGGCAATCTTATCCGCCCGAGAGATACTACGATTTTCTCATAGACGGGGATAGAGAGGATTGCACTATTGACTATGATGAGCCTACTAGCTTCCAGCAAGCCATTCAGAGCGGTAACTCAATAAAATGGATGGATGCAATGCGGACCGAAATGGAGTCCATATACACTAACAAAGTATAGACTTTGGACATTGCTCTAGATGGGGTAAAACCCGTAGGATGCAAATGGATCTTCAAAAAGAAGATT
The DNA here is from genome assembly GCA_030015575.1 of Agapanthus africanus. Lineage (NCBI taxonomy): Eukaryota > Viridiplantae > Streptophyta > Magnoliopsida > Asparagales > Amaryllidaceae > Agapanthus > Agapanthus africanus. Next base: position 315,513,783 of record CM057346.1, on the reverse strand, counting down.
GGTGTAGATAGACAGGTTGAAACCTATAAGGCTAGACTTGTTACAAAGGGTTTCCGTCAAAGACCTGGTTTGGACTATGAAGAAACCTTTTCTCCAGTGGCTATGCTTAAATCTATTCGGGTCGTTCTTTCTATTGCCGCCTTCCACGATTATGAGATCTGGCAGATGTGGCAGATGGACGTAAAGACGGCCTTTCTAAATGGTAATTTGGAAGAAAGCGTCTATATGGATCAGCCAGAGGGATTCATTCAGAGTGGGAGCAGCGGTAAAGTATGCAAGTTGCTTAAGTCCATTTATGGACTAAAGCAGGCATCGCGGAGTTGGAACATCTGTTTTGATGATGCTGTCAAAGAATTCGACTTTATCAAAAATCCAGATGAACCATGCATATAAAGTAAGATTGTAGGGAGAGCTGTAGTATTCGTCGTCTTGTACGTGGATGACATTCTCCTAATAGGAAATGATATTCCTATGTTACTGTCAGTCAAAAGATTATTTTCACATAAATTCTCTATGAAAGACCTGGGTGATGCCACCTACATTCTGGGGATCCAGATCTATAGTGATAGATCTAAAAGGATGTTGGGACTTTCCACAGTCCAGGTACATAGACACCATATTGAAAAGATTCAGTATGGAAGATTCTAAGCGCAGTAACCTACCGGCTTGTCACGGAATCACCCTCGCCAAAGATATGTCTCCCAAGGCTGATCTTGGGAAGGGATCGCATGTCGATTATACCCGACGCTTCAGCGGTAGGCTCTATAATGTATGCGATGTTATGTACCAGACCAGATGTAGCTACGCATTAAGCGTAGTAAGCCCGATATCAAGCAAACCCAAGGGAGAATCACTGGATAGCAGTAAAGAACATTCTCAAGTACCTGAGGAGGACTAAGGAGATGTTCTTGGTGTATGGCGGAAAAAACCTCCCAGATGGAGGCCTTTGCCGACTCCGGCTTCCAAAGTGACAAAGATGACTCCAAGTCCATGTCGGGTTATGTCTTTACCCTTAATGGAGGGGCGGTCTGTTGGAAGAGTTCCAAACAGGAGACCGTTGCTGACTCAACGATGGAAGCGGAGTACATACCTGCTTGCGATGCCGCAAAAGAAGCTGTCTGGATGAAGAAGTTCCTCACAGAACATCAGGTGGTTCCTTCCAATGTTGGTCCAATACCTCTGTATTGTGACAACAACGGCGCTATAGCTTTAGCGAAGGAACCCAGGTCCCATCAGAAGTCCAGACACAAATTAAGGCGGTATTACCTGATCAGGGAGATCGTAGATCGTCGGGAGATCGAGGTGAAAAGAGTAGAGACGGAGAATAACATTGCTAATCCATTCACAAAGGCCATTCCTCAGACACAGTTCGAGAGGCTATTCGAGATGATAGGTCTACGATATGCCAGCTCATGGCCCTAGTGCAAGTGGGAGATTGTTAGTGTATATGCCCTAGGGGCCATTATTGTATCATACTAGATTGTATATTACTTAATAGAAGCTTGGGTTATTCACAGTTCTATATACAGTCTTGCTAAAAATGATAGTATGCTACTTGGTTTGTGTCTACTTTAATATGTGCATATGTTTCTTATAACGTATCACTTATACATATTGGTAGAGCCCATAGGTTCTTTTGCTTGATTACCAGCATTGTGATGGCAGTCACACTTGTGGGGGCTGGGTAGTCTATAAGCAACATCCTATACAGGTTCCTAGTCATAGGATTATCGAGACAGGGCATCAATATTCCAGAGTAGACTAGTGTGTACGCTTCTCATCCCAGTTGGGGAGATGGTCTGTCCTATAGCCATCAGTACGTCGTACTGGAGATAGTATACAGGTGCTCGTTAGGTTACGGGTACACCGGACAGGACTCGCAGGGGAACTGTTGGTTGGTATTATACCCATTATCAGTTAACAGTTCCCAGGTGACATGAGTACAGCATAGTCCGCAGACTTGACACTGCTACTTCGCCTCGAGTGTGTCCCTCTGTTCTTAGATTGCTACCCTACCACAGCTCAAAGGAGTCGTGCAAACAGGTAGCAGTTGGGTGCAGTCCCGAGCACTTGGAGGCAGTAGTGGTTAGACAGGATTCGTCTCTCCCGGTATTGGGAGATGATATCGCGCTGTGTCAGAGAGCCATTACGCAAAGTCACTGGCCAGGGCAAGCGAGATATACTGGTAGGTTCCAGTAGCTTCTCAAGGTGTAATGGGCTTCGCTTCGACACGACTTATACAGCTATTAGGGGACTGATGCTTGCCGCCCCCTAGGCTTGATATGCGATTGTCTTAGATGAACAGACCGGACTGTACGAAGATTGTCACATCAGGCTCAGTGGGAGTTCGGATGATTTTCCTCATCGACCATCTTATCGACATCTACCTGGGGACCGTTACGTACAGCTAGTGCCGCTTACGGTCTGTGGTTAAACCCACTGCCAGCGTAGTGTCGAGTCTTTAGAGTCCCACACAGAGAGTTTCCCTGCTCCAGGCGAAACGATATAGAGGTCGTATGGTTTTACGACAAGGGTTTGGACGCGTACGTATGTTTACGCACGTACGACTTTTCGGACAGTTTTTACTAGCCGGCTTTGGTTTAAGCCAGATTCTAGTATCGGGTTATTGGATTTATACAGTCTAAAGTTTTTCCGTGTTTTCACGGATTGGAGGGGCGTTCTCGTAATTTGTCGGGAAGCTTCTAGAAGAGTGGTGACTTGGGGGTAAGGTGGCATTGCATTAAATGAGATTAGTGACTCATTTGTGTGATTCATCCATATCATTAATGCATCATAAATGGTTAATGACTCATGAAGATGAATCACTCATAGATATTTATGAAGCATGGTTGTTAATTCTTTTATTTCATTTTTGGATAAATAAATAATGCTTCATATATATTATGATAGATCATTATCACATTTCATTCTCATCTTCACCTTCTCTCTCCTTAAGCTCTCTCGTTCTTCAAACCCTAACCCTAACCTCTTATGAGTTGAGATCAAGGGTTAGCTAGACTAATACATCCATAACCTCACTCTATATCCCCTAGGTAGCTTAGATTAGCACTTTAAGCAACCTAGTTATCTCAAGTTTGAGATTAAGCTTGGCGTAGGAGCTTTCGGGTGGATCGTCTTTGACTCGAAGAGGCCGTAGAGGTGCCGATATTCCAAGGAGCCTACGAGGAGTGGAGGACAGCGATGAAGACCCGAAGGACATGTAACGTGAGGAATAACTTCGAATCCAAGTAATTAAAGCTCTAGTAGATTGTTAGCAATGGTTTAGATAACGATTCATGCGCTCAAGTCCATGTTACGAAGCTTTGACAATCGTTTTTCATATATTCCGCCTCCCCCCAAGTTCGTGGGGTGCGTGACATAGACTTACAATCACACCCTACTACCTTCTTAACAGATCCATCTCTTATTATGATGAAGTCAAAAAACTATGACTGTCACATCAAAAATAGATGATCTATCTCCACTATTATAGGGTTCCTAGGCACTCTTATGAAGGTCTATAAGGCATCAACTATGCCCGAATAAAAATTTAGACGTGCCGAACAACCCAAAACCGGGATCTTTGCTAGATTATTTGTGTTTAACATGCAAGTAAACATTTTTACAACTAAAAGTGAGGGATTACAACCTTTGTAGTCCGCTCCTTCGCTTCATAAGCACTGAGTAGAAGTCTCTTCGCCGCGATCCACGATCTCCCGGACTCAAGAGAGGCTCCACGACTCGAACGATCCATGCTAGCTTGTAGTGTTCCTTTTCTCTGATGATCTACGTCGAAGTTTCTATAACTCAAGCTCTCTCACTCTAATGAGGTGAACACCCTAATCTAATTAGCTAGATTAGATGTGGATGATGGAGTAGTATTTATGCTTTCATTTTATATCAAATTCTCACTCTTAATCATCACAAAATAAAATCCTAGTAAGCTTTCTCAAAAGCTCAAGGTTAAAGAAGAAGAAGAAATAATGCATTGATCCTTTTGTGATGAATAATGAAATGATATATGATTAATAATGTAACCATGGTCAACCATGACTAGGCTAACCCATGTAGAGAATTAACTAAGGCTAGGGTTTAGGTTGGGTTAAAGAATGAGTCATAAGAAAATATCAACCATAATATCTTAACTCATGACAAAAGAAAAGCTTCTAGAATGTTCATAAAAGAACGAACCCAATTCAAACCCTAACCTTTTTTAATCTCCACTAAATATGTAGCATTAGTAATCATATTATGTTACACTATTATATATCACATATATAATATATTTTGTAACAAAAGAAAATAATACAATTAATATATATCGCATATATATCAATGTATTATCCGGTGAGAAAATGAAATAATAAAGCGAGCCAATATTAGATAATGTAATGCAATATATCATATATATTATTATACATTAAATTATCGAATCAACACTTGATCCGACAATCCGGCTATATCGAATATAACCGACTAATATATCATGTGCCGATTCATCGAATCAACACTTGATCCGATGACCCGGCTCATATCTAAATGTCGCGAGAACATAATACCGTATCTCATATCGTATTATCCTCGGTCCTGCACATATCACATATGTGCCCCTACTCCGTTTTGCCTGAGTCAAGAAACCTCTGTGTAGGACTCTAAAGAATCGTCAATACGCCGATAGCAGGTGATGATCATATTAAACACCCAAAAACTGCAAGCGGTCAGCTAAACGTAACAGCCACCCAGGTATTGAGTGATCAGAAGATCAACAAGCTAGCCTGTACATTCTCCTGTAAATCCAATCAGTAACACTCCCGTACAGTCCGGTCTCTTCGTCTGATATGTCGCATATCAAGTCTAGGGGTGGTATACGTCATACCCCAGTAACCGATAAGTCGTGTCGATGTGAGGCTCATAACGGGTCGAGAAACTACTGGTAACACTTACCGGTAAATCTCGAACACAGCACAACATCAACTCCCTATACCGGGAGAGACGAATCCCCTCCTATCGCTCATTCCCTCCATGTGATTCGGGACTGCACCCAAAAGCCACCGTTTTGCACATCCACTTGGACATGGTAAGGTGGAAATCAAAGCACAGTGGGAATCAAACAAGACTCTATGACGATCTCGGGTCTACAGACTACCCTGTACCAGTGTCACCGGAGAACTGCCATCTGACGTGTGGTATATCACCATCTGGGAGTTCTCGGCGAGTCCGTCCAGTGTACCGAGTCTCCACCGAGCACCCGTACACCATCCTTGATGTCAAACACCGATAGATATGGGATCATCCATCGCCCATCATATGGGTCAAGATGCGTATACGCTAGTCTACTCTGGTGTATTGATGCCCTGTCTCGATATACCATCGACTAGGAACAGTTATAGGATGTACTCATCGACTACCGTGGCCCTTTAGTATGATCTCATCATAGTCCCAGTAGTCGAGTACAGATCATAAGGGCTTTACCAACATGTGAGAGTAAGACAGTAAACCAATACAAGTCAACATGTTAAGATAAAATGAAACCAAATAGCATACTATCATGACGAGCAAGAAAGTCCCCTCTCTATATATCCAAGCGTCCATTATAATATACATTATATGTACAACAATGGCCTCTAGGGCATATACATAACTAACAACCTCCCACTTGCACTAAGGCCAGCTGTTGTAGTATCTCATACCTAGCATCCCGAATAATCTCTCAAACTATATGTGGGGAATGGCCTTCGTGAGTGGATCCGCCGTGTTGTCCTTCGTATCTACTCTCCTGACCTCGATCTCCCGGCGATCAACTATCTCCCTGATCAGGTGATACCGCCTCAGAATATGTCTGGACTTTTGATGGGACGTGGGTTCCTTGGCCAAAGCCACAGCTACATTGTTATCGCAATACAGAGGTATTGGATGCTCATTGGATGGAACAACACCAAGTTCACTAATAAACTTCTTTATCCAGACAGCCTCTTTGGCAGCATCGTTGGCAGCGATGTATTCAGCCTCCATCGTCGAGTCTGCAATGGTATCCTGTTTGGAACTCTTCCAACATACCGCCCCTGCATTGAGGGTAAAGACAAAACCCGAGTACGACTTAGAGTCATCCTTATCACTTTGGAAGCTGGAATCGCTAAAGGACTCCACCTGGAGTTCTCCGTTACCATACACCAAGAACATTTCCTTAGTCCTTCGCAAGTACTTGAGAATGTTCTTCACAGCTGTCCAGTGACTCTCTCCAGGATCTGCTTGATACTGACTCACTACACTTAGTGAGTATGCTACATCGGGTCTGGTACATAGCATCGCATACATGATAGAGCCTACTGCCGAAGCATAGGGTATCCCTTGCATGTGAGCTCTCTCCAAATCAGTCTTGGGAGACATCTCTTTAGAGAGAGTGAGTCTAGAGATCGTGGGTTGGTTCCCACACTTGGATTCTTTCATACTAAACCTCTTTAGTATGGTGTCAATTTACCTGGATTGGGACAATCCCAGTATCCGTTTAGATCTATCTCTATAGATCATGATTCCCAATATGCAGGAGTCATCATCTAGAATCTTTGTGATAAGAAGAGATTGACTGATTGCAGCAAAGGAACATCATTTCCTATCAAGAGTATGTCATCCACGTACAATATGAGGAAGACAACCTTACTCTCTGCAACCTTCTTATAAATACAAGGTCCATCTATATTTCTGATGAAGTCAAACTCTTTGACTACAACATCAAAACAGATGTTCCAACTCCGCGATACTTGCTTTAACCCATAAATGGATTTAAGCAGCTTGCACACCTTTCCGCTGCTCCCACTATCTACGAAGCCCTCTAGCTGAGTCATGTACACGCACTCTTCTAAATCACCATTAAGAAAGGCGGTCTTAACATCCATTTGCCAGATTTCGTAGTCATGGTATGCAGCAATGGCAAGTAAGATCCGGATGGACTTAAGCATATCTATTGGAGAAAAGGTTTCGTCATAATCCACACCTGGTCATTGACGAAAACCTTTTGGAACAACTCTAGCTATGAAAGTCTCAACTTTTCCATCTACACCAATTTTCTTTTTAAAGATCCACTTGCTCCCAATGGGTTTTACCCCTTCAGGAGCATTTTCCAAAGTCCATACTTTGTTGGTGTACATGGATTCCATCTCGGATCGCATTGCATCCAGCCATTTCACAGAGTCACCACTCGTGATGGCCTGCTCGAAACTAGTCGGGTCATCATCTTCTATGATGCAATCCTCGCTTCCACCATCAATGAGAAATCCGTAGTATCTCTCAGGTGGATGAGAAACCCGGCTAGATCGACGGAGAGGCTAGGGTTCGTCGGGTACTACTGAATTCTCTGGTTATACTAAATCTTCAGTTGCAGTTTGTGTTGCTGGAACTTCTTCCAGTTCTACCTCAAAGCCACTAATCTCTTTTACAAGAAATTCCTTTTCTAAAAAGGTGGCATGTCGAGAAACAAACACATTTTGTTCCTCGCGATGGTAGAAAAGATATCCATGTAAATGTTTGGGATATCCTACAAACTTGCATAGAACTGACCGTGCCTCGAGTTTGTCTAGATTTTGCCTTTTGACATAGGCCAGACAACCCCATATTTTAACTCGTTTAAGACATGGTCTCTTCCCACTCCATATCTCATACGGTGTGGTAGGTACAAATTTAGTTGGAACTTGATTCAATAGGTATGCTGCTGTCTCCAGCGCATACCCCCAGAAGGAAATAGGTAACTCAGTTGTACTCATCATCGAGCGCACCATATCTAATAGGATGCGATTCCTCCGTTCCGATACACCGTTGTGCTGTGGTGTATAAGGAGGAGTAAGCTGAGAGAGAATCCCATTCTCTTTTAGATAATCTAGGAACTCAGTGCTTAAGTATTCACCTCCTCGATCAGATCGAAGAATCTTAATACTTTTGCCTGTTTGGTTCTCTACTTCGTGCTTATATTCTCTGAATTTCTCAGAAGCTTCAGACTTGTATTTCATCAGGAATACATATCCGAATCTTGAGAGATCGTCAGTGAATGTAATAAAATAGGAAGAACCATTCCTGGCATGTGTAGACATGGGACCGCATACATCACTGTGTACCAGCCCTAAGAGTTCGGTAACTCTTTCTCCGTGTCCACTAAATGTAGCTTTGGTCATTTTGCCTTTAAGACATGAATGGCAAGTATCATAAGATGATAATTCGAACGGATTCAAATATCCATCCTTATGTAACTTAGCTAGTCGTGTCGTATTGATATGACCAAGTCTACACTGCCACAAGAAGGATTCATTCATTTCTGAACTCTTCCTCTTGTGTGTGTTTTATATATTAAGGACTGTATTTTGATTGAGAATGAATATGCCATTATGTAACGAGCCTGATCCAATCAACTTTTGATCTAAGAATATGTTCATAACATTATTCTTTACTACAAAATTATATCCTTCTTTACTTAATAATGAAACTAAAATAATGTTGCATATCATGTTCGGTATATAATAGCACTCATTCTGAATCAGTGTATTACGACCTGGTAATAATACTAGGTGATATTCGCCAACTGCTTTGGCTGCAATACTTGCACTATTCCCTACTTGAACGGAATGATCACATTTTCCCAGTTCTCTACCTTTACGTAGCCTATATAACAATTTACATATGTGGGATCCCGATCCGGTATCTAATACCCAGGACGTAGGGTGAACTGAGAAACAGTTCTCAATAACTAACACACCTGAAGAAGGTACATCAGCATGCATGTTCTTTGTTTGGGCGGCATGAGAATCCAGATATTCTCCTGTTTCCTGTTCATTCTTATAACCCTTATAAGAAAGAACGGGACCAACGTTCCCTTGCACAGTATAATAAGCGGGTTCAGTCAATACATCCATATTATTTTCTTGATTATGGCCTGATATGGTCGCTACCTTGAGAGAGAGAGAAGAAAACACTTTAGCGTATGCTCTTGCAGGATTAGATTGGTTATTATCTTATCTAATCAGGATGTCTCCCACTATTTTTATCAAATCTTCCTTCAAACCCTAAAAGGTAAGATTAGCCGGGATTAATTACACCCTACAATTTCGTCAATCTTTCAGCCAGATCAGTGTCGGTACTTGAGGGAGGTTCCCCATGCTTTCGCACGGACCTAATTAAAATAAAACTCGTTTTCCCTGAGGCATAACCCCGTTAACACCTTTCTAGACACCTACTTGATCGGCTAATTGTCCTGTGTAAAACTCTCCCAGGAGTAACTCTTACTCGCAGTGGGTATCGGGATCCAACTTTCTCATAGGAGGTATGCAATCTCATTGCAAATTTCAACACTTGAAATTCCCGATAATACTTTTTTCCCAAACCCCTATGACCTTGACAAAGGCCAACAAACCATAGGAAGCTAGTCAAGTTCAACCCGTAATTTCTTGATTGAAATAAACCCACCCGCACGACTCTTGACAAAGGCCAACAAGGTCGTACGAATACCCTAATCCAATCACATCACATGTTTAAACAGATAAGTACCAGTCAGCTACCGCACACTACGCCTTGACAAAGGCCAACAAACGCAGCACGAATACTAAATAGTCTTTATCTGAAATGACGGAGGGCTACGCAGGTTTTTTAGAAAACTATGAGCGTAATGAACTTGATATCGTCGTAGAATCAAGTGATTTTTGAAAAGGAGTGTTTTTGAGGCTTTTCTAGTTTCGCTAAAGAGTTCACTCCCGTTGAAGGGATCTCGGCTCTTTCCCCATCGAATAAGGTGCAGGATATATTATATATACCGCTGTGCAAAGCAAGAACTATATAATCTGTCAAAAACTAAATCGCGAGTTTGTAGCATCTGCCAATTTCGCTAAAGAGGTCACTGCCGGTGAAGGGATCTCGGCTCTTTCCCCATCGAATAAGGTGCAGGGTATATCATATATACCGCTATGCAAAGCAAGACTGTAGCTACCCTTTTTTATAAAGTTTTGATTCTACAACATCATTTAGGTTTCTTTTCTTTTTATTAATCTCATTAATAAATCCCATCAGCTTATGCTTCCCAAGCATCACAGAAGAAACGAAAGCAGTAATATTTATATATCAGCATATATATGTAGTATAAGCATTCGTCTCAGGAAGTAATATTATCTCATCACAGAACATTGCAGCAGAAGAACATATATGAAATATTGGATATACTAGGATCTCCGTGTTATTAATACGAGCCAGTATAAAACACGGATTTCACGGTCGCGATGAATAGCCAAACCCACATCCCCAGACCCCTACGAGAACGGCAAGTAACACTGCCAATTCAAGGGTTAGGAGACCCGGTCTCGACTTCTCGAGATGGCCTCCCACTGTATCCTAGAACCCGGTTACTTGTGCTCCCCTCCTTGGGTCTGCCAAATGCGGAAAAGTAAATAATATACACTGGTGACATCAACTTCATCCCGGAAGTGCCCCAATAAAAGAATATTACATACAAATGAATTTTAGATGAATGAAAATAAAAACCCTCATCTCACATAAAACCCCCGGCTATTCAGAACATGACGATCCAATATAACATATCACAGCAACACATAATATCTCTGTAGGGTTCCTGGGCACACTAATGAGGTCTCAAAAGGCATCAACCATGCCAATTTCAAATTTTACAAGTGCCGAGAAACCCTAATACGGATCGTTAACTAGAAATTTGGGCGAAACAAAAACAAGTAAACGACTTTACTCTAAGTGAACGGAAATACAACCTTTGTAGATCCGGTTCTCCACCTCCGTAGCTCCGTGATGAAGTCTCCTCGCTGTCCAAATCGAATCCCGGGCTCAAGCGTCGGCTTCATCGGAAAAATGGACGGGCTTGGTCGTCGGTTCGATGCCGAAGATGATCTACGTCGAGGCATCACAAGATCAAGCTCCAACTTCACCAAGCCTTGAAAACTTGTGAAGGAAACACCCTATACTACTTGGCAAGAGGTAGAGGATGAAGAAATAGGAGGTGGGTTCACTTTAGAATTGGATTTCTCACTCATTAGCTCAAGTTGCCATTGATGGAGCAAGCTTTCTTCATGTTGATGATGAAGAAGAAGAAGAAGGAATATTATGATAAGTTAATTAAAAAGGAAATGTAAAAGAATACTTATCATAATAATAACCATGGTCAAGTATAGAGAATGAACTAGGGTTATGTGGAATGGTTAGGGTTAAGCATGAGACAAAATGGTCACTTAATCAAAGCTTCATGAAGCTTCAAAATCAAACAAAATAAGCCACCATTTTCTTTCATTATCTTATCCATAAATAAATAAATAAATAAATGAATAAATAAATAAAAGGAAAACCCTAACCATTACACAACCATTGTTTAATCTTTACACATACTCAAGTAAGCATGTATCATCAAACATGATACAATCAAGTGCACAAAAGTATATCACATATACAACTTGTGAACTTCAAGTGAGAAAATCCATTTAATGTGAACCAATACTAGTTAATGCAAAGTAATATATCAAATATATAATTATGCATTAAATCATTAAATCAACACTTGATTCAATGATCCGGTCATGTCGCACACAACCGACTAGTATACAATGTATCGTTTTATCGAATCAATCCTTGATTCGATAACTAGGTTATATCGCATACAACCATTCGACACATTCATCGCGAGAATGAAAATACGGTATCACATACACTCATTATTCTCGGTCCCGCACATATCTCATATGCGCTCCTATTTCGTTTCGCTTAAGCCAGGAAACCTCTGTGTAGGACTCTAAAGACTCGTCAATACACCGGCAGCAGATGATGATCATATCAAACACCCACAAGCCGCAAGCGGTCTGCTAAACGTAACGGCCACCCGGGTATTGAGCGATCAGAAGATCGACGAGCAAGCCCGCTCACACTCCTGTGAATCCAACCAGTAACACTTACCGTACAGTCCGGTCTGATCGTCTGATATGCCGCATATCTCGCCTAGGGGTGGTAAACGTCAGACCCCAATAGCTCGATAAGTCGTGTCAATATGAGGTCTATAACAGTTTGAGAAACTACTGGTAACACTTACCAGTAAATCTCAGCAACCCTGGCCAGGGATTTCCGGTTATAGCCAATCGAACACAACACAACATCAACTCCCTATACCGGGAGAGACGAATCCCCTCCTATCGCTCATTGCCTCCATGTGATTCGGGACTGTACCCAAAAACCACCGTTTTGCACGCCCTCTTGGACGTGGTAAGGTGGAAATCAAAGCACAGTGGGAACCACACAAGACTCTATGACGATCTCGGGTCAACAGACTACTCTGTACCAGTGTCACCAGAGAACTGCCATCTGACGTAAGGTATAATACCATCTGGGAGTTCTCGGCGAGTCCGTCCAGTGTACCCAGTCTCCACTGAGCACCCGTATATCATCTCTGATGTCAAACACCAATGGATATGGGATCATCCATCGCCCATCTGTATGGGTCGAGAAGGTATACGCTAGTCTACTCTGTTATATCGATGCCCTGTCTCGATACACCCACGACTAAGGACCTTGAAGGATGTACTTATGGAATACCCTGTCCCCACTAGTATGATCCGCATCATAGTCCAGGTAGTCAAGTACACATCCTAAGGGCTTTACCAACATGTAACAGAGAGACAATCAGTGTACACGTTAAGGTAAAGAGCAACCAGATAGCATACTATCATGTCGAGCAAGAAAGTCCTCCCTATATATGTCCAAGCATCCACTACAATATAGATCCTATGTATAGTAATGGCCTCTAGGGCATACATATAACTAACAATCTCATATCATCGACGTAAGTAAGTATGCATACACCGATCGTCGTTGATGTATAGCAACGAAAACCGGCAATACAAATACATACTACACTTACGGTCACAGAAAAGAAATTGTAAAACTACAACATTTGGAATCCACAATCACTTTAGACATCATAAATCCGAAATATCACATACTTCGCATTTCATGCCTAACTATATGAATTCCACATATTGTATCGCATTCCAGATAAATAGACAGTATTAAACTTTCTGATCGAATAATAAAATTCCCAAGATTTCCTAAATAGCTCAACACTTGAGCGGAGTTCAAAAAATCCCAGAATACGTCACAGTACCAATGGTCCAGCCGTAGAAGGGTCAAGCCAACGCCTCACATGTGGCACGCCGTACTGCCCCAAACCCTAAGGTTTAGAGGCGGTTCAGACGATCACATAATCGAGTTAAGGTTTGTGTTCTTCTAGAGGGTCCACCGCGTTACTTGCATGTTTTTCCGAAAGATTTAAACTCAAGAAAAATTCAACACTTGAAAGTTTTTCGTGCGGGGAAAAAGTGAGTTAATGATATCCGTTCGAACATTTTAACTGTTTCTAAATTATCCGGAAAAAGAACGAAATTAATTTTCCGATCGAATCAACGAATTCAAAATAATCCCCAGAACACTCAACACTTGATTCGGATTAAAAATACCTAAAATTATGCAGGTTTGGCTACGGGTATTACTGTTTAAAAAGATGTCCCCAATGCACTATTCATGCCGCCGAACAGCCGCGGCAAGTAGGTTTTTGCCGCGGTTCCGCGGCTATACGAGAGCCTTGGGGGCTAGTATTTTATGATAACCCTTAAAATTCCTTACTGATTTTTTAAAGTATTTTTAATACAGAAAAAATCACATTTTAAAAATTTTTTCAGAGAGGGGGTCTTTTTCGATGTTTCGGGGTTCGATCGGAGCTTTAACTTCGTATACACGTCGCCTAATGCTCTAGCTAGGTTTTGATACCACTGTAGGGTTCCCATGCACTCTTATGAAGGTCTATAAGGCATCAACCATGCCCGAATAAAAATTTAGACGTGCCGAACAACCCAAAGCCGGGATCTTTGCTAGATTATTAGGGTTTAACATGCAAGTAAATATCTTTGCAACTAAAAGTGAGGGATTACAACTTTTGTAGTTCGCTCCTTCACTTCATAAGCTCCGAGTAGAAGTCCCTTCGCCGCGATCCATGATCTCCCGGACACAAGAGAGGCTCCACGACTCGAACGATCCATGTTAGCTTGTAGTGTTCCTTTTCTTCGATGATCTACGTCGAAATTTCTATAACTCAAGCTCTCCCACTCTAATGAGGTGAACACCCTAATCTAATTGGCTAGATTAAATGAGGATAATGAAGTAGTATTTATGCTTTCTTTTTATATCAAATTCTCACCGTTAATCATCACAAAATGAAAACCTAGTAAGCTTTCTCAAAAGCTCAAGGATGAAGAAGAAGAAGAAATAATGCATTGATCCTTTTGTGATGAATAATGAAATGATATATGATTAATAATGTAATCATGGTCAACCATGACTAGGCTAACCCATGTAGAGAATTAACTAGGGCTAGGGTTTGGGTTGGGTTAAAGAACGAGTCATAAGAAAATATCAACTATAATATCTTAACTCATGACAAAAGAAAAGCTTCTAAATGTTCATGAAAGAACTAACCCAATTCAAACCCTAACCTTGTTTAATCTCCACTAAACATGTTGCATTAGTAATCATATTATGTTACAATATTATATATCACATATATAATATATTTTGTAACAAAAAAAATAATACAATTAATATATATCGCATATATATCAATGTATTATCCGGTGAGAAAATGAAATAATAAAACGAGCCATTATTAGATAATGTAATGCAATATATCATATATATTATTAGATATTAAATTATCGAATCAACACTTGATCCGACAATCCGGCTATATCGAATATAACCGACTAATATATCATGTACCGATTCATTGAATCAACATATGATCCGATGACCCGGCTCATATCTAAAGTCGGGAGAATATAATATGGTATCTCATATCGTATTATCCTCGGTCCAGCACATATCATATATGTGCCCCTACTCCGTTTTGCCTGAGTCAATAAACCTCTGTGTAAGACTCTAAAGAATTGTCAATACGCCGGTAGCTGGTGATGATCATATCAAACACCAACAAGCTGCAAGCGGTCGGCTAAACATAACAGCCATCCAGGTATTGAGCGATTAGAAGATCAACAAGCTAGCCTATACATTCTCCTGTGAATCCAATCAGTAACTCTCCCGTACAGTCCGGTCACTTCGTCTGATATGTCGCATATCAAGTCTAGGAGTGGTATACGTCAGACCCCAGTAACCGATAAGTCGTGTCGATGTGAGGCTCATAACGGGTTGAGAAACTACTGGTAACACTTACCAGTAAATCTCTATTTCAGCCCTGACCAGGGACTTCCAGTTATAGCCAATCGAACACAGCACAACATCAACTCCCTATACCGGGAGAGACGAATCCCCTCCTATGGCTCATTGCCTCCATGTGATTCGGGACTGCACCCAAAAGCCACCGTTTTGCACATCCTCTTGGACTTGGTAAGGTGGAAATCAAAGCATAGTGGGAATCACACAAGACTCTATGATGATCTCGGGTATACAGACTACGCTGTACCAGTGTCACTGGAGAACTGCCATCTGACGTGTGGTATATCACCATTTGGGAGTTCTCGGCGAGTCCGTCCAGTGTACCCAGTCTCCACTGAGCACCCGTACACCATCCTTGATGTCAAACACCGATAGATATGGGATCATCCATCGCCCATCATATGGGTCAAGATGCGTATACGCTAGTCTACTCTGATGTATCGATACCCTGTCTCGATATACCCTTGACTAGGAACAGTTATAGGATGTACTCATCGACTACCGTGGCCCCACTAGTATGATCTCATCACAGTCCCAGTAGTAGAGTACAGATCCTAAGGGCTTTATCAACATGTGAGAGTAAGACAGTAAACCAATACAAGTCAACATGTTAAGATAAAGTGAAACCAAATAGCATACTATCATGACGAGCAAGAAAGTCCTCTCTATATATATCCAAGCATCCATTATAATATACATCATATGTACAACAATGGCCTCTAGGGCATATACAAAACTAACAGCTATATCTGCTTTAGTTTGTAAATAGACACAAGCTACTTTTCCACTATGCTTCCGCTGCTGCCACTGACTACGACAACCCTCTGGCAGAGTCTTATACACGTGCACTTCTAAAACTAGTTTAGAATGACGCTGTACTCACCCTCCTGCCGGGTCTCATAGTGTAGAACAACAGTAGTGTCAAGTCTGGGTAAACAAGAACCTCCCTGTCACCCTTCTTGAGGATGCCAAAGTACCTCTCGGGCGCCTGAGGTTACCCATCATATCTGCGGAGTGGTTAATGGAATGTCAAACCTGATTGAATCTTTAGGTCCTATTAAATTTTTAGTAATCGTTTGCGGTTCTGGAATCACCTCCTGTTCTACCATACTCTCATTTCTGTTTTCTGAAAAAATTTATTTTACTAAAACTTTGGCAAGTCAAGAACAATATAAATATTGATCTTCCTGATGTTAGAAAGTTAATCCTCGTCAAAACCCGGGATAACCCACAAACAGCTATTACTGAAATGTGCCTTAAGTTTATCCGGATTCTTATTTTAAGCATTAGCCGGACGACTCCCTATACCTCAACATTGTTAAGATATAAAATAATTCTATATCTATCTAATATATAAACAAAAGCACTAATTTAATTGGAACCAGATTCAAATCATGCAGCTGTCTCCAGTGCATATCAACTAAATGGAGAGAGGCCGATCAGCATTACTCAACTTAAGAGTGCATCCAATTATGAGTAATCTGAAAGAGAAACAAATTTCTCAAAACCATTACTATCAACTGAATACCTCATATAAGTATCTACATCTTCGATCACCTTGAAGAATCTCGATACTTGCGACACCTAGCTCTCTACTTTATTCTTGTACCTATAACTTCTCAAACTTGGACCCTGTATTTCTACGAAACACATGTCCAAAACTTGAAAAGTCACAAGTAAACAGAATATAGTACGAGGACCAACCCCTTTGTCCTAATGGACACTGGACAACATACAATACTTTGTTTATGTCCCCTGAGTTTAATAACTCAAACCCTTTGTGTCGTCGGTTGAAAATTGTACCCAGGCGATTTCCTCAAATATCACCAATTACAACGAATTCCGATATAATAAGGATGATCACCTAATTCCCAATAATTTACTCCCACTCATCATCTGTAAAACCATATAGATGTGAGAATCAAACCTGGTAAATACATACCCTGGAGCAAGGGTCTAATTGGGAAATCGGTTTTCTATTAACAATGCACAGTGAAACTGAAACATGAAAATGTTTCGAAGGGGTATCCGGGTATTCCTAGTAATGCCTCTTCCATTATCCAGATTCATGACTGTAACCGTATATTTCGTTGCCATCCTTCCAAATTCTTTTATTTGTCTTTAGTCATTACCTTCTGTACTCCATCATTGAGCTAAGAGGTTTTCTTCCTTCCCTACCGTTCGGCTCCCGCCTATGGTTTGGAAGAAGAATATCCAATAAGCATAATAGGTGTACTCTCCTAATCCTAGGAGTACTCTCAACTTGAGAGAAGGTGATGATAAAAGACAACTGAATAAACCTTATTCCTATTTCTCTTGAACCAGAATCCATCCTCGAAAAGTTTCCTTTGAGTTCGTATATAACTATACAATGGATTTATCCAATGGAAGTAGATGTTCGTAGTGATACGAGATGTTCTGGAGAAATAAAAAGGTGAAGTAGGAGTGGCGATGAAATACGGGATTCGGTCGTAAATTTTATCAGTCGCAATTTACTTTGCCCTCTTTCTAATCTCTTTATTTGTCATTACTTATTACCTTCTGTACACCCAACTTAGACTAATTGGTTTTCTTCATTCCCTATCTTTCGGTACCTGCCTATGGTTTGGAAGAAAACTATCCAATAAGCGTAATACGTGTACCCTCTCCTAATCCTAGGAGCTCTCACAACCTGAGAGAAGGTAAAAGGAAAAGGCAACTGAATAGTCCTATTCATTCTCTCCAGAACTAGAATCCATCCTCGAAAAAGTTCCTTCGAGTTCGTATATAACCATATGATAGATTTATCCAATGGAATTGGTTGTTCGTAGTGATACGGGGTGTTCTGGAGAAAAGCAAAGGGTGAAAGTAGGAGTGGCAATGTTGTATGCAACTCAGACAATTCAAAAGTCAGTGTTTTAAGAAAGTTCGGTTAATTTGGTTACTGAGTTATAGTCTAGGGTCGGGCATGGTCACAGTCAAAGAGAGAGAGAAAAGATACACTCTGCGTGCACTCTAACATGAATTTCTCCCATTGTATCCTTAAATTCTCCTCCAAACCTGAAAGAAGAATTAGTCGGAATTACCCGAGGAGTAAACTAACTCATCAGTGGGAATCGGGATCCAACTATCATCGTATGATAACTTGATGGAAGCCATTCAAGTTATCACACTCCAGACGGTATGCGCATGCCTGGCAAGTTTCCTGTAGATTTGAAACTCCTGATATGTGTTTTTACCCCTAGAAACCCAAGTGACCTTGACAATGCCAACATATCAAAAAGTCCTAGTCAAGTTCAACCCATAATTATCTTGATTGCGTTAAACCCACCCATACGAGTCCTTGACAATGCCAACATAACCGTACGACTGTCTTAACCAATCCACATATCCATGCGACAGAAAAGCATTACAGAGCCACCGAACACTACGCCTCGGCAATGCACGACATACGTAGCACGAATACTAAGCAATACTAATCTGAAATGACGGAGGGCTACGGCTAGTTTTTGGCGAAAAACCTTTAACGTAATGAACTTGATATCGTTGAAGGAACCGGATAACTTTTTATACAAATATAGTTGCGAAAACCTTTGCTAAAGAGGTCACTCCCAGTGAAGGGATCTCGGCTCTTTCCTCGTCGAATGAGGTGCAGAATATTCCAAACTGAATACCACGATGCAAAGCAAATAGTAATCGACTATAGTGAAGTTATTACCCTGACGCAAACCTCTGTCCAAGGGGTCACTCCCGATGAAGGGATCTCGGCCCTTGCCTCGTCGAATGAGGTACTGGATATTGAAAACCGAATACCACTGTGCAAAACAAAAGAAAACGCCATAGTAATAACAGCTTTTTGAAAATTGTTCCAAAAACATCATATATAGGTTTGTTTTCCTTGCAATGATAAGAATCAACGCAGTCCCATCAATTAATCACACCAGAAAAGAACGAAAATATTTGATGTACGTATATGCCATCCGTATTCACCACTGGGTCCCGTCATCACCCGTTAGATTACTTAACTAACGACAGAGCGGGGACTGGACTAGCGCGGGTGCAAAACATATACAAAATCTACTAATATATATATATATATATATATATCATTATCTAATAATCGCTCCAGGCATGATAAATGCAACATCACGGAAAAGTAATAAGTATCACAGAACAATACAGATAATCTGGGATCTCAGGGTTTCCTTTGAGCCGCAAATGAAACCCGACGTTCCCCTGATCGTGTGGATAGACTGTGCAATGAAATCCTAGACCCTTACGAGCGCGGCAAGTTACCCGCCAAAACCTGAAGCGAGGCAGCCCCCTTCAGCAAAGTGAATGGACCACCCAGCAGTTCACAGAATCCGGTAACTTGATCACCCCTCCTTGGGTCAACCTATACCCCCTACGAGTGCGGCGAATAGCCCGCAATATCTAGAGTGAAGCCCCCTTCGTCTCAACACCATGATATGCGGGCCCGTTGCCCTCTAGAACGCGGCTATCCGTGCACCCCACCGCGGGGTAATCCTAGTACAGAAAGAAAATATATACAACGGGTACATCGACCTCAACCCGGTCGTGCCTAAAAAAATTAATATACAAACAGGCAGTGACGGCAGTCCACATGTCGGACGCTCGCCCCTCAATATCAAATGTACAAATAAATCCAAACTGCACTACCATTGCACACAAGCTATCCACCACGACAATCCGCAACATCACAGCACAACACAGAACATCAACGTGAATGTCACGTTCGCAAACCCGTCTAAAAGAACTATAGCGATTAGACAAGATTTACCGATCAAATGACATTCACGGTCACAGATAGAAATGTAATGTACTGCTAACTTTAAACAATATTAAAAAAATATCGACATCGAATAAACCCGGAATAGCCCCAAACAAACTAGATAAATCCATATCAAAACCGGGCTAAACTAGCAATACCAATGAACCAATATTTCAGACACTAAATGCCATTGGGGTGAAAAAAAGTGTGCTCAAGAATTTTGGCCAAGACATTAAAATAAAATCAAGTTGCTGTGGAATTCTTCAAGTGGCTGTGGTTTTGAAAGAAAAAAAAATTGGAATTCTTCAAGTTGATTTTGTGTGACAATTTGTTTTTAGCTAAAGAAATTTTCCATTAAGAAAAGCCCACTGCCAATGCAATACATTAAATTTTCCACGAAAATTCCAAGGCCCATGAAATTTCCCCAGCACCAAAATCAATCACAACTTTGTTCTCACAAAAAAAAAAACACATCAAAAACTCAGCCAAAGAAATTAGTCCCTCACCAAAAATATCAATTGGTATTATTTCGGATTGTTTCGATTTCGATATTTTAATATTTTCTAAACAAACTAGTATGTGGTTAATGGTTTGGATCTGATATCATGTTTGTGCCCCGGCCGTCTTTCGAAGGCCAAATGCGGAACAAAAATTTCACAACTTGACGCTACCGCAACCAATATCCGGATCGTTCCATTTACCGTAAACCAGTAAATTGTAAAAGAGTTTAAAAATATTATACCGATCGATCCGAATCCTTCGGTCTTCAATCATTTTCCTAGCTCCTCTCCGCTGTCCCGGATCAAGTCCGCTCTCCGGTTTCGCTCGTCGGAATGGCACCACATCGATGAATCTTTATACGGGCTCCTGCATCGATCCGGAGCAACTCGGACATGAAATTTGCTAGCCGACATGTCCAAAATTAAAGTAAACAGAGTGTAAAATAGTTTTGTAACGTTTTAAAAATTATTAAATAAATAATTAAATGAATAAAAGTGTTTAAGTGAATTTTAGGATTTTCGGTAAAGTAAAATGTATTTTTCGTAAAACCAAACCGTGATTGTTTTTCATTATAATTTTAAAAATATCTATTTTAATTATGAAATTACTAGTAAATGGTGTTTATTTAGCCACTTATAAATTTTTAGTTTAATAAAATATTTTTCCTAAATTAATTATTTTAAATATTAACATAAAATTTATTTTTACACTAAATTAGTGTAGATTACAAATTTGATTGGTTTTAATTTGTAAAAATGAACCATGGCATATTAGAATTTAGTGTGTATCATGCAAAAATTATTTGCAAATTTTTCCTATTTTTTAGAGCTTTCTTGAGTTGCTATAGTAAAGAAATAAATAAATAAATAAATAAAGCATGAAAAGACTTTTATTGATGTTTCTTCTCTTGAAACTTCTACACACTTTTCCCACTCTCTTCATTCTCTCCCTCACCTCTCTAGGGCCGGCCACAAACCCCCCATGGCTGCCCCCCCATTTTCCACCTCATTTTTATTCAAAATTCATCAAAAATACATCAAAAATTCAATTAAAATTCCACAAAATCCTATTTATTCCATACTCTTTATTCCTTGCTCATTTTTATATGAAATTTGGAGATGGAAAGCATACATTTTGGAGGCTCAATTCTTGTTTGGATTTCACATTTTGAAGGTATAATTTTCTTTCTTTTGATTTATTGTTATTAGATGTTCATATTAAGCTTAATTAGATTTAATGAATTAATTCTATGTTCTTTTTTTTAAAATGCAAGCTAGGGTTCTAAATTCAAGTTATGTTTTTTAATAATTAATTAGGGTTATAGTAGTTAGTTTAACACTTTTAGTATTAGGAAATCTTGCATGGTTATTGTTTAACAAATTGTTATTCAAAAATTATTTTAAATTAGGAATTTAGTTAACTAGGTTTTTGCAAAATGTGGTTGTGATTAATATAAAATTCTAATTTGGATTTTTATCATTGGATTATAGTTTTAGTGGAAATATTAGCATGTTAATGGAAAGAAAAACTTAGTTTGATTGCTAGTTTCTATGGTTAATTGATAAATTGTGATAAAAATTGCTAATTTTGTAAACTAGATTTTAGAAATTCCTATATAAATGAGATTAAAAATATAATTATGGTTTCATTATATCATTATCATCATGCATTGTGGTTTAAGTTATTAATTTATGCAAAATCATGTTTTGTGGTGGAATTGTGGTATTTTGCTTGAAAAATGTTGAAAATTGTTAAAGGGTGCAAACTAGAAATTTCAAATTTTTACAAAATTGTGTAATAAAAATATAGTAATGGTTTGTATGGTCTAGTGATACTATTTAGTGAGTTTTATGACCATTGGTTTCATTTAAATGTCAAGTTTTGATGAAAAACGGTAAATTGGCATTTTCGGGTTTTTCGAAAACGGACGATTTGATCGATTTTAGTGTTCGATGAATTTGATCATGTTTTACAATATAAGTAATGTGTTTTAAAAATACGAGTTATCTGTTGATGTTTATCTCGATCCATCGGAGTTTGTACGCCGATATCGAGCGATATTTGGTTCTTTTGCGTGGACGGGACATAGGTTTTAACCTATGCTTGTTCCTTGTATCGTTTGACTTTTGTATGTGATTCGGTTTACGATACTATTATTATGTTTGCGTTTAGGTACCCCTCACGTGGACTGCGGGCGATGAAGAGGAGGATGGCGACACCGTCTTCGGCAGACATGGACCAGGTGAGTAGATGCATATCTACGGGGGGAAGTCGGGTGGATGGCGTTTAGCACCCCCGCAACGTAGAATAGGAATAGTACTTATTGACATTAGGAAACCCGATGTGACCCTAGATTCTTACTGAGCAGGACCCTAGTAATGACCCTAGGCGGGACTAGACTGATTTAGGAAAACCATACCTGAGGATGAATATTTTGGGAGAGGTTCGTAGGTTTCTGATAGAAACACACACGCACACACTAAAACTTGACATGGCGTATACGTATATGTGTGTATATATATAAAACTAGGTATAGGTGTATATATATACACAACACGTATATGGGATTCGTTGATGTGATATGATATCTGAGGTATGATGAAACAGTATGACTGGGCTTGATGCCGTGATTCTTGACTATACAGTCGTATTAAAGTGTTAGCGGATCATTAGAGAAAGAGATAATGAACATGAATATATAAATTATGAAGGGTGGTGGTGATATTGAGGTACATGGGACGCTAAAATAGTACCTGGGCTGTAGCTTGTGACTTGATGACGATAAGATATCGGTATGACTTAATCACAATATGATACATATGACATGATATTTCTGAGGATAAACTAATGATGCTTATCATGATGGCAATGATATATGATTGATGTATGCGATCACAGTTTAGCACCTTGATCATGAGATGTGTTGATGATGACATTATACGAATGAGGAGACAAGTAGGAGATACTTGACCGTACCCCGATATTGGGATGCCGTACGATGGATTTTACCGTACGAGGCTTAGATTTGATGATTGATCCGCACTCTTGATTCGAGGAAGCCGTACTACGTACGTGACGCTATTGAGGCGGGATCGCCGACTATTAGAGATATTGATTCAGACCTTAGGTAGACTCTAGTTTCTTACTGACTAGTCTATTAGGTTTAGTTCCTTAGGATGTTAGATGGACACTAGTTTAGGTTCGACTCACATAGTGGTAGATGTACTCGTATTTCACAGAGGAGTGGATAATGCACATCTGTCTTTACATTCATACTGTAATCATCATGGTGCATGTTCTTACATATGTTGCAATAATCAGTACAAACCAAACATGTCAGGACACCAGCACCATTACCGATGATGCGCATATTCCACGCACACTTATTTGCCGGCTCACGTACATCATCATCGGTAATTGCTATGTCACGTACACTTTAGATCATATTGTCTTTTATGGATAGAATCAGTTAACAACTAGACCGATATAATATTGTGATTATTCTCTGATGTTAGTATAGACATGATATTTATTACTTAGACATCCATGCATTCATATTTTCATGTTATCATGCAGTATTATGGGCATATGCCGACACTTATCATATAGTTACTCATGATTTTGAGATTTGGATTTCTATGAGATTTCTGGATTTTTGGGGAAAACCGCAAAAATATATAAAAACTTCTCTCTCTCTCCTCTACTCTTTTTAAAATAAGATGCGGTTTTCTCGTGATGTATGTGTCGTCCACCATGAGTATTTCATGTTTTCTGTTGGATTTCGAGACCCGATTCGAGGAGTGGATGAACCGTCTCGGGTACATGGTGGGCCCGGTATGGTACCCCGGGGCAAGATGATCGAGTTGTAGACGATGAGCCTGGCAGGGGAAGGCTACCTACCGGTGATGTCTGGCGCGGCGGATATCCGGAGGATACCGACCGTTGTCGTGAGATTTGATGATATGGGCCGATCCGGACTGACGGAGCCCGAGATATTGAGACTATGAGACTTGAGATTTACATGTTTGTGTCGATACTTGATACGGATTTCCATGGATTTCATTGTTGATATTTCCGGTTTCTATACCCGTTTTACTATGATAACAGCTAAACATTTCTTATACAGATATACCTGGATTTCAGGATTTGTTTATTTTACATTCATGGTGCATGCATATCCATTCATATGACATAGTACTATATGAGGTATTGACACGACACGGAGTATTTGCACTTACACGTAGTATTACCCTGCTATTACTAGATGATTGAGATATAGTAGTGTATTATTATGACCTAGGATAGCGTCGTGCATTCGATTTCTTTTCGTAGATGTCTTCTACTCACGAGTTGGCAACTCACCCCCGTTGTGCCAAATTTTATTACAGGTTCGGTGTACAGCTTTCCCTGGCAGCTTTCTGGCACATCTATTCTTTCAGGATGATTTGCACGGTAGGTTGGTTCACTTGTATCCGAACCACCATTGTACTTTTATTCATTCATTTGTATCTAGTAAGCTCCATCAACCATACTTGTATTACTTGATAAGTTTATTGGACCAGTCTTTTATTTTGACCTTAGAGTCGCGCATATATTATTCTGATCTGGTGGTTTTGTTGTATTTTAAGTTTTGAGCCTCGTCCTTTGGCGTTGTATATTATTGTGCTCGTTGTGGTTGTTTCCGCCAGTTGGCGTTGAGCAAGCACCCGTTTGGGGATGCTTTTTATTGTTTATGTATATTATACTTGTTGTACCCATTTGTAAGTGCACGGCGGCGTCCCGGCCGTCAATCCGACGCCGGAACGCGGAAGCGGTGAAAAACTTTAATTTTTGCGGACTTAGCAAACCGGCACCACCGCGCACTAAACACCCGGATCGTAACCATTAACAAGTCTAAGCTAACTAGAAGATGGGTTAGAGATATACCGACGATCCAAGTCCTCCGGTCTTCTCGTCATGGTCCCGATCTCCTGCGGAAAAGTCCCGTCTCCTCCTCATCGCCGGAAGTGCACCACATCGCCAACTATGTTTACGGGCTCCCACCTCAATGCCGAGGCAACTCGGGCACGAAGCCGGCTACTCGACGTGCCCAAGGTTCGCTGTAGAATATGTAGTCCTCAAGTCTCACTTTGGGGTTCATGGAGATGCCATTTTAGGTGGAGGGATGATACAAGAACAATGTGGAGGAACTTGGGGATTTTTCTAACATCAAGAGAGCAAAAATCCCCACTACAAAAATGGGCAACCCCTCCTCCAAGCTTGGCCGGCCATAACTAGAGGGGGAGGAGAGAATGAGAGTGAGAGAGTCAAGTGTGTGTAACAAAAGAGGGAGCCATTCTCATCTAATACCAAAAAGAGAGAGAGAGGAAAGCTATCATACAAAAGAAATGATAGCAAGGTAAACTCAACACTCAACACCACCATCATCACCTCACAAAGTCCAACCATCATGAACCATGATGACTCAAAAAGTCATGCCATCATGAAGAAATCAAGTCAAAGGATGGTGCACATCATGAAAGCCATCATGATGCAACAAGATGCAAAGAACCCCTCCACAAATACTTATTTGCAACAATGCAAATAAGCCCTCCTCCACCAATCTTCGGCCAATGAACGGAACAATGGAAAATTGGCCGAAACGGAGAACAAACTGGCAACTCCAAAAACTGTTCCCGTAATAAATTACAGGAAAACCCCAATACTGTGCATACACACCCGCATTTGTATTCCGACCGAAATACAAATGCAATGAGACAAAATCTACACTGTACTATACTAGAATCCGGCTTATACCAAAACCGGATAATAATATCTGTTCGATCCTGATCCGTGCAATACCGCACGTATCTGATCGAACCCTGCCATATAACCATACGGCCTATAGTACAAACTGTCCGATCCTGATCCGTGCAATACCGCACGTATCTGATCGGACCTTGCCATATCTCCATACGGCCTCTACAACCTTTCGCCCGAAAGCTTGAGTAACTGTAAATGTGGTGGACTCTAAAGACTCGTCAATACTATGGCTGTGGATTTAACCACTAGCACGTCAGAGGTATATGCCAATACGTGACGGGCTACCAGCTATTGACCAAAAGGGACGTCGATGAGGAAGCTCACCCCGACACCCAACTGAGCCTGTCAGTGACAATATCCGTGCAGTCCGGTCCGTTCGTCTATGAGTATCGCATGGCGGGCCTAGGGGGTTGGTAAAAGTCAGACCCCCAAAAGCGGTACAAGTCGTGTCGGAGTGTAGCCCAGAACACCCTGAGATACTACTGGAATACCTACCAGTAAATCTCCTTGCCTTGGCCAAGGACTTTGTGTAATGGCTCTCCTAGACACAGCACGACCTCACCCCCAATACCGGGAGAGACGAACCCCTGAAGATACGCTCACTGCCTCCATGTGGCTCGGGACTGTACCCAACTAAAACCTGTTTGCACGACTCCTTTGAGCCGTGGTAGGGTAGTAATCAAAGTACAGTGGGAACTCACACGAGACAAATGACGATCCCCAGGTCGATGAACTAACCTGCACACATGTCACCAGGGAACTGCCATCTGACGTCTGGTATATGACCAACTAGCATGTTCCCGGCGAGTCCTGTCCGGTGTACTCATAACCCAATGAGCACCTGTATACATCTTAGGTGATCCAACTGACACCAGTGGCTTGTGAGACCGGCCACCGCCCCTCGTCGGGGTCTCGACTGTATACACTAGTCTACTAATGGAGTATCGATGCCCAGTCTCGAAACTCCCACGACTAGGGACCTTTTAAGGATAAGCTTATAGACCCCCAGCTCCCACTTATATGATCGCCCTCATACTGCTGGTGGTCAAGCAAGAATCCTAGGGGCTCTATCAACGTGTAATAGCGACGTGTCAGGTCACCTAAAACAGTACACGATGATAAAGGTAAACCAGATAGCATACTATCATCTCGAGTAAGACTGTCCTACCGGGATAGGTCCTCCCTCAATCATTACAATCACGTACCTGTGACCTAATAATTGACTCTGAGGGCACTATCTCCAACAATCTCCCACTTGCACTCAAGGCTAATTATTGCGATGTCGCATACTCACAGCCCGTGTGATACCGAACATCCAACTCCTCTACTAGTCAGTCTCACAAAGCTCGTTTGCGGAACTATTGCGTTCGAGGAATAGCCTCAGTGAGTGGATCCGCTTAGTTGTTTCTTTCTATGTCTCTCTATATCTCAAGTTCGCGGAGAAAGCCATCTCCCGAAAAGAGCAATATCAGTCTTAGAATATGTCTGGATGTCTGATGGGACGTAGCTCATCAATGAACTCCAAATCCAAACTTCTTAGACTGTATTGACAACTGAACTTAATCAGTGTCCTGCGCGCCATGCCTCCCTCAGTATTGCCTTGGACCACCTGTCCAAAATACTGCCCCTTATCAGAAGGAAAACTATAACTCTGACAACCTCCTTGTCGTCCATGTCACCTTGGAAGCCTGGAATGATAACTGTCTCCTGAATGAGGCTGTCGTTATCATATCCCTAGAACATCCACTTATGTTCTAAAACTGCTTCCGACTGTTTCTCCAGGATTGGATTAATGTCAACTTATTGCATCTAGTGCAAGAACAACATCTGGTGTGGTACTTGACATCTCACGATTGACTCAATTGCCTGAGCAAGTGATCTGCCAATCATGCCCGTCCCTCTCCCCTTTAGTCTGTAAGACACCTTTGGAGAGGGTGACTCCGTTACCTGCAGGTACACTACCGTACCAGGAGTCGTCCATCCTAAATACTCTTAGAATGCTGTCAAGTACCCTGATTGGGAAACCACCCAAATCTAGATCTAAGACCATAGATCTAGTAACCAGTATGTCAGATATAATGTCCAAGTCCATGTGGAGAAACCACTGTGTGACGACCAAAGTATAACCGATCGTAGTATAGGAGTTTCCTTTCCTACTTTGTGTATGTCATCCAAATACCAGGATATCACACCCTACTACCTTCTCAACAGATCCATCTCCTATTCTGATGAAGTCAAACCCATGACTGTCACATCAGAAATAGATGATCTATCTCCGCTACATCTGCTCTAGTCTATAAATAGACATAAGCAACCTGTCCACCAATGCTTCCGCTGCTCCCACTGACTACGACAACCCTCTGCCAGAGTCATATAGACGTGCACTTCTAAAACTAGTTTAGAACGACGCTATACTCATCCTCCTGCCGGGTCTCGCAGCCTGGAACAACAACAATGGCAAGTGTGGGTAAACAAGAACTTCCCTGTCACCGTCCTTGAGGCTACCTGAGTACCTCTCGGGTGCCTGAAGTTACCCACTTTATCCGCGGAGTGGCCAATGGAATGTCAATCCAGATTGAATCTTTAGGTTCCTTATCAAATCTTCAGTAATCGTTTGTGGTTCTGGAATCACTTCCAGTTCTACCATACTCCCACTACTGTTTTCTGAAAAAAATCCATTTTTATTAAAACTGTGGCGAGTCTAGAACAATATCGCTATTGTTCATCCAGATGGTAGAAAATCAACCCTCGTCATAGCCTGGGTCAACCCACAAACAGCCATTACAGAAACGTGCCTTGAGTTGTCCAGTGTCTGGTTTTAATCATAAACCGGACAACTCCCCGTACCTTAACATCGTTAAGATATGAACTGTTCTATATCCCATATAGGACCAGAGGCACTGATTTAATTGAACCAGATCCAAATCATGCAACTGTCTCCAGTGCATGTCAACTAAATGGAAGAAGGCCAGATCAGCGTTACTCAACTTAGGAATACTTCCAATTATGAGTAACCTGAAAGAGAAGCAATTTCTCTTAATCATTACTATCAACTGAACACCATACACAAGTATCTACATCTTCGATCTCTTTGAAGAATCCCGATACTTGCTATACCTGGTTCTCTACTCTATTCAAATACATATAACTTCTCCAAATTCGGACCCTGTGTTTCCACGAAACACCTGCCAAAAAATTAGAGGAGTCATAAGTAAACCGAATATAGTACGAGGACCATCCCCTCTGTCCTGATGGACTCTGGACAACATACAATACTCTGTAAAAGTCCCTTGAGTCTGATTACTCATTCACTGTGTGTCGTAGGTTGAAAACTGTACTTATGGTTAAGAAGAATTACACCGCTGTTTAATGCTCCTTACCTAACCATCCACTGATATAGGTAAATGTCGTAGACATAATTTCAGAAAGGTATATCTCACTCTATGAAAATAGACGTACAGATATATCAATTTGAAATTGGTGCATAACAGCGGATATTCAAAACCAAATATTTGCCGACCGGCAAACAACCCAGGTGATTTCCTCAAATATCACCGATTACAACGAATCCCGATATAATGAGGATAATCACCCAATTCCCAATAACTTACTCCCACTCATCATCTGTAAAACCATACAGATGTGAGAATCGTATCTGGTAAATACATACCCTGGAGTAAGTATCTAATCGGGAAATCAGTTTTCTATTAACAGTACACAGTGAAACTGAAACATTGAAATGTTTCGATGGGGTATCCTGGTATTCCTAGTAATGCCTCTTCCAGATTCACGACTGTAACCGTATAGTTCTTTGCCACCTCTCCAAATCCCTTCATATGTCTTTAGTCTTTACCTTCTGTACACCCCTTAAGCCAAGTGGTTTTCTTCCTTCCCTACCGTTCGGCACCAGCCTATAGTTTGGAAGAAGACTATCCAATAAGCATAATGGGTGTACTGTCCCAATCCTAGGAACACTCGCAATGAGAGAGGGTGAAGATAAAAGACACCTGAATGTACTTTATTCCTATTTCTCCTGAACCAGGATCCATCCCCGAACTGGAACAAGTTCCATTCGAGTTCGTATATAACCATACGATGGAGTATCCAAATAAACTGTGGATCTTCGTAGTGATACGGAGTGTCCTGGAGAAATACAAAGGTGATGTGGGAGTGGTAACGAAATATTTGGTTTGGTCGTGAATATCAGTCGCAATTTACTATGCCCTCTTACTAATCCCTTGCTTTGTCTTAATCTTAATACCTTCTGCACACCGTTTAGGCTAATTGGTTTTCTTCATTCCCTACCGGTCGGCACCAGCCTATGGTTTGGAAGAAGACTGTCCAATTTGCGTAATAGGTGTACTACTCCTAAACCAAGGAGTACTCGCAACCTGAGAGAAGGTGAAAAGAAAAGACAACTGAATAATCCTATCCGTTTTCTCCAGAACCGGAAACCATCCTCGAATAAATTCTTTCGAGTTCGTATCTAACCATACGATGGTTTTGTCCAATGGAAGTGGACGTTCGTAGTAATACGGGGTGTCCTGGAGAAAAGGGTAAAAGCAGGAGTGGCAATGAGGTTTGCAACTCTGACAATCCAAAAGCCAGTGTTTAAGAAGGTTCGGTCAACTTGGTCACTGAGTCAAAGTCTTAGGGTCGGGTCAATGGTCGCTGCCAAAGAGAGAGAGAAAAGAAACACTCAGCGTGCACTCTAACCTAGATCAGAATGGTTACCAATTTATCTAATCTGGAAACCTCCCACTGTACCTCAAATTCTCCTCCAAACCTGAAAGAAGAATTAGTCGGGGTTACCCGAGGAGTAAACTAACTCATCAGTGGGAATCGGGATCCAACTCTCATCGCATGATAACGTGACGGAATCCGCTCACGGTATCACACTCCAGAAGGTATGCGCATATCTGGCAAGTTTCAGTTCTTTTGAAACTCCCGATGTGATTTCTGCCCCATGCTCTTATGACCTTGACTTTGGCCAACATATCATAAGTCACATGTCAAGTTCTACCCGTCATTCTCCAGGTTAATTTGAATCCACCCGTACATACCCTTGACTTTGGCCAAAATGGCAGCACGACTGTCCCAAACCAACGCATCTATCTATGCTGCATATGAATACCCCAATAGCTACCAATCACTGTGCCTTGACTTTGGCCAACATACACAGCTTGAATACTATTGACCACCCATATGAAACGACGGAGGGCTACGAATGGTTTCTGGCGAAAACCTTTAACGTAATGAACTTGATATCGTCGAAGGAACGGATAGCTTTTTAAAAAATATAGTGACGAAAACCGTTGCTAAAGAGGTCACTCCCTGTGAAGGGATCTCGGCTCTTTCCCCGTAGAATGAGGTGCAGGATATTCCAAATGAATACCACGGTGCAAAGCAAAAGTAATCGGCTATAGTGAAGTTAATGCCCTGACGCAAACTTTTTGTCCAAGGGGTCACTCCCGGTGAAGGGATCTCGGCCCTTGCCTCGTCGACTGAGGAGCAGGATATTCTAAATGAATACCACGATGCAAAACAAAAGTAAACGTCCTTGCAATAACAGCTTTTTTTTGAAAAAGTGTTCCAACAACATCAGATTAGGTTTGTTTAACTTGCATTGATCCGAATCAATGCAGTCCCATCAATTGATCACACCACAAAGAACGAAAATATACTGACGTACGTATATGCCATCCGCATTCGCCACTGGGTCCCGTCATCACCCGTTAGGTTAGCTAACTAACGGCAGAGCGGGGACTGGACTAGCGCGGATGAAAAACATATACAACATCTACTAATATATATACCAATATATAGTATTTCGCTCAAGGCGTGAATAAAATGCAACATCACAGAGAATGAACAGCATCACAGAAACAATACAGATATCTGGGATCCCCGGGTTTCACAGAGCCACTACTGAAACCCGACGTTCCCCTGGTCGTGTGGATAGCCTGTGCAATGAAAACCTAGACCCCTACGGGCGCGGCAAGTTACCCGCCAAAACCTGAAGCGAGGCAGCCCCCTTCAGCGCCGTGAATGGACCACCCAGCACTTCACGGAATCCGGCAACTTGGGCACCCCTCCTGGGTCAACCTGTACCCCCTACGAGTGCGGCGAATACCCCGCCAATCCTAGAGTGAAGCCCCCTCCATCTCAATGCCATGAGATGCGGGCTTGTTGCCCTCCAGAACCCGGCTATCCGTGCACCCCTCCGCGGGGTAATCCTAGTACAGAAAGTAAAATATACATACACCGGGTACATCGACCGCAACCAGGTCGTGCCCCAAAATAATAATACAAACAGGCAGTGACGGCAGTCCACATGTCGGACGCTCGCCCCGCAATAACAAATGTACATAATACGACAACACAGTACTAGCATTGCATCCAGGCTATCCCCACGACCGATCCGCAACATCACAGCAAATACATAGAACATCAACGTGAAAGTCACGTTCGCAAATCCGTCTAACCGGGCTATAGCAGTTAGACCGGATTTACCGATCGAGTGACATTCACGGTCGCAGATATAATGTAAATACTGTGAAAAATGTGTTTAAAAAATTTCCGATTGATCAAACAAATAACAAGTGGGCCCCAAAGAAAACTGTAGCACTCACAGAAACAATTGGCCCAACTTTAATATTCCAAAGCCCATATTTTAAGCCCAGAAGGCCTCTGTAAAAAAATGGTGAAGTGATGTGAATAGTGCGCGGCGGAAGGGCCGCACTAATGGGGTTTTCACGGCGGTTCCGCGCTCCAACTGTGGAGTTACTTCATCAAATTTTTACAGAACTCTTAGATTATCCAGTACATCAATATTTTACAACCTGAAAAATTTTTCGAGACCAAAAATTTTCAACAGAAACTGATGCGAACTAAAATGCAGTTTTGGAACTTTTTGATCGATCGGAAATGCAAACACATTACACAAAGCTAGACTAAGTTAATGGCGAGGCTCTGATACCACTGTAAGTGCACGGCGGCGCCCCGGCCGTCAATCCGACGCCGGAACGCGGAAGCGGTGAAAAACTTTAATTTTTGCGGACTTAGCAAACCGGCACCACCGCGCACTAAACACCCGGATCGTAACCATTAACAAGTCTAAGCTAACTAGAAGATGGGTTAGAGATATACCGACGATCCAAGTCCTCCGGTCTTCTCGTCATGGTCCCGATCTCCTGCGGAAAAGTCCCGTCTCCTCCTCATCGCCGGAAGTGCACCACATCGCCAACTATGTTTACGGGCTCCCACCTCAATGCCGAGGCAACTCGGGCACGAAGCCGGCTACTCGACGTGCCCAAGGTTCGCTGTAGAATATGTAGTCCTCAAGTCTCACTTTGGGGTTCATGGAGATGCCATTTTAGGTGGAGGGATGATACAAGAACAATGTGGAGGAACTTGGGGATTTTTCTAACATCAAGAGAGCAAAAATCCCCACTACAAAAATGGGCAACCCCTCCTCCAAGCTTGGCCGGCCATAACTAGAGGGGGAGGAGAGAATGAGAGTGAGAGAGTCAAGTGTGTGTAACAAAAGAGGGAGCCATTCTCATCTAATACCAAAAAGAGAGAGAGAGGAAAGCTATCATACAAAAGAAATGATAGCAAGGTAAACTCAACACTCAACACCACCATCATCACCTCACAAAGTCCAACCATCATGAACCATGATGACTCAAAAAGTCATGCCATCATGAAGAAATCAAGTCAAAGGATGGTGCACATCATGAAAGCCATCATGATGCAACAAGATGCAAAGAACCCCTCCACAAATACTTATTTGCAACAATGCAAATAAGCCCTCCTCCACCAATCTTCGGCCAATGAACGGAACAATGGAAAATTGGCCGAAACGGAAAACAAACTGGCAACTCCAAAAACTGTTCCCGTAATAAATTACAGGAAAACCCCAATACTGTGCATACACACCCGCATTTGTATTCCGACCGAAATACAAATGCAATGAGACAAAATCTACACTGTACTATACTAGAATCCGGCTTATACCAAAACCGGATAATAATATCTGTTCGATCCTGATCCGTGCAATACCGCACGTATCTGATCGAACCCTGCCATATAACCATACGGCCTATAGTACAAACTGTCCGATCCTGATCCGTGCAATACCGCACGTATCTGATCGGACCTTGCCATATCTCCATACGGCCTCTACAACCTTTCGCCCGAAAGCTTGAGTAACTGTAAATGTGGTGGACTCTAAAGACTCGTCAATACTATGGCTGTGGATTTAACCACTAGCACGTCAGAGGTATATGCCAATACGTGACGGGCCACCAGCTATTGACCAAAAGGGACGTCGATGAGGAAGCTCACCCCGACACCCAACTGAGCCTGTCAGTGACAATATCCGTGCAGTCCGGTCCGTTCGTCTATGAGTATCGCATGGCGGGCCTAGGGGGTTGGTAAAAGTCAGACCCCCAAAAGCGGTACAAGTCGTGTCGGAGTGTAGCCCAGAACACCCTGAGATACTACTGGAATACCTACCAGTAAATCTCCTTGCCTTGGCCAAGGACTTTGTGTAATGGCTCTCCTAGACACAGCACGACCTCACCCCCAATACCGGGAGAGACGAACCCCTGAAGATACGCTCACTGCCTCCATGTGGCTCGGGACTGTACCCAACTAAAACCTGTTTGCATGACTCCTTTGAGCCGTGGTAGGGTAGTAATCAAAGTACAGTGGGAACTCACACGAGACAAATGACGATCCCCAGGTCGATGAACTAACCTGCACACATGTCACCAGGGAACTGCCATCTGACGTCTGGTATATGACCAACTAGCATGTTCCCGGCGAGTCCTGTCCGGTGTACTCATAACCCAATGAGCACCTGTATACATCTTAGGTGATCCAACTGACACCAGTGGCTTGTGAGACCGGCCACCGCCCCTCGTCGGGGTCTCGACTGTATACACTAGTCTACTAATGGAGTATCGATGCCCAGTCTCGAAACTCCCACGACTAGGGACCTTTTAAGGATAAGCTTATAGACCCCCAGCTCCCACTTATATGATCGCCCTCATACTGCTGGTGGTCAAGCAAGAATCCTAGGGGCTCTATCAACGTGTAATAGCGACGTGTCAGGTCACCTAAAACAGTACACGATGATAAAGGTAAACCAGATAGCATACTATCATCTCGAGTAAGACTGTCCTACCGGGATAGGTCCTCCCTCAATCATTACAATCACGTACCTGTGACCTAATAATTGACTCTGAGGGCACTATCTCCAACACCATTTAGGGGCCAGTTTTTACAGAGGAGACTCTGCCGAAATTTTTGGGAAAATTTGCTGATACTTTTAAACTTGTTTTTTTTCATGTTTCTTTTACTTCTTCTTCTTTTATATGGTTTAGATTTCTGGGCTTCGGCTTACTTTGGTTACGTGGCGCCTCTAGACGCTTCGTAATCTAAGTGCCGGTCACGTTCCGTACTTTCGGGTCGTGACAAAGTTGGTATCAGAGCGCTAGGTTTAACCTTGTATAAGTCTAGGTGACCCTTGGTTGATGGAGTAGGCGATTTAGGTAGAGTAACGTACCTTGGGTATGGTCCGCGGCATACTTACGATACGCTACTCTGCTTAAGGAGCCTTAGGATGTACATTGTTTGCACCGTATTTCATTCGGTCCTTTGATCTATCTTCGTCGATATCGGATGGTGGTTTCTGTTACCACGGGCAGAGGAAGCTGCGGCTCGAATGCGATAACCATTAGAGTATTGGTTATTCTTGAGGATTGAAGTATTGCTTAGCGTGCGGACGAAGGGTATTCACGTGCCGTCCGGATGAAGTTAAAGGGTTCGAACGATTATCAGAAAATCATTTTCCCAAGTTTAAAGTATTCGGAAGAACATGCAGGTATTTCGATGGACCCTCTAGAAGAATGAAACCCTAACTCGACATAATGACCACGAGAACGCCCTTGAACCTTAGGGTTTACGGCAGTTCTGCTGTGCCATTAATGAGGCTTGGGTTTGCCCTTCTACGGCTGGATCATCGATGCTGGGGTATGTACCGGATATTTTTAAACTGTACTTGAGTGTTGAGCTCTCAGGGAATTATGGGATTTTGATTGATCGATCGAAAGATTTAATGTAGTCCGGATATCAAGTGAAGGGATCGACTACGTGGGAGACTCTAGATATGAGGATTTTCGTTGGTAGCGCAGTCAGCACAGCTATAAAGAGACGAGTTCGAAGCAATCGACATCAGAAGAAAGAGGCGCACATTGACGATAGTGTTTACGATTGGGATTTAGTGACTTGAATTTCATATTTTCGTGGATTGGATTTTTTTATTTTGAGGACTTTGTTCTACGATTGGTATTTCATGTGTGTACCTTTATTCTATCTGTGTTTCATATATCAGTTGTATTGATGTTGTTTAGTACACACCCAGTACACTTGATTTGGTTTTATATATTTTGAGATTTTTGATTTGATTTCGTGCATAGGGGTTACACATGATTTTGACATATGTTTCGACCTAGTTTTCAGGCATTTTTGTACTGTGATTTTGATTTTGATATTCGATGTATGTTTTCGTGCACCATGTGCACCTGATTAGGATTCTTGCGCATACTTGGCCCACTTGATGCGATTTTGTGCACACCAGATGCACTAAATCGGGGTTTTGTGCAGATTAGATGCACCTGATATTGAGTCGTGCACGCCCGTTGTACTTGACAGATGTTTTTGGTGCACACCTGTTGCACTTAGTTTTGTTTTTGTGTGTATTCATGGTATCTTTAGTTGGTTTTGATTTCAGTGCGCACCGGACGCACATGATATTTTTATGATGTGATTGGGATTGATTTCAGTTTGAGCAGTATGTTTTCATAGTCATTATTATTTGATTTAGTAACCAGGCGGGACGTGTATGTTAAATAAAAGATATATATATATATAGAAATTTTTTTAAATTAAACGTCCGCTACTTATACCGTGACACGTGCATTGCACGGCGAATTTTCAAGAGGGTTTTTTGTATTGCTTCTTTATTATGAGGCTTAGGCGATTTTACTAGGATGCGAAATATATATAAGTTATAGATTGATGTATATTATAATGGTTTTAACATTGGGTTATGATATTTTATTCTCGCCATAACTCCGATGATTGCGTTATGCTTGACGGAGTCGATTTTAGTTATGTATTGATGATTTCGGAGCCCCGACGATTTGAATGTTTTGCTAAACGTTTTAGTATTTGGAGGGGGAGTTTTAATTTAAATTCGGGGACCGAATTTCTTAAAGGGGGGAAGATTGTAACGTTTTAAAAATGATTAAATAAATAATTAAATGAATAAAAGTGTTTAAGTGAATTTTAGAATTTTCGGTAAAGTAAAATGTATTTTTCGTAAAACCAAACCGTGATTGTTTTTCATTATAATTTTAAAAATATCTATTTTAATTATGAAATTACTAGTAAATGGTGTTTATTTAGCCACTTATAAATTTTTAGTTTAATAAAATATTTTTCCTAAATTAATTATTTTAAATATTAACATAAGCTTTATTTTTAAACTAAATTAGTGTAAATTACAAATTTGAATGGTTTTAATTTGTAAAAATGAACCATGGTATATTAGAATTTAGTGTGTATCATGCAAAAATTATTAGCAAATTTTTCCTATTTTCTAGAGCTTTCTTGAGTTGCTATAGTAAATAAATAAATAAATAAGTAAATAAAGCATGAAAAGACTTTTATTGATGTTTCTTCTCTTGAAACTTCTACACACTTTTCCCACTCTCTTCATTCTCTTCCTCACCTCTCTAGGGCCGGCCAGAAACCCCCCATGGCTGCCCCCCCCAATTTTCCACCTCATTTTTATTCAAAATTCATCAAAAACACATCAAAAATTCAATTAAAATTCCACAAAATCCTATTTATTCCATACTCTTTATTCCTTGCTCATTTTTATATGAAATTTGGAGATGGAAAGCATACATTTTGGAGGCTCAATTCTTGTTTGGATTTCACATTTTGAAGGTATAATTTTCTTTCTTTTGATTTACTGTTATTAGATGTTCATATTAAGCTTAATTAGATTTAATGAATTAATTCTATGTTCTTTTTTTTAAAATGCAAGCTAGGGTTCTAAATTCAAGTTATGATTTTTAATAATTAATTAGGGTTATAGTAGTTAGTTTAACGCTTTTAGTATTAGGAAATCTTGCATGGTTATTGTTTAACAAATTGTTATTCAAAAATTGTTTTAAATTAGGAATTTAGTTAACTAGGTTTTTGCAAAATGTGGTTGTGGTTAATATAAAATTCTAATTTGGGTTGTTATCATTGGATTATAGTTTTAGTGAAAAGATTAGCATGTTAATGGAAAGAAAAACTTAGTTTGATTGCTAGTTTCTATGGTTAATTGATAAATTGTGATAAAAATTGCTAATTTTGTAAACTAGATTTTAGAAATTCCTATACAAATGAGATTAAAAATATAATTATGGTTTCATTATATCATTATCATCATGAATTGTGGTTTAAGTCATTAATTTATGCAAAATCATATTTTGTGGTGGAATTGTGGTATTTTGCTTGAAAAATATTGAAAATTGTTAAAGGGTGCAAACTAGAAATTTCAAATTTATACAAAATTGTGTAATAAAAATATAGTAATGGTTTGTATAGTCTAGTGATGCTATTTAGTGAGTTTTATGACCATTGGTTTCATTTAAATGTCAAGTTTTGACGAAAAACGGTAAATTGGCATTTTCGGGTTTTTCGAAAACGGACGATTTGATCGATTTTAGTGTTCGATGAATTTGATCATGTTTTACAATATAAGTAAAGTGTTTTAAAACTACGAGTTATCTGTTGATATTTATCTCGATCCATCGGAGTTTGTACCCCGATATCGAGCGATATTTGGTTCTTTTGCGTGGACGGGACATAGGTTTTAACCTATGCTTGTTCCTTGTATCGTTTGACTTTTGTATGTGATTCGGTTTACGATGCTATTATTATGTTTGCGTTTAGGTACCCCTCACGTGGACCGCGGGCGATGAAGAGGGGGATGGCGACACCGTCTTCGGCAGACATGGACCAGGTGAGTAGATGCATATCTACGGGGGGAAGTCGGGTGGATGGCGTTTAGCACCCCCGCAACGTAGAATAGGAATAGTACTTATTGACATTAGGAAACCCGATGTGACCCTAGATTCTTACTGAGCAGGACCCTAGTAATGACCCTAGGCGGGACTAGACTGATTTAGGAAAACCATACCTGAGGATGAATACTTTAGGAGAGGTTCGTAGGTTTCTGATAGAAACACACACGCACACAGTAAAACTTGACATGGCGTATACGTATATGTGTGTATATATATAAAACTAGGTATAGGTGTGTATATATACACAACACGTATATGGGATTCGTTGATGTGATATGATATCTGAGGTATGATGAAACAGTATGACTGGGCTTGATGCCGTGATTCTTGACTATACAGTCGTATTAAAGTGTTAGTGGATCATTAGAGAAAGAGATAATGAACATGAATATATAAATTATGAAGGGTGGTGGTGATATTGAGGTACATGGGACGCTAAAATAGTACCTGGGCTGTAGCTTGTGACTTGATGACGATAAGATATCGGTATGACTTAATCACAATATGATACATATGACATGATATTTCTGAGGATAAACTAATGATGCTTATCATGATGGCAATGATATATGATTGATGTATGCGGTCACAGTTTAGCACCTTGATCATGAGATGTGTTGATGATGACATTATACGAATGAGGAGACACGTAGGAGATACTTGACCGTACCCCGATATTGGGATGCCGTACGATGGATTTTACCGTACGAGGCTTAGATTTGATGATTGATCCGCACTCTTGATTCGAGGAAGCCGTACTACGTACGTGACGCTATTGAGGCGGGATCACCGACTATTAGAGATATTGATTCAGACCTTAGGTAGACTCTAGTTTCTTACTGACTAGTCTATTAGGTTTAGTTCCTTAGGATGTTAGATGGACACTAGTTTAGGTTCGACTCACATAGTGGTAGTTGTACTCGTATTTCGCAGAGGAGTGGATAATGCACATCTGTCTTTACATTCATACTGTAATCATCATGGTGCATGTTCTTACATATGCTGCAATAATCAGTACAAACCATACCTGTTAGGACACCAGCACCATTACCGATGATGCGCCTATTCCACGGACACTTATTTGCCGGCTCACACACATCATCATCGGTAATTGCTATGTCACGTACACTTTAGATCATATTGTCTTTTATGGATAGAATCAGTTAACAACTAGACCGATATAATATTGTGATTATTCTCTGATGTTAGTATAGACATGATATTTATTACTTAGACATCCATGCATTCATATTTTCATGTTATCATGCAGTATTATGGGCATATGCCGACACTTATCATATAGTTACTCATGATTTTGAGATTTGGATTTCTATGAGATTTCTGGATTTTTGGGGAAAACCGCAAAAATATATAAAAACTTCTCTCTCTCTCCTCTTCTCTTTTTAAAATAAGATGCGGTTTTCTCGTGATGTATGTGTCGTCCACCATGAGTATTTCATGTTTTCTGTTGGATTTCGAGACCCGATTCGAGGAGTGGATGAACCGTCTCGGGTACATGGTGGGCCCGGTATGGTACCCCGGGGCAAGATGATCGAGTTGTAGACGATGAGCCTGGCAGGGGAAGGCTACCTACCGGTGATGTCTGGCGCGGCGGATATCCGGAGGATACCGACCGTTGTCGTGAGATTTGATGATATGGGCCGATCTGGACTGACGGAGCCCGAGATATTGAGACTATGAGACTTGAGATTTACATGTATGTGTCGATGCTTGACACGGATTTCCATGGATTTCATTGTTGATATTTCCGGTTTCTATACCCGTTTTACTATGATAACAGCTAAAGATTTCTTATACGGATATACCTGGATTTCAGGATTTGTTTATTTTACATTCATGGTGCATGCATATCCATTCATATGACATAGTACTATATGAGGCACTGACACGACACAGAGTTTTTGCACTTACACGTAGTATTACCCTGCTATTACTAGATGATTGAGATATAGTAGTGTATTATTATGACCTAGGATAGCGTCGTGCATTCGATTTCTTTTCGTAGATGTCTTCTACTCACGAGTTGGCAACTCACCTCTGTTGTGCCAAATTTTATTACAGGTTCGGTGTACAGGTTTCCCTGGCAGCTTGCTGGCACATCTATTCTTTCAGGGTGATTTGCACGGTAGGTTGGTTCACTTGTATCCGAACCACCATTGTAGTTTTATTCATTCATTTGTATCTCGTAAGCTCCATCAACCATATTTGTATTACTTGATAAGTTTATTGGACCAGTCTTTTATTTTGACCTTAGAATTGCGCATATATTATTCTGATCTGGTTGTTTTGTTGTATTTTGAGTTTTGAGCCTCGCCCTTCGGCGTTGTATATTATTGTGCTCGTTGTGGTTGTTTCCGCCAGTTGGCGTTGAGCTAGCACCCGTTTGGGGATGCTTTTTATTGTTTATTTATATTATACTTGTTGTACCCATTTGGGGGCCAGTTTTTACAGAGTAGACTCTGCCGAAATTTTTAGGAAAATTTGCTGATACTTTTAAACTTGTTTTTTTTCATGTTTCTTTTACTTCTTCTTCTTTTATATGGTTTAGATTTCTGGGCTTCGGCTTACTTAGGTTACGTGGCGCCTCTAGACGCTTTGTAATCTAAGTGCCGGTCACGTTCCGTATTCTCGGGTCGTGACAAGTTTGTCTCAAAACACCCAATGATTTGGGTGGAGGTAAATTGAAATTGCCATAGTGTGAAGAAGCGAGCATGGAATTTTGCTAAGAAAAATGCATACATCAAAAATGGGCTGGCTGGGCCAAGCTTTTGTGCTCCCTGGGGATTTTGTAGAGGTCTGTGGAGTGTAAGAAAAAACCACACATAAATAATAATCCCTCACTCACAACAAAAGCAACAATAAATGCAAAAGGGATGAGTCACCAAAGAACCCATTCCCAGCCAAGACTTTCGAAACTGTCCATGCTTCCCATTTAATGCACACCAAAATTTGCCCATTTCTAATTAAATATTCCATGCAAATTAAAAACTCCCATTTCCATATTAAAATACTAATCTAAATATTTAAATCGTAAGATGAGAAAATGGCAACTTCAAAAAGTAATCCTGTAATGGATCACAAGAAAACTCCTCGTCCGTATATACATACACGCATTCCCATTCCGACTGAATACGAATACAACGAGACGAAAATATTCCAACACAATATAATACTAGGATCCGGTTTAAACCAAAGCCCACTAGTATTAACCATCCGAAACATGACACGTGCACAAGTGCACGTGTATATTCGAACCCTGCCATAAATCCATACGGCCATTACAATGTTTCGCCCGAACTTGGGAAACTTTCTGTGGTGGACTCTAATGACTCATCAATACACTAGCACTGGGTATAACCACAAACACGTCAGAGGTACTAGCTGTACGTAACAGTTGCCTATATATTAAACTAAAGGGAAGCTGGCGAGCGAACTGTCACGACCCGAAAGAGCACGTGACTGGCCCTCGAACCATATGAAGTCTATAGGACTCCATCTGATCCAAGTAAGCCAAAAGCCCAGAAATCTAAAACCATTTAAGGAGTAAATAGGAAAAATTAGTTTTAAGAGGTAAAGAAAACATGTTTGAAAATCAAGTTTTTAAATAACTAAGCCGAATATGAATTTTTTAAAATGTGTAATTTTTCCTGAAAATTTCGGCAGAGTTTCCTTTGTAAAAACTGGCCCCGAACGGGGTACAACAAGAATAATATATATTACATGATAAAAGGCATCCCCAAGCGGGAGCTAGCTCTTCGTCAATCGACGGTCACAACCACGCAAGCAATAATAATATACAACGCCAAGGGGCGAGGATCAAAACTGAAAAGAAACTCAAAAACAGCCAGAAAACCGCAATACTACAAGCGCGACTCTAAGGTCGAAACAATACAACACTGATTTCTAAGTCTGAAACAAACTACAAGTTTTGGTTGATGGACAATTCTAGATACAATAAAAATACATGAACAATGGCGGTTCTGATACAAAGAACCCACCTAACCAAGCAAGTCACCCATAGGAAGCAGTGTGCCAGAAATGCCGCTATGGAATCTGTACGGCAAAAACCTGCAAGAACTGGGGCACAACGGGGGTGAGTTGCCAACTCGTGAATAGAAAATATCTACAAGCAGAGATCGAATGCATGACCCATCCTAGGTCAATACGATCAGATATAAATAAACCTCAATATGAATAAAGCTGAAGCATGCTAAACTGGCAATGTAATCTCTACATGAGTGTAATGCCAAGTGCTCGTGCTAGTGCCTCAGGTAATAGCATGTCATGAATATGAGGTATGATCAATGTAATCAAATCTGCACACTCGTGGATCCCGTCCACTCGTCACCCACTGACAATAACCACCATGCATGTAAATATCATGAATCATGTGCATGGGAAATAATATGAGGATATAACCACCCGTGTCCCTCGCGACACATCAAAATCATGGAACCAGGGTGCCCAGCATCGACACCCGAAAACATCATGAAAACTGTGCCCAGCATCGGTACGTAAATCCTCATATATCGGGGCTCCGTCAGTCCGGATCGGCCCGCGGGCTCTGTCTGCGGTATCGGCCCTCGGCCCCGGCAGTATGCCCAAAACATCTATCGACTCTGGTCGGTATCCTCCGGATAACCGCCAGGTCCAACCAATCACCGGTAGGTACTCGCCCGCCTCCAGGCTCAATCGGCAAAGCTCATCGATCATCTTGCCGAGGGGAACCATACCGGGTCCA
Source organism: Agapanthus africanus (assembly GCA_030015575.1). Classification (NCBI taxonomy): domain Eukaryota; kingdom Viridiplantae; phylum Streptophyta; class Magnoliopsida; order Asparagales; family Amaryllidaceae; genus Agapanthus; species Agapanthus africanus. The sequence continues at coordinate 315,469,529 of CM057346.1, read as the reverse complement.
CCATGTACCCGCAATCGGCTCATCCACGCCTCGATTCGGGTTACACATATCGCTCTCAGCACCGAGAAAACACATGGTGGACGCACTGAAATATCATATCAAGGGTAACCGGGTTTTTAAAGAAATGACATATTCTCTTTTGAAATACCCTCGGTTCCCAAATCCAGAAATATCATAGAAACAACATATCTCAATGCGTACAGTCAAAGCATGATGTATGCGGCATGTAACAGTAATGCAAGCATATCAGTAAGTCATGCAACATGGAATAATAATGTGCACATGTCGAGGGAGACCGCTCTTTTAAAAGGAATCTGTTTTTAAAGAGTATCTTGCGGTTCCCAAATCCCCAATCAAGCTAGAATCATCTATATATGTGTACAGGTATAAGTGTACAATATGCCATGCCAGAATCATATCATGAATGCAATAGTACTATAGTGTAGTGACATGGCAATTATCGATGATGAGTGTGTGAGCCGGCAACAAGTGTACGTGGAACATATACATCATCGATAATGGTGCTGGTGTCCTAGCAGCATGACTGAATGTCACAACAATACAAGCGATGCAATGCAAATAGCAGGAATATGCGGAAACGAATGATCAACGCAAAAGTACAGAACCTGCCCCAATAGATATGTCATGCAACCTTGCCTTTTGAAATAAGACGAATCAGGGCTTTTGGTAAAGTAAGGGCTACGGTGTTTTAAGAAAAGATGCATCATTTGAAAATATCCGTATAACCCTTCTGCTTATCTTTAAAATATCCCCGATTCGTTAGTTTTGAAATAGGTATGACTCGGTCTAGTCTAATGTCTACTAAATAATCTAGACAGGAGGGATATGAAACCACCTAATCTGAGTCAATATATAAATATAGATATGATAGTCGGTGATCTCGCCTCAATAACATATCGTATGATATCCTCGAGTCATGAGTGCGGATCTATCATCAATATCGGCTCGTACGGTAAATCGTCGTACGGCATCCCAATAGCTGGGTAGGGGTCAATATCACACTATCTCATCACATATCAGGTATCACTTATCATCAGATCACACAATCTGGGGTACTACTGTAAGTCTAGTAGAAATCGACACCATCTATAAAATATGAATGCGGGTAAAGCACATGTCCAAAGGCCCGCTAAAACTATCATATCGCACCTCAAAGGCAAACTATGTCACATCGCCGATCTCACGGCCTCACATCAAGTATCATCTCAAACCACGTATCATCCTCCAATCCCGTATATAAACACATAGTCCCATACCCATGTGTAGATATACGCACCATCATATGCACTCTAATAAATGAAAGAATGAATGCAAGTATGTGTGTAAATGTATGTGTGAGTGCAACCACTACTCTAGGGTTCGCACTATATTAAACCAATATATTCTTATCATCAAAATATCATTATTACCATCAATAACCCTAAACAACACATAATAAATATTCGTGTGTATACGTATTCGTATACATCACCACGGACTGCGGGGGTGCTATACGCCATCCACCCGACTTCTCCCCGTAGATATAAATCTACTCACCTTGCTTCTCGTGTGCCAAAGCCGATGTCGCTATCTTCACCTCCTTTGCCTCAACATCACGCGGGGTACCTACAAGTATATCACAATGCTAAAGCACATGAAAATCACATTGGAAACCAAAATGGCACACGCTACCCGCATAGGTAAAAACCCATCGACTCGCATGTAAACACAATCAAAATCCACTTGTCGTTGACGTCCAAACGCCACCCGACAGGAATGAATCACCAAATACCAAAATCCATGCTAAAACAAGTCCCAAATTATACACCAACATAGGAAAATCAACCCAGATTTCACCCTAGATGGAATCAGTCAAAACTAGACATACTCAGGGTCAAAACTAGAGGAAATGGGGGCAAGCACAGAAAACGAGGCAATTCCTTAAAATACCTTATTTTAGAATTTTCCATAATTTTTCCCCATTTATCTGTATTTGATTATACCAGAATATTAAAATATTCATTAAAATAATATTAAATTATAAAATTTCCCAAAAATCATATTTTATTATTTTGAAGACGTTACAATCTACCCCCCTTAAAGAAATTCGGTCCCCGAATTTAAATTTAAAACCCTTAATTCTAAAACATTTCGATACGAATTCCAAGTCGTCGGGGCTCCGAAATCATCAACACATAAAACGTCACAGCGCAATGCATGAGCATGAGTACTGAGCAGATAACTCAAAAACAACGCTCCATCAAGCATCCCGCAATTATCGGAGTCAAGGTAAGGACACAATGTCAAATCCAATACAAAACCGATATGATATGGATCAGAACTACACATGCAGACATCCAATCTATACATGTGAATAGCTGATGTAAAAGCATGCCAAATTCTTTTTAAGTCGCTGTGCGATGCGCATAACACTGCACAGTGGCGGACGTTTTTCATAAGAAAGTAACTATATATGTATATATATATCCTTTGTTTAATAAGCACGTTCCGCCGTTTTGAAAACAATCAGAAGGGTTTCCTTGTTTTTTTAAAACGTTTCGTGTCATATCGGACACGTAGGTATATACTGAGACTATAGCTCGCTCTTTGGAAATCCCTTCGATAACTATCGATGCATGCAAAAAAAAAATATATATATATCCAGGTACTGTCCTCTGACTAGTCCTGCTCAGTAAGAAAATAATATCCAATATCATAAAAATGTACTGTTCCAAAAGGAATAAATCTCAAAAATATACATAACCCACCCTGTGCATCTGGTGCGCACGGGAATCAAAATCCATATATGTGCTAAACAGATGCACATAACAGCATCTAGGTGCAACGGGTGTTCACGAAGCATCTGTCATAGGCAACGTGTGTGCCTGACAGCCAAAACAGGTGCATCCATCATGCACGAATGAAAATCTAGACCCTGCGCACTCAATATGCACGGAATCACAAAATCCAATAGCAACGTCGAATATGCGTAAGTCCAGTCAAAAGCACGGAGTGCAAGAATCCACATCAATATCACAATCAAAATCGACATACCGAAAGGCATCAAATCGAAGTCAGGTGCAATCGTAATGCACAAAATATAAATCCGGTGCAACAAAGGCACGAAATATAAATCTGATGCGATAAACGCAAGAAACATAAAACTGGTGCGACAAATGCACGAAGTATAGAACTGGTGCATCCCATGCACAAATACCAAGCAATAACTCAAATACGTAAACAGCAACACCAAGTGTATCCAGATATGAAGAAAATCATAAACGTGTGCAGCTGCGGGCACAAAACACATATCGATGCACTACAAGCACATATAAGCTATACCGAGTACAAAATCAAAACACTAAAATTACATGAAACTCTGCTGGAAGCGTAAATCAAATCACCAGCATAAAATAGGCATGAAATCGCAATCAACAGCTCAAGAGTAATAACTATGTACAAGGTATAAATACCCAGTAGGTGCAACCATGGTGCACAAAATCAAATATCATGAAACTCAGTCATCAAGACTAAATCATGCGAATAGATCGCCCAAAATACCGAAATCCAAAGCAACGGATACGTGATAATCAAATCACAAAATCACAAATCATAATTACCGTCGTCGGTATATCCTTCTTCAGGGTCGAGAAGGTACCGGTACATCCGATGCTAGCGGCGCAAGATATCTACTTGCCTCTTACTCGCGGCTGGCGTCCTCTGCCTCTGGTTCCTGATCTTTCCTGTAGATTACCAACTCGCAATCCATCGGCTCATCGGCCCGGTCAGGTGTGCTGACAGGAACGATTCCGTTCTTGCACTTCCCTGGTCATCTCTCGGTCAATCCTCACGACCGCTCGTAAAGCAGCACATCTCTGGCGCCGACCTCGGGTCCTCTGAATGCATATCACACATCCGATCCTGGGTGCAACTCTTATTACAGCAGTGTACTGGAAGGAATCTTACTCAAGGTCTTTTCTGATCTTGCCTAAGCCAAACTGTAAGGAGGCTGGTACTCTGGCGTAATCTTTTCTCGCTCTCTGGACCTCTGCGTCCTTAGTACAACATCTCCTCGGAAGCTGGTCGCATCTCTGCGCCTCTGTATGCATGTCCGGCCTTTAATCTTAATGGGGTGTAGTAACAGCTCGTCTGCCTCTCGCACGAACTTCTTGTCCCGCTTGTCTGTATCATCGACCATTCGACGTCGCGTCTTTATCTGCACACTGCAATGTCCTCGGCTACGGTCCACCCGAAGTCTCAAACACGGACTCGAAATCACGAACTCAGTATCTTCATCACTCAGTAGAAGATATCTAGCCGAACACGTCCTCAGCGTGCATATCGCATCTCTGATGTCAGCGGAGTGGAACGTCATCTCGTCGAAATCTCGTGCAAACTCTTTACTCCACCTTGCTCCACTATCGACTGATTCGGACTCATCTCATCATGGCTACACAGACTGCGCTCCGACGGCTATGCTCGTATCTGGAGTCTCCCAAGCAGTGTCCCATCACATGATATCCGAATGATGTCGAATCATCCGATCGACTCGTCAGAACCTCACAATCCCCCAAGAGCTCAACATCTCGGGTACAGTTTAATAGTATCGAGTACATGCCACAGCGTCGGTGGTCCAGCCGTAGAAGGGCAAACCCAAGCCTCACTAATGGCGCCGAGGAACTGCCGCAAACCCTAAGGTTCAAAGGCTTTCACACGGTCATTAAGTCGAGTTAGGGTTTCATTCTTCTAGAGGGTCCATAGAATCACCTGCATGTCTTTCCGTATACTTTAAACTTGGAAAATGGGTTCCTGACCTTCGATCGTCTCAATCGACTCTCAACGAATCTGCGTGAAGTCGCCTCTAGCTGGAATCAATCTATCTGATGACCTCGCATCGGGGTAAGCGAACGAATCACATGTCCTAGTCATTCATCCTCGGTGACTAGCGACTCACTACCATATCTCTAAGAATATGCTCATGCTGCAGTAGCTCCAATCATCTGGGCGATATCTCATCACTCGCAGCAACAACTGGCTCATTCGTCGGTACGCTAAGCAGCGCCTCAACCATCATGAATAAGCGATATATCAGCAGTCATCACATCCTGGCTGGCCTCTATCAGTGGCTCAATCCTCTGGTACCGTCCGGTACATCCGAGAAATCTCGCAACAGCGATCTGTCAAACGCTCAAAGTGCGGAAACACAAAATACGAAGCCTCAATGCAACCGTATGTCTCTGGAATCACGCCCCGGTCAGCCCTCGTCCGCGACGAGCTCATGCTGACAACTCGAGCCGTAGCTCACTCTGCCCGTGCAATCGCGGCAGCAAAACCACAACCAGTATCGATGAAGATAGATCATAGGAAGGAATATGACACAATGCAAGGAAATGTACAACCTAAGGTTTCTTAAGCGGAGTGGCGTGTCGTAAGTATGCCGCGGAACATACCAACGGTACGTCACTCTACTTTAGTCACCTATTCCATCAACCATGGGTCATCCTACGCGAAGAAAGTTCGGGTCTAATACCCCCTCGACCAAGTCTAAGTTCCGTAAGGTCAAGCCTAAGTTCCGTATATAAGTAACGCCCTAGGCTCCACATAGTCAAACTTAGACTCGAACCAAGGTCAACCTAGCGCTCTGATACCAACTTTGTCACGACCCGAAAGAGCACGTGACTGGCCCTCGAACCATATGAAGTCTATAGGACTCCATCTGATCCAAGTAAGCCAAAAGCCCAGAAATCTAAAACCATTTAAGGAGTAAATAGGAAAAATTAGTTTTAAGAGGTAAAGAAAACATGTTTGAAAATCAAGTTTTTAAATAACTAAGCCGAATATGAATTTTTTAAAATGTGTAATTTTTCCTGAAAATTTCGGCAGAGTTTCCTTTGTAAAAACTGGCCCCGAACGGGGTACAACAAGAATAATATATATGACATGATAAAAGGCATCCCCAAGCGGGAGCTAGCTCTTCGTCAATCGACGGTCACAACCACGCAAGCAATAATAATATACAACGCCAAGGGGCGAGGATCAAAACTGAAAAGAAACTCAAAAACAGCCAGAAAACCGCAATACTACAAGCGCGACTCTAAGGTCGAAACAATACAACACTGATTTCTAAGTCTGAAACAAACTACAAGTTTTGGTTGATGGACAATTCTAGATACAATAAAAATACATGAACAATGGCGGTTCTGATACAAAGAACCCACCTAACCAAGCAAGTCACCCATAGGAAGCAGTGTGCCAGAAATGCCGCTATGGAATCTGTACGGCAAAAACCTGCAAGAACTGGGGCACAACGGGGGTGAGTTGCCAACTCGTGAATAGAAAATATCTACAAGCAGAGATCGAATGCATGACCCATCCTAGGTCAATACGATCAGATATAAATAAACCTCAATATGAATAAAGCTGAAGCATGCTAAACTGGCAATGTAATCTCTACATGAGTGTAATGCCAAGTGCTCGTGCTAGTGCCTCAGATAATAGCATGTCATGAATATGAGGTATGATCAATGTAATCAAATCTGCACACTCGTGGATCCCGTCCACTCGTCACCCACTGACAATAACCACCATGCATGTAAATATCATGAATCATGTGCATGGGAAATAATATGAGGATATAACCACCCGTGTCCCTCGCGACACATCAAAATCATGGAACCAGGGTGCCCAGCATCGACACCCGAAAACATCATGAAAACTGTGCCCAGCATCGGCACCTAAATCCTCATATATCGGGCTCCGTCAGTCCGGATCGGCCCGCGGGCTCTGTCTGCGGTATCGGCCCTCGGCCCCGGCAGTATGCCCAAAACATCTATCGACTCTGGTCGGTATCCTCCGGATAACCGCCAGGTCCAACTAATCACCGGTAGGTACTCGCCCGTCTCCAGGCTCAATCGGCAAAGCTCATCGATCATCTTGCCGAGGGGAACCATACCGGGTCTACCATGTACCCGCAATCGGCTCATCCACGCCTCGATTCGGGTTACACATATCGCTCTCAGCACCGAGAAAACACATGGTGGACGCACTGAAATATCATATCAAGGGTAACCGGGTTTTTAAAGAAATGACATATTCTTTTTTGAAATACCCTCGGTTCCCAAATCCAGAAATATCATAGAAACAACATATCTCAATACGTACAGTCAAAGCATGATGTATGCGGCATGTAACAGTAATGCAAGCATATCAGTAAGTCATGCAACATGGAATAATAATGTGCACATGTCGAGGGAGACCGCTCTTTTAAAAGGAATCTGTTTTTAAAGAGTATCTTGCGGTTCCCAAATCCCCAATCAAGCTAGAATCATCTATATATGTGTACAGGTATAAGTGTACAATATGCCATGCCAGAATCATATCATGAATGCAATAGTACTATAGTGTAGTGACATGGAAATTATCGATGATGAGTGTGTGAGCCGGCAACAAGTGTACGTGGAACATATACATCATCGATAATGGTGCTGGTGTCCTAGCAGCATGACTGAATGTCACAACAATACAAGCGATGCAATGCAAATAGCAGGAATATGCGGAAACGAATGATCAACGCAAAAGTACAGAACCTGCCCCAATAGATATGTCATGCAACCTTGCCTTTTGAAATAAGATGAATCAGGGCTTTTGGTAAAGTAAGGGCTACGGTGTTTTAAGAAAAGATGCATCATTTGAAAATATCCGTATAACCCTTCTGCTTATCTTTAAAATATCCCCGATTCGTTAGTTTTGAAATAGGTATGACTCGGTCTAGTCTAATGTCTACTAAATAATCTAGACAGGAGGGGTATGAAACCACCTAATCTGAGTCAATATATAAATATAGATATGATAGTCGGTGATCTCGCCTCAATAACATATCGTATGATATCCTCGAGTCATGAGTGCGGATCTATCATCAATATCGGCTCGTACGGTAAATCGTCGTACGGCATCCCAATAGCTGGGTAGGGGTCAATATCACACTATCTCATCACATATCAGGTATCACTTATCATCAGATCACACAATCTGGGGTACTACTGTAAGTCTAGTAGAAATTGACACCATCTATAAAATATGAATGTGGGTAAAGCACATGTCCAAAGGCCCGCTAAAACTATCATATCGCACCTCAAAGGCAAACTATGTCACATCGCCGATCTCACGGCCTCACATCAAGTATCATCTCAAACCACGTATCATCCTCCAATCCCGTATATAAACATATAGTCCCATACCCATGTGTAGATATACGCACCATCATATGCACTCTAATAAATGAAAGAATGAATGCAAGTATGTGTGTAAATGTATGTGTGAGTGCAACCACTACTCTAGGGTTCGCACTATATTAAACCAATATATTCTTATCATCAAAATATCATTATTACCATCAATAACCCTAAACAACACATAATAAATATTCGTGTGTATACGTATTCGTATACATCACCACGGACTGCGGGGGTGCTATACGCCATCCACCCGACTTCTCCCCGTAGATATAAATCTACTCACCTTGCTTCTCGTGTGCCAAAGCCGATGTCGCTATCTTCACCTCCTTTGCCTCAACATCACGCGGGGTACCTACAAGTATATCACAATGCTAAAGCATATGAAAATCACATTGGAAACCAAAATGGCACACGCTACCCGCATAGGTAAAAACCCATCGACTCGCATGTAAACACAATCAAAATCCACTTGTCGTTGACGTCCAAACGCCACCCGACAGGAATGAATCACCAAATACCAAAATCAATGCTAAAACAAGTCCCAAATTATACACCAACATAGGAAAATCAACCCAGATTTCACCCTAGATGGAATCAGTCAAAACTAGACATACTCAGGGTCAAAACTAGAGGAAATAGGGGCATGCACAGAAAACACGGCAATTCCTTAAAATACCTTATTTTAGAATTTTCCATAATTTTTCCCCATTTATCTGTATTTAATTATACCAGAATATTAAAATATTCATTAAAATAATATTAAATTATAAAATTTCCCAAAAATCATATTTTATTATTTTGAAGACGTTACACGAACTCATCCTGAAACCCTACTGAGCCTGACAGTGACAATGTTAGTTACGTATATGCCCTAGAGGCCATTGTTGTACATATGATGTATATATTTTGATGGATGCTTGGATATATACAGAGAGGACTTTCTTGCTCGTCATGATAGTATGCTATTTGGTTTAACTTTATCTTAACATGTTAAGTTGTACTGGTTTACTGTCTTTCTCTCACATGTTGATAAAGCCCTTAGTATCTGTACTCGACTACTGGGACTATGATGAGATCATACTAGTGGGGCCACGGTAGTCGATGAGTACATCCTATAACTGTTCCTAGTCGAGGGTATATCGAGACAGGGCATCGATACACCAGAGTAGACTAGCGTATACGCATCTTGACTCATATGATGGGCGATAGATGATCCCATATCCATCGGTGTTTGACATCAAGGATGGTGTATGGGTGCTCAGTGGAGATTGGGTACACTGGACGGACTCGCCGAGAACTCCCAGATGGTGATATACCACACGTCAGATGGCAGTTCTCCGGTGACACTGGTACAGGGTAGTCTGTAGACCCGAGATCGTCATAGAGTCTTGTGTGATTCCCACTGTGCTTTGATTTCCACCTTACCACGTCCAAGAGGGCGTGCAAAATGGTGGCTTTTGGGTGCAGTCCCGAATCACATGGAGGCAATGAGCGATAGGAGGGGATTCGTCTCTCCCGGTATAGGGAGTTGATGTTGTGCTGTGTTCGATTGGCTATGACTGGAAGTCCCTGGCTAGGGCTGATATAGAGATTTACTGGTAAGTATTACGAGTAGTTTCTCGACCTGTTATGAGCCTCATATCGACATAACTTATCGGTTACTGGGGTCTGACGTATACCACGCCTAGACTTGATATGCGACATATCAGACGAACAGACCGGACTGTACGGGAGTGTTACCGATTGGATTCACAGGAGAACGTACAGGCTAGCTTGTTGATCTTCTGATCGCTCAATACCTGGGTGGCTGTTACGTTTAGCTGACCGCTTCCAGCTTGTGGGTGTTTGATATGATCATCACCTGCTACCGGCGTGTTGACGATTCTTTAAAGTCCTACACAGAGGTTTCTTGGCTCAGGCAAAAAGGAGTAGAGGCACATATGTGATATGTGCAGGACCGAGGATAATACGATATGAGATACCGTATTATATTCTCACGATATTTAGATATGAACCGGATCATCGGATCATGTGTTGATTCGATGAATCGGTACATGATATATTAGTCGGTTATATTCGATATAGCCGGATTGTCGGATCAAGTGTTGATTCGATGATTTAATGTATAATAATATATATGATATATTATATAACATTATCTAATATTGGCTCGTTTTATTATTTCATTTTCTCACCGGATAATACATTGATATATTAATTGTATTATTTTCTTTTGTTACAAATATAATATATATGTGATATATATTATAGTAACAAGATATGATTAATAATGAAACATGTTTAGTGATGATAAAAAGAGATTAGGGTTTGATTAGGGTTAGCTTCTTCTTGAACCATCTAGAAGCATTCCTTTTGTCATAAAGAAGCTATTATGATCGATATTTTCTTATGACTCATTTCTTAACCCAACCAAACCCTAGCCTTAGTTAACTCTCTACAAGGGTTATCCTTGTCATCATTAACCATGGTTGCATTATTATTGATATACTCTTATCATTATTCATCACAAAAGGATTATCTTATTATTCTTCAACTTCTTCTCTCTTGAGTTTTTGAAAGAGCTCACTAGATTTTCCTTTGGCGATGATTTCTTGTGAGAAATTGATATAAAAAGATAGCATAAATACTACTCCATCATCCTCATCTAATCTAGCCCATTAGATTAGGATGTTCACCTCATTAGAGTGAGAGAGCTTGGGTTATAACAATTTCGACGTAGATCATCGGAGAAGCGGAACACTACAAGATAGCATAGATCGTTCGAGTCGTGGAGCCTCTCCTGAGTCCGGGAGATCGTGGATCGAGGCGAAGGGACTTGTACTTGGAGCTTATGAAGCGAAAGAGCGGACTACAAAAGTTGTAATCCCTCACACTTAGTAGTAAAGATGTTTACTTGCATGTTAAACACTAATAATCTAGCAAAGATCCCGGCTTTAGGTTGTTCGGCACGTCTAAATTTTTATTCGGGCATGTTTGATGCCTTATGAACCTTTACAAGAATGCCTAGGAACCCTACTGTAGTATCAGAGCCGAGCTAGAGCATTAGGCGACGTGTTTATGAAGTTAAAACTCCGAACGAACTCCGATACGACGATTTGAACCCCTCTCTGGACTTTTTCTAAAAACTGTGATTTTTCAGAATTAAAAATACCTAAAAGTAACAGCAGGGCATTATAAGAATAACAGTGAAAAAAGACAGTCTAAACCGTATGTACTGCCGTGGAACCGCGGCCAATCCTTGCTTGGGCCGCGGATCCGCGGCCTTACAGTAAAGTTTGAATTTTTGTTTTACACTATTATGACCGTCTCTGTTAGTGATAATTTCTGGGTATTTTTTATATGACTCAAGTGTTGAGTGTTCTGGGATTTATTTTGTAATCGTAGATTCGATCGGAAAATTTAATTTTGTTATTATTTCCGGATATTTAGAAACTGTTAAAATGTTCGAACGGATATCATTAACTCATTTTTTCCCAGCACGAAAAACTTTCAAGTGTTGAATTTTTATCGGGTTTAAATCTTTCGGAAAAATTGTACAAGTAACACGGTGGACCCTTTAGAAGACAACAAACCTTAACTCGATTATGTGACCGTCTTGAACTGCCTCTAAACCTTAGGGTTTGGGGCAGTACGGCGTGCCACATGTGAGGCGTTGGCTTGACCCTTCTACGGCTGGATCACCGGCATTGTGACATATTCTGGGATTATTTGAACTCCGCTCAAGTGTTGAGCTATTTAGGAAATCTTGGGTATTTGATTATCTGTTCGGAAGTTTAATACTGTCTATTTATCTGGAATGTGATACAATATGTGGAATTCATACAGTTAGGCATGAAATGCGAAATATGTGATATTTCGGATTTACGATGTCTAAAGTGATTGTGGATTCCAAATATTGTAGTTTTACAATTTCTTTTCTGTGACCGTGTAGTATGTAGTAGTATTGCCGGTTTTCGTTGCTATACGTCAACGACGATCGGTGTATTCATACTTACTTACGTTGATGATTTGTGATATTATGTGTTGCTGTGATATGTTATATTGGATCGTCGTGTTCTGAATAGCCGGGGGTTTTATGTGAGATGCGGGTTTTTATTTTCATTCATGTAAAATTCATTTGTATGTAATATTCTTTTATTGGGGCACTTCCGGGATGAGGTTGATGTCACCAGTGTATATTATTTACTTTTCCGCATTACGTAGATCCAAGGAGGGGAGCACAAGTAACCGGGTTCTAGGGTCCAGTGGGAGGCCATCTCGAGGAGTCGAGACCGGGTCTCCTAACCCTAGAATTGGCAGTGTTACTTGCCGCTCTCCTAGGGGTCTAGGGATGTGGGTTTGGCTATTCATCACGACCGTGGAATCCGTGTTTTATACAGGCTCGTATTGAAAACACGGACGTCCTAGTATATCCAATATTTCATATATGTTCTTCTGCTGCAATGTTCTGTGATGAGATCATATTACTGCCTGAGACGAATCCTTATACTATATATATATGTGTAGGGTTGCTAGGCACGCGCACAAGGGTCTACGAGGCATCAACCATGCCCGAATAAAAATTTAGCCGTGCCGAACAACCCGAATACGGAACTTTAAACTAGAGATTAGGCGAAAACTAACATGCTAAACATTTTAACACTAAGTGAGAGGGATTACAACCTTTGTAGATCCGGTCCTTCACTTCATATGCTCCGTGTTGTGGTCCCTTCGCTGGGATCATCGGGATCCGGACTCTCGAGAGGTTCCACGAAGAGAAAGATGCAACCTTTGCTTCCGATCTTCGATACTAAGATGATCTACCTTGAAGTTTCTTTAACACAAGCTAACACTCATGAAATGATGTGAACACCCTCATCTAAATGGCAAGGGAAGATGAGGATGATGAAGTAGGATTTTTGCTCTCTTTATTTATCTTTTTCTCATATTTATTCATCACTTTTGAAAAATCAAGCAAGGTTTTTCATGAAAGAATGAAGGAGGAAGAAGATGAACAATAATATTAGAATCCTTTTGTGATGAATAGGAAAAGAAATGATATGATGAATAATGTAACCATGGTCAAACTAACCCTTGTAGAGATTTGACTAAGGTTAAAGGTTTGGTTAGGTTAAGGAAATATCTAGCATAATATCTTAACAAAGACAAAGAAAGAAAGCTTCTAGAAACTTCTAGAAAACCTTAACCCTAATCAAACCCTAACCATGTTTAATCTCTACTAAACAAGTTGCATTAGTTATCATATCATGTTACAATATTATATATCACATATATAATATTTATCGTAACAAAAGAAAATAATACAATTAACATATATCGCATATATATCAATGTATTAATCCGGTGAGAAAAAGAATCTTTTAGTGAGCTAATATTAGTTAATGTAATTTAATATATCATATATATTATTATTCATTAAATTATCGAATCAACACTTGATCCGACAATCCGGCTATATCGCATATAACCGACTAATATTTATCCGTACCGATTCATCGAATCAACACTTGATCCGATGACCCGGCTGATATCAAATATCGCGAGAATAGAATAAGGTATCACATATCGCATTATCCTCGGTCCCGCACATATCACATATGTGCTCCTACTCCGTTTTGCCTGAGTCAAGAAACCTCTGTATAGGACTCTAAAGAATCGTCAATACGCCGGCAGTAGGTGATGATCATATCAAACACCCACAAGCTGCAAGCGGTCAGCTAAACGTAACAGCTACCCAGGTATTGAGCGCTCAGAAGATCAACAAGCAAGCCTGTACATTCTCCTGCGAATCCAAACAGTAACACTCCCGTACAGTCCGGTCTCGTCGTCTGATATGTTGCATATCTCGCCTAGGGGTGGTAAACGTCAGACCCCAGTAGCTTGATAAGTCGTGTCGATTTGAGGTCTATAACAGTTCGAAAAACTACTGATAACACTTACCAGTAAATCTCAGCAACCCTGGCCAGGGATTTCCGGTTATAGCCAATCGAACACAGCACAACATCAACTCCCTATACCGGGAGAGACGAACCCCCTCCTATCGCTCATTGCCTCCATGTGATTCGGGACTGTACCCAAAAGCCACCTTTTTGCACGCCCTCTTGGACGTGGTATGATGGAAATCAAAGCACAGTGGGAATCACACAAGGCTCTATGACGATCTCGGGTCAACAGACTACTCTGTACCAGTGTCACCGGAGAACTGCCATCTGACGTATGGTATAATACCATCTGGGAGTTCTCGGCGAGTCCGTCCAGTGTACCCAGTCTCTACTGAGCACCCGTATATCATCCTTGATGTCAAACACCGATGGATATGGGATCATCCATCGCCCATCATATGGGTCAAGATGCGTATACGCTAGTCTACTCTGGTGCATCGATGCCCTGTCTCGATACACCCTCGACTAGGAACAATTATAGGATGTACTCGTCGACTACCGTGGCCCCACTAGTATGATCTCATCATAGTCCCAGTAGTCGAGTACATATCCTAAGGGCTTTATCAACATGTAACATAGAGACAATCAGAGTACATGTTAAGATAAAGTACAACCAGATAGCATACTATCATGTCGAGCAAGAAAGTCCTCCCTATATATGTCCTAGCATCCACTACAATATACATCGTATGTACAGTAATGGCCTCTAGGGCATACATATAACTAACAATCTCCCACTTGCACTAGGGCCATCTGTTATGGTATCGCATACCCAACAATTAGCTGCGGTTGAAGTATCTCATACTCAACCATCCCGTAAAAGTCTCTACTGGGAAAAAGGCCTTTGTGAGTGGATCCGCGTTGTTGTCCTCTGTGTCTGCTCTCCTAACCTCGATCTCCCTGGAGATCAACCATCTCCATGATCAGGTGATACTGCCTAAGAATTATATCTGGATTTCTGATGGGACGGTAGTTCCTTGGCTAAAGCCACAACTCCATTGTCACACAATGGTAGGAACGAAGTTCATCTTATGAACTTATATATATCCAGACTGCCTCTTTGGTAGCATCCTTGGTAACGATGTATCTTTCCTTTAATCGTCTAGTATGTCATGGTATATAGCTTGGAACTCTTCCAACATACCGTCCCTCCACTGAGGGTAAAGACAATGCCTGCGACTGACATTCAGTCGTCCTTATCACCTTGGAACCTTTCCAGTGATTCTCCCCAGGATCGATTGATACCATCTCACTACAACTAGTGAGTATCCTAACATCCAATTAGATCTATCTCATAGATCCAAAACCCAGGATTTAGGAGATATCATTTTGATCCTATATGGAGAATCCTTGTGATAAGCGGAGATTGACCGAGTGTAGCATAGGAAACTCCTTCCCTATCAAGAGTATGTCATCCACGTACTCTACGAGGATCACCACCATACTCTCTACTACCCTTTTGTATATACAAGGTTCATCTACCATTTTGATGAAGTCAAACTCTTTGACTACCACATCAAAATAGACGTTCCAACTCCGCGATGCCTGCTTTATCCTATAAAGCATCTTACACACGTTTCCGCTGCTCCTACTGTCTACGAAGCCCTCGGCTGTGTACTTATAGACGCTATCTTCTAAAACATCATTTAGAAAATCAGTCATGACACCCAACCGCCAGATATCGTATTTATGGTATGTAGCCGTGGCAAGTAGGATCTGGATGGACTTAAGCATAGCTTTGAAAGTTTCATCTTTTCCATGTACACCAAGTAATCTTCTCAAGATATACTCGCTCCTGATGGGGATTTAACCCTTCAGATAAAGCAACCAAAGTCCATACTTTGTTGGTGTATAAGGATTCCATCTCAGATCGATAAGCATCCAGCCATTCTTACAGAGTCCCACTCCTGATAGCCAGCTTGAAACTAGTTGGGTCATCATCTCATGATGCAATCCTCGTTCCCACTGTCATAGAGAAACCGAAGTATCTCTCGGGTGAGTGAGGAACCCTACTAGATCGGCGGAGAAGCTGAGGTACGTTGGAAACTATTGAATCCTTTAGTTCTACCAAATCATCAGCTGCAGTTTGTATAGCTGGAACCATTCCAGTTCTACATAACAGACCTTGCCTCGAGCTTGTCCGGATTTTGCTTTTTAGACATAGGCCGGACAACCCCAAGTCTCAACAAACTTAAGATATGGGCTCTTCCCTTTCCATATCATATATGAAGTGGTAGGCAACTGATTTGATTTGAACCCTATTCAATAGGTATGCAGCTTCTCAAGTGCATAACTCCCAAAAGGAAATAGGAAACTCAGTAGTACTCATCATAGAGCACGCCATATCACATAGGGTGCTATTGCTCCGCCCCGATACACCGACGTGCTATGGTGTATACGGAGGAGTAATTCTGAGAGAGAATCTCATTCTCCTTTAGAATAGTCCAGGAATTCCGTGCTCAAGTATTCTCCTCCTTGATCTCATCAAAGGACATAATACTTATACCCGTATTTTGGTTCTCTACTTCTAATTTATATTCTGTGAATATCTCAAAAGGTTCGGACCTGTGTTTCAACAGAAACATATGTCTGAATCTTGAGAGATTATCAGAGAATGTAATGAAGTACAAAGAACCGGTCTTGGCATGTGTAGACAGGAGACTTTCATACATCAGCATGTATCAATTCCCAAGAGTTCAGTAACTCTTTCTCTGTTTCCAATAAACAGAGCTATGGTCATCTTATCTTTGTGACATGACCGGCAAGTTTCACAAGATGTAAATTCAAACTAATTTTAAATATGCATCTATATGTAACTTAGCTAGTCGGGTCGCATTGATATGACCTAGTCTACAATACCTCAAGAAGGATTCGTTCATTTCTGAACTTTTCCTCTTGTGTGTGTTCCGTATACTAAGAACTGTAGTTTGATTTAGAACGACAATGCTTTTAGATAACGTGCCTGAACCGATCAACTCTTGATATAGGAAATGTTCAAAACATTATCCAACAATACAAAATTATATCCTTTCTTTACTAATAAAGAGACTGATATGATTTTGTATATCAGGTTCGGTATCTAATAATATTTGTTCAGAATCAATGTATTCTGGTAATACAGGGTGACAGTGACCAACAGACTTGGCTGCAACACTTGCACCGTTTTCTATCTCATGAAACTTATCACCCGTTCTCAGTTCTTTACCTATCTGTAGCCCATGTAACAGATTACATATACGGGATCCTAATCCGGTATCACATACCCAGGACGTAAAGGATACTGAGAAACAGTTCTGTGTAATGAACACACCCGAAGATGATGCATCAACATGCACTTTCTTCATTTGGGCGGCACGGGAAATATGGTATTCCCCAATTTCCTGCTCTGTCTTATAACAATTATAAGTTGGAGCGGGACCAACGTTCCCCAGCTCAGTATAACAAGCGGGTTCGGTCAATATATCCGTTTTATTATCTTGATTAAGGCGTGATATGGTCGTTACCAGGAGAGAGAGAGAGAAGAAAACACTCAGCGTATGCTCTTGCAAGATTAGATTGGTTATATAATATATCTAATCAGGATGTCTCCCACTGTTTTAGTCAAATCTTCCTTCAAACCCTAAAAGGAAAGACTAGCCGGGATTAATTACACGCTACAAGTTCGCCAATCTTTCAGCCAGGCCAGTGTCGGTACTTTGAGGGAGGTCCCCCGTGCTATCGCAAGAACCTAATTAATGTAAACCTCGTTTTTCCCAGAGGCATAACCTCGTTGACACCTTTCTAGACACCTACTTGATCGGCTAATTGTAATGTATAAAACTCTCCCAGGAGTAACTCTTACTCGCAGCGGGTATCGGGATCCAACTATCTCATAGAAGGTATGCAATCTCATTGCAAATTTCAACACTTGAAATTCCCGATAATATTTTGCCCCCAGCACCCTATGACCTTGACGGAGGTCAACAAACCATAGGCTACTAGTCAAGTTCAACCCGTCATTTCTTGATCGAATTAAACCCACCCGCACGACCCTTGACGGAGGTCAACAAGGCCGCACGACTACCCTAATCCAATCTGCATCATATGCATAAGTAGATAAATACTAGTTAGCTACCGCACACTACGCCTTGACGGAGGTCAACAAACGTAGCACGAATACTAAATAGGACTTATCTGAAATGAAGGAGGGCTACGACAGGTTTTTCTGAAAACCTATTGCGTAATGAACTTGATATTGTTATAGGATCGAATGAATTTTGAAATGGAGTGTCTTTGAGGCTTTTCTAGTTTTGCTAAAGGAGTCACTCCCGGTGAAGGGATCGTCGGTCCTTTCCTCGTCGAATGAGGTGCGGGATATATCATATATATCACTGTGCAAAGCAAAAACACTTAAAAGCAATCAAAAGACAAACCGAGTGTGTAGCATCTGCCAGTTATTGCTAAAGGAGTCACTCCCGGTGAAGGGATCTCGGTCCTTTCCTCATCGAATAAGGTGCAGGATATATCACATATACCTCTGTGCAAAGCAAGAACTGTAGCTACCTGTTTTAATTTTGAAATTCGATTCTACAACATCTTAGGTTTCTTTTATTTCATTAATCTCATTAATGAAGTCCCATTTTATTATGCTTCACAAGCATCTCTTTTTGAAACGAAATCTGCAATATAACATATATCTCATATATATAATATAAACATTCGTCACAGGCAGTAATATGATCTCATCACAGAACATTGCAGCAGAAGAACATATATGAAATATTGGATATACTTGGACGTCCGTGTTTTCAATACGAGCCAGTATAAAACACGGATTCCACGGTCGCGATGAATAGCCAAACCCACATCCCTAGACCCCTACGAGAGCGGCAAGTAACACTGCCAATTCTAGGGTTAGGAGACCCGGTCTTGACTCCTCGAGATGGTCTCCCACTGGACCCTAGAACCCGGTTACTTGTGCTCCCCGCCTTGGGTCTACCTAATGCGGAAAAGTAAATAATATACAACGGTGACATCTTCCGCTACCTGGAAGTGCCCCAATAAAAGAATATTACATACAAATGAATTTTACATGAATGAAAAAGAAAAACTCTCATCTCACATAAAACCCCCGACTATTCAAAACGCGACGATCCAATATAACATATCACAACAACACATAATATCTCATATCATCAACGTAAGCAAGTATGCGTATCCCGATTGTCGTTGATGTATAGCAACGAAGCCGGCGATACACCACATACTACGCTTACGGTCACAGAAAAGAAAATGAAAAACTACAACAGTTGGAATCCGCAACCTCTTTAGACATCGCATGCCTAACCAAATGAATTCCTTAGACATCGCATGCCTAACAATTATAAACCCCGCATTTTAGTCTCATTTATCGAAAACTCTTCTCAATATCAAGTCGGGCAATTCAACAAGATTCCCGACGTCATGATCGAATGCTCGTCGCAAACTTTAGTAGACGGCCGCACCCCTGATACCGTCGACGAAGTGCACCAAGGCGGAACACCGCTACCGCGAGCACCCGAACGGATGCTTTCGGCGACGGGGTTCTCCTATAGTCACTTGGTCGGGGATATGGGGTGTAGCTGTCTATTAAGTTTACCCGGCGAGTATCCGCGTACGCTACGTGATTGCGACGGACTTTTGATCGCATCAAAATTCCGTGGCAACCGATCATCTGAGACTAAACTGCTATGTCTATAATATTCAAAAAAGTTATCTCACAACTAATTGTGGATTCCAATTATTGTATCACATTCCAGATAAATAGAAAAAGTTAAACTTTCCGATCGAATCATCAAGCACCCAAGATTTCCCCAATATATCTCAACACTTGAAATCAGTTTAAAAAACATTCATTACATGCCACAGTACCAATGGTCCAGCCGTAGAAGGGTCAAGCCAACGCCTCACATGTGGCACGCCATACTGCCCCAAACCCTAAGGTTCAAAGGGCAGTTCAAGACGGTCACATAATCGAGTTAAGGTTTGTTGTCTTCTAGAGGGTCTACCGAGTTACTTGCACGACTTAGAACATTCTTAAACACGAGGAAAAATCCAACTTTTGAAAAATTTTCCGACAGGGGAAAAAGTGAGTTATTGATATCCGTTCGAACTTTTTAACAGTTTCTAAAAATTATCCGGAAAAAACACATAGACAAAATTAGGCAATCCGATCGAATAATTGAATCCCCAAAACAACCCCAGAAAAACTCAACTGTTGAGTAAAAATAAAAATTTCCAAAAGACTCAGCACTTCAAGACAAGAATTACTGTGCAAGCCACGTGGTGTAACTCAGCCAAATGGCCGCGGAACCGCCGCGAAACCCAGGGTTAGGCCGCGGTTCAGCGCCTCACTTGACGAGTTACAATCACGTGCTTCACAGTAACTCATAGAATTCCCTGCTGAATTTTTTGGCAATTTTTAATTCGCAAAAATCCAAACTTTCAGAAAATTTCCAGAGAAGGGGTTTGTTCGGGTTTTCCGGGTTCGATCGGACTTCAAACTTCGTCTAGACTTCGCCTAAAGCTCTAGCTTGGCTCTGATACCACTGTAGGGTTGCTAGGCACGCGCACAAGGGTCTACGAGGCATCAACCATGCCCGAATAAAAATTTAGCCGTGCCGAACAACCCGAATACGGAACTTTAAACTAGAGATTAGGCGAAAACTAACATGCTAAACATTTTAACACTAAGTGAGAGGGATTACAACCTTTGTAGATCCGGTCCTTCACTTCATATGCTCCGTGTTGTGGTCCCTTCGCTGCGATCATCGGGATCCGGACTCTCGAGAGGTTCCACGAAGAGAAAGATGCAACCTTTGCTTCCGATCTTCGATACTAAGATGATCTACCTTGAAGTTTCTTTAACACAAGCTAACACTCATGAAATGATGTGAACACCCTCATCTAAATGGCAAGGGAAGATGAGGATGATGAAGTAGGATTTTTGCTCTCTTTATTTATCTTTTTCTCATATTTATTCATCACTTTTAAAAAATCAAGCAAGGTTTTTCATGAAAGAATGAAGGAGGAAGAAGATGAACAATAATATTAGAATCCTTTTGTGATGAATAGGAAAAGAAATGATATGATGAATAATGTAACCATGGTCAAACTAACCCTTGTAAAGATTTGACTAAGGTTAAAGGTTTGGTTAGGTTAAGGAAATATCTAGCATAATATCTTAACAAAGACAAAGAAAGAAAGCTTCTAGAAACTTCTAGAAAACCTTAACCCTAATCAAACCCTAACCATGTTTAATCTCTACTAAACAAGTTGCATTAGTTATCATATCATGTTACAATATTATATATCACATATATAATATTTATCGTAACAAAAGAAAATAATACAATTAACATATATTGCATATATATCAATGTATTAATCCGGTGAGAAAAAGAATCTTTTAGTGAGCTAATATTAGTTAATGTAATTTAATATATCATATATATTATTATTCATTAAATTATCGAATCAACACTTGATCCGACAATCCGGCTATATCGCATATAACCGACTAATATTTATCCGTACCGATTCATCGAATCAACACTTGATCCGATGACCCGGCTGATATCAAATATCGCGAGAATAGAATAAGGTATCACATATCGCATTATCCTCGGTCCCGCACATATCACATATGTGCTCTTACTCCGTTTTGCCTGAGTCAAGAAACCTCTGTGTAGGACTCTAAAGAATCGTCAATACGCCGGCAGTAGGTGATGATCATATCAAACACCCACAAGCTGCAAGCGGTCAGCTAAACGTAACAGCTACCCAGGTATTGAGCGCTCAGAAGATCAACAAGCAAGCCTGTACATTCTCCTGCGAATCCAAACAGTAACACTCCCGTACAGTCCGGTCTCGTCGTCTGATATGTTGCATATCTCGCCTAGGGGTGGTAAACGTCAGACCCCAGTAGCTTGATAAGTCGTGTCGATTTGAGGTCTATAACAGTTCGAGAAACTACTGATAACACTTACCAGTAAATCTCAGCAACCCTGGCAGGGATTTCCGGTTATAGCCAATCGAACACAGCACAACATCAACTCCCTATACCGGGAGAGACGAATCCCCTCCTATCGCTCATTGCCTCCATGTGATTCGGGACTGTACCCAAAAGCCACCTTTTTGCACGCCCTCTTGGACGTGGTATGATGGAAATCAAAGCACAGTGGGAATCACACAAGGCTCTATGACGATCTCGGGTCAACAGACTACTCTGTACCAGTGTCACCGGAGAACTGCCATCTGACGTATGGTATAATACCATCTGGGAGTTCTCGGCGAGTCCGTCCAGTGTACCCAGTCTCTACTGAGCACCCGTATATCATCCTTGATGTCAAACACCGATGGATATGGGATCATCCATTGCCCATCATATGGGTCAAGATGCGTATACGCTAGTCTACTCTGGTGCATCGATGCCCTGTCTCGATACACCCTCGACTAGGAACAATTATAGGATGTACTCGTCGACTACCGTGGCCCCACTAGTATGATCTCATCATAGTCCCAGTAGTCGAGTACATATCCTAAGGGCTTTATCAACATGTAACATAGAGACAATTAGAGTACATGTTAAGATAAAGTACAACCAGATAGCATACTATCATGTCGAGCAAGAAAGTCCTCCCTATATATGTCCTAGCATCCACTACAATATACATCGTATGTACAGTAATGGCCTCTAGGGCATACATATAACTAACAATATGCTGATATATAAATATTACTACTTTCGTTTCTTCTGTGATGCTTAGGAAGCATAAGCTGATGGGATTTTATTAATGAGATTAATAAAAAGAAAAGAAACCTAAAAGATGTTGTAGAATCAAAACTTTATAAAAAGGGTAGCTACAGTTTTGCTTTGCATAGCGGTATATATGATATACCATGCACCTTATTCGATGAGGAAAGAGCCGAGATCCCTTCACCGGGAGTGACCTCTTTAGCGAAACTGGCAGATGCTACAAACTCGCGGTTTAGTTTTTGACAACTTCTATAGTCTTGCTTTGCACAGCGGTATATATGATATACCCTGCACTTTATTCGATGGGGAAAGAGCCGAGATCCCTTCACCGGGAGTGACCTCTATAGCGAAACTAGAAAAGCCTCAAAAACACTCCTTTTCAAAAACACTCGATTCTACGACGATATCAAGTTTATTACGCAATAGGTTTTTTGAAAAACCTGTCGTAGCGCTCCGTCATTTCAGATAAGTCCTACTTAGTATTCGTGCTACGTTTTTTGGCCTGTGTCAAGGCATAGTGTGCGGTAGCTAACTAGTATTTATCTGTTTATGCATATGATGCAGATTGGATTAAGGTAGTCCTGCGACTTTGTTGGCCTGCGTCAAGGGTCGTACGGGTGGGTTTAATTCAATCAAGAAATAACGGGTTGAACTTGACTAGCGCACTATGGTTTGTTGGCCTGCGTCAAGGTCATGGGATGCTAGGGGCAAAATATTATCGGGAATTTCAAGTGTTGAAATTTGCAATGAGATTGCATACCTCCTATGAGATAGTTGGATCCCGATACCCACTGCGAGTAAGAGTAACTCCTGGGAGAGTTTTACACAGGACAATTAGCCGATCAAGTAGGTGTCTAGAAAAGTGTTAACGGGGTTACGCCTCTGGGAAAATGAGGTTTACTTTAATTAGGTCCGTGCGAAAGCACGAGGAACCTCCCTCAATTACCGACACTGATCTGGCTGAAAGATTGACGAAATTGTAGGGTGTAATTAATCCCAGCTAATCTTACCTTTTAGGGTTTGAAGGAAGATTTGATAAAAACAGTGGGAGACATCCTGATTAGATAAGATAATAACCAATCTAATCTTGCAAGAGCATACGCTAAAGTGTTTTCTTCTCTCTCTCTCCAGGTAGCGACCATGTCAGGCCATAATCAAGATAATAATATGGATGTATTGACTGAACCCGCTTATTATACTGAGCAGGGGAACATTGGACCCATTTTTTCTTATAAGAGTTATAAGACTGTACAGAGAATAGGAGAATATCTGGATTCTCTAGCCCCCCAAAAGAACATGCATGTTGATGCATCTTCATCAGGTGTATTAGTTATTGAGAACTGTTTCTCAGTTCACCCTACGTCCTCGGTATTAGATACCGGATCCGGATCCCACATATGTAAATTGTTACATGGGCCACGGAAAGGTAGAGAACTGGGAAAAGGTGATCATTCCGTTCAAGTAGGAAACGGTGCAAGTATTGCAGCCAAAGCAGTTGGCGAATATCACCTAGCATTACCAAGTCGTAATACACTGATTCTGAATGAGTGCTATTATATACCGAACATGATGTGCAACATTATATCAGTTTCTTTATTAAGCAAAGAAGGATATAATTTTGTAGTAAAGGATAATGTTATGAACATATTCTTAGATCAAAAGTTGATTGCATCAGGCTCGTTACATAATGGCATATTCATTCTAAATCAAAATACAGTCCTCAATATACAAAACACACACAAGAGGAAGAGTTCAGAAATGAACGAATCCTTCGGCATTGTAGACTTGGTCATATCAATGCGACACGACTGGCTAAGTTACATAAAGATGGATATTTAAATCCGTTCGAATTATCATCTTATGATACTTGCCATTCATGTCTCAAAGGAAAAATGACCAAACCTCCGTTTAGTGGACATGGAGAAAGAGTTACGGAACTCTTAAGACTAGTACATAGTGATGTATGCGGTCCCATGTCTACGCATGCCAGGAACGGTTCTTCCTACTTCATTACATTCACTGACGATCTCTCTATATTTAGACATATGTTCCTGATGAAACCCAAGTCTGAAGCTTTTGAGAAATTCAGAGAATATAAGCACGAAGTAGAGAATCAAACGGGCAAAAATATTAAGATTCTTCGATCTGATCGAGGAGGTGAATACTGAAGCAATGAGTTCCTAGATTATCTAAAAGAGAATGGGATTCTCTCTCAGCTTACTCCTCCTTATACACCACAGCACAACGGTGTATCGGAATGGAGGAATCGCACCCTATTAGATATGGTGCGCCCTATGATGAGCGAGGCTGAGTTGCCTATTTCCGTCTGGGGATATGCACTGGAAACAGCTGCAGACCTATTGAATATGGTTCCCACCAAATCTGTGCCAACCACTCCATATGAGATATGGAAAGGAAAGAGACCATATCTTAATTATGTTAGGATATGGGGTTATCCGGCATATGTGAAAACATAAAATCCGGACAAGCTCGGCGCAAGGTCTATTCTGTGCAAGTTTATTGGATATCCTAAACATTCGCGCGGGTATATCTTCTATCACACCGAAGAACAAAAGGTGTTTGTTTCTCGGCACGCCACCTTTTTAGAAAAGGAATTTCTTGCAAAAGAGATTAGAGGCTCTGAGGTAGAACTGGAAGAAGTTTCAGCAACACAAACTATGACAGATGATTTAGTGGAACCAGAGGATTCAGTAGTACCCGACGAACCCCAGCCTCTCCGCCGATCTACCAGGGTTTCTCATCCACCTGAGAGATACTACGGTTTTCTCATTGATGGTGGAAGCGAGGATTGCATCATGGAAGATGATGACCCAACTAGTTTCGAGCAGGCCATCACGAGTGGTGACTCTGTGAAGTGGCTGGATGCAATGCGATCTGAGATGGAATCCATGTACACCAACAAAGTATGGACATTGGAAAATGCACCTGAAGGGGTAAAACCCATTGGGAGCAAGTGGATCTTTAAAAAGAAAATTTGGTGTAGATGGAAAAGTTGAGACTTTCAAAGCTTGACTTGTAGCAAAGGGTTTTCGTCAACGACCAGGTATGGATTATGACGAAACCTTTTCTCCAGTGGCTATGCTTAAGTCCATCCGGATCTTACTTGTCATTGCTGCATACCATGACTACGAAATCTGGCAAATGGATGTTAAGACCGCCTTTCTAAACGGTGATTTAGAAGAGTGCGTGTACATGACTCAGCTAGAGGGATTCGTAGATAGTGGGAGCAGCGGAAAGATGTGCAAGCTGCTTAAATCCATTTATTAGTTGAAGCAAGCATCGCGGAGTTGGAACATCTGTTTTGATGTTGTAGTCAAAGAGTTTGACTTCATCAAAAATATAGATGAACCTTGTATCTATAAGAAGGTAGCAGAGAGTAAGGTAGTCTTCCTCGTATTGTACGTGGATGACATACTCTTGATAGGAAATGATATTCCTATGCTGCAATCAGTCAAGCTCTTCTTATCACAAAGATTCTCAATGAAAGATCTAGGTGATGCCTCCTGCATATTGGGAATCACGATCTATAGAGATAGATCTAAACGGATACTGGGATTGTCCCAATCCAGGTACATTGACACCATACTAAAGAGGTTTAGTATGGAAGAATCCAAGCGTAGGAACCAACCCACGATCTCTGGACTCACTCTCTCCAAAGAGATGTCTCCCAAGACTGATTTGGAGAGAGCTCGCATGCAAGGGATACCCTAAGCTTCGGCAGTAGGCTCTATCATGTATGAGATGCTATGTACCTGAACCGATGTAGCATACTCACTAAGTGTAGTGAGTCGGTATCAAGCAGATCCTGGAGAGAGTCACTGGACAGCTGTGAAGAACATTCTCAAGTACTTGCGAAGGACTAGAGACATGTTCTTGGTGTATGGTAACGGAGAACTCCGGGTGGAGTCCTTTACCGATTCCAGCTTCCAAAGTGATAAGGACGACTCTAAGTCGCACTCGGGATTTGTCTTTACCCTCAATGGAGGGGCGGAATGTTGGAAGAGTTCCAAACAGGATACCGTTGCAGACTCGACGATGAAGGCTGAATACATCGCTGCCAACGATACTGTCTGGATAAAAAAGTTCATCACTGAACTTGGTGTGGTTCCATCCATTGAACATCCAATACCTCTGTATTGCGATAACAATGGAGCTGTGGCTTTGGCCAAGGAACCCAGGTCCCATCAGAAGACTAGACATATTCTGAGGCTGTATCACCTGATCAGGGAGATAGTTGATCGCCGGGAGATCGAGGTCAGGAGAGTAGATACGAAGGACAACACTGCGGATCCACTCACGATGGACATTCCCCAGATACAGTTTGAGAGATTATTCGGGATGCTAGGTATGAGATACTACAGCAACTGGCCTTAGTGCAAGTAGGAGATTGTTAGTAACGTATATGCCCTAGAGGCCATTGTTGTACATAAGATGTATATATTAAGTTAGATGCTTGGATATATACAGAGAGGACTTTCTTGCTCGTCATGATAGTATGCTATTTGGTTTAACTTTATCTTAACATGTTGACTTGTACTGGTTTACTGTCTTTCTCTCACATGTTGATAAAACCCTTAGGATCTGTACTCGACTACTGGGACTATGATGAGATCATGCTAGTGGGACCACGGTAGTCGATGAGTACATCCTATAACTGTTCCTAGTCGAGGGTATATAGAGACAGGGCATCGATACACCAGAGTAGACTAGCGTATACGCATCTTGACCCATATGATGGGCGATGGATGATCCCATATCCATTGGTGTTTGACATCAAGGATGGTGTACGGGAGCTCAGTGGAGACTGGGTACACTGGACGGACTCGCCGAGAACTCCCAGATGGTGATATACCACACGTCAGATGGCAGTTCTCCGATGACACTGGTACAAGGTAGTTTGTAGACCCGAGATCATCATAGAGTCTTGTGTGATTCCCACTGTGCTTTGATTTCCACCTTACCACGTCCAAGAGGGCGTGCAAAACGGTGGCTTTTTGGTGCAGTCCCGAATCACATGGAGGCAATGAGCGATAGGAGGGGATTCGTCTCTCCCGGTATAGGGAGTTGATGTTGTGCTGTGTCCGATTGTCTATGACTGGAAGTCCCTGGCCAGGGCTGATATAAAGATTTACTGGTAAGTGTTACTAGTAGTTTCTTGACCTGTTATGAGCCTCACATCGACATGATTTATCGGTTACTGGGGTCTGACGTATACCACGCCTAGACTTGATATGCGACATATCAGACGAACAGACTGTATGGGAGTTGTTAGTTATATGTATGCCCTAGAGGCCATTACTGTACATTGGATGTATATTGTAGTGGATGCTGGGACATATATAGGAAGGACTTTCTTGCTCGACATGATAGTACGCTATCTGGTTGCACTTTATCTAAACATGTATACTTTCTGTCTCTCTGATTACATGTTGATAAAGCCCTTAGGATGTGTACTCGACTTCCAGGACTATGATGTAGATCATACTAGTGGGGCCTGGGTAGTCAATGAGTACATCCTTCATTGTTCCTAGTCGTGGGAATATCGAGACGGGGCATCGATATTCCAGAGTAGACTAGGGTATATCTTCTCGACCCATGTGATGGGCGATGGATGATCCCATATCCATTGGTGTTTGACATCGAAGATGGTATGCGGGTGCTCAGTGGAGACTGGGTACACTGAACGGACTCGCCGAGAACTCCCAGATGGTATTATACCTCACGTCAGATGGCAGTTCTCTGGTGACACTGGTACAGCTTAGTCTGTTGACCCGAGATCGTCATAGAGTCTTGTGTGTCTCCCACTGTGCTTTGATTTCCACCCTACCACGGCTCTACTGAGTTGTGCAAACAGGTGGTTTTTGGGTACAGTCCCGATTCACATAGAGGCAATGAGCGATAGGAGGGGATTCGTCTCTCCCGGTATTGGGGGTTGATGTTGTGCTATGCTCGACTGGCCATAACAGGAAATCCCTGGCCAGGGTTGCTGTGATATACTGGTAAGAGTTATCAGTAGTTTCACGAATGTTATGGACCTCACGTAGGCATGACTTATCGAGCTATTGGGGTCTGACGTTTACCACCCCTAGGCGAGATATGCGACATATCAGACGAACAGACCGGACTGTACGGTAAGTGTTACTGGTTGGATTCACAGGAGTGTGAGCGGGATTGCTCGTCGATCTTATGATCGCTCAATACCCGGGTGGCCGTTACGTTTAGCAGACCGCTTATGGCTTGTGGGTGTTTGATATGATCATCACCTGCTGCCGGCGTATTGACGAGTCTTTAGAGTCCTACACAGAGGTTTCCTGGCTCAAGCGAAACGAAATAGGAGCGCATATGAGATATGTGCGGGACCGAGAATAATGCGTGTATGTGATACCGTATTTCATTCTCGCGATGAATGTGTCGAATGGTTGTATGCGATATAACCCAGTTATCGAATCAAGGATTGATTCGGTAAGCCGACACATTGGATACTAGCCGGTTATATGCGATATGACCGGATCATTGAATCAAGTGTTGATTTAATGATTTAATGTATAATTATATATTTGATATATTACTTTGCATTAACTAGTATTGGTTCACTTTAGATGGATTTTCTCACTTGAATTGTGCAAGTTATATATGTGATATATTTTTGTGCACATGATTGTATCATGTTTGATGATACATGCATACTTAGTTAAGTGTATGATTAAACCATGGTTGTGTAATGGTTAGGGTTTTGTATTTATTAACTATTTCTTTATTTATTCATTCTTCATTTAGAATGAAAATAAAATGGTTGATTGTTTTGTTGCTTTCTTTGAAGCTTCAAGAAGCTTTGACCATTTTGTCTTCATCTACAAAACCTAACCATTCACTAACCCTAGTTGATTCTCTACACTTAACCAAGGGTAAGATTATGATAAGTATTCATATTTTTATCTATTTTAAATTAACTTATCATATCTTCTTCTTCTTTTTCATCTTCTTCAACATGAAGAAAGCTAGTGGCCATTAATGGCAACTAGTGAAATTGAGTGAGAAATCCAATTCTAAAGTCTACCCACTTCCTATTTCTTCATCCTCTACCTCTTGCCAAGTTGTATAGGGTGTTTACTTCACAAGTTTTCAAAGCTTGGTGAAGTTGGAGCTTGTTCTTGCGATGCCTCGACGTAGATCATCTTCGGCATCGAACCGACGATCAAGCCCGTCCATTCTTCGATGATGCCAATGCTAGAGTCGTGAGTTCGATTTGGACAGTGGAGGGAGATCATCGTGGAGCTCACGAAGTGGTGGACCGGATCTACAAAGGTTGTAGTCACTTTCCCCTAGCATTTAATTCGATTACTTGCTTGCTTTGCCTAAATATCTAGTTAACGATCCGTATTAGGGTTTATAGGCACTTGTAAATTTTGATTTGTGCATGTTTGATCACTTGTGAGACTCTTTTAGAGTGCCTAGGAACCCTACAGTGGTATCAGAGCCTAGCTAGAGCCTTAAGCGAAGTCTAGACGGAATTTGAAATCCGAACAAACCCCGAAACCCTAATCCGACCCACTCTCTGGACATTTTTGAAATATCTGGATTTTTCTGAATTAAAAATTACTAAAAAATTCAGCAGGGAAAAATAAGAATTACGGTGCAAAATATTTTTGGTGAACAGTGAAGAGTGCGGCGGAACCGCGGCAGAAGCCTTGCTTCTGCGGCGGTTCCGCGGCATTTATGTGACGTCAGCCCTAAATAGATGCACAGTAATTCCTGATAAATTGTGCTGAGTTTTCTGGGAATTTTTAGTAATTTATTCATGAGTTGAATTTTCTGGGGTGTTTTGGGGATTCGATTATTCGATCGGATTATCAGATTTTGTCTATGTGGCTTTCCGGATATTTTACAATATGTTAAAAAGTTCGACCGGATATAAATACCCAACTTTTCCCCTGTCGGGAAATTTCCAAGTGTTGGATTTTTCCGTAGTTTAACGACGTTCTAAGTAGCGCAAGTAACGCGATGGTCCCTCTAGAAGACAACAAACCTTAACTCGATTATGTGACCGTCTTGAACTGCCCTTTGAACCTTCGGGTTTGGGGCAGTACGGCGTGCCACATGTGAGGCGTTGGCTTGACCCTTCTACGGCTGGACCGTTGCTACTGAGGCATGAACTGAATGCTGTTAGACTTATTTCATGTGTTGAGCTGTTTCGGGAAAACTTGGGTGTTCGATTGTTCGATCGGAAAGTTTAACATTTTCTATTTATCCGGGATGAGATACAATAATTGGAATTCACAAGTAGTTATGAGATAACTGAATGAATGTTATAAACATAGCAGTTTAGTCTCACTTGATCGGTTGCCACGGAATTTTAATGTGATCAAAAGTCCGTAGCAATCACGTAGCGTACGCGGATACTCGCCGGGTAAACTTAATAGACAGCCTCACTCCATTGCCCCGACCAAGTGACTGTAGGAGAACCCCGTCGCCGAAAGCATCCGTTCGGGTGCTCACGGTAGCGGTGTTCCGCCTTGGTGCACTTCGTCGACGGTTTCGGAGGGTGCGGCCGTCTACTAAAGTTTGCGACGAGCATTCGATCAGAATGTCGGGAATCTTGTTGAATTGCCCGACTTGATGTCACGACCCGCAGGGTACGGAACGTGACTGGCACTTAAGTTTACGAAACGTCTAGAGGCGTCCGTAAAATAAGTAAGCCAAAGCCCAGAAAACAAAACCAATTAAGCAAAAGAGTGAAGAAAACCCAAACATTTGAAAGCAAGTTTATCAAATAAGTCATGTAAAACCCTTTTTAAAAACAATACTAATTTTTCCGAAAATTTCGGCAGAGTCTCCTTTGTAAATACTGGCCCCCAAAATGGGTACAACAAAAATATGCATGAATCCAACACAATAGGGCATCCCCAAGCGGGAGCTAGCTCTTCGCCACAAGGAGGTCACAAATCCCACGCAATGTAAATGACAGCAAGCATAATAATCATAATAAAGCATAAGGAAGCATGAAAAAGTAGCATGTCGGCTCAAGTGAGCTCGACCCCCAAAATACAGCATAAAATCCACAAACCTCACAGTCTCATCTCTAGGTCAATATACAATAATCTGGTAGAAACAGTAGATGGAGTACACTAGATGCAAAGAATATACAAGGTGGTACAAAAATATTAACATAACCCACCTATGAGCAAATCTCGAGTCCAGGCAAAAGAGGCAAAAGAAGCAAGCGCACCCGCCGCTACTGAACTGACGGAGCGGACCTGCAACAGGCTATGGCACAACGGGGGTGAGTTGCCAACTCGTGAGTAATAAATAACATTTACACAGGCTATCGAATGCATGCACACAAGCATCCTAGCATCTATATACAGGTAAGGCAGGACATAATGGCGAGTATGTATGCAATATGGATATACTAGCAGGTGTGTATATAACATCAATGTACGAATATGTATGCAACATGAATATCTGAGGTCTCAATAGGTTTATATATAAAAATATTTTATCAGATGTTGTTTTTGAAACTCTTTTAGAATGCCAGCAAATGTCAATGAATCGACGAAAACCGGTGTCCAGCAACGACACCCCAAAAGCTGTCTCAAATCTCATAAATGTATCGCTGGCCTCAGCCGTCCGGCTGACCCATCTCAAATATCAATATCTCATCATCTAGCGGCCACGGTCGGTATCCTCTGGATATCCGCCGTCCCAAACAGTCACCGGTAGGTAATCCGTCCCCTGCCAGGCTCAACGTCATCACCACATTCCTCTTGCCCCGGGGTACCTTACCGGGCCCACCATGTACCCGTGCCGGTTCCTCCACTCCTCGACACGGATTTCCAAAGCCACAGCAAACTCATGGTGGACGACACTTACATCACTAGAAAACCGCAATTTACAAGTTTTAAAAATATCATAAGTTTGGAAATTTTGCGGCTTTCCCCCGAAATCCAGCAATATCATAAAATCTCAAGAAATCCTCATAAGTGCATATATCAGTGATAATGAATGCATATGATATCAATAATCAAGTTGCGATGTGTGATTAATGGATTAAGCATGAACAATTAATATGATGAAGTACATGCACATGAATAGCAATTCTACGGTTTCATTTTAAGGAATTAAAGGCAATAGCACCAGTTTAAGTATCAATTAGTAAAAGGTTTAAATTTAAATGTTATCTAGTGTGGTGGCATGGCAATTACCAGGGTGTGTGTGTAAACATGAATAGTGCTCGTGCTGCATATAAAAACCTGGTAATGGTGCATGTGTCCTACAATTGAGTTTGCGTATATGGGTATAACATATTGATCTAATTGCAGTAATTATCATGCCAGTATTATTATTCTAATGTCACAAGTGGTTATCCAGTTTACTATTTTATTTTCAGTTTACTAAATCTATCGGGCGACTTGCGCCATCCAAACGATCGTCCCCCGTAGATGTTAAATCTACTCACCGGGATCCCTGGCTAGCTGTGTCCAATCACCGCCTTTCCCTTTCGCGCCGCGTCTGACGTTTCCGCGACCGAACCTGGAATTTACATCATTACCAATTATAAGGTTACATATCAAGAACGACGCAAACCCCAACGAAACTACTAAAGTTCGCTAGCTAGGTACAACGTGCACAAAGTGCGCGGAACACACACGAAAATCGCAAAAACTGCCAAAAACGCCGATTTGGGTCACCCGGCAAAACTAAAACCCGACTACCCAAAAACCGCACTCACGCATCCTAAAAGTCGTAGGACAAGCCATTACAATCATCAAGATATCAAAAATAGTCCATCTCATAATTTATATAAAAATCTAGTAAGCATATACATTCCAAAAATCGGTGCAAAAATCGCCGATTTGCGACAAAACGACTACAATAAAGCATACTCACCCAAGCACACTACAAGCAATCCACACCCACTAATTACAACACATTAACCATGCTCCAAAACCTATATTCCACAACCAAACCCTTTCTTGATTTTTATAAATAGCAATTGCAAATCAAAAACCATACTTGAAAAACTTAATTAACACTAATTTCAACCCCAATTAGCAAGTTCACCTCTTAGATTAAGGTTAGCAAAACACTAGATAGCAAATTAGGTTTAAATCAATTAAGTAATGCTTTCTAAAACTTAATCAACTCACTAATCAAGTTTCAAATATCAATTCCATACAAAAACCTTCTCTTGAAAATTTAAAACAACAATTTACAACTAAAATCAACTTCTAAAATTACCTAAATTAGCATAATTAAAGACTACATAACAAGGTAACCATATAGATTAGTTCACTAACAACTAGATTAACTAATAAACAACTTAATTAATTATCATGGCTTCAAAACCCTAATTTAAACAAACTACTCTTTTAAACTAGATTAGAAATAAGCTAACTTTTAACACTAACCATACAATTAAAGGAATTTTTAGCAAAAGAAAGCAACTTGATGAGAATTATACCTCTTGATCTATGGATCAAGCAAGAAAATTTGCTCCAATTGATGGCCTCAACACCAAGGTCCAAGCAAGAATGGCTAAGGATAATGATAGCATAAGGATTTTTGTTTGGATTTTTGAATTAAATCATGGATTTTGATGTATTTCTTGAAGAAATTGAAGAAAAATGAAAAGAAAAGAGAGGAAGAAGAGGGTGTGCAGGAATTTCGGCCAGAATGAGGTATGGGGGAGGGTGTGGGGTGAGTGGGAAGGTCAAGGGTCAAGTTCCAAAGTCAATGTATCATACTTTATCCATTTTAATTAAAATAATACCATAAACTATCAAATTAACTCAAGAAAGAAACCAAGAAGAGAGAGGCCAGAAATTTCTGGTCTCACACAAGGTGGGGCTGTCCTAGGGCTGAGGAAAAAGATAGAGGGGTTTTACAAAAGAAATTTTATGCAAAAAGGCCCCCTACAACTCAAAAATTGCAAGTTTTAGCCCAAAATTCAATAAATTCGTTTCAATTCATAAAAATTTGTTAAAAATCAAAATAAATTTCTAAAAATTCACGTTATCACTAGAATATAATTATCATAATTTTAGAGATTAAAATTAGCCCGGAAAAATTTGTATTTATCGCTTATTTAATGTATTTTCTTACCGGCTTAAAATAATATTAAAAAATTGAAAAATAGGGAAAAAATTTTAAATGACCAAAATTTCATAATTAACTCATTAGTTACTAAAAACAAGTAATTACCTATCCATTTAAGGTATAATTAGCCCTAAACTGCAAAATATCGAGAAAGACGGTTTTCGGAAAAATACCGAATTTTCACCGAATTTCAGGAAAACACCAAAACGACTTTTCAAGACGCTACAATCTTCCCCCCTAAAAGAAATTCGGTCCCCGAATTTTAAAAAAAATATAACTACGCGTACCTTCAAAGAGATGGGGATATTTCTTCCTCATCTCGCCCTCGGTCTCCCAGGTAACCTCCTCGCTGCTTGGGCTACGCCAAAGGACCTTGACGGTTGGTATAACCTTCGACCTCAACTTCTTCACCTGCCGATCCAAGATGGCCACCGGCTGCTCTGCAAAAGAAAGGTCGCGCTCTAGCTGGACTGTCGGGTGCTGAATCGCATGCGAAGGGTCGTGAAGGTACTTGCGGAGCATCGAAACATGAAAAACGGGGTGAACATCGGGAAAGCTGGGTGGAAGAGCCAAACGATATGCAACAGCGCCAACACGCTCAAGGATCTCGAAGGGACCTACGAATCTAGGGCTAAGCTTCCCCTTTCGCCCAAAACGCATCACGCCCTTCATCGGAGAGACCCTCAGAAAAACATGGTCGCCAACTGCGAACTCTAACCTGCGACGGCGCCTGTCTGCATACGATTTCGCCTGCTCTGAGCCGCTCTCATCCGGTCTCGGATCAACTGTATCTTCGCTGTCATCTCCTCAACAAGCTGCGGCCCCAAAATGCTGCTCTCGCTGAGCTCTGTCCAACAAACGGGCGATCTGCATCTCCTCCCATACAATGCCTCGAAAGGTGCCATCTGAATCGTATCCTGGAAGCTGTTGTTATAGGAGAACTCCACTAGAGGTAAATGACGATCCCAGCTACCACCAAAGTCTAAAACGCACGCTCTGAGCATGTCCTCGAGAGTCTGAAAGGTCCGCTCTGACTGTCCGTCTGTCTGCGGATGAAACGCTGTGCTGAAGCTCAATCGAGTGCCCAAAGCCTCCTGAAGTCTCTGCCAAAGTCGGCTGGTGAACTGAGTGCCTCGATCTGACACGATACAAGTCGGTACGCCATGTAGTCGCATGATCTCGTCAATATAGAGCTGAGCATACTGAGCGAAGCTGAAAGTCGTCTTCACTGGAAGGAAGTGACCCGCTTTCGTCAATCTATCCACGATCACCCAGATGGAGTCATACCCTCGACTGGTCCTGGGTAGACCCACAACGAAATCCATCGAAATCTGTTCCCATTTCCACTCTGGAATGGGTAATGGCTGTAGCTCTCCTGCGGGCCTCTGGTGCTCGGCCTTGACTTGCTGACAAGTCAGGCATCTCGAAACGAGCTCCGCAATGTCCCTCTTCATCCCGTCCCACCAGCAGGTCTCTCTCATATCATGGTACATCTTGGTGGAACCGGGGTGGACACTATACACTGATCGGTGTGCCTCCTCGAGAATGTCGCGCCGTAATCCATCAGTATCTGGTACGCACAGTCTAGATCCATATCATAAAATCCCCTGATCGTCAACCATGAACTCGGAAAATCTGCCATGTCCCATCTGTGCCATGATCTCTGAGCCACGGTCGTCACTGCGCTGTGCCTCATATATACGGTCAAGCAACTGTGGGGTGCACGAACATGCGCGAGCTGTCCCCCTGTCTGAGTGAACTCGAACTCAACTCGGCTGTCGCATAACATCTGCCAATCTGCTGACGACTGCCTCTGAACTGCGCGCAAAAAGGATAGACTACCCCCGGGCCTCCTACTCAACGCATCTGCCACCACATTTGCCTTGCCGGGGTGATATAAGATCTCGCAGTCGTAGTCTTTCACCAACTCCATCCAACGACGCTGTCTGAGGTTCAGGTCTCGCTGCTGAAATATGTACTTTAAGCTCTGGTGATCGGTGAATATCTGACACGACTCGCCGTATAGGTAATGTCGCTAAATCTTCAGTGCAAAGACCACTGCAGCCATCTCCAAATCATGAGTGGAGTAGTTCTGTTCATGCTTCTTCAACTGCCGAGAAGCATAAGCGATCACCCGGCCATGCTGCATCAATACGCATCCTAATCCCACTCGCGA
This sequence comes from Agapanthus africanus, assembly GCA_030015575.1. Lineage (NCBI taxonomy): Eukaryota > Viridiplantae > Streptophyta > Magnoliopsida > Asparagales > Amaryllidaceae > Agapanthus > Agapanthus africanus. The sequence goes on along the minus strand of CM057346.1, from coordinate 315,432,263 downwards.
AGCATCACAGTAGACAACAAATCCGCCTGATCCCGAAGGTAAAGATAATACCGGCGCCGTAGTCAAACAAGTCCGTAGCTGCTGAAAACTGCGCTCGCACTCCTCTGTCCAAACGAAAGGAACTCCCTTCCGGGTCAAACTGGTCAACGGTGCAGCTATACGGGAGAAGTCCTGAACAAAACGCCTGTAGTAGCCCGCCAGGCCTAGAAAACTACGGATCTCAGTAACCGATGTAGGTCGGGGCCACTGCTGAACAACCTCAATCTTCTTCGGGTCCACACGAATGCCGTCTCTCGTAACCACGTGACCCAAGAATCCGACGCTGTCCAGCCAGAATGCACACTTGGAGAACTTCGCGAACAACTGGTGCTCCCTCAGAGTCTGTAACGTAATCCGCAAGTGCTGCTCGTGCTCCTCTCTGCTCCGGGAGTACACCAAGATATCGTCGATAAACACGATGATGAACAAGTCAAGATACGGCCTGAATGTACGGTTCATCAAATCCATAAATGCTGCTGGGGCGTTGGTGAGTCCGAACGACATCACCAAAAACTCGTAGTGGCCATAGCGTGTACGGAAAGCTGTCCTCGGTATATCCTCCTGTCGAACTCGCAGCTGATGGTATCCTGATCGCAAGTCGATCCTCGAAAAATATACCCCGCACCCTGAAGCTGGTCGAACAAATCATCAATGCGCGGCAACGGATATCTGTTCCGAACGGTAACTTTGTTCAGCTGGCGGTAGTCGATACATAAGCGCAAACTTCCATCCTTCTTCTTGACAAACAGGACCGGAGCACCCCACGGAGAAACACTCGGTCGAATAAGCCCCTTGTCCAACAAATCCTGCAACTGATCCTTCAGCTCTCGAAGCTCTGCCGGGGCCATCCGATAAGGCGGTATAGAAATAGGCCCCGAACCGGGAATCAAATCAATGCAGAACTCCACATCGCGCTCAGGCGGTAGCCCAGGTAGCTCATCAGGGAAAACATCAGGGAACTCACAACTACCGGGACCCGGTCCAACGGAACCTCTGCAGCTCGAGTAACACAAACAAACGCTAAGAATCCCTGACATCCCTTCCGCAAGAGCTGACCAGCAAGAAGAGAAGAAATTAAGCTGGGAAGGGCGACACTGCGGTCTCCCTGAATAACAAGGACTGGCTCTCCCGGAAAGCTAAATCTGACTGCCTTCTCACGGCAGTCCACCGAAGCATAACAAGTGGCTAGCCAATCCATGCCCAGAAGCACATCAAAGTCCAACATATCGAGGAGTATCAAATCAACTGATGAATCCCTCTCCCCGATACGAACGGAACACAAACGAAATACAAACCGAGCGACAAACGACTCGCCTACCGGAGTAACAACAACAAGCGGCTGATCCAACGACGACGACTCACGGCCCAACATCGGTGCAAAGTGTGTAAAGACGTACGAATGTGTGGAACCTGGGTCGAATAATACCCGCGCGTCGAAAGAACAAACTGGCAAAGTACCTGTCACAACGGCATTGGATGCCTGCGCATCCTGCGGTGTCAAAGCAAATACTCGGGCCTGTCCTCCACCGATAGCGGGCTGACCTCGACCTCGGCCTCTGCCTCCTCGTCCTCTCTGAACAGGACCGCCACGTCCTCGGCCTCTCGGTGCACCTAACTGGCGTGGAGCATCGCCTGGGGTAGAAAGTAGGGCTCTCTGAGGAGGGGGTGGTGATGGTGGTAGGGTCACATACGGAACTGTCGCTGCTCCCTGTCGTCTCACCGGACAGTCTCTGATACGATGATGCAGGCTACCACACCAAAAACATCCTAACCATGGCTGCTGACCATATGGGTGAAGGCGATATAACTGGCCCCTAAAGAATCCACCACAGCCTCTGCGAACCCTCCTAGGTGCTAACATATCAGTACGAATCCGACTCGGTCTCAAAACGACTGCAGGGGGAGTAATATCCGATCTCTGTGCTCGATTGACCTCTACTAACGATTCCACCATCTGTCGTAACTCCTGCATGCCTCCCATCATCTGTCGCAGCTCCTCCATACCGGACTCAAGCCTATCCATGCGACCTGGGGAATGCGGATCAGTCTGTCCCTGCGGCGTAGGCATACCACCCTGCTCAGTCCTAGTCTCGGACGAGCCAGCTCGAATCTCGTCTCTGACGGCAGCCCTCTGTGCCCTCGTAGCCTTCGGCGGCATAGTGGCTGGTACAGGAAAAGGATAATAAGGACAGTGCAATAGGATCATAGGATACACGGAGTTGAAGAAGGAATTTTTCAAGCAAGTATATCCTAAAGTCACTTAGGCGGAGTACCGTATCGTAAGTATGCCGCGGACATACGCACGCTACGTTACGCTGCTTAAGTCACTTACTCCATCTACCAAGGGTCATCCTACACTCACAAAGGTAAAACCTATCGCTTTGATACCAACTTTGTCACGACCCGCAGGGTACGGAACGTGACTGGCACTTAAGTTTACGAAACGTCTAGAGGCGTCCGTAAAATAAGTAAGCCAAAGCCCAGAAAACAAAACCAATTAAGCAAAAGAGTGAAGAAAACCCAAACATTTGAAAGCAAGTTTATCAAATAAGTCATGTAAAACCCTTTTTAAAAACAATACTAATTTTTCCGAAAATTTCGGCAGAGTCTCCTTTGTAAATACTGGCCCCCAAAATGGGTACAACAAAAATATGCATGAATCCAACACAATAGGGCATCCCCAAGCGGGAGCTAGCTCTTCGCCACAAGGAGGTCACAAATCCCACGCAATGTAAATGACAGCAAGCATAATAATCATAATAAAGCATAAGGAAGCATGAAAAAGTAGCATGTCGGCTCAAGTGAGCTCGACCCCCAAAATACAGCATAAAATCCACAAACCTCACAGTCTCATCTCTAGGTCAATATACAATAATCTGGTAGAAACAGTAGATGGAGTACACTAGATGCAAAGAATATACAAGGTGGTACAAAAATATTAACATAACCCACCTATGAGCAAATCTCGAGTCCAGGCAAAAGAGGCAAAAGAAGCAAGCGCACCCGCCGCTACTGAACTGACGGAGCGGACCTGCAACAGGCTATGGCACAACGGGGGTGAGTTGCCAACTCGTGAGTAATAAATAACATTTACACAGGCTATCGAATGCATGCACACAAGCATCCTAGCATCTATATACAGGTAAGGCAGGACATAATGGCGAGTATGTATGCAATATGGATATACTAGCAGGTGTGTATATAACATCAATGTACGAATATGTATGCAACATGAATATCTGAGGTCTCAATAGGTTTATATATAAAAATATTTTATCAGATGTTGTTTTTGAAACTCTTTTAGAATGCCAGCAAATGTCAATGAATCGACGAAAACCGGTGTCCAGCAACGACACCCCAAAAGCTGTCTCAAATCTCATAAATGTATCGCTGGCCTCAGCCGTCCGGCTGACCCATCTCAAATATCAATATCTCATCATCTAGCGGCCACGGTCGGTATCCTCTGGATATCCGCCGTCCCAAACAGTCACCGGTAGGTAATCCGTCCCCTGCCAGGCTCAACGTCATCACCACATTCCTCTTGCCCCGGGGTACCTTACCGGGCCCACCATGTACCCGTGCCGGTTCCTCCACTCCTCGACACGGATTTCCAAAGCCACAGCAAACTCATGGTGGACGACACTTACATCACTAGAAAACCGCAATTTACAAGTTTTAAAAATATCATAAGTTTGGAAATTTTGCGGCTTTCCCCCGAAATCCAGCAATATCATAAAATCTCAAGAAATCCTCATAAGTGCATATATCAGTGATAATGAATGCATATGATATCAATAATCAAGTTGCGATGTGTGATTAATGGATTAAGCATGAACAATTAATATGATGAAGTACATGCACATGAATAGCAATTCTACGGTTTCATTTTAAGGAATTAAAGGCAATAGCACCAGTTTAAGTATCAATTAGTAAAAGGTTTAAATTTAAATGTTATCTAGTGTGGTGGCATGGCAATTACCAGGGTGTGTGTGTAAACATGAATAGTGCTCGTGCTGCATATAAAAACCTGGTAATGGTGCATGTGTCCTACAATTGAGTTTGCGTATATGGGTATAACATATTGATCTAATTGCAGTAATTATCATGCCAGTATTATTATTCTAATGTCACAAGTGGTTATCCAGTTTACTATTTTATTTTCAGTTTACTAAATCTATCGGGCGACTTGCGCCATCCAAACGATCGTCCCCCGTAGATGTTAAATCTACTCACCGGGATCCCTGGCTAGCTGTGTCCAATCACCGCCTTTCCCTTTCGCGCCGCGTCTGACGTTTCCGCGACCGAACCTGGAATTTATATCATTACCAATTATAAGGTTACATATCAAGAACGACGCAAACCCCAACGAAACTACTAAAGTTCGCTAGCTAGGTACAACGTGCACAAAGTGCGCGGAACACACACGAAAATCGCAAAAACTGCCAAAAACGCCGATTTGGGTCACCCGGCAAAACTAAAACCCGACTACCCAAAAACCGCACTCACGCATCCTAAAAGTCGTAGGACAAGCCATTACAATCATCAAGATATCAAAAATAGTCCATCTCATAATTTATATAAAAATCTAGTAAGCATATACATTCCAAAAATCGGTGCAAAAATCGCCGATTTGCGACAAAACGACTACAATAAAGCATACTCACCCAAGCACACTACAAGCAATCCACACCCACTAATTACAACACATTAACCATGCTCCAAAACCTATATTCCACAACCAAACCCTTTCTTGATTTTTATAAATAGCAATTGCAAATCAAAAACCATACTTGAAAAACTTAATTAACACTAATTTCAACCCCAATTAGCAAGTTCACCTCTTAGATTAAGGTTAGCAAAACACTAGATAGCAAATTAGGTTTAAATCAATTAAGTAATGCTTTCTAAAACTTAATCAACTCACTAATCAAGTTTCAAATATCAATTCCATACAAAAACCTTCTCTTGAAAATTTAAAACAACAATTTACAACTAAAATCAACTTCTAAAATTACCTAAATTAGCATAATTAAAGACTACATAACAAGGTAACCATATAGATTAGTTCACTAACAACTAGATTAACTAATAAACAACTTAATTAATTATCATGGCTTCAAAACCCTAATTTAAACAAACTACTCTTTTAAACTAGATTAGAAATAAGCTAACTTTTAACACTAACCATACAATTAAAGGAATTTTTAGCAAAAGAAAGCAACTTGATGAGAATTATACCTCTTGATCTATGGATCAAGCAAGAAAATTTGCTCCAATTGATGGCCTCAACACCAAGGTCCAAGCAAGAATGGCTAAGGATAATGATAGCATAAGGATTTTTGTTTGGATTTTTGAATTAAATCATGGATTTTGATGTATTTCTTGAAGAAATTGAAGAAAAATGAAAAGAAAAGAGAGGAAGAAGAGGGTGTGCAGGAATTTCGGCCAGAATGAGGTATGGGGGAGGGTGTGGGGTGAGTGGGAAGGTCAAGGGTCAAGTTCCAAAGTCAATGTATCATACTTTATCCATTTTAATTAAAATAATACCATAAACTATCAAATTAACTCAAGAAAGAAACCAAGAAGAGAGAGGCCAGAAATTTCTGGTCTCACACAAGGTGGGGCTGTCCTAGGGCTGAGGAAAAAGATAGAGGGGTTTTACAAAAGAAATTTTATGCAAAAAGGCCCCCTACAACTCAAAAATTGCAAGTTTTAGCCCAAAATTCAATAAATTCGTTTCAATTCATAAAAATTTGTTAAAAATCAAAATAAATTTCTAAAAATTCACGTTATCACTAGAATATAATTATCATAATTTTAGAGATTAAAATTAGCCCGGAAAAATTTGTATTTATCGCTTATTTAATGTATTTTCTTACCGGCTTAAAATAATATTAAAAAATTGAAAAATAGGGAAAAAATTTTAAATGACCAAAATTTCATAATTAACTCATTAGTTACTAAAAACAAGTAATTACCTATCCATTTAAGGTATAATTAGCCCTAAACTGCAAAATATCGAGAAAGACGGTTTTCGGAAAAATACCGAATTTTCACCGAATTTCAGGAAAACACCAAAACGACTTTTCAAGACGCTACACTTGATATTGAAAAGAGTTTTCGATAATGAGACTAAAATGCGGGGTTTATAATTGTTAGGCATGCGATGTCTAAGTATTTCATTTGGTCAGGCATGCGATGTCTGAGGAGGTTGCGGATTCCAACTGTTGTAGTTTTACACTTTCTTTTCTGTGACCGTAAGTGTAATATGTGATATCGCAGGTTTCGTTTCTATATGTCAACGACAATTGGGATGCGCATATTTACTTACGTTGATGACATGAGATGTTATGTGTTGCTGGATATGTTATATTGGATCGTCGTGTTTGAATAGCCGGGGGTTTTTATGTGAGATGAGTGTTTTTCATTTTCATTCATGTAAAAACTTGTATGTAATATTCTTTTATTGAGGCACTTCCAGGTTGCGGATGTTGTCACCATTTGTATATTATTTACTTTTCTGCACTAGGATAGACCCAAGGAAGGGAGCACAAGTAACCGGGTTCTGGGGTCCAGTGGGAGACCATCTCGAGGAGTCGAGTCCGGGTCTCCTAACCTAGAATTGGTAGGGTTGCTTGCCGCTCTCGTAGGGGTCTAGGGGTGTGGGATTGGCTTTTCATCACGACCGTGGAATCCGTGTTTTATACTGGCTCGTATTGAAAACACGGACGTCCTAGTATATCCAATATTTCATATGTTTCTTCTGCTGTGATTTATCTGTGATCATGTGATGTTCTGTGACAGATATTATATATAGTATATATGATATATTATATAGACGTTGCTTATGTTTTACACCCACGCTAGCCCTGCCTCGCTCTGGCGTTAGTTACCTAACCTAACGGTGCAGACGGGACATCGAGGCGAATGCGGATGGCATAAGCGTACGTTATATTTATCTGTGATGGTTAGGTGGACTTAAATGATGGGATATTCATTAATGAGATTAATGAAAGAAAATAAACCTAATTGATGTTGTGGAATCGAATTTCAAAATAAAACAGGTAGCTACAGTTCTTGCTTTGCATCGTGGTGTTCCTTGTAGAACATCCTGCACCTTATTCGATAAGGAAAGGACCGAGATCCCTTCACCGGGAGTGACTCCTTTAGCAATAACTGGCAGATGCTACAACCCTCGGTTTGTCTTTTGATCGCTTCTATAGTTTCTGCTTTGCACAGTGATATATATGATATATCCCGTACCTCATTCGACGAGGAAAGGGCCGACGATCCCTTCACCGGGAGTGACCCCTTTAGCAAAACAAGAAAAGCCTCGAAAACATTCCATTTAAAAACCATTTGATTCCGCAACGAGATCAAGTTCAAAGCGTTAAAGGTTTTCACAAAAACCAGCCGCAACCCTCCGTCATTTTAGGAAGTAGAGTACTTAGTATTCGTGCTGTGTTTGTTGACCATAGTCAAGGCACAGTGTACGGTAGCTAAGTGATGTCTTCCTACACCGCATATGATGCGATTAGTTAGGACAGTCGCGTGACTTTGTTGACCTTAGTTAAGGGTCATGTGGGTGGGTCTAATTAATCACGAAATGACGGGTAGAACTTGACTAGTACTTATGATTTGTTGACCATAGTTAAGGTCATAGGTGCTAGGGGTAAAAACCTTTATCGGGAGTTTCAAGTGTTGAAATTTGCAATGAGATTGCATACCTTCTATATGATAGTTGGATCCCGATACCCACTGCGAGTAATTGTTACTCCTGGGAGTGTTTTGCACTTTGCAATTAGCCGATCAAGTAGGTGTCTAGAAAGGTGTCAACGGGATTACGCCTCTGGGAAAACGAGGTTTTCTGTAATTAGGTCCGTGCGAAAGCACGGGGAACCTCCCTCAAAGTACCGACACTGGCCTGGCTGAAAGATTGGCGAACTTGTAGAGTGTAATTAATCCCGGCTAGTCTTTCCTTTTAGGGTTTGAAGGAAGATTTGATAAAAACAGTGGGAGCCATCCTGATTAGATAAAATATATAACCAATCTGATCTTGCAAGAGCGCACGCAGAGTGTTTTCTTCTCTCTCTCTCCTGGTAGCGACTATATCACGTCTTAATCAAGATAATAAAATGGATGTATTGACCGAACCCGCTTGTTATTCTGAGCTGGGGAACGTTGGTCCCGCTCCAACTTATAATTGTTATAAGACAGAGCAGGAAATAGGGAATACCAGAATTCCTATGCCGCCCAAACGAAGACAGTGCATATGATGCATCTCCTTCGGGTGTGTTCATTACAAAGAACTGTTTCTTAGTATCCTCTGAATCCTGGGTATATGATACCGGATCAGGATCCCAGATATGTAATCTGTTACATAGGGCTACAAAAAAGTAGAAAAACTGAGAACGGGTGATAAGTTTCATGAGACAGAAAACGGGGCAAGTGTTGCAGCCAAGTCTGTTGGTCACTGTCACCCTGTATTACGAATACATTGATTCTGAACAAATGCTATTAGATACCGAACCTGATATACAAAATCATATCAGTCTCTTTATTAGTGAAGAAAGGATATAATTTTGTATTGATGGATAATGTTTTGAACATTTCCTATATCAAAAGTTGATCGGTTCAGGCACGCTATCTAAAAGCATTAACGTTCTAAATCAAACTACAGTTCCTAGTATACTGAACACACACAAGAAGAAGAGTTCAGAAATGAACGAATTCTTCTTGAAGCATTGTAGACTAGGTCATATCAATGCGACCCGACTGGCTGAAGTTACATTTAGATGTATATTTAAATCAGTTTGAATTTACATCTTGTGAAACTTGCCAGTCATGTCACAAAGATAATATGACCATAGCTCTTTTTATTGGAAACAGAGAAAGAGTTAGTGAACTCTTGGGACTGATACATGATGATGTATGTAAGGTCTCCTGTCTACACATGCCAGGACTGGTTCTTTATACTTCATTATATTCTCTGATAATCTCTCAAGATTCAGTCATATGTTCCTGTTAAAACATGAGTCCGAACCTTTTGAGATATTCACAGAATATAAGTTAGAAGTAGAGAACCAAAATACGGGTATAAGTATTATGTCCTATGATAAGATCAGGGAGGAGAATACTTGTGCATAGAATTCCTGGACTATTCTAAAGGAGAATGAGATTTTCTCTCAGTGTTACTCGTCTGAATACACCACAGCACAACGGTGTATCAGGGCGGAGCAATTGCACAATATTAGATATGGCGTGCTCTATGATGAGTATTACTGAGTTACCTATTTCCTTTTGGGGTTATGCACTTGAGAAGCTGCATACCTATTGAATTAGGTTTGAATCAAATCAGTGCCTACCACTCCATATGAGATATGGTATGGGAAGAACCCATCTCTTAAGCGAGTTAAGATTTGGGGTTGTCCGGCCTATGTTTAAAGCAAAATCCGGACAAGATCGAGGCAGGATCAGTTCTGTAGAACTGGAAAGGTTCCAGCTATACAAAACTGCAGTTGATGATTTGACAGAACCATAAGATTCTATAGTTCCCGACGAACCTCAGCCTCTCCACCGATCTAGTAGGGTTCCTCATCCGCCTGAGAGATACCTCGGTTTCTCGATGACAGTGGGAGCAAGGATTGCATCATGAGATGATGACCCAACTAGTTTCGAGCAGGCCATCGAGAGTAGGGACTCTGTAAGAATGGCTGGATGCTTAGCGATCTGAGATGGAATCCATGTACACCAGCAAAGTATGGACTTTAGCTGCTATATCTGAAGGGTTAAATCCCCATCAGGAGCAAGTATATCTTGAGAAGATTACTTGGTGTAGATGGAAAAGTTGAGACTTTCAAAGCTAGACTTGTTAAAGGTTTTCGTCATCGACCAGGCGTGGATAATGATGAAACCTTTTTCCAGTAGCTATGCTTAAGTCTGTCCAGATCCTACTTACCACGGCTACATACCATGACTACGATATCTGGCGGTTGGGTGCCATGACTGCTTTTCTAAATACTGATTTAGAAGAGAACGTCTATAAGAACACAGCCAGAGGTCTTTGTAAACAGTGGGAGCAGCAGAAACGTGTGCAAGTTGCTTTACATAATGAAGCAGGCATCGCGGAGTTGGAACATCTGTTTTGATGGATTAGTCAAAGAAGTTGACATCATCAAAATGGTAGATGAACCTTGTATAAACAAAAAGGTAGTACGGAGTATAGTGACAATCCTCGTAGAGTACGTGGATGACATACTCTTGTTGTAAGTCCACGTTGCGACCCCCGGTTCTTACGGGGAGGCGGAAACGGTATAAAAATCAAATTTTTAGCTCATGGGGCAACATGGACTAACAAAGTCGGGATCTTTTCCTAAACTAAAACTAGCAAACAAGCTAAAGAGAGTTAGCTACTCGGAAAGATGGTTATACCTAAACTTGAACTCCTTCTTCTTCAAACTTTTGTAGAGGTTGATGGTGCTTTCCTCGTTGCCTTCTTCCGTCAAAGATGGATCCTCCTGAGGGTTCAACCTTCGGGCTCTTTCTCGAACTTTGAGAGAACTAGAATCTTCGGCTTGCTAAACCTTTGATCCTAGAGTGAGTAGAGAGTGTCTAAGGGGTGTTTTCTTTTCAAGGAGAGGGATTCTCAACACATGAGAAGGATTCTCCTTGAGCTTGAGGAAGAAGAAGATGAAGTGAGGAGAGAGAATGAATATGATAGAATGAGCTCTCTTTTTCCTTTTTGCAACCATATCAAAAAGAAAAAGAATTATCTAAATAATAATAATAATTCAAATGAGAATAGTTGATGGTTATTTTGGAATGACCACTATCATAACTTCATTAAATGAATGTAAGCTAGAATCAAGGAGCATCCTTGCAAAGTAATGATGATGGTCAAACATTCAACCATGGTCAACAAGTCAACCATGGTCAACAAGTCAACAAAACCAACCATGACATAATTTCATTTAATTACTATTATTAATTGATATTTCATAATTCCATTAGGGTTTGGAAAAAGACGACTGTCAACTGTGCATACGCACCCGTTCCGAAACCCTAATGAAAAACCTCTTCCTCCGCCTCATACAACTGTGCATACACACCTGCATTCTCGTTCCGAGGAACAAGAATACTGAGAGATAAAAGCAACCCCAAAACATATACCAGTATCTGGCTCAAACCAGAGCCTGCTAGTATAATCCGTCCGGACTCCAAAAGTGCACAAGTGCACAGATGAGAACGAACCCTGCCGCAAAAACCATGCGACCTCTACTCTGTTTTGCCCAGAGGCGAATACCCTCTGTGTGGGACTCTAAAGACTCGACACTATGCTGGCAGTGGGTTTAACCACAGACCGCAAGCGGCACTAGATGTGCGTAACGGTCCCCAGGTAGATGCCGACAAGAAGGCTGACGAGGTGAACCCCATCTGAACTCCTACTGAGTCTGAATGTGACATTCTCCATACAGTCCGGTCTGTTCGTCTGATACATCGCATGGCGGGCCTAGGGGGCAGTAAACGTCAGTCCCCCAATAGCGGTACAAGTCGTGTCGGAGTGAAGCCCAAAACACCCTGAGATAATACTGGAAGCCTACCAGTATATCTCGCTTGCCCTGGCCAGGGACTACACGTGTAATGGCTCTCCTAGACACAGCGCGATGTCAACCCCCAATACCGGGAGAGACGAATCCTGTCTAACCGTCACTGCCTCCAAGTGCTTCGGGACTGCACCCAACCACTACCTGTTTGCACGACTCCTTTGAGCCGTGGTAGGGTAGTGATCAAAGTGCAGTGGACTAAGCTGTACTCATGTCACCTGGGAACTGATAACTGACAATAGGTATAATACCAACCTGTCAGTTCCCGACGAGTCCTGTCCAGTGTACTCGTAACCTAACGAGCACCCGTATACTATCTCCAGTACAACGTACTGATGGCTGTGGGACAGACCATCTCCCACACTGGGATGAGAAGCGCATACGCTAGTCTACTCCGGAGTATCGATGCCCTGTCTCGATAGTCCTGCGACTAGGGACCTGTATAAGGATGTGCTTATAGATTACCCAGCCCCCACTAGTGTGACTGCCATCACAACGCTGGTAATCAAGCAAAGATCCTAAGGGCTCCACTAATGTGTATAGGTGATATACTAAAATAAACAGAAGTACACATTGAAGTAGAAACAAACCAAGTAGCATACTACTATATTGAGCAAGATTGTTTATACAAGGTGAATATCCCAAGCTTCCATTAAGTAATATACAAACTAGTATGATACAGTAATGGCCTCTAGGGCATATACACTAACAATCTCCCACTTGCACTAAGGCCATGTACTGGCGTATCGAAGACCTATCATCTCGATCAGCCGCTCGAACTGAGTCTGGGGTAGGGCCTTGGTGAATGGATCTGCAGTGTTTTCTTCTGAAGCAACCCTCCGAACCTCGATCTCCTTCCGATCCACGATCTCCCTGATCAGGTGATACCGCCTCAAGATGTGCCTGGATCTCTGATGGGACCTGGGTTCCTTCGCTAAAGCTATAGCCCCGTTGTTGTCGCAATACAGAGGTATTGGGTCAACAATGGATGGAACCACCTGAAGTTCTTTCAAGAACTTCCTCATCCAGACAGCTTCTTTTGCGGCATCAGATGCAGCGATGTATTCCGCTTCCATCGTCGAGTCTGCAACGGTTTCCTGTTTGGAACTCTTCCAACACACCGGCCCTCCATTGAGGGTAAAGACAAAACCCGACATGGACTTGGAATCATCCTTGTCACTCTGGAAGCTGGAGTCAGCAAAGGCCTCGATCTGGAGGTCTTTTCCGCCATACACCAAGAACATCTCCTTAGTCCTTCTCAGGTACTTGAGAATGTTCTTTACCGCTATCCAGTGTTTCTCCCCAGGGTTTGACTGATACCGGCTTACCACACTCAGTGCATAAGCTACATCCGGTCTGGTACACAACATCGCATACATTATAGAGCCTACCGCAGAAGCGTAGGGTATAATAGACATGCGATCCCTCTCCAAATCAGTCTTGGGAGACATCTCTTTAGAGAGGGTGATTCCGTGACAAGCCGGTAGGTTACCGCGCTTGGAATCTTCCATACTGAATCTTTTCAGTACGGTGTCGATGTACCTGGACTGTGAAAGTCCTAATATCCTCTTGGATCTATCACGATGGATCCGGATCCCCAGGATGTAAGAGGCATCACCCAGGTCTTTCATGGAGAACCTGTGTGACAAGAAACCCTTGACAGATTGTAGCATAGGAATGTCATTTCCTATTAAGAGAATGTCATCCACGTATAAAACGAGGAATACTACAGTTCTCGCTACAAATCTACTATAGATGCATGGTTCATCTGGATTTTTGATAAAGCCAAATTCTTTGACCGTCTCATCAAAGCAGATGTTCCAACTCCGCGATGCCTGCTTTAGTCCATAGATGGACTTAAGCAACTTGCACACCTTTCCGCTGCTCCCACTCTGAATGAAACCCTCTGGCTGGTCCATAAAGATACACTCCTCTAAATTTCCATTTAGAAAAGCGGTTTTTACGTCCATCTGCCAAATCTCATAATCGTGGAAGGCAGCAATGGCAAGAAGGATCCGAATGGATTTCAGCATAGCCACTGGAGAAAAGGTTTCGTCATAGTCCAAACCAGGTCTTTGACGGAAACCCTTTGCTACAAGTCTAGCTTTATAGGTCTCAACCTGTCCATCTACACCAATCTTCCTTTTGAAGATCCACTTGCATCCTATGGGGTTTACCCCGTCTGGAGCAATGTCCAACGTCCATACTTTGTTGGTGTACATGGACTCCATTTCGGTCCGCATTGCATCCAGCCATTTTATCGAGTCAACGCTCTGAACGGCCTGCTGGAAGCTAGTAGGCTCATCATAATCTATGATGCAATCCTCTCTATCCCCGTCTATGAGAAAACCGTAGTATCTCTCAGGCGGATGAGACTGCCTACTACTCCTGCGGAGCGGCGTAGGAATGTCCTGTTCTTTTGAACTTACTGGCTCTTCCAAGCTTTCAGTAATAGCTTGTGGTTCTGGAATTTCTTCCAGTTCTATTGCGTTCCCACTTATCTGGGTTTCCAAAAACTCAGTTTCCAAGAAGCGGGCATGTTGAGAAACAAAACCTTTTGTTCCTCATCGGAATAGAACAGATACCCCCTGGAGTTCTTTGGGTATCCCACAAACTTACACTGTACTGAACGTGCCTCGAGCTTGTCCGCATGCTGCTTTTTTACAAAAGCTGGACATCCCCATATCTTAAGGTACTTAAGACAGGGTTTCTTCCCACTCCACATCTGATATGGAGTGGTAGGCACAGTCTTGGTGGGAGCCTTGTTCAAGAGATATGCAGCTGCTTCTAGTGCATAGCCCCAGAAAGATCGCGGTAACTCAGCCTTACTCATCATGGAACGAACCATATCCAATAGGGTTCGATTCCTCCTTTCCGATACACCGTTATGTTGCGGAGTGTATGGAGGAGTACGCTGAGAGAGAATTCCATTCTCTTTTAAATAGTCCAGGAACTCGGCACTCAAGTATTCACCACCTCGATCCGATCTTTGAATCTTAATACTTTTGCCTGTTTGTTTTTCAACTTCATTCTTGTAATCCCGAAATTTCTCAAAGGCCTCGGATTTGTGCTTCATTAAGAAGACATGTCCATACCTAGAGAAATCGTCTGTGAAGGTAATGAAGTATGAATAACCGCTTCGCGCATGTGTAGACATTGGACCACACACGTCACTGTGTATGAGTCCCAAGAGCTCGCTCGCTCTTTCTCCGTGTCCAGTGAACGGAGTCTTTGTCATGTTTCCCATGAGACAAGATTCACAAGTGGCATAAGACTGATACTCGAACGGATCCAAGTATCCTTCTTTATGTAACTTAGTCAACCGTGTCTCATTGATGTGACCCAGTCTACAATGCCATAAGAAAGCCTGATTGATATCTGGAGACTTTCTTTTGTGTGTATTCTGGACATTGAAAATCTGTGGTTGGTTTAATACGTATATACCATTGCTCAATGTACCTGACCCAATCAGAACTTGATTAAGGTGAATGTTTACAACATTACTTACAAACGCAAATTCATAACCTTGTTTAGAAACCAAAGATACAGAAATGATATTACAAGTTGCGTTGGGTACAAAAAAGCAATTACGCAAAACCAAAACATGTCCATCTGACATTCCCAGGTGATAGTCCCCCACGGCTTTAGCATCCATGCTAGCTCCGTTCGCAACTCTGAGGGTCATGTCACCTGCCTTCAAAAACCTACGGTTTCTCAACGCCTGCAAAGAATTACAGATATGAGATCCTGATCCGGTATCCAATACCCAGGAAGTAGAGTTTATCGAAAGACAGTTTTCAATAACATACACACCTGAAGCTGAAGCCGCAACCTGCTTCAGTTCCTGTGTCCTGGCTTTCCAAGCCCTGCAATCTTTCTTCCAGTGTCCACTCTTGTGACAATAGAAGCATTCCTCTTTACCCACAAGCTTCCCCGCTATCTTTGTTGCCTTTCCTTTTCCCTTCGTATCCACTTTACTAACACCGCCACTTCGTTTGGCGGGGGCTTTCCTCTTCTTTCCCTTGGCTTTCGCCTTGGACCTAGAAGAAGAAGATCCTCCTACAAACAAAGTGGATATTTCCCTACCTTTCTGTAGGGTGCCCTCTGCACTCCTCAGCATGTTGAGGAGTTCTGAAAGTTCAACTTCTTTTTCTTGCAAGTTGAAATTCAGTATGAACTGGGCGTAAGTGGAAGGAAGGGACTGGAGAACTAAGTCCGTATAGAGCTCACTCTCCAACGTGGTCCCAAGTTCTGCGAGCTCCTCAATGTAGCCTATCATCTTAAGCACGTGGTGCGCTACCGATGATCCGACGGCCAACTTTGCCGAAAATAACTTCTTCGACACTTCGTATCTTGCGATACGAGACTGCTCTCCATACAGTTCTTTTGTATGAAGAAATATGGATTCCAAGTCCATATTCTCGTGCCTCCTCTGATGTTCCATGTCCATAGAGGCAAGCACGAGGCATCTGGCCTTCGCGCAATCAATCTCCCAAGTCTTACGGATTTCCTTATCCGCGACGCTGGAGGTGGGACCTGGGACGGGGGGAGCTTTGGTGGTAAGAAGATACCCCAGCTTGTCGTAAGTGATTGCCATTTTGACATTCCTTAGCCAATCTTTGTAGTTTGGCCCTGTCAGTATGTTTTTATCTAGAAGTAACTTAAGTCCAGTCATTTCGATTTGGTCGCTGCAGGGGGGAGAGAAGAAACACTTTAGCACGATGCTCTTGCAAGTTTAGAATGGTTTTTAATTTGTCTAAACAGGATGGCTCCCACCGTCTCTCGAATCCCTCCTCAAACCATAAAGGAAGAATCAGTCGGGATCAATCCCACCGTACAATACTTGCTTAACCGTTCAGCCAGGCCAGTGTCGGTACTTCGAGGGAGGTTTTCCAACGCTTTCGCGAAGTTCCTTAATTTAAGAACCTCTTTTCCCTGGGGGCGTAGCCCCGCTAACACCTTTCTAGGAACCTACTAGGTTTATAGCATTGATCGTTTAGCGAGAAATTTCCCGAGGAGTAGCATATACTCACAGTAGGATCGGGATCCAAATATCATCGCGTGACGAAACTGAAGGAATCCTACCAGAATCATCACACTCCAAATGGTATGCAACTCTAGCAAGTTTCAGTACTTATGAAACTCCCGATGTGGATTTTTGTGCCCCATGCTCTTATGACCTTGACGAAGGTCAACAAATCATAAGTCACATGTCAAGTTCTGCCCGTCATTATCCAGGTTAATTTGAACCCACCCGTATATACCCTTGACGAAGGTCAACAAGGCAATACGACTGTCCCAAACCAACGCATCTATCTATGCTACATATGAACACCCAACAGCTACCAATCTCTATGCCTTGACGAAGGTCAACAAACATAGCTTGAATACTATTGAATATTCATACGAAACGACGGAGGGCTACGAATGGTTTTGGCGAAACCGTGAACGTAGTGAACTTGATATAATCGATGGAATGAGATAGCTTTTAGAAGGAGTGGCTCAAGCTCCGCATTTAAAAGTTAGTTTTGAAAAGAACCGAGTGGTTTTTCGAAAGTGTTCCAACGACTTTAACTTGGTTTATTATCTTGCATTAGTTCTTTTAATGCGTGATATTCTTGCATTAGTTCTTTTAATGCGTCCCATCAATTAATCCTACCATTGCAGAAAACAACCAAAATATGACGTACGCTTATGCCATTCGCATTCGCCACGGGGTCCCGTCATCATCTGTTAGGTTACTTAACTAACGACAGAGCGGGGGCTGGGCTAGCGCGGCTGTAAAACATAAGCAACGCCTAAATATAAAGCAATGATAGACATTACAGATCACAGATCAATACATTGGATATACTAGGAATCCGCAATCCGTTCGAGCCTGCGACGAAAAGCGGATTACACGGTCGCGGTGAATAGCCAAAACCCCACCCAAGACCCCTACGGGTGCGGCAAACTACCCGCCAAGTACCCGGTAGTTTGTGCACCCCTCCATGGGTCTATCCTAGGAGCAAAAACAGTAAAAGGAATTATACAATGACGGCTACAACCCCGACCCGGTTGTGCGGCCATACAAATAATATTATTACATCAATTTACATTTACAAATGAATGAAAGAAAAACAAAAGCTCATCTCACATCCACCCCGGCTATTCACCCGCGACAGTCCAACACATTCATATACACATTCCAATATCAAACACAGATCAAAGAGATGTATAACCCCGACTAATCGACTTATAGCGATTAGACGACGTTCAATACATACAAACATCACAGATATAACCAATATAGCCAAAGTGTAGCGAAGTTCGAAAAAAAATACGGATTTATAGGACCCCAAAAGTAAATTTCTTTTCTGGAAAATCTGGGCACATATAACATATTTGAAAAATCCCAAAACCCTACCAGAAGAACACTGCACAAAACACGATCACATGAAGAGCCCAAACGGCGGCGGATCCGCGGCGACGAGAATAGCTGAGGCCGCGGATCCGCGGCGGTTTGAAGGATTTATGGGATCGTTTTTCTTGGGTGTTCTCACAAAACCCTGAGTCGATTTTAGGAGTAAAAAGTTTTACTTTTAGAGCACAAAAAATTTCAACAGAAACTTAGGGTTTTAGAATTTCCGGTTTTGCGATTTTTCGGTTTCGAACTTCCATACACTTCGCTACCAAGCTAGTTTAAGTTTAGTTAGGCTCTGATACCACTGTAAGTCCACGTTGCGACCCCCGGTTCTTACGGGGAGGCGGAAACGGTATAAAAATCAAATTTTTAGCGCATGGGGCAACATGGACTAACAAAGTCGGGATCTTTTCCTAAACTAAAACTAGCAAACAAGCTAAAGAGAGTTAGCTACTCGGAAAGATGGTTATACCTAAACTTGAACTCCTTCTTCTTCAAACTTTTGTAGAGGTTGATGGTGCTTTCCTCGTTGCCTTCTTCCGTCAAAGATGGATCCACCTGAGGGTTCAACATTCGGGCTCTTTCTCGAACTTTGAGAGAACTAGAATCTTCGGCTTGCTAAACCTTTGATCCTAGAGTGAGTAGAGAGTGTCTAAGGGGTGTTTTCTTTTCAAGGAGAGGGATTCTCAACACATGAGAAGGATTCTCCTTGAGCTTGAGGAAGAAGAAGATGAAGTGAGGAGAGAGAATGAATATGATAGAATGAGCTCTCTTTTTCCTTTTTGCAACCATATCAAAAAGAAAAAGAATTATCTAAATAATAATAATAATTCAAATGAGAATAGTTGATGGTTGTTTTGGAATGACCACTATCATAACTTCATTAAATGAATGTAAGCTAGAATCAAGGAGCATCCTTGCAAAGTAATGATGATGGTCAAACATTCAACCATGGTCAACAAGTCAACCATGGTCAACAAGTCAACAAAACCAACCATGACATAATTTCATTTAATTACTATTATTAATTGATATTTCATAATTCCATTAAGGTTTGGAAAAAGACGACTGTCAACTGTGCATACGCACCCGTTCCGAAACCCTAATGAAAAACCTCTTCCTCCGCCTCATACAACTGTGCATACACACCTGCATTCTCGTTCCGAGGAACAAGAATACTGAGAGATAAAAGCAACCCCAAAACATATACCAGTATCTGGCTCAAACCAGAGCCTGCTAGTATAATCCGCCCGGACTCCAAAAGTGCACAAGTGCACGGATGAGAACGAACCCTGCCGCAAAAACCATGCGACCTCTACTTTGTTTTGCCCAGAGGCGAATACCCTCTGTGTGGGACTCTAAAGACTCGACACTATGCTGGCAGTGGGTTTAACCACAGACCGCAAGCGGCACTAGCTGTGCGTAACGGTCCCCAGGTAGATGCCGACAAGAAGGCTGACGAGGTGAACCCCATCTGAACTCCTACTGAGTCTGAATGTGACATTCTCCGTACAGTCCGGTCTGTTCGTCTGATACATCGCATGGCGGGCCTAGGGGGCGGTAAACGTCAGTCCCCCAATAGCGGTACAAGTCGTGTCGGAGTGAAGCCCAAAACACCCTGAGATAATACTGGAAGCCTACCAGTATATCTCGCTTGCCCTGGCCAGGGACTACTCGTGTAATGGCTCTCCTAGACACAGCGCGATGTCAACCCCCAATACCGGGAGAGACGAATCCTGTCTAACCGTCACTGCCTCCAAGTGCTTCGGGACTGCACCCAACCACTACCTGTTTGCACGACTCCTTTGAGCCGTGGTAGGGTAGTGATCAAAGTGCAGTGGGAACACACTCGAGGCGAAGTGCCAGTGTCAAGTCAGCGGACTAAGCTGTACTCATGTCACCTGGGAACTGATAACTGACGATAGGTATAATACCAACCTGTCAGTTCCCGACGAGTCCTGTCCAGTGTACTCGTAACCTAACGAGCACCCGTATACTATCTCCAGTACAACGTACTGATGGCTGTGGGACAGACCATCTCCCACACTGGGATGAGAAGCGCATACGCTAGTCTACTCCGGAGTATCGATGCCCTGTCTCGATAGTCCTGCGACTAGGGACCTGTATAAGGATGTGCTTATAGATTACCCAGCCCCCACTAGTGTGACTGCCATCACAACGCTGGTAATCAAGCAAAGATCCTAAGGGCTCCACTAATATGTATAGGTGATATACTAAAATAAACACAAGTACACATTGAAGTAGAAACAAACCAAGTAGCATACTACTATATTGAGCAAGATTGTTTATACAAGGTGAATATCCCAAGCTTCCATTAAGTAATATACAAACTAGTATGATACAGTAATGGCCTCTAGGGCATATACACTAACACTTGTTAGGGAAGGAGTTTCCTATGCTACACTCGATCAATCTCCGCTTATCACAAAGATTTTCCATATAGGATCAAAGTGATACCTACTAAATCCTAAGCTTTGGATCTATGAGATAGATCTAATTGAATGTTAGGATACTCACTAGTTGTAGTGAGATGGTATCAATCGATCCTGGGGAGAATCACTGGAAGTGTTCCAGGGTGATAAAGACGACTGAATGTCAGTCACAGGCACTGTCTTTACCCTCAGTAAAGGGACGGTATGTTGGAAGAGTTCCAAGCTCGATACCGTGGCAAACTAGACGATAAAGGCTGGTAACATCGCTATTAAAGATACTACCAAAGAGGAAGTTTGGGTGTACATTGGTTCATAAGATGAACTAGGTTCCTGCCATTGTATGACAATGGAAGCGTGGCTTCGACCCTGGAACCCTGGTCCCATCAGTGACCCAGAAATATTCTGAGGCAGCATCACCTGATCATGGAGATAGTTGATCTCCAGGGTGATCGAGGTTAGGAGAGAAGACTCAGAGGACAACACGGCGGATCCACTCACGAAGGCCTTTTTCCCAAAGAGAGACTTTTAGGGGATGGTTGAGTATGTGATACTGCAACCACTGCTACAGATGGCCCTAGTGCAAGTGGGAGATTGTTAGTTATATGTATGCCCTAGAGGCCATTACTGTACATTGGATGTATATTGTAGTGGATGCTGGGACATATATAGGAAGGACTTTCTTGCTCGACATGATAGTACGCTATCTGGTTGCACTTTATCTAAACATGTATACTTTCTGTCTCTCTGATTACATGTTGATAAAGCCCTTAAGATGTGTACTCGACTTCCAGGACTATGATGTAGATCATACTAGTGAGGCCTGGGTAGTCAATGAGTACATCCTTCATTGTTCCTAGTCGTGGGAATATCGAGACGGGGCATCGATATTCCAGAGTAGACTAGCGTATATCTTCTCGACCCATGTGATGGGCGATGGATTATCCCATATCCATTGGTGTTTGACATCGAAGATGGTATGCGGGTGCTCAGTGGAGACTGGGTACACTGAACGGACTCACCGAGAACTCCCAGATGGTATTATACCTCACGTCAGATGGCAGTTCTCTGGTGACACTGGTACAGCTTAGTCTGTTGACCCGAGATTGTCATAGAGTCTTGTGTGTCTCCCACTGTGCTTTGATTTCCACCCTACCACGGCTCTACTGAGTTGTGCAAACAGGTGGTTTTTGGGTACAGTCCCGATTCACATGGAGGCAATGAGCGATAGGAGGGGATTCGTCTCTCCCGGTATTGGGGGTTGATGTTGTGCTATGCTCGACTGGCCATAACAGGAAATCCCTGGCCAGGGTTGCTGTGATATACTGGTAAGAGTTATCAGTAGTTTCACGAATGTTATGGACATCACGTCGGCATGACTTATCGAGCTATTGGGGTCTGACGTTTACCACCCCTAGGTGAGATATGCGACATATCAGACGAACAGACCGGACTGTACGGTAAGTGTTACTGGTTGGATTCACAGGAGTTTGAGCGGGCTTGCTCGTCGATCTTCTGATCGCTCAATACCCGGGTGGCCGTTACGTTTAGCAGACCGCTTGCGGCTTGTAGGTGTTTGATATGATCATCACCTGCTGCCGGCGTATTGACGAGTCTTTAGAGTCCTACACAGAGGTTTCCTGGCTCAAGCGAAACGAAATAGGAGCGCATATGAGATATGTGCGGGACCGAGAATAATGCGTGTATGTGATACCGTATTTCATTCTCACGATGAATGTGTCGAATGGTTGTATGCGATATAACCCAGTTATCGAATCAAGGATTGATTCGGTAAGCCGACACATTGGATACTAGCCGGTTATATGCGATATGACTGGATCATTGAATCAAGTGTTGATTTAATGATTTAATGTATAATTATATATTTGATATATTACTTTGCATTAACTAGTATTGGTTCACTTTAGATGGATTTTCTCACTTGAATTGTGCAAGTTATATATGTGATATATTTTTGTGCACATGATTGTATCATGTTTGATGATACATGCATACTTAGTTAAGTGTATGATTAAACCATGGTTGTGTAATGGTTAGGGTTTTGTATTTATTAACTATTTCTTTATTTATTCATTCTTCATTTAGAATGAAAATAAAATGGTTGATTGTTTTGTTGCTTTCTTTGAAGCTTCAAGAAGCTTTGACCATTTTGTCTTCATCTACAAAACCTAACCATTCACTAACCCTAGTTGATTCTCTACACTTAACCAAGGGTAAGATTATGATAAGTATTCATATTTTTATCTATTTTAAATTAACTTATCATATCTTCTTCTTCTTCTTCATCTTCTTCAACATGAAGAAAGCTAGTGGCCATTAATGGCAACTAGTGAAATTGAGTGAGAAATCCAATTCTAAAGTCTACCCACTTCCTATTTCTTCATCCTCTACCTCTTGCCAAGTTGTATAGGGTGTTTACTTCATAAGTTTTCAAAGCTTGGTGAAGTTGGAGCTTGTTCTTGCGATGCCTCGACGTAGATCATCTTCGGCATCGAACCGACGATCAAGCCCGCCCATTCTTCGATGATGCCAATGCTAGAGTCGTGAGTTCGATTTGGACAGCGGAGGGAGATCATCGTGGAGCTCACGAAGTGGTGGACCGGATCTACAAAGGTTGTAGTCACTTTCCCCTAGCATTTAATTCGATTACTTGCTTGCTTTGCCTAAATATCTAGTTAACGATCCGTATTAGGGTTTATAGGCACTTGTAAAATTTGATTTGTGCATGTTTGATCACTTGTGAGACTCTTTTAGAGTGCCTAGGAACCCTACAGGAGTGTTACTGATTGGATTCACAGGAGAACGTATAGGCTAGCTTGTTGATCTTCTGATCGCTCAATACCTGGGTGGCTGTTACGTTTAGCTGACCGCTTGCAGTTTGTGTGTGTTTGATATGATCATCACCTGCTAACGGCGTATTGACGATTCTTTAGAGTCCTACACAGAGGTTTCTTGGCTCAGGCAAAACGGAGTAGAGGCACATATGTGATATGTGCAGACCGAGGATAATACGATATGAGATACCGTATTATATTCTCGCGATATTTAGATATGAACCAGATCATCGGATCAAGTGTTGATTCGATGAATCGGAACATGATATATTAGTCGGTTATATTCGATATAGCTGGATTGTCGGATCAAGTTTTGATTCGATAATTTAATGTATAATAATATATATGATATATTATATTACATTATCTAATATTGGCTCGCTTTATTATTTCATTTTTTCTCACCGGATAATACATTGATATATATGCGATATATATTAATTGTATTATTTTCTTTTGTTACAAATATAATATATATGTGATATATATTATAGTAACATGATATGATTAATAATGAAACATGTTTAGTGATGATAAAAAGAGATTAGGGTTTGATTAGGGTTAGCTTCTTCTTGAACCATCTAGAAGCATTCCTTTTGTCATGAAGAAGATATTATGATAGATATTTTCTTATGACTCATTTCTTAACCCAACCAAACCCTAGCCTTAGTTAACTCTCTACAAGGGTTATCCTTGTCATCATTAACCATGGTTGCATTATTATTGATATACTCTTATCATTATTCATCACAAAAGGATTATCTTATTATTCTTCATCTTCTTCTCTCTTGAGTTTTTGAAAGAGCTCACTAGATTTTCCTTTGGTGATGATTTCTTGTGAGAAATTGATATAAAAAGATAGCATAAATACTACTCCATCATCCTCATCTAATCTAGCCCATTAGATTAGGGTGTTCACCTCATTAGAGTGAGAGAGCTTGTGTTATAGCAACTTCGACGTAGATCATCGGAGAAGCGGAACACTACAAGCTAGCATGGATCGTTCGAGTTGTGGAGCCTCTCTTGAGTCCGGGAGATCGTGGATCACGGTGAAGGGACTTCTACTCGGAGCTTATGAAGCGAAGGAGCGGACTACAAAGGTTGTAATCCCTCACACTTAGTAGTAAAGATGTTTACTTGCATGTTAAACCCTAATAATCTCGCAAAGATCCCGGCTTTGGGTTGTTCGGCACGTCTAAATTTTTATTCGGGCATATTTGATGCCTTATGAACCTTCAGAAGAGTGCCTAAGAACCCTACAGACAATATCCGTACAGTCCAGTCTGTTCGTCTAAGAGTCGCATATCGAGTCTAGGGGGTGGATGAAGTCAGACCATTACTAACGCGATAATTCGTGTCGGTATGAAGCCCATCATCACTTGAGAAACTACTGATCCGAATCAGTAATTCTCGACTACCTTGGCCAAGGTTTTTTGAAGATGGCCACCCGTGCACTGCGCGACATCAACCCCCAATACCGGGAGAGACGAATCCCCGACGATCCGCTCACTGCCTCCATATGGCACGGGACTGTACCCAACTAAAACCTGTTTGCATGACTCCTTTAAGCCGTGGTTGGGTAGTAATCAAAGCACAGTGGGAACTCACACAAGACAAATGACGATCTCAGGTCGACAGACTAACCTGTACACATGTCACCTGGGAACTGCTATCTGACAATAGGTATAATACCAACTAGCAGGTTCCCGGCGAGTCCTGTCCGGTGTACTCATAACCGAATGAGCACCTGTATACATCTTAGGTAAACTAACTGACACCAGTGGCTTGTGAGACCGGCCACCGCCCCTCGTCGGGGTCTCAAACTGTATACCCTAGTCTACTATGGAGTATCGATTCCCTGTCTCGAAACTCCCTCGACTAGGGACCATTTAAGGATGTGCTTATAGACCCCAGGTCCCACGTATATGATCGCCATCATACTGCTTGCTGTCAAGCAAGAATCCTATGGGCTCTATCAACATGTAGATGATGATAAAGACAAAACCAGATAGCATACTACCATCTCGAGTAAGACTGTTCTACCGGTATAGGTCCTCACTCAATCATCAGAATCACGTACCTGCGATCCAATAATTGACTTCGAGGGCACTATATCCAACACATTTAAACCAAAATGATTAACCTAAAAAGAAATGCATCTTCTAAAATATTCTCATAATGGATTACGAGAATAACCCTCACCTGTAAATACATAACTGTATCCGTATTCCGACCAAATACGAATACGATGAGTCTAAAATATTCCGACTCAATATAATACTTGGATCCGGCTTAAACCAAAGCCCACCAGTATTATCTGTCCGAACCATGACACGTGCACAATTGCACGTGCATGTTCGAACCCTGCCATAAAACCATACGGCCTCTACAACGCTTCGCCTGAACTTGGGAAACTATCTGTGGGGTACTCTAAAGACTCGTCAGTATTCTGGCAGTGGGTTTAACCACAAGCACGTCAGTGGCACTAGCTGTGCGTAACGGCTGCCGATGTATTGACCGAAAGGGAAGCCGATGAGTGAACTCATCTTGGAACCCTACTGAGCCTATCAGTGACAATATCCACACAGTTCGGTCCGTTCGTCTATGAGCATCGCATATCGGGTCTAGGGGCCGGTAACGTCAGACCCCCAAAAGCTGTATAAGTCGTGTCGGAGGGTAGCCCTGAACACCCTGAGAAACTACTGGAATACCTACCAGTAATTCTCACCTGCCTTGACCAAGCACTTGGTGTAATAGCTCTCCTAGACACAGCACGATCTCACCTACAATACCGGGAGAGACGAATCCCCTGCCGATCCGCTCACTGCCTCTATATGGCTCGGGACTGTACCCAACTAAAACCTGTTAGCACGACTCCTTTGAGCCATGGTAGGGTAGTAATCTAAGCACAGAGGGAACTCTCACGAGACAAATGACGACCTCAGGTCGATGAACTAACCTGTACACATGTCACCAGGGAACTGCTATCTGACGCTAGGTATAATACCAACTAGCAGGTTCCCGGCGAGTCCTGTCCGGTGCACTCATAACCCTATGAGCACCTGTATACATCTTAGGTGAACCAACTGACACCAATGGCTTGTGAGACCGGCCACCGCCCCTCGTCGGGGTTTCGACTGTATACACTAGTCTACTCCGGAGTATCGATTCCCTGTCTCAAAAACTCCCACGACTAGGGACCAGTTTTAAGGATGTACTTATGGACTACCCAACTCTCACGTATATGATCGCCATCATACTGCTGGTAGTCAAGCAAGAATCCTAAGGTCTCTATCAACGTGTAGTGATCATGTCACCTAAAGCTGTACACGATGATAAAGACAAACCAGATAGCATACTATCATCTCGAGTAAGACTGTCCTACCTGTATAGGTCCTCCTCAATCATTGAAATCACGTTCCTGCGATCCAATAATTGACTTTGAGGGCACTACAACCAACAGTTTCATAGGTTGACCTTGATTGATGGAGTAGGTAGCTTGAGTAGAGTGACGTACCGTACGTATGTTCCTGTCACGACCCGCAGGGTACGGAACGTGACTGGCAGTTAAGTTTACGAAACGTCTCAAGACGTCCGTAAAATAAGTAAGCCAAAGCCCAGAAACCAAAACCAAATAAGCAAAAGAGTGAAGAAAACCCAATCAATTGAAAGCGAGTTTATCAAATAAGTCATATAAAACCTTTTTAAAAACAATATCAATTTTTCCGAAAATTTCGGCAGAGTCTCCTTTGTAAATACTGGCCCCCAAAATGGGCACAACAAGAATATATATAAATCCAACAAATAAGGCATCCCCAAGCGGGAGCTAGCTCTTCGCCACAAGGCGGTCACAAATCCCACGCAATATAAAACAACAACATGCAAAATAATCATAAAGAAGCATGAGAAAAACAGCATGTCGACTCAAGTGAGCTCGACCCCAAAATACAGCATAAAAGTCCACAAATCTCACAGTCTCACCTCTAGGTCAATATACAACAATACTGGTAGATACAGTAGATGGAGTACTCTAGATACAAAGAATATACAAGATGGTACAAAAATAATAATACAACCCACCTACGAGCAAAACCCTCGAGTCCTGACAAAAGAGGAAAAAGAAGCGGTGCGCCCGCCACTACTGTGCTGACGGAGCGGACCTGCAAAAGACTGTGGCACAACGGGGGTGAGTTGCCAACTCGTGAGTAATAAATAACATTTATAGAGGCTATCGCAAGTATGCACACAAGCATCCTAGCATCTATAATACAGGTATGGCAGGACATAATAGCAGGTATGTATGCAATATGAATATACTAGCAGGTATGAATGCAATGTGAATCAACTCATGATCTGAATGTGTAAGTATAAGAATCATGTTTTTCCTTTAGGAATCTCTTTTGAAATACCAGCACAATACCAATAGAATCAACAAGAACCTGTGTCCAGCAACGACACCTCAAAACTATCACAAATCTCATGTATCCATGTCATAGTATCTCTGGCCTCAGCCATCTGGCTGACCCATCTCAATATCAATATCTCATCATCACGCGGCCACGGTCGGTATCCTCTAGATATCCGCCGTGCCAAACAGTCACCGGTAGGTAATCCGTCCCCTGCCAGGCTCATCGTCAGCACCACGAGCTTCTTGCCCCGGGGTACCTTACCGGGCCCACCATGTACCCGAGACGGTTCATCCAACTCCTCGAAATGGGTCTCGAAAACCACAGCAAACTCATGGTGGACGACACTTACATCACTAGAAAACCGCAATTTACACATTTTAAAAATATAATAAGTTTAGAAATTTTGCGGCTTTCCCCCGAAATCCAGAAATATCACAAAATCTCAAGAAATCCTCATAAATGCATATGCCAATGATAATGAATGCATATGGTATCAATAATCAAGTTGCGATATATGATTGATAGACTAGGCATGAACAAATAACATGATGAGGTACATGCACATGATTAGCAATCTTATGATTTCATTTTAAGGAATTAAAGGCAATAGCACAGGTTTAAGCATCAATTAGAGTAAATGGTTTCAAATTATAGTTTATCTAGTGTGGTGGCATGGCAATTACCAGAGCGTGTGTGTAAGCATGAATAGTGCTCGTGCTGCATATAAAAACCCTGGCAATGGTGCAGGTGTCCTATAGAATGGGTTCGCATATGTAGGTCAAATAAGGTATGGATGTAGTTACTAATATCACTAAAAACTTAACTACTTAAACTATCGGGAGACTTGCGCCATCCAAACGATAGTCCCCCGTAGATGTTAAATCTACTCACCGGAATCCCTAGCTAGCCACGTCCAATCACCGCTTTCCCCTTTCGTGCCGCGTCTGACGTCTCCGCGACCGAACCTGGAATTTACATCAATACCAAACATAGGTCACATATCAAGAACGACGCAAATCCCAAGCGAAAATACTAACGTTCACAAGCTAAGTACAACATGCACAAGGTGTGTGGAACACACGCGAAAATCGCAAAAAAACTATCTAAAATCGTCGATTTGGTCGCCCGGCAAAGCTAAAACCGATCACTCAAAAAATCCGCACTCACACATCCTAAATGTCATAGGATAAGCCAATACAATCATCAAGATATCAAAAATAATTCATCGCATAATTTTATAACAAAACTAGTAAGCACAAACATTCCAAAAATCGGCGCAACATCACCGTTTTGCGATAAAAAGGACTACAACCTAGCATAATCACCCAAGTCACACCATTAGATATCCACTACACAAAATTTCAACACATTAACTATGCTTCAAAACCTATATTCCACAACCAACCTTTCTTGATTTTTCTCAATAGCAATTGCAATTAAAAAACCATACTAGAAAAACTTAAACTAACACTAATTTGAAACCCAATAGCAAGTTCACCTCTTAGATTTAGGTTAGCAAAACACTAGATAGCAAAATAAATTAATTAACCTAATAATGGTTTTCTAAACCCTAATTAAAATTCAAGCCATGAACTAAAAAAAACTAGATTAGAAATTAGCACTAAAATTAACACTTTCAAGTTCTAATTAACACACTTTAAACTACAAATTAGCCAAGAATTGAAATTATACCTCAACTAGAGATCTAGCAAGAACAATATGCCTCCAAAGATGCCATCTTTCTCCAAGATTTGAACCAATTAGGTTAGAGAAGAGAGAGAATAAGGTTTTGCTTTGAAATTGTGAAGGAAATTGTGGATTTATAAGGATTTTGAGGTGGAATTTGATGAAATTTGATGATGAAAAGAGATAGACAAGAAGAGGGAGGGGGCTGCTGTAGAATGCAGGAATTCTCAGCTGAAATGGAAGAGTGGGGATGGTGTGGGTGTTGTGGGGAAAAGCCCAAGTCAACCCACTCAAATCAAAGCACACATAATTCCAAATTTACCCCTTTAAAACCCTTATCATATCATTTTGTTCAAATTAGATGGGAATTTTTTTTTTGTGGGCTTACTGCTGAGGTGGGGCCGGCCTAGGGGTGAGGGAAGGGTGAATGCGGTTTTACAAAAGAAATTTTATGCAAAAAGACCCCCTACAAGTTTAAAATTGCAAGTTTTAGCTTAAATTCAATAAATTTCGTTTTCTATAATAAAAATTAGTTAAAACTTGAAATAAAATACTAAAAATTTATATTACAACTAGATTTTAATTAACATGATTTTAAAGATTAAAATTAGCCTAAACAAATTTGTATTTATCGCTGATTTAATGTATTTTCTTACCGACTTAAAATAATATTAAAAATTGAAAAATTAGGGAAAATTTTTAAACGACCAGAATTTCATAAGTAACTCATTAGCTATTAAAAACTAGCAATTACCTATCCAAATTAGGTATAATTAGTCCTAAACTGCAAAATAACAAAAAAGACGGTTTACGGAAAAATACCGAATTTTCACCGATTTTCAGGAAAACACCAAAACGACTTTTCAAGGTGCTACAGTTCCGCGGCATACTTACGATACGATACTCCATTTAAGTAAACTTAGGATGTACATATCTTGAGAACTGTGATACTATTCGTTCCTATGATCATATATCCGTTTGGGATCTTTTGATTCGTTCCTTTGATCTTTCTTCATCGATACCTACTTGAGATTCCTATCACCATGGTTTGAGCACAGAGAGAGCTGCTGCTAGAGATGCAGTCAGGGCGATCTCATTACGGACGACGGCTGACCATGATGTTTTCTGGTGACATAGAAACATGTTTGTATAGTGTTGGTGTTGAGATCTCTCGTTCGAGGCGAGTGTTCGGTTTTGCACCGGATGATCGAGCAATCGATAGAGGCTACCAGATTGAGAGGACTGTTGATGTACAGCCTACCTCAGAGATCGTGATGTTGTCTACCGTGCAAACAGATGACCCAGCTGTTGTTGAGATTGATGGGATGTCGCTTCCGGAGTTCATGAGCTAAGACCGCTGGATCTTTCAGGCAGAGATGTGATAGCGGATAGCTAGTCTATCTTCAGTTGAGCGACTGATATGATTCGCCAGATTTGATGTGCCGACGCAGTCTCAGTTGAGATGAAGAATTCCAGTTGAAGGATCTGACTTAGATTTAGAGTAAATTGAGCAAGAGAGGACGTTGTTCGTTGGATACTCCAATGTGGATTCGGTAAGTTGACTGGCTTCAGATAGAAGGACCTCACCCAGATGCATTGTGAGTTGATCGAGAACGGACGAATAAAGTGTATTCCTCCGATGATTTGGACGAGTTCCCGTTTAACACCTTAGAATGCGATTAGTGTTAATTAAGCGATAATGCGGGTTTTTAAGGAAAAGTTTAACAATTCGGGTTTCTCGCATTTTATATCAATTAATTAATATTTTATTATTATTTGATATGGCTTGCACATACACGTGCACGTTAATGTGATGGTTAGTTAGTGTTAATTTCGTTAAGTGACTAGTACACCTTAAGCAATACATGCTTTAACTTAACCTTGCTTTAACCATAACTAGATATTTTGTGAGAAATATCTCTTTTGTATTGAGCGGAGGTGGCTAGTGAGTCAAGAGGGTTATTAATGAGAGCATTAATGGAGGTGAGGGAGAGAGTGAGATTAAGCTTTTGTTTTGCCCTACACTCACCCCTCACCATTATTTTTCTCAATCTCTCATTCTTCTCTCCTTCTCAAATATTCTTCATCTTCTCCCTCCCAAACTGAACCCTCACCTTCTCTTCACAAATCCTTGCAAAAAAACTTCACAAAATCCATGGAAAACACTTCTAATATTTTGATTTAGCCAATTGGTTGCCTTGGAGCTTGGAAAGCTATGATTTTTTAGCAAGAGTGGTTAGGTAGTGTCCTCAAACTGATAGTTAGGAGTTGTATTGTTGTGTAGCCTTGTTGTTATGAATTATAACACTAAAGGTAGCATTTTGTGTAAAAATCTTATTTTTAGAGTCAACTTTGAGTCTCCGGGATATGCTGTAGAACCAGGTGTTTTCTGGAAAAGTTCTCATCACAGTGACATAGTGTTGAGGTATAGAACCCACCATAAAAACCTGAGACCAACCCTTAATGATTGGGCCGCAAATTTAATAGTTCTGGCCGCAATTTGCGGCCAGAGTGGGGGCTGTGGTGTTGGGGTTTGGGCGTAGGGTGTCTGTGGTTGTTTGTAGTTTTGTGGTACTTGCAACTTTCACCAATTTTTAGTGTATCAAAATCTGGGACCACTTTGCTATATTCTAGTGTTTTGAGTAAGCGTGTTACGTTATCCGACACGGTTCGTGATATGGTGTGCTGCTACACTTGGGCTTGTGTTGGTGTGTCGTCACGCACGTTAGCCGTTAGACGAACACTTGCGGGTCGGATTGGAGTTGGTGCATTGGTCAAACGACTTGTGTACGTGATATTGATCGATTTCTGAGATTTGCACTGGTTATGTTTTGTGTTAATAGGATCGCAGGTGGGGACTTCGGACGCTGCGAAGAAAGGGAAGCAGGTGATTGGATTTACTTAGCCCGCGATTGTCGGTGAGTAGATTTAATATCTACGGGGAATTCTCCTGCATGGCGTTATGCGTCAGGGCTAGATATGATATGATATTAGCCGTATGTTTATATTGCACATATAGAGATTGTGCATAAAACTTCATTGCATATTATTACTTGTTGTGATTGGTCTTGTACACTTTGGACACTGCACTATTATTGACGGTTCATGTTACATGAGCACTGATTGTATGCCACTCACACCGTCGATAATTGCCATGACACGCACAACTCATATACATACGAGATGTAGTTGACACCTATACATACGTGATATTGTATAGTTAGGGACATTGAGACATTGATTCATATTCCATTGTGCATATGACATATAGCATATCTTTATACCTACATGGATACATATATGCCTTGCCATGACTCATGCTAGCTAGACATATACCTGGAAGGTATTAAATCATTATTGATAGGTAGATACACATATCTTGCTATACCGACATGGTTACGCATACCTGTCTATAGTTACATGTTCACCTTTATATGATGTTGCGTTGGATTTCGGAGAAATTAGGAACCATATGATATATTTAATAACATATTGCAATTAAATAGCGGTTTTTCCAATATATGCTCATATTACTGTTTCATGTTGCATATATTATATTTCATGGATTTCGCATTGATATATGGATTTCATATGATTTTTCTGGATGTTTTACTCCTGTGTATATATATCAGTGGTATGGGACGCTGTTATATATGTACATATAATATATATATATATATATATATCAATGGTATGGGACGCTGTTATTTATGTATACCTATAATATATATAATCATAATGATCTGTGCATGTATTCTTATTCATTGCGATATGATGGCATGATGTGCCCGATATGATGGGCTGATGTGCCAAAAATGATGGGCCGATGTGCCCGATATGAGGGGCCGATGTGCCCGATATGAGGGCCGATATGGGGGCCGTTTTGTGGAGGGAATTTGGGGATTTGGATTGTCTTGATGGACACTGGTTCACCACGATGAGGATTCCGTAAGGATGAAATGTTTTATCCCATACTCCGCATTTATTTGATATGTACTTGCTTCGTGTATTAGTACTACCTGATAAAGTACCTTTCATGACTGGTGCATAAAAATATTGTCATACTTATGCTATCAGATTACATGTGATAGATTATCGTTATTAGTACATACTTGCGATTACTGTATGATGTTATTTATTATTCACCAGTTGGCAACTCACCCCCGTTTTGTCGCAGGGGTTTTCAGGTCTGATCATCAGAGTGGTCACTGCTGGGCGCCTTATTATCTCTATTTTTGCGGATACCGCTACGATTGGCTGTGAAGCCGTTTGCTATAGGTGGGTTGCGGTTATCCGATGATTTACATTGTATTTTTCTTGTATCTAGTACTCTCCATCTACCAGCTTCATGTATTGACTTAGAGACGAGTTATGAGGATCGATGTTGTATATTCTTATGACTCTGGTTGTCGTGCTTGTATGAGCCGGCCTTTATATATGTGGATTATTTCATTTCTTCTCTACGGCGTCGTATATCTGTTGTGGTGGTTGTTTCCACCGTTTGCCGAGATTTGCTCCCGTTTGGGGATGTTTTACTTTTTCTTACGTATGTACCCGTTTCAGGGCTAGCTTTTACAAAGGAGGTGCTGCCGAAATTTTTATGAAAAAAAAACTTAAGTTTAAAGTTTTGCATCGAGATTTTTAAAAGTGATCTATCTTTCTTTCTTGTAATGGTTTAGAATGCTAGGTTTTTTCGGCTTACTTAATTGCGTTACGCCGATTGACGTTACGTAGTTTAAGTGCCGGTCATGTGCCCAATTTTGGGTCGTAACAAAGTTGATATCAGAGTGCTAGGTTTTAGCTTTCGGAGTATAGCATGACCTTGGTATGATGGAGTAGGTAGCTTAAGCAGAGTAACATAGCATACGTATGTTCCGCGGCATACTTACGACACGGTGCTCCGACTATGTGACCGTAGGACTTAATTGCTTGAAATTCCATCCGTGATATATATCCTTGTGATCCGATTTCCGTGTCCTTATCGAATCTTGTTTCCATTTCCAGCCTTTATGCTGCCGAAGACTACGAGGGCGCAGAGAGCGGCCATGAGGGCCGAGGTCAGAGTTGACTCGTCTCAAATGAGGACTGACCAGGGCGGTACGCCCGTTGTGCAGGATCAGATTGTTTTACCTTCGACAGACCATATGGCTATGCTAGGGGCTGGTTTGAAGGATTTGCGCCAGATGATGGGGTCGTTAGTTGAGGCCATTCGAGCGCAAGGACAGGCGGTTGTTCTACCCGTTATGGGGACCGTGTTGGTGCCTGCTGTTCAGGCGGTTGTACCTGCAGCTACAGAGCTGATCACCGTATCGTTATTAGAGTTCATGAGGCTGAGGCCTCCGTTTTTCCCTGGTACCGATGCAGCTAAGGATCCGCAATCGTTTATCGACCAGATGGACTGGATATTGTTGGATATAGTGCCCTCAAAATCAATTATTAGATCGCAGGTACGTGATTGCAACGATTGATGGAGGACATATACCGATATGACAGTCTTACTCGAGATGATAGTATGCTATCTGGTTTGTCTTTATCATCGTATACATACTTTAGTTCACTATTGCATGATGATAGAGCCCATAGGATTCTTGCTTGACTACCAGCAGTATGATGGCGATCATATACGTGGGAGCTGGGGTTTGTAAGCACATCCTTAAAGTGTCCCTAGTCGTGGGAGTTTCGAGACAGGGCATCGATACTCCAGAGTAGACTAGTGTATACAGTCGAGACCCCGACGAGGGGCGGTGGCCGGTATCATAAGCCATTGGTGTCAGATGGTTCACCTAAGATGTATACAGGTGCTCATTAGGTTATGAGTACACCGGACAGGACTCGCCGGGAATCTGCTAGTTGGTATTATACCTAGCGTCAGATAGCAATTCCTTGGTGACATGTGTACAGGTTAGTTCATCGACCTGAGGTCGTCATTTGTCTCGTGTGAGTTCCCACTGTGCTTTGATTTCTACCCTACCACGGCTCAAAGGAGTCGTGCAAACAGGTCTTTTTTAGGTACAGTCCCGAGCCACATGGAGGCAAGTGAGCGGATCGGCAGGGGATTCGTCTCTCCCGGTATTGGGGGTGAGATCGCGCTGCGTCTGGGAGAGCCATTACACAAAGCCCTCGGCCGAGGCAGGAGATTTACTGGTAGGTACTCCAGTAGTATCTCAGGATGTTCTGGGCCACTCTCTGACATGAATTATACAGCTATTGGGGGTCTGACGTTACTAGCCCCCTAGACAGATATGCGATACTCATAGACGAACGGACCGGACTGTATGTATATTGTCACTGTTAGGCTCAGTAGGGTTTATGAGATGAGTTCACTCGTCAGCTTTCCTTCCAATCAATACATAGGAAACCGTCACGTACAGCTCGTACCTCTGACGTGCTAGTGGTTATACCTAGTGCCAGTGTGTTGATGAGTCATTAGAGTCCCCCACAGACGCTTTCCCAAGTTCGGGCGAAACGTTGTAGAGCCCGTATGGGTTTATGGCAGGATTCGGAAAATGCACGTGCGTTTTCGCACGTGTCATTTTTCGGGCAGATAATACTGGTAAGCTTTTGTTTAAGCCGGAACCCAGTATTATACCGTGTAGATATAATATCTTTGTCTCAGATGCATTTGTATTCGGTCGTAATACAAATGCGGGTATGTTTATACCATTACGGGGTTATCCTGAAATTCGTTTCAGGATCACTTTTGGAAGTTGCCAGTTTCCAGTTTTCTATCGCCCGTCTTTAACATTCGGTTAAATGCGGATTTATCTTTTCTTCAATTGGGTGAGTCATGAGGTGAGTCAGTGTTCTAGAAGGTTCTAGAGAGGGTGACAAGGCTTGTGAGTCATTAGGTCATTAATGGTGCATTTAATGACAAGGTGACTAGGTTAATTGTGATTGGTTTGCATTGATTGTGTTCATACTAGGTGTTGTATGACTCATTCTTTGTATTAATGTTATGATAAGCTTCATATCCTTATGGTCACCCCCTCCTCTCTCCTACCCTCACCTCCCTCTTGCTATATAGTGGTCAGCCCCCTCTCTTGAGAGGATCATGGTTGTTGTTTTGAAAAGATTATTGTATTGGATTCATGGAAATTAAGATAGCCTCATTTCTCATTTCACCCGATCCAAAAATGCAACTTCATTAACCGTTCGTCCATACCTTTGGAGGTAACGAGACAAAGTGTTCTACTCATTCTCTACATCATCTTGGTCGTCTCTTTTAGCAAACTTGACGATCGAGTTGCCTCGGTTCAGAGGCGGGAGCCCGTTTAAAGATCCGTCGACGTGGTGCCACCTGGAAGAGAATACTGGAGATTCAATAGATCGGAGCAGCCGCAACAAAGCGTGGGATCATGGTTAAAGACCAAAGGACTCGGATCGTTCGGTATAAGTCTTCTACCCACTTTGTAGTTTGTTAGTTTAGTTTTAATGGCAGATCCGGGTTATAGTACGCGATAGTGCCAGTTGTAAAAAGTTTTTGTTCCGAATTTGGCGTCTGTTAGACGGCCGGGTGTCACGACCCGAAAGAGCACGTGACTGGCCCTTGAATCCTATGAAGTCTATAGGATTCCATCTGATCCAAGTAAGCCAAAAGCCCAGAAATCTAAAACCATTTAAAGAGTAAATAAGGGAAACTGTTTTTGAAAAGTAAAGAAATCATGTTTCGAAAATCAAAGTTTTTAAATAACTAAGCTGAATGTGTATTTTTAAAGTGTGTAGTCTTTTCTGAAAATTTCGGCAGAGTTTCCTTTGTAAAAACTGGCCCCGAACGGGGTACAACAAGAATAATATATATGAGATGATAAAAGGCATCCCCAAGCGGGAGCTAGCTCTTCGTCAATCGACGGTCACAACCACGCAAGCAATAATAATATACAACACCAAAGGGCGAGGATCAAAACACAAAAAGAACTCAAAACAGCCAGAAAACCGTAATACTACAAGCGCGACTCTAAGGTCGAAATAATACAACACTGTTTTCTAAGTCTGAAACAATATACAAGTTTTGGTTGATGGAAATTCTAGATATAATAAATAATACATGAGCAATGGCGGTTCTGATACAAAAGAACCCACCTAACCAAGCAAGTCACCCATAAGGAAGCAGTGTGCCAGAAATGCCGCTATGGAATCTGTACGGCAAACCTGCAAGAACTGGGGCACAACGGGGGTGAGTTGCCAACTCGTGAATAGAAAAATATCTACAAGCAGAGATCGAATGCATGACACATCCTAGGTCAATACGATCAGATATAATTAAACCTCAATATGAATAAAGCTGAAGCATGCTAAACTGGCAATGTAATCTCTAAACATGAGTGTAATGCCAAGTGCTCGTGCTAGTGCCTCCGATATTAGCATGTCATGAATATGAAGTATGATCAAAGTAATCAAATCTGCACACACGTGGATCCCGTCCACTCGTCACCCACTGACAATAACCACCATGCATGTAAATATCATAAATCATGTGCATGGGAATAATATGAGGATATAAACCATCTGTGTCCCTCGCGACACGTCAAAATCATGGAACCGGAGTGCCCAGCATCGACACTCGAAAACATCATGAAAACTGTGCCCAGCATCGGCAAGTAAATCCTCATAGATCGGGCTCCGTCAGTCCGGATCGGCCCGCGGGCTCTGTCTGCGGTATCGGCCCTCGGCCCCGGCAGTATGCCCATATCCATCTATCGACACTGGTCAGTATCCTCCGGATAACCGCCAGGTCCAACCAATCACCGGTAGGTACTCGCCCGCCTCCAGGCTCAATCGGCAAAGCTCATCGATCATCTTGCCGAGGGGAACCATACCGGGTCCACCATGTACCCGCAATCGGCTCATCCACTCCTCGATTCGGGTTTCACATGTCGCTCTCAGCACCGAGAAAACACATGGTGGACGCACTGAAATATCATATCAAGGGTAACCGGGTTTTTAAAGCAATGACATATTCTCTTTTGAAACACCCTCGGTTCCCAAATACAGAAATATCATAGAACAACATATCTCAATGCGTATAATCAAAAGCATGAAGTATGCGACATGTAAAGGAAGGTATGCACATCATCATGTCATGCAAGGATCATATACTGAATGCAATAGTACTACAGTGTAGTGGCATGGCAATTATCGATGATGAGTGTGTGAGCCGGCAACAAGTGTACGTGGAACATATGCATCATCGATAATGGTGCTGGTGTCCTAGCAGCATGACTGAATATAACAACAATACAAGCGATGCAATGCAAATAGCAGGAATATGCGGAAACGAATAATCAACGCAAAAGTACAGAACCTGCCCCAATAGATATGTCATGCAACCTTGTCTTTTGAAACAAGACGAATCAGGGCTTTTAGTAAAATAAGGGCTACGGTGTTTTAAGAAAAGATGCATCATTTGAAAATATCCGTATAACCCTTCTGCCTATCTTTAAAATATCCCTGATTCGTTAGTTTGAAATAGGTATGACTCGGTCTAATCTAATATCTACTAAGTAATCTAGACAGGAGGGGTATGAAACCACCTAATCTGAGTCAATATATATAGATATGATAGTCGGTGATCTCGCCTCAATAACATATCGTAAGATATCCTCGAGTCATGAGTGCGGATCTATCATCAATACCGGCTCGTACGGTAAATCGTCATACAGCATCCCAATAACTGGGTAGGGGTCAATATCACACTATCTCATCACATATCAGGTATCACTATCAGCAGATCACATAGTCTGGGGTACTACTCTAAGTCTAGTACAAATCGATACCATCTATCAAAATATGAATACGGGGTAAAGCACATGTCCAAAGGCCCGCTAAAACTATCATATCGGACCTCAGAGACAAACTATGTCACATCGCCGATACTACGGCCTCACATCAAATATCATCTCAAATCCCACGTATCACCCTCAATCCCGTATATAAACACATAGTCCCATACCCATGTGTAAATATACGCACCATCATATGCACACAAATAAATGAAAG
Organism: Agapanthus africanus; assembly: GCA_030015575.1. Lineage (NCBI taxonomy): Eukaryota > Viridiplantae > Streptophyta > Magnoliopsida > Asparagales > Amaryllidaceae > Agapanthus > Agapanthus africanus. The sequence continues at coordinate 315,392,822 of CM057346.1, read as the reverse complement.
AATGAGTGCAAGTATGTGTGTAAGTGTATGTGTGAGTGCAACCACTACTCTAGGGTTCGCACTATACTAACCAATATATTCTTATCATCAACAATACCATTATCACTATCAATAACCCTAAACAACACATAATAAATATACGTGTGTATACGTATTCGTATACATCACCACGGACTGCGGGGGTGCTATACGCCATCCACCCGACTTCTCCCCGTAGATATAAATCTACTCACCTTGCTTCTCGTGTGCCAAAGCCGATGTCGCTATCTTCATCTTCTTTGCCTCACATATCGTAGGGTACCTACAAGTATATCACAACGCTAAAGCACATGAAAATCACATCGGAAACCAAAACAGCACACGCTACTCGCATAGGTAAAAACATATCGCTTCGCATGTGAACACGATCAATATCCATCTGTCGTTGACGTCAAAACGCCACCCGACAGGAACGAAACACCAAATACCAAAATCCACGCTAAAACAAGTCTCAAATCATGCATCAACATAGGAAAAATCATCCCAGATTTCACCCTAGATGGAATCTGTAAAAACTAGACATACCCAGGGTCAAGACTAGAGGAAATAGGGCCACAGAACCAAAACGAGCACCAGAAACCCTGCTCTGGCCGCAAATTGCGGCCAGAAGGAATTAATTGGCGGCCGTACAATGGAGTTAGGGGCTAGGGTTGGGTCTGGTGGTTCTATAGTGCCTGCACGACTCACTGTCAGCTCAATTTTATTTTTGGGGTCTCGGGGTGATAGCAGATTACACAAAGCAGTCCCAGATTTCTAGTTTTTCCGATATCGGTTCCGTAATCCCGTATTCTGGTTTCAATTCCAGGTTTGGGTCCAATTTTGCATTACACCAGGGGTTCTAAGGTCACAATAAGCCTCAATCTCAACTTGATTTCAGTTTTACCCTAAACCCTCACTTGAATTCTTCAAAATCCACAAAACGACACAATATCGATATGAAACTAGTATGGATGCAATAGAAATGAGATACTACTCTAATAGGTGCAGAAATTACCTCCTTTGGCAACTCAAGAAAATTCTTGAGTTGCTCAAAGTCCTCCAAATCCAATCTTGCTAGGTTCAATGTGTAGCTAGTGTGCTCGGGAACATTTTTTGTGAAGTGGGAATGGGGTTTTGGCTTTGTTTTTCATTGTGGATCTAGGGTTTCTTTAAGAGGGAGAGAGAGGGAAAGGGAGCTGCAGCAGCAAGGGAAAGAGAGGAGAGAGAATGAGAAGGGGAAAATGATGAGGGATGGTTCAAAAAGTGGAGTGTTTGACTTGGTCTCTCTCTCTCACTCATTACCTACCCTTTTCCTTTTCTTTTCTTTTCCTTTATCTTTTCCTTCTCAGTCCAATAGTGAATCCAAATGAACCATGGCAACAAAATGTAACACAAGTGTAACAAGTGAAAAAATGATATGTGCACATTTTTGCACAAAAATGCTAAAAATCCAATTAGCGATTTTTAATCGCGATTAACACTAATTTAGCATATAACTAGTCTTAAATACTTTAAAATGGCATAATTCCATAAAATACCCTATTTTAGAATTTTCCAAAATTTTCCAAAATTTTTCCCCATTTATTTGTATTTAATTACACCCGAATATTAAAATATTCATTAAAATAATATTAAATTATAAAAATTCCCGAAAATAATATTTTATTGTTTTGGAAGTGTTACAATCTAACCCCCTTAAAGAAATTCGGTCCCCGAATTTAAATTTAAAACCCCCAAGCACTAAAACATTTCGATACAAATTCCAAGTCGTCGGGGCTCCGAAATCATCAATACATAAAACGTCACAGCGCAATGCATGCGCATGCGTACTGAGCAGATAACTCAAAATCAACACTCCATCAAGCATCCCGCAATCATCGGAGTCATAATAAAGAAACAATGTCAAATCCAATACAAAACCGATATGAGATGGATCAGAACTACACATGTAGACATCCAATCTATACATGTGAATAGCTGATGCAAATGCATGCCAAATCTTTTTAAGTCGCTGTGCGATGCGCCCAACACTGCACAGTGGCGGACGTTTTTCATAAGAAAATAACTATATATGTATATATATATATTCTTTGTTTAATAAGCACGTTCCGCCGTTTTGAAAACAATTTTGAAGGGTTTCCTTGTTTTTAAAACGTTTCGTGTCATATCGGACACGTAGGTATATACTGAGACTATAGCTCGCTTTTTGGAAATCCCTTCGATAACTATCGATGCATGCAAAATATATCCAGGCACTGTCCTCTGACTAGTCCTGCTCAGTATGGAAACAAATATCCAATATCATAGAAATGTACTGCTCCAAAAGGAATAAATCCCCAAAATGCACATAACATCACCCTGTGCGTCTGGTGCGCACGGAAATCAAAATCCATATATGTGCTAAACAGGTGCACAAAACAACATCTAGGTGCAACGGGTGTGCATGAAGCATCTGTCATAGGCAACGGGTGTGCCTGACAGCCAAAAATCCGGCGCATCTGACATGCACAAAGAATCTCGATTTAGTGCATCGGGTGTGCACCAAAATCGTATCTCTAAGCCTGCGCCCAACATGCGCGAAAATCCAAATCGGTGCATCCATCATACACGAATGAAAATCTAAACCCTGCGCACTCAACATGCACAGAATCACAAAATCCAATAGCAACGCCGAACATGCGTAAGTCCAGTCAAAAGCACGGAGTGCAAGAATCCACATCAATATCACAATCAAAATCGACATATCGAAAGACATCAAATTGAAGTCAGGTGCAGCCGTAATGCACAAAATGTAAATCCGGTGCAACAAAGGCACGAAATATAAATCTGATGCGATAAACGCAAGAAACATAAAACTGGTGCGACAAACGCATGAAGTATAGAACTGGTGCATCCCATGCACAAATACCAGCAATAACTCAAATGCGTAAGCAGCAACACTAAGTGTACCCAAATATAAAGAAAATCATAAACGTGCGCAACTGTGTGCACAAAACACATATCAATGCACTACAAGCACATATAAGCTATACCGAGTGCAAAAATCAAATCGTGTGCGTAACATATGCACAACATCAAATCAACCGTATGAAATCCATAAAGTCATAAGCAGGTGCAGCCAAGGCACAAAACGATATACAACGCGGCTCAATCAAATCAGGTGTACCGCGATGGAAAAACTCACAACCGCGTGCATCAGCGTGCACAAATCAAAACACTAAGAGTACATGAAACTATGCTGGAAGCGTAAATCAAATCACCGGCATAAAATAGGCATGAAATCACAATCAATACCTCAAGAGTAATAACTATGTGCAAGGTATAAATACCCAGTAGGTGCAACCATGGTGCACAAAATCAAATATCATGGAACTCAGTCGTCAAGACTAAATCATGCAAATAGATCGCCAAAATACCGAAATCCCAAAGTGACGGATACGTGATAGTTGAATCACAAAATCACAAATCATAAATACCGTCGTCGGTATATCCTCCTTCAAAGTCGAGAAGGTGCCGGTACATCCAATGCTAGCGGCGCAAGATATCTACTTGCCTCTTGCTCGCGGCTGGCGTCCTCTGCCTCTGGTTCCTGATCTTTCCTGTAGATTACCAATCTCGCAATCCATCGGCTCATCGGCCCGGTCAGGTGTGCTGACAGGGACGATTCCGTCCTGGCACTTCCCTGGTCATCTCTCGGTCAATCCTCACGACCGCTCATAAAGCAGCACATCTCTGGCGCCGACCTCGGGTCCTCTGAATGCACATCACGCATCTGCTCCTGGTGCAAATCTCATTGCAGTAGTGTATTGGAAGGAATCCCTGCTCAAGGTCTCTTCTGATTTTGCCTAGGCCAAACTGTACAGGGCTGGTACTCTGGCATAATCTTTCCTCGCTTTCTGGACATCTGCGCCCTTAGTACAACATCTCCTCGGAAGCTGGTCGCATCCCTGCGCCTCTGTATGCATATCCGACCTTTAATCTTAACGGAGTGTAGTAGCAGCTCGTCTGCTTCTCGCATGAACTTCATGTCCCGCTTGTCTGTATCATCGACCATTTCGACATCACGTCCCTATCTGCGCACTTCAATGCCATCGGCTACGGTCCCTCCGAAGTCTCTAACACGGACTCGAAATCACGAACTCAGTATCTTCATCACTCAGTAGGAGATATCTAGCCGAACACGTCCTCAGGATGCATGTCACATCCCTGATGTCAGCGGAGTGGAACGTCATCTCGTCGAAATCTCGTGCAAACTCTTTACTCCACCTTGCTCCAATGTCGACTGATTCGGACTCATCTCATCGTGGCTACACGGACTGCGCTCCGACGGCTATGCTCGTATCTGGAGCCTCCCAAGCAGCGTCCCATCACATGATATCCGAATGATGTCGACTCATCCGATCGACTCGTCAGAACCTCACAATCCCCCAAGAGCTCAACATCTCGGGTACAGTTTAATAGTATCGAGTACATGCCACAGCGTCGGTGGTCCAGCCGTAGAAGGGCAAACCCAAGCCTCACTAATGGCGCCGCGGAACCGCCGCAAACCCTAAGGTTCAAAGGCTTTCACACGGTCATTAAGTCGAGTTAGGGTTTCATTCTTCTAGAGGGTCCATAGAGTCACCTGCATGTCTTTCCGTATACTTTAAACTTGGAAAAGGGGTTCCTGAGATTCGATCGTCTCAATCGACTCTCAACGAACCTGCGTGAAGTCGCCTCTAGCTGGAATCAATCTATCTGGTGACCTCGCATCGGGGTAAGCGAACGAACCACATGTCCTAGTCATTAATCCTCGGTGACTAGCGACTCACTATCATATCTCTAAGAATATGCTCATGCTGCAGTAGCTCAAATCATCTGGGCGATATCTCATCATTCGCAGCAACAACTGGCTCAATCGTCGGTACGCTAAGCAGCGCCTCAACCATCATGAATAAGCGATATATCAACGGTCATCATAACCTGGCTGGCCTCTATCAGTGGCTCAATCCTCTGGTACCAACCGGTATGTCCTAGAAATCTCGCAACAGCGATCTGTCAAACGCCCAATGTGCGGAAACACAATAAGACGACGCCTCAATATGCAATCGTATGCCTCGGGAATCACGCCCTGGTCAGCCCTCGTCCCCGACGAGCTCATGCTGACACGACTCGAGCCGTAGCTCACTCTGCCCGTGCAATCGCGGCAGCAAAACCATAACCAGTATCGATGAAGGTAGATCATAGGAGGGAATATAATACGGTGCAAGGAAATGTATAACCTAAGGTTTCTTAAGCGGAGTGGCGTGTCGTAAGTATGCCGCGGAACATACCCACGGTACGTCACTCCACTTTAGTCACCTATTCCATCAACCAAGGGTCATCCTACACGGCGAAAGTTCGGGTCTAATACCCCCTCGACTAAGTCTAAGTTCCGTAAGGTCAAGCCTAAGTTCCGTATATAAATAATGCCCTAGGCTCCACATAGTAAAACTCAGACTCGAACCAAGGTCAACCTAGTGCTCTGATACCAACTTTGTCACGACCCGAAAGAGCACGTGACTGGCCCTTGAATCCTATGAAGTCTATAGGACTCCATCTGATCCAAGTAAGACAAAAGCCCAGAAATCTAAAACCATTTAAAGAGTAAATAAGGGAAACTGGTTTTGAAAAGTAAAGAAATCATGTTTCGAAAATCAAAGTTTTTAAATAACTAAGCCGAAAGTGTATTTTTAAAGTGTGTAGTCTTTTCTGAAAATTTCGGCAGAGTTTCCTTTGTAAAAACTGGCCCCGAACGGGGTACAACAAGAATAATATATATGAGATGATAAAAGGCATCCCCAAGCAGGAGCTAGCTCTTCGTCAATCGACGGTCACAACCACGCAATCAATAATAATATACAACGCCAAAGGGCGAGGATCAAAACCCAAAAAGAACTCAAAACAGCCAGAAAACCGTAATACTACAAGCGCGACTCTAAGGTCGAAATAATACAACACTGTTTTCTAAGTCTGAAACAATATACAAGTTTTGGTTGATGGAAATTCTAGATATAATAAATAATACATGAGCAATGGCGGTTCTGATACAAAAGAACCCACCTAACCAAGCAAGTCACCCATAAGGAAGCAGTGTGCCAGAAATGCCGCTATGGAATCTGTACGGCAAACCTGCAAGAACTGGGGCACAACGGGGGTGAGTTGCCAACTCGTGAATAGAAAAATATCTACAAGCAGAGATCGAATGCATGACCCATCCTAGGTCAATACGATCAGATATAATTAAACCTCAATATGAATAAAGCTGAAGCATGCTAAACTGGCAATGTAATCTCTAAACATGAGTGTAGTGCCAAGTGCTCATGCTAGTGCCTCCGATATTAGCATGTCATGAATATGAAGTATGATCAAAGTAATCAAATCTGCACATACGTGGATCCCGTCCACTCGTCACCCACCGACAATAACCACCATGCATGTAAATATCATAAATCATGTGCATGGGAATAATATGAGGATATAAACCATCTGTGTCCCTCGCGACACGTCAAAATCATGGAACCGGAGTGCCCAGCATCGACACTCGAAAACATCATGAAAACTGTGCCCAGCATCGGCACGTAAATCCTCATAGATCGAGCTCCGTCAGTCCGGATCGGCCCGCGGGCTCTGTCTGCGGTATCGGCCCTCGGCCCCGGCAGTATGCCCATATCCATCTATCGACACTGGTCAGTATCCTCCGGATAACCGCCAGGTCCAACCAATCACCGGTAGGTACTCGCCCGCCTCCAGGCTCAATCGGCAAAGCTCATCGATCATCTTGCCGAGGGGAACCATACCGGGTCCACCATGTATCCGCAATCGGCTCATCCACTCCTCGATTCGGGTTTCACATGTCGCTCTCAGCACCGAGAAAACACATGGTGGACGCACTGAAATATCATATCAAGGGTAACCGGGTTTTTAAAGCAATGACATATTCTCTTTTGAAACACCCTCGGTTCCCAAATACAGAAATATCATAGAACAACATATCTCAATGTGTATAATCAAAAGCATGAAGTATGCGACATGTAAAGGAAGGTATGCACATCATCATGTCATTCAAGGATCATATACTGAATGCAATAGTACTACAGTGTAGTAGCATGGCAATTATCGATGATGAGTGTGTGAGCCGGCAACAAGTGTACGTGGAACATATGCATCATCGATAATGGTGCTGGTGTCCTAGCAGCATGACTGAATATAACAACAATACAAGCGATGCAATGCAAATAGCAGGAATATGCGGAAACGAATAATCAACGCAAAAGTACAGAACCTGCCCCAATAGATATGTCATGCAACCTTGCCTTTTGAAACAAGACGAATCAGGGCTTTTAGTAAAATAAGGGCTACGGTGTTTTAAGAAAAGATGCATCATTTGAAAATATCCGTATAACCCTTCTGCCTATCTTTAAAATATCCCCGATTCGTTAGTTTGAAATAGGTATGACTCGGTCTAATCTAATGTCTACTAAGTAATCTAGACAGGAGGGGTATGAAACCACCTAATCTGAGTCAATATATATAGATATGATAGTCGGTGATCTCGCCTCAATAACATATCGTAAGATATCCTCGAGTCATGAGTGCGGATCTATCATCAATACCGGCTCGTACGGTAAATCGTCGTACAACATCCCAATAACTGGGTAGGGGTCAATATCACACTATCTCATCACATATCAGGTATCACTATCATCAGATCACATAGTCTGGGGTACTACTCTAAGTCTAGTACAAATCGATACCATCTATCAAAATATGAATGCGGGGTAAAGCACATGTCCAAAGGCCCGCTAAAACTATCATATCGCACCTCAGAGACAAACTATGTCACATCGCCGATCTCACGGCCTCACATCAAATATCATCTCAAATCCCACGTATCACCCTCAATCCCGTATATAAACACATAGTCCCATACCCATGTGTAAATATACGCACCATCATATGCACACAAATAAATGAAAGAATGAGTGCAAGTATGTGTGTAAGTGTATGTGTGAGTGCAACCACTACTCTAGGGTTCGCACTATACTAACCAATATATTCTTATCATCAACAATACCATTATCACTATCAATAACCCTAAACAACACATAATAAATATACGTGTGTATACGTATTCGTATACATCACCACGGACTGCGGGGGTGCTATACGCCATCCACCCGACTTCTCCCCGTAGATATAAATCTACTCACCTTGCTTCTCGTGTGCCAAAGCCGATGTCGCTATCTTCATCTTCTTTGCCTCACATATTGTAGGGTACCTACAAGTATATCACAACGCTAAAGCACATGAAAATCACATCGGAAACCAAAACAGCACACGCTACTCGCATAGGTAAAAACATATCGCTTCGCATGTGAACACGATCAATATCCATCTGTCGTTGACGTCAAAACGCCACCCGACAGGAACGAAACACCAAATACCAAAATCCACGCTAAAACAAGTCTCAAATCATGCATCAACATAGGAAAAATCATCCCAGATTTCACCCTAGATGGAATCTGTAAAAACTAGACATACCCAGGGTCAAGACTAGAGGAAATAGGGCCACAGAACCAAAACGAGCACCAGAACCCCTGCTCTGGCCGCAAATTGCGGCCAGAAGGAATTAATTGGCGGCCGTACAATGGAGTTAGGGGCTAGGGTTTGGTCTGGTGGTTCTATAGTGCCTGCACGACTCACTGTCAGCTCAATTTTTTTTTTGGGGTCTCGGGGTTATAGCAGATTACACAAAACAGTCCCAGATTTCCAGTTTTTCCAATATCGGTTCCGTAATCCCGTATTCTGGTTTCAATTCCAGGTTTGGGTCCAATTTTGCATTACACCAGGGGTTCTAAGGTCACAATAAGCCTCAATCTCAACTTGATTTCAGTTTTACCCTAAACCCTCACTTGAATTCTCCAAAATCCACAAAACGACACAATATCGATATGAAACTAGTATGGATGCAATAGAAATGAGATACTACTCTAATAGGTGCAGAAATTACCTCCTTTGGCAACTCAAGAAAATTCTTGAGTTGCTCAAAGTCCTCCAAATCCAATCTTGCTAGGTTCAATGTGTAGCTAGTGAGCTCGGGAACATTTTTTGTGAAGTGGGAATGGGGTTTTGGCTTTGTTTTTCATTGTGGATCTAGGGTTTCTTTAAGAGGGAGAGAGAGGGAAAGGGAGCTGCAGCAGCAAGGGAAAGAGAGGAGAGAGAATGAGAAGGGGAAAATGATGAGGGGTGGTTCAAAAAGTGGAGTGTTTGACTTGGTCTCTCTCTCTCACTCATTACCTACCCTTTTCCTTTTCTTTTCTTTTCCTTTATCTTTTCCTTCTCACTCCAATAGTGAATCCAAATGAACCATGGCAACAAAATGTAACACAAGTGTAACAAGTGAAAAAATGATATGTGCATATTTTTGCACAAAAATGCTAAAAATCCAATTAGCGATTTTTAATCGCGATTAACACTAATTTAGCATATAACTAGTCTTAAATACTTTAAAATGGCATAATTCCATAAAATACCCTATTTTAGAATTTTCCAAAATTTTTCCCCATTTATTTGTATTTAATTACACCCGAATATTAAAATATTCATTAAAATAATATTAAATTATAAAAATTCCCGAAAATAATATTTTATTATTTTGGAAGTGTTACACCGGGGCACTACTGTGGACTTACAGTGGTATCAGAAGCTCACCATTAAGCTTTACTAACTTGTGCTAACACGTTTAAAATATCGATCGAACGGATTTTCGAAAACTACAATTTTTCTGTACAAAGTTTCTGTCGATTTTAAATCTGGCCTAAAAATTATTTTGAGCATCACAGAAAATTGTGCAGGCAATTGTAAGCAAACTAGTGAAATTTGGTCACGTGATCCCACAGAACGGCCGCGGATCCGCGGCCCGAACCTAGGTGTGGCCGCGGATCCGCCGCGCTTTTGTGGGAACAGTGAGCAAAATTTCTACAGTATGTTCTACAGGGTAAATTATGGTTTTTGGAATATTTCTTTTGGGCCCATATTTTGTTACTGTACAGGAGAAGTTCGTGGGGCCCACTTCGGGAAATTTTGTCGATCGAAATTTTAAACTTGTTAGTATACAGTACTTACTTTATATCTCCGACCGTGAATGTCATTCGAGCGGTAAACCGCGTCTAATTGTTATAGTCCTTTTAGACGGATTTGCGAACGTGACATTCGCGTTGATGTTCTGTGTTGTGCTGTAATGTTGCGGATATGTCGTGGTGGATAGCAGGGTGCAATGATAGTGAAGTTTGGATTTATTTGTACATTTGATATTGCGGGGTGAGCGTCCAACATGTGGACTGCCGTCACTGCCTGTTGTATAATATTCTTTTGGGGCACGACCGGGTTGAGGTCGATGTACCCGTTATACATATTTTTATTTCTGTACTAGGTTTAACCCGTGACGGAGTGCATGGATAGCCGGGTTTTGGAGGGCAACAGGTCCGTATCTCATGGCTTTGAGAGGCAGAGGGACCTCAATCTAAAATTGGCAGACTATTCGCCGCACTCGTAGGGGGTACAGGTTGACCCAAGGAGGGGTGCTCAATTTACCGGATTCCGTGAAGTGCCGGGTGTTCCATTCACTATGCTGTGGGAGACTACCTCGCTTCTGGTTTTGGCGGGTAACTTGCCGCACCCGTAGGGGTTTAGGTTTCATTGCACAGGCTATCCACACGACCAGGGGAACGTCGGATTTCAGTAGCGGCTCTGTGAAACCTGGGGATCCCAGATTATCTGTATTGTTCTGTGATGCTTATTACTTTTCTGTAATGTTGCATATTATCACGCCTGGATCGATTATTGTATATTGGTATATATACTATTAGATGTTGTATATGTTTTACACCCGTGCTAGTCCAGCCCCCGCTCTGTCGTTAGTTAAGTAACCTAACGGGTGATGACGGGACCCAGTGGCGAATGCGGATGGCATATACGTACATTTTATTTTTCGTTCTTTTCTGGTGTGATTGATTGATAGGACTGTGTTGATTTTGATCAATGCAAGGATTAAAACAAACCTATATTTGATGTTGTTGGAACAAATTTTAAAAAGGTGTTATTACAAAGATGTTTCATTTTGTTTTGCATAGTGATATTCAGTTAGAATATCCCGCACCTCATTCGACGAGGCAAGGCCCGAGATCCCTTCACCGGGAGTGACCCCTTAGGCAGAAGTTTACGTCAGGGTAATAATTTCACTATAGTCGATTAAAAGTTGCTTTGCATCGCGGTATTAATTTAGAATATCCTGCACCTCATTCCACGAGGAAAGAGCCGAGATCCCTTCACCGGGAGTGACCTCTTTAGCAAAAGGTTTTCGCCACTATATTTTTATAAAAAGCTATCACGTTCCTTCAACGAGATCAAGTTCATTACGTTAATGGTTTTTCGCCAAAAACCAGCCGTAGCCCTCCGTCATTTCTTATGGATGGTCAGTAATATTCAAGCTATGTTTGTTGACCTTCGTCAAGGTATAGTGCTTGGTAGCTGCTGGGGTATTCATTTGTTGCATAGATAAATGCGTTGGTTTGGGACAGTCGTATAGCCTTGTTGACCTTCGTCAAGGGCTTGTACGGGTGGGTTCAAATTAACCTAGACAATGACGGGTAGAACTTGACATGTGACTTATGATTTGTTGACCTTTGTCAAGGTCATAAGAGCATGAGGTAAAAATAACATCAGGAGTTTCTAAAGAAACTGAAACTTGCCAGACATGCGCATACCGTCTGGAGTATGATAACTTGAGTGGCTTCCATTAAGTTATCATGCGATGATAGTTGGATCCCGATTCACACTGATGAGTTAGTTTACTCTTCGGGTGATCCCGACTAATTCTTCTTTCAGGTTTGGAGGAGAATTTAAGATTACAGTGGGAGGTTTCCTGATTAGATAAAGTGATAAGCATTCTGATCTAGGTTAGAGTGCACGCAGAGTGTTTCTTTTCTCTCTCTCTCTTTGGCAGCGACCTTTGACCGACCCTAGACTATGACTCAGTGACCAAGTTGACCGAACCTTCTTAAAATACTGGCTTTTAGATTGTCTAAGTTGCATAAGTCATTGCCGCTCTTCCTTTTTCCTTTTAGATTTCTCAGAACACCCCGTATTACTACGGAAATCTACTTCCATTGGATAGATCCATCGTATGGTTATATACGAACCCGAAAGGACTTCTTCGAGGATGGATCTAGGTTCAGGAGAAATAGAATTGGTTTATTCAGTTGTCCTTTATCATCACCTTCTCTCAAGATACGAGTACTCCTTGGTTTAGGAGAGTACACCTATTACGCTTATTGGATAGTCTTATTCCAAACCATAGGCAGGTGCCGAAAGGTAGGGAATGAAGAAAACCAATTAGCCTAATTAAGGTGTACAGAAGGTAATATGTAAAGACAAAATAAAGGGATTAGAAAGAGGGAAAAGTAAATTGCGACTGTTATCATTCACGACCAAGCCACGTACTTCATCGCCACTCCTATTTCACCTTTGCTTTTTCCCAGTTCGGGAGAAATAGAATATGGTACTATTCAGTTGTCTTTTATCATCACCTTATACTCCTTGGTTTAGGAGAGTACACCTATTATGCTTACTGGATAGTCTTCTTCCAAACCATAGGCTGGTGCCGAACGGTAGGGAAGGAAGAAAACCACTTAGCCTAATGATGGTGTACAGAAGGTAATGAATAAAGACATATAGAGGGATTTGGAGAGATGGCAAAGAAAAATACGGTTATAGTCATGAATTGATTTATGGAAGAGGCATTACTAAGAATACCAGGATACCTCTACGAAACATTTTCATGTTTCAGTTTAACTGTGCATTGTTAATTGTAAACTGATTTCCCAATTAGACCCTTGCTCCAAGGTATGTATTTAACAGGCTTCATTCTCATATATGTATGGTTTTACAGATGATGAGTGGGAGTAAGTTATTGGGAATAAGGTGATCATCCTCATTATATCGGAATTCGTTGTAATTGGTGATATTTGAAGAAATCGCCTGGGTACAGTTTTCAACCTACGACACACAGGTATTGAGTTATTCAACTCAGCGGACTTATACAGAGTATTGTATGTTGTCCAGTGTCCGTCAGGACAAAGGGGGAGGTCCTCGTACTATGTTCTATTTACTTGTGACTTCTCTAGTTTTTAGACAAGTGTTTCGTAGAAATACAATGTCTAAATTATGAGAAGTTGTGAGTATAAGAATAAAGTAGAGAACCAGATATCGTAAGTATCGGGATTCTTCAAAGAGATCGAAGATGTAGATTCTTGTGATTGGTTTTCTGTTGATAGTAATGGTTTTGAGAAACTTGTTTCTCTTTTAGGTTACTCATAATTGGATGGATTCCTAAGTTGAGTAATGTTGATTAGCCTCTCTCCATTCAGTTGATATGCACTGGAAACAGCTGCATGGTTTGAATCTGGTTCTAATTAAATTAGTGCCTCTATTTCTATATTGTATATAGAATGGTTCATATCTTAACGATGTTAAGATATGGGGAGTTGTCCAGCTTATGCTTAAAACCAGACACTTGATAACTCAAGGCACGTTTCTGTAATGGCAGTTTGTGGGTTGACCCGGGCTACGACGAGGGTTGACATTTTTACCATCTGGAAGATCAATAGTAATATTGTTCTTGACTCGCCACGGTTTTAGTAAAATGGATTTTTTCTGAAAGCAGTAGTGGGAGTATGGTAGAACTGGAAGTGATTCCAGAACCGCAAACGATTACGGAAAATTTAATAGGACCTATATATTCAATCAGGTTTGACATTCCAATAGCCACTCCGCAGATATGGTTGGTAACCTCAGACACCCGAAAGGTACTCCGGTAGCCTCAAGGACGGTGACAGGGAGGTTCTTGTTTTCCCAGACTTGACTCTACCGTTGTTCCAGACTATAAGACCCGGCAAGAGGATAAGTATAACGTCGTTCTAAACTAGCTTTAGAAGTGTACGTAGATATTATTCTGCCAGAGGGTTGTCGTAGTCAGTGGGAGCAGCAGAAGCATAGTGGACAAGTAGCTTATCTCTATTTATAGGCTTGAGCAGATATAGCGGAGATAAGATCATCTAATTTTGATGTAACAGTCATGGCTTTGACTTCATCAGAATAGGGGATAGATCTGTTAAGAAGGTAGTAAGGTGTGATGTCCTGGTATTTGGATGACATACACATAGTAGGAATTAAAATTCCTATACTACAATAGGTTGTACTGTGGTCGTCACACAGTTGTTTCTCCAGACAGGATATGGATGTAATATCGAACATTCTGATTTCTAGATCTATGGTTTTAGATCAAGATTTGGATAGTTTTCCAATGTGGGTACTTTGACAGTATTCTAATGGTTTTTAGAATAGATGACTCCTGGCATGGTGGTGTACCTGCAGGAGATGGAGTCACTCTCTCTAAAGGTGTCTTATAGACTAAAGGGGAGAGGGATGTGCATGATTAGCAGATCACTTGCTTAGGCAATTGAGTCAATCATGAGATGTCAAGTACCACATCAGATGTTGTTTTTGCACTAGATGCGATAAGTTTATATTAATCTAATCCTGAAGAAAGATAAGGAAGCAGTTTTAGAACATAAGTGCATGTTCTACGGATTTGATGATAGCAGCCTCCTTCGGGAGACGGTTATCATTCCAGGCTTCAAAGGTGACATGGATGACAGAGTGATTGTTAGAGTTTTAGTTTTCCCTCTGACGAGGGACAATATTATGGACAGATGGTCCAAGAGGATACTGTGGGAGGCACGGTGCTGGATACTGATTAGGTTTAGTTATCAATAATGTCTAAGAAGTTTGGATTTGGAGTTCATTTATGAACTAGGTCCCATCAGATATCCAGACATATTCTAAGATAGGTATTACTCGATTCGGGAGATGGCTTTCTCCGCGAACTTGAGATTAAGAGAGATATAGAAAGAAACATCAGGGCGGATCCACTCACTGAGGCTATTTCTCGAACACAAGAGTTTTACAAACTAGCTTTATGAAACTGATTACTAGAGGAGTTGGGTGTTCGGTATCACAAGGGCTGTGAGTATGCGATATCACAATAATTAGCCTTAAGTGCAAGTGGGAGATTGTTGGATATAGTGCCCTCAAAGTCAATTATTGGATCGCAGGTACGTGATTGCAACGATTGATGGAGGACATATACCGATATGACAGTCTTACTCGAGATGATAGTATGCTATCTGGTTTGTCTTTATCATCGTATACATGCTTTAGTTCACTATTGCATGATGATAGAGCCCATAGGATTCTTGCTTGACTACCAGCAGTATGATGGCGATCATATACGTGGGAACTGGGGTCGTAAGCACATCCTTAAAGTGTCCTTAGCCGTGGGAGTTTCAAGACAGGGTATCGATACTCCAGAGTAGACTAGTGTATACAGTCGAGAACCCGACGAGGGGCGGTGGCCGGTCTCATAAGCCATTGGTGTCAGATGGTTCACCTAAGATGTATACAGGTGCTCATTAGGTTATGAGTACACCGGACAGGACTCGCCGGGAATCTGCTAGTTGGTATTATACCTAGCGTCAGATAGCAATTCCCTGGTGACATGTGTACAGGTTAGTTCATCGACCTGAGGTCGTCATTTGTCTCGTGTGAGTTTCTACTGTTCTTTTATTTCTACATTACCACGGCTTAAAGGAGTCGTGCAAACAGGTCTTTTTTAGGTACAGTCCCGAGCCACATGGAGGCAAGTGAGCGGATCGGCAGGGGATTCGTCTCTCCCAGTATTGGGGGTGAGATCGCGCTGTGTCTGGGAGAGCCATTACACAAAGCCCTCGGCCGAGGCAGGAGATTTACTGGTAGGTACTCCAGTAGTATCTCAGGGTGTTCTAGGCCACTCTCTGACATGACTTATACCGCTATTGGGGGTCTGACGTTACTAGCCCCCTAGGCAGATATGCGATACTCATAGATGAACGGACCAGACTGTATGTATATTGTCACTGTTAGACTCAGTAGGGATTATGAGATGAGTTCGCTCGTCAGCTTCCCTTCCAATCAATACATAGGCAACCGTCACGTACAGCTCGTACCTCTGACGTGCTAGTGGTTATACCCAGTGCCAGTGTGTTGATGAGTCATTAGAGTCCCCCACAGACACTTTCCCAAGTTTGGGCGAAACATTGTAGAGGCCGTATGGGTTTATGGCAGGGTTCAGAAAATGCACGTGCGTTTTCGCACGTGTCATTTTTCGGGTAGATAATACCGGTAGGCTTTGGTTTAAGCCGAAACCTAGTATTATACCGTGTAGATATAATATCTTTGTCTCGGATGCATTTGTATTCGGTCGTAATACAAATGCGGGTATGTTTATACCATTACGGGGTTATCCTGAAATCCGTTTCAGGATCACTTTTGGAAGTTGCCAGTTTGCAGTTTTCTATCGCCCGTCTTTAACATTCGGTTAAATGCGGATTTATCTTTTATTCAATTGGGTGAGTCATGAGGTGAGTCAGTGTTCTAGAAGGTTCTAGAGAGGGTGACAAGGCTTGTGAGTCATTAGGTCATTAATGGTGCATTTAATGACAAGGTGACTAGGTTAATTGTGATTGGTTTGCATTGATTGTGTTCATACTAGGTGTTGTATGACTCATTCTTTGTATTAATGTTATGATAAGCTTCATATCCTTGCGGTCACCCCCTCCTCTCTCCTACCCTCACCTCCCTCTTGCTATATAGTGGCCGGCCCCCTCTCTTGAGAGGATCATGGTTGTTGTTTTGAAAAGATTATTGTATTGGATTCATGGAAATTAAGATAGCCTCATTTCTCATTTCACCCGATCCAAAAGGGCAACTTCATTAACCGTTCGTCCATAGCTTTGGACGTAACGAGGCAAAGTGTTCTACTCATTCTCTTTATCATCTTGGTCGTCTCTTTTAGCAAACTTGACGACCGAGTTGCCTCAGTTCAGAGGGGGGAGCCCGTTTAAAGATCCGTCGACGTGGTGCCACCTGGATGAGAAGATTGGAGATTCAGGAGATCGGAGCAGCCGCAACAAAGCGTGGGATGATGGTTAAAGACCGAAGGACTCGGATCGTTCGGTATAACTCTTCTACCCACTTTGTAGTTTGTTAGTTTAGCTTTAATGGCAGATCCGGGTTAAAGTACGCGATAGCGCCAGTTGTAAAAAGTTTTTGTTCCGCATTTGGCGTGTGTTAGACGGCCGGGGCGCTACTGGGGACTTACAGATATGTCATTCGCTTAGTTCCTCCGACATGAGATGGGTGGAGTTCGTGAGCTTTCGTTTGGAGGGTCTGGCACAGAAGTGGTGCGAGTCCATAGAGAAGGGCAGAGCCGCAGATCTTTCTCATATGACCTGGGCTGAGTTCGTGATGGTGTTTCTTGCACGTTTTCTTCGGCTGAGTGTCAGGGATGCTCGTGCGAGCAGATTCGAGTCGTTGTGCCAGATTCAGGGTATGACGGTGGCCGAGTATGACATGTTGTTTACCGAGCTGTCTGTGTATGCTCCGTTTTTGGTGGCAACAGAGGAGATGCGGGTCAAGATGTTTGTTCGAGGCCTGCTTACCCATTTGTTCCTCGCTATCAGCGTTCAGCATTGCGACACCTATGCAGCAGTGGTAGACGCAGCCCTGTTAGTTGAGGAGCGTCTTTCTGAGACGTCGGTTGCTCCGGAACCGAAGAGGGTTCATATTGGTGTTTCAGCACAGAGGCAGGCATTTAGACGTCGTGACAGCTCCCGTTCAGATATTGGGGGTAGTGGAGGTCCGGGACAAGGACAGATTTTAGCTCTTATTCTTAGGGGAGCCAGCGGTATTCATATGGATGTTACCGGTGTGGGAGTTCAGGTCATTGGGTTCGAGAATGTACTAAGCTACGTGAGCGCGAGGCAGCTGTACCTCAGGTTACCTTTGCACCTTCTCCACCGCAGAGGGCGTTGCCCCTTATGCTTGTTGTTGCTCCACGTCAGACTCTTGAGCAGAAAGGTCGAGCACGCGGTAGTTTTGTGCCGAGAGGGTGGGGTGGTAGAGGCAGAGGTCAGCCAGTCGCCGGTAGAGGACAAGCTCGGGTGTTTTCCTTGACTCATTAGGACGCCCAGGCGTCCAATGCAGTAGTTTCAGGTACTGTTTCTGTATGTTCTTTTGAGGCTCATGTTTTGTTTGATCCAGGATCTGCGCATTCATATGTTTCTATGCACTTCGTGCCGAGATTGGGCCGAGAGTCGTGTTTGCTAGATCAGCTGCTTGGTTTGATTACACCTGTTGGCGATTCTTTTGTCGCTGGTTATGTGTTTCGGTCGTGTGCCGTTCAAATTGGAGATAGAGATTCGTCTGTCGATTTGATCCTTCTGGATATGTTGGACTTCGACGTTCTCCTTGGCATGGAATGGTTGGCAGCTAGTTATGCGTCGGTGGACTACCATGAGATGACGATCAGTTTCAGTTATCCGGGCGAGTCTGTTCGGGTTGTGTAGAGGGACCGTGGTGCCGCCCCTCACAGTTTGATTTCTGCCCTTTGCGCTAGTCGGCTTTTGATGAGGGGATGTCGGGGATTCTTGGCTTTCGTTTGTGATATTGGGGCCACAGTAGGGTCTTTGGACCGGGTTCCTATCGTGCGGGAGTTTCCCGACGTTTTTCCCGATGAGTTACCTGGTTTGCCGCCAGAGCGCGATATTGACTTTTGCATTGATCTGATTCCTAGCACGGGGCCTATTTCTATACCGCCTTACCGGATGGTTCCGGCGGAGCTTCGAGAGCTCAAAGATCAATTGCAAAAATTGCTTGATAAGGGACTTGTGCGTCCAAGTGTTTTGCCGTGGGGAGCTCCTGTGCTGTTCGTCAAGAAGAAGGACGGCAGTTTCAGGTTGTGTATTGATTATCGTCAATTGAACCGAGTTACGGTTCGGAATAGGTATCCTTTACCTCGCATTGACGATTTGTTTGATCAGCTCCAGGGTGCGAAACATTTTTCCAAGATTGATTTGCGTTCGGGTTATCATCAGATTTGGGTTCGGAATGATGACATTCCGAAGACTGCTTTTCGTACACGCTACGGGCATTATGAGTTTCTAGTGATGTCGTTTGGAATCAACAATACCACAGCTGCGTTCATGGATCTGATGAACCAGACTTTCAGGTCATTCCTCGACTAGTCCATTATTGTGTTTATTGATAACATTTTAGTCTACTCAAGGAGTCAGGAGGAGCATGAGCAGCACTTGAGGATTACTTTGCAGACATTGAGAGAGAACCAGCTGTATGCTAAGTTCTCAAAGTGCGCATTTTGGCTTGATAGAGTAGACTTCCTGGGTCATGTGGTGATGGGAGACGTTATTCTTGTGGACCCCAGGAAGATCGAGGCTGTACAACTTTGGCCCAGACCTGTATGCGTGACAGAGGTCCACAGCTTTTTGGGCTTAGCTGCTTATTACCGCCGTTTCGTGCAGAATTTTTTGACTATTGCTGCACCGCTGACCGGACTGACCCAGAAGGGGGTTCCTTTTATTTGGACTGATGTGTGCGAGCAGAGTTTTCAGCAATTGAAGACTCGGTTGACGACTGCACCCATTCTATCTTTGTCTTCTGGATGTAAGGTTAGCTTAGCACCTTAGCAAGGTTTTGGCAAGCATCAATCATGCTACTTTAAAATTTTTGGGGTGCTAAACAAACCCTAACCAAGATCTTAACTAGAGACTTAGGGTTAAACAAGATATGTAAACACTTTACATCAAAGTGAATAAGGAATACAACCTTTGTAGACCGGTCCTTCACTTCAATAGCTCCATGTAGTAGTCCCTTTGCTGCGATCATGATCACCGGACTCTAGAATGGCTCCCATGAAGAAACGAACAAGCTTGCTTCGATGTATTCGAGGCCGAAGATGATCTACATCGAGGAGACACCAGCTCATGCTATCTCTTCACTAATTGTGTAGATTAGTGAAGCAAACACACTCGACTAAATGTCAAGTAGTAGAGGATGATGAAGTAGGAAGTTTGGTCACTTTAGAAATCATTTTCTCACATTTTATCTCATACCTCCATTGAAGCTAAAAAGCTTTTCATGGAGCTTGATGAAGAAGAAGAACTCATGAATTAATTCATCACAATGAATTATTGCACCCATAGTTGAGTTAAAGCTATAATGCTTAACTCTTGTAGAGAATTAACTCATGGCTATGGTTAAGGGTTGGGTCAAGTAAAATATCTTAAGGAATGACAAAAGAGTGGACTTTGTCAAAATTCTACAAGCTTCTCCAACCTAAAAACTTTGACCAAGTCTTTTGCTCTTTTGTAATAACTTAAGAAATAATTAAAACCCTAATTTAACACTAGCATGGTATAAGTCTCATACACCCATCTTGTATGTATCATCAAACATGACATAATACATGTACACAAATATACATATCACATATATATACAATGTGCACATCAAGTGAGAAAAGAAATCATTAGTGAGCTAAATATCAGTTAATGTAATATAATATATCAAATATATAATTATACATTAAATTATTAAATCAACTCTTGATTTAATAATCCAACTATAATACAAATAACCGACCGATATCACAAATCGCGAGATTAGAATGCAGTATCACATACTCGGATTAATCTCGGTCCCGCACATATCACATATGCGCTCGTACTCCGTTTCGCATGAACCAGGAAACCTCTATGTAGGACTCTAAAGACTCGTCAATATACCGGCAGTAGGTGATGATCATATCAACTGTCCACAAGCTGCAAGTGGTCTGCTAAACGTAACGGCCACCTCGGTATTGAGCGATCAGAAGATCAACAAGCAAGCCTTCTATAACTCCTGTGAATCCAATCAATAACACTACCGTACAGTCCGGTCTCTTCGTCTGATATGTCGCATATCGCAGCCTAGGGGGTGGTTTAACGTCAGACCCCAATAGCCCAATAAGTCATGCCGATGCAAAGTCCATAACGGTTCGGAAAACTACTGATAACACTTACCAGTAAATCTCAGCAACCCTGGCCAGGGATTTACTGTTATGGCCAATCGAGCACAGCGCAACATCAACCCCCAATACCGGGAGCGACGAAAACCCTCCTATCGATTATTGCCTTCATGTGATTCGGGACTGTACCCAAAAGCCACCGTTTTGCACGATCTCTTGACCATGGTATGATGGAAATCAAAGCACAGTGGGAATCACACAAGACTCTATGACGATCTCGGGTCTACAGACTAACCTGTACCAGTGTCACCAGAGAACTGCTATCCAACGATAGGTATAATACCATCTAGGAGTTCTCGGCGAGTCCGTCCAGTGTACCCAGTCTCCACTGAGCACCCGTATACCATCTCTGATGTCAAACACCAATGGATATGGGATCATCCATCGCCCATCATTTGGGTCAAGAAGCGCATACGCTAGTCTACTCTGGAGTATCGATGCCTTGTCTTGATACTCCCACGACTAGGAACATTTGAAGGATGTACTTATCGACTACCCTGTCCCTACTAGTATGATCTACATCACAGTCATGGTAGTCAAGTACTCATCCTAAGGGCTTTATCAACATGTGATCAAAAAACAGTATTTGTTTACATGTTAAGATAAAGTGCAACCAGATAGCATACTATCATGTTGAGCAAGAAAGTCCTTCTTATATATGTCCAAGCATCCACTACAATATACATCGCATGTACAGTAGTGGCCTCTAGGGCATACATATAACTAACAATCTCCCACTTGCACTAAGGCCATTTGTTGTAGTATCCAAAACCTAACAATTTAGCAGAGGTTGTAGTATCCCATACTCAACCATTGTAGAGAAGTCTCTCTAAGGGTAAGGCCTTTGTGAGTGGACCCGCTGTGTCTACCTTCTGATCTCCTCTCCTAACCTTGATCCTTTGGAGATCAAACATCTCACTGATCAGGTGATACTTGCCTCACTATATGTCTGGAATGCTGATGGGACCTGCGTTCCTAGGCTTAAGCCACAACTCCATTGTTGTCACAATAACAGTTATTGGACGCTCAATGGTAGGAACCTTGTTCATCTTATGAACAAGAAATGTCCAGACAACCACTTTGGTAGTATCGTTGGTAGCAATGTATTCAGCCTTTATCGTCTAGTAAGTCACGGTATCTAGCTTGGAACTCTTCCAACATACCGTCCCTTCTTTGAGGGTAAAGTCACTGCCTGTGACTGACATTCAGTCGTCCTTATCACCCTGGAAGCTGGAACCAAAAACTTTCTTTTAGTGCTTCCCAAGTACTTAAGAATGTCCTCCACAGCTGTCCAGTGATTCTCTCCAAGATCCGATTGATTCCTGATCACTACACCTAGTGAATCATCTATATCTAGTCTGGTACATAACTTCGCACACTCTGATAGAGCCTACTACCGAAGCATAGGATATCCTTTGCACGCGAGCTCTCTCCAAATCAGTATTGGAGAGAGTGATCCATGAGTAAGTGGGCGAACCGCCCCGCTTGGAATCATCTAAACTAAACACTTTTATATGGTGTTTATGTACCTGGATTTGGGACACTCCCAACATACTCATAGATCTATCACCATAGATCATAATTCACAAGATGTAGTAGGTATCATCCAGATCTTATATTGAGAATCTCCATGATAAGAGGAGCTTGGCCGAGTGTAGCATAGGAAACCATTTCCTATCAGGAGTATGTTATCTACGTACAATACTTGGAAGACAACCTTACTCTCTACAACTTTCTTGTATATAAAAGGTTCATCTACCATTTTGATGAAGTCAAACTCTTTGACTATCACATCAAAACAGACTTTCCATTTGCCTGAACCCGGTTGGGCCATCATCTCATGATGCAATACTCTCTCCCACCGTCACTGAGAAGATCTTAGTATCTCTCAAGTGGATAAGGAACCCTACCAGATTCGCGGAGAGGCTAAGGTTCGTCGGAAACTATTGAATCCTTTGGTTTTACCAAATCATCAGCTGTTAGTTTTTCTAGCTGGAACTCCTTCCAGTTCTACCTCATGACCACATAATTTCTTCACAAGAAATTCTTTTTCTAAAAAGGTGGCATGCTGAGAAACAAAACACCTTTTGCTCCTCAGTTAGATAGAAGATATTCCTTTACTAATGTTTGGGATATCCCGACAAACTCTCACAACTGACCTTGCCTCGAGCTTGTCCGGAATTTGCTTTTCAACATAGGCCGGACAACCCCATATCTTAACTCGTTTAAGACATGGTCTCTTCCCATACCATATCTTATATGTAGTGGTAAGCCCTGATTTGGATGGAACCCCATTCAATAGGTATGCATCTTCTGAAGTGCATAACACCCAAAAGAAAAAAGGTAACCCAGCAGTACTCATCATAGAGCGCACCATATCTCATAGGGTGCGATACCTTCGCCCCGATACACCGTTGTGCTGTGGTGTATTCGAAGGAGTAAGCTGAGAGAGAATCACATTACCCTTTTAGAAACTCCAGAAACTTCATACGCATGTATTCGCCTCCTTGATCATATCGTAGGACTTTAATACTTCTACCCGTTTAGTTCTCAAAAGAATCAACCTTAGTATTTGTAGACATGGGACCATATACATCATCATGTATCTGGCCCAAGAGTTCATTAACTCTTTCTCTGTTTCCTGTAAACGGAGTATTGGTCATTTTTATCTTTGAGACAATACTAGCAAGTAGCATAAGTTGAAAATTCGAATAGATTCTTATATTCATCATTTATGTAACTTAGCTGGCCGTGTCACATCGATATGACCTAGTCTACAATGCCTCAAGAAGGATTCGTTCATTCCTGAACTGCTCCTCTTGTCTGTGTTCTATATACTTTGAACCGTGGTTTGATTCAGAACTTCTATGCTATTATATAACATGCCTGATAGAATCAACTCTTGATTCAGGAAAATGTTCACAACATTATCCTCCAATACAGAATTATATCCTTCTTTAACTAAGTAATTCTTTAACCCAGTTAAGAACATGATGTAATGTTATATATCAGGTTCGGTATGTAATAACATTTGTTCAGAATCAATGTATTAAAACAAGGTGATATCTGCCAATAGATTTGGCTTCAACAATAGCACCATTCTCTAACACTTAGAGACATATCACCCATTCTCAGTTCTCTATAATAAGGACACCCGAAGAATATGCATCAACATGTAGTTTTTTCGAATTGGGTAGTATAAGAATCCGGATATTCCCCTATTTCCTACTCTGTCTTATAACAGTTATAAGATTGAGCGGAACCAACGTTTCCTAGCTTAGTATAATAAGGAGGTTCGGTCAATACATCCATATTATTATCTTGATTAAGGCGTCACATTTTCGCAAGCTGGAGAGAGAGAAGAAAACACTCTGCGTGCGCTTTTCCAAGATTAGATTTGGTTATCATTTTATCTAATCAGGATGGCTCCCACTGTTTTAGTCAAATCTTCCTTCAAACCCTAAAAGGTAAGACTGGCCGGGATTAATTACACCGTACAAGTTCGCCAATCTTTCGGTAAGGCCAGTGTCGGTACTTTGAGGGAGGTTCCCCGTTAACACCTTTCTAGACACCTACTTCATCGGTTAATTGTAATGTGTAAAACTTTCCCAGGATTAACTCTTACTCGCAGTGGGTATCGGGATCCAACTATCTCATAGAAGGTATGCAATCTCATTGCAAATTTCGACACTTGAAATTCCCGATAATACTTTTACCCCTAGCGTTCTATGACCTTAACGCATGCCAAACAACCTATAGTCCGCTAGTCAAGTTCAACCCGTGCATTTTCTGATTGAATTAAACCCACCCGTACGACCTTTGATGCATGCCAAACAACGTCGTACGAATACCCTAATCCAATCGCATCGTATGCTAGCAGATAAGCACCAGTTAGCTACCATACACTACACCTTGACGCATGCCAAACTACCGCAGCACGAATACTAAGTAGTACTTTATCTCAAATGACGGAGGGCTACGCAGGTTTTTAAGAAAACCATGAGCGTAAAGAACTTGATATTATTGTAGAATCGAGTGATTTTGAAAAGGAGTGTTTTTGAGGCTTTTGCTAGTTTTGCTAATAAGGTCACTCCCGGCGAAGAGATCTCGGCTCTTACCTTATCGAATAAGGTGCAGGATATTTCACAAATACCACTATGCAAAGCAAAAACTATAGAAGCAATCAAAAGACAAACCTTGTTTGTAGCATCTGTTAGTTTCGCTAAAGAGGTCACTCCCGGTGAAGTGATCTCGGCTCTTTCCTTATCGAATAAGGTGCTGGATATTCTACAAGGAATACCGCTATGCAAAGCAAGAACTAGAGCTACCAGTTTTTAAACAAGTTTCTACAACATCTTTAGGTTTCTTTTATTTCATTAATCTCATTAATGAAGTCCCATTTATATATGCTTCCAAAGCATCACAGAAGAAATGAAAGCAGTAATATTTATATATCATATATATATAGTATAAGCATTCGTCTCACGCATATAAAATGATCACATCACAGAATATCAGCAGTAGAATAATCACATATAAAATATTGGATATACTAGGAATTCCGTGTTTTATTTAAGCCAATATAAAACACGGATTCCACGGTCGTGATGAATAGCCAAACCCACATCCCTAGACCCCTACGAGAGAGGCAAGCAACCCTACCAATTCTAGAGTTAGGAGACCCGGTCTCGACTCGTCGAGATGGTCTCCCACTGTACCCTAGAACCCGGTTACTTATGCTCCCTACCTTGGGTCTATCCTAATGCCGAAAAGTAAAAAATATACAATGGTGCCATCATTCTCAACCCGGAAGTGCCCCTGTCAAGACCCAGAGTTTAGCCCGTGACCGGCACCTAACCACGCAACGTCTACAGGCGTAACGCGACTAAGTGAACCAAAAAAACCAGAAATCAAACCAGTAACAGTATAGAGTGTTTTAAGTTTTAAAAGAACATATTTAATTCAAGTTAAAGATCTAAGTAAACAATATACGACGCCGCAGCGAAGATCAGGAGCAACAAGTGAGAACATCACAGATAGAATAAAACTGTATAAGAAAAGTCGGCACACAATGAGCTCGACACCAGAATACCAATAATATACATCATCGTCCTCACATTGTCTCTAAGTCAATACATACAGGGTAGATGGAGAATACTAGATACAACAATATACATAACTGAAAGATAAACAGATACCGCACAAAACCCACCTATCAGCAAGAGAGCCGGTACACCAACTATGGGGGTATCTGTGTCAAAAGATGCAAAACGCAGCCTGCCGCGAATACTCCGAAGGCTACCTGCAACCACCGTGGCACAACGGGGGTGAGTTACCAACTCGTGAATAGAAATAACATATAAAGGTAATCGCGAGCATGCACATACTGCGCTACTCTAACATATGCCAGCAGATGATATCAATGCGAGGTAAGCAGTATGTATAATAATCATGCAAGTCCTCTATCAGGTGATATAACTACAGGATGAGATGCAGTGATGAATGCTGAGCATGGGAATATAACGTCTACACGAAATGTCGAGGTGGACTAAATATATATATATGCACCGCGAATCCCAACAACCCAGACGCCGGTACTCCATCGGCCCTCAAATCCTGTACATCCCTAAGAATCACGAGTGCCCAACATCGGCACCCAAATAACATAAATACTCGTGTCTAGCATCGACACGCAAATCCTCCTCTATCGGGCATCCGTCAGTCCGGGTCAGCCCTCTCTCAATATATCGGGAATCCGTCAGTCCGGGTCATCCCTCTCTCAATATATCGGGCATCCGTCAGTCCGGGTCAGCCATCTCTCAATATATCGGGAATCCGTCAGTCCGGGTGATCCCTCTCTCAATATATCGGGCATCCGTCAGTCCGGGTCAGCCCTCTCTCAATATATCGGGCATCCGTCAGTCCAGGTCAGCCCTCTCTCAATATATCGGGAATCCGTCAGTCCGGGTCATCCCTCTCTCAATATAAGCCACTCTAGCACCGAGAAAACACAGGGTGGCGCCCCAAAATATCATATCAAGGGAAACGGGTTTTTAAATGATTACATATTTGAAAAGGCCACGGTTCCCAAATCCAGAAATCACTTGTAATCCCAACCAATATGCAAGTAAATGTGATGTGATATGTACATTAAGTATGAATATCATGTCAAGTCATATAAAAGATGAGCAATAGCATAATGATCCGATGTGATATATGCATCAAGTATGAATATCATGTCAGGGTGGTGCTCGTGCAACATGAACTGTCAGTAAGGGTGCGGTGTTCTATCAATTCTAGTTTATATACATATAGCAGGGAATGCAGTATGAACTAAAAAGTAGCCATGAACAGTCAATGTATGTAAATGTAGCTATAAGGTCTTATCAGCCCTGACGTAGAACGTCATGCGGGCGATATCCCCGTAGATGTTAAGTCTACTCACCGTAATCTCCCGCTAGGTATAGCCAACAACTTGTTTCCCCTTCTGCGCGGCGTCCGCCGTACTCGCCTGCGAACCTAGAATTTCACAATACATCATACATAAGTTTGAAGTCACACAAACATGACATTAAGGCCGAACTAGTAACTCGTGTCGTGAACCAAGGGCGCGTGTGCGCGATACGCTAAAACGTGTGATTACGCGCCTGAAGTCACTCCGACGCGTCGCGATACGCAGAAACCCAAAACCCATACACACGTATCACGCGTGTCACGAAGGATTAAAAAATACGGGAAAATAGGTAATCACCTCCAGATTTTGATACAGAAATGATACTGCAAAACTATATATACCAAAATAACCCTCATAGCAGCAGACACCTACACCCCAAACCCCAACCCAAAACACCCCCATCTGGCCGCAATTTAGCAGCAGACACCAACACCCCAAACCCCAACCCAAAACACCCCCATCTGGCCGCAAATTGCGGCCAGAATGAATATTCCGGCGGCCTCACTTGGGAATTGGGCTCCCAGGTTTGGTGTGTGCACTCTATACCGCCCCCATACATGCTACAGTAACATCTAGTTTCACTCTGAAATATCTCGGGTAGCAGCAGATCCTACAGAGCCTTATTTCTAGTTAAAATCCACACTTTTGCACTAAAATCAAACTTTAGGGTATTTTTCTGAAATCTGAAACAAACCTAATTCTAAACCCACACTAATAACTCATTAACAAGTTAATCAAGCCACAACAACATAAACTTTAACATATTACCACTAAATCCCTTCGATAGCACTAAAATTGCACAAAAGGGTGATATTTTGAAACTAAACATGCAAGTTATGGAAAAAGAGGTTAAGACATGAATTTATACCTCCTAAAGACCTTATACAACACCAAATATCCAGCTCCCCGCTCAGGTGTGCAGATTTAGCCTCCAAACACCTCAAAACTGATTTTTCCTAAGGTTTTGTGAAGGAAAATGTATTGATTTGTGTAGGGTTTTGTTTGGGGATCAAAGGGAATGAAGAGAAGAAGAAGAGGTGAAGAAAATGAGAGGGTTTTTCTGCTGGAGCTGCAGAAATTCTGAAGTGGGGAGAGGAGAGAGAGAGAAGGGAAGAAAATGGTCTCAAGGTCAACTTTCACCTAACCACCATGCCTCATTGTTTAATAGGATTTGAAATTATGAAAAAGGGTTTTGTTTTGGATAAAAGGGTGGGGAAATAAGTTAGCAACCATGCAACACAAGAATGGTTAACATGCTACCAAAACCCTAAGTCACAAAATGCTAAGTGTGAAAGTTTACACTACAAAGGAAAATTTTCCAATTTGCCAACACGACTAAATAACTAATAATCCTATGAACACAAACATAAAAACATGCACGAATACTAATTATCACGAAAACATTCTAACGGAAATTCAAAGTGTTATAATCTACCCCACTTAAAGAAATTCGGTCCCCGAATTAAAAAAAAAATCTAACTATACGCACCTTCAAAAAGATGGGGATACCTCTTCCTCATCTCGCTCTCGGTCTCCCAAGTGACCTCCTCGCCGCTCTGGCCACGCCAAAGTACCTTGACGGACGGTATCTCCTTCGACCTCAATTTCTTCACTTGTCGATCCAAGATCATCACCAGCTACTCTGCATAGGAAAGGTCGCGCTCAAGCTGGATCGTCGGGTGCTGAATCGCATGCGAAGGATCATGAAGATATTTGCGGAACATCGAAACGTGAAATACAGGGTGCATATCTGGAAAACTGGGCGGAAGGGCTAATCGATACGCAACTGCACCAACACGCTCAAGGATCTCGAAGGGGCCCACAAATCTGGGACTAAGCTTCCCCTTCTTTCCAAACCTCATCACGCCTTTCATTGGGGAGACCCTCAAGAAAACATGATCACCAACAGAAAACTCAAGTCTGCGCCGACAACGGTCCGCATAAGACCTCTGCCTACTCTGGGATGCTCTCATCCTATCGCGAATCAACTGGATCTTCGCGGTCGTCTCCTCCACAATCTGCGGCCCTAAGATACTGCTCTCACTGAGCTCCGTCCAACAGGTGGGCGATCTGCATCTCCTCCCATAAAGAGCCTCAAACGGTGCCATCTGAATAGTCTCCTGGTAGCTGTTGTTGTAGGAGAACTCTACTAAGGGCAAATGATGATCCCAGCTACCTCCGAAGTCTAATATGCATGCTCTGAGCATGTCCTCGAGAGTCTGAATAGTCCGCTCTGACTATCCGTCGGTCTGCGGATGGAATGCTGTGCTGAAACTCAAGCGAGTGCCCAACGCCTCCTGAAGCCTCTGCCATAGTCGGCTGGTAAACTGGGTGCCTCTATCGGACATGATACATGTCGGAACTCCGTGCAGTCATACAATCTCATCAATGTAAATCTGGGCATACTAAGCAAATCCGAAAGTCGTCTTCACCGGCAGGAAGTGAGCCGCTTTCGTCAAACGATCCACGATCGCCCAGATGGAGTCATACCCTCGACTAGTCCTGGGTAGACCCACAATGAAATCCATAGAGATCTGTTCCTATTTCCACTCCGGAATGGGTAACGGCTGTTGCTCTCCCGCGGGCCTCTGGTGCTCAGCCTTGACTTGCTGACAAGTCAGGCATCTCGACACAAAATCTGCAATGCCTCTCTTCATTCTGTCCCACCAGTAAACATCTCTCAAGTCATGGTATATCTTGGTGGAACCGGGATGAACACTATATACCGACCGATGTGCCTCTTCAAGAATCTCGCGCCGCAATCCCTCAGCATCTGGTACGCACAGTCTAGCTCCAAATCGTAGTATCCCCTGATCATCGATCACGAACTCGGAAAATCTGCCATGTCCCATCTGTGTCCTGATCTCTGAACAGCGGTCATCACTGTGCTGTGCCTCGTATATACAGTCAAGCAACTGTGGGCGTGCACGAACATGCGCAATCTGTCCTCCGATCGTCGTAAACTCGAACTGTACCCGGCTGTCGCATAAGATCTGCCAATCCGCCGACGACTGCCTCTGCACTGCGCTCAAACAGGATAGACTACCCCCGGGCCTCCTGCTCAAAGCATCCGCCACTACATTCGCCCTGCCCGGGTGATACAAGATCTCACAATCGTAGTCCTTCACTAACTCCATCCATCGGAGCTGTCTAAGGTTCAGATCTCGCTGCTGAAATATATACTTTAAGCTCTTGTGGTCAGTGAATATCTGGCATGACTCTCCATACAAATAATGTTGCCAGATCTTGAGTGCAAAGACCACTGCAGCCATCTCCAGATCATGAGTGGGGTAATTCTGTTCATGTTTCTTTAATTGCTGCGAAGCATACGCGATCACCCTGTCATGCTGCATCAAAACGCACCCCAGCCCCACTCATGAAGCATCACAGTAGACCACAAATCCGCCTGATCCTGAAGGCAATGATAGCACTGGTGTCGTAGTCAGTAGAGCCCGTAGCTGCTGGAAACTGTGCTCACACTCCTCCGTCCAATCGAAGCGAACTCCCTTCCGGGTCAACCCGATCAAAGGTGTAGCAATGCGAGAGAAGTCCTGCACAAATCGCCTGTAATAGCCTGCCAGCCCTAGAAAGCTGCGAACCTCCGTCACTGACGTGGGCCTAGGCCAACTCCGAACTGCCTCGATCTTCCTTGGGTCTACACATATACCATCTCGTGTAATCACGTGCCCTAAGAAGTCTACGCTGTCTAGCCAGAAAGCACACTTGGAGAATTTGGCAAAAAGCTGATGCTCCCTCAAGGTCTGCAGTGTAATCCGCAGGTGCTGCTCGTGCTCCTCTCTACTCTGAGAATACACCAAGATATCGTCAATAAACACTATGATGAACAGATCAAGATACGGCCGGAAAATGCGGTTCATCAAATCCATAAATGTTGCTGGCGCGTTGGTGAGTCCGAATGACATCACCAAAAACTCATAATGGCCGTAACGCGTGCGGAAAGCTGTCCTAGAAATGTCCTCCTGTCGAACCCGCAGCTGATGGTAGCTTGATCGCAAATCGATCCTCGAAAAGTATCCTACCCCCTGAAGCTGATCGAACAAATCGTCGATACGTGGCAAAGGATACCTGTTCCGCACTGTCACCCTGTTCAGCTGGCAGTAGTCGATACACAAACGCATACTGCCGTCCTTCTTCTTGACAAACAGGACTAAAGCACCCCAAGGAGAAACACTGGGTCGAATGAGTCCCTTATCCAGCAAATCTTGCAACTGACCTTTCAACTCTCTAAGTTCCGCCGGGGCCATCCGATAAGGCGGTACAGAAATAGGCCCCGCGCCAGGAACCAAAGCAATACAGAAAGAAATATCACGCTCGGGCGGTAGCCCAGGAAGCTCGTTAGGGAACACATCAGGGAACTTGCTAACAACCAGAACCTGATCCAACGGAACCTCTGTAGCTCTAGTATCACAAACATAGGCGAGAAATCCCTGACATCCCTTCCTCAAAAGCTGTCCAGCGCGAAAAGAAGAAATCACACTGTGAGGGGTAACACCACGGTCCCCCAACACAACAACAACCGACTCGCCGGGAAAACAAAATCGAACTGTCTTCTCGCGGCAGTCAACAGAAGCATAGCACGTGGCTAACCAATCCATGATCAAAAGAACGTCGAAGTCCAACATCTCAAGAAGGATCAAATCGACCAGCAACTCTCTCTCTCCATTGCGGACAGTACAGGATCGGAACACGTGCCTAGCAACAAACGACTCTCCCACAGGAGTAGTCACAACAAGCGGCTGGTCAAGCAAACCGGACTCTCTACCCAAACTTGGCATAAAGTGTGTGAATACGTACGAGTGTGTGGATCCGGGATCGAATAACACGTGTGCATCAACCGAACATACAGGAAGGATACCTGAGACCACCGCATTGGACGCCTGCGCGTCCTGATGCGTCAAAGCAAAGACTCGCGCCTGTCCTCTACCTGCGACTAACTGTCCCCTACCGGCTGCTGGCTGCCCTCTGCCTCGGTCACCTCGTCCCTTATGAACAAATCCTCCGCGACTATGACCTCTCTGTGCATGCGTCTGACGCGGAGTAACAGTAGGTACTATCGGCAATGCCGCCTGGGGTGGTGAAGGTGGTAATGTCACATGCGGTGCTGTCGCCTCCCTCCGGGGTAACTCAGGACAATCTCGTACACGATGATACGAACTCCCACGGCGAAAACATCCCGACGATGACCGCTGACCATCCTGGGGATAGGAACTGAATAACCGGCCCCGCCCTGAATCTCTGCTTCCTGCAATACGTCTATCACGACGCCGAAAAGGCTGTCTCTGCGCTGATGTATCCGCATGAACTCTCTTCGGCTCTGGAACTGCCGAAGTCTCAGCAAGGCGCTCTTCAACTAATAATGCTGCATCAGCTGCTGCTGCGTATGTCTCGTAATACTGCGCGCTGATAGCAAGGAATAGCGGGGTAAGAAAGCCTTGGACAAATCTCTTGACTCGTATCTCCTCGGTAGCCACTAAGTACGGGGCATAGATAGCTAGCTCTGTGAACAGCACGTCGTACTCTGCCACTGACATCTCTGGCGTCTGGCGCAAGGACTCAAATCTGCGTGCTCGGGCATCCCTAATACTCTGGGGAAGAAAACGGGCAAGGAATAGCGCCACAAACTCGGTCCAGGTCATAGGAGGAAGACCTGCTGCTCTACCCTTCTCGACTGATTCACACCATTTCTGTGCAAGACCTTCCAGGCTAAAGCTCGCGAACTCAACCCATCTCGCATCTGCGCATCTAAGTGAATGACATATCCGCGCCATCCTATCAATGAAAGACTGTGGGTCCTCAGCCACATCGGTGCCTGTGAAGACCGGAGGCTTCAGCCTCATAAACTCTGACAGCGATATCGTAATAACCTCTGTAGTCGCAGGTGCAACTGCCTGCACTGTGGGTACCACCGCGGTCTCTGCAACGGGTGGAACTACCTCTGGTCGCTGCGCTCGAAGTGTCTCAACTAGAGATCCCATCATCTGGCGCATCTCCTGCATACTGGATCCCATCGTCTGGCGTATCTCCTGCACACCATCCCCTAACATAGCAATCTGATCTGTCACGGCAGGAACAGCCTGCTCGGGCACAACCGGTGTACTACCCGGATCAGTCCTCGTCTATGACGAGTCAACTCGAATCTCGGCCCTCGCGGCCGCTCTCTGCGCCCTCGTAGTCTTTGGAGGCATAATGGCTGAAAGGAACAATAGGATTCGATAAGGATACGGAAATCGAATCGCAAGAATGTATATACTCAAGAAGGAATTTAAATCAACAAGTCCTAAGGCCGCGTCGGCGGAGTACCGTGTCGTGAGTATGCCGCGGAACATACACACGCTACGCTACCCTGCTGCAGCTACCTACTCCATCATACCAGTGTCATCCTACACTCCGAAAGGTAAAACCTACGCTCTGATACAAACTTTGTCACGACCCAGAGTTTGGCCCGTGACCGGCACCAAACCACGCAACATCTACAGGCGTAACGCGACTAAGTGAACCGAAAAACCCAGAAATCAAACCAGTAACAGTATAGAGTGTTTTAAGTTTTAAAAGAACACATTTAATTCAAGTTAAAGATCCAAGTAAACAATATACGACGCCGCAGTGAAGATCAAGAGCAACAAGTGAGAACATCACAGATAGAATAAAACTGCATAAGAAAAGTCGGCTCACAATGAGCTCGACACCAGAATACCAATAATATACATCATCGTCCTCACACTGTCTCTAAGTCAATACATACAGGGTAGATGGAGAATACTAGATACAACAATATAAATAACTGAAAGATAAACAGATACCGCACAAAACCCACCTATCAGCAAGAGAGCCGGTAACCAACTATGGGGGTATCTGTGTCAAAAGATGCAAAACGCAGCCTGCCGCGACTACTCCGAAGGCTACCTGCAACCACTGTGGCACAACTGGGG
Source organism: Agapanthus africanus (assembly GCA_030015575.1). Taxonomy (NCBI): domain Eukaryota; kingdom Viridiplantae; phylum Streptophyta; class Magnoliopsida; order Asparagales; family Amaryllidaceae; genus Agapanthus; species Agapanthus africanus. Next base: position 315,358,360 of record CM057346.1, on the reverse strand, counting down.
TGAGTTTCCAACTCGTGAATAGAAATAACATATAAAGGTAATCGCGAGCATGCACATACTGCGCTACTCTAACATATGCCGGCAGATGATATCAATGCGAGGTAAGCAGTATGTATAATAATCATGCAAGTCCTCTATCAGGTGATATAACTACAGGATGAGATGCAGTGATGAATGCTGAGCATGGGAATATAACGTCTACAAGAAATGTCGAGGTGGACTAAATATATATGTATGCACCGCGAATCCCAACAACCCAGATGCCGGTACTCCATCGGCCCTCAAATCCTGTACATCCCTGAGAATCACGAGTTCCCAACATCGGCACCCAAATAACATAAATACTCGTGTCTAGCATCGACACGCAAATCCTCATCTATCGGGCATCCGTCAGTCCGGGTCAGCCCTCTCTCAATATATCGGGAATCCGTCAGTCCGGGTCATCCCTCTCTCAATATATCGGGCATCCGTCAGTCCGGGTCAGCCCTCTCTCAATATATCGGGCATCCGTCAGTCCGGGTCAGCCCTCTCTCAATATATCGGGCATCCGTCAGTCCGGTTCAGCCCTCTCTCAATATATCGGGAATCCGTCAGTCCGGGTCATCCCTCTCTCAATATAAGCCACTCTAGCACCGAGAAAACACAGGGTGGCGCCCCAAAATATCATATCAAGGGAAACGGGTTTTTAAATGATTACATATTTGAAAAGGCCACGGTTCCCAAATCCAGAAATCACTTGTAATCCCAACCAATATGCAAGTAAATGTGATGTGATATGTACATTAAGTATGAATATCATGTCAAGTCATATAAAAGATGAGCAATAGCATAATGATCCGATGTGATATATGCATCAAGTATGAATATCATGTCAGGGTGGTGCTCGTGCAACATGAACTGTCAGTAAGGGTGCCGTGTTCTATCAATTCTAGTTTATATACATATAGCAGGGAATGCAGTATGAACTAAAAAGTAGCCATGAACAGTCAATGTATGTAAATGTAGCTATAAGGTCTTATCAGCCCTGACGTAGAACGTCATGCGGGCGATATCCCCGTAGATGTTAAGTCTACTCACCGTAATCTCCCGCTAGGTATAGCCAACAACTTGTTTCCCCTTCTGCGCGGCGTCCGTCGTACTCGCCTGCGAACCTAGAATTTCACAATACATCATACATAAGCTTGAAGTCACACAAACACGACATTAAGGCCGAACTAGTAACTCGTGTCGTGAACCAAACGCGCGTGTGCGCGATACGCTAAAACGTGTGATTACGCGCCTGAAATCACTCCGACGCGTCGCGATACGCAGAAACCCAAAACCCATAAACACGTATCACGCGTGTCGCGAAGGATTAAAAAATACGGGAAAATAGGTAATCACCTCCAGATTTTGATACAGAAATGATACTGCAAAACTATATATACCAAAATAACCCTCATAGCAGCAGACACCAACACCCCAAACCCCAACCCAAAACACCCCCATCTGGCCGCAAATTGCGGCCAGAATGAATATTCCGGCGGCCTTACTTGGGAATTAGGCTCCCAGGTTTGGTGTGTGCACTCTATACCCCCCATACATGCTACAGTAACATCTAGTTTCACTCTGAAATATCTCGGGTAGCAGCAGATCCTACAGAGCCTTATTTCTAGTTAAATTCCACACTTTTGCACTAAAATCAAAATTTAGGGTATTTTTCTGAAATCTGAAACAAACCTAAGTCTAAACTTACACTAATAACTCATTAACAAGCTAATCAAGCCACAACAAAATAAACTTTAACATATTACCACTAAATCCCTTCAATAGCACTAAAATTGCACAAAAAGGTGATATTTTGAAACTAAACATGCAAGTTATGGAAAAAGAGGTTAAGACATGAATTTATACCTCCTAAAGACCTTATACAACACCAAATGTCCAGCTCCCCGCTCAGGTGTGCAGATTTAGCCTCCAAACACCTCAAAACTCATTTTTCCTAAGGTTTTGTGAAGGAAAATGTAATGATTTGTGTAGGGTTTTGTTTGGGGATCAAAGGGAATGAAGAGAAGAAGAAGAGGTGAAGAAAATGAGAGGGTTTTTCTGCTGGAGCTGCAGAAATTCTGAAGTGGGGAGAGGAGAGAGAGAGAAGGGAAGAAAATGGTCTCTAGGTCAACTTTCACCTAACCACCATGCTTCATTGTTTAATAGGATTTGAAATTATGAAAACGGGTTTTGTTTTGGATAAAAGGGTGGGGAAATAAGTTAGCAACCATGCAACACAAGAATGGTTAACATGCTACCAAAACCCTAAGTCACAAAATGCTAAGTGTGCAAGTGTACACTACAAAGGAAAATTTTCCAATTTGCCAACACGACTAAATAACTAATAATCATATGAACACAAACATAAAAACATGCACGAATACTAATTACCACGAAAACATTCTAACGGAAATTCAAAGTGTTACAGCTGTAAGTCCACGTTGCGACCCCCGGTTCTTACGGGGAGGCGGAAACGGTATAAAAATCAAATTTTTAGCGCATGGGGCAACATGGACTAAACAAGGTCGGGATCGTGTCTAAACTAAACTAGCAAACATGCAAAGGAGAGTTAGCTACTCGGATAAAAGGTTATACCTAACTTGAACTCCTTCTTCTTGAAACCTTGTAGAGGTTGATGGTTCTTTCCTCGTCGCCTTCTTCCGTCAAAGATGGATCCACCTGAGGGTTCAACCTTCGGGCTCTTTCTCGAACTTAGAGTGAACTAGGATCTCCGGCTTGCTAAACCTTGAACCCTAGAAAGAGTAGAGAGCATCTATGGGGTGTTTTCTTTTCAAGGAGAGGGATTCTCAACACATGAGAAGGATTCTCCTTGAGCTTGAGGAAGAAGAAGATGAAGTGAGGAGAGAGAATGAATATGATAGAATGAGCTATCTTTTCCTTTTGCAACCATAACAAAAGAAAAAGAATTATCTAATTAATAATAATAATTCAAATGAAATAGTTGATGGTTGTATTTGGAATGACCATTATCATCACTTCATTAAATGAATGTAAGCTAGAATCAAGGAGTATCCTTGCAAAGCAATGATGATGGTCAAACATTCAACCATGGTCAACAAGTCAACCAAGGTCAACAAGTCAACAAAATCAACCATGACACAATTTAATTTAATTACTATTATTAATTGATATTTCATAAATCCATTAGGGTTTGGAAAAAGACGACTGTCAACTGTGCATACGCACCCGTTCCGAAACCCTAATGAAAAACCTCTTCCTCCGCCTCAAACAACTGTGCATACACACCTGCATTCTCGTTCCGAGGAACAAGAATACTGAGAGATAAAAGCAACCCCAAAACATATACCACTATCTGACTCAAACCAGAGCCAGCCAGTAATAATCCGTCCGGACTTGAAACGTGCACAAGTGCGCGGATGAGAACGAACCCTGTCGCAAAACCATGCGAACTCTACTCTGTTTTGCCCAGAGGCGAATACCCTCTGTGTGGGACTCTAAAGACTCGACACTACGCTGGCAGTGGGTTTAACCACAGACCGCAAGCGGCACTAGCTGTGCGTAACGGTCCCCAGGTAGATGCCGATAAGAAGACTGACGAGGTAAAACCCATCTGAACTCCTACTGAGTCTGAATGTGACATTCTCCGTACAGTCCGGTCTGTTCGTCTGATACATCGCATGGCGGGCCTAGGGGGCGGTAAACGTCAGTCCCCTAATAGCGGTACAAGTCGTGTCGGAGTGAAGCCCAAAACACTCTGAGATAACACTGGAAGCCTACCAGTATATCTCGCTTGCCCTGGCCAGGGACTACTCGTGTAATGGCTCTCCTAGACACAGCGCGATGTCAACCCCCAATACCGGGAGAGACGAATCCTGTCTAACCGTCACTGCCTCCAAGTGCTTCGGGACTGCACCCAACCATTACCTGTTTGCACGACTCCTTTGAGCCGTGGTAGGGTAGTGATCAAAATGCAGTGGGAACACACTCGAGGCGAAGTGCCAGTGTCAAGTCAGCGGACTAAGCTGTACTCATGTCACCTGGGAACTGATAACTGACGATAGGTATAATACCAATCTGTCAGTTCCCGACGAGTCCTGTCCAGTGTACTCGTAACCCAACGAGCACCCGTATACTATCTCCAGTACGACATACTGATGGCTGTGGGACAGACCATCTCCCACACTGGGATGAGAAGCGCATACGCTAGTCTACTCCGGAGTATCGATGCCCTGTCTCGATAGTCCTGCGACTAGGGACCTGTATAAGGATGTGCTTATAGATTACCCAGCCCCCACTAGTGTGACTGCCATCACAACGCTGTTAATGAAGCAAAGATCCTAAGGGCTCCACTAATGCGTACAGGTGATATCGCAAAATAAACACATGTACACATTGAAGTAGAAACAAACCAAGTAGCATACTACTATATTGAGCAAGATTGTTTATACAAGATGAATATCCCAAGCTTCCATTAAGTAATATACAAACTAGTATGATACAGTAATGGCCTCTAGGGCATATACACTAACAATCTCCCACTTGCACTAAGGCCATGTACTGGCGTATCGAAGACCTATCATCTCGATCAGCCGCTCGAACTGAGTTTGGGGTAGGGCCTTGGTGAATGGATCTGCAGTGTTTTCTTCTGAAGCAACCCTCCGAACCTCGATCTCCTTGCGATCCACGATCTCCCTGATCAGGTGATACCGCCTCAAGATGTGCCTGGATCTCTGATGGGACCTGGGTTCCTTCGCTAAAGCTATAGCCCCGTTGTTGTCGCAATACAGAGGTATTGGGTCAACAATGGACGGAACCACCTGAAGTTCTTTCAAGAACTTCCTCATTCAGACAGCTTCTTTTGCGGCATCAGATGCAGCGATGTATTCCGCTTCCATCGTCGAGTCTGCAACGGTTTCCTGTTTGGAACTCTTCCAACACACCGCCCCTCCATTGAGGGTAAAGACAAAACCCGACATGGACTTGGAATCATCATTGTCACTCTGGAAGCTAGAGTCAGCAAAGGCCTCGATCTGGAGGTCTTTTCCGCCATACACCAAGAACATCTCCTTAGTCCTTCTCAGGTACTTGAGAATGTTCTTTACTGCTATCCAGTGTTTCTCCCTAGGGTTTGACTGATACCGGCTTACTACACTCAGTGCATAAGCTACATCCGGTCTGGTACACAACATCGCATACATTATAGAGCCTACCGCAGAAGCGTAGGGTATAATAGACATGCGATCCCTCTCCAAATCAGTCTTAGGAGACATCTCTTTAGAGAGGGTGATCCCGTGACAAGCCGGTAGGTTACCGCGCTTGGAATCTTCCATACTGAATCTTTTCAGTACGGTGTCGATGTACCTGGACTGTGAAAGTCCTAATATCCTCTTGGATCTATCACGATGGATCCGGATCCCCAGGATGTATGAGGCATCACCCAGGTCTTTCATGGAGAACCTTTGTGACAAGAACCCCTTGACAGATTGTTGCATAGGAATGTCATTTCCTATTAAGAGAATGTCATCCACGTATAAAACGAGGAATACTACAGTTCTCGCTACAAATCTACTATAGATGCATGGTTCATCTGGATTTTTGATAAAGCCAAATTCTTTGACCGTCTCATCAAAACAGATGTTCCAACTCCGCGATGCCTGCTTTAGTCCATAAATGGACTTAAGCAACTTGCACACCTTTCCGCTGCTCCCACTCTGAATGAAACCCTCTGGCTGGTCCATATAGACACACTCCTCTAAATTTCCATTTAGAAAAGCGGTTTTTACGTCCATCTGCCAAATCTCATAATCGTGGAAGGCAGCAATGGCAAGAAGGATCCGAATGGATTTCAGCATAGCCACTGGAGAAAAGGTTTCGTCATAGTCCAAGCCAGGTCTTTGACGGAAACCCTTTGCTACAAGTCTAGCTTTATAGGTCTCAACTTGTCCATCTACACCAATCTTCCTTTTGAAGATCCACTTGCATCCTACGGGTTTTACCCCGTCTGGAGCAATGTCCAACGTCCATACTTTGTTGGTGTACATGGACTCCATTTCGGTCCGCATTGCATCCAGCCATTTTACCGAGTCAACGCTCTGAACGGCCTGCTGGAAGCTAGTAGGCTCATCATAATCTATGATGCAATCCTCTCTATCCCCGTCTATGAGAAAACCGTAGTATCTCTCGGGCGGATGAGACTGCCTACTACTCCTGCGGAGCGGCGTAGGAATGTCCTGTTCTTTTGAACTTACTGGCTCTTCCAAGCTTTCAGTAATAGCTTGTGGTTATGGAATTTCTTCCAGTTCTCTTGCGTTCCCACTTATCTGGGTTTCCAAAAACTCAGTTTCCAAGAAGCGGGCATGTTGAGAAACAAAAACCTTTTGTTCCTCAGCGGAATAGAACAGATACCCCCTGGAGTTCTTTGGGTATCCCACAAACTTAAGGATGTGCTTATAGATTACCCAGCCCTCACTAGTGTGACTGCCATCACAACGCTGGTAATCAAGCAAAGATCCTAAGGGCTCCACTAATGCGTATAAGTGATAAAATAAACACATGTACACATTGAAGTAGAAACAAACCAAGTAGCATACTACTATTTTGAGCAAGATTGTATATACAAGGTGAATATCCCAAGCTTCCATTAAGTAATATACAAATCAGTATGATACAGTAATGGCCTCTAGGGCATATACACTAACAATCTCCCACTTGCACTAAGGCCATGTACTGGCGTATCGAAGACCTATCATCTCGATCAGCCGCTCGAACTGTGTCTGGGGTAGGGCCTTGGTGAATGGATCTGCAGTGTTTTCTTCTGAAGCAACCCTCCGAACCTCGATCTCCTTGCGATCCACGATCTCTCTAATCAGGTGATACCGCCTCAAGATGTGTCTGGATCTCTGATGGGACCTGGGTTCCTTCGCTAAAGCTATAGCCCCGTTGTTGTCGCAATACAGAGGTATTGGGTCAACAATGGACGGAACCACCTGAAGTTCTTTCAAGAACTTCCTCATCCAGACAGCTTCGTTTGCGGCATCAGATGCAGTGATGTATTCCGCTTCCATCGTCGAGTCTGCAACGGTTTCCTGTTTGGAACTCTTCCAACACACCGCCCCTCCATTGAGGGTAAAGACAAAACCCGACATGGACTTGGAATCATCCTTGTCACTCTGGAAGCTGGAGTCAGCAAAGGCCTCGATCTGGTGGTCTTTTCCGCCATACACCAAGAACATCTCCTTAGTCCTTCTCAGGTACTTGAGAATGTTCTTTACTGCTATCCAGTGTTTCTCCCCAGGGTTTGACTGATACCGGCTTACCACACTAAGTGCATAAGCTACATCCGGTCTGGTACACAACATCGCATACATTATAGAGCCTACTGCAGAAGCGTAGGGTATAATAGACATGCGATCCCTCTCTAAATCAGTCTTGAGAGACATCTCTTTAGAGAGGGTGATCCCATGACAAGCCGGTAGGTTACCGCGCTTGGAATCTTCCATACTGAATCTCTTCAGTATAGTGTCGATGTACCTGGACTGTGAAAGTCCTAATATCCTCTTGGATCTATCACGATGGATCCGGATCCCCAGGATGTATGAGGCATCACCCAGGTCTTTCATGGAGAACCTGTGTGACAAGAATCCCTTGACAGATTGTAGCATAGGAATGTCATTTCCTATTAAGAGAATGTCATCCACGTATAAAACGAGGAATACTACAGTTCTCGCTACAAATCTACTATAGATGCATGGTTCATCTGGATTTTTGATAAAGCCAAATTCCTTGACCGTCTCATCAAAACAGATGTTCTAACTCCGCGATGCCTGCTTTACTCCATAAATGGACTTAAGCAACTTGCACACCTTTCCGCTGCTCCCACTCTGAATGAAACCCTCTGGCTGGTCCATATAGACACACTCCTCTAAATTTCCATTTAGAAAAGCGGTTTTTACGTCCATCTGCCAAATCTCATAATCGTGGAAGGCAGCAATGGCAAGAAGGATCCGAATGGATTTCAGCATAGCTACTGGAGAAAAGGTTTCGTCATAGTCCAAACCAGGTCTTTGACGAAAACCTTTTGCTACAAGTCAAGCTTTATAGGTCTCAACCTGTCCATCTACACCAATCTTCCTTTTGAAGATCCACTTGCATCCTACGGGTTTTACCCCGTCTGGAGCAATGTCTAACGTCCATACTTTGTTGGTGTACATGGACTCCATTTCGGTCCGCATTGCATCCAGCCATTTTACCGAGTCAACGCTCTGAACGGCCTGTTGGAAGATAGTAGGCTCATCATAATCTATGATGCAATCCTCTCTATCCCCGTCTATGAGAAAACCATAGTATCTCTTGGGCGGATGAGACTGCCTACTACTCCTGCGGAGCGGCGTAGGAATGTCCTGTTCTTTTGAACCTTCTGGTTCCACTAAACTTTCAGTAATAGTCTGTGGTTCTGGAATTTCTTCCAGTTCTACTGTGCTCCCACTTATCTGGTTTTCCAAAAACTCAGTTTCCAAGAAGTAGGCATGACGAGAAACAAGAACTTTTTGTTCCTCTTCACAGTAGAAGAAATATCCCTTGGAGTTCTTTGGATATCCCACAAACTTGCACTGCACTGAGCGTGCCTCGAGCTTGTCCGCATGCTGCTTTTTTACAAAAGCTGGACATCCCCATATCTTAAGGTACTTAAGACAGGGTTTTTTCCCACTCCACATCTGATATGGAGTGGTAGGCACAGTCTTTGGTGGGAGCCTTGTTCAAGAGATATGCAGCTGCTTCTAGTGCATAGCCCCAGAAAGATCGCGGTAACTCAGCCTTACTCATCATGGAACGAACCATATCCAATAGGGTTCGATTCCTCCTTTCCGATACACCGTTATGTTGCGGAGTGTATGGAGGAGTACGCTGAGAGAGAATTCCATTCTCTTTTAAATAGTCCAGGAACTCGGCACTCAAGTATTCACCACCTCGATCCGATCTTAGAATCTTAATACTTTTGCCTGTTTGTTTTTCAACTTCATTCTTGTAATCCCGAAATTTCTCAAAGGCCTCGGATTTGTGCTTCATTAAGAAGACATGTCCATACCTAGAGAAATCGTCTATGAAAGTAATGAAGTATGAATAACCGCTTCGCGCATGTGTAGACATTGGACCACACACGTCACTGTGTATGAGTCCCAAGAGCTCGCTCGCTCTTTCTCCGTGTCCAGTGAACGGAGTCTTTGTCATCTTTCCCATGAGACAAGATTCACAAGTGGCATAAGACTGATACTCGAACGGATCCAAGTATCCTTCTTTATGTAACTTAGTCAACCGTGTCTCATTGATGTAACCCAGTCTACAATGCCATAAGAAAGCCTGATTGATATCTGGAGACTTTCTTTTGTGTGTATTCTGGACATTGAAAATCTGTGGTTGGTTTAATACGTATATACCATTGCTCAATGTACCTGACCCAATCAGAACTTGATTAAGGTGAATGTTTACAACATTACTTACAAACGCAAATTCATAACCTTCTTTAGAAACCAAAGATACAGAAATGATATTACAAGTTGCGTTGGGTACAAAAAAGCAATTACGCAAAACCAAAACATGTCCATCTGACATTCCCAGGTGATAGTCCCCCACGGCTTTAGCATCCATGCTAGCTCTATTCGCAACTCTGAGGGTCATGTCACCTGCCTTCAAAAACCTACAGTTTCTCAACGCCTGCAAAGAATTACAGATATGAGATCCTGATCCGGTATCCAATACCCAGGAAGTAGAGTTTATCGAAAGACAGTTTTCAATAACATACACACCTGAAGCTGAAGCCGCAACCTGCTTCAGTTCCTGTGTCCTGGCTTTCCAAGCCCTGCAATCTTTCTTCCAGTGTCCACTCTTATGACAATAGAAGCATTCTTCCTTTCCCACAAGCTTCCCCGCAATCTTTGTTGCCATTTCTTTTCCCTTCGTACCCACTTTACTAACACCGCCCCTTGGTTTGGCGGGGGCTTTCTTCCTCTTTCCCTTGGCTTTCGCCTTGGACCTAGAAGAAGAAGATCCTCCTACAAACAAAGCGGGTGTTTCCCTACCTTTCTATAGGGTGCCCTCTGCGCTCCTCAGCATGTTGAGGAGTTCTGAAAGTTCAACTTCCTTTTCTTGTAAGTTGAAGTTCAATATAAACTGGGCGTAAGTGGATGGAAGGGACTGGAGAATTAAATCCGTATAGAGTTCACTTTCTAACGTGGTCCCAAGTTCCGCGAACTCCTCAATATAGCCAATCATCTTAAGCACGTGGTCCGCTACCGATGATCCGACGGCCAACTTTACCGAAAATAACTTCTTCGACACTTCGTATCTTGCGATACGAGACTGCTCTCCATACAGTTCTTTTGTATGAAGAAATATGGATTCTAAGTCCATATTCTCGTGCCTCCTCTGATGTTCGTTGTCCATAGAGGCAAGCACGAGGCACCTGGCCTTCGCGCAATCAATCTCCCAAGTCTTACGGATTTCCTTATCCGCGACGCTGGAGGTGGGACCTGGGACGGGGGGAGCTTTGGTGGTAAGAAGATACCCCAGCTTGTCGTAAGTGATTGCCATTTTGACATTCCTGAGCCAATCTTTGTAGTTTGGCCCTGTTAGTATGTTTTTATCTAGAAGTAACTTAAGTCCAGTCATTTCGATTTGGTCGCTGCAGGGGGAGAGAGAAGAAACACTTTAGCATGATACTCTTACAAGTTTAGAGTGGTTTTTAATTTGTCTAAACAGGATGGCTCCCACTGTCTCTCGAATCCCTCCTCAAACCATAAAGGAAGAATCAGTCGGGATCAATCCCACCGCACAATACTTGCTTAACCGTTCAGCCAGGCCAGTGTCGGTACTTCGAAGGAGGTTTTCCAACACTTTCGCGAAGTTCCTTAATTTAAGAACCTCTTTTCCCTAGGGGCGTAGCCCCGCTAACACCTTTCTAGGCACCTACTAGGTTTATAGCATTGATCGTTTAGTGAGAAATTTCCCGAGGAGTAGCATATACTCACAGTAGGATCGGGATCCAAATATCATCGCGTGACGAAACTGAAGGAATCCTACCAGAATCACCACACTTCAAATGGTATGCAAATCTAGCAAGTTTCAGTACTTATGAAACTCCTGATGTGGATTTTTGCCCCATGCTCTTATGACCTTGACGAAGGTCAACAAATCATAAGTCACATGTCAAGTTCTGCCCATCATTTTCCAGGTTAATTTGAACCCATCCGTATATACCCTTGACGAAGGTCAACAAGGCAATACGACTGTCCCAAACCAACGCATCTATCTATGCTACATATGAACACCCAACAGCTACCAACCTCTATGCCTTGACGAAGGTCAACAAACATAGCTTGAATACTATTGAATATTCATACGAAACGACGGAGGGCTACGAATGGTTTTGGCGAAACCGTGAACGTAGTGAACTTGATATAATCGATGGAACGAGATAGCTTTTAGAAGGAGTGGCTCAAGCTCCGCATTTAAAAGTTAGTTTTGAAAAGAACCGAGTGGTTTTTCGAAAGTGTTCCAACGACTTTAACTTGGTTTATTATCTTGCATTAGTTCTTTTAATGCGTGATATTCTTGCATTAGTTCTTTTAATGCGTCCCATCAATTAATCCTACCATTGCAGAAAACAACCAAAATATGACGTACGCTTATGCCATTCGCATTCGCCACGGGGTCCCGTCATCACCCGTTAGGTTACCTAACTAACGACAGAGCGGGGGCTGGGCTAGCGCGGTTGTAAAACATAAGCAACGCCTAAATATAAAGCAATGATAGACATTACAGATCACAGATGAATACATTGGATATACTAGGAACCCGCAATCCGTTCGAGCCTGCAACGAAAAGCGGATTACACGGTCGCGGTGAATAGCCAAAACCCCACCCAAGACCCCTACGGGTGCGGCAAACTACCCGCCAAGAACCCGGTAGTTTGTGCACCCCTCCATGGGTCTATCCTAGGAGCAAAAACAGTAAAAAGAATTATACAATGACGGCTACAACCCCGACCCGGTTGTGCGGCCATACAAATAATATTATTACATCAATTTACATATTACAAATGAATGAAAGAAAAACAAAAGCTCATCTCACACCCATCCTGGCTATTCACCCGCGACAGTCCAACATATTCATATACACATTCCAATATCAAACACAGATCACAGAGATGTATAACCCCGACTAATCGACTTATAGCGATTAGCCGACGTTCATTACATACAAACATCACAGATATAACCAATATAGCCGAAGTGTAGCGAAGTTCGAAAAAAAATACGGATTTATAGGACCCCAAAAGTAAATTTCTTTTCTGGAAAATCTGGGCGCATATAACAAATTTGAAAAATCCCAAAACCTTACCAGAAGAACACTGCACAAAACACGATCATATGAAGAGCCCAAACGGCGGCGGATCCACGGCGAAGAGAATAGCTGAGGCCGCGGATCCGCGGCGGTTTGAAGGATTCATGGGATCGTTTTTGGTGGGTGTTCTCACAAAACCCTGAGCCGATTTTAGGAGTAAAACTTTTTACTTTTAGAGCAGAAAAAATTTCAACAGAAACTTAGGGTTTTAGAATTTCCGGTTTTGCGATTTTTCCGTTTCGAACTTCCATACACTTCGCTACCAGGCTAGTTTAAGTTTAGTTAGGCTCTGATACCACTGTAAGTCCACGTTGCGACCCCCGGTTCTTACGGGGAGGCGGAAACAGTATAAAAATCAAATTTTTAGCGCATGGGGCAACATGGACTAAACAAGGTCGGGATCGTGTCTAAACTAAACTAGCAAACATGGAAAGGAGAGTTAGCTACTCGGATAAAAGGTTATACCTAACTTGAACTCCTTCTTCTTGAAACCTTGTAAAGGTTGATGGTTCTTTCCTCGTCGCCTTCTTCCGTCAAAGATGGATCCACCTGAGGGTTCAACCTTCGGGCTCTTTCTCGAACTTAGAGTGAACTAGGATCTCCGGCTTGCTAAACCTTGAACCCTAGAAAGAGTAGAGAGCATCTATGGGGTGTTTTCTTTTCAAGGAGAGGGATTCTCAACACATGAGAAGGATTCTCCTTGAGCTTGAGGAAGAAGAAGATGAAGTGAGGAGAGAGAATGAATATGATAGAATGAGCTATCTTTTCCTTTTGCAACCATAACAAAAGAAAAAGAATTATCTAATTAATAATAATAATTCAAATGAAATAGTTGATGGTTGTATTTGGAATGACCATTATCATCACTTCATTAAATGAATGTAAGCTAGAATCAAGGAGTATCCTTGCAAAGCAATGATGATGGTCAAACATTCAACCATGGTCAACAAGTCAACAAAATCAACCATGACACAATTTCATTTAATTACTATTATTAATTGATATTTCATAAATCCATTAGGGTTTGGAAAAAGACGACTGTCAACTGTGCATACGCACCCGTTCCGAAACCCTAATGAAAAACCTCTTCCTCCGCCTCAAACAACTGTGCATACACACCTGCATTCTCGTTCCGAGGAACAAGAATACTGAGAGATAAAAGAAACCCCAAAACATATACCAGTATCTGACTCAAACCAGAGCCAGCCAGTAATAATCCGTCCGGACTCGAAACGTGCACAAGTGCGCGGATGAGAACGTACCCTGTCGCAAAACCATGCGACCTCTACTCTGTTTTGCCCAGAGGCGAATACCCTCTGTGTGGGACTCTAAAGACTCGACACTACGCTGGCAGTGGGTTTAACCACAGACCGCAAGCGGCACTAGCTGTGCGTAACGGTCCCCAGGTAGATGCCGATAAGAAGACTGACGAGGTAAAACCCATCTGAACTCCTACTGAGTCTGAATGTGACATTATCCGTACAGTCCGGTCTGTTCGTCTGATACATCGCATGGCGGGCCTAGGGGGCGTTAAACGTCAGTCCCCTAATAGCGGTACAAGTCGTGTCGGAGTGAAGCCCAAAACACCCTGAGATAACACTGGAAGCCTACCAGTATATCTCGCTTGCCCTGGCCAGGGACTACTCGTGTAATGGCTCTCCTAGACACAGTGCGATGTCAACCCCCAATACCGGGAGAGACGAATCCTGTCTAACCGTCACTGCCTCCAAGTGCTTCGGGACTGCACCCAACCATTACCTGTTTGCATGACTCCTTTGAGCCGTGGTAGGGTAGTGATCAAAATGCAGTGGGAACACACTCGAGGCGAAGTGCCAGTGTCAAGTCAGCGGACTAAGCTGTACTCATGTCACCTGGGAACTGATAACTGACGATAGGTATAATACCAACCTGTCTGTTCCCGACGAGTCCTGTCCAGTGTACTCGTAACCCAACGAGCACCCGTATACTATCTCCAGTACGACGTACTGATGGCTGTGGGACAGACCATCTCCCACACTGGGATGAGAAGCGCATACGCTAGTCTACTCCGGAGTATCGATGCCCTGTCTCGATAGTCCTGCGACTAGGGACCTGTATAAGGATGTGCTTATAGATTACCCAGCCCCCACTAGTGTGACTGCCATCACAACGCTGGTAATGAAGCAAAGATCCTAAGGGCTCCACTAATGCGTACAGGTGATATCGCAAAATAAACACATGTACACATTGAAGTAGAAACAAACCAAGTAGCATACTACTATATTGAGCAAGATTGTTTATACAAGGTGAATATCCCAAGCTTCCATTAAGTAATATACAAACTAGTATGATACAGTAATGGCCTCTAGGGCATATACACTAACAACAGCCCCAATAAAAGAATATTACATAAAAGCTTTTACATGAATGAAAATGAAAAAAAACTCTCATCTCACATAAAAAAACCCGGCTATTCAAAACACGGCGATCCAATATAACATATCACAGCAACACATAACATCACATATCATCAACGTAAGTAAATATGCGTATCCCAGTTGTCGTTGACATATAGCACCGAAACCGGCGATGCACCACATATTACACTTACGGTGGCAGAAAAGAAAGTGAAAAACTACAACATTTGGAATCCACAATCATTTTAGATATCTTAAATCCGAAATATCACATACTTCGCATTTCATGCCTAACTTTATGAATTCCACATATTGTATCATATTCCTGATAAATAGACAATGTTAAATTTTCCGATCGAATAAACAAACACCCAAGATTCCTCAAATAGCTCAACACTTGATCGGAGTTAAAAAACTCCTAGAACATGTCACAGCCGCTATGAACCAACCTAGAAGGGTCAAACCAATGCCTCACATGTAGCAACGCTAAACTACCACAAACCTTATGGTTCAGTGGCGGTTTTGACGGTAACATAATCGAGTTAAGGTTACGTTCTTCTAGAGGGTCCACAAATTCATTTGCTTGATTTTCTGAAAGTTTTAAACTCAGGAAAAATCCAACACTTGAAAGTTTTCCGACAGGGGAAAAAGTGAGTTATTGATATCCGTTCGAACTTTTTAACACGTTCTAAATTAACTGGAAAACTTAAACGAAGTTAAACTTTCCGATCGAATCAATGAGTTCCCAATATTTCCCAGAAAGCTCAACACTTGAGTAGAATTAAAAATTCCCAGAAGCATGAAAAAGTACCCAAGAATAAAGCCCTGAAGTATTAGCCCCTAACTCTTAAAGTTGGCAGTGGAACCGCCGCCCAACGCATGGTTTGGCCGAGGTTCCGCGGTCTCTTGAGTGAGTCATGGCTTCGTACTTCACAAAAATCCTTAGAATTCCCTGCATGATTTTCTGAGTATTTTTAATATGATAAATTTTAACTTTTGAAGAAAATTCCAGAAAGTGGGATTTATCGGTGTTTCGGAGTTCGATCAGACTTCAAACTTAATCTACACGACGCCTAATGCTCTAGCTTGGCTCTGATACCACTGTAGGGTTAGCTTACCATCTTAGCAAGGTTTTGGCAAGCATCAATCATGCTACTTTAAAATTTTTCGGGTGCTAAACAAACCCTAACCAAGATCTTAACTAGAGACTTAGGGTTAAACAAGATATGTAAACTCTTACATCTAAGTGAACAAGGAATACAACCTTTGTAGACCGGTCTTTCACTTTAATAGCTCCGTGTAGTAGTCCCTTCGCTGCGATCATGATCCCCGGACTCTATAATGGCTCCCATCAAGTAACGAACAAGCTTGCTTCGAAGTCTTCAAGGCCGAAGATGATCTACGTCGAGGAGACACCAGCTCATGCTATCTCTTCACTAATTGTGTAGATTAGTGATGCAAACACAGTGTACTAAATGGCAAGTAGTAGAGGATGATGAAGTAGGAAGTTTGCTCACTTTAGAAATCATTTTCTCACATTTTATCCCATACCTCTATTGAAGCTAGAAACCTTTTCATGGAGCTTGATGAAGAAGAAGAAGAACTTATGAATTAATTCATCCCAATGAATTATTGCACCCATTGTTGAGTTAAAGCTATCATGCTTAACTCATGTAGAGAAATAACTCATGGCTATGGTTAAGGGTTGGGTCAAGTAAAATATCCTAAGGAATGACAAAAGAGTACACTTTGTCAAAGTTCTACAAGCTTCTCCAAGCTTAAAACTTTGACCAAGTCTTTTGCCCTTTTGTAATAACTTAAGAAATAATCAAAACCCTAATTTAACCCTAGCATGGTATAAGTCTCATACACCCATTTTGTATGTATCATCAAACATGACACAATACATACACACAAATATACATATCACATATATATTCAATGTGCACATCAAGTGAGAAAAGAAATCATTAGTGAGCTAAATATTAGTTAATGTAATATAATATATCAAATATATAATTATACATTAAATTATTAAATCAACTCTTGATTTAATAATTCGGCTATAATACATATAACCGACCGATATCACAAATCGCGAGATTAGAATGCGGTATCACATACTCGCATTAATCTCGGTCCCGCACATATCACAAATGCGCTCCTACTCCATTTCGCATGAAACAAGAAACCTCTATGTAGGACTCTAAAGACTCGTCAATACTCTAGCAGTAGGTGATGATCATATCAAACACCCACAAGCCGCAAGCGGTCTGCTAAACGTAACGGTCATCCGGGTATTAAGCGATCAGAAGATCAACAAGAAAGCCTGCTATAACTCTTGCGAATCCAATCAGTAACACTACCGTACATTCCGGTCTCTTCGTCTGATATGTCGCATATCACTGCCTGGGGGTGGTTTAACGTCAGACCCCAATAGTCCGATAAGTCATGCCGATGCAAGGTCCATAACGGTTCGAGAAACTACTGATAACCCTTACCAGTAAATCTCAGCAACCCTGGCCAGGGATTTCCTGTTATGGCCAATCGAGCACAGCGCAATATCAACCGCCAATACCGGGAGAGACGAAACCCCTCCTATCGCTTATTGCCTCCATATGATTCGGGACTGTACCCAAAAGCCACCGTTTTGCTCGATCTCTTGACCGTGGTATGATGGAAATCAAAGCACAACGGGAATCATACAAGACTCTATGACGATCTCGGGTCTACAGACTAACCTGTACCAGTGTCACCAGAGAACTGCTATCCGACGATAGGTATAATACCATCTAGGAGTTCTCGGTGAGTCCGTCCACTGTACCCAGTCTCCACTGAGCACCCGTATACCTTCTCTAATGTCAAACACCAATGGATATGGGATCATCCATCACCCATCATATGGGTCAAGAAGCGCATGCGCTAGTCTACTCTGGAGTACCGATGCTCTGTCTCGATACTCCCACGACTAGGAACATTTGAAGGATGTACTTATCGACTACCTTGTCCCTACTAGTATGATATACATCACAGTCATGGTAGTCAAGTACTCATCCTAAAGGCTTTATCAACATGTCATCACAAAACAGTATTTGTTTACATGTTAAGATAAAGTGCAACCAGATAGCATACTATAAGGTTGAGCAAGAAAGTCCTTCCTATATATGTCTAAGCATCCACTAAAATATACATCGCATGTACAGTAATGGCCTCTAGGGCATACATATAACTAACACTGGATCAGGTGGCTTTCTAGTTACAGTGATGCGTCCCGAGTGGGGCTCGGGTGTGTGCAGATGCAGCATGATAGAGTGATTGCTTACGCTTCTAGGCAGCTGAAGAAGCACGAGCAGAATTATCCCACTAACGATCTTGAGATGGATGCGGTGGTCTTTGCGTTGAAGATTTGGAGACACTACTTGTATGGGGAGTCGTGTCAGATTTTCACGGAGCACAAGAGCTTGAAGTATATCTTCCAGCAGCGGGATCTAAATCTGAGATAGCACCGGTGGATGAAGCTTATAAAGGATTATGATTGCGAGATCCTTTATCACCCGGGCAAGGCGAATGTGGTAGCTGACGCTTTGAGTCGTAGGCCCGAGGGTAGCTTGTCCCAGTTGAGCACAGTTTAGAGGAAGCCTTCTGTGGATTGGCTGACCTTGTGCAATGGTAGAGTACAGTTTGAGTTCATTTCCACTGGGGGCATCTTGCTTATGTCCGTGCACGTCCGTTTGTTTTGTATCATATCTGTAAGGCACAACCCAGTGATGCCCGTTTGGTTGAGATTCTTGAGCTTGTTCGACATAGTACAGTTTCGAAGTTCCTGATGGATGACCAGGGTATGCTATGTTGCGGGGCTCGCTTGTGTGTACCCGATATTGATGGGTTGAGATGCGAGATCTTAGATCAGGCACATCAGTCAGCCTTTAGTGTTCATCTAGGTTCCACCAAGATATATTGTGACTTGAGAGACATTTACTGGTGGGAAGGGATGAAGCATGATGTTTCAGATTTCGTTTCGTGGTGCCTGACTTGTCAGCAAGTCAAGGCTGAGCATCAGAGGCCGGCTTGAGAGTTGCAGCCTTTACCCGTTCCTTAGTGGAAATGGGAGCAGATTTCCATGGACTTTGTCGTGTAAGTCTACGGTAGCGCCCCGGCCGTCGATCCGATGCCAAAATGCGGAAACAAAAACTTTTCATAAACTTGAAACTGGCGCTAACGCAGACTTTAATCCCGGATCGAACCATTAACATTAAACTAGCAATCTAAAGAGGGTTAGAAAAGCTATACCGATCGATCCGTGTCCTTCCGTCTTTAGCCACCATCTTTAGCTCCTTGCAGTATCTCCGATCTCGCTCGATCGCCGGTCTCCTCGTAGGAAAGTGCACCACATCTATGAATCCTTTTACGGGCTCCCGCTTTGAACCGAAGCAACTCGGACACGAAGTTTGCTAGCCGACGTGTCCAAGGTGAAGCAGAGAATGTGTGTGATAACTTTGTCTCTTGACACTCTAGGATTCTCAACACATGAGATGGTTAGAGTGGAGGTTGGAGATGATTACATGGTGGATGTTGTGAGCAAGAAGAACAAGGAAAAGAGAAGAGGCTTTTCTTTTCAACACAGAGCAAACCCAAGCCATATGGCTGCCCTCTCTCTCTCCTCTTATCATTTCAACACATTAAATCAATCCAAAATGTGAGATATGCACAAATAAAGAGACCATGAGTCACTAGATTGCATGTGCATCCATAAATGCACCTCATGATGAAATCCACTCACAATTTCCACCATTTGTAAACATTAACCTAAATGTTTTGTTCAATAAAAAGAACGGCATCATCTAAAGTAAACTCGTGACGGATCACAAGATTACCCCTCACCTGTATATACATACCTGCATTCGCATTCCGACTGAATACGAATGCAATGAGACGAAAGAAATCCAACAAATCTAATACTAGGATCCGGCTTGAACCAAAGCCCACTAGTATGATCCGTCCAATCATGATCCGTGCACTACTGCACGTATATGATCGAACCCTGCCATAATATCATACGGCCTCTACAACGTTTCGCCCGAAACTTGAGAAACTGTCTGTGGGGGACTCTAAAGACTCGTCAATACTTTGGCAGTGGATTTAACCACTAGCACGTCAGTGGTACTAGCCGTAAGTAATGGGCTACCGGGTACTGACCAAAAAGGAGACCGATGAGCGAACTCATCCTGACACGCTACTGAGCCTGTCAGTGACAATATCCGTACAGTCCGGTCCGTCCGTCTATGAGTATCGCAAATCGGGCCAAGGGGGTTGGTAAAAGTCAGACCCCCAAAAGCGGTACAAGTCATGTCGGAGTGTAGCCCAGAACATCCTGAGATACTACTGGAATACCTACCAGTAAATCTCCTTTGCCTTGGCCATGGACATCGTGTAATGGCTCTCCTAGACACAGCGCGATCTCTCCCGTAATACCGAGAGAGACGAAACCCCTGCCGATCCGCTCACTGCCTCCATGTGGCTCGGGACTGTACCCAACTAAAACCTTTTTGCACGACTCCTTTGAGCCATGGTAGGGTAGTAATCAAAGCATAGTAGGAACTCACACGAGACAAATAACGATCTCAGGTCGATGAACTAACCTGTACACATGTCACCAGGGAACTACTATCTGACGTCATGTATAATACCAACTAGCATGTTCCCGGCGAGTCCTGTCCGGTGTACTCATAACCCAATGAGCACCTGTATACATCTTAGGCGAACAACCTGACACCAATGGCTTGTGAGACCGGCCACCGCCCCTCGTCGGGGTCTCGACTGTATACACTAGTCTACTAATGGAGTATCGATGCCCAGTCTCGAAACTCCCATGACTAGGGACCACTTTAAGGATGTGCTTATAGACTACCCAACTCTCACGTATATGATCGCCATCATACTGTTGGTAGTCAAGCAAGAATCCTAATGGCTACATCAATATGTAATAGTGATCTGTAATATCACCTAAAGCTGTACACGATGATAAGGATAAACCAGATAGCATACTATCATCTTGAGTAAGATTGTCCTACAGGCATAGGCCCTCCCGCAATCATTGCAATCACGTGCCTGCGATCCAATAATTGACTTTGAGGGTACTATATCCAACAATCTCCCACTTTCACTCAAGGCTAATTATTGCGATGTCGCATACTCGCAGCCCGTGTGATACCGAGCACCTAACTCCTCTACTAATCAGTTTCACAATGCCCGTTTGTGAAACTATTGTGTTCGAGGAATAGCCTCAGTACGTGGATCCGCCCTGATGTTTCTTTCTATATCTCTCTTTATCTCAAGTTTGCGGAGAAAGCCATCTCCCGAATTGAGCAATATCTATCTTAGAATATGTCTGGATACCTGATGGGACCTAGTTCATAAATGAACTCCAAATCCAAACTTCGTAGACTGTATCGTCAACTGAACTTAATCAGTATCCTACGCGATGCCTCCCTCAGTATCCGCTTGGACCTCGTGTCCAAACTACTGCCCCTCGTTAGAGCGAAAACTATAACTCTTACAGTCACTCTGTCATCTAGGTCACCTTGGAAGCCTGGAATGATAACCGTCTCTCGAAGAAGGTTGTCATTATCATATCCCTAGAACATCCACTTATGTTCTAAAACTGCTTCCGAATATTTTTCCAGGATTGGATTAATATCAATTTATTGCATCTAGCACAAAAACAATATCTGGTGGGGTACTTGACATCTCATGATTGACTCAATTGCCTAAGCAAGTGATATGTCAATCATGCATATCTCTCTACCCTTTAGTCTGTAAGACACCTTCAGAGAGGGTGACTTCATCACCTGCATGTATACTACCATGTCAGGAGTCGTTTATTCTAAAACACCTTTAGAATACTGTCTAAGTACCAAGATTAGGAAACCACCCTAATCCAGATCTAAAACCATAGATATAGTAACCAGAATGTCTGATATTATATCTATATCCTATGTAGAGAAACCACTGTTTGACAACCAAAGTATAACCGATCGTAGTATAGAAATTTCACTTCCTACTATGTGTATGTCATCCAAATACCATGACATCACACCCTACTACCTTCTTAACAGATTCATCCCTTATTCTGATGAAGTCAAAATCTATGACTGTCAGATCAAAAATAGATGATCTATCTCCGCTATATACGCTTTAGTCTATAAAAAGACATAAGCTACTTGTCCACTATGCTTCCACTGCTCCCACTGACTAAAACAACCCTCTGGCAGAGTCATATACACGTACACTTATAGCTAGTTTAGAACGACGCTATACTTATCTTCCTGCCGGGTCTCACAGTCTGGAAAAACAGCAATGGCAAGTCTGGGTAAACAAGAACCTCCTTGTCACCATCGTTGAGGCTACCGGAGTACCTCTCTGGTGCCTGAGGTTACCCACTACATCTGCGGAGTGGCTAATGGAATGACAATCCAGATTGAATCTTTAGGTCCTATTAAATTTTCAGTAATCGTTTGCGGTTCTGGAATCACATCCAGTTCTACCATACTCCTACTACTGTTTTCTGAAAAAATCCATTTTACTAAAACTGTGGTGAGTCAAGAACAATATCACTATTGATCTTCCAAATGGTAGAAAGTCAACCCTCGTCATAGCCCGGGTCAACCCACAAACAGCCATTACAGAAACGTGCATTGAGTTATCCAGAGTCTGGTTTTAAGCATAAGCCGGACAACTCCATATACCTTAACATCGTTAAGATATGATCCATTCTATATACAATATAGAAACAGAGGCACTGATTTAATTGGAACTAGATTCAAATCATGCAGCTGTCTCCAGTGAATGTCAACTAAATGGAGAGAGGACGATCATCGTTACTCAACTTAAGAATGCATCCAGATATGAGTAACCTGAAAGAGAAACACGTTTCTCAAAACCATTACAATCAACTGAATACCGAATACAAGTATCTACATCTTCGATTACCTTGAAGAATCCTGATACTTGCAACACCTGGTTCTCTACTTTATACTTATACCTATAACTTCTCAAAACTTCGATCTTGTATTTCTACGAAACACATGTCTAAGAACTACAAAAGTTATAAGTAAACAGAATATAGTACGAGAACTAACTTCTCTGACCTAATGGACACTGGACAATATACAATGCTTTGTATAAGTCCCCTGAGTTGAATAACTCAAACCCTGTTCGTCGTAGGTTGAAAACTGTACTATGGTTATGATGAATTACACCGCTGTTTAATGCTCCTTACCTAACCATCAACTAATATAGGTAAATGTCATGGACATAATTTCAAAAAGTTATATCTCACTTTATAAAAAATAAACGTACAGACATATCAGTTTGAAATTGGTGCATAACAACGGATATTCCAAACCAAATATTTGACATGCGGCAAACACCCAGGCGATTTCCTCAAATATCACCAATTACAACGAATCTCGATATAATGAGGATGATCACCTAATTCCCAATAACTTACTCCCACTCATCATCCGTAAAACCATACAGATGTGAGAATCAAACCCTAGTAAATACATAACCTGGAGCAAGGGCTAATTGGGAAATCAGTTTTCTTTTAACAATACACAGTGAAACTGAAACATGTAAATGTTTCGAAGGGGTATCCAGGTATTCCTAGTAATGCCTCTTCCATTATCAGATTCACAACTGTAACCGTATATTTCTTTGCCGTCTCTCCAAATCGCTTTATATGTCTTTAGTCATTACCTTCTGTACACCACCTTTAGGCCAAATGGTTTTCTTCCTTCCCTACCGTTCGGCACAAGCCTATGGTTTGGAAGAAGACTATCCAATAAGCATAATGCGTGTACTCTCCTAATCCTAGGAGCACTCGTAACGCGAGAGAAGGTAAAGATAAAAAACAACTGAATAGACCTTATTCCTATTTCTCCTGAATCCATCCCCAAACTGGAACAAGTTCCTTCGAGTTCGTATATAACCATATGATAGAGTATCCAAACAACTATTGATCTTAGTAGTGATACAGAGTGTTCTGGAGAAATACAAAGGTGAAGTATGAGTGGTGATGAAATACTTGGGTTGGTCGTGAATAGCAGTCGCAATTTACTTTGCCCTTTTACTAATCCCTTTATTTGTCTTTATTTATTACCTTCTGCACACCTCTCTTAGGCTAATCGGTTTTCTTCATTCCCTACCTTTCGGCACCTGCCTATGGTTTGGATGAAGACTATCCAATTAGCGTAATAGGTGTACCGTCCTAATCCAAGGAGCACTCGCAACCTGAGAGAAGGTAAAAGGAAAAAGACAACTAAATAGTCCTATTCATTTTCTCCAGAACCGAAAACCATCCTTGAATCCGGAACAAGTTCCTTCGAGTTCGTATATAACCATACGATACTTTTATCCAATGGAAGTAGATGTTCGTAGTGATATGAAATGTTCCGGAGAAAAAGGATAAAAGTAGGAGTGGCAATGTGGTGTGCGACTCAGACAATCCAAAAGCCAGTATTTTAAGAAGGCTCGATTAATCTTGGTCACTGAGTCATAGTCAAGTGTCTGGTCATGGTCGCTGCCAAGGAGAGAGAGAAAAGAAACACTCTGCATGCACTCTAACCTAGATCAGAATGGTTATCACTTTATCTAATCAGGAAACCTCCCACTGTATCCTCAAATTCTCCTCCAACCCTGAAAGAAAAATTAGTCGGGATCACCCGAGGAGTAAACCAACTCATCGATTGGAATCGGGATCCAACCAACATCGCATGATAACTTGATGGAATCCACTCACGTTATCACACTCCAGAAGGTATGCGCATATCTGGCAAGTTTCAGTTTCTTTAGAAACTCCCGATGTGATTTTTACCCCATGCTCTTATGACCTTAACGAAGGTCAACAAGTCATAAGTCACATGTCAAGTTCCACCCGTCATTGTCCAGGTTAATTTGAACCCACCCGTACAAGCCCTTGACGAAGGTCAACAAGGCTGTACGACTGTCCCAAACCAACGCATCTATCTATGCAACAGAAAGGTAACAAGCAGCTACCATACACTATGCCTTAACGAAGGTCAACAAACATAGCATGAATACTAAGTGCTACCCGTCTGAAATGACGGAGGGCTACGAATGGTTTTTGACGAAAAACCTTTAACGTAATGAACTTGATATCGTTGAAGGAACCGGATAGCTTTTCATCAAATTATAGTGGCAGAAACCTTTGCTAAAGAGGTCACTCCTGGTGAAGGGATCTCGGTTCTTTCCCCGTAGAACGAGGTGCAGGATATTGCAACTGAATACCATGATGCAAAGCAAAAAGTAATCGACTATAGTGAAGTTATTACCCTGACGCAAACTTCTGCCCAAGGGGTTGTAAGTCCACGGTAGCGCGCCGGCCGTCTAACAGACGCCAAATACGGAACAAAAACTTTTTACAACTGGCGCTAACGCGTACTATAACCCGGATCTGCCATTAAAGCTAAACTAATAAACTATAAAGTGGGTAGAAATGTTATACCGAATGATCCGAGTCCTTCGGTCTTCAACCAACATCCCACGCTTTGTTGCGGCTACTCCGATCTCCTGAATCTCCATTCTTCTCGTCCAGGTGGCACCACGTCGACGGATCATTAAACGGGCTCCCGCCTCTGAACCAAGGCAACTCGACCATCAAGTTTGCTAAAAGAGATGACCAAGATTGATGTAGAGAATGAGCAGAACACTTTGTCTCGTTACGTCCAAAACTATGGACGAACGGTTAATGAAGTTGCCTTTTGGATCGATATGAAATGAGAAACTTTTCTATTCTAATTTCCATGAACCAAATAACTATCATCTTTTTTAACCAAGTGAATGAGCGAGGAGAAGGGGAGGGGCCGGCCAATATATGGTGGAGGGGTGAGTGTAGGAGAGAGGGGGAGGTGACCTTAACAATGAAGCTTATCATCACAATAAATGGAACAATGACTCACTTAAACATTCAATGCAAACATCGAACCTTAATAACCTAGTCACCAAAATCATTAATTCAATAATTGATGCCAAGATGAGTCACTTAACACCTCATCATCCTAGTCATCATCTAGAAGTTTCCACACTCATCTCAAGAAAAGATAAATCCGTCTTTAACCGAATGTTAAAGACGGACGATAGAAAACTGGAAACTGGCAACTTCCAAAAGCGATCCCGAAACGGATTTCAGGATAACCCCATAACAGTATAAACATACCCGCATTTGTATTACGACCGAATACAAATGCAGCTGAGACAAAGATATTATATCTACACAGTATAATACTCGGATCCGGCTTAAACCAAAGCCCACTAGTATTATCAGCCCGAAATATGACACGTGCGTAAACGCACGTGCATTTTACGAACCCTGGCATAAAACCATACGGCCTCTACAACATTTCGCCCGAACTTGGGAAACGATCTGTGGGGGACTCTAATGACTTATCAACACACTGCACTGGGTTTAACCTCTAGCACGTCAGAGGTATAAGCTGTACGTAACGGTTGCCTATGTATTGATTGGAAGAGAAGCTGATGAGCGAACTCATCCAGTAACCCTACTGAGCCTGAAAGTGACAATATCCGTGCAGTCCGGTCCGTTCGTCTAAGAGTATCGCATATCGAGTCTAGGGGGTAGATAAAGTCAGACCCCTAATAACGCGGTAATTCGTGTCGGTATGAAGCCCATCACCTCCTGAGAAACTACTGATCCAAATCAGTAATTATCCACTACCCTGGCTAAGGATTTCTAGTGATGGCCACTCGTGCACTGTGCGACATCAACCCCCAATACCGGGAGTGACGAATCCCCGACGATCCGCTCACTGCCTCCATATGGCTCGGGACTGTACCCAACTAAAACCTGTTTCCACGTCTCCTTTGAGCGGGGTAGGGTAATAATCTAAGCACAGTTGGAACTCACACGAGACAAATGACGATCTCAGGTCGACAAACTAACCTGTACACTTGTCACCAGGGAACTGCTATCTGACGATATGTATAATACCAACAAGCATGTTCCCAGCGAGTCCTGTCCGGTGTACTCATAACCTAATGAGCACCTGTATACATCTTAGGTGAACCAACTGACACCAGTGGCTTGTGAGATCGGCCACCGCCCCTCGTCGGGGTCTCGACTGTATACACTAATCTACTCTGGAGTATCGATGCCCTGTCTCGAAACTCCCATGACTAGGGACACTTTAAGGATGTGCTTACAGACCCCAGCTCCCACGTATATGATCGCCATCATACTGCTGGCAGTCAAGCAAGAATCCTATGGGCTCTATCAACATGCAATAGAGAACTATAGCATGTAAATGATGATAAAGACAAACCAGATAGCATACTATCATCTCGAGCAAGACTGTCATATCGGTATAGGTCCTGCCTCAATCATTGCAATCACGTACCTGCGATCCAATAATAGAATTTGAGGGTACTATCTCCAACAATCTCCCACTTGCACTTAAGGCTAATTATTGCATTGTCGCATACTCACAGCCCATGTGATACCGAACACCCTAACTCCTCTACTAATCAGTTTCACAATACTAGTTTGTAAAACTATTGTGTTCGAGAAATAGCCTCAGTGAGTGGATCCGCCCTGATGTTTCCTTCTATGTCTCTCTTAATCTCAAGTTCGCAGAGAAAGCCATCTCCCGAATCGAGTAATACCTGTCTTAGGATAAGTCTGGATATCTGATGGGACCTAGTTCATAAATGAACTCCAAATCCAAACTTCTTAGTGTCACGACCCGAAAGTACGGAACATGACCGGCACTTAGACTACGAAACGTCTCGAGGCGTACGTAATCTAAGTAAGACGAAAAACCCAGAAATCCAAACCAAGAAAAGTAGCAGAGTGAAGGAAAACCAATTTAAATCAAGTAGTTTTAATAGCATAAGCCGAATTATGCCTTTTTAAAAACATCAAATATTTCCTGAAAATTTCGGCAGAGTCTCCTTTGTAAATACTGCCCCCAAACGGGATACAATATGAATAGTATACGAAATCAATAAAAGCCATCCCCAAGCGGGAGCTAGCTCTTCGTCAATCGACGGTCACAACCACACAAGCAATATAATATACAACGCCAATGGCGAGGATCAAAAACTCAAAAGGAAACTCAAAACCACAAGAAATCCACAGAAATATAACGCGCGACTCTAAGGTCAAAACAATAACATCACTGGTCTCTATCTCAAAATAAATACATATTTGGTTGATGGAATTTACTAGATACAACTGAATAATATTATACAAGTAATATGATAGGTACGATACCAATAAACCCACCTACTAGCAAGTCACCCGAAAGAAGCAGTGCCAGTAAAGCCGTAATGAAACATGTACGGCAAAACCTGCAAGGAACTGTGGCACAACGGGGGTGAGTTGCTGTTCAGACCATAATATTGCATTTATCATTCCCTTATTATTATCCTTTTTATAAATAAACAGGTACTCTTGACGCACGTTTGTTGCATATTACAGGATACAGGTTTCTGGAGCAAATACAGTGAAAAAGACACAAAACAACAGAAAAAGGGACTTTTGACCAACTATTAGACGGATCCTAGTCAAGCCTAGACGAAGAACAGTACAAGGTCCAAAATGTCAAGTGAACGGTCAAAAGATACGAACAAGTTTTCACTGTAGATCTGGAGAAGACCCAGAAGCCCAACAGAGAAAATACATATAAAAATACAGAGCCCAAGAACCACTGAAGAAAGTCCAAAAGTTTGGCGGCCCAAGACCACCAAAGGGCCGCGGATCCGCGGCCCAAGCCAACCAATGCCGCGGATCCGCGGCCGTCTAATGCCCGTGTCGGTGGATTTTTCTTCTGTTGCCGCGACGGTTCGGGTGTTGGGATTTTTAGAGGTCAAATCAGTAATTGCGCATGTGCGAGACTCTGAAACCCTAATTCTTCTGTTTACTTATAAATTGTAATCTCAAAATTGTAAAACCCTATGCCTCTTTTCAATCAATAAAATTCAGACTTTCTGAGAGATAAATTCAGATCTGTTCTTCTTGTTTGGAGGGAGCCGTCAACTTAGGAAGGTAAATTATGTCTTTCTTTCTTTTAATTAGTATGCCTTATCATACCCTAATGAGCGAGTAATATCCTCGCTTGTTAGGGTTAGCCTTAGGGAAAGGGTTGAGAGATGAGATCTCTCACCCCTTTCAATGCCACTTTCACCTAATGAATTAGAACTCCACGCATACGAGCACAACCGCTCCCTACGGCATCCTACCCATCGAGGTAACGATGAACCGTAGTATAAAGGGCCGGTTGCGCGCGTTTTCCATGGGGGTTAGGGTAATTATCAACAAAGGAAGGATACAAATCTAGAGGAAGAAACATCTTCCCAAAAGATTTGAATCCACTTTATTAATAATTACCTTAACATCTAATAGATCTAAAAAAGAAGGCATTGAAAGCGGTGAAGAAAAACGTTAATCTCCAAAACTTCCCCTAAGCCTAACCCTAGCAAGACTCTTAATTAGATTAATTAGATCCAGTTTTTATAGATTTTTATAAACCAACCAAAACGACATCTTGAATCAACTCGTTAAAACACATAAAAGAAATTTACACGTCTTTGTGGATCGACCCATACTCACCGGCTAGCTGCGAAGCGACGCCGTTTCTGATTGCGGTAAACTTTATATTTTTGACACTAATCAAATGGCGCCGTTGCCGGGGACGGCGTAATCTTTCTTTTTGTGAATTTTCGGGTTGATATAAATTTTAAAAATTATAAAAATCTGAAAATATAAAAAAAAATATAAAAAAATTATCAAATTTGATCTGTTTGAAGGGTGTATCTTTTGAATCTTGCAGGAACAGCGAAGAATTGAGGATCTGGAAATTTACAGAGGGCAAAACAAAAATTGGTACAGAAGAACAGAGAGGAATTGAATGTACAGAACCACAGAATTTTTTCCAGAACCTGATCCCCTCACTTAGCCGCGTTTCCGCCGCATTAGGGGTCCCTGACCGCGTTTCCGCCGCATCTTGGACACGTCAGCAGTTCAAAATTAGTGGGTTTGTTTTCTTTTCTTCCCCTCTGCAACCTACAATATATCTCTCTGTAAAAAGTTTTCTGCAGGAATTCTTTGCGTAAAGAGTCTTTCTCCCCCTTCTAAATAACAGATTTTCTGCAGGTTTCTTTGCGCCGCGCTAAAAATTGATTGCAAGTGAAATTTTATTTGTTTTGCATAATTTAACTGGACTCTAAGGGGCTAATTGACCAAACTCAGATTGGGTGGGGATTTCATCACCCTTCCCAGGACCCCAGAAAACACCTAAAGCATTTTGCATCGACCACAATTAATAAAAAAAGATTAGACTCAGACCTAAGGACATCGAGCTCAATAGGAAAAGGACTAATATAGGCATCGGCCATTTATCCTAACCGACTTTGCGGTGTCTAGGCTAGTGGTTATTAATTAGGCCCACTGTAGTGGTGGTTCCTTCCCACTTACCTGGCCGTATTTGTCCGTGAAGAGGCGGTTTGAGGTCCTATTTCTAGCCCTAGTTAGGAGCTGTCTAGCAGACCTAGGCAACCCTAGATCTAGGCCTGATTGTGCATGTGTGGTTGATACATTTGTGTCACGAGTCCCATTTCAAAAACCTCTTTGCAAAACTCACACAAAAATAAATAAGAAAATATATATATAATTCTTTTCAAAAACTTGCAACTTGCCGCTAAAAAAAACTTGCAACTCAATTTCACTCACTTCTTCTCATTGACGTTATCTTACCCCCACATTCTATTTTTCTATTTTTTCTGGCTACACTACTCCTTTAGTGTATGTCACTTTGGACTAGGGATACTAACGCCCGATTAGTCCGTGTTTCGTTGGTACCGACCGACGAACCCTTCGACGAACCCTTCGACGACATTCCGTCCATTTCCTTACCTCCACCTTCAAATTCTTCTTTCGAAGGTATGTCGGGATTCAACCCCAACGATACCTTACCGACGGGAATGATTCCACTCCGCCAGGTGCGAAAAACCCGAATCTACCGCCTGTTGTAGCGCCCGCACGAGTTGCGCTCCAGGATCTCTTTTACCCCGTCCGCACTTCTTTACCCACATGTCTTTCACCCCCACCGGCAAATGGGGATAATTTTGAAATAAAACCACATTTCATCAATATGCTGCCAAAATTTCATGGTTTGGAATCTGAAGATGCGTATATTTTTATTAATAAATTCCAAAATGTGTGTGCTATGATGAAAACAACCCAATTAAGTGATGACGCGATAAGACTAAGGGTCATTCCTTTTACCTTATGTGACCTAGCCGAGAAGTGGCTATACAGCACCGCATCACATTCCATTAGAAATTGGGACGAGTTTGTGAGAGCTTTTCTGAAAAAGTTCTATCCTCATCACAAAACTGCTAGAATCCGAAACGAGATTATACAATTTTCACAGCTTCCTTCCGAACCATTCTGGAAGTGCTTCGAGAGATTTAAGGACCTACTCGTTCAATGCCCTCATCATGGAATTGAAAGTTGGCAACTTTGCCAAACATTATACGAGGGATTGAACGCAGCAACGAAGCAGTTGCTAGAAACAATATATCAAGGTCATTTTCTCTCCAAGTCTAGCGACGAGGCGTGGCAGTTTCTTGAGGATCTTAGTGAGCAAACAATTCAGTGGGAGAGTACCAAGACCACATCATCTTCTTCTGTTGGTCAATCTAAGGCGGGCATACATCAAATAGATATGTCGATTGCTATGAAGGCCGAGATGGCCTCACTTATGAAAAAGCTAGAAGCCATTGAGACCAAAATCTCATCGTCTTCTCCTGCCCCTGCTCTACCCACACGAACTGTTTGTGCTTGTTGTTCGAACCCATCGCACCTAACCGAAGAGTGTCCTTATAATGCACCCATTCAAGGACAGGATCAAGTCAATGCTGCATTTCAGCAACGACAAAGAAATGATCCGTACTCTTCGACATACAATCAGGGGTGGAGAAGTCACCCAAATCAACAGTTCCAAGGGAATAATAATTTTCAAAGACCTCTTCCACAACAACAACAAGCACCCTCACAAACTCAAAACCAGCAACCTTTCCAACAACAACGTTATACAAATCAAACGAACAACTTAGTTCAACCTAATGATGATAAGGTTACCTCGCTCGAGAAGAGTCTAGAAGCATTTCTCAAGCAATCTACAGAATCCGCAGCAAGATTTGAAAGTTATGTTCAATCTTTAATGAATAACAATGCCTCACACGATCAAAGTATCAAATCTATTGAGGCACAAATTACACAATTAACTGCTGCGTTGAGCGAGAGAGAAAAGGGAAAGCTTCCATCTCAACCATTGCCCAATCCCGGTCACACACAAAACGCATATCACAATCACAATGTAAATGCGGTGACCACGTTGAGATCCGGAAGAGAGTTGCAAAATAATGTGGGAACTAGTGATGACATCCCCGCCGGTGGTTCTTCTTCCCCTTCTTCATTTTCTTCACTTCCTTCTTCACCTTTTTCTTTAGAGCCTATTCTCCACCCTTCACACGGCTCTACTTCTTCTGACTCGAACGGACCCATTTCTCACAACACGAACACATCCACACTGGGATCCGTTCCTACTTCACATTCTACTCCACAGACTTTTGACTCAACAAATTTTCAGAATGCTCCATTCCCAAACAGGTTGAGTCCTAATAAACCTAATGCACAAGTGGAGAAGATTGTGGAGATATTTAAGCAGGTTAGCATAAATATACCTCTCTTGGATGCTATCCAACAAGTCCCTTCATACGCAAAAATCTTAAAGGGCTTATGCACTTCGAAGAGAAAGGCATCTAACGTACCCAAGAAAGTGCTAGTGGCTAGTGCAGTGAGCAATGCTATTAACCACCATCAAACCTTACCCCAAAAACGAAAGGACCCCGGCTGTCCTACTATTTCAATCACAATTGGGGATAAGAAAATTAATCGAGCACTTTTAGATCTTGGGTCTAGTGTTAACCTGATTCCCTACTCCGTGTACGAACAATTAGGGGTTGGAGAGTTGAAACCCACTCGTTGCACTCCCCAAATGGCTGATCGATCAATCACCCATCCAAGGGGTCAACTAGAGGATGTGTTGATCAAAGTCGGGGAGTTCATATTCCCCGTTGATTTTATCGTTATGGATACACAACCTGTTGCCAACCCAAGAAACCAAATTCCGGTGATTCTTGGTCGACCATTTTTGGCCACTTCCAATGCTGTAATAAACTGTCGTAATGGCTCCATGACACTATTCTTTGGGAAGATGTCTAGTGAGTTCAATATTTATAAGATGGGAAGTCTACCCCCCGTGCCTAAAACTAGTACACGAGAAGTTTGCTCTATTCACGAAATCACGCAGGAGGACTGCGAGCTTGAAAGATTCTTATTTAATGAAAACAGTTTTGACGCCACTAGTGCGTCCCTCCTTGAGCCTACCACCGTTGACACAACCGATGTTGATTATGAATGTTTCACTTTTTTGGATGATGACGACTCACAGCCCGAATATGAGTCGTTTGAATTTTTGGATGAGTCAGTCGAGCCATCCGAATCGGTTGTTTGCAGTGATTTCGAACCTGTGTTGGAGTCCTTTGAGTTCGAGGTAGATTCCGCAATGATTCTTTCGCCTCTGAAACTCGAACTCACGCCGTTGCCGTCTCACCTTAGATATGCTTACATAGGTGAGAATGAGACCTTTCCCATTATCATATCGGCCTCTCTAGCCTTCGAGCAAGAGAACGCCCTTTTAATGGTCTTACAAGATAGGCGGCAAGTTTTCGGTTGGACTATGGCGAACATCGAGGAGATAAGTTCCCTCTTAATTAAGTATCATATACAATTGATGGATGATGCCAAGTCACTAGAGGACCCACAGGAACATTTTAGGGGTATTGTGGTGAGTCAACCTCCTCCTTTAGAAGTTGAAATACCCCCATTTCTTTTAATAAGCTACGAGAATGCCAACACTCCACTGATTGCTGATCATTTACATTCTCGTGTTGATGCATCACCACCTCATGTATATTCGTTTCCACACCTTCCATACCACCACTTCTATCTTCCCCAATTCTTTTTGGACCGCCACAACTTATTCTTCCACCAACCAATACTCTTTACTGATAAATTTTTCAAATGGTTGGTGTTGACGTTTGGTCGATGCAAAGTTTGGCAGTAATGTCTAACATAGTTTAAATGAAGTTTGGGGGAGGGCCTGTTTGTATATATTTTTGTTTTTCTTAACAATAAAAAAATTATAAATAAATAAACAGGGAAGTGCCGGTATTTTGACCCTCTTGGTTTAGTATGACAGTGAGGACACTGTCAAGTTCAAGTTTGGGGGTATTTATGCTCGGTACGTCATCTTCCTTCGCATTCATTTGTATATATTTTTGCATTTGCATACTTATTTGAAAACCCAATAAAAATTGAAAATTTCAAAAATTATAAAAATTAATGTATTCAATTTTGGCTAATTGACTTGAGTTTGAAAAATAGGTTAACTAGCTAGGAACAACTAGATCTTGGACTTAGTGAATTAAAAACCCTAAAAATAACCTCCCTTAAAGTTTAACGGTAGAAAGTATATGTCTTTGTAGGTTATTTAGAAATAGGCAAATTTTGAGTTCACTTTTGGGCTAAGTCGAAACAAAGGAAGAGTATTGATACTTTTATTAGAGTATAAGTTTGAAAAATATTTCCTAGCTTAAGTCTAGATTCTGAAAATGTATACCCTACAATTTGCACAATCACGCACCTTGAAACTTGGAATAGTAGAAGAGACCTTGACATGCTCTTGTCTAAAGTCCTTAGTACAATAAAAGAAAAAAAAAATGTGTGAATAAAAAAAAAAATGGACACTGGTTTTTGTGATTACTCAAGGCTGCAAAAAAAAAAGAAAAAGAAAAATATTTAGCGAGGGTGCTTCATCACCTAGTGCCTTAGACCAACTGGTTTGGGAGTCACTGCTAAAGCCTTGGGTGTTGCAAGACTAGGAAGTACGCTTTAAAAGTGCAAACGCATCTTGTAATCGGTTGTTGGTACCTCAAGAAGTATTAACGATCGCATGAAGGATGTGTAAGCAAGATTCACTTAAATTCACCAACTAATAAGTACTTTGGACAACGGACAAGGGCATGATTGCTTGATTTGAATCTCCAAGTGTAGGGGTGATCTATACACACACGTAGGGATATGTGATTGGAATTTAGATAAGAGAGAGGAATGAAAGATAGAACTTGTATCTTTAATAGAATGATAGAAATTCCTAAGTGGAGATGGAACCCTAGAAGGAAAACTTAAGAGATGCCGAAAGCTAAGTAGGTCTATATAACATATATAATCTTAAGTTAAATAATGAGGAAGTGTGAAGAATGTGGGTGGATAATTTACGGGTCGACGATAATAGAATTCCGTGTTAGAAAACCTAATTGGAGAACAATAGTAAATGGGCCGAGTTGATAGGATTTTGTGGGTGTAATCCGCTGAAAACCCTCAGGAGACAACACTCCTCCTACTAGGGACACCTAGAGGTTTAACGGCTTGTTGCACGTGCTCAGTGCTATCGCGTTTCCCTGCGAAAGTGTGGTTAGGATTTTAGTGAATAAAAATAAGTTTGCTCGAGGACGAGAAAAAGGTAAGTTTGGGGGTATTTGTTCAGACCATAATATTGCATTTATCATTCCCCTATTCTTATCCTTTTTATAAATAAACAGGTACTCTTGACGCACGTTTGTTGCATATTACAGGATACAGGTTTCTGGAGCAAATACAGTGAAAAAGACACAAAACAACAGAAAAAGGACTTTTGACCAACTATTAGACGGATCCTAGTCAAGCCTAGACGAAGAACAGTACAAGGTCCAAAATGTCAAGTGAACGGTCAAAAGATACGAACAAGTTTTCACTGAAGATCTGGAGAAGACCCAGAAGCCCAACAGAGAAAATACATATAAAAATACAGAGCCCAAGAACCACTGAAGAAAGCCCAAAAGTTTGGCGGCCCAAGACCACCAAAGGGCCGCGGATCCGCGGCCCAAGCCAACCAATGCCGCGGATCCGTGGCCGTCTAATGCCCGTGTCGGTGGATTTTTCTTCTGTTGCCGCGACGGTTCGGGTGTTGGGATTTTTAGAGGTCAAATCAGTAATTGCGCATGTGCGAGACTCTGAAACCCTAATTCTCCTGTTTATTTATAAATTGTAATCTCAAAATTGTAAAACCCTATGCCTCTTTTCAATCAATAAAATTTAGACTTTCTGAGAGATAAATTCAGATCTGTTCTTCTTGTTTGGAGGGAGCCGTCAACTTAGGAAGGTAAATTATGTCTTTCTTTCTTTTAATTAGTATGCCTTATCATACCCTAATGAGCGAGTAATATCCTCGCTTGTTAGGGTTAGCCTTAGGGAAAGGGTTGAGAGATGAGATCTCTCACCCCTTTCAATGCCACTTTCACCTAATGAATTAGAACTCCACGCATACGAGCATAACCGCTCCCTGCGGCATCCTACCCATCGAGGTAACGATGAACCGTAGTATAAAGGGCCGGTTGCGCGCGTTTTCCGTGGGGGTTAGGGTAATTATCAACAAAGGATATATACAAATCTAGAGGAAGAAACATCTTCCCAAAAGATTTGGATCCACTTTATTAATAACTACCTTAACATCTAATAGATCTAAAAAAGAAGGCATTGAAAGCGGTGAAGAAAAACGTTAATCTCCAAAACTTCCCCTAAGCCTAACCCTAGCAAGACTCTTAATTAGATTAATTAGATCCAGTTTTTATAGATTTTTATAAACCAACCAAAGCGACATCTTGAATCAACTCGTTAAAACACATAAAAGAAATTTACCCGTCTCTGTGTATCGACCCGTACTCACCGGCTAGCTGCGAAGCGACGCCGTTTCTGATTGCGGTAAACTTTATATTTTTGACACTAATCAGTTGCCAACTCGTGAGTAGAAAAACATCTACGAATAGAAATCGCATAAATAACGCAACCTAGGTCAATGATCATAATATATCCTCAAATATATGTATAACATGCAGCCTATAACAATGGCTAGGGTGATATCTAACCCGAGTGTAATCTCATATGCCCGTGTCAGTGCCTCTGGTAGCAATATATCATATGAATGAGATATGAATGCATGAAAACAGAATACATGTAAATAAAGAAACTGTTTTCATAATTTAGTGAGATTTCCTTTGTATTTTTAAAATGAGGTATCAAAAATGAAATCAGCATCAACAGTGTCTAGCATCGACACAAAACATAAATCTCAATATCGCAAAATCTCAGGCTCCGGCTATCCGGACTGGCCTGTATCATCAAATCTCAGTACCTCAATATCTCGAAATCTCAATGTCTCAATCTCAATATCTAGGGCGTCGTCAGTCCAGACCGGCCCCTACATCCATCTCAAGACCACGACGGTATCCTCCGGATATCCGACGTGTCGGGTAAAGTCACCGGTAGGTAGTCTCCCCCTGCCAGGCTCATCATCATCACCACGAGCTTCTTGCCCCGGGGTACCTTACCGGGTCCACCATGTACCCAAAACGATTCATCCAACTCCTTGAATCGGGTCTCGAAATCCATCAGCAAACTCATGGTGGACGACTCATACATCATGGGAAAAACCGCGCTTTTCATTTAAAAAGAGAAAGAAGAAGTTTGTATATGTTTTGCGGTTTTCCCCAAATCCAGAAAATCTCATGAAAATCCGAATCCAAAACCTCAATAGCACGTAAAAAGTGAATATATGCATGAGAATCCATGAATGCGGCATAACAATGAATAACAGTATGCATGAAGTAGCAAGTAATAACTACAATGTCTAAACTAACATATAAGGCAAGTACACTGATATCATGTCAAAACTACTAGCTAACAAGCTAAATGAAGCATTAATATTCTCTAAGTGTACGTGACATGGCAATTACCGATGAAGATGTGTGTGAGCCGGCAAGTAAGTGTACGTGGTACATACGCATCATCGGTAATGGTGCTGGTGTCCTAACCACAAGATATCAACAGTAGAATATGAAGCATAATATAAGCATGTGATGCGGAGCGAACAACAATAATGAGCGGGAGCTGAATACTAGACGCAACGATAACTAATCTGCATTAACCTAATATAAGTCCTACAATGGTGCCTTTTGAAATAACACGAATCGTAGGGTTTTGAAAATAGGGGCTATGGTGTTTTTAAGAAAAGATACGTTTTTTGAAATATCCGTAGAATCCCTTGACTTGTCTTTTAAAATACGCACGATTCGTAAGCTTTGAAATAGGTAGGAACCGAATCTAATCTAACAACTAATTAAACTAAAGGGCTAAGCTACAAGCTAGACTACAGGTAAGGAAACCGCCTAATATCTGAGTCGATACATATACATACCTGTATATATATTAGTCGGTGATCCCGCCTCAATAATATCATATCCGATACCATATCTATAATTAGACATCCCAAGTCAAGAGTGCGGATCAATCATCAAGATATAGCTCGTACGTAAATCCGTCGTACGGCATCCCCAAATCTTGGTACGGGTCAATATCATATTCCTCACACTATTCCTCTGGTATCCTTTTTATCCAAGATCATAGTCTAGGGTACTGACCTATGTCTAGTACAATACTAATATCCTCAATATACTTATGATCTGACTACTGATCGACAATCTCGTACAAACCGATATCGTCAGCACATATCATCATCAAGGGGTATACATCGCCCGATACGGCCTAATATCAATATCCTAGCATATCATGCCTCATATCACGATCACATGTCGACCATTTTATTTATAACACTATTCACCCGTATCGCCGCCCCAAGATCCGCTATAACACCAGGATGTGCCTCAAGTACGAATCCTACCATATCACCGATATCACAACCTCAACACAAATCTCATCGACTCATCTCAATCCCAAGTATTATCCTCAAATCCGTACGTGAACACATAGTCCCATACCCATGTGAACACATAACTATATATATATTCCCGTAAACACAAATGGAAGAAGAATGTATGCAAGTATGGGTTGGTGTGTGCATGCGGGGTGCGACCATTACTCTAGGGTTTCGCGACACTAAATATCCAAGAACCCCAAATATCCATATTATCATCAATATACTCAAACAATATATAAACAATATATATGTGTGTATACGTATTCGTATACATCACCACGAACTGCGGGGGTGCTATACGCCATCCACCCGACTTCTCCCCGTAGATATAAATCTACTCACCTGGTCCTCGCTCGCCGGTACCGACGTCGCCACGCGCTTGCTTGTCGTCTCGAAGTCCACATGGGGTACCTACATATCATAACTCACCGTATCGCATTAAAACCAAATTCGAAATCGAAACGGCATACGAAAATCAAATCGGCACGCGCATCACGCGTAGGTCAAAACCTATCGCCTACACATGCAAGAATAGCCAAACCAACCCTTGATATCGATGTACAAACGTCAAACCATCGAGAAAAACCCAAACAGTCTCATTTGCGCATTCACGAACACTAATTATAATATAAAATAGGTTAAATATCACAAAAACCCCAAATTCACCTTAAAAGCCATTTTTCCGAAAATCTAACAAGCAAAAATTACCCGTTTTAGTACAAATCTCGATGTTTAAACAATTCTAATGGCCATAATACTTATTAAACATCTTAAATAAGTCATAAAAACCATTTCCATAATTTAATCTCATTAAATTTCATTAGCCCCAAAATTCTAGTTTACAAATTAACCAATTTTAACAATTTTATAGCAAAAATGCACATACAACAATCTAGCTTGGATTTGCATGATCTAAAACATTAAACTATATTTTATAATGTTAATGAAGTCATGTAAAACCTAATTACATTTTTCTCTTAACCAAATTCATGGTTTACAAAAATCTAGTTTGCAATTTAAGCAATTTGGATAATTGAAATGTAGCAATCTAGCAATATAGCAAGTAGCTTAGCTTTAGCATTCCTAACAATGTTAAACTACACATTGCAAACCTTTACACATAATAAAAACCCTAACTTACTCTCAATTCCCTTTTCTTTAAATTTCAAACTTCAAATTTAGAAGTCTAATTAAACATATAATAGCTAGATTCAAGTAATTAAACAATAACTTAAGTAAAATGCTAAGATTATACCTCACTTAATTAGAGATCTAGCATGAAAATTTTGGCCTCCAATTTGCTCTCTTTTCACCACAATCCATGCTAGAATAGGCCAAAAAGAAATGGGTAGAGATTGGATTATGATTTTGTGAGGTTATACTTTGATTTTTGATGAATTTGTGAGGATTTTTTTTGAAGAGAATGAGAGGAGAAACAAATGGGAGGGCTGGTGAATTTGGACAGCAGAAATGGGGAAAGGGAGAGAGAGAGAGTGGGTGTGGGTGCATGTGGAATTGTCAAAGTCAACCCAATATCCATACCTCTTTATAAAACAATTTCCTCACATGAATTAAAGCCAAAAGAGGGGGGAAAGTGGCTGTCCAGCAGAGGTGGGGCCGGCCAAAAGTGAGGGGTGAGGTTGTGAGAGAGTGAACAAAAAAATTCTATGCAAAATGACCCCCCTCAAGTTACCAAATTGCAAGTTTTCGCTAATTTCACCAAAAAAGCCTTTTTTCTTCAATAATTTCTAAACCGTTTTGGCAAACCATTTCATTTCAAAAACAATATGTTAAAATTTTGTTTAATGTGTTATGATGCACAAAATTTGTTTCAACTCATTTCAATTTGTAATTTTCCCTAATTAAATGTATTAGTGACGGCTTAAAAATAATATTAAAATAATTTTTTTCAGAAAATTTGAAATTTCACCAGTGGCTCAATAAACACCAAATACTACCAATTACATAGCTAGAATATGTATATTTAATTTTTATAATAAGATATTTGTATTTTGAGTTTTTACAGAAAACCCCCTTATTTTATCGATTTTTCGAAATTTCACCGAAACGATTTTCAAAACGTTACAATTAGACTGTATCGATAACTGAACCTAATCAGTATCCAGCACCATGCCTCCCACAGTATCCTCTTGGACCATCTGTCCATAATACTGTCGCTTGTCAGAGGGAAAGCTATAACTCTGACAATCACTCTGTCAACCATGTCACCTTTGAAGACTGGAATGATAACCGTCTCCCGAAAGAGGCTGCCATTTATCAAATCCATAGAACATGCACTTATGTTCTAAAACTGCTTCCTTATGTTTCTCCAGGATTGGAATAATATAAACTTATTGCATTTAGTGCAAAAACAACATCTGGTGTGGTACTTGACATCTCATGACTGACTCAATTGCCTAAGCAAGTGATCTGTCAATCATGCACATCCCTCTCTCCTTTAGTCTGTAAGACACCTTTAGAGAGGGTGTGTAACGTTTTGAAAATCGTTTCGGTGAAATTTCGAAAAAAATCGGTAAAATAAGGGGGTTTTCTGTAA
The DNA here is from genome assembly GCA_030015575.1 of Agapanthus africanus. Classification (NCBI taxonomy): domain Eukaryota; kingdom Viridiplantae; phylum Streptophyta; class Magnoliopsida; order Asparagales; family Amaryllidaceae; genus Agapanthus; species Agapanthus africanus. The sequence continues at coordinate 315,317,024 of CM057346.1, read as the reverse complement.
AAAGTCAAAATACAAATATCTTATTATAAAAATTAAATATACATATTCTAGCTATGTAATTGCTATTATTTGGTGTTTATTGAGCCGCTGGTGAAATTTCAAATTTTCTGAAAAAAATATTATTTTATTATTATTTTAAGCCGTCACTAATACATTTAATTAGGGAAAATTATAAATTGGAATGAGTTGAAACAAATTTTGTGCATCATAACACATTAATTAAAATTTTGACATGTTGATTTTGAAATGAAATTAAGTTGTTAAACGGTTTTGAAAATATGATGGAAAAAAAAAGGCTTAAATAAAACAATATGATATAATTAAAGAGTTTAGGTGTTAATGTGAGTATGGGGTAAGTTTAACTCTCTTTTCTCACACACTCCCTCAAATTTCCAGCCACATGGCCGACCATATTCCCCCCCCCCACTCTCTCTCCAATCACTTCTCATTCTCATCTATTTTAAGAAAACAAAAGAAAGGAAGAAAGAGAAAATGAGGTAGGTGTTTGTGTTGACTTGGACTTTTCTTTACTTGCCATTCTCTCCCCTCACACTCTCACCTCTTTACCCATCAACAACAGCCCCTCCAAGAACAGCAGCCCTCCCCCAAAAATCCCATACAATTTTGCCCCAAAAATCCATCAAAATGCTTCAAAATCCATACAAATTCAAAGCAAACTCAAAATCCAAGCCCTACCCATTTTACCTTAGCCTATCTACTATGGATCTTGGGGAAAAGTTGAGATTTTGGAGGCTTATTTCCATGATTGATCTCATGGTTTGAAGGTATAATCTCAACCTTTTGTTAAATTGTTGTTTGGTTGCTTTAATCAAAACTTATTTAGTAAATATCATGGTTCCAATTTCAAGATAAGAAATTCAAGTGAGGGTTTTGTTTTGGAGTTAGGGTTGTGATCAATGGTGCAGGGTTGTGTGATGTGGGTATTGCATTTTGAAAACTTGTTAAAACTAATCTAGTTGCTAATTACAAGTTGTTACTTGAAAATGTCCAAATTTAAGCTTTTTATGCAAACTAGGTTTTTTATGAAATGCATATATATGTGAGATTAAATTATGGTTAGGGTTTTTATCACATTATTAATATCTTAATTTGTTTTTTTTCCAACTTAGATCTTGCAAATCCAACCTAAATTGTTGTTTGTGCATTTTGCTATAAAATAGTTAAAATTTGGGTATTTTGTAAACTAGAATTTTGGGGTTAATGGAATTTAATGAGATTAAATTGTGGAAATTATTTTTATGACTTATTTAAGATGTTTAATAAGTATTATGGCCATTAGATTTGTTTAAACGTCGGGTTTTGTACTAGAACGGGTAATATTTGCTTGCTAGATTTTCGGAAAAATGGCTTTTTAAGTGAATTTGGGGTTTTTATGAATTTTAAGCTATTTTATATTATAATTAGTGCTTGTGATTGTACAAATGAGTGTGTTTGGGTTTTTCTCGATGGTTTGGGCGTTTGTACGCCGACGTCGAGGGTTTTTAGGTTGATTTGTGGAAGCAAACCATAGGTTTTGACCTATGTGGGTTTCGTGTGTCGTTTTGGTCATGAGTCGGATTTTAATGCGATACGGTGCGTTATGATATGTAGGTACCCCATGTGGAATTCGAGACAACAAGCAAGCGCGTGGCGACGTCGGCACCGGCAAGCGAGGACCAGGTGAGTAGATTTATATCTACGGGGAGAAGTCGGGTGGATGGCGTATAGCACCCCCGCAATTCGTGGTGATGTATACGAATACGTATGCACACACATATATATATATATTGTTTATATTGTTTGAGATTATTGATGATAGAGATGGATCCTTGGTGTGATTGGATTGGTTTAGTGTTGCGAAACCCTAGAGTAGCGGTTGCACCACACATACACACACCCATATTTGCATACATTCTTCTTTCATATGTGCGTACATGGGATTATATATTGATGTGTATATTTACACATGGGTATGGGACTATGTGTCTATATACTGGATTTGAGGATAGTAATTGGGATTTGAGATGAGTCGATGATATTGGGCTTGAGGCCAGAAGATCCGTGATGTGTTTTGGTTCGTATTGAGATACGACATGATGTTTTAGCGGGTCTTTGACGTAGTGATTCTTATACATGCATGCATACATAGATGGTATCAATATTGTACTAGACGTAGATCAGTACCCTGATCATGATATTTGATAAAGAGGATATCAGATGAATAGTATAATGAATGTGATATTGACCGTACGCAGATTTGGGGATGCCGTACGACGGATTTACGTACGAGCTATATTTTGATGATTGATCCGCACTCTTGACTTGGGAAGTCTGGTTATGGATATGATATTATTGAGGCGGGATCACCGACTGTATATATACATGTATGTATATGTATCGACTCAGATGATAGGCGGTTTCCTTACCTGTAGTTCAGCTTGTTAGTTCAGCCGTATAGTTTAGTGTAGTTGTTAGATTAGATTAGACTCCTACCTATTTCAAAACTAGCGGATCGTGGGTATTTTAAAAGACAGGTCAAGGGATCTACGGATATTTCAAAAGACGTATCCTTTCTTAAAAACCACCGTAGCCCTATTTTCAAAACCCCGCGGTTCGTGTTATTTCAAATGGCACCATTTGTAAGACTTATATTAGATTAATGCAGATTAGTTATAGTCGCGTCTAGTTTTTTTAGCTCCCGCTCATTTTGGTTGCTCGCTCCGCATCGCATATTTACATTGTTATTTCATATTGCATTGTTGACATTATGCTGTTAGGACACCAGCACCATTACCGATGATGCGTATGTACCACATACACTTACTTGCCGGCTCACACACATCTTCATCGGTAATTGCCATGTCACGTACACCTTAGAAAATATTGTTGCTTAACTTAGCTTGATAGCCAGTAGTTTGACATAATGTTAGTGTACATACCTTATATGCCAGCTTAAATATTGTAGTTATTACTTGTCGCTTCATGCATACTGTTATTCATTCTCATGCTTATATTCATGGTTCTACATGCTATTGATGATTCGGATTTCCATGATATTTTCTGGATTTGGAGGAAAACCGCAAAACATATATAAACTGATTTCTCTCTTTTTAAATAAAAGTGCGGTTTTTCCTATGATGTATGAGTCGTCCACCATGAGTTTGCTGATGGATTTCGAGACTCGATTCGAGGAGATGGATGAACCGTTTCGGGTACATGGTGGACCCGGTAATGTACCCCGGGGCAAGAAGCGCGTGATGATGACGATGTGAGCCTGGCAGGGGAGCACTACTTACCGGTGATTTTACCCGACGCGTCGGATATCCGAAGGATACCGTCGTGGTCTTGAGATGGATGGTAGGGGCCGGTCTGGATTGACGGCGCCCTAGATATTGTGATTTGAGATATTGAGGTACAGCGATTGTGATACAGAGATATCGAGATATTTGGACACTTGTTTTGTGTCGATGCTGGGCACTGTTTTATGCTGATTTCATTATGGTACCTCACTTTTAAATTACAGAAATCTCATTGATTTATGAAAGCAGTTTTCGTCAGTACATGCATTCTGTTCCATGCATTCATACCTCATTCATATGATATATTGCTACCTGAGGCACTGACACGGGCACATGAGATTACACTCGGGTTAGATATTTACCCTAGCCTTGTTATAGGCTACATGTTATTCATATATTTGAGGATATATTATGATCATTGACCTAGGATTGCGTTATTTATGCGATTTCTGTGCGTAGATGTTTTTCTACTCACGAGTTGGCAACTCACCCCCGTTGTGCCACAGTTCTTGCAGGTTTCGCCGTACAGGTTTCATTACGGCTTTGCTGGCACTATTTCCATTTCCGGGTGGCTTGCTAGTAGGTGGGTTTTTCTTGTATCGTACCCATCATATTACCTTGTATAATATTATTCAGTTGTATCTAGTAAATTCCATCAACCAAACATGTATTTGTTGAGATAGAGACCAGTGTCGTTTTCTTTCGACCTTAGAGTCGCTCGTTATATTTCTGGTGGTTTTGAGTTTCCTTTTGAGTTTTGATCCTCGCCGTTGACGTTGTATATTATATTGCTTGTGTGGTTGTGGCCGTCGATTGACGAAGAGCTAGCTCCCGCTTGGGGATGCCTTATTCTTGATTTCGTATACTATTTATGTTGTATCCCGTTTGGGGGCCAGTATTTACAAAGGAGACTCTGCCGAAATTTTCAGCAAATTTTGATGTTCTTAAAAACCGCATAATTCGGCTTATGCTATTAAAACTACTTGTTTTAAATTGGTTTTCCTTCACTCTACTACTTTTCTTGGTTTGGATTTCTGGGTTTTCGGTTTACTTAGATTACGTACGCCTCGAAGCGTTTCGTAGTTTAAGTGCCGGTCATGTTCCGTACTTTCGGGCCGTGACAAAGTTGGTATCAGAGCGTTAGGTTTTAACCTTCGGAGCGTAGGATGACCCTTGGTTGATGGAATAGGTGACTAAAGTAGAGTGACGTACCGTAGGTACGTTCCGCGGCATATTTACGATACGCTACTCCACTTAAGAAGCCTTAGGATGTCCATTTCTTTGCTCAGTATTATATTCATTCCGATCTAGCCTCATCAGTACCAGTTATGGTTTTGCTGCCACGATTACAGGCAGGGAGAGCTACGGCAAGAGTTGCGGTCAGCACGAGCTCGTCACGAACGAGGACTGGCCAGGGCGTGATTCCAGGGATATACGATTGCATTGAGAGGCGTCGTCTGATTGTGTTTTCGCGCTATGAGCGTTTGACAGATCGCTTTTACGAGATTGCTCGGACGTGCAGATTAGCACTAGAGGATTGAGCCAATGATAGAGGCCAGCCAGATTTTGATGACCGCTGGTGTGTTGCTTATTTATGATGGTCGAGGCACTGTTCAGCGTGCAGATGAGCGAGCCAGCTATTGCTGCGAACGACGAGATATTGCCCCAGATGCTGGAGTTAGTGCAGAACGAGTTGTACTAAGAGATGATAGAAGGTCGCTAGTCATCGAGGATGAATGACTAGGACATGTGGATCGTTCGCCTACCCCGATGCGAGGTCATCAGATAGATTGATTCCAGCTAGAGATGACTTCACGCGGAGACGTTGGGAGTCGACAGAGACGATCGAATGTCAGAAACCTATTATTCCAAGTTTAAAGTAGTCGGAAAGACATGCAGACAATTCTATGGTCCCTCTAGAAGAATGAAACCCTAACTCGACTTAATGACCGTGTGAAAGCCTTTGAACCTTCGGGTTTGCGGCAGTTCTACGGTGCCATTAGTGAGGCTTGGGTTTGCCCTTCTATGGCTGGATCACCGATGCTGTGGTATGTACTCGATACTATTAAACTGTGCCCAAGAGGTTGAGCTCTTGGGGGATTATGAGGTTTTGACGACTCGATCGGATGGCTCGACTTAATTCGGATGCTTGGTGGTGAGATGCATTCTTGGGAGACTCCAGATACGAGGATAGTCGTTGGAGCTCAGTCCATGCAGCCGCGACGAGACGAGTCCAAAGCAGACGACATTAGAGAAAAGTAGAGTAAGAGGTTCGTACCAGATCTAGATGAGATGACGTTCCACTCCGCCGACATCAGAGATGCGATGCGCATGCCGATGCATGGTACTTGGACTTACCTTCCAGAAGGAGTCGCGATGAGTATGCAGTCGTTCCAGAGCAAGATGCAGATATAGGAAAGGACAACGACTTCCGGACAGTTGGCAGAGACGAGGCATGGAATAGACCGTGAGCAGGATTCCTTCCAGGACACTGCTGCAATGATACTTGCACCCAGAATCAGATGTGTCATGTACCTTCAGAGAGCCAGAAGCCGACGCCAGTGATATGCTGTCTTACGAGTGGTCGTGATGATTGACCGGGAGATGACAAGAGACGTGCCAGAACTGGATCATCCCCGTTAGCACACCCGACAGGGCCGATGAGCCGATGGACCGAAAGATTGGTAATTCACAGTGAAGACCTTGACCCAGGAGTGGTCATGGTTACGCACATCAGCAGGACAGAGTTCATGATCATCGACGAGACATCCCACTAGTGACCGTGACAGTTGGCCGAGATTCTTAGAGGATGCGCTTGAGCGGTACTGTTCCGCCATTATTGATTTCGATGTTTTGGGTGATTTATTCGTATGATTTGATTTTGATGATTGAGGATTTACGATCTTTGCACAGTGTTGCACTTGATATCATTTTCGTGCTTTAGTCTCACATGTTTGTGATTTTACGGTTTTAAACAGTTGAGTTGGTTTTGTGCGTATGCATGCACGCGAATTGGTTCCTGCACTCTGTATAGTTATTATATGCCTGCAGTGCAGTGATGCGCCTTTTGTGCACTTAGATGCACTGGACTTCGATTTCGATTGTGATACTCGATATTTGTTTTGTGCACCTTATGCACCTGATTGATTTTGCGCACGTTCGGCGCTTGATATTGGATTTCATGATTTCGTGCACGATGGATGCACCTGATTTGGATTTTCGCGCATGTTGGGCGCATGTTTTGAAGGGTGATTTTGGTGCACACCAGAGGCACTAAATTGAGAATTTTTCGTGTATGACAGATGCACCTGATTTTGCTGTCAGGCACACATGTTGCCTACGACAGATGTTTCGTGCACACCCGATGCACTTAGATATTGTTTCTGTGCGCATGTATGGCACATTCATGGATTTTGATTTCCGTGCGCACCAGACGCACGTAGCATTCATGTGCATATTTTGGGATTAATTTCGTATAGAGCAGTACGTTTTTATGATAATGTTATGTGTTTTCGTACTGAGCAGGACTAGTCAGAGGACAGCACCTGAATATTTTTTTGCATGCATTGATAGTTATTGAAGGGATTTCCAAAAAGTGAGCTATAGCCTCAGTATTTACCTACGTGTCTGATATGACACGAAATGTTTAAAACAAGGAAACCCTTCTAAATTGTTTCCAAAACGGCGGAACGTACATTTCAAACAAAGGTATATATGTATATAGTTATTTTCTTATGATAGACGTCCGCCACTGTGCAGTGTTATACGCGTTGCACAGCGACTTAAAGAGATTGGCATGCATTTCCTTCAGATACTTACAGATATAGATTCGATATTTACATGTATAGTTTCGAGTTATGTCATATTGGTTTTGATTTGGATTTGGCATTGATGTCTTTTCCATGACTCCGATGATTGCGGGATGCTTGACGGAGTTTTGATTTGAGTTATATACTCATTTTTCAAGCGCATGCGCCGCGCTACGATTTGTTTTATGTATTTACAATTTCGGAGCCTCGACGACTTGATGGTTTTCTTAGATGTTTTAGTATTTGGGGGAGTTTGAATTTAAATTCGGGGACCGAATTTCTTTAAGGGGGGAAGATTGTAACGTTTTGAAAATCGTTTCGGTGAAATTTCGAAAAAAATCGGTAAAATAAGGGGGTTTTCTGTAAAAAGTCAAAATACAAATATCTTATTATAAAAATTAAATATACATATTCTAGCTATGTAATTGCTATTATTTGGTGTTTATTGAGCCGCTGGTGAAATTTCAAATTTTCTGAAAAAAATATTATTTTATTATTATTTTAAGCCGTCACTAATACATTTAATTAGGGAAAATTACAAATTGGAATGAGTTGAAACAAATTTTGTGCATCATAACACATTAATTAAAATTTTGACATGTTGATTTTGAAATGAAATTAAGTTGTTAAACGGTTTTGAAAATATGATGGAAAAAAAAAGGCTTAAATAAAACAATATGATATAATTAAAGAGTTTAGGTGTTAATGTGAGTATGGGGTAAGTTTAACTCTCTTTTCTCACACACTCCCTCACATTTCCAGCCACATGGCCGACCATATTCCCCCCCCCCCCACTCTCTCTCCAATCACTTCTCATTCTCATCTATTTTAAGAAAACAAAAGAAAGGAAGAAAGAGAAAATGAGGTAGGTGTTTGTGTTGACTTGGACTTTTCTTTACTTGCCATTCTCTCCCCTCACACTCTCACCTCTTTACCCATCAACAACAGCCCCTCCAAGAACAGCAGCCCTCCCCCAAAAATCCCATACAATTTTGCCCCAAAAATCCATCAAAATGCTTCAAAATCCATACAAATTCAAAGCAAACTCAAAATCCAAGCCCTACCCATTTTACCTTAGCCTATCTACTATGGATCTTGGGGAAAAGTTGAGATTTTGGAGGCTTATTTCCATGATTGATCTCATGGTTTGAAGGTATAATCTCAACCTTTTGTTAAATTGTTGTTTGGTTGCTTTAATCAAAACTTATTTAGTAAATATCATGGTTCCAATTTCAAGATAAGAAATTCAAGTGAGGGTTTTGTTTTGGAGTTAGGGTTGTGATCAATGGTGCAGGGTTGTGTGATGTGGGTATTGCATTTTGAAAACTTGTTAAAACTAATCTAGTTGCTAATTACAAGTTGTTACTTGAAAATGTCCAAATTTAAGCTTTTTATGCAAACTAGGTTTTTTATGAAATGCATATATATGTGAGATTAAATTTTGGTTAGGGTTTTTATCACATTATTAATATCTTAATTTGTTTTTTTTCCAACTTAGATCTTGCAAATCCAACCTAAATTGTTGTTTGTGCATTTTGCTATAAAATAGTTAAAATTTGGGTATTTTGTAAACTAGAATTTTGGGGTTAATGGAATTTAATGAGATTAAATTGTGGAAATTGTTTTTATGACTTATTTAAGATGTTTAATAAGTATTATGGCCATTAGATTTATTTAAACGTCGGGTTTTGTACTAGAACGGGTAATATTTGCTTGCTAGATTTTCGGAAAAATGGCTTTTTAAGTGAATTTGGGGTTTTTATGAATTTTAAGCTATTTTATATTATAATTAGTGCTTGTGATTGTACAAATGAGTGTGTTTGGGTTTTTCTCGATGGTTTGGGCGTTTGTACGCCGACGTCGAGGGTTTTTAGGTTGATTTGTGGAAGCAAACCATAGGTTTTGACCTATGTGGGTTTTCGTGTGTCGTTTTGGTCATGAGTCGGATTTTAATGCGATACGGTGCGTTATGATATGTAGGTACCCCATGTGGAATTCGAGACAACAAGCAAGCGCGTGGCGGCGTCGGCACCGGCAAGCGAGGACCAGGTGAGTAGATTTATATCTACGGGGAGAAGTCGGGTGGATGGCGTATAGCACCCCCGCAATTCGTGGTGATGTATACGAATACGTATGCACACATATATATATATATATATATATATATATATATTGTTTATATTGTTTGAGATTATTGATGATAGAGATGGATCCTTGGTGTGATTGGATTGGTTTAGTGTTGCGAAACCCTAGAGTAGTGGTTGCACCACACATACACACACCCATATTTGCATACATTCTTCTTTCATATGTGCGTACATGGGATTATATATTGATGTGTATATTTACACATGGGTATGGGACTATGTGTCTATATACTGGATTTGAGGATAGTAATTGGGATTTGAGATGAGTCGATGATATTGGGCTTGAGGCCAGAAGATCCGTGATGTGTTTTGGTTCGTATTGAGATACGACATGATGTTTTAGCGGGTCTTTGACGTAGTGATTCTTATACATGCATGCATACATAGATGGTATCAATATTGTACTAGACGTAGATCAGTACCCCGATCATGATATTTGATAAAGAGGATATCAGATGAATAGTATAATGAATGTGATATTGACCGTACCCAGATTTGGGGATGCCGTACGACGGATTTACGTACGAGCTATATTTTGATGATTGATCCGCACTCTTGACTTGGGAAGTCTGGTTATGGATATGATATTATTGAGGCGGGATCACCGACTGTATATATACATGTATGTATATGTATCGACTCAGATGATAGGCGGTTTTCTTACCTGTAGTTCAGCTTGTTAGTTCAGCCGTATAGTTTAGTGTAGTTGTTAGATTAGATTAGACTCCTACCTATTTCAAAACTAGCGGATCGTGGGTATTTTAAAAGACAGGTCAAGGGATCTACGGATATTTCAAAAGACGTATCCTTTCTTAAAAACCACCGTAGCCCTATTTTCAAAACCCCGCGGTTCGTGTTATTTCAAATGGCAGCATTTGTAAGACTTATATTAGATTAATGCAGATTAGTTATAGTCGCGTCTAGTTTTTTTAGCTCCCGCTCATTTTGGTTGCTCGCTCCGCATCGCATATTTACATTGTTATTTCATATTGCATTGTTGACATTATGCTGTTAGGACACCAGCACCATTACCGATGATGCGTATGTACCACATACACTTACTTGCCGGCTCACACACATTTTCATCGGTAATTGCCATGTCACGTACACCTTAGAAAATATTGTTGCTTAACTTAGCTTGATAGCCAGTAGTTTGACATAATATTAGTGTACATACCTTATATGCCAGCTTAGATATTGTAGTTATTACTTGTCGCTTCATGCATACTGTTATTCATTCTCATGCTTATATTCATGGTTCTACATGCTATTGATGATTCGGATTTCCATGATATTTTCTGGATTTGGAGGAAAACCGCAAAACATATATAAACTGATTTCTCTCTTTTTAAATAAAAGTGCGGTTTTTCCTATGATGTATGAGTCGTCCACCATGAGTTTGCTGATGGATTTCGAGACCCGATTCGAGGAGATGGATGAACCGTTTCGGGTACATGGTGGACCCGGTAATGTACCCCGGGGCAAGAAGCGCGTGATGATGACGATGTGAGCCTGGCAGGGGAGCACTACTTACCGGTGATTTTACCCGACGCGTCGGATATCCGGAGGATACCGTCGTGGTCTTGAGATGGATGGTAGGGGCCGGTCTGGATTGACGGCGCCCTAGATATTGTGATTTGAGATATTGAGGTACAGCGATTGTGATACAGAGATATCGAGATATTTGGACACTTGTTTTGTGTCGATGCTGGGCACTGTTTTATGCTGATTTCATTATGGTACCTCACTTTTAAATTACAGAAATCTCATTGATTTATGAAAGCAGTTTTCTTCAGTACATGCATTCTGTTCCATGCATTCATACCTCATTCATATGATATATTTCTACCTGAGACACTGACACGGGCACATGAGATTACACTCGGGTTAGATATTTACCCTAGCCTTGTTATAGGCTACGTGTTATTCATATATTTGAGGATATATTATGATCATTGACCTAGGATTGCGTTATTTATGCGATTTCTGTGCGTAGATGTTTTTCTACTCACGAGTTGGCAACTCACCCCCGTTGTGCCACAGTTCTTGCAGGTTTCGCCGTACAGGTTTCATTACGGCTTTGCTGGCACTATTTCCATTTCCGGGTGGCTTGCTAGTAGGTGGGTTTTTCTTGTATCGTACCCATCATATTACCTTGTATAATATTATTCAGTTGTATCTAGTAAATTCCATCAACCAAACATGTATTTGTTGAGATAGAGACCAGTGTTGTTTTCTTTCGACCTTAGAGTCGCTCGTTATATTTCTGGTGGTTTTGAGTTTCCTTTTGAGTTTTGATCCTCGCCGTTGGCGTTGTATATTATATTGCTTGTGTGGTTGTGGCCATCGATTGACGAAGAGCTAGCTCCCGCTTGGGGATGCCTTATTCTTGATTTCGTATACTATTTATGTTGTATCCCGTTTTGGGGCCAGTATTTACAAAGGAGACTCTGCCGAAATTTTCAGCAAATTTTGATGTTCTTAAAAACCGCATAATTCGGCTTATGCTATTAAAACTACTTGTTTAAATTGGTTTTCCTTCACTCTACTACTTTTCTTGGTTTGGATTTCTGGGTTTTCGGTTTACTTAGATTACGTACGCCTCGAGGCGTTTCGTAGTTTAAGTGCCGGTCATGTTCCGTACTTTCGGGCCGTGACAGGGTGACTCCATCACTTGCAGGTACACTACCATGCCAGGAGTCATCTATTCTAAAACACTATTAGAATATTGTCAAAGTACCCATATTGTCAAAGTACACAATTGTGGAGAAACAATTGTGTGACGACTACAGTACAACTGATCGTAGTATAGGAATTTTACTTCCTACTCTGTGTATGTCATCCATATACCAGGACATCACACCCTACTACCTCCTTAACAGATCCATCCCCTATTCTGATGAAGTCAAACCCATGACTTTCACATCAAAAATAGATGATCTTATCTCCGCTATATCTGCTCAAGCCTATATATAGACATAAGTTACTTGTCCACCATGCTTCCGCTGCTCCCACTGACTATGACAATCCTCTGGCAGAATAATATATACGTCCACTTCTAAAGCCAGTTCAGAACGACGCTATACTTATCCTCCTGCCGGGTCTCATAGTCTGGAACAACAGTAGTGTCAAGTCTGGGTAAACAAGAACCTCCCTGTCACCGTCCTTGAGGCTACCGGAGTACCTCTCGGGTGTCTGAGGTTACCCACCATATCTGCGGAGTGGCTATTGGAATGTCAAACCTGATTGAGTGTATAGGTCCTATTAAATTTTCCGTAATCGTTTGCGGTTCTGGAATCACTTCCAGTTCTACCATACTCCCACTATTGTTTTCTGAAAAAATCCGTTTTACTAAAACTGTGGCGAGTCAAGAACACTATCACTATTGAACTTCCAGATGGTAGAAAATCAACCCTCGTCAAAGCCAGGGTCAACCCACAAACTGCCATTACAGAAACGTGCCTTGAGTTATCCAGTGTCTTGTTTTAAGCATAAGCTGGGCAACTCCCCTTACCTTAACATCGTTAAGATCTGAAGCATTTTATATCCAATATAGAAACTTTGGCACTTATTTAATTGGAACCAGATTCAATTCATGCAGCTGTCTCCAGTGCATATCAACTTAATGGAAAGTGGCTAATCAGCATTACTCAACTTAGGAATATATCCAATTATGAGTAACCTGAAAGAGAAACAAGTTTCTCAAAACCATTACTATCAACTGAATACCAATCACAAGAATCTACATCTTCGATCTCTTTGAAGAATCCCGATACTTGCGATATCTGGTTCTCTACTTTATTCTTATACCCACAACTTCTCAAAACTTAGACATTGTATTTCAACGAAATACTTGTCTAAAAACTAGAGAAATTAGAAGTAAACAGAACAGAGTACGAGGACCAACCCCTTTGTCCTGATGGACACTGGACAACATACAATACTCTGTATAAGTCCGCTGAGTTGAATAACTCAAAACCTGTGCATCGTAGGTTGAAAACTGTACTTATGGTTAAGAACTTCTCCGTTGTTCAATGCTCCTTACCCAATCGTTAACTGATATAGGTAAATGTCACGGACATAATTTCAAAAAGTTATATCTCACTTTATAAAAATAAACGTACAGATATATCATTTTGAAATTGGTGCACAACAACGGATACTCAAAACCAAATACATGCCGTCCGGCAAAAACCCAGGCGACTTCCTCAAATATCACCAATTACAACTAATTCCGATATAATGAGGATGATCACCTTATTCCCAATAACCTACTCCCACACATCATCTATGAAACCATACAGATATAAGAATGAAACCTGGTAAATACATACCCTGGAGTAAGTATCTAATCGGGAAATCAGTTTTCCTTTAACAATGCACTGAAACATGAAAATGTTTCGTAGGGGTATCCTGGTATTCATAGTAATGCCTCTTCCATAATCCAATTCATGATTATGACCGTATATTTCTTTGCCATCTCTCCAAATCCCTTTATTTGTTTTTAGTCGTTACCTTCTGTACACCCTCGTTAGGCTAAATGATTTTCTTCCTTCCATACCGTTCGACACCAGCCTATGGTTTGGAAGAAGACTATCCAGTAAGCATAATAGGTGTACTCTCCTAATCCCAGGAGTACTCGTAACTTGAGAGGAGATGATGATAAAAGACAACTGAATAATGCCTTATTCTATTTTTCCCGAACTGGGGAAAAAGGCAAAGGTGAAATAGGAGTGGCGATGAAGTACGAGGGTTTGGTCGTGAATGGTAGCAGTCGCAATTTACTTTGCCCTCTTTCTAATCCCTTTATCTTGTCTTTATATATTACCTTCTGCACACCCTACTTTGGCTAATTGGTTTTCTTCATTCCCTACCTTTCGGCACCAGCCTATGGTTTGGAATAAGACTATCCAATAAGCGTAATAGGTGTACTCTCCTAAACTAAGGAGCCCTCGCAACCTGAGAGAAGGTGATAATAAAAGTCAACTGAATAAACCAATTCTATTTCTCCTGAACCTTGATCCATCCTCGAAGTAGTCCCCTCGAGTTCGTATATAACCATACGATGGATCTATCCAATGGAAGTGGATGTCCGTAGTAATACGGGGTGTTCTGAGAACAACAAAGGGTAAAAGAAGGAGCGGCAATGACTTATGCAACTCGGAAAATCCATAAGCCAGTATTTTAAGAAGGTTCGGTCAACTTGGTCACTGAGTCATAGTCTAGGGTCGGTCAATGGACGCTGCCAAAGAGAGAGAGAGAAAAGAAACACTCTACGTGCACTCTAACCTAGATCAGAATGGTTATCACTTTATCTAATCAGGAAACCTCCCACTGTAATCTCAAATTCTCCTCCAAACCTGAAAGAAGAATTAGTCGGGATCACCCGAAGAGTAAACCAACTCATCAGTGAGAATCGGGATCCAACTATCATCGCATGATAACTTGACGGAAGCCACTCAAGTTATCACACTCCAGAAGGTATGCGCATACTTGGCAAGTTTCAGTTTCTTTAGAAACTCCTGATATTAATTTATGCCCCATGCTCTTATGATCGTGACTTTGGCCAACCCATCATAAGTCACATGCCAAGTTCTACCCGTCATTATCCAGGTTAATTTGAACCCACCCGTACATACCCTTGACTTTGGCCAACAAGGTAATACGACTGTCCCAAACCAACGCATCTATCTACGCAACAGATGAATACCCAGCAACTACCAAACACTATGCCTTGACTTTGGCCAAACAAATATAGCTTGAATACTACTGACCATCCATAAGATATGACGGAGGGCTACGGCTGGTTTTTGGCGAAAAACCTTTAACGTAATGAACTTGATATCGCTGAAGGAACCTGATAGCTTTTTATAAAAATATAGTGGCGAAAAACTTTTTGCTAAAGAGGTCACACCCGGTGAAGGGATCTCGGCTCTTTCCTCGTGGAATGAGGTGCAGGATATTCTAACTGAATACCGCGATGCAAAGCAACTTGTAATCGACTATAGTGAAGTTATTACCCTGACGTAAACTTCTGCCCAAGGGGTCACTCCCGGTGAAGGGATCTTGGCCCTTGCCTCGTCGAATGAGGTGCTG
Source organism: Agapanthus africanus (assembly GCA_030015575.1). Lineage (NCBI taxonomy): Eukaryota > Viridiplantae > Streptophyta > Magnoliopsida > Asparagales > Amaryllidaceae > Agapanthus > Agapanthus africanus. Next base: position 315,301,673 of record CM057346.1, on the reverse strand, counting down.
GATATTTTAACTGAATATCACTATGCATAACAAAAGGAAACGTCTTTGTAATAACACCTTTTAAAATTGTTCCAACAACATCAAATATAGGTTTGTTTTACATTTGCATTGATAAGAATCAATGCAGTCCCATCAATCAATCACACCAGAGAAGAACGAAAAATAAAATGTACGTATATGCCATCCGCATTCGTCACTGGGTCCCGTCATTACCCGTTAGGTTACTTAACTAATGACAGAGCGGGGGCTGGACTAGCGCGGGTGTAAAACATATACAACATCTAATAGTATATATACAAATATACAATAATCGCTCCAGGCGTGATAATATGCAACATTACAAAAAAGTAATAAGCATCACAGAACAATACAGATAATCTGGGATCTCCAGGTTTCACAGAGCCGCTACTGAAACCCGACGTTCCCCTGGTCGTGTGGATAGCCTGTGCAATGAAACCTAGAACCCTACGGGTGCGGCAAGTTACCCGCCAAAACTTGAAACGAGGTAGTCCCCACAACATAGTGAATGGAACGCCCGGCACTTCACGGAATCCGGTAAATTAAGCACCCCTCCTTGGGTCAACCTGTACCCCCTACGAGTGCGGCGAATAGTCTGCCAATTCTAGAATGAGGCCCCTCTGCCTCTCAAAGCCATGAGATACGGACCCGTTGCCCTCCAGAACCCGGCTATCCGTGCACTCCGTCACGGGGTAAAGCTTGTACAGAAATAAAAATATGTACAACGGGTACATCGACCTCTACCCGGTCGTGCACCAAAAAGAATATTATACAAATAGGCAGTGACGGCAGTCCACATGTTGGACGCTGGCCCCGCAATATCAAATAAATCCAAACAGCACTACCATTGCACACTGCTATCCACCACGACATATCCGCAACATTACAGCTCAACACAAAACATCAACGCGAATGTCATGTTCGCAAACCCGTCTAAAAGAACTATAGCAATTAGACGCGGTTTACCGCTCAAATGACATTCCCGGTCGAAGATATAAAGTAAGTACTGTGTACTAACAAGTTTAAAATTTCGATCGACAAAATATCCCAAAGTAGGCCCCACATACATCTGCTGTACAGTAACAAAATATGCGCCCAAAAGAAATATTCCAAAAACCGCAATTTTACAAGAAGAACCTACTGTAGAAAAATGGTTTACAGTAGCTCCAAAACGGCGGCGGAACCGCTGCCAAACTAGGGTTTTCGCGGCGGTTCCGCGGCTCTTTGAAAGCTTCAGTTGACCAAATTTCACCAGAATTCTTAAAAAGGTATGCTCTCTTTTCTGTGGTATGCAAAATAATTTTTAGACCCTTTTAAAAATCGACAGAAACTTTAACCCAGAAAATTGCAGTTTTTGAAATTCGGTTTGATCGATATTTTAAACGCGTTAGCACAAGTTAGTAAAGCTTAATGGTGAGGCTCTGATACCACTGTAAGTCCACGGTAGCGCCCCGGCCGTCTAACAGACACCAAATGCGGAACAAAAACATTTTACAACTGGCGCTATGGTGTACTATAACCCGGATCTGTTATTAAAGCTAAACTAATAAAATACAAAGTGGGTAGAAATGTTATACCTAACGATCCGAGCCTTCGGTCTTCAACCATCATCCCACGCTTTGTTGCGGCTACTCCGATCTCCTGAATCTCCATTCTTCTTGTCCAGGTGGCACCACGTCGACGGATCTTTAAACGGGCTCCCGCCTCTGAACCAAGACAACTCGATCATCAAGTTTGCTAAAAGTGATGACCAAGATTGATGTAGAGAATAAGTAGAACACTTTGTCTCGTTACGTCCAAAGCTATGGACGAACGTTTAATGAAGTTGCCTTTTGGATCGATATGAAATGAGAAACTTTTCTATTCTAATTTCCATGAACCAAATAACTATCATCTTTTTTAACCAAGTGAATGAGTGTGGAGGAGGGGAGGGGTCGGCCAATATATGGTGGAGGGGTGAGTGTAGGAGAGAGGGGGAGGTGACCTTAACAATGAAGCTTATCGTCACAATAAATGAAACAATGACTCACTTAAACATTCAATGCAAACATTGAACCTTAATAACCTAGTCACCAAAATCATTAATGCAACAATTAATGCCAAGATGAGTCACTTAACACCTCATCATCCTAGTCATCATCTAGAAGCTTCCACACTCATCTCAAGAAAAGATAAATCCGTCTTTAACCGAATGTTAAAGACGGGCGATAGAAAACTGGAAACTGGCAACTTCCAAAAGCTATCCCGAAACGGATTTCAGGATAACCCCATAACAGTATAAACATACCCGCATTTGTATTACGACCGAATGCAAATGCAACTGAGACAAAGATATTATATCTACACAATATAAAACTCGGATCCGGCTTAAACCAAAGCCCACAAGTATTATCTGCCCGAAATATGACACGTGCGTAAACGCATGTGCATTTGACGAACCCTGCCATAAAACCATACGGCCTCTACAACGTTTCGCACGAACTTAGGAAACAGTCTGTGGGGGACTCTAATGACTCATCAATGGCACTGGGTTTAACCTCTAGCACGTCAGAGGTATAAGCTGTACGTAACGGTTGCCTATGTATTGATTGGAAGGGATGCTGACGAGCGAACTCATCCAGTAACCCTACTGAGCCTGACAGTGACAATATCCATGCAGTCCGGTCCGTTTGTCTAAGAGTATCGCATATCGAGTCTAAGGGGGTGGATAAAGTCAGACCTCAAATAACGCGATAATTCGTGTCGGTATGAAGCCCATCACCTCCTGAGAAACTACTGATCCAAATCAGTAATTCTCCACTACCCCGGCCGAGGATTTCTAGTGATGGCCACCCGTGCACTGTGCGACATCAATCCCCAATACCGGGAGAGAAGAATCCCCGACGATCCGCTCACTGCCTCCATGTGGCTCGGGGCTGTACCCAACTAAAACCTGTTTGCACGTCTCCTTTGAGCGTGGTAGGGTAGTAATCTAAGCATAGTGGGAACTCACACGAGACAAATGACGATCTCAGGTCGACAAACTAACCTGTACACATGTCACCACGGAACTGCTATCTGACGATATGTATAATACCAACTAGCATGTTCCCGGCGAGTCTTTTCCGGTGTACTCATAACCTAATGAGCATCTGTATACATCTTAGGTGAACCAACTGGCACCAGTGGCTTGTGAGACCGTCCACCGCCCCTCGTCGGGGTCTCTACTGTATACAATAGTCTACTCTGGAGTATCGATGCCCTGTCTCGAAACTCCCACGAATAAGGACACTTTAAGGATGTGCTTACAGACCCCAGCTCCCACGTATATGATCGCCATCATACTGCTGGCAGTCAAGCAAGAATCCTATGGGCTCTATCAACCTGCAATAAAGAACTAAAGCATGTAAATGATGATAAAGACATACCAGATAGCATACTATCATCTCGAGCAAGACTGTCATATCGGTATAGGTTGTTAGTCTACGCTAGCGCCCCGGCCGTCTACAGACGCTAAATGCGGAACAAAAAACTTTTTATCTGGCGCTATCGTATACTTTAACCCGGATCTGCCATTATTGCTAAACTAACAAACTGTAAAGAGTGTAGAAAGGTTATACCGAACGATCCGAGTCCTTCGTTCTTTAACCATCATCCCACGCTCCGTTGCGGCTGCACCGATCTCTTCGATCTCCGATCTGCTCGTCCAGGTGGCACCACGTCACTGATTCTTTAAACGGGCTCCCGCCTCTGACTCGAGGCAACTCGGTCGTCAAGTTTGCTAAAAGAGACGACCAAGAATGATGTAGAGAATGAGTAGATGACTTTGTCTCGCTTCGTCCAAAACCATGGACGAAAGGTTAATGAAGTTGCCGTGGGAATCGGGTGATGGAATGAAATGAGCTGTGAAATTCCAACACCCCAAAATCTATCATATCTTTTGTAACCAAATGAAAACATCAAGTGAGTATGAGAGAGAGGAGGGGCCGGCCATATATAGGGAGGGGGGTGAGTGTAGGAGAGAAGAGGTTGACCTTAAGAAAGAAATATCATGTGTGAACACAAGAAAAATATCCTTAAGCAAACAAAACCTCATTAATGCAAATGGTGATTCATTAACCTAGTCACCATTGCATTAATGGCTCCATTAAAGCACTAATGACTCACCATGTCAAGTCACCCTTTCTAGAACCTTCTAGAAGCATGACTCACCCTCATCCAAGAAAAGATAAATCCGTCTTTAACCGAATGTTAAAAGACAGCTGATAGAAAACTGAAAACCGGCAACTTCCAAAAGTGATCCTGAAACGACTTTCAGGATAACCCCGTAACTGTATAAATATACCCGCATTTGTATTACGACCGAATACAAATGCATCTGAGACAAAGATATTATACCTACTCAATATAATACTCGGATCCGGCTTAAACCAAAGCCAACCAGTATCATCTGCCCGAAAAAATAACACGTGCGTAAACGCACGTGCATTTTCCGAACTCTGCCATAAAACCATACGGCCTCTACATCGTTTCGCCCGAACTTGGGAAACTGTCTGTGGGGGACTCTAATGACTCGTCAGTACCCTGACAGTGGGTTTAACCACAAACCGTCAGCGGCACTATCTATGCGTAACGGCTACCCATGGACTGACCTCAAGGGAGGCCGATGAGCGAACTCATCCGGAAACCCTACTGAGCCTAACAGTGACAATGTATATACAGTCCGGTCCGTTCTGTTAGTGTATATGCCCTAGAGGCCATTACTGTATCATACTAGTCTGTATATTACTTGATGGAAGCTTGGGATATTCACCTTGTATAAACAATCTTGCTCAATATAGTAGTATGCTACTTGGTTTGTTTCTACTTCAATGTGTACTTGTGTTTATTTCAGTATATCACTTATACGCATTAGTGGAGCCCTTAGGATCTTTGCTTGATTACCAGCGTTGTGATGGCAGTCACACTAGTGGGGGCTGGGTAATCTATAGGCACATCCTTATACAGGTCCCTAGTCGTAGGACTATCGAGACAGGGCATCGATACTCCGGAGTAGACTAGCGTATGCGCTTCTCATCCCAGTGTGGGAGATGGTCTGTCCCACAGCCATCAGTACGTCGTACTGGAGATAGTATACGGGTGCTCGTTGGGTTACGAGTACACTGGACAGGACTCGTCGGGAACTGACAGGTTGGTATTATACCTATCGTCAGTTATCAGTTCCCAGGTGACATGAGTACAGCTTAGTCCGCTGACTTGACACTGACACTTCGCCTCGAGTGTGTTCCCACTGCACTTTGATCACTACCCTACCACGGCTCAAAGGAGTCGTGCAAACAGGTGGTGGTTGGGTGCAGTCCCGAAGCACTTGGAGGCAGTGACGGTTAGACAGGATTCGTCTCTCCCGGTATTGGGGGTTGACATCGCGCTGTGTCTAGGAGAGCCATTACACGAGTAGTCCCTGGCCAGGGCAAGCGAGATATACTGGTAGGTTTCCAGTGTTATCTCAGGGTGTTTTGGGCTTCACTCCGACACGACTTGTACCGCTATTGGGGGACTGACGTTTTACCGCCCCCTAGGCCCGCCATGCGATGTATCAGACGAACAGACCGGACTGTACGGAGAATGTCACATTCAGACTCAGTAGGAGTTCAGATGGGGTTTCACCTCGTCAGCCTTCTTGTCGGCATCTACCTGGGGACCGTTACGCACAGCTAGTGCCGCTTGCGGTCTGTGGTTAAACCCACTGCCAGCGTAGTGTCGAGTCTTTAGAGTCCCACACAGAGGGTATTCGCCTCTGGGCAAAACAGAGTAGAGGTCGCATGGTTTTGCGACAGGGTTCGTTCTCATCCGCGCACTTATGCACGTTTGGAGTCCGGACGGATTACACTGGCAGGCTCTGGTTTGAGCCAGATACTGGTATATGTTTTTGGGGTTGCTTTTATATCTTGGTATTCTTGTTTTTCGGAACGAGAATGCAGGTGTGTATGCACAGTTGCTTGAGGCGGAGAATGAGGTTTTTCATTAGGGTTTCGGAACGGGTGCGTATGCACAGTTGACAGTCTTCATTTTCCAAACCCTAATGGATTTATATATTATCTATTAATAATAGTAATTAAATGAGAATTATGTTATGGTTGTTTTTTGTTGACTTGTTGACCTTGGTTGACTTGTTGACCATTGACCACTTTCATGCCTTGAAAGTCTTCCTTGATTCATGCTTACACTTCATTTAAAGAGGCATGATAGTGGTCATTCCAAAATTACCATCAACTATTCTTATTTCAATTATTATCATTTAGATAATTCATTTCTTTTGCAATATGGTTGCAAGAAAGAAATAATTGAGCTCATTCTATCATAACCTCTCTCTCTCCTCATTTCATCTTCTTCTTCCTCTTGAAAAGAGAAACCTTCTCATGTGTTGAGAATCATTCTCTTTAGAAAGAAAAGCAAACCCTAATCTCTCTCTACTCATTCTAGGATGAAGGTTTAGCAAGCCGGAAACCCTAGTTCACTCAAAGATCGAGGAAGAGCCCAAAGTCGAACCTTCGAGGTGGATCCATCTTCGACGGGAGAAGGCGACGTAAAGAGAACCATCAACCTCTACAAGGTTTGAAGAAGAAGGAGTTCAAGTTTAGGTATAACCATCTTCCATAGTAGCTAACTCTCTTTAGCTAGAATACTAGTTTTAGTTTAGACAACGATCCCGACCATGTTTAGTCCATGTTGCCTCTTGCGATAAAAATTCGTTTTTTATACCGTTTCCGCCTCCCCGTAAGCACCGGGGGTCGCAATATGGACTTACAGTGGTATCAGAGCCTAACTAAACTTAAACTAGCTTGGTAGTGAAGTGTAACGAAGTTCGGAACCGAAAAATCGCAAAACCGGAAAATCAAAACCCTAACTTTCTGTTGAAATTTTTTCTGCTCAAAATGAAAAACTTTATACTTGTAAATTCGTCTCAGGGTTTTCTAAGAACACACAAGAAAAACGATAGCATGTTTCCTCCAAACCGCCGCCCTTCCGCGGCCTCACCTACTCATATGGCCGCGGAACCGCCGCAGGTTGTAGTCATCTTTGCATCGTTTTTCGTGCAGTGTTCTTCTGTGTTGGTTTTGGGATTTTTCAGATATATTATATGTACCCAGATTTTCCAGAACTGAAATTCACTTTTGGGGTCCTATAATTCCGTATTTTTTTTCCGAACTTCACTGCACTTTGGCTATGTTGGTTATATCTGTGATGTTTGCATGTATTGAACGTCGGCTAATCGCTATAAGTCGATTAGTCGGGGTTATACATGATCTGTAATGTGCTGGAATGTGTATATGAATGTGTTGGACTGTCGCGGGTGAATAGCCGGGGTGGATGTGAGATGAGCTTTTGTTTTTCTTTCATTCATTGTAAATGTAAATTGATGTAATTATATTATTTGTTTGGCCGCACAACCGGGTCGGGGTTGTAGCCGTCATTGTATAATTCTTTTTACTGTTTTTTGCTCCTAGGATAGACCCATGGTGGGGTGCACAAACTACCGGGATCTTGGCGGGTAGTTTGCCGCATCCGTAGGGGTCTTGGGTGGGGTATTTGCTATTCACCGCGACCGTGTTATCCGCTTTTCGTTTCAGGCTCGAAAGAAATGCGGATTGCTAGTATATCCAATGTATTCATCTGTGATCTGTAATGTCTATCATTGCTTTCTATTTAGGCGTTGCTTATGTTTTACAGCCGCGCTAGCCCAGCCCCCGCTCTGTCGTTAGTTAAGTAACCTAACGAGTGATGACGGGACCCCGTGGCGAATGCGAATGGCATAAGCGTACGTCATATTTTGGTTGTTTTCTGCAATGGTAGGAATTAAATGATGGGACGCATTAAAAGAACTAATGCAAGAATATCACGCATTAAAAGAACTAATGCAAGATAATAAACCAAGTTTAAGTCGATGGAACACTTTCGAAAAACCACTCGGTTCTTTTCAAAACTAACTTTTAAATGCGGAGCTTGAGCCACTCCTTCTAAAAGCTATCTCGTTCCATCGATTATATCAAGTTCACTACGTTCACGGTTTTACCAAAACCATTCGTAGCCCTCCGTCGTTTCACATAAATAGTCAATAGTATTCAAGCTGTGTTTGTTGGCCAAAGTCAAGGCATAGTGATTGGTAGCTATTGGATATTCATGTGCAGCATAGATAGATGCGTTGATTTGGAACAGTCGTACTGCCTTGTTGGCCAAAGTCAAGGGTATGTACGGGTGGATTCAAATTAACCTGGAGAACGACGGGAAAACTTGACATGTGACTTATAATTTGTTGGCCAAAGTCAAGGTCATAAGAGCATGGGGCAAAAATCCACATCGGGAGTTTCATAAGTACTGAAACTTGCTAGATTTGCATACCATTTGGAGTGTGATGATTATGGTAGGATTCCTTCATTTTCGTCACGCGATGATATTTGGATCCCGATCCTACTGTGAGTATATGCTACTCCTCGGGAAATTTCTCACTAAACGATCAATGCTATAAACCTAGTAGGTGACTAGAAAGGTGTTAGCGGGGCTACGCCCCCAGGGAAAAGAGGTTCTTAAATTAAGGAACTTCGCAAAAGCGTTGGAAAACCTCCCTCGAAGTACCGACACTGGCCTGGCTGAACGGTTAAGCAAGTATTGTACGGTGGGATTGATCCCGGCTAATTCTTCCTTTGTGGTTTGAGGAGGGATTCGAGAGACAGTGGGAGCCATCCTGTTTAGACAAATTAAAAACCATTCTAAACTTGCAAGAGCATCGTGCTAAGTGTTTCTTCTCTCCCCCTGCAGCGACCAAATCGAAATGACTGGACTTAAGTTACTTCTAGATAAAAACATATTGACAGGGCCAAACTACAAAGATTGGCTCAGGAATGTCAAATTGGCAATCTCTTACAACAAGCTGGGGTATCTTCTTACCACCAAAGCTCCCCCCGTCCCAGGTCCCACCTCCAGCGTCGCGGATAAGGAAATCCGTAAGACTTGGGAGATAGACAGCGCGAAGGCCAGATGCCTCGTACTTGCCTCGATGGACAACGACCATCAGAGGAGGCACGAGAATATGGATTTGGAATCCATATTTCTTCATACAAAAGAACTGTATGGAGAGCAGTCTCGTATCGCAAGATACGAAGTGTCGAAGAAGTTATTTTCGACTAAGTTGGCCGTCGGATCATCGGTAGCGGACCACGTGCTTAAGATGATTGGCTACACTGAGGAGCTCGCGGAACTTGGGACCACGTTGGATAGTGAACTCTACACGGATATAATTCTCCAGTCCCTTCCATCCACTTACGCCCAGTTCATACTGAATTTCAACTTGCAAGAAAAGGAAGTTGAACTTTCAGAACTCCTCAACCTGCTGAGGAGCGCAGAGGGCACCCTACAGAAGGGTAGGGATACATCCACTTTGTTTGTAGGAGGATCTTCTTCTTCTAGGTCCAAGGCGAAAGCCAAGGGAAAGAAGAGGAAAGCCCCCGCCAAACCAAGGGGCGGTGTTAGTAAAGTGGGTGCGAAGGGAAAGGAAAAGGCAACAAAGATAGCGGGGAAGCTTGTTGGTAAAGAGGAATGCTTCTATTGTCACAAGAGTGGACACTGGAAGAAAGATTGCAGGGCTTGGAAAGCCAGGACACAGGAACTGAAGCAGGTTGCGGCTTCAGCTTCAGGTGTGTATGTTATTGAAAACTGTCTTTCTATAAACTCTACTTCCTGGGTATTGGATACCGGATCAGGATCTCATATCTGTAATTCTTTGCAGGCGTTGAGAAACCGTAGGTTTTTGAAGGAAGGTGACATGACCCTCAGAGTTGCGAACGGAGCTAGCATGGATGCTAAAGCCGTGGGGGACTATCACCTAGGAATGTCAGATGGACATATTTTGGTTTTGCGTAATTGCTTTTTTGTACCCAACGCAACTTGTAATATCATTTCTGTATCTTTGATTTCTAAAGAAGGTTATGAATTTGCGTTTGTAAGTAATGTTGTAAACATTCACCTTAATCAAGTTCTGATTGGGTCAGGTACACTGAGCAATGGTATATACGTATTAAACCAACCACAGATTTTCAATGTCCAGAATACACACAAAAGAAAGTCACCAGATATTAATCAGACTTTCTTATGGCATTGTAGACTGGGTCACATCAATGAGAGAAGGTTGACTAAGTTACATACAGAAGGATATTTGGATCCGTTCGAATATCAATCGTATGCCACTTGTCAATCCTGTCTCAAAGGAAAGATGACAAAGACTCCGTTCACTGGACACGGAGTAAGAGCGAGCGAGCTCTTGGGACTCGTACACAGCGACGTGTGCGGTCCAATGTCTACACATGCGCGAAGCGGCTATTCTTACTTCATTACTTTTACGGATGATTTTTCAAGATACGGTTATGTCTTCTTAATGAAACATAAGTCCGAAGCTTTTGAAAAATTCCAGGAATTTAAGAATGAAGTAGAAAAACAGACCGGCAAAAGTATCAAGATTCTAAGATCGGATCGAGGTGGAGAATACTTAAGTGCCGAGTTCCTGAATTATTTAAAAGAGAATGGGATTCTCTCTCAGCTTACTCCTCCATACACCCCGCAACATAATGGTGTATCGGAGAGACGGAACCGGACCCTATTGGATATGGTTCGGTCCATGATGAGTAACGCTGAGTTACCGCGATCATTCTGGGGGTATGCACTAGAATCAGCTGCGTACCTTTTGAACCGAGTTCCTACTAAGACTGTGCCTACTACACCATATGAGATGTGGTGTGGGAAGAGACCCCATCTCAGTCACATCAAGACTTGGGGATGTCCAGCTTTTGTTAAAAAGCAGCATGCGGACAAGCTCGAGGCGCGTTCAGTACAGTGTAAGTTCGTGGGATATCCAAAGAACTCCAAGGGATATTTCTTCTACTGTGAAGAGGAACAAAAAGTCCTTGTTTCTCGTCATGCCTACTTCTTGGAAACTGAGTTTTTGGAAAACCAGATAAGTGGGAGCACAGTAGAACTGGAAGAAATTCCAGAACCACGGACTATTACTGAAAGCTTAGTGGAACCAGAAGGTTCAAATGAACAGGACATTCCTATGCCGCTCCGCAGAAGTAGTAGGCAGTCTCATCCGCCCGAGAGATACTACGGTTTTCTCATAGACGGGGATAGAGAGGATTGCATCATAGACTATGATGAGCCTACTAGCTTCCAGCAGGACGTTCAGAGCATTGACTCGGTAAAATGGCTGGATGCAATGCGGACCGAAATGGAGTCCATGTACACCAACAAAGTATGGACGTTGGACATTGCTCCAGACGGGGTAAAACCCGTAGGATGCAAGTGGATCTTCAAAAGGAAGATTGGTGTAGATGGACAGGTTGAGACCTATAAAGCTAGACTTGTAGCAAAGGGTTTCCGTCAAAGACCTGGCTTGGACTACGACGAAACCTTTTCTCCAGTGGCTATGCTGAAATCCATTCGGATCCTTCTTGCCATTGCTGCCTTCCACGATTATGAGATTTGGCAGATGGACGTAAAAACCGCTTTTCTAAATGGAAATTTAGAGGAGTGTGTCTATATGGATCAGCCAGAGGGTTTCATTCAGAGTGGGAGCAGCGGAAAGGTGTGCAAGTTGCTTAAGTCCATCTATGGACTAAAGCAGGCATCGCGGAGTTGGAACATCTGTTTTGATGAGACGGTCAAGGAATTTGACTTTATCAAAAATCCAGATGAACCATGCATCTATAGTAGATTTGTAGCGAGAACTGTGGTATTCCTTGTTTTATACGTGGATGACATTCTCTTAATAGGAAATGACATTCCTATGCTACAATCTGTCAAGGGTTTCTTGTCACACAGGTTCTCCATGAAAGACCTGGGTGATGCCTCTTACATTCTGGGGATCCGGATCCATCGTGATAGATCCAAGAGGATATTAGGACTTTCACAGTCCAGGTACATCGACACCGTACTGAAAAGATTCAGTATGGAAGATTCCAAGCGCGGTAACTTACCGGCTTGTCACGGGATCACCCTCTCTAAAGAGATGTCTCCCAAGACTGATTTGGAGAGGGATCGCATGTCTATTATACCCTACGCTTCTGCGGTAGGCTCTATAATGTATGCGATGTTGTGTACCAGACCGGATGTAGCTTATGCACTGAGTGTAGTAAGCCGGTATCAGTCAAACCCAGGGGAGAAACATTGGATAGCGGTAAAGAACATTCTCAAGTACCTGAGGAGGACTAAGGAGATGTTCTTGGTGTATGGCGGAAAAGACCTCCAGATTGAGGCCTTTGCTGACTCCAGCTTCCAGAGTGACAAGGATGATTCCAAGTCCATGTCGGGTTTTGTCTTTACCCTCAATGGAGGGGCGGTGTGTTGGAAGAGTTCCAAACAGGAAACCGTTGCAGACTCGACTATGGAAGCAGAATACATCGCTGCATCTGATGCCGCAAAAGAAGCTGTCTGGATAAGGAAGTTCTTAAAAGAACTTCAGGTGGTTCCGTCCATTGTTGACCCAGTACCTCTGTATTGCGACAACAACGGGGCTATAGCTTTAGCAAAGGAACCCAGGTCCCATCAGAGATCCAGGCACATCTTGAGGCGGTATCACCTGATCAGGGAGATCGTGGATCGCAAGGAGATCGAGGTTCGGAGGGTTGAACACTGCAGATCCATTCACCAAGGCCCTACCCCAGACTCAGTTCGAGCGGCTGATCGAGATGATAGGTCTTCGATACGCCAGTACATGGCCTTAGTGCAAGTGGGAGATTGTTAGTGTATATGCCCTAGAGGCCATTACTGTATCATACTAGTCTGTATATTACTTGATGGAAGCTTGGGATATTCACCTTGTATAAACAATCTTGCTCAATATAGTAGTATGCTACTTGGTTTGTTTCTACTTCAATGTGTACTTGTGTTTATTTCAGTATATCACTTATACGCATTAGTGGAGCCCTTAGGATCTTTGCTTGATTACCAGCGTTGTGATGGCAGTCACACTAGTGGGGGCTGGGTAATCTATAGGCACATCCTTATACAGGTCCCTAGTCGTAGGACTATCGAGACAGGGCATCGATACTCCGGAGTAGACTAGCGTATGCGCTTCTCATCCCAGTGTGGGAGATGGTCTGTCCCACAGCCATCAGTACGTCGTACTGGAGATAGTATACGGGTGCTCGTTGGGTTACGAGTACACTGGACAGGACTCGTCGGGAACTGACAGGTTGGTATTATACCTATCGTCAGTTATCAGTTCCCAGGTGACATGAGTACAGCTTAGTCCGCTGACTTGACACTGACACTTCGCCTCGAGTGTGTTCCCACTGCACTTTGATCACTACCCTACCACGGCTCAAAGGAGTCGTGCAAACAGGTGGTGGTTGGGTGCAGTCCCGAAGCACTTGGAGGCAGTGACGGTTAGACAGGATTCGTCTCTCCCGGTATTGGGGGTTGACATCGCGCTGTGTCTAGGAGAGCCATTACACGAGTAGTCCCTGGCCAGGGCAAGCGAGATATACTGGTAGGTTTCCAGTGTTATCTCAGGGTGTTTTGGGCTTCACTCCGACACGACTTGTACCGCTATTGGGGGACTGACGTTTTACCGCCCCCTAGGCCCGCCATGCGATGTATCAGACGAACAGACCGGACTGTACGGAGAATGTCACATTCAGACTCAGTAGGAGTTCAGATGGGGTTTCACCTCGTCAGCCTTCTTGTCGGCATCTACCTGGGGACCGTTACGCACAGCTAGTGCCGCTTGCGGTCTGTGGTTAAACCCACTGCCAGCGTAGTGTCGAGTCTTTAGAGTCCCACACAGAGGGTATTCGCCTCTGGGCAAAACAGAGTAGAGGTCGCATGGTTTTGCGACAGGGTTCGTTCTCATCCGCGCACTTATGCACGTTTGGAGTCCGGACGGATTACACTGGCAGGCTCTGGTTTGAGCCAGATACTGGTATATGTTTTTGGGGTTGCTTTTATATCTTGGTATTCTTGTTTTTCGGAACGAGAATGCAGGTGTGTATGCACAGTTGCTTGAGGCGGAGAATGAGGTTTTTCATTAGGGTTTCGGAACGGGTGCGTATGCACAGTTGACAGTCTTCATTTTCCAAACCCTAATGGATTTATATATTATCTATTAATAATAGTAATTAAATGAGAATTATGTTATGGTTGTTTTTTGTTGACTTGTTGACCTTGGTTGACTTGTTGACCATTGACCACTTTCATGCCTTGAAAGTCTTCCTTGATTCATGCTTACACTTCATTTAAAGAGGCATGATAGTGGTCATTCCAAAATTACCATCAACTATTCTTATTTCAATTATTATCATTTAGATAATTCATTTCTTTTGCAATATGGTTGCAAGAAAGAAATAATTGAGCTCATTCTATCATAACCTCTCTCTCTCCTCATTTCATCTTCTTCTTCCTCTTGAAAAGAGAAACCTTCTCATGTGTTGAGAATCATTCTCTTTAGAAAGAAAAGCAAACCCTAATCTCTCTCTACTCATTCTAGGATGAAGGTTTAGCAAGCCGGAAACCCTAGTTCACTCAAAGATCGAGGAAGAGCCCAAAGTCGAACCTTCGAGGTGGATCCATCTTCGACGGGAGAAGGCGACGTAAAGAGAACCATCAACCTCTACAAGGTTTGAAGAAGAAGGAGTTCAAGTTTAGGTATAACCATCTTCCATAGTAGCTAACTCTCTTTAGCTAGAATACTAGTTTTAGTTTAGACAACGATCCCGACCATGTTTAGTCCATGTTGCCTCTTGCGATAAAAATTCGTTTTTTATACCGTTTCCGCCTCCCCGTAAGCACCGGGGGTCGCAATATGGACTTACACGTTCGTCTATGAGTATCGCATATCTGCCTAGGGGGCTAGTAACGTCAGACCCCCAATAGCAGTATAAGTCGTGTCGGAGTGTAGCCCAATAACACCCTGAGATACTACTGGAGTACCTACCAGTAAATCTCCTGCCATGGCCATGGACTTTGTGTAATGGCTCTCCTAGACACAGCACGACCTCGCCCCCAATACCGGGAGAGACGAATCCCCTGCCGATCTACTCACGTGCCTCCATATGGCTCGGGACTGTACCCAAAAGCTACCTGTTTGCACGACTCCTTTGAGCCATGGTAGGGTAGAAATCAAAGCACAGTGGGAACTCACACAAGACAAATGACGACCTCAGGTCGATGAACTAACCTGTATACATGTCACCAGGGAACTGCTATCTGACGATAGATATAGTACTAACTAGCAGATTCCCGGCGAGTCCTGTCCGGTGTACTCATAACCCAATGAGCACCTGTATACATCTTAGGTGATCCAACTGACACCAGTGGCTTGTGAGACCGGCCACCGCCCCTCGTCGGGGTCTCGACTGTATACACTAATCTACTCCGGAGTATCGATGCCCTGTTTCGAAACTCCCGCGACTAGGGACCACAATTAAGGATATGCATATAAACCACCCAACTCTCACGTATATGATCGCCATCATACTGTTGGTGGTAAAGCAAGATCCTAAGGGCTCTATCAAAGTGTAACATGTAATCAGTCACCTGAACATGTACACGACTGATAAAGGCAAACCAGATAGCATACTATCATCTCGAGTAAGACTGTCCTACCGGTATTGGTCCTCCGTAATCATTGCAATCACGTACCTGCGATCCAATAATTGACTATGAGGGCACTATCTCCAACAATCTCCCACTTGCACTCAAGGCTAATTATTGCAATGTCGATTACTCACAGCCCGTGTGAAACCGAACATTCAACTCCTCTACTAATCAGTTTCACAAAGCCCGTTTGTAAAACTATTGTGTTCGAGAAATAGCCTCAGTGAGTGGATCCGCCTAGATGTTTCTTTCTATATCTCTCTTAATCTCAAGTTCGCGGACAAAGCCATCTCCCGAATTGAGTAATACCTGTCTTAGAATATGTCTGGATATCTGATGGGACCTAGTTCATAAATGAACTCCAAATCCAAACTTCTTAGACTGTATCGATCACTGAACCTAATCAGTATCCGGCACCATGCCACCCACACTATCCTCTTGGACCACCTGTCCATAATACTGTCCCTCTTCGTCAGAGGGAAAAATTATAACTCTGACAATCACTCTGTCAACCCTGTCACCTTTGAAGCCTGGAATGATAACCGTCTCCCGAAAGAGGATGCCATCATCAAATCCGTAGAACATGTACTTATGTTCTAAAACTGCTTCCTTATGTTTCTCCAGGATTGGATTAATACAAACTTATTGCATCTAGTGCAAAAACAACATCTGGTGTGGTACTTGACATCTCATGATTGACTCAGTTGCCTAAGCAAGTGATCTGTCAATCATGCACATCCCTCTCCCATTTAGTCTATACGACACCTTTAGAGATGGTGACTCCATCACCTGCAGGTACACCACCATGCTAGGAGTCAACTATTCTAAAAACCATTAGAATATCTGTCAAAGTACCCACATTGGGAAACTGCCCAAATCCAGATCTAAAACCATAGATCTAGAAACCAGAATGTCAAATATTATATCCATATCCTGTCTGGAGAAACAGCTGTGTGACGACCACAGTACAACCGATCGTAGTATAGGAATTTTACTTCCTACTCTGTGTATGTCATCCAAATACCATGACATCACACCCTACTACCTTCTTAACAGATCCATCCCCTATTCTGATTGAAGTCAAACCCATGACTGTCACATCAAAACTAGATGATCTATCTCCGCTATAACTGCTCTAGTCTATAAATAGACATAAGCTACTTGCCCACCATGCTTCCGCTGCTCCCACTGACTACGACAACCCTCCTACCGGGTCTCATAACCTGGAACAACAGTAGTGTCAAGTCTGGGTAGATAAGAACCTCCCTGTCACCGTTCTTGAGGCTACCGAAGTACCTCTCGGGTGTCTGAGGTTACCCACCATATCTGCGGAGTGGCTATTGGAATGTCAAACCTGATTGAATATATAGGTCCTATTAAATTTTCCGTAATCGTTCGCGGTTCTGGAATCACTTCCAGTTCTACCATACTCCCACTACTGTTTTCTGGAAAAGATCCATTTTACTAAAACTGTGGCGAGTCAAGAACAATATCATTGATCTTCCAAATGGTAGAATATCAACCCTCGTCATAGCCAGGGTCAACCCACAAACAGCCATTACAGAAACGTGCCCTAAGTTATCCAGAGTCTGGTTTTAAGCATAAGCTGGACAACTCCCCGTACCTTAACATCTTTTAAGGTATGATCCATTCTATATCCAATACAGAAACTTTGGCACTTATTTAATTGGAACCAGATTCAAATCATGCAGCTGTCTCCAGTGCATATCAACTTAATGGAAAGAGGCTAATCAGCATTACTCAACTTAGGATTCCATCCAATTATGAGTAACCTGAAAGAGAAACACGTTTCTCAAAACCATCACTATCATCTGAATACCAATCACAAGAATCTACATCTTCGATCTTTTTGAAGAATCCCGACACTTGTGACACCTGGTTCTCTACTTTATTCTTATACCCATAACTTCTCAAAACTTAGACCTTGTATTTCTACGAAACATTTGTCCAAATACTAGAGAAGTTATAAGTAAATAGAACATAGTACGAGGACCTACCCCTTTGTCCTGATGGACACTGGACAACATACAATACTCTGTATAAGTCCGCTGAGTTAAACAACTCAAAATCTGTGCGTCGTAGGTTGAAAACTGTACCCTGGCGATTTCCTCAAATATCACCAATTACAACGAATTCCGATATAATGAGGATAATCACCTAATTCCCAATAACTTACTCCCACTCATCATCTGTAAAACCATACAGATATGAGAATGAAACCTGGTAAATACATACCCTTGGAGTAAGTGTCTAATCGGGAAAACAGTTTTTCTTTAACAATGCACTGAAACATGAAAATGTTTCGTAGGGGTATCCAGGTATTCATAGTAATGCCTCTTCCAAAATCCAATTCATGACTTCAACCGTATATTTTATTGCCATCTCTCCAAATCCCTTTATTTGTCTTTAGTCGTTACCTTCTGTACACCATCGTTAGGCTAAATGGTTTTCTTCCTTCCCTACCGTTCGGCACCAGCCTATGGTTTGGAAGAAGACTATCCAGTAAGCATAATAGGTGTACCCTCCTAAACCAAGGAGTACTCATATCTTGAGAGAAGGTGATGATAAAAGTCAACTGAACAATACCTACGCGGTTTGGTCGTGAATGATAACAGTCGCAATTTACTTTGCCCTCTTTCTAATCCCTTTATTTTGTCTTTACATATTACCTTCTGGACACCCTACTTAGGCTAATTGGTTTTCTTCATTCCCTACCTTTCGGCACCTGTCTATGGTTTGGAATAAGACTATCCAATAAGCGTAATAGGTGTACTTTCCTAAACCAAGGAGCCCTCGCAACCTGAGAGAAGGTGATAATAAAAGACAACTGAATAAACAAATTCTATTTCTCCTGAACCTGGATCCATCCTCGAAGAAGTCCCTTCGAGTTCGTATATAACCATACGATGGATCTATCCAATGGAAGCGGATGTCCGTAGTAATACGGGTGTTCTGAGAAATTCAAAGGGTAAAAGAAGGAGTGACAATGACTTATGCAACATAGACAATCCAAAAGCCGGTATTTTAAGAAGATTCGGTCAACTTGGTCACTGAGTCATAGTCTAGGGTCGGTCAAAGGTCGCTGCCAAAGAGAGAGAGAAAAGAAACACTCTGCGTGCACTCTAACCTAGATCAGAATGGTTATCACTTTATCTAATCCGGAAACCTCCCACTGTCCTGTCAAATTCTCCTCCAAACCAGAAAGAAGAATCAATCGGGATCACCTGAAGAGTAAACCAACTCATCAGTGGGAATCGGGATCCAACTCTCATCGCATGATAACGTGATGGAATGCATCCACGTTACTCATACTCCAGAAGGTATGCGCATACTTGGCAAGTTTCAGTTTCTTTAGAAACTCCCGATCTGATTTTTGCCCCATGCTCTTATAACATTGGCTTTGGTCAAAATGTCATAAGTCACATGCCAAGTTCTACCCGTCACTATCTTGTCAATTTGAACCCACCCGCATATGCCCCTGACTTTGGCCAATCGGCAGAACGACTGTCCCAAACTAACTCATCTATCTATGCAACAATTGAACACCCAGCAGCTACCAAACAGTATGCCTTAACTTTGGCTAAAATACATAGCTTGAATACTACTGAATACTCAAAAGAAGTGACGGAGGGCTACGGCTGGTTTTTGGCGAAAAACCTTTAACGTAGTGAACTTGATATCGCTGAAGGAACCTGATAGCTTTTTTAAAATATAGTGGCGAAAACCTTTTGCTAAAGAGGTCATTCCCGGTGAAGGGATCTCGGCTCTTTCCTCGTGGAATGAGGTGCAGGATATTCCACTGAATACTGCGATGCAAAGCAACTTGTAATCGACTATAGTGAAGTTATTACCCTGACGCAAACTTCTGCCTAAGGGGTCAGTCCCGGTGAAGGGATATCGGCCCTTGCCCCGTCGAATGAGGTGCAGGATATTCCACTGAATACTGCTATGCATAACAAAAGGGAATGTCTTTGCAATAACACTTTTTAAATTTGTTCCAACAACTGAAAACAGGTTTGTTTTACTTTGCATTGATCAGAATCAACGCAGTCCCATCAATCAATCACACCAGAAAAGAACGAAAATAAAATGTACGTATATGCCATCCGCATTCGTCACTGGGTCCCGTCATCACCCGTTAGGTTACTTAACTAACGACAGAGCGGGGACTGGACTAGCACGGGTGTAAAACATATACAACATCTAATAGTATATAAACTAATATACAATAATCGCTCCAGGCGTGATAATATGCAACATTTCAGAAAAGTAATAAGCATCACAGAACAATACAGATAATCTGGGATCCCCGAGTTTCACAGAGCCGCTGCTGAAACCCGACGTTCCCCTGTCGTGTGGATAGCCTGTGCAATGAAACCTAGACCCCTACGGGTGCGGCAAGTTACCCGCCAAAACCTGAAGCGAGGCAGCCCCCTACAGCATAGTGAATGGACCACCCGGCACTTCACGGAATCCGGTAGCTTGAGCACCCCTCCTTGGGTCAACCTGTACCCCGTACGAGTGCGGCGAATAGTCTGCCAATTCTAGAGTGGGACCCCTCTGCCTCTCAAAGCCATGAGATGCGGACCCATTGCCCTCCAGAACCCGCTATCCGTGCACTCCGTCGCGGGGTAAAACCTAGTACAGTAATGAAAAATAGTACAACAGGTACATCGACCGCAACCTGGTCATACCCCAAAAGAATATTATACAACAGGCAGTGACGGCAGTCCACATGTTGGACGCTCGCCCCGCAATATCAAATGTACAAATAAAATCAAACTGCACTATCATTGCACACTGCTATCCACCACGACAAATCCGCAACATCACAGCACAACACAGAACATCAACGCGAATGTCACGTTCGCAAACCCGTCTAAAAGAACTATAGTAATCAGACGCGGTTTACCGATCAAATGACATTCCCGGTCGGAGATATAATATACGCACTGTAAACTAACATATTTAAATTTCGATCGACAAAATATCACAAAGTGGGCCCCACGAACAACTGGTGAACAGTAACAAAATCTGGGCCCAAAAGATATATACCAAAAACCCCAAATTCCAACAGAGAAGACACAGAGAAAATTTGGTGCACTGATCCCATAGAACGGCCGCGGATCCGCGGCCAAACCATGGGTTTGGCCGCGACTCCGCGGCGGTTTGGTGGGTTCACGTGCTCAAATTTTGTCGTTGTACTTCTGAAACCCTGCACAACTTTCTGTGATATATGGAATATTTTTAGGACACCATTTAAAATCGACAGAAACTGTCAAATTGAAAAAATGCGGTTTTTGATTTCCGGTTCGATCGATGTTTTAAACGCGTTAGCACAAGTTAGTATAGCAAAATGGTGAGGCTCTGATACCACTGTTAGTCTGCGCTAGCGCCTCGGCCGCCTACAGACGCCAAATGCGGAACAAAAAACTTTTTATTTGGCGCTATCGTATACTTTAACCCGGATCTGCCATTATTGCTAAACTAACAAACTGTAAAGAGTGTAGAAAGGTTATACCGAACGATCCGAGTCCTTCGTTCTTTAACCATCATCCCACGCTCCGTTGCGGCTGCACCGATCTCTTCGATCTCCGATCTACTCGTCCAGGTGGCACCACGTCACTGATTCTTTAAACGGGCTCCCGCCTCTGACTCGAGGCAACTCGGTCGTCAAGTTTGCTAAAAGAGACGACCAAGAATGATGTAGAGAATGAGTAAATGACTTTGTCTCGCTTCGTCCAAAACCATGGACGAACGGTTAATGAAGTTTCCGTGGGAATCGGGTGATGGAATGAAATGAGCTGTGAAATTCCATACACCCCAAAATCTATCATATCTTTTGTAACCAAATGAAAACATCAAGTGAGTATGAGAGAGAGGAGGGGCCGGCCATATATATGGAGGGGGGTGAGTGTAGGAGAGAAGAGGGTGACCTTAAGAAAGAAATATCATGTGTGAACAGAAGAAAAATATCCTTAAGCAAACAAAACCTCATTAATGCAAATGGTGATTCATTAACCTAGTCACCATTGCATTAATGGCTCCATTAAAGCACTAATGACTCACCATGTCAAGTCACCCTTTCTAGAACCTTCTAGAAGCATGACTCACCCTCATCCAAGAAAAGATAAATCCGTCTTTAACCGAATGTTAAAAGACGGCTGATAGAAAACTAGAAACTGGCAACTTCCAAAAGTGATCCTGAAACGACTTTCAGGATAACCCCGTAACTGTATAAATATACCCGCATTTGTATTACGACCGAATACAAATGCATCTGAGACAAAGATATTATACCTACTCAATATAATACTCGGATCCGGCTTAAACTAAAGCCGACCAGTATCATCTGCCCGAAAAAATAACACTAGCGTAAACGCACGTGCATTTTCCGAACTCTGCCATAAAACCATACGGCCTCTACAACGTTTCGCCCGAACTTGGGAAACTGTCTGTGGGGGACTCTAATGACTCGTTTGTTAGTGTATATGCCCTAGAGGCCATTACTATATCATACTGGTTTGTATATTACTTAATGGAAGCTTGGGATATTCACCTTGTATATACAATCTTGCTCAAAATAGTAGTATGCTACTTGGTTTGTTTCTACTTCAATGTGTACATGTGTTTATTTTATCACTTATACGCATTAGTGGAGCCCTTAGGATCTTTGCTTGATTACCAGCGTTGTGATGGCAGTCACACTAGTGGGGGCTGGGTAATCTATAACCACATCCTTATACAGGTCCCTAGTCGCAGGACTATCGAGACAGGGCATCGATACTCCGGAGTAGACTGGCGCATGCGCTTCTCATCCCAGTGTGGGAGATGGTCTGTCCCACAGCCGTCAGTACGTCGTACTTGAGATAGTATGCGGGTACTCGTTAGGTTACGAGTACACTGGACAGGACTCGTCGGGAACTGACAAGTTGGTATTATACCTATCGTCAGTTATCAGTTCCCAGGTGACATGAGTACAGCTTAGTCCGCTGACTTGACACTGGCACTTCGCCTCGAGTGTGTTCCCACTGCACTTTGATCACTACCCTACCACGGCTCAAAGGAGTCGTGCAAACAGGTAGTGGTTGGGTGCAGTCCCAAAGCACTTGGAGGCAGTGACGGTTAGACAGGATTCGTCTCTCCCGGTATTGGGGGTTGACATCGCGCTG
Organism: Agapanthus africanus; assembly: GCA_030015575.1. Lineage (NCBI taxonomy): Eukaryota > Viridiplantae > Streptophyta > Magnoliopsida > Asparagales > Amaryllidaceae > Agapanthus > Agapanthus africanus. Next base: position 315,278,841 of record CM057346.1, on the reverse strand, counting down.
TGTCTAGGAGAGCCATTACACGAGTAGTCCCTGGCCAGGGCAAGCGAGATATACTGGTAGGCTTCCAGTGTTATCTCAGGGTGTTTTGGGCTTCACTCCGACACGACTTGTACCGCTATTAGGGGAATGACGTTTACCGCCCCCTAGGCCCGACATGCGATGTATCAGACGAACAGACCGGACTGTATGGAGACTGTCACATTCAGACTCAGTGGGAGTTCAGATGGGGTTCACCTCATCAGTCTTCTTATCGACATCTACCTGGGGATCGTTACGCACAGCTAGTGCCGCTTGCGGTCTGTGGTTAAACCTACTGCCAGCGTAGTGTCGAGTCTTTAGAGTCCCACACAGAGGGCTATTCGCCTCTGGGCAAAACAGAGTAGAGGTCGCATGGTTTTGCGACAGGGTTCGTTCTCATCCGCGCACTTGTGCACGTTTGGAGTCCGGACAGATATTACTAGCTGGCTCTGGTTTGAGCCAGATACTGGTATATGTTTTGTAGGGTTCCTAGGCACCCTAATGAGGTCTCACAAGGCATCAACCATGCCAATTTCAAATTTAAACGGTGCCGAGAAACCCTAGAACGGATCGTTGGCTAGATTTCTAGGCGAAAAAGAAACTAGTTAACACTTAACTACAAGAATACGGAAATACAACCTTTGTAGATCCGGTCCTCCACCTCCACGGCTCCGTGATGAAGTCATCTCCGCTGTCCAAATCAAAATCCGGGCTCTAGCGTCGGCTTCATCGGAGAAAGAGCGGGCAAGGTCGTCGGCTTCGTGCCGAAGATGATCTACGTCGAGGCATCGCTAGATCAAGCTCCAACTTCACCAAGTGATGAAACTTGTGAAGGAAACACACTCTACTACTTGGCAAGAGGTAGAGGATGAAGAAATAGGAAGTGGGTAGACTTTAGATTTGGATTTCTCACTCATTTCATCAATCCACCATTGATGAAGTGAAGGTTTTCTTCAACTTGAAGAAGATGAAGAAGCAAATAGAATATGATAAGTATTATTCAAAAAGAATAATAAAATCAAATACTTATCATGTTCTAACCTAGGTTAAGTGTAGAGAATAAACCATGGTCACTTGGATGGGTTAGGGTTAAGTATGATGACAAGAATGGTTACTAAAGTCAAAGCTTCATGAAGCTTCAACTTAAAACAAAAAAGGCCACCATTCTTATCTTAATCCTTTTCAAATAAATAAATAAATAAATGAAAATGCAAAACCCTAATCAACACTTAACCATGGTTTAATTCTTTATACTTAACAACAAGATCATGTATCATCAAACATGATACAAATATGTGCACAAAAGTATATCACATATACTTCTTGCACATCAAGTGAGAAAATCCATTTAAAGTGAACCAATACTAGTTAATGCAATGCAATATATCAAATATATAATTATGCATTAAATCATTAAATCAACATTTGATTCAATGATCCGGTCATGTCGCACATAACCGACTAGAATCCAATGTATCGATTTATCGAATCAATGATTCGATAATTAGGTCATATCGAATGTAACCAATCGAAACATATATCGCGAGAATGAAATGCGGTATCACATACACGCATTATTCTCGGTCCTGCACATATCTCATATGCGCTCCTATTTCGTTTCGCTTGAGCCAGGAAACCTCTGTGTAGGACTCTAAAGACTCGTCAATACGCCGGTAGCAGATGATGATCATATCAAACACCCACAAGCCGCAAGCGGTCTGCTAAACGTAACGGCCACCCGGGTATTGAGCGATCTGAAGATCGACGAGCAAGCCCGCTTACACTCCAGTGAATCCAACCAGTAACACTACCGTACAGTCCGGTCTGATCGTCTGATATGTCGCATATCTCGCCTAGGGGTGGTAAACGTCAGACCCCAATAGCTCGATAAGTCATGTTGATATGAGGTCTATAACTATTCGAGAAACTACTGGTAACACTTACCAGTAAATCTCAGCAACCCTGGCCAGGGATTTCCTGTTATAGCCAATCGAACACAGCGCAACATCAACCCCCTATACCGGGAGAGACGAATCCCCTCCTATCGCTCATTGCCTCCATGTGACTCGGGACTGTACCCAAAAACCACCGTTTTGCACGCCCTCTTGGACGTGGTAAGATGGAAATCAAAGCACAGTGGGAACCACACAAGACTCTATGACGATCTCGGGTCAACAGACTACTCTGTACCAGTGTCACCAGAGAACTGCCATCTGACGTGAGGTATAATACTATCTGGGAGTTCTCGGCGAGTCCATCCAGTGTACCCAGTCTCCACTGAGCACCCGTATATCATCTCTGATGTCAAACACCAATGGATATGGGATCATCCATCGCCCATCTATATGGGTCGAGAAGGTATACGCTAGTCTACTCTGGTATATCGATGCCCCGTCTCGATATACCCACGACTAGGGACTGTGAAGGATGTACTCATGGACTACCATGTCCCCACTAGTATGATCCACATCATAGTCCAGGTAGTCAAGTACAGATCCTAAGGGCTTTACCAACATGTAACAGGGAGACAATCAGTGTACACGTTAAGGTAAAGATCAACCAGATAGCATACTATCATGTCGAGCAAGAAAGTCCTCCCTATATATGTCCCAGCATCCACTACAATATACATCCTATGTATAGTAATGGCCTCTAGGGCATACATATAACTAACATGTTTTGGGGTTGATTTTATCTCATTGTATTCATGTTCCTCGGAACAAGAATGCGGGTGTGTATGCACAGTTGATTGAGGCGGAGGAAGAGGATTTTCATTAGGGTTTCGGAACAGGTGTGTATGCACAGTTGACAGTCGCCTTTTTCCAAACCCTAATGAATTTATGAAATATCAATTAATAATATTAATTAAATGAAATTGTGTCATGGTTGGATTTGTTGACTTGTTGACCAAGGTTGACTAGTTGACATAGTTGAAAGTTTGACCATCATCATTACTTTACAAAGATGCTCTTTGATTCTAGCAAAATTCATTTAATGAATGTAATGATAATGGTCATTCCAAACCTTCCATCAACTATTTCATTTTATTATTATTGTTAATTTGATAATTCTTTTCATTTTGTTATGGTTGCAAAATGAGAAGGATATTATTGATTTCTATCATAACACTTCTCTCTCCTCACTTCTTCTTCTTCCTCCTCTAGTTCAAGGAGATCCCTTCTCATGTGTTGAGAATCCCTCTCCTTGAGATTAAAACACCCCAAAGCCACTCTCTACTCACTCTAGGGTTAGAGGTTTAGCAAGCCAAAGATCCTAGTTCTCTCAAAGTTCGAGAAGGAGCCCGAAGGTCGAACCCTCAGGTGGATCCATCTTTGACGGAAGAAGGCGACGAGGAAAGCACCATCAAACCCTACAAAGGTTTCAAGAAGAAGGAGTTCAAGTTAGGTATAACCTTTTATCCGAGTAGCTAACTCTCTTTAGCTTGATAGCTAGTTTAGTTTAGAAAAGATCCCGACTTTGATAGTCCATGTTGCCCTTTGCGCTAAAAATTTGATTTTTATACCGTTTCCGCCTCCCCGCAAGAACCGGGGATGGCAACGTGGACTTACAGTGGTATCAGAGACTAACTAAACTTAAACTAGCTTAGTAGTAAAGTGTATGGAAGTTCGAACGGAAAAAATCGCAAAAACCGGAAAAACAAAACCCTAACTTTCTGTTGAAAATTTTTGTGCTCTAAAATTAAAAAGTTTTACTCCTAAAATCGGTTCAGGGTTTTGTGAGAACACCCACCAAAAACGATCCCCTGATTCCCTCAATCCGCCGCGGTTCCGCGGCAATAGGTATGCATTTGCCGTGGAACCGCCGCCGTTTTGCTCCTCTCATGATCGGGTTTTGTGCAGTGATCTTCTGGTAGGGTTTTTGGATTTTTCAGATGGTTTATTTGTGCCCAGGTTTTCCAGAAAAGAAATTTGTTTTTGGTGGCCTATAAATCCGTATTTTTGTCGAACTTCACTACACTTTGACTATATTGGTTATATCTGTGATGTTTATATGTATTGAACGTCGGCTAATCGCTATATGTCGATTAGTCGGGGTTATACATATCTGTGATCTGTGTTTGATGATGGTTTGTGTATATGAATGCGTTGGACTGTCGCGGGTGAATAGCCGGGGTGAATGTGAGATGAGTGTTTCTTTTTCTTTCATTCATGTAAAATGTAAATTGATGTAATATTATTATTTGTATGGCCGCACAACCGGGTCGGGGTTGTAGCCGTCATTGTTTAATTCTTTTTACTGTTTTTGCTCCTAAGATAGACCCATGGAGGGGTGCACAAACTACCGGGTATCTCGGAGTGCCGAGTGGCCTACTCACGGCGTTGAGGGAGGTTGCTCCACTTCGGGTACTTGGCGGGTAGTTTGCCGCACCCGTAGGGGTCTTGGGTGGGGTATTGGCTATTCACCGCGACCGTGTAATCCGCTTTTCGTTGCAGGCTCGAAAGGATTGCGGATTACTAGTATATCCAATGTATTCATCTGTGATCTGTAATGTCTATCATTGCTATATATTTATAACTATTTAGGCGTTGCTTATGTTTTACAGCCGCGCTAGCCCAGCCCCCGCTCTGTCGTTAGTTAAGTAACCTAACGGGTGATGACGGGACCCCGTGGCGAATGCGAATGGCATAAGCGTACGTCATATTTTGGTTGTTTTCTGCAATGGTACGTTTAAATGATGGGACGCATTAAAAGAACTAATGCAAGAATATCACGCATTAAAAGAACTAATGCAAGATAATAAACCAAGCTAAAGTCGTTGGAACACTTTCGAAAAACCACTCGGTTCTTTTCAAAACTAACTTTTAAATGCGGAGCTTGAGCTACTCCTTTTAAAAGCTATCTCGTTCCATCGATTATATCAAGTTCACTACGTTCACGGTTTAGCCAAAACCATTCGTAGCCCTCCGTCGTTTCACATGAATAGTCAATAGTATTCAAGCTGTGTTTGTTGGCCAAAGTCAAGGCATAGTGATTGGTAGCTATTGGGTATTCATGTGCAGCATAGATAGATGCGTTGATTTGAAACAGTCGTACTGCCTTGTTGGCCAAAGTCAAGGGTAGGTACGGGTGGATTCAAATTAACCTGGAGAATGAAGGGTAGAACTTGACATGTGACTTATGATTTGTTGGCCAAAGTCAAGGTCATAAGAGCATGGGGCAAAAATCCACATCGGGAGTTTCATAAGTACTGAAACTTGCTAGATTTGCATACCATTTGGAGTGTGATGATTCTGGTAGGATTCCTTCAGTTTCGTCACGCGATGATATTTGGATCCCGATCCTACTGTGAGTATATGCTACTCCTCGGGAAATTTCTCACTAAACGATCAATGCTATAAACCTAGTAGGTGCCTAGAAAGGTGTTACCGGGGCTACGCCCCCAGGGAAAAGAGGTTCTTAAATTAAGAAACTTCGCGAAAGTGTTGGAAAACCTCCCTCGAAGTACCGACACTGGCTTGGCTGAACGGTTAAGCAAGTATTGTGCGGTGGGATTGATCCCGACTAATTCTTCCTTTATGGTTTGAGGAGGGATTCGAGAGACAGTGGGAGCCATCCTGTTTAGACAAATTAAAAACCATTCTAAACTTGCAAGAGCATCGTGCTGAGTGTTTCTTCTCTCTCCTAATTGCAGCGACCAATCAACATGACTGGACTTAAGTTACTTCTAGATAAAAACATACTGACAGGGCCAAACTACAAAGATTGGCTCAGGAATGTCAAGATGGCAATCACTTACGACAAGCTGGGGTATCTTCTTACCACCAAAGCTCCCCCCGTCCCAGGTCCCACCTCCAGCGTCGCGAATAAGGAAATCCGTAAGACTTGGGAGATTGATTGCGCGAAGGCCAAGTGCCTCGTGCTTGCCTCTATGGACAACGAACATCAGAGGAGGCACGAGAATATGGACCTGGAATCCCTATTTCTCCATACAAAAGAACTGTATGGAGAGCAGTCTCGTATCGCAAGATACAAAATATCGAAAAAGTTATTTTCGGCAAGATTGGCCGTCGGATCATCGGTAGAGGAACACGTGCTTAAGATGATTGGCTACATTGAGGAGCTCGCAGAACTTGGGACCACGTTGGAGAGTGAGCTCTATACGGACTTGATTCTCCAGTCCCTTCGTTCCACTTACGCCCAGTTTATACTGAACTTCAACTTACAAGAAAAAGAAGTTGAACTTTCAGAACTCCTCAACATGCTGAGGAGCGCAGAGGGCACCCTACAGAAAGGTAGGGAAACACCCACTTTGTTTGTAGGAGGATCTTCTTCTTCTAGGTCCAAGGCGAAAGCCAAGGGAAAGAAGAAGAAAGCCCCCGCCAAACCAAGGGGCGGTGTTAGTAAAGTGGATACGAAGGGGAAGGGAAAGGTAAAGGCAACAAAGATAGCGGGGAAGCTTGTGGGTAAAGAAGAATGCTTCTATTGTCATAAGAGTGGACACTGGAAGAAAGATTGCAGGGCTTGGAAGGCCAGGACACAGGAACTGAAGCAGGTTGCGGCTTCAGCTTCAGGTGTGTATGTTATTGAAAACTGTCTTTCAATAAACTCTACTTCCTGGGTATTGGATACCGGATCAGGATGTCATATCTGTAATTCGTTGCAGGCGTTGAGAAACCGTAGGGTTTTGAAGGCAGGTGACATGACCCTCAGAGTTGCGAACGGAGCTAGCATGGATGCTAAAGCCGTATGGGACTATCACCTGGGAATGTCAGATGGACATGTTTTGGTTTTACGTAATTGCTTTTTTGTACCTAACGCAACTTGTAATATCATTTCTGTATCTTTGGTTTCTAAAGAAGGTTATGAATTTGCGTTTGTAAGTAATGTTGTAAACATTCACCTTAATCAAGTTCTGATTGGGTCAGGTACACTGATCAATGGTATATACGTATTAAACCAACCACAGATTTTCAATGTCCAGAATACACACAAAAGAAAGCCTCCAGATATTAATCAGACTTTCTTATGGCATTGTAGACTGGGTCACATCAATGAGAGAAGGTTGACTAAGTTACATACAGAAGGATATTTGGATCCGTTCGAATATCAATCATATGCCACTTGTCAATCCTGTCTCAAAGGAAAGATGACGAAGACTCCGTTCACTGGACACGGAGTAAGAGCGAGCGAGCTCTTAGGACTCGTACACAGCGACGTGTGCGGTCCAATGTCTACACATGCGCGAAGCGGTTATTCTTACTTCATTACTTTTACGGATGACTTTTGAAGGTACGGTTATGTCTTCTTGATGAAACATAAGTCCGAAGCTTTTGAAAAGTTTCAGGAATATAAGAATGAAGTAGAAAAACAAACCGGCAAAAGTATCAAGATTTTAAGATCGGATCGAGGTGGAGAATACTTAAGTGCCGAGTTCCTGAATTACTTAAAAGAGAATGGAATTCTCTCTCAGCTTACAACTCCGTACACTCCGCAACATAATGGTGTATCGGAGAGACGGAACCGGACCCTATTGGATATGGTACGGTCCATGATGAGTAACGCCGAGTTACCACGATCTTTCTGGGGGTATGCGCTAGAATCAGCTGCATACCTTTTGAACCGAGTTCCTACTAAAACTGTGCCTACCACACTATTTGAGATGTGGTGTGGGAAGAGGCCCCATCTTAATCACATTAAAATATGGGGATGTCCAGCTTTTGTCAAAAAGCAGCATGCGGACAAGCTCGAGGCACGCTCAGTGCAGTGCAAGTTTGTGGGATATCCAAAGAACTCCAAGGGATATTTCTTCTACTGTGAAGAGGAACATAAAGTTCTTGTTTCTCGTCATGCCTACTTCTTGGAAACTGAGTTTTTGGAAAACCAGATAAGTGGGAGCACAGTAGAACTGGAAGAAATTCCAGAACCACAGACTATTACTGAAAGTTTAGTGGAACCAGAAGGTTCAAAAGAACATGACATTCCTACGCCGCTCCGCAGGAGTAGTAGGCAGTCTCATCCGCCCAAGAGATACTATGGTTTTCTCATAGACGGGGATAGAGAGGTTGCATCATAGATTATGATGAGCCTACTATCTTCCAACAGGCCGTTCAGAGCGTTGACTCGGTAAAATGGCTGGATGCAATGCGGACCGAAATGGAGTCCATGTACACCAACAAAGTATGGACGTTGGACATTGCTCCAGACGGGGTAAAAGTCGTAGGATGCAAGTGGATCTTCAAAAGGAAGATTGGTGTAGATGGACAGGTTGAGACCTATAAAGCTAGACTTGTAGCAAAGGGTTTTCGTCAAAGACCTGGTTTGGACTATGACGAAACCTTTTCTCCAGTAGCTATGCTGAAATCCATTCGGATCCTTCTTGCCATTGCTGCCTTCCACGATTATGAGATTTGGCAGATGGACGTAAAAACCGCTTTTCTAAATGGAAATTTAGAGGAGTGTGTCTATATGGACCAGCCAGAGGGTTTCATTCAGAGTGGGAGCAGCGGAAAGGTGTGCAAGTTGCTTAAGTCCATTTATGGAGTAAAGCAGGCATCGCGGAGTTGGAACATCTGTTTTGATGAGACGGTCAAGGAATTTGGCTTTATCAAAAATCCAGATGAACCATGCATCTATAGTAGATTTGTAGCGAGAACTGTAGTATTCCTCGTTTTATACGTGGATGACATTCTCTTAATAGGAAATGACATTCCTATGCTACAATCTGTCAAGGGATTCTTGTCACACAGGTTCTCCATGAAAGACCTGGGTGATGCCTCATACATCCTGGGGATCCGGATCCATCGTGATAGATCCAAGAGGATATTAGGACTTTCACAGTCCAGGTACATCAACACTATACTGAAGAGATTCAGTATGGAAGATTCCAAGCGCGGTAACCTACCGGTTTGTCATGGGATCACCCTCTCTAAAGAGATGTCTCTCAAGACTGATTTAGAGAGGGATCGCATGTCTATTTTACCCTACGCTTCTGCGGTAGGCTCTATAATGTATGCGATGTTGTGTACCAGACCGGATGTAGCTTATGCACTCAGTGTGGTAAGCCGGTATCAGTCTAATCCTGGGGAGAAACACTGGATAGCAGTAAAGAACATTCTCAAGTACCTGAGAAGAACTAAGGAGATGTTCTTGGTGTATGGTGGAAAAGACCTCCAGATCGAGGCCTTTGCTGACTCTAGCTTCCAGAGTGACAAGGATGATTCCAAGTCCATGTCGGGTTTTGTCTTTACCCTCAATGGAGGGACGGTGTGTTGGAAGAGTTCCAAACAGGAAACCGTTGCAGACTCGACGATGGAAGCGGAATACATCACTGCATCTGATGCCGCAAAAGAAGCTGTCTGGATGAGGAAGTTCTTGAAAGAACTTCAGGTGGTTCCGTCCATTGTTGACCCAATACCTCTGTATTGCGACAACAACGGGGCTATAGCTTTAGCGAAGGAACCCAGGTCCCATCAGAGATCCAGACACATCTTGAGGCGGTATCACCTGATTAGAGAGATCGTGGATCGCAAGGAGATCGAGGTTCGGAGGGTTGCTTCAGAAGAAAACACTGCAGATCCATTCACCAAGGCCCTACCCCAGACACAGTTCGAGCGGCTGATCGAGATGATAGGTCTTCGATACGCCAGTACATGGCCTTAGTGCAAGTGGGAGATTGTTAGTGTATATGCCCTAGAGGCCATTACTGTATCATACTGGTTTGTATATTACTTAATGGAAGCTTGGGATATTCACCTTGTATATACAATCTTGCTCAAAATAGTAGTATGCTACTTGGTTTGTTTCTACTTCAATGTGTACATGTGTTTATTTTATCACTTATACGCATTAGTGGAGCCCTTAGGATCTTTGCTTGATTACCAGCGTTGTGATGGCAGTCACACTAGTGAGGGCTGGGTAATCTATAAGCACATCCTTATACAGGTCCCTAGTCGCAGGACTATCGAGACAGGGCATCGATACTCCGGAGTAGACTGGCGCATGCGCTTCTCATCCCAGTGTGGGAGACGGTCTGTCCCACAGCCGTCAGTACGTCGTACTTGAGATAGTATGCGGGTGCTCGTTAGGTTACGAGTACACTGGACAGGACTCGTCGGGAACTGACAAGTTGGTATTATACCTATCGTCAGTTATCAGTTCCCAGGTGACTTGAGTACAGCTTAGTCCGCTGACTTGACACTGGCACTTCGCCTCGAGTGTGTTCCCACTGCACTTTGATCACTACCCTACCACGGCTCAAAGGAGTCGTGCAAACAGGTAGTGGTTGGGTGCAGTCCCGAAGCACTTGGAGGCAGTGACGGTTAGACAGGATTCGTCTCTCCCGGTATTGGGGGTTGACATCGCGCTGTGTCTAGGAGAGCCATTACACGAGTAGTCCCTGGCCAGGGCAAGCGAGATATACTGGTAGGCTTCCAATGTTATCTCAGGGTGTTTTGGGCTTCACTCCGACACGACTTGTACCGCTATTAGGGGACTGACGTTTACCGTCCCCTAGGCCCGACATGCGATGTATCAGACGAACAGACCGGACTGTACGGATACTGTCACATTCAGACTCAGTGGGAGTTCAGATGGGGTTCACCTCATCAGTCTTCTTATCGACATCTACCTGGGGATCGTTACGCACAGCTAGTGCCGCTTGCGGTCTGTGGTTAAACCCACTGCCAGCGTAGTGTCGAGTCTTTAGAGTCCCACACAGAGGGCTATTCGCCTCTGGGCAAAACAGAGCAGAGGTCGCATGGTTTTGCGACAGGGTTCGTTCTCATCCGCGCACTTATGCACGTTTGGAGTCCGGACAGATATTACTAGCTGGCTCTGGTTTGAGCCAGATACTGGTATATGTTTTGGGGTTGATTTTATCTCATTGTTTTCATGTTCCTCGGAACAAGAATGCGGGTGTGTATGCACAGTTGATTGAGGCGGAGGAAGAGGATTTTCATTAGGGTTTCGGAACAGGTGCGTATGCACAGTTGATAGTCGTCTTTTTCCAAACCCTAATGAATTTATGAAATATCAATTAATAATATTAATTAAATGAAATTGTGTCATGGTTGGATTTGTTGACTTGTTGACCAAGGTTGACTAGTTGACCATAGTTGAAAGTTTGACCATCATCATTACTTTACAAAGATGCTCTTTGATTCTAGCAAACTTCATTTAATGAATGTAATGATAATGGTCATTCCAAACCTTCCATCAACTATTTCATTTTATTATTATTGTTAATTTGATAATTCTTTTCATTTTGTTATGGTTGCAAAATGAGAAGGATATTATTGATTTCTATCATAACACTTCTCTCTCCTCACTTCTTCTTCTTCCTCCTCTAGTTCAAGGAGATCCCTTCTCATGTGTTGAGAATCCCTCTCCTTGAGATAAAAACACCCCAAAGCCACTCTCTACTCACTCTAGGGTTAGAGGTTTAGCAAGCCAAAGATCCTAGTTCTCTCAAAGTTCGAGAAAGGAGCCCGAAGGTCGAACCCTCAGGTGGATCCATCTTTGACGGAAGAAGGCGACGAGGAAAGCACCATCGAACCCTACAAAGGTTTCAAGAAGAAGGAGTTCAAGTTAGGTATAACCTTTTATCCGAGTAGCTAACTCTCTTTAGCTTGATAGCTAGTTTAGTTTAGAAAAGATCCTGACTTTGATAGTCCATGTTGCCCTTTGCGCTAAAAATTTGATTTTTATACCGTTTCCGCCTCCCCGCAAGAACCGGGGATGGCAACGTGGACTTACATCGTCAGTACCCTGGCAGTGGGTTTAACCACAAACCGTCAGCGTCACTAGCTATGCGTAACGGCTACCCATGGACTGACCTCAAGGGAGGCCGATGAGCGAACTCATCCGGAAACCCTACTGAGCCTAACAGTGACAATGTATATACAGTCCGGTCCGTTCGTCTATGAGTATCGCATATCTGCCTAGGGGCTAGTAACGTCAGACCCCCAATAGCAGTCTAAGTCGTGTCGGAGTGTAGCCCAATAACACCCTGAGATACTACTGGAGTACCTACCAGTAAATCTCCTGCCATGGCCATGGACTTTGTGTAATGGCTCTCCTAGACACAGCACGACCTCGCCCCCAATACCGGGAGAGACGAATCCCCTGCCGATCCGCTCACGTGCCTCCATATGGCTCGGGACTGTACCCAAAAGCTACCTGTTTGCACGACTCCTTTGAGCCGTGGTAGGGTAGAAATCAAAGCACAGTGGGAACTCACACGAGACAAATGACGACCTCAGGTCGATGAACTAACTTGTACACATGTCACCAGGGAACTGCTATCTGACGATAGATATAGTACTAACTAGCAGATTCCTGGCGAGTCCTGTCCGGTGTACTCATAACCCAATGAGCACCTGTATACATCTTAGGTGATCCAACTGACACCAGTGGCTTGTGAGACCGGCCACCGCCCCTCGTCGGGGTCTCGACTGTATACACTAGTCTACTCCGGAGTATCGATGCCCTGTCTCGAAACTCCCACGACTAGGGACCACAATTAAGGATATGCATATAAACCACCCAACTCTCACGTATATGATCGCCATCATAATGTTGGTGGTAAAGCAAGATCCTAAGGGCTCTATCAAAGTGTAATATGTAATCAGTCACCTGAACATGTACACGACTGATAAAGGCAAACCAGATAGCATACTATCATCTCGAGTAAGACTGTCCTACCGTTATAGGTCCTCCGCAATCATTGCAATCACGTACCTGCGATCCAATAATTGACTATGAGGGCACTATCTCCAACATAGGTCCTGCCTCAATCATTGCAATCACGTACCTGCTATCCAATAATTGACTTTGAGGGCACTATCTCCAACAGGGGTCACTCCCGGTCAAGGGATCTTGGCCCATGCCTCGTCGACTGAGGTGCTGGATATTCATAACTGAATACCACTGTGCAAAACAAAAGAGAACGTCCTTGTAATAACAGCTTTTTGAAAATTGTTCCAACAATATCAAACAGGTTTGCTTAGCTTGCATTGATCCGAATCAATGCAGTCCCATCAATTGATCACACCGATAAAGAACGAAAATATGATGTATGTATATGCCATCCGCATTCGCCAATGGGTCGCATCATCATCCGTTAGGTTACTTAACTAATGACAGAGCGGGGAATGGACTAGCACGGGTGTAAAACATATACAACATCTACTAATATATATATCAATATATAATAATCGCTCATGGCGTGATAAATGCAACATCACAGAACAATACAGATAATCTGGGATCCCCAGGTTTCTTTTGAGCCGCAACTGAAACCCGACGTTCCCCTGGTCGTGTGGATAGCATGTACAATTAAAACCTAGACCCCTACGGGTGTGGCAAGTTACCCGCCAAAACCTGAACCGAGGTAGCCCCCTTCAACAATGTGAATGGACCACCCAGCACTTCACGGAATCCGGTAACTTGAGCACCCCTCCTTGGGTCAACTTATATCCCCTGCGAGTGCAGCGAATAGCCTGCCAATGCTAGAGTAAAGCCCCCTCCGTCTCAAAGCCATGAGATGAGGGCTCGTTGCCTTCTGGAACCCGGCTATCCGTGCACTCCACCTTGGGGTAATCATAGTACAGAAAATAAAATATGTACAACGGGTACATCGACCTCAACCCGATCGTGCCCCAAAAGAATAATATACAAACAGGCAGTGATGACTGTCCACATGTCGGACGCCCGCCCCACAATATCAAATGTACAAATATAACCAAATTGTACCACCATTGCACCAGGCCATCCACCACGACAAATTCGCAACATCACAGCACAACACAGAACATCAACGTGAATGTCACGTTCGTGAATCGGTCTAAAAGGTCTATAGCGATTAGACAAGATTTACCGATCAAATGACATTCACGGTCACATATATAATGTAATGCACTGTAAACTTTAACCAATATTATAAAATATCGAATCCGAAATAACCTCCGAATTACCTAGAAAAACTGATAAAACCATATCCAAATTAGGCCGAACAAACAATACCACTGCACCAACTTCCCAGAGACCTGCGTGAAGCCCAAATACGAAGCCCAAACACATCAATGGAGCCGGCCTGGCCGGAAAATCATGGTAGGTGGCCGTTTTTTTTCAGGTGACAGGGGCTCATTTTTGGGATGTGGTCATATGGTCTCATGGGTGGTCTTCTGCACTTATTTAAAAAAAAATTCTGAACACATTTAAAATTAACAGAGACTTGGACAGCAGTGGCAGTGTTTGGGTTTAGTTTCATTTTCAATAGATTAACATTGTTTAAAACAAGCTAGCTAAGGTCAATGGCGTGGCTCTGATACCATGTAAGTCTTCGGTAGTTCCCCGGCCGTCGATCCGAGGCCAAAATGCGGAAACAAAAACTTTTCATAAACTTGAAACTGGCGCTAACGCAGACATTAATCCCGGATCGAACCATTAACATTAAACTACCAATCTAAAGAGGGTTAGAAAAGCTATACCGATTGATTTGTGTCCTTCGGTCTTTAGCCACCATCTTTAGCTCCTTGCGGCATCTCCGATCTCGCTCGATCTCCGGTCTCCTCGTCGGAAAGGGCACCACATCTATGAATCCTTTTACGGGCTACCGCTTCAAACCGAAGCAACACGGAAACGAAATTTTCTACCCGACGTATCCAAGGTGAAGTAGAGAATGTGTATGATAACTTTGTCTCTTGACACTCTAGGATTCTCAACACATGAGATGGTTAGAGTGGAGGTAGGAGATGATGCCATGGTGGATGTTGTGAGCAAGAAGAGGAAGGAAAAGAGAAGAGGCTTTTCTTTTCTTAATGTGTTGGAATGATAATGAGAGCTAGAATAATCAAAAACACAAGAGCAAACCCAAGCCATATGGCTGCCCTCTCTCTCTCCTCATATCATTTCAACACATTAAATCAATCCAAAATGTGACATATGCAAAAATAAAGAGACCGTGAGTCACTCGATTGCATGTGTCACAATAAATGCACTTCATGATGAAATCCACTCACAATTTCCACCATTTGTAAACATTAACCTAAATGTTTTGTCCAATAAAAAGAACGGTATCATCTAAAGTAAACTCATGACGGATCACAAGAATACCCCTCACCTGTATATACATACCTGCATCCACATTCCTACTGAATGCGAATGCAATGAGACGAAAGCAATCCAACAAATCTAATACTAGGATCCGGCTTAAACCAAAGCCCACGAGTATGATCCGTCCGATCATGATCCATGCACTATTGCACGTATATGATCGAACCCTGCCATAATATCATACAGCCTCTACAACGTTTTGCCCGAAACTTGAGAAACTGTCTGTAGGGGACTCTAAAGACTCGTCAATACTTTGGCTGTGGATTTAACCACTAGCACGTCAGTGGTACTAGCCGTACGTAACGGGCTACCAGGTATTGACCAAAATGGAGACCGATGAGCGAACTCATCCTGACACCCTACTAAGGCTGTCAGTGACAAAATCCGTACAGTCCGGTCCATTCGTCTATGAGTATCGCATGTCGGGCCTAGGGGGTTAGTAAAAGTCAGACCCCCAAAAGCCGTACAAGTCGTGTCGGAGTGTAGCCCAGAACACCCTGAGATACTACTGGAATACCTAGCTGTAAAGCTCCTTTGCCTTGGCCAAGGGCTTCGTGTAATGGCTCTCCTAGACACAGCGCAATCTCACCTACAATACCGGGAGAGACGAAACCCCTGCCAATCCGCTCATTGCCTCCATGTGGCTCGGGACTGTACCTAACTAAACCTTGTTTGCACGACTCCTTTGAGCCGTGGTAGTGTAGTAATCAAAGCACAGTGGGAGCTTACACAAGACAAATGGAAATCTCAGGTCGATGAACTAACCTGTACATAAGTCACCAGGGAACTGCTATCTGACTTCAGGTATAATACCAACTAGCATGTTCCCGGCGAGTCCTGTCCGGTATACTCATAACCCAATGAGCACCTGTATACATCTTAGGCGAACCAACTGACACCAATGTCTTATGAGACTGTCCACCGCCCCTCGTCGGGGTCTCGACTGTATACACTATTGTACTAATGGAGTATCGATGCCCAGTCTTGAAACACCCACGACTAGGGACCACTTTAAGGATGTGCTTATAGACTACCCAACTCTCACGTATATGATTGCCATCATACTGTTGGTAGTCAAGCAAGAATCCTAAGGGCTACATCAACATGTAATAGTGATCTGTAATATCACCTAAAGCTGTACACGATGATAAAGATAAACCTGATAGCATACTATCATCTTGAGTAAGACTGTCCTAACGGCATAAGTCCTCCCTCAATCATTGCAATCACGTGCCTTCGATCCAATAATTGACTTTGATGGCACTATATCCAACATGTTGTGGGTCTACCCAGGACCAGTCGGGGGTATGACTCCATTTGGGTGATTGTTGATCGGTTGACAAAAGCGGCTCACTTTCTTCCAGTGAAGACCACTTTCGGTTATGCTCAGTTGTATATAGATGAGATTTTGCATTTGCACGGTGTTCCCACATGCATTGGATTTGAAAGAGGCACCCAGTTTACTAGCCGTCTTTGGCAGAAGCTTCAGGAAGCTTTGGGTACCCGGTTGACTTTTAGCACCGCTTTCCATCCGCAGACCGAGGTCAGTCAGAGCGGACGATACAAACTCTTGAGGATATGCTTCGGGCATGCGTGCTTGATTTGGTAGCAGTTGGGATCATCACTTGCCATTGATTGAGTTCTCCTACAACAACAGTTTTCAGATGGCGCCTTTCGAGGCTTTATATGGTAGGAAGTGTCGATCGCCGGTCTGTTGAACCGAACTCTGTGAGAGTAGGGTTTTGGGATCCCAGCTAGTTTAGGAGACTACGGAGATGATCCAAATGATTCAGGACAGAACGAGAGCATCCCAGTGCAGACAGAAGTCTTATGCCGACCGTCGTCGTCGCAGACTTGAGTTCACAGTTGGAGATCATGCATTCCTATGGATTTCTCCGATGAAGGGCCTTATGAGATTTAGGAGGGAAGGGAAGCTCAGTCCCAGATTTGTAGGTCCCTTCGAGATCCTTGAGCGAGTTGGTACCGTTGCCTATCATTTGGCGCTCCCGCCCAGTTTTCCGGATGTTCACCCCGTGTTCCATGTGTCGATGCTTCATAGAAACCTTCTTGATCCTTCTCACATGATTCAGCACGAGACCGTTTAGCTTGAGCGTGATCATTCGTTCACCGAGCAGCCGATAGTTATATTGGATCGGCATGTGAAGAAACTTCGGTCAAAGGTCTTGCAATCTGTGAAGGTTCTTTGGCGTAGCCCGACTAGTGAGGATATCACTTGAGAGGCTGAGAGCGAGATAAGGAAGAAATTCCCTCATCTCTTTGAAGGTACGCTTGTAAGAATTTTTAATTCGGGGACGAATTTTCTTTAAGGGGGAGATTGTAACACCTTAGAATGCGATTAGTGTTAATTAAGAGATAATGTGGGTTTTTAAGCAAAAGTTAACCAAATCGGGTTTCTCACATTTTATATCAATTAATTAATATTTTATTATTATTATTTGATATGGCTTGCACACACACGTACACGTTAATGTGAGGGTTAGTTAGTGTTAATTTCGTTAAGTGACCATGACACCTTAAGCAATCCATGCTTTAGCATAACCTTGCTTTAACCATACCTAGATATTTTGTGAGAAATCTCTCTTTTGGATTGAGAGGAGGTGGCTAGTGAGTCATGAGCGTTATTAATGAGAGCATTAATGGCGGTGAGGGAGAGAGTGAGATTAAGCTTTTGTTTCATCCTACACTCACCCCTCACCATTATTTCCCTCACTCTCTCATTCTTCTCTCCTTCTCAAATATTCTTCATCTCCTCACTCCCAAACCGAACCCTCACCTTCTCTTCACAAATCCTTGCAAAAAACTTCATAAAATCCATGGAAAACACTTCTAATATCTTGATTTAGCCACTTGGTTGCCTTGGAGTTTGGAAAGCTAGGATTTTTGAGCAAGAGTGGCTAGGTAATGTCCTCGAACTGATAGTTAGGAGTTGTATTGTTGTGTTTCCTTGTTGTTATGAATTAGAGCACTAAAGGTAGCATTTTATGCAAAAATCGTATTTTTAGTGTCAACTTTGAGTCTCTGGGATCTGCTGTAGAACCAGGTGTTTTCTGGAAAATTTCCCATCACAGTGACATAGTGTTGAGGTATAGAACCCACCTTAAAAACCTAAGACCAACCCTTAATGATTGGGCCACATATTTAATGTTTCTGGCCACAAATTGCGGCCAGAGTGAGGGCTGGGGTGTTGGGGTTTGGCCGTCGCGTCTCTGTGGTTGTTTATGGTCTAGTGGTACTTGCAACTTTCACAAATTTTTAGTGTATCAAAATCTGGGACCATTTTGCTATATTCTAGTGTTTTGAGTATGCGCGTTATGTTATCCGACACGGTTCGTGATATGGTGTACTGTTACACTTGGGCTGGTGTTGGTGTGTCGTCATGCACGTTAGCCGTTAGACGAACACTTGTGGGTCGGATTAGAGTTGGTACGTTGGTCAAACGTCTTGTGTACGTGATATTGATCGATTTCTAAGATTTGCACTGGTTATGTTTTGTGTTAATAGGATCGCAGGCGGGGACTTCGGACGGTGCGAAGAAAGGGAAGCATGTAATTAGATTTACCTAGCCCGCGATTGTCGGTGAGTAGATTTACCATCTACGGGGAATTCGACCGCATGGCATTATGCGTCAGTGTAGCGTTTTGAAAATCGTTTCGGTGAAATTTCGAAAAAATCGGAAAAATAAGGGGGTTTTCTGTAAAATGTCAAAATACAAATATCTTATTATAAAAATTAAATATACATATTATAGCTATGTAATTGCTATTATTTGGTGTTTATTGAGCCGCTGGTGAAATTTCAAATTTTCTGAAAAAAATATTATTTTATTATTATTTAAGCCGTCACTAATACATTTAATTAGGGAAAATTACAAATTGGAATGAGTTGAAACAAATTTTGTGCATCATAAAACATTAAATAAAATTTTATCATGTGGTTTTTGGAACGAAATCATTTGCCAAAACGGTTTGGAAATTATTGAAGAAAAAAGGCTTTTTTTTTAGCGTAAATGGATGTTTGGGATATTGTATTTATCATTTTTCATTATCCCACACCCGTACCCACACCCACACACCCCCACTTACTCCCCCCCTGGCTGATTTCAGCAGCCACCATTCTTTTTCCCCACTTGATTTTCAAAGGAAAAGAAATGAAAGAAATGAAAAGAAAATGGATAAATGAGGTGGACTTTTGACTTGGGTTGACCTTGACTTTCACCCCCACTTTCTCTACCTCCCTCTCTCTCCTCTCCCACTCCAATTCTAGCAGCCCTCCCCTCTCCTACTGCAGCAACAGCCCCTCCCCCTTTCCCTTCTCTTTTCTCTTCAAAACTTCATCAAAAATTGCCCCAAAATCCATCAAAAAAATCCCAAAACCCAAATCCGACTCCTACCCATTTTAGCTTAGCCAAAATTGCATGGATCTAGGGAACAAGATTCCAATTTGGGAGGCTATGTGTGTGCTTGTGGATCTTCATATATTTTTGGGTATAATTCTAAAACTTTTTGCTTAAATTGTTACTTGTTTCTTAAAGCTAATTTAAATTAAGTGTTAACTTGGATATGTGAGTTTAATTGCAAGTTTTGGATTTCAAGTTAGGGTTTGTTGTGGAAATGAGTTGTGTTTGATTGTGCATGGTTTAGTGAAGTGGTTTAACATAATTAGTTTTGTAGAAAACTAATCTAGTTGTTAATTACAAGTTGTTACTTGAAAAATTGTGTTAATTTGCTAATTGCTTACTAGGTTTTTGAAATTTGTTAAATTCTTGGGATTAAAAATGTGATTAGGGTTTTCTTGGATTTATTAACTTTATTAAGTGTGGTTTAATGCATTGGATCATGCAAATCTAAGCTAGATTGTAGTTTGTGCATTTTTGCTTTGAAATTGTTAAAAAAGGGTATTTTTGTAAACTAGAATATTAGGATTTTTGGAATTTAATGAGATTAAATTCCGGAAATTGTTTATACGACTTATTTAAGATATTTAATAAGTATATTGGCCGCTACTTTCATTTAAACATCATGTTTTGTACAAAAACGGCGAATTGTGCATGCTAGATTTTCGGAAAAATGACTTTTTAAGTGAAAATGGGGTTTTTGTGAGTTTTAACCTAGTTTATATTAAAATTAGTGTTCGTGAATGTGCAAATGAGTGTGATTGGATTTTTCTCGATGGTTTGACGTTTGTACATCGACATCGAGGGTTGGTTTTACTATTCTTGCATACGTAGGCGATAGGTTTGGACCTATGCGTGATACGCGTGCCGATTTGATTTTCGTATGCCGTTTCGATCTCGAATTTAGTTTTAATGCGATATGGTGCGTTATGATATGTAGGTACCCCCACGTGGACTTCGAGACGACAAGCAAGCGCGTGGCGACGTCGGCACCGGCGAGCGAGGACCAGGTGAGTAGATTTATATCTACGGGGAGAAGTCGGGTGGATGGCGTATAGCACCCCCGCAGTTCGTGGTGATGTATACGAATACGTATACATACATATATATATATTTTGACTATAATTTGTTTGATATTATTGATGATATAGATATTTGGTGTTCTTGGATGATTTAGTGTCGCGAAACCCTAGAGTAGTGGTCGCACCACACATGCACACACACACCATACTTGCATACTTTCTTCTTTCATTTGCGCTTATACGGGATTATATAGTTATGTGTTCACATGGGTATGGGACTATGTGTTCACATACGGATTGAGGATGATAGTACTTGGGATTTATGATGAGTCGATGAGATTTGATTTGAGGCCGTGAGATCGGTGATATAGCATGGTTCGTATCTTAGATACGACATGACGTTGTAGCGGGTCCTTGACGTAGTGTTTCACACACGTCCATGCATACGTAGGCTGTATCAGTATGGTACTAGGCGTAGATCAGTACCCCGATCATGATATTTGATAAAGAGGACACCAGGTGAATAGTATGATGAATGTGATATTGACCCGTACCCAGATTGGGATGTCGTACGACGGATTTACGTACGAGCTATATTGATGATTGATCCGCACTCTTGACATTGGGATGCCTGATTATAGATATGGTATCGGATATGATATTATTGAGGCGAGATCACCGACTATACATATACAGGTATGTATATGTATCGACTCAGATGATAGGCGGTTTCCTTACCTGTAGTTCAGCTTGTAGTTCAGCCGTATAGTTTAGTGTAGTTGTTAGATTAGATTAGACTTCTTACCTATTTCAAAAACTAACGAATCGTGGGCATTTTTAAAGACAGCTCAAGGGAATCTACGGATATTTCAAAAACGACATATCTTTTCATAAAAAAAAAAAACACCGTAGCCCCTATTTTCAAAACCCCATGATTCGTGTTATTTCAAAAGGCACCATTTGTAGGACTTTTATTAGATTATTGCAGATTAGTTATCGTTGTGTCTAGTATTCAGCTCCCGCACATTTTTGCTGTTCGCTCTGCCTCGCATATTTATTTTGCTGCATATTCCATTATTGATATCATGCTGTTAGGACACCAGCACCATTACCGATGATGCGTATGTACCACGTACACCTACTTGCCGGCTCACACACATCTTCATCGGTAATTGCCATGTCACGTACACTTTAGAGAATATAATTGCTTGACTTAGATTGTTAGCTAGTAGTGTTGACATGATATTAGTGTACTTCCCTTATATGCCATTTTAGACATTGTAGTTATTACCTACCACTTCATGCATACTGTTATTCAGTTGTTCATGCCTAGTTCATTATCATTGACATATGCACTTGTGATGATTTCTTGAGATTTATGATATTTCTGGATTTCGGGGAAAGCCGCAAAATTTACAACTTATGATCTTTTAAAATATAAAATGTTGCGGTTTTCTAGTGATGTAATGTGTCGTCCACCATGAGTTTGCTGTGGTTTTGGAGATCCGTGTCGAGGAGTGGAGGAACCGTCACGGGTACATGGTGGGCCCGGTATGGTACCCCGGGGCAAGAGGAATGTGGTGTTGACGTTGAGCCTGGCTGGGGAGCACTACCTACCGGTGATATTACCCGACGCGTCGGATATCCGGAGGATACCGTCGTGGTCTTGAGATGGATGGTAGGGGCTGGTCTGGACTGACGGCGCCCTAGATATTGAGATTGAGACATTGATATTTCGAGACAGTGAGATTTATGTTTTGTGTCGATGCTAGACACTGTTGATACTGATTTTAATTATGATACCTCAGTTTAAAATATGAAGGAAATCTCACTAATTTATGAAAACAGTTTCTTCATTTACATGTATTCTGTTTTCATGCATTCATACCTCATTCATATGATATATTGCTACCTGAGGCACTGACACGGGCACATGAGTTTACACTCGGGTTAGATATTTACCCTAGCCATTGTTATAGGCTGCATGTTATATATATTTGAGGATATATTATGATCATTGACCTAGGATTGCGTTATTTATGCGATTTCTGTGCGTAGATGTTTTTCTATTCACGAGTTGGCAACTCACCCCCGTTGTGCCCCAGTTTCTTGCAGGTTGCCGTACAGGTTCATTACGGCTTTGCGGGCATAGTTTCATTCGGGTGATTTGCTAGTAGGTGGGTTTACTTGTATCATAACCCCATTATTTATCTTGTATATCATTATTCTGTTGTATCTAGAATTCCATCAACCAACCATGTATTTATTGAGATAGAGACCAGTGTTGTTTATTCTTTCGACCTTAGAGTCGCTCGTTATATTTCTGGTGGTTTTGAGTTCCCTTTTGAGTTTTGATCCTCGCCGTTGGCGTTGTATATTATATTGTTTGTGTGGTTGTGACCGTCGATTGACGAAGAGCTAGCTCCCGCTTGGGGATGCCTTTTTTCTTGATTTCGTATACTATTCATGTTGTATCCCGTTTGGGGGCCAGTATTTACAAAGGAGACTCTGCCGAAATTTTCAGTAAATTTTTTGATGTTTTAAAAACCGCATAATTCGGCTTATGCTATTGAAATTACTTGCTTTAAGTTGGTTTTTCCTGCACCGTACTACTTTTCTTGGTTTGGATTTCTGGGTTTTCGGTTTACTTAGATTACGTACGCCTCGAGACGTTCGTAGTTTAAGTGCCGGTCATGTTCCGTACTTTCGGGTCGTGACAAAGTTGGTATCAGAGCGTTAGGTTTTAACCTTCGGAGCGTAGGATGACCCTTGGTTGATGGAATAGGTGACTAAAGTAAAGTGACGTACCGTTGGTATGTTCCGCGGCATATTTACGACACGCCACTCCACTTATGAAGCCTTAGGATGTACATTTCCTTGTTCAGTAGTATATTCCTTCCTGATCTAGCCTCATCGGTACCAGTTTGGTTTTGCTGCTACGGTTACGGCAGGGAGAGCTACGGCTAGAGTTGCGGTCAGCACAAGCTCGTCACGAACGAGGACTGACCAGGGCGAAATTCCGGCGACACGATTGCAGAGATGTGTCTTCTTACTGTGTTTCCGCGCCACGAGCGTTTGGCGGATCGCCCTTATGAGGTTACTTGGAGGTGCTGGTCGACACTAGAGAATTGAGCCGATGATGGAGGCCAGCCAGATTTTGATGACAGTTGGTGTGTTGCTTACTCCTGATGATTGAGGCACTGTTCAGCGTGCAGACGAGCGAGCCAGTTGTTGCTGTGAGCGACGAGATATCGCCCCATATGTTGGAACTATGGCGGGGCGAGTTGTACGAATAGATGATAGAAGGTCGCTAGTCACCCGATGATGAATGACTAGGACAGGTGGTTCGTTCGCTTACCCCGATGCGAAGTCATCAGATAGATTGATTCCAGCTAGAGACGACTTCACGCGGAGACGTTGGGAGTCGACAGAGACGATCGAATGTCAGAAACCTATTATTCCAAGTTTAAAGTAGTCGGAAAGACATGCAGGCAATTCTATGGTCCCTCTAGAAGAATGAAACCCTAACTCGACTTGATGACCGTGTGAAAGCCTTTGAACCTTCGGGTTTGCGGCAGTTCCACGGCGCCATTAGTGAGGCTTGGGCTTGCCCTTCTACGGCTGGACCACCGATGCTGTGGTATATATATTCGATACTATTAAACTGTACCAATATGTTGAGCTTTTAGGGGATTATGAGGTTTTGACGAATCGATCGAATGGTTCGACTTCAATCGGATGCTAGGTGGTGAGATGCATTCTTGGGAGACTCCAGATACGAGGATAGTCGTTGGAGCTCAGTCCATGCAGCCGCGACGAGACGAGTCCAAAGCAGACGACATTAGAGAAAAGTGGAGTAAGAGGTTCGCACCAGATCTAGATGAGATGATGTTCCACTCCGCCGACATCAGAGAGGCGATGCGCATGCCGAGGCATGGTACTTGGACTTACCTTCCAGAAGGAGTCGCGATGAGTATGCAGTCGTTCCAGAGCAAGATGCAGATATAGGAAGGACAATGACTTCCGGACAGTTGGCAGAGACGAGACATGGAAGAGACCGTGAGCAGGATTCCTTCCAGGGCACTGCTGCAATGATACTTGCACCCAGGATCAGATGTGTCACGTACATTCAGAGAGCCAGAGGCCGACGCCAGTGATATGCTGTCTTACGAGTGGTCGCGATGATTGACCAAGAGATGACCAGAGGAGTGCCAGAACGGAATCGTCCCCGTTAGCACACCTGACAGGGCCGATGAGCCGATGGACCGAAAGATTGGTAATTCACAGTGAAGACCTTGACCCAGGAGTGGTCATGGTTACGCACGCCAGCAGGACAGAGTTCATGATCATCGACGAGACGTCCCACTAGTGACCGCGACAGTTGCCGAGATTCTTAGAGGATGCGCTTGAGCAGTACTATTCCGCCATTATTGATTACGATGTTTTGGGTGATTTATTCGTATGATTTGATTTTGATGATTGAGGATTTACGATCTTTGCACAGTGTTGCACTTGATATCGTTTTCGTTCTTTAGTTTCACATGTTTGTGATTTTACGGTTTTAAATAGTTGAGTTGGTTTTGTGCGTATGCATGCACACGATTTCGTTCCTGCACTCGGTATAGTTTATATATGCTTGCAGTGCGGTGATACGCCTTTTGTGCACTTAGATGCACTGGACTTCGATTTTGAT
This sequence comes from Agapanthus africanus, assembly GCA_030015575.1. Lineage (NCBI taxonomy): Eukaryota > Viridiplantae > Streptophyta > Magnoliopsida > Asparagales > Amaryllidaceae > Agapanthus > Agapanthus africanus. The sequence continues at coordinate 315,253,619 of CM057346.1, read as the reverse complement.
TGTGATACTCGATATTTGTTTTGTGCACCTTGTGCACCTGATTGCTTTTGCGCACGTTCGGCGCTTGATATTGGATTTCATGATTTCATGCACGATAGATGCACCTGATTTGGATTTTCGCGCATGTTGGGCGCATGTTTTGAAGGGTGATTTTGGTGCACACCAGAGGCACTAAATCGAGATTTTTTTTTTCGTGCATATCAGATGCACCTGATTTTGCTGTCAGGCACACATGTTGCCTACGACAGATGTTTCGTGCACACCTGATGCACTTAGATGTTTCTGTGCGCATGTATGGCACATTCATGGATTTTGATTCCGTGCGCACCAGATGCACGTAGTATTCATGTGCATATTTTGGGATTGATTTCGTATAGAGCAGTACGGTTTTATGATATTGCTATGTGTTTTCGTACTGAGCAGGACTAGTCAGAGGACAGTACCTGAATATATTTTGCTTGCATTGATAGTTATTGAAGGGATTTCCAAAAAAAAAGCGAGCTATAGCCTCAGTATTTACCTACGTGTCTGATATGACACGAAATGTTTAAAACAAGAAGACCCTTCTAAATTGTTTCCAAAACGGCGGAACGTACATTTCAAACAAAGGTATATATGTATATAGTTATTTCCTTATGTTAGACGTCCGCCACTGTGCAGTGTTATACGCGTGCACAGCGACATAAAGAGATTTGGCATGCATTTCCTTCAGATACTTACATATATAAATTCGATATTTACATGTATAGTTTCGAGTTATGTCATATTGGTTTTGATTTGGATTTGGCATTGATGTCTTCTCCACGACTCCGATGATCGCGGGATGCTTGACGGAGTTTTGATTTGAGTTATATGCTCATTTTTCAAGCGCATGCGCTGCGCTACGATTTGTTTTATGTATTTACAATTTCGGAGCCCCGACGACTTGATGGGTTTTCTTAGATGTTTTAGTATTTGGGGGAGTTTGAATTTAAATTCGGGGACCGAATTTCTTTAAGGGGGGAAGATTGTAGCGTTTTGAAAATCGTTTCGGTGAAATTTCGAAAAAATCGGAAAAATAAGGGGGTTTTCTGTAAAAAGTTAAAATACAAATATCTTATTATAAAAATTAAATATACATATTCTAGCTATGTAATTGCTATTATTTGGTGTTTATTGAGCCGCTGGTGAAGTTTCAAATTTTCTGAAAAAAATATTATTTTATTATTATTTAAGCCGTCACTAATACATTTAATTAGGGAAAATTACAAATTGGAATGAGTTGAAACAAATTTTGTGCATCATAAAACATTAAATAAAATTTTATCATATGGTTTTTGGAACGAAATCATTTGCCAAAACGGTTTGGAAATTATTGAAGAAAAAAGGCTTTTTTTTTAGCGTAAATGGATGTTTGGGATATTGTATTTATCATTTTTCATTACCCCACACCCGTACCCACACCCACACACCCCCACTTACTCCCCCCCTGGCTGATTTCAGCAGCCACCATTCTTTTTCCCCACTTGATTTTCAAAGGAAAAGAAATGAAAGAAATGAAAAGAAAATGGATAAATGAGGTGGACTTTTGACTTGGGTTGACCTTGACTTTCACCCCCACTTTCTCTACCTCCCTCTCTCTCCTCTCCCACTCTAATTCCAGCAGCCCTCCCCTCTCCTACTGCAGCAACAGCCCCTCTCCCTTTCCCTTCTCTTTTCTCTTCAAAACTTCATCAAAAATTGCCCCAAAATCCATCAAAAAAATCCCAAAACCCAAATCCGACTCCTACCCATTTTAGCTTAGCCAAAATTGCATGGATCTAGGGAACAAGATTCCAATTTGGTAGGCTATGTGTGTGCTTGTGGATCTTCATATATTTTTGGGTATAATTCTAAAACTTTTTGCTTAAATTGTTACTTGTTTCTTAAAGCTAATTTAAATTAAGTGTTAACTTGGATATGTGAGTTTAATTGCAAGTTTTGGATTTCAAGTTAGGGTTTGTTGTGGAAATGAGTTGTGTTTGATTGTGCATGGTTTAGTGAAGTGGTTTAACATAATTAGTTTTGTAGAAAACTAATCTAGTTGTTAATTACAAGTTGTTACTTGAAAAATTGTGTTAATTTGCTAATTGCTTACTAGGTTTTTGAAATTTGTTAAATTCTTGGGATTAAAAATGTGATTAGGGTTTTCTTGGCTTCATTAACTTTATTAAGTGTGGTTTAATGCATTGGATCATGCAAATCTAAGCTAGATTGTAGTTTGTGCATTTTTGCTTTGAAATTGTTAAAAAAGGGTATTTTTGTAAACTAGAATATTAGGATTTTTGGAATTTAATGAGATTAAATTCCGGAAATTGTTTATACGACTTATTTAAGATATTTAATAAGTATATTGGCCGCTACTTTCATTTAAACATCATGTTTTGTACAAAAACGGCGAATTGTGCTTGCTAGATTTTCGGAAAAATGACTTTTTAAGTGAAAATGGGCCTTTTGTGAGTTTTAACCTAGTTTATATTAAAATTAGTGTTCGTGAATGTGCAAATGAGTGTGATTGGATTTTTCTCGATGGTTTGACGTTTGTACATCGACATCGAGGGTTGGTTTTACTATTCTTGCATGCGTAGGCGATAGGTTTGGACCTATGCGTGATACGCGCGCCGATTTGATTTTCGTATGCCGTTTCGATCTCGAATTTAGTTTTAATGCGATATGGTGCGTTATGATATGTAGGTACCCCCACGTGGACTTCGAGACGACAAGCAAGCGCGTGGCGACGTCGGCACCGGCGAGCGAGGACCAGGTGAGTAGATTTATATCTACGGGGAGAAGTCGGGTGGATGGCGTATAGCACCCCCGCAGTTCGTGGTGATGTATACGAATACGTATACACACATATATATATATTTTGACTATAATTTGTTTGATATTATTGATGATATAGATATTTGGTGTTCTTGGATGATTTAGTGTCGCGAAACCCTAGAGTAGTGGTCGCACCACACATGCACACACACACCATACTTGCATACTTTCTTCTTTCATTTGCGCTTAAACGGGATTATATAGTTATGTGTTCACATGTGTATGGGACTATGTGTTCACATACGGATTGAGGATGATAGTACTTGGGATTTATGATGAGTCGATGAGATTTGATTTGAGGCCGTGAGATCGGTGATATAGCAGGGTTCGTATCTTAGATACGACATGACGTTGTAGCGGGTCCTTGACGTAGTGTTTCACACACGTCCATGCATACGTAGGCGGTATCAGTATGGTACTAGGCGTAGATCAGTACCCCGATCATGATATTTGATAAAGAGGACACCAGGTGAATAGTATGATGAATGTGATATTGACCCGTACCCAGATTGGGATGTCGTACGACGGATTTACGTACGAGCTATATTGATGATTGATCCGCACTCTTGACATTGGGATGCCTGATTATAGATATGGTATCGGATATGATATTATTGAGGCGAGATCACCGACTATACATATACAGGTATGTATATGTATCGACTCAGATGATAGGCGGTTTCCTTACCTGTAGTTCAGCTTGTAGTTCAGCCGTATAGTTTAGTGTAGTTGTTAGATTAGATTAGACTTCTTACCTATTTCAAAAACTAACGAATCGTGGACATTTTTAAAGACAGCTCAAGGGAATATACGGATATTTCAAAAACGACATATCTTTTCATAAAAAAAAAAAACACCGTAGCCCCTATTTTCAAAACCCCATGATTCGTGTTATTTCAAAAGGCACCATTTGTAGGACTTTTATTAGATTATTGCAGATTAGTTATCGTTGTGTCTAGTATTCAGCTCCCGCACATTTTTGCTGTTCGCTCTGCCTCGCATATTTATTTTGCTGCATATTCCATTATTGATATCATGCTGTTAGGACACCAGCACCATTACCGATGATGCGCATGTACCACGTACACCTACTTGCCGGCTCACACACATCTTCATCGGTAATTGCCATGTCACGTACACTTTAGAGAATATAATTGCTTGACTTAGATTGTTAGCTAGTAGTGTTGACATGATATTAGTGTACTTCCCTTATATGCCATTTTAGACATTGTAGTTATTACCTACCACTTCATGCATACTGTTATTCAGTTGTTCATGCCTAGTTCATTATCATTGACATATGCACTTGTGATGATTTCTTGAGATTTATGATATTTCTGGATTTCGGGGAAAGCCGCAAAATTTACAACTTATGATCTTTTAAAATATAAAATGTTGCGGTTTTCTAGTGATGTAATGTGTCGTCCACCATGAGTTTGCTGTGGTTTTGGAGATCCGTGTCGAGGAGTGGAGGAACCGTCACGGGTACATGGTGGGCCCGGTATGGTATCCCGGGGCAAGAGGAATGTGGTGTTGACGTTGAGCCTGGCTGGGGAGCACTACCTACCGGTGATATTACACGACGCGTCGGATATCCGGAGGATACCGTCGTGGTCTTGAGATGGATGGTAGGGGCCGGTCTGGACTGACGGCGCCCTAGATATTGAGATTGAGACATTGATATTTCGAGACAGTGAGATTTATGTTTTGTGTCGATGCTAGACACTGTTGATACTGATTTTAATTATGATACCTCAGTTTAAAATATGAAGGAAATTTCACTAATTTATGAAAACAGTTTCTTCATTTACATGTATTCTGTTTTCATGCATTCATACCTCATTCATATGATATATTGCTACCTGAGGCACTGACACGGGCACATGAGTTTACACTCGGGTTAGATATTTACCCTAGCCATTGTTATAGGCTGCATGTTATATATATTTGAGGATATATTATGATCATTGACCTAGGATTGCGTTATTTATGCGATTTCTGTGCGTAGATGTTTTTCTATTCACGAGTTGGCAACTCACCCCCGTTGTGCCCCAGTTTCTTGCAGGTTGCCGTACAGGTTCATTACGGCTTTGCGGGCATGGTTTCATTCGGGTGATTTGCTAGTAGGTGGGTTTACTTGTATCATAACCCCATTATTTATCTTGTATATCATTATTCTGTTGTATCTAGAATTCCATCAACCAACCATGTATTTATTGAGATAGAGACCAGTGTTGTTTATTCTTTCGACCGTAGAGTCGCTCGTTATATTTCTGGTGGTTTTGAGTTCCCTTTTGAGTTTTGATCCTCGCCGTTGGCGTTGTATATTATATTGTTTGTGTGGTTGTGACCGTCGATTGACGAAGAGCTAGCTCCCGTTTGGGGATGCCTTTTTTCTTGATTTCGTATACTATTCATGTTGTATCCCGTTTGGGGGCCAGTATTTACAAAGGAGACTCTGCCGAAATTTTCAGTAAATTTTTTGATGTTTTAAAAACCGCATAATTCGGCTTATGCTATTGAAATTACTTGCTTTAAGTTGGTTTTTCCTGCACTCTACTACTTTTCTTGGTTTGGATTTCTGGGTTTTCGGTTTACTTAGATTACATACGCCTCGAGACATTCGTAGTTTAAGTGCCGGTCATGTTCCGTACTTTCGGGTCGTGACAGTCAGGGTTAGATATGATATGATATTAGCTGCATGTTTATATTACACATATAGAGATTGTGCATAAAACTTCATTGCATATTATTATTTGTTGTACTTGGACTTTTACCCTTTGGACACTGCACTATTATTGACGGTTCATGTTGCACGAGCACTGATTGTATGCCACTCATACCGTCGATAATTGCCATGACACGCACAACTCATATACATATAAGAAGTAGTTGACAACTTTACAAACGCGATATTGTATGGTTAGGGACATTGAGACATTGATTCATATTCCATTTTGCATATGACATATAGCATACCTGTATACCTACATGCTTACACATATGCCTTGCCATGACTACATGCTAGCTAGACATATACCTGGAGGGTATTACATCATTATTTATAGGGAGATACACAGATCTTGCAATACCGACATGGTTACGCATACCTGGCTATATCTACATGTTCACCTTTATATGATGTTGCATTGGATTTCGGAGAAATTAGGAACCACATGATATATTTAATAACATGTTGCAGTTAAATAGCGGTTTTTCCTATATATGCTCATATTACTGTTTCATGTTGCATATATTATATTTCATAGATTTCGCATTGATATATGGATTTCATATGATGTTTCTAGATGTTTTACTCCTGTGTATATATCTCAGTGGTATGGGATGCTGATATATATACATGTATATATATCAGTGATATGGGACGCTGTTATATATGTACACCTATAATATATATATATATATATATATATATATATATATATATATATCAGTGGTAAGGGACGCTGTTATATATGTATACCTATAATATATATCATCATAATGATCTGTGCATGTTTTCTTATTCATTGCGATATGATGGGCTGATATGCCCGATATGAGTGGCCGATGTGCCCGATGTGAGTGGCCGATGTGCCCGATATGAGGGCCGATATGGGGGCCGTTTTGAGGAGGGAATTTAGGGATTTAGTTTGTCTTGATGGACACTGGTTCGCCACGATGAGGATTCCTTGAGGATGACATGTTTTATCGCATACTCCGCATTTATTTGATATGCACTTGCTTCATGTATTAGTAGTACCTGATAGAGTACCTTTCATGATTGTTGCATATAAATATTGTCATACTTATGCTATCAGATTACATGTGATAGATTATCGCTGTTAGTACATACTTGCGATTACTATATGATGTTATTTACTATTCATGAGTTGGCAACTCACCTCCGCTGTGCCGTAGGGTTTTTCAGGTCTGATCATCAGAGAGGTGGCGACAGGGCGCCTTATTATCTCTACTTCTGTGGATACCGCTACGATTGGCTGTGAAGTCGTTTTCTATAAGTGGGTTGTGGTTATCCGATGATGTACATTATATATTTCTTGTATCTAGTACTTTCCATCTACCACCTTCATGTATTGACTTAGAGACGATTTGTGAGGATCGATGTTGTTTATTCTTATGACTCTGGTTGTCGTGCTTGTGTGAGCCGTCCTTTATATATTTGGATTATTTCATTTCATCGCTACAGCGTCGTATATCTGTTGTGGTGGTTGTTTCCTCCGTTGGGCGAGATTTGCTCCCGTTTGGGGATGTTTTACTTTTTCTTATGTTTGTACCTGTTTCGGGGCTAGCTTTTACAATGGATGTGCTGCCAAAATTTTTATAAAAACAAACTTAAGTTTAAAGTTTTGCATCGAGATTTTAAAAGTGATCTATGTTTCTTTCTTGTAATGGTTTAGATTGCTGGTTTTTTTGGCTTACTTAATTGCGTTACGCCTGTTGACGTTACGTAGTTTAAGTGCCGGTCATGTGCCTAAATTTGGGTCGTGACATCCCGAGGACGTGTTCGGATAGTTATCTTCCACAGAGTGATGAAGATACCGAGTTCGTAATTTCAAGTCCGTGTGAGAGACACCAGATTGACTGTAGCCAAGAATGAATTGCAATATGCAGACATCAAGAGATGACGTCGAGGTGGATGATAGTAAAAACGAGTGGAATAGGAGGTTCGTGCGAGATGTTAACGAGCGGTTGTTTCTCTCCGTTGATGCCAGAGGATTGATACGTGTGCAGAGGCGTTAGATACATCCAAATTTCAGAGGAAAGCCGTGTTGAGGACGCAATTGTCCGGTTACGAAAAAAAAGTTAAGCAAGAGTGCCAACCTTCGTATAATTCGGCATAGGTAATATCGGAAGAAGCCATGAGTAGGTTCTTTCCGTGACACCGCATCGATAAGGATTTGCACCCAGGATCAGTTATATCACGCATATTCAGAGGGCCAGATGCCGCCGTCAGTAATGTGCCGTATGTGAGTGGTCATGTTGATTGGCCAAACGGTGATCAGAGGAGTTCAAGAGAAGAACTGCTCCATTAGTACACCTGACCGGATCAAAGAGCAGAAGGATCATGAGATTGGTAATCCACAGAGAAATGGGAACCCAGAGTCCGAAGACGCTATACGGTGAGTAGGAAACAAGTAGATGATCTTGCTCTGCCAGTTTGGGCGTACCGGCAATTTTCGACTGTAAGTCCACGTTGCTCACCCCGGTTCTTACGGGGAGGCGGAAACGGCGAAAAACAATTATTTGGCGCAAGGCAACATGGACTTGAAGCCGGATCTTTGCTAAACTAGAAACTAGCAAACTACTAGAGGCTTTAACTACAATGCCGTAGAAATTATACCTCACGAAACCGGTCCTTCGGGTCTTCATTCCGCTGTCCCGCTCGTCCATCCAAACTCCAAGTGGCGATCCAGACCTTGGGCACCTCCGTGGCCTTCTTGAGTCGAAGACGATCCACCCGAGAGATGTACACCGAGCTCCACCTCGAGCCGAGGCAACTAGGGCAAAGAGATTTATAGTCAAGAAGCCCTAGGATGTGTAGAGGAGATGTATGGATGTGTTTGTCTTAGTGGGATCTTTTTCCCTTAACACATGAGATCAAAAGATAGAATCATGAGGAGGAAGAAGGAGGAGAACTTAGCAACCATGAGAGCTCATTTTCTTTTCTTCTCATGAGAAAGAGCAAGAGAGAGAATGAGAAATGAATTATGAGCTAAAGAAAAATGAACCATGGTTCAATAATGCAAAAACATTATCATTACTAATCCCATCAAGATAAAGTTGATGGCTACATTGAAATGACCATTTTCATAATCAAAAGAAAAAGAAAATCAAAAGAAGAGTGTAGACCTCTCATGAAGGTCAATGGTCAACCCCGGACAACCGGTCAACAAAGTCAAGAGAGGTCATGGAAGGTCAAATGGTCAAAGCAATTAGCCATCATATAATTATCACTAATAGGATTAGTAAACAATGTCTCCGACTCATAATGGTTTTGACCGAACAAATTGCCAAAACCCTAATGAGCCTGCCACATAATGGTTTTGGCCGAACCAACTGCCGAAACCCTAATGAGGCACGTCCTCATTCATCACTCCTCAAAACTGTGCATACACACCCGCATCCGCATTCCGTAGAATGCGAATGCACTGAAGACAAAAACAAATCCATCCGTGCAATACTAGGATCCGGCTTAAACCAAAGCCCACTAGTATTGCCTGCCCGAACATTATACGCACACAAGTGTACGCAAGTGATCGCAGCCCTGCCGTAAAACCATACGGCCTCTACACGTTTCGCTCAGTGCAGGGAAACTCTCTGTGTGGGACTCTAAAGACTCGACACTACGCTGGCAGTGGGTTTAACCACAGACCGCAAGCGGCACTAGCTGTACGTAACGGTCCCCAGGTAGATGTCGATAAGAAGGCCGATGAGATAAACCCATCCGAACTCCTACTGAGCCTGTATGTGACAATCTCCATACAGTCCGGTCTGTTCGTCTGATACATCGTATGGCGGGCCTAGGGGTGGTGAACGTCAGTCCCCTAATAGCGGTACAAGTCGTGTTAGAGTGTAGCCCATAACACCCTGAGATAACACTGGAAACCTACCAGTATATCTCGCTTGCCCTGGCCAGGGACTACTCGTGTAATGGCTCTCCTAGACACAGCGCGATGTCAACCCCCAATACCGGGAGAGACGAATCCTGTCTAACCGTCACTGCCTCCAAGTGCTTCGGGACTGCACCCAACTACTACCTGTTTGCACGACTCCTTTTAGCCATGGTAGGGTAGTAATCTAAGTACAGTGGGAACACACTCGAGGCGAAGTGATAGTGTCAAGTCAGCGGACTAAGCTGTACTCATGTCACCTGGGAACTGATAACTGACGATAGGTATAATACCAACCAACAGTCCCTGACGAGTCCTGTCCAGTGTACTCGTAACCTAACGAGCACCCGCATACTATCTCCAGTACGACGTACTGATGGCTGTGGGACAGACCATCTCCCCTACTGGGATGAGAAGCGCATACGCTAGTCTACTCTGAAGTATCGATGCCCTGTCTCGATAGTCCAACGACTAGGGACCTGTATAAGGATGTGCTTATAGATTACCCAGCCCCCACAAGTGTGACAGCCATCACAACGCTGGTAATCAAGCAAAGATCCTAAGGGCTCCACTAATATGTATATAAGCGATATGCTAAAAGAAACACATGCACATATTGAAGTAGAGACAAACCAAGTAGCATACTACCATTTTGAGCAAGACTGTCATTACAACTGTGAATATCCCAAGCATCCATTAAGTAATATACAAGCTAGTATGATACAGTAATGGCCTCTAGGGCATATACACTAACATCGACATTGTAAGAGGTCTTCCTCAATGTCATTTATTACGATTGCGCTTTGTGATCCGAGTATCATACTTTTATTTCTTGGACTTGACTTTCGATGATCGGGTTTCGTGATTTATGTTTTTGTGCACCATGGCTGCACCTATTGGATATTTTCATTTGTGCATAGTTATTGCACTTGATTTACACCGCTACACTGGTTTATGATTTGTGCATTTCTATTGCACTTGATATCTATTTTGTGCCTTCGTTGCACATATTTTTGATTCCGAGGATTTCAATACTGTCTATTTCGATTTCGTGCATGTCATATACACTTGACTTGATTTTTGCACCGGGAATAGCTCACATGTGTTTGCAGTGCATTGGGATGGATTTTGTGCATGGAGTTGTACACGTTTATGATTCTATACACCTTGGTATACTCGGTGTTATTTTTGTGGGCATTTGAGATATTGATGAGTATTTATGCATTGGCTGCACCAGATATGTATTTCGTGCATTTGTTGCACCAGATTTATGTTTTCATGCGCGTCTGCACTTGACGTTCATTATCGTGCATACTATTGCACTGGATATTTTATACGGACCTGACACACTTGTTTTGGATTTTTGCGCATATTGGACGCATGGTAAGAGATTTTGTGCACACCGGGTGCACTCAATTGAGATTTTTATTCGCGCATGTTGGATGCACTTAATGGAGACTTTATCCGTGCATGGTTGTTGAGCATGAATGAGATTTTCGTGCACTCTACATGCACTTGATATTGTTGTTGTGCACATATGTTGCATTGGACAGATGTTTTCGTGCACACCCGTTGTACTTAGTTTTGCTTTTGTGCATATTGTAGCACATGTATTGGATTTGATTTCCATGCGTACCAGATGCACGTGATGTTGGATACGCTTTTTGAGGCTGATTTTATTTATGAGTATCGCGTTTTGATGATGGGTACTATGTTATATAGTAGTCGAGCAGGACTGATCTGAGAATAGCGCCCGAGTACTTTTGCATGCATCAAAAGTTTACCAAGAGGTTTTTAAAAAGGAGCTATAGTCTCGCTATTTTCTACGTGTCCGCGAATGACACGAAATTTTACAAGGAGAACCTTTTGGGATATTTCAAAAAGGCGGGATGTATAATTTGAGCAAACATATATAAGTATATATTTACTATTTTACAAATGATTGTTTGCCACTTGTGCTGTGAGTTACGCATACCATGGAGATTCGGAAAAGAAAATTTGGCATGGGTTATTCAGCTTTTAAAATCGTTTTACATGGATGCGTACTATATACGTATTATGATTTGACCATAGTATAATTGGAATTCAGCAGTGGATTTCGAGATTCGTATTTCCTTTATAACTCCTATGATTGCACGATGCTTGATGGAGATTGATTTTGAGTTTCGAACCCGTTTTCTTGCGCACACGATGCGCTGTTGTATTTTTGTGTATTCCGAGATTTCGGAGTCCTGTTGTATTGGACTGATTATTGAAATGTTTTAGTATTTAGGGGTTTAAATTTAAATTCGGGGACCGAATTTTTTTAAAAGGGAAAATTGTAACATTTCAGAAATATAAAATATTATTTTAGAAATTATATATTAAAATAATCTATTTCGCTAAAAAACTATTCAATTTGCGAATAGGGGTTTTTCGTAAAATGGTATAAGTATATACCAATATTTGGAATATAAGTGGAGATTAAAATGATTTACTCATTAAAATGATATTTATCAGATTTTGGCATTTTTATATTTAAATATATGCAAGTTTAAGTTAAAATTTATTAGTGCACTACTAATCATGATTAAGACAAATCCGTAATTTTACATTTTCCATGGATAGTGCACAATGTCATCTGAAATTTTGGTTGCATACTGTTTTATTGTGTTTGGTTTTATTTATTTGGAAAAAAAGGAAAAAGGTTTTCTCTAGTGACATGGCATGAAACAAAGAGATATTTTGAGAGTGTAAGAGTCAGAGATATTTTGAGAGAGAGAGAGAGGTTAAGAGAGAGAGACCTTTGACTTCTACATCATTCTTCTTCCTTCTTATTTTCTTCACCAATTCCTTCATCTCCTTCATCCTTCTCTACCTCCATGAATCATCCCCAACTCATTTCCAAAACTCCATGCCACCTTTATTAAAATGATGCACAAGCTTATCCTGAACTCTTTGAACCATTCAAGTTTGGATTTTTAAGACTTTGGACAACTCAAGAATTTTCATTAGTTGCCAAATGAGATACATTTCCTTTCCTATTAGTTAAGTTGTTATGTTAGTGTATCTTAGTTTAGTTTAGATTTTGTATTAATTAGGTTTTGTTATCTTGGAAATTTCCAAGTTGATAATTAGAGATTTGTGGACTTGTTAAGATGCAATAGAGGTGTAGTGAGTGTTTCAAGACCTTGGAGATTGCTTTTATGGACCAAAACAGACAATATAACCCGATACACGAACTTTGAATTTTCCCGTGTCGGTTTTGTGAAACCTATGGGACTACAGGGTATCTGGAGCAACATGGATTATTTTTGAGATAATCAAACAAGTCCACTGACTTAGATAAACCACTAAAATACCACCACTAAAATACGAGACTCGTACCGCACCAGGAAACCTGCGGCACCGGACTTTATAGGAATCTCGGCGAGCTTCTTTTTGGCATAGGTGTTGTGGTTTTGCCTGTAACTCATTTACCCTATAACCTATCCTCTGTATTGTTTGTTTAGTCCCAATTGACTTGAGATAAAATCTGGGAGCTGTTTGTGAGTGCTTTGGCAATGTTTTCCGGTATTTGAATCCTTAATTTTGATATTTGATATTGTTAGTGTATATGCCCTAGGGACCATTATTGTATCATAGTAGCTTGTATATTACTTAATGGAAGTTTGAGATATTCATAGTTATATTAACAGTCTTGCTCAATATAGTAGTATGCTACTTGGTTTATATCTATCTTAATATGTGTATATTTTTCTTTTAACATATCACGAATACATATTGATAGAGCCAATAGGATCTTGCTTGACTACCAGCGTTGTGATGGCAGTCACACTAGTGGGGGCTGGGTAGTCTACAAGCACATCCTTTTTCAGTTCCCTAGTCGTAGGATTATCGAGACAGGGAATCGATACAAGTCGTATCGGAGTGTAGCCCATAACACCCTGAGATAACACTGGAAACCTACCAGTATATCTCGCTTGCCCTTGCCAGGGACTACTCGTGTAATGGCTCTCCTAGACACAGCGCGATGTCAACCCCCAATACCGGGAGAGACGAATCCTGTCTAACCGTCACTGCCACTAAGTGCTTCGGGACTGCACCCAACTACTACCTGTTTGCACGACTCCTTTGAGCCGTGGTAGGGTAGTAATCTAAGTACAGTGGGAACACACTCGAGGCGAAGCGACAGTGTCAAGTCAGCGGACTAAGCTGTACTCATGTCACCTGGGAACTGATAACTGACGATAGGTATAATACCAACCAACAGTCCCCGACGAGTCCTGTCCAGTGTACTCGTAACCTAACGAGCACCCGCATACTATCTCCAGTACGACGTACTGATGGCTGTGGGACAGACCATCTCCCCTGCTGGTATGAGAAGCGCATACGCTAGTCTACTCCGTAGTATCGATGCCCTGTCTCGATAGTCCAACGACTAGGGACCTGTATAAGGATGTGCTTATAGATTACCCAGCCCCCACAAGTGTGACTGCCATCACAACGCTGGTAATCAAGCAAAGATCCTAAGGGCTCCACTAATATGTATATAAGCGATATGCCAAAAGAAACACATGCACATATTGAAGTAGAGACAAACCAAGGAGCATACTACCATTTTAAGCAAGACTGTCAATACAACTGTGAATATCCCAAGCTTACATTAAGTAATATACAAGCTAGTATGATACAGTCATGGCCTCTAGGGCATATACACTAACAATCTCCCACTTGCATTAAGGCCATGTACTGGCGTATCGAAGACCTATCATCTCGATCAGCCGCTCGAACTGAGTCTGGGGTAGGGCCTTCGTGAGTGGATCTTGTCACGTCCCGAAAGTACGGAATATGTCCGGCACTTAAACTACGAACGTCTCGAGGCGTACGTAATCTAAGTAAGCCGAAAACCCAGAAACACAAACCAAGAAAAGTACTAGAGTGAAGAAAAACCAATTTAAATCAAGTAGTTTTAATTGCATAAGCCGAATTATGCGTTTTTTTTTAAAAAATCAAATATTTCCTGAAAATTTCGGCAGAGTCTCCTTTGTAAAAACTGGCGCCAAACGGGATACAACATGAATAGTATACGAAATCAATAAAAAGGCATCCCCAAGCGGGTGCTAGCTCTTCGTCAATCGACGGTCACAACCACACAAGCAAAATAATATACAACGCCAAGGGCGAGGATCAATACTCAAAAGGAAACTCAAACAACAAGAATTCCACAGAAATATAACACGCGACTCTAAGGTCGACAGAATAACATCTCTGGTCTCTATCTCAATAATTACATGTTTGGTTGATGGAACTTCTAGATACAACAGAATAATGATATACAAGATATATAATGGGGGAACGATACAAGTAAACCCACCTACTAGCAAATCACCCGAAGGAAACTATGCCCGCAAAGCCGTAATGAAACCTGTACGGCAAACCTGCAAGAAACTGGGGCACAACGGGGGTGAGTTGCTAACTCGTGAATAGAAAAACATCTACAAAAAGAAATCGCATAAATAACGCAATCCTAGGTCAATGATCATAATATATCCTCAAATATATAACCAGCAACCCATAACAATGGTTAGGGCAAATATCTAACCCAAGTGTAATTCCATATGCCCGTGTCAGTGCCTCAGGTAGCAATGTATCATATGGATGATGTATGAATGCATGGAACAGAATGCATGTACTGAAGAAAACTGCTTTCATAAATCAGTGAGATTTCTGTATTTTAAAAGTGAGGTACCATAAATGAAATCAGCATAAAACAGTGCCCAGCATCGACACAAAACAAGTGTCCAAATATCTCGATATCTCTGTATCACAATCTCTGTACCTCAATATCTCAAAATCTCAAAATCTCAATCACAATATCTAGGGCGCCGTCAATCCAGACCGGCCCCTACCATCTATCTCAAGACCACGACGGTATCCTTCGGATATCCGACACGTCGGTTAATATCACCGGTCGGTAGTGCTCCCCTGCCAGGCTCAACGTCAACAACACGGCCTTCTCGCCCCGGGATACCGCACCGGGCCCACCATGTACCCGAAACGGTTCATCCAACGCCTCGAATCGAGTCTCGAAATCCATCAGCAAACTCATGGTGGACGACTCATACATCATTGGAAAACCGCATTTTTATTTGAAAAGAGAGAAAGCAGTTTATATATGTTTTGCGGTTTTCCTCCAAATCCAGAAAATATCATGGAAATCCGAATCATCAATAGCATGTAAAACCATGAATATAAGCATGAGAATGAATAACAGTATGCATGAAGCGACAAGTAATAACTACAATATCTAAGCTGGCATATAAGGTATGTACACTAATATTATGTCAAACTACCGGCTATCAAGCTAAGTTAAGCAATAATATTTTCTAAGGTGTACGTGACATGGTAATTACCGATGAAGATGTGTGTGAGCCGGCAAGTGAGTGTATCTGGTACGTACGCATCATCGGTAATGGTGCTGGTGTCCTAACAGCATAAGGTCAACAATGCAATATGAAATAACAATGTAAATATGCGATGCGGAGCGAGCAACCAAAATGAGCGGGAGCTAAATATTAAACAATGGTGCCATTTGAAATAACTCGAATCGCGGGGTTTTGAAAATAGGGGCTACGGTGGTTTTTTTTTGAAAGGATACGTCTTTTGAAATATCCGTAGATCCCTTGACCTGTCTTTTAAAATACCCACGATCCGCTAGTTTTGAAATAGGTAGGAGTCTAATCTAATCTAACAACTACACTAAACTATACGGCTGAACTAACAAGCTGAACTACAGGTAAAGAAACCGTCTATCATTTGAGTCGATACATATACTTACCTGTATATGTATAGTCGGTGATCCCGCCTCAATAATATCATATCCATAACCAGACATCCCAAGTCAAGAGTGCGGATCAATCATCAAAATATAACTCGTACGTAAATCCGTCGTACGGCATCCCCAAATCTGGGTACGGGTCAATATCACATTCATCATACTATTCACCTGGTATCCTCGTTATCAAATATCATGATCGGGGTACTGATCTACGTCTAGTACAATACTGATACCGCCTATGTATGCATGGACGTGTGTGAAACACTACGTCAAGGACCCGCTACAACGTCATGTCGTATCTCAAATACGAACCCTGCTATATCACCGATCTCACGGCCTCAAATCAAATCTCATCGACTCATCTTAAATCCCAAGTACTATCCTCATTATCCATGCATGCGTATATGAATGTACATATGCATCGTCCCATACCCACGCATATATACATATATACACATCCCAATCGGCGCACAAGAAAGTAATGTATGCAAGTCTGTGTGTGCGTATGTGGGTATAACAACTACTCTAGGGTTTCGCAACTAACCCAAAGCTAATCCATGAACACATAATCATAACATGAATGAACATTCTCGTATCATAGAACACCTATATAAACATATATATGAGCTACACTACGGACTGCGGGAGTGCTATACGCCATCCACCCGACTTCTCCCCGTAGATATAAATCTACTCACCTTGTCCTCGCTAGCCGGTGCCGACGTCGCCACGCGCTTGCTTGTCGTCTCGAAGTCCACATGGGTTACCTACATATCATAACGTACCATGTCGTATTAAAATCCGACTCATGACCCAAAACGACACGTGAATCCCACATAGGTCAAAACCTATGGTTTGCTATCTCAAATAAAGACAAAAACCCTCGACATCGGTGTACACACGCCGATTGATTGAGAAAAACACTATACGTACTAATCATTGCTTTATAAGTCGCTAAAAATATATGAAATAGGATGCAAATCATCAAAACCAATAAATTGTTCAAATCGGTTCATTTCCAAAAAAGCCTAGTAAAGGGGTCGTTAACCGTTTTACTACAAGTCTTGATGTTTAGCAAACTATTGGTCACAATACTCACTAATTGTCTTAATTAGGCCACATAAACGTTTACTAGATTTTTAATCTTGCTAAATTACATTAAACCAAAATCTAGTCAGCAAAAGTTACCTTTTTAGTTCAAAACTTGGTGTTTTAACCAATCTAAATATTTTAACAATTTTAGTGGCTATAATATTCATTAAACATCTTAATTATGTCATACCAATGTTAATTAGATTTTAAACTCAGTCATTTCCACCAATTCTAAAAAACCTAGTTTGCAATATTTACACAATTATTACAATTTTAAACTAACAATTTGCAAACTAGCAATTAGATTAGTTTTTGCAAGCATTAACATGTTAATCTTCTCATTGCAACCTTAAGCAAGTAACAACCACTCTAATTGAATCTAAACCCTAACTTTTGAATCCAAAACCTTCTCTTGAAAATTCAAGTCTTGAAATTGAATCCAAATTAAACCCTTCCTTAACCTAGTTTGAAGTAATAATAAAAATTTAACAAAAGGTCAAGATTTATACCTCACCATTATCTTGAGATGTAACATGAATCTAACCTCACAAACATGCTTCTTGCTCCAAGATCCATGCTAGCTTGGTAAAAGAAATAATGGGTAGGGCTTGAATTTGGAGTTTGTAGAATTTTTGAAGTATTTTTGATGCAAATATGATGGATTTTGGTGGGGAAATGAGTTGAGAATTTTTGGGGCTGTTGTTGGAAGGGGGAGGCCGTCCAAAAGAGGGAAGGGGGAGAGGGAGAGATGTGTGTTTCAAAGTCAACACAATTCCATACCATAATTATCTAATTCCATACATTAATTCTTTATTGTTTTTCTTTTAAGTTTTCATTTTATTCTAAAATTGGAGTGTGAAGTGGGGGGCAGCATAGGGTCAGCCCAGCTAAGTTGGGGATGTGTGTGTGTGTGTTTGGGGAAATTTTTTCCAAGTAATGAAAGCCCAATTCAAGTCACAAGCCCATCTCACCTCTATTTAACTTAATTTTCACAAAATAAGCCTTTTTCTATCATAATTTCTAAACCATTTTGGCAAACGATTTCGTTTCAAAAACCATATGATAAAATTTTATTTAATGTTTTATGATGCACAAAATTTGGTTCAACTCATTCCAATTTGTAATTTTCCCTAATTAAATATATTAGTGACGGCTTAAAATAATATTAAAATAATTAATTTCGGAAAATTTTTCGGAATATTTGAAATTTCACCAGTGGGTCAATAAATACCAAATACTAGCAATTACATAGCTAGAATATGTATATTTAATTTTATAATAAAGATATTTGTATTTTGACTTTTTACAGAAAACCCCTTTATTTTATCGTTTTTTCGAAATTTCACCGAAACGATTTTCAAAATGTTACAATTCTTCCCCCTTTAAAGAAATTCGGTCTCCGAATTTAAATTAAAACTCCCCCTAAATACTAAAATATTTCAGCCAAAACCATCAAATCGCCGGGGCTCCGAAATCATAAATACATAAACGCATCATAGCGCAATGCATGCGCATGAGTAATGAGTAGATAACTCGAAATCAAAACTTCGTCAAGCATGCCGCAATCATCGGAGTCAAGGTGAAGACACGAATGCCAAATCTCAAGCAAGACCGATATGCTATAAATCGGAACTATACATGTAAATATCAGGAGGAAATGCATGCCAAATCCTTTAAGTTGTTGTGCAATGCACATAACACTGCACAGTGGCGGACGTCTATCATAAGAAAATAACTATATACATATATACCTTTGTTTGAAATGTACGTTCCGCCGTTTTGGGAACAATTTAGAAGGGTTTTCCCTGTTTTAAACGCTTCGCGTCATATCAGACACGTAGGTAAATACTGAGACTATAGCTCGCTTTTTGGAATTCCCTTCAATAGCTATCAATGCATGCAAAATACATTCAGGTACTGTCCTCTGACTAGTCCTGCTTAGTACGAAAACACATCGCAATTATCATAAAAAAACGTACTGCTCTATAAGAAATCAATCCCAAAATACGCGTATGAATACTACGTGTGTCTGGTGCGCGCGACAATCAAAATCCATATACGTTCCATACAAGTGCACAGAAACAAGATCTAAGTGCATCGGGTGTACACAAAGAATCTGTCGTAGGCAACGTGTGTGCCTGACAGCAAAATCAGGTGCATCTGACATGCACGAAAAAATTCTCGATTTAGTGCATCTGGTGTGCACCAAAATCGCATCTCAAGACATGCGCTCAACATGCGCGAAAACCCAAAACCAGGGGCATCCATCATGCACGAAATCATGAAATCCAATATCAAGCGCCGAACATGCGCAAAATCAAATCAGATGCACAAGGTGCACAATACAAATATCGAGTATCACAATCGAAATCGAAGTCCAGTGCATATAAGTGCACAAAAGGCGTATCACTGCACTGCAAGCATAAATAAACTATACAGAGTGTAAGAACCAAATCGTGTGCGTGCATACGCACCAAAATCAACTCAAATGTCTAAAACCGTAAAATCACAAACATGTGAAACCAAAGCACGAAAACGATATCAAGTGCAACACTGTGCAAAGATCGTAAATCCTCAATCATCAAAATCAAATCCTGCGAATAAATCACCCAAAATATCGAAATCAATAATGGCGGAATAGTACCGCTCAAGCGCATCCTCTAAGAATCTCGGCCAACTGTCGCGGTCACTAATGGGACGTCTCGTCGATGATCATGAACTCTGGCCTGCTGGTGTGCGTAACAATGACCACTCCTGGGTCAAGGCCTTCACTGTGAATTACCAATCTCTCGGTCCATCATCGCGACCACTCGTAAGACAGCATATCACTGGCGTCGACCTCTGGCTCTCTGAATATACGTGACACATCTGATCCTGGGTGCAAGTATCATTGCAGCAGTGTCCTGGAAGGAATCCTGCTCACGGTCTCTTCCATGTCTCGTCTCTGCCAACTGTCCGGAAGTCATCGTCCTTTACTATATCTGCGTCTTGCTCTGGAACCACTGTATTCTCATCACGACTCTTCTGGAAGGTATATCCAAGCATAATGCCTCATCATGCGTATCGCATCTCTGATGTTGGCGGAGTGGAACGTCGTCTTATCCAGATCTTGTACGGACCTCTTTACTCCACTTTCTCTAATGTCTACTGCTTCGGACTCGTCTCATCGTGGCTACATGGACTGAGCTCCAACGGCTATCCTCATATCGGGAGTCTCCCAAGAAATGCATCTCACCACCTAGCATCCGAATTAAGTCGAGCCATCCGATCGAGTCGTCAAAACCTCATAATCCCCCAAGAGCTCAACCTCTTGGGCACAGTTTAATAGTATCGAGTACATACCACAGCATCGGTGGTCCAGCTGTAGAAGGGCAAACCCAAGCCTCTCTAATGGCGCCGTAGAACTTCCGCAAACCCGAAGGTTCAAAGGCTTTCACACGGTCATTAAGTCGAGTTAGGGTTTCATTCTTCTAGAGGGACCATAGAATTGCCTGCATGTCTTTCCGACTACTTTGAACTTAGAATAATAGGTTTTTGACATTCGATCGTCTCTGTCGACTCCCAACGTCTCCGCGTGAAGTCGTCTCTAGCTAGAATCAATCTATCTGATGACCTCGCATCGGGGTAGGCGAACGATCCAAATTTCCTAGTCATTCATCCTCGATGACTAGCGACCTTCTATCATCTCTTAGTATAACTTGTTCTGCACTAATTCCAGCATCTGGGGCAATATCTCGTCGTTCGCAGCAATAACTGGCTCGCTCTTCTGCACGCTGAACAGTGCCTCGACCATCATGAATAAGCAACACACCAACGGTCATCAAAATATGGCTGGCCTCTATCATTGGCTCAATCCTCTAGTGTCGATCAGCACATCCGAGTAACCTCATAAAGGCGATCCGCCAAACGCTCGAGGCACGGAAACACAGTAAAAAGACACATCTCTGCAATCGTGTGTCGTCGGAATTTCGCCCTGGTCAGTCCTCGTTCGTGACGAGCTCGTGCTGACCGCAACTCTAGCTGTAGCTCTCCCTGTCCGTAATCGTGGCAGCAAAACCATAACTGGTACTGATGAGGCAAGATCGGAGTGAATATAATACTGAGCAAAGAAATGCACATCCTAAGGCTTCTTAAGTGGAGTAGCATATCGTAAATATGCCGCGGAACATACCTACGGTACGTCACTCTACTTTAGTCACCTATTCCATCAACCAAGGGTCATCCTACGCTCCGAAGGTAAAACCTAACGCTCTGATACCAACTTTGTCACGTCCCGAAAGTACGGAATATGACCGGCACTTAAACTACGAACGTCTCGAGGCGTATGTAATCTAAGTAAGCCGAAAACCCAGAAACCCAAACCAATAAAAGTAGTAGAGTGAAGGAAAACCAATTTAAATCAAGTAGTTTTAATTGCATAAGTCGAATTATGCGTTTTTTGAAAAAAAAAATCAAATATTTCCTGAAAATTTCGGCAGAGTCTCCTTTGTAAAAACTGGCCCCAAACGGGATACAACATGAATAGTATACGAAATCAATAAAAAGGCATCCCCAAGCGGGAGCTAGCTCTTCGTCAATTGACGGTCACAACCACACAAGCAAAATAATATACAACGCCAAGGGCGAGGATCAATACTCAAAAGGAAACTCAAACAACAAGAATTCCACAGAAATATAACGCGCGACTCTAAGGTCGACAGAATAACATCTTTGGTCTCTATCTCAATAATTACATGTTTGGTTGATGGAACTTCTAGATACAACAGAATAATGATATACAAGATATATAATGGGGGTACGATACAAGTAAACCCACCTACTAGCAAATCACCCGAAGGAAACTATGCCCGCAAAGCCATAATGAAACCTGTACGGCAAACCTGCAAGAAACTGGGGCACAACGGGGGTGAGTTGCCAACTCGTGAATAGAAAAACATCTACAAAAAGAAATCGCATAAATAACGCAATCCTAGGTCAATGATCATAATATATCCTCAAATATATAACCAGCAACCCATAACAATGGTTAGGGCAAATATCTAACCCAAGTGTAATTCCATGTGCCCATGTCAGTGCCTCAGGTAGCAATGTATCATATGGATGATGTATGAATGCATGGAACATAATGCATGTACTGAAGAAAACTGCTTTCATAAATCAGTGAGATTTCTATATTTTAAAAGTGAGGTACCATAAATGAAATCAGCATAAAACAGTGTCCAGCATCGACACAAAACAAGTGTCCAAATATCTCGATATCTCTGTATCACAATCTCTGTACCTCAATATCTCAAAATTTCAATATCTCAATCACAATATCTAGGGCGCCGTCAATCCAGACCGGCCCCTACCATCTATCTCAAGACCACGACGGTATCCTCCGGATATCCGACACGTCGGTTAATATCACCGGTCGGTAGTGCTCCCCTGCCAGGCTCAACGTCAACAACACGGCCTTCTCGCCCCGGGGTACCGCACCGGGCCCACAATGTAGCCGAAACGGTTCATCCAACTCCTCGAATCGGGTCTCGAAATCCATCAGCAAACTCATGGTGGACGACTCATACATCATGGGAAAACCGCATTTTTATTTGAAAAAAGAGAAAGCAGTTTATATATGTTTTGCGGTTTTCCTCCAAATCCAGAAAATATCATGAAAATCCGAATCATCAATAGCATGTAAAACCATGAATATAAGCATGAGAATGAATAACAGTATGCATGAAGCGACAAGTAATAACCACAATATCTAAGCTGGCATATAAGGTATGTACACTAATATTATGTCAAACTACTGGCTATCAAGCTAAGTTAAGCAATAATATTTTCTAAGGTGTACGTGACATGGTAATTATCGATGAAGATGTGTGTGAGCTGGCAAGTAAGTGTATGTGGTACATACGCATCATCGGTAATGGTGCTGGTGTCCTAACAGCATAATATCAACAATGCAATATGAAATAACAATGTAAATATGCGATGCGGAGCGAGCAACCAAAATGAGCGGGAGCTAAATATTAAACAATGGTGCCATTTGAAATAACTCGAATCGCGGGGTTTTGAAAATAGGGGCTACGGTGGTTTTTTTTTTGAAAGGATACGTCTTTTGAAATATCCGTAGATCCCTTGACCTGTCTTTTAAAATACCCACGAACCGCTAGTTTTGAAATAGGTAGGAGTCTAATCTAATCTAACAACTACACTAAACTATACGGCTGAACTAACAAGCTGAACTACAGGTAAGGAAACCGCCTATCATCTGAGTCGATACATATACATACCTGTATATGTATAGTCGGTGATCCCGCCTCAATAATATCATATCCATAACCAGACATCCCAAGTCAAGAGTGCAGATCAATCATCAAAATATATCTCGTACGTAAATCCGTCGTACGGCATCCCTAAATCTGGGTACGGGTCAATATCACATTCATCATACTATTCACCTGGTATCCTCTTTATCAAATATCATGATCGGGGTACTGATCTACATCTAGTACAATACTGATACCGCCTAAGTATGCATGAACGTGTGTGAAACACTACGTCAAGGACCCGCTACAACGTCATGTCGTATCTCAAATACGAACCCTGCTATATCACCGATCTCACGGCCTCAAATCAAATCTCATCGACTCATCTTAAATCCCAAGTACTATCCTCATTATCCATGCATGCGTATATGAATGTACATATGCATCGTCCCATACCCACGCATATATACATATATACACATCCCAATCGGCGCACAAGAAAGTAATGTATGCAAGTCTGTGTGTGCGTATGTGGGTATAACAACTACTCTAGGGTTTCGCAACTAACCCAAAGCTAATCCATGAACACATAATCATAACATGAATGAACATTCTCGTATCATAGAACACCTATATAAACATATATATGAGCTACACTACGGACTGCGGGGGTGTTATACGCCATCCACCCGACTTCCCCCCGTAGATATAAATCTACTCACCTTGTCCTCGCTAGCCGGTACCGACGTCGCCACGCGCTTTCTTGTCGTCTCGAAGTCCACATGGGTTACCTACATATCATAACGTACCATATCGTATTAAAATCCGACTCATGACCCAAAACGACATGTGAATCCCACATAGGTCAAAACCTATGGTTTGCTATCTCAAATAAACACAAAAACCCTCGACATCGGTGTACACACGCCGATTGATTGAGAAAAACACTATACGTACTAATCATTGCTTTATAAGTCGCTAAAAATATATGAAATAGGATGCAAATCATCAAAACCAATAAATTGATCAAATCGGTTCATTTCCAAAAAAGCCTAGTAAAGGGGTCATTAACCGTTTTACTACAAGTCTAGATGTTTAGCAAACTATTGGTCACAATACTCACTAATTGTCTTAATTAGGCCACATAAACATTTACTAGATTTTTAATCTTGCTAAATTACATTAAACCAAAATCTAGTCAGCAAAAGTTACCTTTTTAGTTCAAAACTTGGTGTTTTAACCAATCTAAATATTTTAACAATTTTAGTGGCTATAATATTCATTAAACATCTTAATTATGTCATACCAATGTTAATTAGATTTTAAACTCACTCATTTCCACCAATTCTAAAAAACCTAGTTTGCAATATTTACACAATTATTACAATTTTAAACTAACAATTTGCAAACTAGCAATTAGATTAGTTTTTGCAAGCATTAACATGTTAATCTTCTCATTGCAACCTTAAGCAAGTAACAACCACTCTAATTGAATCTAAACCCTAACTTTTGAATCCAAAACCTTCTCTTGAAAATTCAAGTCTTGAAATTGAATCCAAATTAAACCCTTCCTTAACCTAGTTTGAAGTAATAACAAAAATTTAACAAAAGGTCAAGATTTATACCTCACCATTATCTTGAGATGTAACATGAATCTAGCCTCACAAACATGCTTCTTGCTCCATGATCCATGCTAGCTTGGTAAAAGAAATAATGGGTAGGGCTTGAATTTGGAGTTTGTAGAATTTTTGAAGTATTTTTGATGCAAATATGATGGATTTTGGTGGGGAAATGAGTTGAGAATTTTCGGGGCTGTTGTTGGAAGGGGGAGGCCGGCCAAAAGAGGGAAGGGGGAGAGGGAGAGATGTGTGTTTCAAAGTCAACACAATTCCATACCATAATTATCTAATTCCATACATTAATTCTTTATTGTTTTTCTTTTAAGTTTTCATTTTATTCTAAAATTGGAGTGTGAAGTGGGGGGCAGCATAGGGTCAGCCCAGCTGAGTTGGGGATGTGTGAGTGTGTTTGGGGAAATTTTTTCCAAGTAATGAAAGCCCAATTCAAGTCACAAGCCCATCTCACATCTATTTAACTTAATTTTCGCAAAATAAGCCTTTTTCTATCATAATTTCTAAACCATTTTGGCAAACGATTTCGTTTCAAAAACCACATGATAAAATTATCTTTAATGTTTTATGATGCACAAAATTTGGTTCAACTCATTCCAATTTGTAATTTTCCCTAATTAAATATATTAGTGACGGCTTAAAATAATATTAAAATAATTAATTTCGGAAAATTTTTCAGAAAATTTGAAATTTCACCAGTGGGTCAATAAATACCAAATACTAGCAATTACATAGCTAGAATATGTATATTTAATTTTATAATAAATATATTTGTATTTTGACTTTTTACAGAAACAAACCCCTTTATTTTACCGTTTTTTTCGAAATTTCACCGAAACGATTTTCAAAATGTTACAGATCTGCAGTGTTATTCTCCGAATTTACTCTCTTCACCTCGATCTCCCGGCGATCTACGATCTCCCTGATCAGGTGGTACCGCCTTAAAATTGTAGGGTTCCTAGGCACTCTCAAGAGGTCTCACAAGGCATCAACCGTGCCAATTTCAAAAATTACGGTGCCGAGAAACCCTAGACTAGATCGTTAACTAGATATTTTAGGCGAAAAAGAAACTAGTTAACAACTTAACTAAATGGTAAACGGAAATACAACCTTTGTAGATCCGGTTCTCCACCTCCATGGCTCCGCGATGATGTCTCCTCGCTGTACAAATCGGATCTTGGGCTCTAGCGTCGGCTTCATCGGAGAAAAAGCGGGCTAGGTCATCGACGACGATGCCGAAGATGATCTACGTCGAGGCATCGCTAGATCAAGCTCCAACTTCACCAAGTCATGAAACTTGTGAAGAAAACACACTCTACTACTTGGCAAGAGGTAGAGGATGAAGAAATAGGAAGTGGGTTCACTTTAGAATTGGATTTCTCACTCATTTCCCAAGTTGCCATTGATGGAGGCAAGCTTCTTCTTGAAGAAGAAGAAGAAGAAGAAGATGAAGTATATATTATGATAAGTTATTTTTTTAAAATAGAAATAAAATGAATACTTATCATAATCTTACCATGGTCTTGTGTAGAGAATAGACTATGGTTAAGTGGAATGGTTAGGGTTAAGCATGAGACAAAATGGTCACTTAGTCAAAGCTTCATGAAGCTTCAACTAGCATCCAAAGAAAGCCACCATTCATTTATTTTACAAAATAAATAAACAAAATAAATAAATGATTAAGCAAAAGAAAACCCTAACCATTACACAACCATGGTTTAATCTTTACACAAACCCTAGTGAGCATGTATCATCAAGCATGATACAAAAAAGTGCACAAAAATATATCACATATACAATGTGCATCAAGTGAGAAAATCCTATTAAAGTGAACCAATACTAGTTAATGCAAAGTAATATATCAAATATATAATTATACATTAAATCATTAAATCAACAATTGATTCAATGATCCGGTCATGTCGCACATAACCGACTAGTATCAATAGTAACAACTTATCGAATCAACACTTGATCCGATAACCCGGCTATATCGCATATAACCGATCAATGTCACAAATCGCGAGAATCGAATACAGTATCACATACTAGTATTATTCTCGGTCCCGCACACATCTCATATGTGCTCCTATTTCGTTTCGCTTGAGCCAGGAAACCTCTGTGTAGGACTCTAAAGACTCGTCAATACGCCGGCAGCAGATGATGATCATATCAATCACCCACAAGCCGCAAGCGGTCTGCTAAACGTAACGGCCACCCGGGTATTGAGCGATCAGAAGATTGACGAGCAAGCCCGCTCACACTCCTGTGAATCCAACCAGTAACACTTACCGTACAGTCCGGTCTGATCGTCTGATATGTCGCATATCTCGCCTAGGGGTGGTAAACGTCAGACCCCAATAGCTCGATAAGTCGTGTCGATATGAGGTCTATAACAGTTCGAGAAACTACTGGTAACACTTATCAGTAAATCTCAGCAACCCTGGCCAGGGATTTCCGGTTATAGCCAATCGAACACAGCGCAACATCAACTCGCTATACCGGGAGAGACGAATCCCCTCCTATCGCTCATTGCCTCCATGTGATTCGGGACTGTACCCAAAAGCCACCGTTTTGCACGCCCTCTTGGACGTGGTAAGGTGGAAATCAAAGCACAGTGGGAACCACACAAGACTCTATGACGATCTCGGGTCAACAGACTACTCTGTACCAGAGTCACCAGAGAACTGCCATCTGACGTAAGGTATAATACCATCTGGGAGTTCTCGGCGAGTCCGTCCAGTGTACCCAGTCTCTACTGAGCACCCGTATATCATCTCCGATGTCAAACACCAATGGATATGGGATCTTCCATCGCCCATCTGTATGGGTCGAGAAGGTATACGCTAGTCTACTCTGGTATATCGATGCCCTGTCTCGATACACCCACGACTAGGGACTTTGAAGGATGTACTTATGGACTACCATGTCCCCACTAGTATGATCCGCATCATAGTCCATGTAGTCAAGTACACATCCTAAGGGCTTTACCAACATGTAACAGAGAGACAATCAGTGTACAAGTTAAGGTAAAGATCAACCAGATAGCATGCTATCATGTCGAGCAAGAAAGTCCTCCCTATATATGTCCCAGCATCCACTACAATATACATCCAATGTACAGTAATGGCCTCTAGGGCATACATATAACTAACAATCTCCCACTTGTACTAGGGCCATCTGTAGCAATGGTTGCAGTATTTCATACTCAACCTTCCCATAAAAGTCTCTCTCTGGGAAAAGGCCTTTGTGAGTGGATCCGCCGTGTTGTCCTCTGAGTCTACTCTCCTAAGCTCAATCACCCTGGAGATCAACCATCTCCATGATCAGGTGACACTACCTTAGAATATGTCTGGATCACTGATGGGACCGACGTTCCTTGGCATAAGCCACAAGTCCATTGTCTCACAATGGTTGGAACGTAGTTCATCTCATGAACCAATATACACCCAAACATCCTCTTTGGTATCATCTTGAGTAGCGATATATCCTGCCTTTATCGTCTAGTTTGCCACGGTATCTAGCTTGGAACTCTCCCAACATACCGTCCCTTTACTGAGGGTAAAGACAATGCCCGCGACTGACATTCAGTCGTCTTTATCACCCTGGAACCCTTCCAGTGATTCTCCCCAGGGTCGATTGATACCGTCTCACTACAACTAGTGAGAATCCTAACATCCATTTAGATCTATCTCATAGATCCAAAACCCAGGATTTAGGAGGTATCAGTTTGATCCTATATGGAGAATCATTGTGATAAGCGGAGATTGACCGAGCGTAGCATAGGAAACTCCTTCCCTATCAAGAGCATGCCATCCACGTACTTTACGAGGATCGTCACTATACTCCCTACTACCTTTTTGTTTATACAAGGTTCATCTACCATTTTGATGATGTCAAACTCTTTGACTAACACATCAAAACAGATGTTCCAACTCCGCGATGTCTGCTTTATCCTATAAAGCATCTTGCGCACGTTTCCGCTGCTCCCACTGTCTACGAAGCCCTCTGGCTGTGTACTTATGGACGCTCTCTTCTAAAACATCATTTAGAAAAGCTGTCATGACACCCAACCGCCAGATATCGTAGTCATGGTATGAAGCCGTTGCAAGTAGGATCTGGATGGACTTAAGCATAGCCACTTGAAAAGGTTTCATCATTATCCATGCCTGGTCGATGACGAAAAAGCTTTAACAAGTCTAGCTTTGAAAGTCTCAACTTTTCCATGTACACGAAGTAATCTTCTCAAGATATACTTGCTCCTGATGGGGATTTAACCCTTCAGATATAGCAACCAAAGTCCATACTTTGTTGGTGTACATGGATTCCATCTCAGATCGCTAAGCATCCAGCCATTCTTACAGAGTCTCTACTCTCGATGGCCTGCTCGAAGCTAGTTGGGTCATCATCTCATGATGCAATCCTCGCTCCCACTGTCATAGAGAAACCGAAGTATCTCTCAGGTGGGTGAGGAACCCTACTAGATCGGAGGAGAGGTTGAGGTTCGTTGGAATCTACTGAATCCTTTGGTTCTACCAAATCGTCATCTGCAGTTTGTATAGCTGGAACCTTTCCAGTTGAACTGTACAGACCTTGCCTCGAGCCTGTCCGGATTATGCTTTTAGACATAGCCCGGACAACCCCAAATCTTAACCAACTTAAGATATGGGCTCTTCCCTTATCATATCACATATGAAATGGTAGGCAACTGATTTGATGTGAACCCTATTCAATATGTTGGAGATAGTGCCCTCAGAGTCAATTATTGGATCACAGGCATGTGATTGCAATGATTGAGGGAGGACCTATCCCGGTAGGACAGTCTTACTCGAGATGATAGTATGCTATCTGGTTTACCTTTATCATCGTGTACTGCTTCAGGTGACCTTACAGTTCGCTATTACACGTTGATAGAGCCCCTAGGATTCTTGCTTGACGACCAGCAGTATGATGGCGATCATATACGTGGGAGCTGGGGTCTATAAGCACATCCTTAAAAGGTCCCTAGTCGTTGGATTTTTGAGACTGGGCATCGATACTCCATTAGTAGACTAGTGTATACAGTCGAGACCCCGACGAGGGGCGGTGGGCGGTCTCACAAGCCACTGGTGTCAGTTGGTTCACCTAAGATGTATACAGGTGCTCATTAGGTTATGAGTACACCGGACAGGACTCGCCGAGAACCTGCTTGTTGGGATTATACCAGACGTCAGATAGCAGTTCCCTGGTGACATGTGTACAGGTTAGTTCATCGACCTGAGATCGTCATTTGTCTCGTGTGAGTTCCCACTGTGCTTTGATTACTACCCTACCACGGCTCAAAGGAGTCGTGCAAACAGGTTTTAGTTGGGTACAGTCCCGAGCCACATGGAGGCAGTGAGCGGATCTTCAGGGGTTCGTCTCTCCCGGTATTGGGGGTGAGGTCGCGCTGTGTCTAGGAGAGCCATTACGCAAAGCCCTCGGCCGAGGCAGGAGATTTACTGGTAGGTATTCCAGTAGTATCTCAGGGCGTTCTGGGCTACACTCCGACACGACTTGTACCTCCTTTGGGGGTCTGACTTTTACCAACCCCCTAGGCCCGCCATGCGATGCTCATAGACGAACGGACCGGACTGTACGGATATTGTCACTGACAGGCTCAGTAGGGTGTCAGGATGAGTTCGCTCATCGACGTCCCTTTTGGTCAATAGCTGGTGGCCCGTTACGTATTGGCTTATACCTCTGACATGCTAGTTGTTAAATCCACAGCCATAGTATTGACGAGTCTTTAGAGTCCACCACACTTTCAGTTACTCAAGCTTTCGGGCGAAACGCTGTAGAGGCCGTATGGAGATATGGCAGGGTCCGATCAGATACGTGCGGTATTGCACGGATCAGGATCGGACGGTTTGTACTAGAGGCCGTATTGTTATATGGCACGGTTCGATCAGATACGTGCGGTATTGCACGGATCAGGATCGAACGGATTTTACTAGCCGGCTTTGGTTTAAGCCGGATCCTAGTTTAGTACAGTGTAGATTTTGTCTCATTGCATTTGTATCCGGTCGGAATACAGATGCGGGTGTGTATGCACAGTATCGGGGTTTTCCTGTAATTTATTACGGGACCAGTTTTCTGGAGTTGGCAGTTTGCATTCCGTTCCGGCCGGTTTTCCTTTGTTCTTTCCCGGCCGGACTTTTCCGATGGAGGGGGTTATTTGCAAGTTTGCAAATAACATTTTGTGGAGGGTTTATTTGTGAGATGAGAGATTATGATAGCATCTTTAGATTCCCTTTGCATCTTTTCTTTTGATGCACCATCACTTGCATTAATTGTGATAAGAGAGGGTATGGTTTGGATGTAAGTTTGTAATGATAATGTTTGGATATGGTCACCCTTTCTCTTCTCCTACCATCACCTCCCTTCATGCTACAAATTCTTTTCTCCACCATTCTTACAAAAAGATGGCCGGCCACTTTAGTTTAAGGATGGGAGAAATTTCCATTTTGTTGTAGCACATATTTCTTCATCTCATTCTTCTAGTTTTGGGGAAAAATGAAAGCACCATTTTTCCTTAACCTCATTCCTCCATCAAGGCAACATAACCCCAAAGAGACAAAGCACTACACATTCTACAGCAAATCTTGGGCGCGTCGGCTAGCCAACTTCGCGCCCGAGTTGCCTCGGTATTGAGGTGGGAGCCCGTAAAAGATACAGACGATGTGGTGCCCTTCCGGCAAGGATGCGACGACCGGAGTTTCCGCGGGAGATCGGGACGATAACGAGAAGACCGGAGGACTCGGATCACTCGGTATATCTCTCACCCTTTCTCTTTTTCGCTAGTATCGGTTAATGGTTACGATCCGGGTATATTGTCCGCGGTAGCGCCAGTTTAAAGTTAAGAAAAATTTTGATTCCGCATTTTGGCCTCGGATAGACGGCCGGGGCGCTGCCGTGGCGCAACATGGTATCAGAGCCACGCCATTAACCTGTAGGGTTCCTAGGCACTCTAGTGAGGTCTCACAAGGCATCAACCATGCCAATTTCAAAAATTACGGTGCCGAGAAACCTTAGTGTACGGATCGCTGGCTAGAAATCTAGGCGAAAGAATAAACTAGTTAACACTTAACTAAGAGAATACGGAAATACAACCTTTGTAGATCCGGTGCTCCACCTCCATAGCTCCGCAACGAAGTCCCCTCGCTGTCCAAATGAGTTCCCGGGCTCTAGCGTCGGCTTCGTCGAAGAATGGGCAAGCTAGGTCGTCGATGTCCATGCCGAAGATGATCTACGTCGAGGCATCGCTAGATCAAGCTCTCACTTCACAAAGTCAAGAAACTTGTGAAGAAAACACACTCTACTACTTGGCAAGAGGTATAGGATGAAGAAATAGGAAGTGGGTAGACTTTAGAATTGGATTTCTCACTCATTTCATCAATCCACCATTGATGTAGTCAAGCTTTTCTTCTTGAGTTCAAGGAAGAAGAAGAAGAAAGTGTTATGATAAGTTAATTAGAATAATTGAAAAAGAATTATCCTTATCATAACATGAACCATGGTTTGATGTAGAGAGTTAACTATAGTTCAATGAATGGTTAAGGTTAATGAGATGAAGACAAAAGGGTTTCTTTGGTCAAAGCTTCATGAAGCTTCAACAAGCTTCAAGAAAGAATGAAATCCTTTTGTTTTTCTTTTCTCATTTCATTTCTTTTAATCCAAATTAAAAATAAAAGAATGAATAAAAGAAAACCTTAACCATTTACTTAACTAAGGTTTAACTCTTTACACAAACCCTAGCAATATTGCATCATCAAACATGATACATCCAAGTGCACAAAAATATATCACATATACAATGTGCACATGCGAGTGAGAAAATCCATCTTAAGTGAACCGATACTAATTAATGCAAAGTAATAAATCAAATATATAATTATGCATTAAATCATTAAATCAACACTTGATTTAATGATCCGGTCATATCGCATATAACCGACTAATATCAACAGCAACAACTTATCGAATCAACACTTGATCCGATATGCCGGCTATATCGCATATAACCGATCAATGTCACATATCGCGAGAATCGAATACAGTATCACATACTGATATCATTCTCGGTCCCGCACATATCTCATATGCGCTCCTATTTCGTTTCGCTTGAGCCAGGAAACCTCTATGTAGGACTCTAAAGACTCGTCAATACGCCGGCAGCGGATGATGATCATATCAAACATCCACAAGCCGCAAGCGGTCTGCTAAACGTAACGGCCACCCGGGTATTGAGCGATCAGAAGATCGACGAGCAAGCCCGCTCACACTCCAGTGAATCCAACCAGTAACACTACCGTACAGTCCGGTCTGATCGTCTGATATGTCGCATATCTTGCCTAGGGGTGGTAAACGTCAGACCCCAATAGCTCGATAAGTCGTGTCGATATGAGGTCTATAACAATTCGAGAAACTACTGGTAACACTTACCAGTAAATCTCAGCAACCCTGGCCAGGGATTTCCTGTTATAGCCAATCGAACACAGCGCAACATCAACCCCCTATACCGGGAGAGACGAATCCCCTCCTATCGCTCATTGCCTCCATGTGACTCGGGACTGTACCCAAAAACCACCGTTTTGCACGCCCTCTAGGACGTGGTAAGATGGAAATCAAAGCACAGTGGGAACCACACAAGACTCTATGACGATCTCGGGTCAACAGACTACTCTGTACCAGTGTCACCAGAGAACTGCCATCTGACGTGAGGTATAATACCATCTGGGAGTTCTCGGCGAGTCCGTCCAGTGTACCCAGTCTCTACTGAGCACCCGTATATCATCTCTGATGTCAAACACCGATGGATATGGGATCATCCATCGCCCATCTGTATGGGTCGAGAAGGTATACGCTAGTCTACTCTGGTATATCGATGCCCCGTCTCGATACACCCACGACTAGGGACTTTGAAGGATGTACTTATGGACTACCATGTCCCCACTAGTATGATCCGCATCATAGTCCAGGTAGTCAAGTACACCTCCTAAGGGCTTTACCAACATGTAACAGGGAGACAATCAGTGTACACGTTAAGGTAAAGATCAACCAGATAGCATACTATCATGTCGAGCAAGAAAGTCCTCCCTATATATGTCCCAGCATCCACTACAATATACATCCAATGTACAGTAATGGCCTCTAGGGCATACATATAACTAACATAACCTTGCCTAGCTTGTTCTAATGTGTTTTACTTATCCGATCGACCAAAATTCCAAAATCCGCGTTTTTGCATGCATCAGTTTTCTGTCGATTTTTTCCGGGCTCGAAAATTTTTTCAGGTTATTGCAGAATGATGTACAGAGAATCCTAAGAACACTGGAAAAATTTGGTAACCCAATTCTTCCGTACGACCGCGGAACCGCGGCCTTAACCCCTCTTTGGCCGCGGTTCCGCCGCAGGAAGTTGGGATCACTTCGCCATATTTTTACAGTGGGCTTGTGGGCTGAAAATAAGGGGTTTTGGAATATTAAAATTGGGCCCAAAATTTCTGTGAGTGCTACAGTATTACTTGGGGGCCCACTTGTTAATTTTTGATCAATTGGATATTTTAAACACATTATTTCACAGTATTTACATTATATCTGCGACCGTGAATATCACTTGATCGGTAAATCCTGTCTAACTGCTATAGCCCGGTTAGACGGATTTGCGAACGTGATTTTCACGTTGATGTTCTGTGTTTATGCTGTGATGTTGCGGATCGGTCGTGGGGGATAGCCTGGATGCAATGTTAGTACAGTTTTGTTTTATATGTACATTTGATATTGCGGGGCGAGCGTCCGACATGTGGACTGCCGTCACTGCCTGTTTGTATTATTCTTTTGGGGCACGGCCAGGTTGCGGTCGATGTACCCGTTGTATGTATATTTTACTTTCCGTACTAGGATTACCCCGCAGAGGGGTGCACGGATAGCCCGGTTCTAGAGGGCAACGGGCCCGCATCTCATGGCATTGAGACGGAGGGGGCTTCACTCTAGGATTGGCGGGCTGTTTGCCGCACTCATAAGGGGTACAGGTTGACCCAGGAGGGATGCCCAAGTCACCGGATTCCATGAAGTGATGGGTGGTCCATTCACGGCGCTGAAGGGGGCTGCCTCGCTTCAGGTTTTGGCGGGTGACTTGCCGCGCCCGTAGGGGTCTAGGTTTTCATTGCACAGGCTTTCCACATGACCAGGGGAACGTCGGGTTTCAGCAGCGGCTCTGTGAAACCCGGGGCTTCCAGATATCTGTATTGTTCTATGATGCTGTACATTTCTGTGATGTTGCATTTATCACGCCTTGAGCGAATATAATATATAGGCATATATATTAGTAGATGTTGTATATGTTTTACATCCGCGCTAGTCCAGTCCCCGCTCTGTCGTTAGTTAGCTAACCTAACGGGTAATGACGGGACCCAGTGGCGAATGCGGATGGCATATACGTATATCAGTTTTTTTTTCGTTCTTTGTGGTGTGATCAATTGATGGGACTGCGTTGATTCGGATCAATGCAAGATAAACAAACCTATTCTGATGTTGTTGGAACACTTTTCAAAAAGCTGTTATTGCAAGAACGTTCACTTTTGTTTTGCATCGTGGTATTCATTTGGAATATCCTGCTCCTTAGTCGACGAGGCAAGGGCCGAGATCTCTTCACCGGGAGTGACCCCTTGGACAGAAGTTTGCGTCAGGGCATTAACTTCACTATAGCCGATTACTTTTGCTTTGCATCGTGGTATTCAGTTGGAATATCCTGCACCTCATTCTACGGGGAAAGAGCCGAGATCCCTTCACCGGGAGTGACCTCTTTTGTAAAGGTTTTCGTCACTATATTTTTATAAAAAGTTATCCAGTTCCTTCAAAGATATCAAGTCCATTACGTTAAAGGTTTTTCGCCAAAAACCAGTCGTAGCCCTCCGTCATTTCAGATCAGTATTGCTTAGTATTCGCGCTGCGTTTGTCGTTGCTATTCGCCGAGGCGTAGTGTGCGGTAGCTTTGTTGTGCTATTCTGTCGCATGGATATGTGGATTGGTTAGGACAGTCATACGACTTTGTTGATTATTCGTCAAGGGTCGTGCGGGTGGGTTTAACGCAATCAAGATAATGACGGGCTGAACTTGACTAGGACCTTTTGATTTGTTGATTATTCGTCAAGGTCACTTGGGTCCTTGGGGTAAAAATCACATCGGGAGTTTCTAAAGAAACTGAAACTTGCCAGGCATGCGCATACCTTCTGGAGTGTGGTGACTTGAGTGGATTCCGTCAAGTTATCATGCGATGATAGTTGGATCCCGATTCCCACTGATGAGTTGGTTTACTCCTCGGGTGATCCCGACTAATTCTTCTTTCAGGTTTGGGGAAGAATTTAAGGTTACAGTGGGAGGTTTCCAGATTAAATAAAATGATAACCATTCTGATCTAGGTTAGAGTGCACGCTGAGAGTTTCTTTTCTCTCTCTCTTTGGCAGCGACCATTGACCCGACCCTAGACTATGACTCAGTGACCAAGTTGACCGAACCTTCTTAACACTGGCTTTTGGATTGTCAGAGTTGCAAACCTCATTGCCACTCCTACTTTTACCCTTTTCTCCAGGACACCCCGTATTACTACGAACGTCCACTTCCATTGGACAAAACCATCGTATGGTTAGATACGAACTCGAAGGAATTCGAGGATGGTTTCCGGTTCTGGAGAAAACGGATAGGATTATTCAGTTGTCTTTTCCCTTTTACCTTCTCTCAAGTTGTGAGTACTCCTTGGTTTAGGGGATAGTACACCTATTATGCAAATTGGATAGTCTTCTTCCAAACCTTAGGCTGGTGCCGACCGGTAGGGAATGAAGAAAACCAATTAGCCTAAACGGTGTGCAGAAGGTATTAAGATTAAGACAAAGCAAGGGATTAGTAAGAGGGCAAAGTAAATTGCGACTGATATTCACGACCAAACCAAGTATTTCTTCGCCAATCCTAAATCACCTTTGTATTTCTCCAGGACACTCCGTATCACTACGAAGATCCACAGTTTATTGGATACTCCATCGTATGGTTATATACGAACTCGAAAGGAACTTGTTCCAGTTCGGGGATGAATTCTGGTCCAGGAGAAATAGGAATAAGGTTTATTCGGTTGTCTTTTATCTTCACCTTCTCTCGCATTGCGAGTGCTCCTAGGGTTAGGACGGTACACCCATTATGCTTGTTGGATAGTCTTCTTCCAAACCATAGGCTGGTGCCGAACGGTAGGGAAGGAAGAAAACCAATTGGCCTAAAGGGGTGTGCAGAAGGTAATGACTAAAGACATATAAAGGGATTTGGAGAGGTGGCAAAGAATTATACGGTTATAGTTGTGAATCTGGATAATGGTAGAGGCATTACTAGGAATACCAGGATACCCCATCGAAACATTTCAATGTTTCAGTTCAACTGTGTACTGTTAAAAGAAAACTGATTTCCCGATTAGATACTTACTCCAGGGTATGTATTTACCAGGTATGATTCTCACATCTGTATGGTTTTACAGATGATGAGTGGGAGTAGGTTATTGGGAATAGGGTGATCATCCTCATTATATCGGGATTCGTTGTAATCAGTGATATTTGAGGAGATCATCTGGGCTGTTTGCCGGTCGGCAAATATTTGGTTTTGAATATCCGCTGTTGTGCACCAATTTCAAATTGATATATCTGTACGTCTATTTTCGTAGAGTGAGATATGCCTTTTGATATTATGTCGATGACATTTACCTATATCAGTGGATGGTTAGGTAAGGAGCATTAAACAGCGGTGTAATTCTTCTTAACCATAAGTACAGTTTTCAACCTACGACACACAGTGAAAGAGTTGTTAGACTCAGCGGACTTATACAGAGTATTGTATGTTGTCCAGTGTCCATTAGGACAGAGGGGTTGGTCCTCATACTATATTCTGTTTACTTTTAACTTCTCTAGTTCTTAGACATGTGTTTCGTAGAAACACAGGGTCTAAGTTTTGAGGAGTTATAGGTATTTGAATAGAGTAGAGAACCAGGTGTAGCAAGTATCGGGATTCTTCAAAGTGATAGAAGATGTAGATACTTGTGTATGGTATTCAGTTGATAGTAATGATAAAGAGAAATTGCTTCTCTTTCAGGTTACTCATAATTGGAAGCATTCCTAAGTTGAGTAACGCTGATCGGCCTCCTTCCATTTAGTTGACCTGCACTGCAGATAGCTGCATGATTTGAAACTGGTTCATTTAAATCAGTGCCTCTGGTTCTATATTGGATATAGAACAGTTCATATCTTAACGATGTTAAGGTACGGGGAGTTGTCCGGCTTATGATTAAAACCAGACACTGGACAACTCAAGGCACGTTTCTGTAATGGCTGTTTGTGGGTTGACCCAGGCTATGACGAGAGTTGACTTTCTACCATCTGGAAGATCAATAGAGATATTGTTCTTAACTCGCCACATTTTAAAAAGAAATGGTTATTTTTCAGAAAACAGTAGTGGGAGTATGGTAGAACTGGAAGCGATTCCAGAACCGCAAACGATTACTGAAGATTTGATAAGGAACTTAAAGATTCAATCTAATTTGACATTCCGGTAGCCTCAAGGACGGTGACAGGGAAGTTCTTGTTTACCCACACTTGCCATTGTTGTTGTTCCAGGCTGCGAGACCCGGCAGGAGGATGAGTATAGCGTCGTTCTAAACTAGCTTTAGAAGTGCACGTCTATATGACTCTGCCAGAGGGTTGTCGTAGTCAGTGGGAGCAGCGGAAGCATTGGTGGACATCAGGCTTATGTCTATAGACTAAAGCAGATATAGCGGAGATAGATCATCTATTTCTGATGTGACTGTCATAGGTTTGACGTCATCAGAATAGGGGATGGATCTGTTAAGAAGGTAGTAGGGTGTGATGTCCTGGTTTTGGATGACATACACAGAGTAGGAAAGGAAACTCCTATAATACGATCGGTTATACTTTGGTTGTCACACAGTGGTTTCTCCACACAGGACTTGGATATTATATCAGACATTCTGGTTACTAGATCTATGGTTTTAGATCTAGATTTGGGTGGTTTCCTAATCTGGGTACCTTGACAGCATTCTATGAGTATTTAGAATGAATGACTCCTGGCACGGTAGTGTACCTGCAGGTAATGGAGTCACCCTCTCTAAAGGTGTCTTATAGACTAAAGTAGAGAAGGATGTGCATGATTGGCAGATCACTTGCTTAGGCAATTGAGTCAATCATGAGATGTCAAGTACTACACCAGATGTTGTTCTTGCAGTGGCTGCAATAAGCTGATATTAATCCAATCCTGGAGAAACAGTCGGAAGCAGTTTTAGA
This sequence comes from Agapanthus africanus, assembly GCA_030015575.1. Classification (NCBI taxonomy): domain Eukaryota; kingdom Viridiplantae; phylum Streptophyta; class Magnoliopsida; order Asparagales; family Amaryllidaceae; genus Agapanthus; species Agapanthus africanus. The sequence continues at coordinate 315,213,990 of CM057346.1, read as the reverse complement.
ACATAAGTTGATGTTCTAGGGATGTGATAACGATAGCCTCTTTTAGGAGACGGTTGTCACTCCAGGCTTCCAAGGAGACATAGATGGCAGAGTGGCTGTCAGAGTTATATTTTCTCCTTCTAACGAGGGGCAGTATTTTGGACAGGTGGTCCAAGGCAATACTGAGGGAGGCATGGCGCTGGGTACTGATTAAGTTCAGTTATCGATACAGTCTAAGAAGTTTGGATTTGGAGTTCATTTATGAGCTAGGTCCCATCAGATATCCAGACATACTCTAAGACAGGTATTGCTCATTTCGGGAGATGATTTTCTCTGCGAACTTGAGATATAGAGAGACATAGAAAGAAACTTCACAGCGGATCCACTCACTGAGGCTATTCCTCGAACGCAATAGTTTCACAAACGAGCTTTGTGAGACTGACTAGTAGAGGAGTTGGGTGTTCGGTATCACACGGGCTGTGAGTACGCGACATCGCAATAATTAGCCTTGAGTGCAAGTGGGAGATTGTTGGAGATAGTGCCCTCAGAGTCAATTATTGGATCACAGGCACGTGATTGCAATGATTGAGGGAGGACCTATCCCGGTAGGACAGTCTTACTCGAGATGATAGTATGCTATCTGGTTTACCTTTATCATCGTGTACTGCTTCAGGTGACCTTACAGTTCGCTATTACACGTTGATAGAGCCCCTAGGATTCTTGCTTGACGACCAGCAGTATGATGGCGATCATATACGTGGGAGCTGGGGTCTATAAGCACATCCTTAAAAGGTCCCTAGTCGTTGGATTTTCGAGACTGGGCATCGATACTCCATTAGTAGACTAGTGTATACAGTCGAGACCCCGACGAGGGGCGGTGGCCGGTCTCACAAGCCAATGGTGTCAGTTGGTTCACCTAAGATGTATACAGGTGCTCATTAGGTTATGAGTACACCGGACAGGACTCGCCGGGAACCTGCTAGTTGGGATTATACCAGACGTCAGATAGCAGTTCCCTGGTGACATGTGTACAGGTTAGTTCATCGACCTGAGATCGTCATTTGTCTCGTGTGAGTTCCCACTGTGCTTTGATTACTACCCTACCACGGCTCAAAGGAGTCGTGCAAACAGGTTTTAGTTGGGTACAGTCCCGAGCCACATGGAGGCAGTGAGCGGATCTTCAGGGGTTCGTCTCTCCCGGTATTGGGGGAGAGGTCTGCTGTGTCTAGGAGAGCCATTACGCAAAGCCCTCGGCCGAGGCAGGAGATTTACTGGTAGGTATTCCAGTAGTATCTCAGGGCGTTCTGGGCTACACTCCGACACGACTTGTACCACCTTTGGGGTCTGACTTTTACCAACCCCCTAGGCCCGCCATGCGATGCTCATAGACGAACGGACCGAACTGTACGGATATTGTCACTGACAGGCTCAGTAGGGTGTCAGGATGAGTTCGCTTATCGACGTCCCTTTTGGACAATAGCTGGTGGCCCGTTACGTATTGGCTTATACCTCTGACGTGCTAGTGGTTAAATCCACAGCCATAGTATTGACGAGTCTTTAGAGTCCACCACACTTTCAGTTACTCAAGCTTTCGGGAGAAACGCTGTAGAGGCCGTATGGAGATATGGCAGGGTCCGATCAGATACGTGCGGTATTGCACGGATCAGGATCGGACGGTTTGTACTAGAGGCCGTATAGTTATATAGCACGGTTCGATCAGATACGTGCGGTATTGCACGGATCAGGATCGAACGGATTTTACTAGCCGGCTTTGGTTTAAGCCGGATCCTAGTTTAGTACAGTGTAGATTTTGTCTCATTGCATTTGTATCCGGTCGGAATACAGATGCGGGTATGTATGCACAGTATCGGGGTTTTCCTGTAATTTATTACGGGACCAGTTTTCTGGAGTTGGCAGTTTGCATTCCGTTCCGGCCGGTTTTCCTTTGTTCTTTCCCGGCCGGACTTTTCCGATGGAGGGGGTTATTTACAAGTTTGCAAATAACATTTTGTGGAGGGTTTATTTGTGAGATGAGAGATTATGATAGCATCTTTAGATTCCCTTTGCATCTTTTCTTTTGATGCACCATCACTTGCATTAATTGTGATAAGAGAGGGTATGGTTTGGATGTAAGTTTGTAATGATAATGTTTGGATATGGTCACCCTTTCTCTTCTCCTACCATCACCTCCCTTCATGCTACAAATTCTTTCCTCCACCATTCTTACAAAAAGATGGCCGGCCACTTTAGTTTAAGGATGGGAGAAATTTCTATTTTGTTGTAGCACATATTTCTTCATCTCATTCTTCTAGTTTTGGGGAAAAATGAAAGCACCATTTTTCCTTAACCTCATTCCTCCATCAAGGCAACATAACCCCAAAGAGACAAAGCACTACACATTCTACAGCAAATCTTGGGCGCGTCGGCTAGCCAACTTCACGCCCGAGTTGCCTCGGTATTGAGGTGGGAGCCCGTAAAAGATACAGACGATGTGGTGCCCTTCCGGCAAGGATGCGACGACCGGAGTTTCCGCGGGAGATCGGGACGATAACGAGAAGACCGGAGGACTCGGATCACTCGGTATATCTCTCACCCTTTCTCTTTTTAGCTAGTATCGGTTAATGGTTACGATCCGGGTATATTGTCCGCGGTAGCGCCAGTTTAAAGTTAAGAAAAATTTTGATTCCGCATTTTGGCCTCGGATAGACGGCCGGGGCGCTGCCGTGGCGCAACACAATAGGTATGCAGCTTCTCATGTGCATAACTCCCAAAAAGGAAATAGGTAACTCAGTAGTACTCATCATAGAGCACACCTTATCATATAGGGTGTGATTGCTCCACCCCGATATACCATCTTGCTATGGTGTATATGGAGGAGTGATGCTGAGAGAGAATCTCATTCTCCTTTAGAATAGTCCACGAATTCCGTACTCAAGTATTCTCCTCCTTGATCTCATCGAAGGACATAATACTTATACCTGTATTGGTTCTCTACTTCTTACTTATATTCTGTGAATATCTCAAAAGGTTCGGACTTGTGTTTCAACAGGAACATAGGTCTGAATCTTGAGAGATTATCAGAGAATGTAATGAAGTACAAAGAACCGGTCTTGGCTAATGTAGACAGGGGACCTTACATACATCAACATGTATCATCCCAAGAGTTCACTAACTCTTTCTCTGTTTCCAGTAAACGGAGCTATGGTCATCTTATCTTTGTGACATGACTGGCAAGTTTCACAAGATGTAAATTCAAACAGTTTTAAATATGCATCTATATGCAACATAGCTAGTCGAGTCGCATTGATATGACCTAGTCTACAATACCTCAAGAAGGATCCGTTCATTTCTGAACTCTTCCTCTTGTGTGTGTTCTGTATACTAAGAACTGTAGTTTGATTTAGAACATCAATACTTTTAGATAACGTGCCTGATCCGATCAACTTTTGATATAGGAAATGTTCAAAACATTATCCAACAATACAAAATTTTATCATTTCTTTACTGATAAAGAGACTGATATGATTTTGTATATCAGGTTCGGTATCTAATAACATTCGTTCAGAATCAATGTATTAGTAATACAGGGTGACAGTGACCAACAGACTTGGCTGCAACTCTTGCCCCGTTTTCTGCCTCATGAAACTTATCACCCGTTCTCAGTCCTCTACCTTTCTGTAGCCCTATGTAACAGATTACATATCTGGGATCCTGATCTGGTATCACATACCTAGGACGTAGAGGATACAGAGAAACAGTTCTTTGTAATGAACATACCCGAAGATGATGCATCAGCATGCACTCTCTTCGTTTGGGTGGCACGGGAATTCTGGTGATCCCCTATTTCCTTCTCGGTCCTATAACAATTATAAGTTGGAGCGGGAACAACGTTCCCCAGCTCAGTATAACAAGCGGGTTCGGTCAATAATCCGTATTATTATCTTGATTAAGGCGTGATATGGTCGCTACCTGGAGAGAGAGAAGAAAACACTCAGCGTGCGCTCTTGCAAGAATAGATTGGTTATTATTTTATCTAATCAGGATGGCTCCTACTGTTTTAATCAAATCTTCCTTCAAACCCTAAAAGGAAAGACTAGCCGGGATTAATTACACACTACAAGTTCGCCAATCTTTTAGCCAGGCCAGTGTCGGTACTTTGAGGGAGGTCCCCCGTGCTTTCGCACGAACCTAATTAATGTAAACCTCATTTTCCCAGAGGCGTAACCCCGTTGACACCTTTCTAGACACCTACTTGATCGGCTAATTGTAATGTGTAAAACTCTCCCAGGAGTAACAATTACTCGCAGCGGGTATCGGGATCCAACTATCTCATAGAAGGTATGCAATCTCATTGCAAATTTCAACACTTGAAATTCCCGATAATATTTTGCCCCTAGCGTCCTATGACCTTGACAGAGGTCAACAAACCATAGGCTGCTAGTCAAGTTCAACCCATCATTTCCTGATTGAAGTAAACCCACCCGCACGACCCTTGACAGAGGTTAACAAGGTCGCACGACTACCCTAAATCAATCACATCATATGCTTATACAGATAAGCACTAATCAGCTACCGCACACTACGCCTTGACAGAGGTCAACAAACGCAGCACGAATACTAACCAGTACATATCTGAAATGACGGAGGGCTACGACAGGTTTTTCTGAAAACCTATTGCGTAATGAACTTGATATCGTTGTAGAATCAAATGATTTTAAAATGGAGTGCTTTTGAGGCTTTTCTAGTTTTGCTAAAGGAGTCACTCCCGGTGAAGGGATCGTCGGTCCTTTCCTCATCGAATAAGGTGCGGGATATATCATATTTATCACTGTGCAAAGCAAAAACTCTTAAAAGCAATCAAAAGAGAAACCGAGTGTGTAGCATCTGCCAGTTATTGCTAAAGGAGTCACTCCCGGTGAAGGGATCTCGGTCCTTTCCTCATCGAATAAGGTGCAGGATATATCACATATACCGCTGTGCAAAGCAAGAACTGTAGCTACCTGTTTTTTTTTTGAAATTCGATTCTACAACATCTTTAGGTTTCTTTTTCTTTCATTAATCACATTAATGAAGTCCCATCATTTAAGTACCTAAACATCACAGATAAATACGACGTACACTTTTGCCATCCGCATTCGCCTCGATGTCCCCTCGTGCACCGTTAGGTTAGGTAACTTACGGCAGAGCGGGGCAGGGCTAGTGCGGGTGTAAAACATAAGTAACATCTATATAATATATCATATATACTATATAAAGTATCCATCACAGAACATATCACATGATCACATCACAGATATCGCAGCAGAAGAATCATATGAAATATTGGATATACTAGGACGTCCGTGTTTTCAATACGAGCCAGTATAAAACACGGATTCCACGGTCGTGATGAATAGCCAAACCCACACCCCTAGACCCCTACGAGAGCAGCAAGCAACCCTACCAATTCTAGAGTTAGGAGACCCGGACTCGACTTCTCGAGTTGGTCTCCCACTGGACTCCAGAACCCGGTTACTTGTGCTCCCCTCCTTGGGTCCATCCTAGTGCGGAAAAGTAAATAATATACAAATGGTGACATCATCCGCAACCTGGAAGTGCCCCAATAAAAGAATATTACATACAAGTTTTTACATGAATGAAAAAGATAAAACACTCATCTCACATAAAAAAACCCCGGCTATTCAAACACGACGATCCAATATAACATATCCAGCAACACATAACATCACATGTCATCAACGTAAGTAAATATGCGCATCCCAATTGTCGTTGATCTATAGCAACGAAACCGGCGATATCACATATTACACTTACGGTCACAGAAAAGAAAGTGTAAAACTACAACAGTTGGAATCCGCAATCTCTTTAGACATCGCATGCCCAATCAAATGAATTCCTTAGACATCGCATGCCTAACAATTATAAACCCCGCATTTTAGTCTCATTATCGAAAACACTTTTCAATATCAAGTTGGGCAATTCAACAAGATTCCCGACATCCTGATCGAATACTCGTCGCAAACTTTAGTAGGCGGCCGCACCCCCGACGCCGTCGACGAAGTGCACCAAGGCGGAACACCGCTGCCGTGAGCACCTAAACGGATGCTTTCGGCGACGGGGTTCTCCTACAGTCACTTGGTCGGGACTATGGAGCGAGGCTGTCTATTAAGTTTACCCGGCGAGTATCCGCGTACGCTACGTGATTGCGATGGACTTTTGATCACATCAAAATTCTGTGGCAACCGATCAAGTGAGACTAAAGTGCTATGTTTATAACATTCATATCAGTTATCTCATAACTGTTTGTGAATTCCAAATGTTGTATCCCATTCCGGATAAATAGAAAATGTTAAACTTTCCGATCGAACATTCGAACACCCAAGTTTTCCCGACACCGATCAACACATGAAATAAGTTCAAAGACATTCATTTCATGCCTCAGTACCAACGGTCCAGCCGTAGAAGGGTCAAGCCAACACCTCACATGTGGCACGCCGTACTGCCCCAAACCCGAAGGTTCAAAGGGCAGTTCAAGACGGTCACATAATCGAGTTAAGGTTTGTTGTCTTCTAGAGGGACCATTGCATTACTTGCACTACTTAGAACGTCTTTAAACCGCGGAAAAATCCAACACTTGGAAATTTTCCAGCAGGGAAAAATTGGGTATTTATACCCGGTCGAACTTTTTTTTAACATATTCTAAAATTATCCGGAAAAACACATAGACAAAATTGGACAATTTGATCGAATGTACGAACTCCCAATACAACCCAAAATACTCAACTCTTGATTTCAGATTAAAAATTCCCAGGAAAACCGGCACTGCCAAATAGGAATTACTGTGCAAAATTTAATGGGAGAAGAGACAAAAGGGCCGCGGAACCGCCGCATTAGCATGCTAATGCCGCGGTTCCGCCGTACTTTTATGGAATTAGGTCATCGAACTTCACAGTAATTCTTATAAATTCCTGATGGTTTTTCTGCATATTTTTAATTCTGAAAAAACCCCGAATTTCAAAAATGTCCAGAGAGCAAATTCCAATTAGGGTTTCGGGTCGATCGGGTTTCAAACTTCGTCTACGCATCGCCTAAAGCTCTAGCTAGGCTCTGATACCACTGTAGGGTTCCTAGGCACTCTCAAGAGGTCTCACAAGGCATCAACCATGCCAATTTCAAAAATTACGGTGCCGAGAAACCCTAGACTAGATCGTTAACTAGATATTTTAGGCGAAAAAGAAACTAGTTAACAACTTAACTAAATGGTAAACGGAAATACAACCTTTGTAGATCCGGTTCTCCACCTCCATGGCTCCGCGATGATGTCTCCTCACTGTACAAATCGGATCTTGGGCTCTAGCGTCGTCTTCATCGGAGAAAAAGCGGGCTAGGTCATCGACGACGATGCCGAAGATGATCTACGTCGAGGCATCGCTAGATCAAGCTCCAACTTCACCAAGTCATGAAACTAGTGAAGAAAACACACTCTACTACTTGGCAAGAGGTAGAGGATGAAGAAATAGGAAGTGGGTTCACTTTAGAATTGGATTTCTCACTCATTTCCCAAGTTGCCATTGATGGAGGCAAGCTTCTTCTTGAAGAAGAAGAAGAAGATGATGATGAAGTATATATTATGATAAGTTATTTTTTTAAAATAGAAATAAAATGAATACTTATCATAATCTTACCATGGTCTTGTGTAGAGAATAGACTATGGTTAAGTGGAATGGTTAGGGTTAAGCATGAGACAAAATGGTCACTTAGTCAAAGCTTCATGAAGCTTCAACTAGCATCCAAAGAAAGCCACCATTCATTTATTTTGCAAAATAAATAAACAAAATAAATAAATGATTAAGAAAAAGAAAACCCTAACCATTACACAACCATGGTTTAATCTTTACACAAACCCTAGTGAGCATGTATCATCAAGCATGATACAAAAAAGTGCACAAAAATATATCACATATACAATGTGCATCAAGTGAGAAAATCCTATTAAAGTGAACCAATACTAGTTAATGCAAAGTAATATATCAAATATATAATTATACATTAAATCATTAAATCAACAATTGATTCAATGATCCGGTCATGTCGCACATAACCGACTAGTATCAATAATAACAACTTATCGAATCAACACTTGATCCGATAACCCGGCTATATCGCATATAACCGATCAATGTCACAAATCGCGAGAATCGAATACAGTATCACATACTAGTATTATTCTCGGTCCCGCACACATCTCATATGTGCTCCTATTTCGTTTCGCTTGAGCCAGGAAACCTCTGTGTAGGACTCTAAAGACTCGTCAATACGCCGGCAGCAGATGATGATCATATCAATCACCCACAAGCCGCAAGCGGTCTGCTAAACGTAACGGCCACCCGGGTATTGAGCGATCAGAAGATCGACGAGCAAGCCCGCTCACACTCCTGTGAATCCAACCAGTAACACTTACCGTACAGTCCGGTCTGATCGTCTGATATGTCGCATATCTCGCCTAGGGGTGGTAAACGTCAGACCCCAATAGCTCGATAAGTCGTGTCGATATGAGGTCTATAACAGTTCGAGAAACTACTGGTAACACTTATCAGTAAATCTCAGCAACCCTGGCCTGGGATTTCCGGTTATAGCCAATCGAACACAGCGCAACATCAACTCCCTATACCGGGAGAGACGAATCCCCTCCTATCGCTCATTGCCTCCATGTGATTCGGGACTGTACCCAAAAGCCACCGTTTTGCACGCCCTCTTGGACGTGGTAAGGTGGAAATCAAAGCACAGTGGGAATCACACAAGACTCTATGACGATCTCGGGTCAACAGACTACTCTGTACCAGTGTCACCAGAGAACTGCCATCTGACGTAAGGTATAATACCATCTGGGAGTTCTCGGCGAGTCCGTCCAGTGTACCCAGTCTCTACTGAGCACCCGTATATCATCTCCGATGTCAAACACCAATGGATATGGGATCTTCCATCGCCCATCTGTATGGGTCGAGAAGGTATACGCTAGTCTACTCTGGTATATCGATGCCCCGTCTCGATACACCCACGACTAGGGACTTTGAAGGATGTACTTATGGACTACCATGTCCCCACTAGTATGATCCGCATCATAGTCCAGGTAGTCAAGTACACATCCTAAGGGCTTTACCAACATGTAACAGAGAGACAATCAGTGTACAAGTTAAGGTAAAGATCAACCAGATAGCATACTATCATGTCGAGCAAGAAAGTCCTCCCTATATATATCCCAGCATCCACTACAATAGACATCCAATGTACAGTAATGGCCTCTAGGGCATACATATAACTAACAAAAATATGCCTGGACTTCTGATGGGACCTGGGATCCTTCGCTAAAACTATAGCTCCGTTGTTGTCGCAATACAGCGGTATTGGATCAACAATGGTAGGAACCACCTGAAGCTCCGTGAGGAACTTCTTCATCCAGACAGCTTCCTTTGCGGCATCGCAAGCAGCTATGTACTCCGCTTCTATAGTTGAGTCTGCAACGGTCTTCTGCTTGGAACTCTTCCAGCAAACCGCCCCTCCATTGAGGGTAAAGACATAACCCGACATGGACTTGGAGTCATCCTTGTCACTCTGGAAGCTGGAGTCAGCAAAGGCCTCGAGCTGGAGGTCATTTCCGCCATACACTAAGAACATCTCCTTAGTCCTTCTCAGGTACTTGAGAATGTTCTTTACTGCTATCCAGTGTTTCTCCCCTGGGTTCGACTGATACCGGCTTACAACGCTCAATGCGTATGCTATATCTGGTCTGGTATATAACATCGCATATATTATAGAGCCTACCGCAGAAGCATAGGGTATAATAGAGATGCGATCCCTTTCCAAATCAGTCTTGGGAGACATCTCTTTGGAGAGGGTGATCCCGTAACAAGCCGGTAAATTACCGCGCTTGGAATCTTCCATACTGAACCTTTTCAGTATGGTGTCGATGTATCTTGACTGTGAAAGTCCCAACATCCTCTTAGATCTATCACGATAGATCTGGATCCCCAGAATGTAGTTGGCATCGCCCAGGTCCTTCATAGAGAACCTCTGCGACAAGAATCCTTTGACTGACTGTAGCATAGGAATATCATTTCCTATTAGGAGAATGTCTTCCACGTACAAGATGAGGAATACCACAGTTCTCCCTAAAATCTTACTGTAAATGCATGGTTCATCTGGGTTTTTGATAAAGTCGAATTCCTTGACAGTATCATCAAAGCAGATGTTCCAACTCCGCGATGCCTGCTTAAGTCCATAGATGGACTTTAGCAACTTGCACACTTTACCGCTGCTCCCACTCTGAATGAATCCCTCTGGCTGATCCATATAGACGCACTCTTCCAAATTTCCATTTAGGAAAGCCGTCTTTAAGTCCATCTGCCAGATTTCATAATCGTGGAAGGCAGCAATGGCAAGAAGGATCCGAATGGATTTCCACATAGCCACTGAAGAAAAGGTCTCGTCATAGTCCAAACCAGATCTTTGACGAAAATCCTTTGCAACAAGTCTAGCTTTATAGGTCTCAACCTGCCCATCTACACCAATCTTCTTTCTGAAGATCCATTTGCAGCCTACGGGTTTTACCCCTTCTGGAGCAAAGTCCAAAGTCCAAACTTTGTTGGTGTACATGGACTCCATCTCGGCCCGCATTGCATCCAGCCATTTTACTGAGTCGCCGCTCTGAATGGCTTGCTGGAAGCTAGTAGGCTCACCATAATCCATAGTGAGAAAACCGTGGTATCTCTCGGGCGGATGAGATTGCCTACTACTCCTGCGGAGTGGCGCTGGGATGTCCGGTTCTCTTGAAACTTCTGGTTCCTTCAAGCTTTCAGTAATAGTTTGTGGTTCTGGAATTTCTTCCAGTTCTATTGCGCTCCCACTTATCTGATTTTCTAAAAATTCAGTTTCCAAGAAGTGGGCATGCTGAGAAACAAAAACCTTTTGTTCCTCTGCGGAATAGAAAAGATATCCCCTGGAGTTCTTTGGGTATCCCACAAACTTACACAGTACTGAGCGTGCCTCGAGCTTGTCCGCATGCGGCTTTTTTACAAAAGCTGGACATCCCCATGTCTTAAGATACTTGAGACAGGGTTTCTTCCCACTCCACATCTGATATGGGGTGGTAGGCACAGTCTTGGTTGGAGCCTTGTTCAAGAGATATGCAGCTGTTTCTAGCGCATAACCTCAGAAAGATCGCGGCAACTCAGCCTTACTCATCATGGAACGAACCATATCCAATAGGGTTCGATTCCGCCTTTCCGATACACCGTTGTGTTGTGGTGTGTATGGAGGAGTAAGCTGAGAGAGAATTCCATTCTCTTTTAAGTAGCCCAGAAACTCAGCACTCAAGTATTCACCACCTCGATCAGATCTCAGTGTCTTGATACTTTTGCCTGTTTGTTTTTCAACTTCATTCTTGTATTCCCAAAATTTCTCAAAGGCCTTGGATTTGTGCTTCATCAAGAAGACATGCCCATACCTAGAGAAATCATCTTTGAAAGTAATGAAGTATGAATAACCACTTCGCGCATGTGTAGACATTGGACCACACACATCACTGTGTATGAGTCACAAGAGCTCGCTCGCTCTTTCTTCGTGTCCAATGAACTGAGTTTTTGTCATCTTTCCCATGAGACAAGATTCACAAGTGGCATAAGACTGATACTTGAACGGATTCAAGTATCCCTCTTTATGTAACTTTGTTAACCGTGTCTCATTAATGTGACCCAGTCTACAATGCCATAAGAAAGCCTGATTTGTTTCCGGAGACATTCTTTTAAGTGTGTTCTGGACACTGAAGATCTGAGCTTGATTCAATACGTATATTCCGTTTTGTAATGTACCTGACCCAATCAGAACTTGATTTAGGTGGATGTTGACTACATCGCTTACAAAAGTAAAATCATATCCTTCCTTAGAAATTAAGGATACAGATATGATATTACAAGTCGCACCTGGTACATAAAAACAGTTACGCAGAATCAATATCTGCCCAGTTGTCAGTCCTAGATGATATTCCCCTACGGATTCAGCATACATGCTCATTCCGTTAGCAACCCTGAGAGTCATATCACCTTTCCTGATAACCCTACGGTTTCTCAGAGCCTGTAACGAATTACAGATATAAGATCCCGATCCGGTATCCAATACCCAAGAAGTAGGGTTAACTGACATACAGCTCTCAATTACAAACACACCCGAAACCGAAGGCACAACATGCTTCGAATTCTGGCTACTGGCTTTGCAAGCCCTGCAATCCCTCTGCCCATGTTCATTCCCGTAACAATAGGAACGTCCTGCTTTTACTACATCCAGTCCCGAAACTTCTGCCCTTCCCTTTCTTTCTACTTCCCTGGTTTCCTTCAGGGTAGTAGGTAGAGACTGTTGAACTAAGTCAGCATCTGACCCATTCTTCAACGTGGTCTTCAGGTCCGTGAGCTCAAAAGAGCTGGTCTCTGTAAGGACGTTGCCCCCTATAGATGACCCGATAGCCAACCTCGCTGGAAGCAATTCGTTCGAGGTCTCATATCTTGCGATGCGAGATTACTCTCCATATAAATCTTTGTTACGGAGGAAGATAGAAACTGAGTCCATCTTCTCGTGCTGTCTCTGGTATGCACCATCATCTGAGGCTAACACGAGGCACTTGGCATTCGCACAGTCTTTTTCCGATGTCCTATAGATATGAATATCCGTGACAGGGGAAACTGGACCTGAGACGGCAGGGGTTGGATTAGTTAAGGGCTGTCCCAGCTTGTCATGGGCAATGGACATCTGGACAGACCTTTGCCAGTCATAACAGTCCGATTCAGTCATTTTATTATCTAGATGTAACTTAGGTGCGGTCACTGGGTCGCTGCAATTAAGAGAGAGAAGAAAACACTTAGCATGATACTCTTGCAAGTTTAGATTGGTTTTTAATTTATCTAAACAGGATGGCTCCCACTGTCTCTCGGATCCCTCCTCAAACCATAAAGGAAGAATTAGCCGTGATCAATCTCACCATACAATACTTGCTTAACCATTCAGCCAGGCCAGTGTCTGTACTTCGAGAGAGGTTTTCCAACGCTTTCGCGAAGTTCCTTAATTAAGTAATCTCTTTTCCCTGTGGGCGTAGCCTCGCTAACACCTTTCTAGACACCTACTAGGTTTATAGCATTGATCGTTAAGTGAGAAAGTTCCCGAGGAGTAGCATACACTCACAGTAGGATCGGGATCCAAATATCATCGCGTGACAAAACTAAAGGAATCCTACCAGAATCATCACACTCCAAATGGTATGCAGCGCTAGCAAGTTTCAGTACTTTTGAAACTCCCGATGTGGATTTTTTGCCCCATGCTCTTATGACCTTGACAAAGGTCAACAAATCATAAGTCACATGTCAAGTTCTACCCGTCATTATCCAGGTTAATTTGAACCCACCCGTACATACCCTTGACGAAGGTCAACAAGGTAATACGACTGTCCCAAAGCAACGCATCTATCTATGCTACATATGAACACCCAACAGCTACCAATCACTATGCCTTGACGAAGGTCAACAAACATAGCTTGAATACTATTGAATATCCATACGAAATGACGGAGGGCTACGAATGGTTTTGGCGAAACCGTGAACGTAGTGAACTTGATATAATCGATGGAACGAGATAGCTTTTAAAAGGAGTGGTTCAAGCTCCGCGTTTAAAAAAACTGGTTTTTGAAAAGAACCGAGTGGTTTTGAAAGTGTTCCAACGACTTTTACATGGTTTATTTTCTTGCATTAATTCCAATGTGTCCCATCATATAATCCTACCATTGCAGAAAACAACCAAAATATGGTGTACGCTTATGCCATCCGCATTCGCCACGGGGTCCCGTCATCACCCGTTAGGTTACTTAACTAACGACAGAGCGGGGGCTGGACTAGCGCGGATGCAAAACATAAGCAACACTAAATAGATATCATATATAGATATATAGCAATGATAGCCATTCAAGATCACAGATGAACACTTTGGATATACTAGGAATTCGCGATTCGTTCGAGCCTGCAATGAAAAACGGATTACATGGTCGCGATGAATAGCCAAACCCCACCGTAGACCCCTACGGGTGCGGCAAACTACCCGCCAAGTATCCGAAGCGAAGCAACCTCCCTCAACCCGTGAGTAGGCCACTCGGCACTTCGAGATACCCGGTAGTTTGTGCACCCCACCTTGGGTCTATCCTAGGAGCAAAAACAATAAAAAGAAATTATACAATGATGACAACAACATCGACCCGGTTGTGCGGCCATATAAATAATATTACATCAATTTACAAAGTTTACATGAATGAAAGAAAAAGAAACTCTCATCTCACATCCACCCCAGCTATTCATCCGTGACAATCCACCGAGTTCATATCCATAAACCATCAACATTACAGATCACAGATATGTATAACCCCCACTAATCGACGTATAGCGATTAGCGGACGTTCAATACATATATCACATCACAAATAATATCCATTAGCCAAATTCTACGGAATATCGATCAAAATACGGATTTTGAACCACCCCAAAAGTCAATTTGCTCTCTGGAAAATCTGGGTAGAAAAAACATGACTTAAAAATTTCAAAACAGCCAAACTAAAACACTGCACAAAACCCGATCCACTACCGAGTTAAATCGGCCGCGGAACCGCGGCAATAAGCATGTCATTGCCGCGGAACCGCGGCGGTTTGATTGAATCACTGGATCGTTTTTTTGCAGTATTTTTACAAAACCCTGAGACGATTTTTCATATATTTTAAATCACTTTTTGAGCAGTATAAAAATCGACAGAAACTTGAGATTTTGCGGACGTGTTTTGCGACTTTTTTTCGATCGATATTCTAAACACTTTGCTAACTTACTAGTTTATGTTTAGCTAGGCTCTGATACCACTGTAAGTCCACGTTGCTCACCCCGGTTCTTACGGGGAGGCGAAAACGGCGAAAAACAATTATTTGGCGCAAGGCAACATGGACTTGAAGCCGGATCTTTGCTAAACTAGAAACTAGCAAACTACTAGAGGCTTTAACTACTATGCCGTAGAAATTATACCTCACGAAACCGGTCCTTCGGGTCTTCATTCCGCTGTCCTGCTCGTCCATCCAAACTCCAAGTGGCAATCCGGACCTTGGGCACCTCCGCGGCCTTCTTGAGTCGAAGACGATCCACCCGAGAGATGTACACCGAGCTCCACCTCGAGCCGAGGCAACTAGAGCAAAGAGATTGCTAGTCAAGAAGCCCTAGGATGTGTAGAGGAGATGTATGGATGTGTTTGTCTTAGTGGGATCTTTTTCTCTCAACACATGAGATCAAAAGATAGAATCAAGAGGAGGAAGAAGGAGGAGAACTTAGCAACCATGAGAGCTCATTTTCTTTTCTTCTCATGAGAAAGAGCAAGAGAGAGAATGAGAAATGAATTATGAGCTAAAGAAAAATGAACCACGGTTCAATAATGCAAAAACATTATCAGTACTAATCCCATCAAGATAAAGTTGATGGCATTGAAATGACCATTTTCATAATCAAAAGAAAAAGAAAATCAAAAGAAGAGTGTAGACCTCTCATGAAGGTCAATGGTCAACCCCGGTCAACCGGTCAACAAAGTCTAGAGAGGTCATGGAAGGTCAAATGGTCAAAGCAATTAGCCATCATATAATTATCACTAATAGGATTAGTAAACAATGTCTCCGACTCATAATGGTTTTGACCGAACAAATTGCCAAAACCCTAATGAGCCTGCCACATAATAGTTTTGGCCGAACCAACTGCCGAAACCCTAATGAGGCACGTCCTCATTCATCACTCCTCAAAACTGTGCATACACACCCGCATCCGCATTCTGTAGAATGCGAATGCACTGAAGACAAAAACAAATCCATCCGTGCAATACTAGGATCCGGCTTAAACCAAAGCCCGCTAGTATTGCCTGCCCGAACATTATACGCACACAAGTGTACGCAAGTGATCGCAGCCCTGCCGTAAAACCATACGGCCTCTACACGTTTCGCTCAGTGCAGGGAAACTCTCTGTGTGGGACTCTAAAGACTCGACACTACGCTGGCAGTGGGTTTAACCACAGACCGCAAGCGGCACTAGCTGTACGTAACGGTCCCCAGGTAGATGTCGATAAGAAGGCCGATGAGATAAACCCATCCGAACTCCTACTGAGCCTGTATGTGACAATCTCCATACAGTCCGGTCTGTTCTTCTGATACATCGCATGGCGGGCCTAGGGGTGGTGAACGTCAGTCCCCTAATAGCGGTACAAGTCGTGTTAGAGTGTAGCCCATAACACCCTGAGATAACACTGGAAACCTACCAGTATATCTCGCTTGCCCTGGCCAGGGACTACTCGTGTAATGGCTCTCCTAGACACAGCGCGATGTCAACCCCCAATACCGGGAGAGACGAATCCTGTCTAACCGTCACTGCCTCCAAGTGCTTCGGGACTGCACCCAACTACTACCTGTTTGCACGACTCCTTTGAACCATGGTAGGGTAGTAATCTAAGTACAGTGGGAACACACTCGAGGCGAAGTGATAGTGTCAAGTCAGCGGACTAAGCTGTACTCATGTCACCTGGGAACTGATAACTGACGATAGGTATAATACCAACCAACAGTCCCTGACGAGTCCTGTCCAGTATACTCGTAACCTAACGAGCACCCGCATACTATCTCCAGTACGACGTACTGATGGCTGTGGGACAGACCATCTCCCCTACTGGGATGAGAAGCGCATACGCTAGTCTACTCTGAAGTATCGATGCCCTGTCTCGATAGTCCAACGACTAGGGACCTGTATAAGGATGTGCTTATAGATTACCCAGCCCCCACAAGTGTGACAGCCATCACAACGCTGGTAATCAAGAAAAGATCCTAAGGTCTCCACTAATATGTATATAAGCGATGTGCTAAAAGAAACACATGCACATATTGAAGTAGAGACAAACCAAGTAGCATACTACCATTTTGAGCAAGACTGTCATTACAACTGTGAATATCCCAAGCATCCATTAAGTAATATACAAGCTAGTATGATACAGTAATGGCCTCTAGGGCATATACACTAACATCGACATTGTAAGAGGTCTTCCTCAATGTCATTTATTACGATTGCGCTTTGTGATCCGAGTATCATACTTTTATTTCTTGGACTTGACTTTCGATGATCGGGTTTCGTGATTTATGTTTTTGTGCACCATGGCTGCACCTATTGGATATTTTCATTTGTGCATAGTTATTGCACTTGATTTACACCGCTACACTGGTTTATGATTTGTGCATTTCTATTGCACTTGATATCTATTTTGTGCCTTCGTTGCACATATTTTTGATTCCGAGGATTTCAATACTGTCTATTTCGATTTCGTGCATGTCATATACACTTGACTTGATTTTTGCACCGGGAATAGCTCACATGTGTTTGCAGTGCATTGGGATGGATTTTGTGCATGGAGTTGTACACGTTTATGATTCTATACACTTTGGTATACTCGGTGTTATTTTTGTGGGCATTTGAGATATTGATGAGTATTTATGCATTGGCTGCACCAGATATGTATTTCGTGCATTTGTTGCACCAGATTTATGTTTTCATGCGCGTCTGCACTTGACGTTCATTATCGTGCATACTATTGCACTGGATATTTTATACGGACCTGACACACTTGTTTCGGATTTTTGCGCATATTGGACGCATGGTAAGAGATTTTGTGCACACCGGGTGCACTCAATTGAGATTTTTATTCGCGCATGTTGGATGCACTTAATGGAGACTTTATCCGTGCATGGTTGTTGAGCATGATTGAGATTTTCGTGCACTCTACATGCACTTGATATTGTTGTTGTGCACATATGTTGCATTGGACAGATGTTTTCGTGCACACCCGTTGTACTTAGTTTTTCTTTTGTGCATATTGTAGCACATGTATTGGATTTGATTTCCATGCGTACCAGATGCACGTGATGTTGGATACGCTTTTTGAGGCTGATTTTATTTATGAGTATCGCGTTTTGATGATGGGTACTATGTTATATAGTAGTCGAGCAGGACTGATCTGAGAATAGCGCCCGAGTACTTTTGCATGCATCAAAAGTTTACCAAGAGGTTTTTAAAAAGGAGCTATAGTCTCGCTATTTTCTACGTGTCCGCGAATGACACGAAATTTTACAAGGAGAACCTTTTGGGATATTTCAAAAAGGCGGGATGTATAATTTGAGCAAACATATATAAGTATATATTTACTGTTTTACAAATGATCGTCTGCCACTTGTGCTGTGAGTTACGCATACCATGGAGATTCGGAAAAGAAAATTTGGCATGGGTTATTCAGCTTTTAAAATCGTTTTACATGGATGCGTACTATATACGTATTATGATTTGACCATAGTATAATTGGAATTCAGCAGTGGATTTCGAGATTCGTATTTCCTTTATAACTCCTATGATTGCACGATGCTTGATGGAGATTGATTTTGAGTTTCGAACCCGTTTTCTTGCGCACACGATGCGCTGTTGTATTTTTGTGTATTCCGAGATTTCGGAGTCCTGTTGTATTGGACTGATTATTGAAATGTTTTAGTATTTAGGGGTTTAAATTTAAATTCGGGGACCGAATTTTTTTAAAAGGGAAAATTGTAACATTTCAGAAACATAAAATATTATTTTAGAAATTATATATTAAAATAATCTATTTCGCTAAAAAACTATTCAATTTGCGAATAGGGGTTTTTCGTAAAATGGTATAAGTATATACCAATATTTGGAATATAAGTGGAGATTAAAATGATTTACTCATTAAAATGATATTTATCAGATTTTGGCATTTTTATATTTAAATATATGCAAGTTTAAGTTAAAATTTATTAGTGCACTACTAATCATGATTAAGACAAATCCGTAATTTTACATTTTCCATGGATAGTGCACAATGTCATCTGAAATTTTGGTTGCATACTGTTTTATTGTGTTTGGTTTTATTTATTTGGAAAAAAAGGAAAAAGGTTTTCTCTAGTGACATGGCATGAAACAAAGAGATATTTTGAGAGTGTAAGAGTCAGAGATATTTTGAGAGAGAGAGAGAGAGGTTAAGAGAGAGAGACCTTTGACTTCTACATCATTCTTCTTCCTTCTTATTTTCTTCACCAATTCCTTCATCTCCTTCATCCTTCTCTACCTCCATGAATCATCCCCAACTCATTTCCAAAACTCCATGCCACCTTTATTAAAATGATGCACAAGCTTATCCTGAACTCTTTGAACCATTCAAGTTTGGATTTTTAAGACTTTGGACAACTCAAGAATTTTCATTAGTTGCCAAATGAGATACATTTCCTTTCCTATTAGTTAAGTTGTTATGTTAGTGTATCTTAGTTTAGTTTAGATTTTGTATTAATTAGGTTTTGTTATCTTGGAAATTTCCAAGTTGATAATTAGAGATTTGTGGACTTGTTAAGATGCAATAGAGGTGTAGTGAGTGTTTCAAGACCTTGGAGATTGCTTTTATGGACCAAAACAGACAATATAACTCGATACACGAACTTTGAATTTTCCCGTGTCGGTTTTGTGAAACCTATGGGACTACAGGGTATCTGGAGCAACTTGGATTATTTTTGAGATAATCAAACAAGTCCACTGACTTAGATAAACCACTAAAATACCACCACTAAAATACGAGACTCGTACCGCACCAGGAAACCTGCGGCACCGGACTTTATAGGAATCTCGGCGAGCTTCCTTTTGGCATAGGTGTTGTGGTTTTGCCTGTAACTCATTTACCCTATAACCTATCCTCTGTATTGTTTGTTTAGTCCCAACTGACTTGAGATAAAATCTGGGAGCTGTTTGTGAGTGCTTTGGCAATGTTTTCCGGTATTTGAATCCTTAATTTTGATATTTGATATTGTTAGTGTATATGCCCTAGGGACCATTATTGTATCATAGTAGCTTGTATATTACTTAATGGAAGTTTGAGATATTCATAGTTATATTAACAGTCTTGCTCAATATAGTAGTATGCTACTTGGTTTATATCTATCTTAATATGTGTATATTTTTCTTTTAACATATCACGAATACATATTGATAGAGCCCATAGGATCTTGCTTGACTACCAGCGTTGTGATGGCAGTCACACTAGTGGGGGCTGGGTAGTCTACAAGCACATCCTTTTTCAGGTCCCTAGTCGTAGGATTATCGAGACAGGGAATCGATACTCCAGAGTAGACTAGTGTGTACGCTTATCATCCCAGCAGGGGAAATGGTCTGTCCCACAGCCATTAGTATGTTGTACTGGAGATAGTATACAGGTGCTTATTGGGTTACGGGTACACCGGACAGGACACGCAGGGAACTGTTGGTTGGTATTATACACGTCGTCAATTAACAGTTCCCAGGTGACATGAATACTGCATAGTCCACAGACTTGACACTGCTGCTTCGTCTCGAATGTGTTCCCACTGTTCTTAGATTGCTACCTAACCATGGCTCAAAGGAGTCGTGCAAACAGGTAGCAGTTGGGCGCAGTCCCGAAGCACTTGGAGGCAGTGGAGGTTAGATAGGATTCGTCTCTCCCGGTATTGGGAGTTGATATCGCGCTGTGTTTGGAGAGCCATTACGCAAAGTCCCTGGCCAGGGAAAACGAGATTTACTGGAAGGATTTCCAGTAGCTTCTCAAGGTGTAATGGGCTTCACTCCGACACGACTTATACCGCTTTTAGGGGACTGACACTTGCCGCCCCTAGGCCCGATATGTGATATTCCTATACGAACAGACCGAACTGTACGAAGATTGTCACATCAGGCCCAGTAGGAGTTCGGATGGGTTTCCTCATCGGCCTTCTTATCGACATGTACCTGGGGACCGTTACGTACAGCTAGTACCGCTTGCGGCCTGTGGTTAAACCCACTGCAGCGTAGTGTCGAGTATTTAGAGTCCCACACACAGAGTTTCCCTACTTCAGGCGAAATGATATAGAAGTCGTATGGTTTTACGACAGGGTTTGGACATATACATGCATTTATGCACGTACGATGTTCGGACAGTTTATACTAACGGGCTTTAGTTTATGCCAGATTCTAGTATTGGATTATTGGATTTATACAGTCTCAGTATTTCCGTGTTTTTACGGATGGTAGGGGCATTCTCATAATTAGTCGAGAAGCTTCTAGAAGAAAGGTGAGGTGGAGAGCTTAAGTGTAATTTGCATTAAATGAATTTGTGACTCATGAAGTGATTCATCCAAATGAGTTAATGAAGCATTTATTGCTTAATGACTCATGAGATGATTCATTCATTAATATTAAATGAAGCATGGTTGTAATTATCTACATGATTTATTTGATAATTATTATGCTTCATTATATACATAATGAGTTATATTTTCAATTCAATTCTCACAAACACATTCTCTCTTCTCAAGCTCTCTATCTTCAAAAACCGAACCCTAATCCTCTCATGTGTTGAGATCCGAAGGGTTAGCAAGACTAATAGATCCTTAATCCATCTCTATATCCTCTAGGTTACTTTGATTAACAATCATAGCCACCTAGTTACTTCAAGTTAGAGGTTAAAGCTTGGAGAAGGAACTCTCGGGTGGATCTTCTATTATATCGAGGAGGCCGACGAGGAGGTGAACAATAAGGACAAGAAGGACAAGAATCTTGAGGTATAATCATCTATCATAGTAGTTAATCACTTCTAGATACTTGTTAGTTAGGGTTTAGCAAAGATCCGTAAAGTTAGTCGATGTTAAATTAAACAAAATGATTGTTTTACCTATTCCGACTCCCCGCATCATGTGGGGTGTCTAACGTCAACTTACAGTGGTATCTGAGCCTAGCTAAATCATAACTAACTTTTTAGCAATGTCGTTAGAAATTCGATCGCAAAACGAACCCGAAAAACATCATTTTCACATAGTTTCTGCCGTTTTTAAAACGGGGTCTAAAAATTTTTCAGGGACCCTTAAAAATACAAGCAGGGTTTTTTAAGAATTGTGAAGAAATTTTGGACTGTGAATCGGCCATACCACTACGGAACCGCCGCCGATCCATGCGATCCGCCGCCGATCCATGCGATCCGCCGTGGATCCACGACCGAGTTGACTCCGAGTCAACCCAATTTGCTCAGTTATTCTTCTGTGTTGATATTGTATTTTCTGGGATGTTTTATTTCTGCTCAGGTTTTATGTGCACAGAGAATTGTTTGGAGTAGATTCATTTATGTTGCTTGATCGAAAATGTAAGAAATTTGGCTAACTTGATTATATCTGTGTTGAGATTAATGTGTTCGTAAACCTCCCTAACTGCTAGTATGTCGGTTAGCAGGGGTTGCACATTTCTGTAATGGTTTTTACTGGTTTGTGATTGTGAACTTGTTGGATTGTCGTGAATGGATAGCCGGGGATGTGAGACGAGTGTTTCTTTCATTCAAATGTAAATTGTAATTTGTTGTAATATTCTTTTGCGGGAGACATCCGGGTTGAGCTTGTAGCCACCGTTGTATTATTTCATTTACTGTTTTCTGCTCCTAGGATAGACCCAAGGTGGGGTGCACAAACTACCGAATACATTGAAATGTTTAGTGGCCTACTCACGTCGTTGAGGGAGACCGCTTCACTTCGGGTACTAGGCGAATAGTTTGCCATACCCGTAAGGGTCTAGGGTGGGGTTTTGGCTATTCATCGCGACCGTGTAATCCGTCTTTCTTTGCAGGCTCAAAAGGAATGCGGATTCGTAGAAAATCCAATATGTTCATCTGTGATCTGTGTAAGGTTTGTCTAGCACCCTATAATGAGTTTTGAAGCATCACATGTCCCAAAGTTTAAATTTTGATGGTGCTAAACAAGCATGCAAAGGAATCGATCCTAGAAAATTAGGGTTATGAAACTTTAAAGCGAACAAAACTAGGGTTTCGAGACTACAACCTTTGTAGCTCCCTTTCGCTGGACTCCTTGGTGTCTTGGGAGTTGGAAGAAGGTCCTCTTGAAGACCTCTCACGTCCACGACGATCCACCCGGAGTTCGCCGTCCAAGCTCGCAACTTCGAGAATCGAAAAGAACACTCTAAACAAGTTGGCTAAACTTGTGTAGAATGATGTTGTGGTTTAGAATCTCACTTCAAAAACCTATCTTTAAGTGTGTTTTACTCACTAGAAAAAAATAGAGAGCAAATGGTGAAGGAGGATGAAGATGGTAGCTTTTCTTTTTAGCAAGAGTAAAAGATAAAAGATTATCCATGAAAAAGAAATGAAATATATCCTTTTATATTTTATTCCTTCTTGCATCCAACCATGGTTAAGTGATGGAGAGTTTATTTAACTTGAGTTTTAAATCATAAAGAGAAGGATAACTCAAGGTTAGAGGTAGGTGAGCTTGGTTAGGTTAAAAGAAGAATGTAGAAGCTAGAAGGAATTATCCTTTTCTTTTCAATTTTGTTTTAAATACAAAATCAAATAAAAATCCATCACTTAATCCATGGTGTGAGTCTTGTATTGCCACCATTTCTATGTGTTAACAACCATGATAGATGGGTGTATGTATGTATGTATCTATGCACATCCATATATGCATGAAACTAGAAAGAAAGAAGAAAATCATACATGCATGCATGCATCCATCAAATACTAGAAAGGTTTCAAGTGAGAAAACTAATGGTTAGATGATAAATCAACACTTGATTTATCAATCCGGTCATATCTCATATGACCCCACCAAAAGCAGGCTGCCCGATCAATGTTCGGTATCAAATACGCACATTTTAATCGGGTGCATGCGCATATCGCATACGCGCACCACAACGTTTCGCCTGGACTGGGTAACTCCTTTGTGGGACTCTAAGACTCGTCAATACGCTGGCAGAGGGTGATGATCATATCAGGTACCCCCAAGCCGCAAGCGGTCAGCTAAACGTAACGGCCACCCGGGTATTGAGCGATCAGAAGAAAACAAGCGAACCTGCTACAACTCCTGTCGAGCCAACCGGCAACACTACCGTACAGTCCGGTCTCTTCGTCGGATATGCTGCATATTGAGCCTAGGGATGGTCACGTCGACCCTAATAACTCAATAAGTCATGCCAGGGAAAGGTCTATAACAGATCGAAAAACCACTGATAACACTTATCAGCAAATCTCAGCAGCCCTGGCCAGGGACTTATTGATATAACCAGTCGGGCATAGTACAACATCAACTCCCAATACCGGGAGAGACGAAACCCATCCTATCGCTCATTGCCTTCGTGTGTCTCGGGACTGTACCCAACGGCTACCTGTTTGCACGACTCAGTAGAGCCGTGGTAGGGTGGCAATCAAAGTACAGTGGGAGAACACACAAGACTCCATGACGATCTCGGCTCTACAGACTAACCTGTACCAGTGTCACCTGAGAACTGCTATCCGACAATAGATATAATTCCATATAGGAGTTCTCGGTGAGTCCTTCCAGTGTACCCAGTCAGCACTGAGCACCCGTATATGATCTTGATGTCAAACATCGATGAATGTGGGAACATCCATCGCCCATCGTATGGGTCTAGTATCATATACGCTAGTCTACACTGGTATATCAATGCCCCGTCTTGATATACCTACGACTAGGGACTTTCCCGGATATGCTTATAGACTACAGATGTCCGACTAGTATGATCTCCATCATAATCAGAGTAGTCAAGCCGATATCCTCAGGGCTTTATCAGCATGTATGAATGAATAAAAGCATGATCAGATCATCATGTCAGATAAAGAAGAACCAGATAGCATACTATCATGTCGAGCAAGAATGCATACTGAATATATATACATGTATAGATACATCCACTATCACATAATGGCCTCTAGGGCATACATATATCCAACAATCTCCCACTTGCACTAAGGCCAGTTATTGGCGTATCTCATACCCAACATCTCAAAAAGTCGCTCATGCTGCGGCTGAGGGAGGGCCTTGGTGAATGGATCCGCGGCGTTATTCTTTGTGTCTACCCTCCTAATCTCGATCTCGCGGCGATCTACAATCTCCCGGATCAAATGAAAACGCCTCAGGATGTATCTGGACCGCTGATGGGATCTGGGCTCCTTGGCTAACGCCATAGCCCCATTATTGTCACAATACAAAGGTATTGGATCTATCATGGTTGGAACTACTCCTAGCTCCGAGACGAACTTCTTCATCCAGACGGCTTCCTTGGCGGCATCATTTGCAGCAATGTACTCAGCTTCCATCGTAGAGTCTGCAACGGTATCTTGTTTGGAACTTTTCCAACTCACCGCCCCTCCATTAAGGGTAAATACAAACCCAGAGATAGATTTGCTGTCGTCCTTATCGCTCTGGAAGCTCGAATCGGTAAAGGCCTCCATTTGGAGATCTCCATTATCATACACCAAGAACAATTCTTTAGTCCTTCGTGTTGGAGATAGTACCCTCAGAGTCAATTATTGGATCACAGGTACGTGATTGCAATGATTGAGGGAGGACCTATCCCGGTAGGACAGTCTTACTCGAGATGATAGTATGCTATCTGGTTCATCTTTATCATCGTGTACTGTTTGAGGTGACCTTACAGGTCGCTATTACACGTTGGTAGAGCCCCTAGGATTCTTGCTTGACCACCAGCAGTATGAGGGCGATCATATAAGTGGGAGCTGGTAGTCTATAAGCAAATCCTTAATTGGTCCCTAGTCGTGTGAGTTTCGAGACAGGGCATCGATACTCCAGAGTAGACTAGTGTATACAGTCGAGACCCCGACGAGGGGCGGTGGCCGGTCTCACAAGCCACTGGTGTCAGTTGGATCACCTAAGATGTATACAGGTGCTCATTGGGTTATGAGTACACCGGACAGGACTCGCCGGGAACATGCTAGTTGGTCATATACCAGACGTCAGATGGCAGTTCCCTGGTGACATGTGTGCAGGTTAGTTCATCGACCTGGGGATCGTCATTTGTTTCGTGTGAGTTCCCACTGTACTTTGATTACTACCCTACCACGGCTCAAAGGAGTCGTGCAAACAGGTTTTAGTTGGGTACAGTCCCGAGCCACATGGAGGCAGTGAGCGTATCTTCAGGGGTTCTTCTCTCCCGGTATTGGGGGTGAGGTCGCGCTGTGTCTAGGAGAGCCATTACACGAAGCCCTCGGCCGAGGCAAGGAGATTTACTGGTAGGTATTCCAGTAGTATCTCAGGGTGTTCTAGGCTACACTCCGACACGACTTGTACCGCTTTTGGGGGTCTGACTTTTACCAACCCCCTAGGCCCGCCATGCGATGCTCATAGACGAACGGACCGGACTGTACGGATATTGTCACTGACAGGCTCAGTAGGGTTGTCAGGCTGAGTTCGCTCATAGACATCCCTTTTAGTCAGTACCTGGTAGCCCGTTACGTATTGGCTTATACCTCTGACGTGCTAGTGGTTAAATCCACAACCAAGGTATTGACGAGTCTTTAGAGTCCCCCACATTCAGTTACTCAGCTTTCGGGCGAAAGGTTGTAGAGGCCGTATGGAGATATGGCAAGGTTCGATCAGATACGTGCGGTATTGCACGGATCAGGATTGGACAGTTCGTACTATAGGCCGTATGGTTATATGGCAGGGTTCGATCAGATACGTGCGGTATTGCAAGGATCAGGATCGAACAGATATTACTAGCCGGTTTTGGTATAAACCGGATCCTAGTATAGTACAGTGTAGATTTTGTCTCATTGCATTTGTATTTCGGTCGAAATACAGATGCGGGTATGTATGCACAGTATCGGGGTTTTCCTGTAATTTATTACGGGACCTGTTTTCTGGAGTTGCCAGTTTGCTTTCCGTTTCGGCCGATTTCCATTGTTTCGTTCATTGGCCGAAGATTGGTGGAGGAGGGCTTATTTACATTGTTGCAAATAGGCATTTGTGGAGGGGGTCTTTGCATATTGTTCTATCATGACAAACTCTTCTTTGACCTTTTGACTTCATGATGGTTCATGATGGGTGGACCATACTTTGACTTTGTTGAGTTGATGTTGTTGATGGAGTGTGGATTTCCTTGTGATCATTTGACTTTTCATCATCACTCACTTTCCACCCACCCCCTTGTCTTTGTTCACTCTCTCTCCAATCACACCAAAAAGGGGGGGGCGGCCATTCCTAGATGAGGATGGGATTCATTTCATTTGGTGGGGGGATTTTTGTATCTTGAGTTTTTGAGAAATCCCTACAACTCCCTCTCCAAAAAGTTCACTTCAATTCCTCCACAAAAGGCAACTCCATAATCCCAAATGAGACATGTAATCCACATTATATTCTACAGCAAATCTTGGGCACGTCGACTAGCCAGCTTCGTGCCCGAGTTGCCTCGGCATTGAGGTGGGAGCCCGTAAAAGAAGTAGGCGATATGGTGCACTTCCGGCGACGAGGAGGAGACCGGACATTCCGCAGGAGATCGGGACGACGACGAGAAGACCGGAGGACTCGGATCTGTCGGTATATCTCTCTTCCCTTTCTTGTAGTTAGCTAGGACTAATTAATGGTTCGATCCGGGTATTAGTGCGCGGCGGTTTGCCAGTTCATGTAAAATTTAAGTTTATCTCCGCTTCCGCATTTGGCCGTCGGATTGACGGCCGGGGCGCCGTCGTGCACTTACAGTGGTATCAGAGCCTCGCCATTAACTTAGTCTAGCTTGGTTTAATGTGTTTTGCATTTCCGATCGACCAAAATTCCAAAAACCATATTTTGATCACATCAGTTTTCTGTTGGAAATTTTTGGTGTCGAAAATTTTTTTCAGGTTGTATAAAATTGATGTTCTAGAAGAAATAAGAGTTCTGTAGAAATTCGATGGACCAATTCCACTACGGGAGCGTGGAACCGCGGCTAAACACCCCTTTGGGCCGCGGTTCCGCCGCACTATGTTGGGTTTGCTGCATCAATTTTCTACAGTCTCTTTCTGGGCTAAAAATAGGGGTTTTGGAATATTAATTTTGGGCCCAGAATTTCTTGATGTGCTACAGTAGTACTTGGGGGCCCACTTGTTAAAGTTTGATCGATCGGATATTTTAAACACATTATTTCACAGTATTTACATTATATCTGCGACCGTGAATGTCACTTGATCGGTAAATCCAGTCAAACTGCTATAGCCCGGTTAGACGGATTTGCGAACGTGACTTTCACGTTGATGTTCTGTTTTTGCTGTGTTGTTGCGGATCGGTCGTGGGGGATAGCCTGGATGCAATGCTAGTACAGTTGTGGTTGTATTATGTACAATTGATATTGCGGGGCGAGCGTCCGACATGTGGACTGCCGTCACTGCCTGTTTGTATTATTTATTTTGGGGCACGACCTGGTTGCGGTCGATGTACCCGTTGTATGTATATTTTACTTTCTGTACTAGGGTTACCCCGCGGAGGGGTGCACGGATAGCCGGATTCTAGAGGGCAACAAGCCCGCATCTCATGGCATTGAGACGGAGGGGGCTTCACTCTAGGATTGGCGGGATATTCGCCGCACTCGTAGGGGGTACAGGTTGACCCAGGAGGGGTGCCCAAGTTACCGGATTCCGTGAAGTGCTGGGTGGTCCATTCACGTTGCTGAAGGGGGCTGCCTCGCTTCAGGTTTTGGCGGGTGACTTGCCGCGCCCGTAGGGGTCTAGGATTTCATTGCACAGGCTATCCACACGACCAGGGGAACGTCGGGTTTCAGCGGCTCTGTGAAACCCGGGGATCCCAGATATCTGTATTGTTTCTGTGATGCTGTACATTTCTGTGATGTTGCATTTTATTCACGCCTTGAGCGAAATATAATATATTGGTATATATATTAGTAGATGTTGTATATGTTTTACATCCGCGCTAGTCCAGTCCCCGCTCTGTCGTTAGTTAGCTAACCTAACGGGTAATGACGGGACCCAGTGACGAATGCGGATGGGATATACGTACATCAGTATATTTTCGTTCTTTTTGGTGTGATCAATTGATGGGACTGCATTGATTCGGATCAATGCAAGTTAAAAACAAACCTAATCTGATATTGTTGGAACACTTTTCAAAAAGCTGTTATTGCAAGGACGTTCACTTTTGTTTTGCATCGTGGTATTCAGTTGGAATATCCTGCTCCTCAGTCGACGAGGCAAGGGCCGAGATCCCTTCACCGGGAGTGACCCCTTGGACAAAAGGTTTGCGTCAGGGCAATGACTTCACTATAGCCGATTACTTTTGCTTTGCACCGTGGTATTCAGTTGGAATATCCTGCACCTCATTCTACGGGGAAAGAGCCGAGATCCCTTCACCGGGAGTGACCTCTTTAGCAATGGTTTTCGTTACTATATTTTTCAAAAAGCTATCCGTTCCTTCAACGATATCAAGTTCATTATGTTAAAGGTTTTCGCCAGAAACCATTCGTAGCCCTCCGTCGTTTCATATGGGTAGTCAATAGTATTCAAGCTGTGTTTGTTGGCCAAAGTCAAGGCACAGTGTTTGGTAGCTGTTGGTTATTCATATGCAGCATAGATAGATGCGTTGGTTTGGAACAGTCGTATAGCCTTGTTGGCCAAAGTCAAGGGCTTGTGCGGGTAGATTCGAATCAACCTGGAGAATGACGGGTAGAACTTGACATGTGACTTATGATTTGTTGGCCAAAGTCAAGGTCATAAGAGCAAGGGGCAGAAATCACATCGGGAGTTTCAAAAGAACTGAAACTTGCCAGATATGCGCATACCTTCTGGAGTGTGATACCGTGAGCGAATTCCGTCACGTTGTCATGCGATGATAGTTGGATCCCGATTCCCACTGATGAGTTAGTTTACTCCTCGGGTGACCCCGACTAATTCTTCTTTCAGGTTTGGAGGAGAATTTGAGGTACAGTGGGAGGTTTCCAGATTAGATAAATTGGTAACCATTCTGATCTAGGATAGAGTGCACACTGAGTGTTTCTTTTCTCTCTCTCTTCGGCAGCGACCATTGACCCGACCCTAAGACTATGACTCAGTGACCAAGATTGACCGAACCTTCTTAAACACTGGCTTTTGGATTGTCAGAGTTGCGAACCTCATTGCCACTCCTACTTTTACCCTTTTCTCCAGGACACCCCGTGTTACTACGAACGTCCACTTCCATTGGACAAAACCATCGTATGGTTAGATACGAACTCGAAAGAATTTATTCGAGGATGGTTTCCGGTTCTGGAGAAAACGGATAGGATTATTCAGTTGTCTTTTCCTTTTACCTTCTCTCAAGTTGTGAGTACTCCTTGGTTCAGGGGTAGTACACCTATTACGCAAATTGGATTGTCTTCTTCCAAACCTTAGGCTGGTGCCGACCGGTAGGGAATGAAGAAAACCAATTAGCATAACGATGGTGTGCAGAAGGTATTAAGTTCAGACAAAGCAAGGGACTAGTAAGAGGGCAAAGTAAATTGCAACAGATATTCACGACCAAACCAGGTATTTCGTTACCACTCCCACATCACCTTTGTATTTCTCCAGGACACTCCGTATCACTACGAAGATCCACAGTTTATTTGGATACTCCATCGTATGGTTATATACGAACTCGAAAGGAACTTGTTCCAGTTCGGGGATGGATTATGGTTCAGGAGAAATAGGAATTAAGTTCATTCGGTTGTCTTTTATCCTCACCTTCTCTCGCATTGCGAGTGTTCCTAGGATTGGGACAGTACACCCATTATGCTTATTGGATAGTCTTCTTCCAAACCATAGGCTGGTGCCGAACGGTAGGGAAGGAAGAAAACCATTTGGCCTAAAGGGGTGTGCAGAAGGTAATGACTAAAGACATATGAAGGGATTTGGAGAGGTGGCAAAGAATTATACGGTTACAGTCGTGAATTTGGAAGAGGCATTACTAGGAATACCGGGATACCCCATCGAAACATTTCAATGTTTCAGTTTCACTGTGTACTGTTAAAGGAAAACTGATTTCCCAATTAGTCCTTACTCCAGGGTATGTATTTACCAGGTACGATTCTCACATCTGTATGGTTTTTCAGATGATGAGTGGGAGTAAGTTATTGGGAATTGGGTGATCATCCTCATTATATCGGGATTCGTTGTAATCGGTGATATTTGAGGAAATCACCTGGGCTGTTTGCCGGTCGGCAAATATTTGGTTTTGAATATCCGCTGTCATGCACCAATTTCAAATTGATATATCTGTACGTCTATTTTCATAGAGTGAGATATACCTTTCTGAAATTATGTCTACGACATTTACCTATATCAGTGGATGGTTAGGTAAGGAGCATTAAACAGCGGTGTAATTCTTCTTAACCATAGTACAGTTTTCAACCTACGATACACAGTGAATGAGTTTTCAGACTCAAGGGACTTATACAGAGTATTGTATGTTGTCCAGGATCCATCAGGACAGAGGGGTTGGTCCTCGTACTATATTCGGTTTACTTATGACTTCTCTAGTCTTTAGACAGGTGTTTCGTGAAAACACAGGGTCCGAATTTGGAGAAGTTATAGGTATTTGAATAGAGTAGAGAACCAGGTATAGCAAGTATCGGGATTCTTCAAAGAGATCGAAGATGTAGATACTTGTGTATGGTATTCAGTTGATAGTAGTGATTAAGAGAAATTGCTTCTCTTTCAGGTTACTCATAATTGGAAGCATTCCTAAGTTGAGTAACGCTGATCGGCCTCCTTCCATTTAGTTGACATGCACTGGGGACAGCTGCATGATTTGAATCTGGTTCAATTAAATCAGTGCCTCTGTTTCTATATGGGATATAGAACAGTTCATATCTTAACGGTGTTAAGGTACGGGGAGTTGTCCGGCTTATGATTAAAACCAGACACTGGACAACTCAAGGCACGTTTTTGTAATGGCTGTTTGTGGGTTGACCCAGGCTATGACGAGGGTTGACTTTCTACCATCTGGATGAACAATAGCAATATTGTTCTAGACTCGCCACAGTTTTATTAAAAATGGATTTTTTCAGAAAACAGTAGTGGAAGTATGGTAGAACTGGAAGTGATTCCAGAACCACAAACGATTACTGAAGATTTGATAAGGAACCTAAAGATTCAATCTGGATTGACATTCCATTGGCCACTCCGCAGATACGGTGGGTAACTTCAGGCACCCGAGAGGTACTCCGGTAGCCTCAAGGACGGTGACAGGGAAGTTCTTGTTTACCCACACTTGCCATTGCTGTTGTTCCAGGTTGCGAGACCCGGTGGGAGGATGAGTATAGCGTCGTTCTAAACTAGTTTTAGAAGTGTACGTGTATATGACTCTGCCAGAGGGTTGTCGTAGTCAGTGGGAGCAGCGGAAGCATTGGTGGACAGGTAGCTTATGTCTATTTATAGACTAAAGCAGATGTAGCGGAGATAGATCATCTACTTCTGACGTGACAATCATGGGTTTGACTTCATCAGAATAGGGGATGGATCTGTTGAGAAGGTAGTAGGGTGTGATGTCCTGGTATTTGGATGACATACACAGAGTAGGAAAAGAAACTCCTATACTACAATCGGTTATACTTTGGTCGTCACACAGTAGTTTCTCCATATGGGACTTGGACATTATATCAGACAAACTGGTTACTAGATCTATGGTTTTAGATCTAGATTTGGGTGGTTTCCCAATCAGGGTACTTAGACAACATTCTAAGAGTATTTAGAATGGACGACTCCATGCACGGTAGTGTACCTGCAGAAGATGGAGTCACCCTCTCTAAAGGTGTCTTATAGACTAAAGAGGAGAGGGATGTGCATGATTGACAGATCACTTGCTTAGGCAATTGAGTCAATCATGAGATGTCAAGTACCACACCAGATGTTGTTCTTGCACTAGATGCAATAAGCTGACATTAATCCAATACTGGAGAAACGGTCGGAAGCAGTTTAGAACATAAGTGGATGTTCTAGGGATATGATAACGACAGCCTCATTCGGGAAACAGTTATCATTCCAGGCTTCCAAGGTAAGATGGACGACAAGGAGGTTGTCAGAGTTATAGTTTTTTCCTTCTGACGAGGGGCAGTATTTTGGACAGGTGATCCAAGGCAATACCGAGGGAGGCATGGCGCGGGACACTGATTAAGTTCAGTTGTCGATACAGTCTAAGAAGTTTGGATTTGGTGTTCATTTATGAACTAGGTCCCATCAGACATCCAGACACATTCTAAGACAGGTATTGCTCATTTCGGGAGATGGCTTTCTCCGCGAACATGAGATTTAGAGAGACATAGAAAGAAACAACAAAGCGGATCCACTCACTGAGACTATTTCTCGAACGCAATAGTTTCGCAAACGAGCTTTGTGAGACTGACTAGTAGAGGAGTTGGGTGTTCGGTATCACACGGGCTGTGAGTATGCGACATCGCAATAATTAGCCTTGAGTGCAAGTGGGAGATTGTTGGAGATAGTGCCCTCAGAGTCAATTATTGGATCACAGGTACGTGATTGCAATGATTGAGGGAGGACCTATCCCGGTAGGACAGTCTTACTCGAGATGATAGTATGCTATCTGGTTCATCTTTATCATCGTGTACTGTTTGAGGTGACCTTACAGGTCGCTATTACACGTTGGTAGAGCCCCTAGGATTCTTGCTTGACCACCAGCAGTATGAGGGCGATCATATAAGTGGGAGCTGGTAGTCTATAAGCAAATCCTTAATTGGTCCCTAGTCGTGTGAGTTTCGAGACAGGGCATCGATACTCCAGAGTAGACTAGTGTATACAGTCGAGACCCCGACGAGGGGCGGTGGCCGGTCTTACAAGCCACTGGTGTCAGTTGGATCACCTAAGATGTATACAGGTGCTCATTGGGTTATGAGTACACCAGACAGGACTCGCCGGGAACATGCTAGTTGGTCATATACCAGACGTCAGATGGTAGTTCCCTGGTGACATGTGTGCAGGTTAGTTCATCGACCTGGGGATCGTCATTTGTCTCGTGTGAGTTCCCACTGTACTTTGATTACTACCCTACCACGGCTCAAAGGAGTCGTGCAAACAGGTTTTAGTTGGGTACAGTCCCGAGCCACATGGAGGCAGTGAGCGTATCTTCAGGGGTTCGTCTCTCCCGGTATTGGGGGTGAGGTCGCGCTGTGTCTAGGTGAGCCATTACACGAAGCCCTCGGCCGAGGCAAGGAGATTTACTGGTAGGTATTCCAGTAGTATCTCAGGATGTTCTGGGCTACACTCCGACACGACTTGTACCGCTTTTGGGGGTCTGACTTTTACCAACCCCCTAGGCCCGCCATGCGATGCTCATAGACGAACGGACCGGACTGTACGGATATTGTCACTGACAGGCTCAGTAGGGTTGTCAGGCTGAGTTCGCTCACAGACATCCCTTTTAGTCAGTACCTGGTAGCCCGTTACGTATTGGCTTATACCTCTGACGTGCTAGTGGTTAAATCCACAACCAAGGTGTTGACGAGTCTTTAGAGTCCCCCACATTCAGTTACTCAGCTTTCGGGCGAAAGGTTGTAGAGGCCGTATGGAGATATGGCAAGGTTCGATCAGATACGTGCGGTATTGCACGGATCAGGATCGGACAGTTCGTACTATAGGCCGTATGGTTATATGGCAGGGTTCGATCAGATACGTGCGGTATTGCATGGATCAGGATCGAACAGATATTACTAGCCGGTTTTGGTATAAGCCGGATCCTAGTATAGTACAGTGTAGATTTTGTCTCATTGCATTTGTATTTCGGTCGAAATACAGATGTGGGTGTGTATGCACAGTATCGGGGTTTTCCTGTAATTTATTACGGGACCTGTTTTCTGGAGTTGCCAGTTTGCTTTCCGTTTCGGCCGATTTCCATTGTTTCGTTCATTGGCCGAAGATTGGTGGAGGAGGGCTTATTTGCATTGTTGCAAATAGGCATTTGTGGAGGGGGTCTTTGCATATTGTTCTATCATGACAAACTCTTCTTTGACCTTTTGAGTTCATGATGGTTCATGATGGGTGGACCATACCTTGACTTTGTTGAGTTGATGTTGTTGATGGAGTGTGGATTTCCTTGTGATCATTTGACTTTTCATCATCACTCACTTTCCACCCACCCCCTTGTCTTTGTTCACTCTCTCTCCAATCACACCAAAAGGGGGGGGGCGGCCATTCCTAGATGAGGATGGGATTCATTTCATTTGGTGGGGGGATTTTTGTATCTTGAGTTTTTGAGAAATCCCTACAACCCCCTCTCCAAAAAGTTCACTTCAATTCCTCCATAAAAGGCAACTCCATAATCCCAAATGAGACATGTAATCCACATTATATTCTACAGCAAATCTTGGGCACGTCGACTAGCCAGCTTCGTGCCCGAGTTGCCTCGGCATTGAGGTGGGAGCCCGTAAAAGAAGTAGGCGATGTGGTGCACTTCCGGCGACGAGGAGGAGACCGGACATTCCGCAGGAGATCGGGACGACGACGAGAAGACCGGAGGACTCGGATCTGTCGGTATATCTCTCTTCCCTTTCTTGTAGTTAGCTAGGACTAATTAATGGTTCGATCCGGGTATTAGTGCGCGGCGGTTTGCCAGTTCATGTAAAATTTAAGTTTATCTCCGCTTCCGTATTTGGCCGTCGGATTGACGGCCGGGGCGCCGCCGTGCACTTACACTTTGCAAGTACTTAAGAATGTTCTTCACAGCTGTCCAGTGATTCTCCCCTAGGTTGGATTGATACCTGCTTACAACACTAAGTGCATAAGCTACATCTGGGCGTGTACATAACATCGCATACATTATAGATCCTACTGCCGAAGCATAGGGTATAATACTCATGCGAGCTCTCTCTTCATCGGTCTTTGGGCAAGAATCCTTGGAGAGAGTGACCCCATGGCAAGCGGGTAAGGCACCCCGTTTGGAGTCTTCCATACTAAACTTTTTTAGGATGGTGTCAATGTACCTGGTTTGGGACAATCCCAATAACCTTTTGGATCTATCTCTATAGATCCTTATGCCCAGAATGTATGTAGCATCACCCAGGTCCTTCATAGAGAACCTCAGTGATAAGAAAGATTTGACCGACTGTAGCATAGGAATATCATTTCCTATCAGAAGATTGTCATCCACGTACAATACGAGGAATGCGACAGCTCTTCCAACAGCCTTCTTATAAACACAAGGTTCATCTGGATTTTTGATGAAATCAAACTCTTTGATAACATCATCGAAACATATGTTCCAACTCCGAGATGCCTGCTTTAACCCATATACGGATTTAAGCAATCTACATGCTTTCCCGCTGCTCCCACTGTCAATGAAGCCTTCTGGCTGATCCATATAAACGCATTCTTCTAAATCTCCATTTAGAAATGCTGTTTTAACGTCCATCTGCCATATTTCATAGTCGTAGTGAGCAGCAATAGTAAGTAGGATCCGAATGGATTTAAGCATGGCAACGGGCGAAAAAGTTTCGTCATAGTCCAAACCTGGTCTTTGATGAAAGCCTTTCGCCACAAGTCTTGCCTTATAGGTCTCTACCTGCCCATCTACACCAATCTTTCTTTTACAGATCTATTTACACCCCACAGGTTTTACCTCAGGGGGTACAACGTCCAAAGTCCATACTTTGTTGGTGTACATAGACTCCATTTCGGATCTCATGGCATCCAGCCACTTCACAGAGTCTCTACTCGTGATAGCTTGCTGAAAACTGGTAGGATCATCATCATCCATGATACAGTCTTCTCTGTCACCATCAATGAGGAAACCGTAGTACCTCTCCGGTGGGCGAGAAGTCCTACCAGACCTACGGAGTGGCCGAGGTTCTTCAGTTTCTGTTGCAACAGCCGGTTCAACCAAATCGTCATTTGTAGTTTGTGTCTCTAGAACCTCTTCTAGATCCACCACTTTGCCATCATCTTTATCTGTGAAAAACTCTTTTTCCAAGAATGTGGCATGTTGAGAAACAAACACTTTTTGTTCCTCTTTGTGGTAGAATAGATATCCATAAGAATTCTTTGGATATCCCACAAAATTACTCATGACTGACCGTGTCTCGAGTTTGTCCGGATTCTGCTTTTTAACATAGGCCGGGCAACCCCAAATCTTAATTCTCTTAAGAGATGGTCTCTTCCCATGCCATATCTCATATGGCGTGGTAGATACGGTTTTGGTTGGAACCCTGTTTAGCAGAAATGCTGCAGTCTCCAATGCATGCCCCCAAAACGAGACGGGAAACTCAGCGTCACTCATCATGGACCAGACCATATCTAATAGGGTCCTATTTCGTTGTTCTGACACACCATTGTGCTGTGGTGTGTAAGGGGGAGTGAGCTGAGAGAGAATCCCATTCTCTTTTAGGAAGTTTGCAAATTCTGTACTGAGATACTCACTACCTCGATCTGATCGAAGCATCTTGATACTCAAGCCGGTTTGTTTTTCTACTTCTTGTTTATATTCAATGAATTTCTCGAAAGCTTCGGACTTGTGCTTTAATAAAAATACATGACCGAATCATGAGAAATCGTCAGTGAATGTAATGAAGTATGAAAAACCTCCTCTAGCCTGTGTAGACATTGGCCCACATACATTACTATGTATGAGGCCTAGGAGCTGAGTAGCTCTTTCTCCGTGTCCGGTAAACGGAGTTTTGGTCATTTTAACCTTGATACAAGACTGGCAAGTTGCATAAGATTTATATTCAAAAGAGTTTAAATATCCATCTTTGTGTAACTTGTTTAGTCTTGTTTCGTTAATATGACCAAGTCTACAGTGCCAAAGAAAAGCTTCATTAAATTCTGAAAGTTTTCTTTTATTAGTGTGTTGTATACTGAAAACTGTGTGTTGATTTAGGACATATATTCCGTTATTAAGCGTACCATACCCAACCAACATTTGATTCAGGTGAATGTTCATAACATTGTTCTGCAATACAAAATTATATCCTTCATTGTCCAACAAAGAAACGAATATTATATTACATAGCATACTTGGTACAAAATAACATGGATTTAAAACCAAAATACATCCAGATGGCAACCCAAAGTGATACTCTCCCACTGCGACTGTATGTACATTGGAACCATTTCCAACGCGGAGAGTATGGTCACCTGTCTTCAAAACCTTGCTATTTCTCAGCCCCTGCATAAAATTGCAAATGTGAGAACCTGAACCGGTATCTAATACCCAGGAAGCAGAGTTTATTGAAAAACAGTTTTCTGTCACAAACGCACCTGAAGCAGAAGCATCCCCATGCTTCTTCTTGAGACTTAAGTACTCCGTGCAGTTGCGCTTCCAATATCCTGTCTTGTGGCAATGAAAACATTCTCCCTTCCCCGAGTCTCCAGCCTTGGACTTTTCCTTTCCCTTCACCTTTTTAACTCCACCTTTAGGATTGGTGGGCTTCTTCTTTTTCTTTCCCTTGGCCTTAGCTTTCGGGCGAGAAGAAGAAGATTGTCCAACAGTCATAACGGGAGTTCTTGCTGACTTCATAGTGCTGTCTGCACTCTTTAACATGTTAAGGAGTTCAGGGAGTTCCTTCTCCATGCCATGCATGTTGAAGTTCACTATGAACTGAGCAAAGGTGGAGGGAAGGGACTGCAGAATAATATCTATATATTGTTCATTGTCCATCGTCCATCCAAGGTCCTCAAGCTCTTCTTTAAGAGCTATCATCTTCAGAACATGGTCACCTACTGGTGTGCCAGGGGCTATTCGCATCTGAAACAATTTCTTTGATGCTTCGTATCGTAATACGTGGGATTGCTCTCCATACAACTCCTTTGTTTGGAGCAATATACCATGAATGTCCATATCCTCGTGCTGCTTTTGATGTGTGTTATCCATCGATGCAAGCGCGAGGCATTTTGCCGTGGCACAGTCAGCGTCCCATGTCTTGCGAACTTCAATGTCCGCAACTGAGGATTTTGTACCTGGGACGGGCGGGGCTGAAGCCGTGAGGACATATGATACTTTATCATAAGTCAAGGCGATTTTCAGATTCCTCGGCCAGTCTTTATAGTTGGTCCCATTCAGTTTGTTTTTATCTAGTAAAAGCTTGAGTCCAGTCATGGGTATCGCCATTAAGAGAGAGAAAAGAATACACTCAGCGAAAGCTCTTGCATAGATCAGATTGGTTATTATCTTGTCTAATCGATGTTTCCCACTGCTTTTATCGAGTTTTTCTTTCAAACCTTAAAAAGAAAAACTAGCCAGGATAAATTACAGTCTACAACTTCGCTAACCGTTCAGCCAGGCCAGTGTCGGTACTTGAGGGAGGTTCCCCGTGCTTTCGCACGGACCTAATTAAAGTAAACCTCGTTTTCCCAGAGTCGGAGCCCCGTTAACACCTTTCTAGACACCTAATGAGTTAGCTAATTGTAAACTGTAAAACTCTCCTAGGAGCAACTATTGCCCATAGTGGGATCGGGATCCAACCATCACATGGAAGGTATGCTATCTCATTGCAAATTTCAACTATTGAAATTCCCGAT
This sequence comes from Agapanthus africanus, assembly GCA_030015575.1. Classification (NCBI taxonomy): domain Eukaryota; kingdom Viridiplantae; phylum Streptophyta; class Magnoliopsida; order Asparagales; family Amaryllidaceae; genus Agapanthus; species Agapanthus africanus. The sequence continues at coordinate 315,174,575 of CM057346.1, read as the reverse complement.
GTGGTTTTTACCCTTAATACTCGTGAGCTTGGCTAAGGTCAACAAATCACGAGTACTAGTCAAGCTCAACCCGTCATTTCTTGATTAATTAGACCCGTTTACATGACCCTTGGCTAAGGTCAACAAAGTCATATGCCCGTCCTAATTAATCTGCATCATATGCATTTGTAGGAAGACATCACTTAGCTACCGTACACTACGCCTTGGCTAAGATCAACAAACGTAGCACGAATACTAAGTACTCTACTTTCTAAAATGACGGAGGGTTGCGGATGATTTTTAAGAAAATCTTTAACGCTTTGAGCTTGATATCGTTGTAGAATCAAATGGTTTTCAAAAGGAGTGGCTTAAGCTCCACAGTTTTGAAATATAGTTTTTTCATAAATAGCCGAGTGGTTTTTAAATCCGATTCTACAACATCTTTTTAGGTTTATTTTCTTTACATTAATCACATTAATGTAATCCCATCATTTAAGTCCTTAAGCCAATCACAGAAAAGAAACGAAAATAACACGTACGCTTATGCCATCCGCATTCGCCGCAATGTTCCGTTATGCACCGTTAGGTTACTTAACTAACGGCATCCCGGGACGGGACTAGCGCGGGTGTAAAACATAAGCAACGTCTACTATATATCATATATATAATATGTCATTCGTCTCAGATATCACAGAACACAGGCAGCAGAAACATAGATATAAAGTGGGATATACTAGGACGTCCGTATTTAGTATTTAGCCAGAATAGAAAATACGGATTCCACAGTCGCGATGAATAGCCAAGCCCACACCCTGGACCCCTACGAGAGCGGCAAGTGACCCTACCAATTCTAGAGTTTAGGAGACCCGGTCTCGACTCCTCAAGATGGCCTCCCACTGAACCCCAGAAGCCGGTCACCTGTGCTCCCCTCCTTGGGTCCATCCTAATGCGGAAAAGTAAATAATATACAACACTGGTGACACAACCTCAACCCGGAAGTGCCCCAAATAAAAGAATATTACATTACATTGAATTTACATGAATGAAAATATAAAACTCTCATCTCACATAAAAAACCCAGGCTATTCAATCGCGACAATCCTGCACATCATATCTCAGCAACACATAATATCTCATATCATCAACGTAAGTAAGTATGCATACCCCAATTGTCGTTGATGTATAGCAACGAAACCGGCGATATCGTACATACTACACTTACGGTCACAGAAAAGAAAGTGTAAAACTACAATATTTGGAATCCACATTCTCTTTAGATATCATAAATGCGAAATATCACATATTTCGTATTTCATGCCTAAACTGTATGAATTCCACATATTGTATCACATTCCAGATAAACAGACAGTATTAAAGTTTTTCGAACGAACGATCAAGTACTCAAGATTCACTAAAGCTCAACACTTGAGCAGGGTTCAAAAATCCGGAGTGTGACACAGTAGTAGCGGTCCAGCCGTAGAAGGGTCAAGCCAACGCCTCACATATGGCACGCCGTACTGCCCCAAACCCTAAGGTTCAAAGGGCGGTTCAAGACGGTCAAATAATCGAGTTAAGGTTTGTTGTCTTCTAGAGGGACCACCACAAAAAGACTTGCACGTATTTTCAAAGTATTTAAACCCCGTGAACAGTGAGCAAATGATACTCGTTCAAACACTTCAATACTTTCTAATTTACCCGGAAAAGCCATGAAATCAAAATTCCGATCGAATCGACGAGTCCAAAACCATCTTCAGAATTTTTCAAAACTAAATACAGATTAAAAATACCCTAAAAAATATACAAGCAGATTCCAGAATTACTGTAAAAAAATTATCCATGAATTGATGTATACGGCCGCAGAACCGCGGCAACAATTACTGTTCATTGAATAATTTTTGTATCTTAATCCTTATTTTTACCTGCTGAATTTTTTATATATTTTTAATTCTGAAAAATGTCAAATTTTAGAAAATTTCCAGAGAGCACTCTAAAATGCCGTATTTCGGTTCGATCGGAGTTTTAACTTCGTAAAAAGGTCACCTAATGTTCTAGGTCGGCTCTGATACGGATGTAAGGTTTGTCTAGCATCCTATAATGAGTTTTGAAGCATCACATGTCCCAAAGTTTAAATTTTGATGGTGCTAAACAAGCATGCAAAGGAATCGATACTAGAAAATTAGGGTTATGAAACTTTAAAGCGAACAAAACTAGGGTTTCGAGACTACAACCTTTATAGCTCCCTTTCGCTGGACTCCTTGGTGTCTTGGGAGTTGGAAGAAGGTCCTCTTGAAGTCCTCTCACGTCCACGACGATCCACCCGGAGTTCGCCGTCCAAGCTCGCAACTTCGAGAATCGAAGAGAACACTCTAAACAAGTTGGCTAAACTTATGTAGAATGATGTTGTGATTTAGAATCTCACTTCAAAAACCTTTCTTTAAGTGTGTTTTACTCACTAGAAAAAACTAGAGAGCAAATGGTGAAGGAGGATGAAGATGGTAGCTTTTCTTTTTAGCAAGAGTAAAAAATAAAAGATGATCCATGAAAAAGAAATGAAATATATCCTTTTATATTTTATTCCTTCTTGCATCCAACCATGGTTAAGTGATGGAGAGTTTATTTAAATTGAGTTTTAAATCATAAAGAGAAGGATAACTCAAGGTTAGAGGTAGGTGGGCTTGGTTAGGTTAAAAGAAGAATGTAGAAGCTAGAAAGAATTATCCTTTTCTTTTCAATTTTGTTTTAAATACAAAATCAAATAAAAGTCCATCACTTAATCCATGGTGTGAGTCTTGTATTGCCACCATTTCCATGTGTTAACAACCATGATAGATGGGTGTATGTATGTATGTATCTATGCACATCCATATGTGCATGAAACTAGAAAGAAAGAAGAAAATCATACATGCATGCATACATCCATCAAATACTAGAAAGGTTTCAAGTGAGAAAACTAATGGTTAGATGATAAATCAACACTTGATTTATCAATCTGGTCATATCTAATATGACCCCACCAAAAGCAGGCCGCCCGATCAATGTTCGGTATCAAATACGCACATTTTAATCGGGTGCATGCGCATATCGCATACGCGCACCACAACGTTTCGCCTGGACTGGGTAACTCCTTTGTGGGACTCTAAGACTCGTCAATACGCCGGCAGAGGGTGATGATCATATCAGGTACCCCCAAGCCGCAAGCGGTCAGCTAAACGTAACGGCCACCCGGGTATTGAGCGATCAGAAGAAAACAAGCGAACCTGCTACAACTCCTGTCGAGCCAACCGGCAACACTACCGTACAGTCCGGTCTCTTCATCCGATATGCTGCATATTGAGCCTAGGGATGGTCACGTCGACCCTAATAACTCAATAAGTCGTGCCAGTGAATGGTCTATAACAGATCGAGAAACTACTGATAACACTTATCAGCAAATCTCAGCAGCCCTGGCCAGGGACTTACTGATATAACCAGTCGGGCACAGTACAGCATCAACTCCCAATACCGGGAGAGACGAAACCCCTCCTATCGCTCATTGCCTTCGTGTGTCTCGGGACTGTACCCAACGGCCACCTGTTTGCACGACTCAGTAGAGCCGTGGTAGGGTGGCAATCAAAGTACAGTAGGAGAACACACAAGACTCCATGACGATCTCGGGTCTACAGACTAACCTGTACCAGTGTCACCTGAGAACTGCTATCCGACGATAGATATAATTCCATATAGGAGTTCTCGGTGAGTCGAGAGTTCTCGGTGAGTCCGTCCACTGTACCCAGTCAGCACTGAGCACCCGTATATGATCTTGATGTCAAACATCGATGAATGTGGGAACATCTATCGCCCATCGTATGGGTCTAGTATCATATACGCTAGTCTACACTGGTATATCAATGCCCCGTCTCGATATACCTAGGACTAGGGACTTTGCAGGATATGCTTATAGACTACAGATGTCCCACTAGTATGATCTCCATCATAATCAGAGTAGTCAAGCCAATATCCTCAGGGCTTTATCAGCATGTATGAATGAATAAAATCATGATCAGATCATCATGTCAGATAAAGAAGAACCAGATAGCATACTATCATATCGAGCAAGAATGCATACTGAATATATATACATGTATAGATACATCCACTATCACATAATGGCCTCTAGGGCATACATATATCCAACAATCTGTAATGCCTATTATTGCGTCTGACGAATGTACAATATCTATATATGATATCTAGTAGGCGTTACTTATGTTTTGCACCCGCGCTAGCCCTGCCCCCGCTCTGTCGTTAGTTAACCTAACGGGTGAATGACGTGGCCCAGTGGCGAATGCTGATGGCATAAGAGGACGTTGTATTTTCGTTGTTTTCTGAAATGATAGGTTAACTTATGGGACGCATTATATTAATGCAAAGAAAATAAACCAAAGTTGAATCGTTGGAACAGTTTAAAAGAAACCACTCGGTTATTTTAAAACAAAAGATATTTTTTTAACTGCGGAGCTTAAACCACTCATTTTAAAAGATATCAGGTTCCTTCGATCATATCAACTTCACTACGTTCACGGTTTCGCCAAAACCATTCGTAGCCCTCCGTCATTTCATTTGGCTATTCAGTAGTATTCAAGCTATGTATTTTGACCAACGCCAATGCATAGTGTTTGGTAGCTGCTGGGTATTCATTTGTTGTATAGATAGATGAGTTGGTTTGGGACAGTTGTACTATCATTTGGCCAACGTCAGGGGTATGTACGGATGGGTTCAAATTAACAAGATAATGATGGGTAGAACTTGACATGTGACTTATGACATTTTGATCAACGCCAAGGTCATAAGAGCATGGGGCATAAATTTATATCGGGAATTTCTAAAGAAACTGAAATTTGCTAAGAGTTGCATACCATTTGGAGTGTGATAATTTTGGTAGGATTCCTACAGCTTTATCACACCATGATATTTGGATCCCGATCCTACTGTGAGTATCCGCTACTCATCAGGAGGTGCATCACTTAACGATCAATGCTATAAACCAAGTAGGTGTCGAGAAAGGTGTCAGCGGGGCTATGCCCCCGGAGAAGAGAGGTTATTTAATTAAGGAACTTCGCGAAGGCGTCGTAAAACCTCCCTCGAAGTACCGACACCGGCCTGGCTGAACGGTTAAGCAAGTATTGTACGGTGAGAATAGTCCTGACTAGTTCTTCCTTTTTGGTTTGAGGAGGGATTCGAGAAACAGTGGGAGCCATCCTTTTTAGATAAACTAAAAACCACTCTAAACTTGCAAGAGCATCATGCTAAAGTGTTTCCTCTCTCTCCCCTAATTGCAGCGACCCAGAACATGACAGGCCTTAAGTTACTATTAGATAAAAATATTTTGACAGGGCCAAACTAAAAAGACTGGTTCCGGAATGTCAAGATGGCAATAACATATGACAAATTGGGGTATGTCCTTACTACTAAGGCACCTGCTGTCCTTGGTCTAGAATCCAGTGTCGTGGATAAGGAAATCCGTAAGACCTGGGAGATTGACTGCGCGAAGGCCAAATGCATCATGCTTGCCTCTATGAATAATGAATATCAGAGGAGGCACGAGAATATTGACCTTGAATCCATATTTCTCCAAACCAAGGAACTGTATGGAGAGCAATCCCGTATAGCTAGATACGAGACCTCGAAGAACTTGTTTCAGTCGAGGCTGGCCGTCGGATCATCTGTAGGAGAACATGTCCTTAAGATGATTGGCTATATAGAAGAGCTCGCGAACCTCGGGACGACATTAGAGAACGAGCTATATACAGACTTGGTTCTTCAGTCCCTTACTTCCACCTACGCTCAATTTATCTTGAATTTTTCTATTCAAGGTAAGGAAGTTGAGCTTCCAGAACTCCTTAACATGTTGAGGAGTACAGAGTGCACCTTGCAGAAAGCAAGGGAAACACCCACATTGTTTGTTCGCGGTGCTTCCTCTTCCAGGTCCAAGGCAAGGGCCAAAGGAAGGAAGAAGAAGGCCGCTACCAAACCAAGAGGTGGTGTTGGTAAGGTGGGAGTCAAGGAAAAGGCAAAGGTTGCGGTGCCAGTAGTGGCAAAGGACGAGTGCTTCCACTGTCGTAGGAAAGGCCATTGGAAGAAAGATTGCAAAGCTTGGATTTCCAAGAACCAGGGCCCAAAGCAAGCTGTGGCTTCGACTTCAGGTGTGTTTGTAATTGAAAATTGTCTGTCAATCAACTCTACTTCATAGGTATTGGATACCGGATCAGGATCTCATATATGCAATTCATTGCATGCACTGAGAAACCGTAGAGTGCTGAAGGTTGGTGATATGACCCTCTGGGTTGCTAACGGAGCTAGCGTAAATGCTGTGTCCGTAGGGGATTATCATCTTGGATTGACGAGTGGACATTTTTTGCTTTTGCGCAACTGTTTTGTGTACCCAGTTTAACGTGTAATATCATATCAGTTTCGTTGTTATCAAAAGAAGGTTATGATTTCACGTTTGTAAGCGATATTGTTAACATCCACCTTAATCACAGTTATATTGGGTCCGGTACACTAGATAACGGTATATACATGTTAAACCAATTACAGATTTTCAATGTCCAGAACATATTAAAAAGAAAGTCTCCAGATATAAATCAGGCTTTCTTATGGCAAGGTCACATTGTAGACTAGGTCACATAAATGAGACAAGGTTAACTAAGTTACATAGAGAAGGATATTTGAATCCGTTCGAATATCAATCTTATGCCACTTGTCAATCATGTCTCAAAGGAAAGATGACAAAGACTCCATTCACTGGACATGGAGTAAGAGCGAGCGAGCTCTTAAGACTCATACACAGCGATGTATGTGGTCTAATGTCTGCACATGCAAGAGGTGGTTTTTCATATTTCATTACTTTTACGGATGATTACTCTAGGTATGGATTCATTTTCTTAATGAAACATAAATCCGAGGCCTTTGAGAAATTCCAAGAATATAAGAATGAAGTAGAAAACCAAACCGGAAAAAGTACCAAGACACTGAGATCTGATCGAGGTGGAGAATACATAACTGCCGAGTTCCTGGGTTACCTAAAAGAGAATGGAATTCTCTCTCAGCTTACTTCTCCATACACTCAACAGCATAACGGTGTATCCGAAAGACGTAACAGAACCCTATTGGATATGGTACGTTCCATGATGAGTAATGCTGAGTTACCGCGATCTTTCTTGGGTTATGCACTAGAATCAGCTGCATATCTTTTGAACAGGGCTCCTACCAAGATTGTTCCTACCATGCCATATCAGATGTGGAGTGGGAAGAAACCCTATCTTCAGTATATGAAGATATGGGGATGTCCAGCTTTTGTTAAAAAGAAGCATGCGGACAAACTTGGGGCACGATCAGTACAGTGTAAGTTTGTGGGATATCCAAAGAACTCTAAGGGGTATTTCTTCTATTACGCGGAGGAACAAAATGTTTTTGTTTCTCGTAATGCCTATATTCTAGAACAGCAGTTTTTAGAAAAGGAAACAAGTGGGAGCGCAATAGAACTAGAAGAAATTCCAGAACCACAAACTACTGTTGAAAGTTTGGTAGAACCAGAAGTTCAAGAAGAACAGGACATTCCCGCACTCCTCTACAGGAGTATTAGGCCGTCTCATCGGCCTGAGAGATACTACGGTTTTCTCATAGACGTGGATAGAGAAGATTGCGTCATTGATAATGATGAACCTACTAGCTTTCAGCAGGCCATCCAGAGCGGCGACTCATTAAGATGGCTGGATACAATGCGGAACGAAATGGAGTCCATGTACACCAACAAAGTATGGACTTTGGGCTTTGCTCCAGATGGGGTAAAACCCAAAGGATGCAAGTGGATCTTTAAGAAAAAGATTGGTGTAGATGGACAGATGGAAACCTATAAGGCTAGACTTGTTGCAAAGGGTATTCGTCGAAGACCTGGTTTGGACTATGACGAAACTTTTTCTCCAGTGGCTATGCTCAAATCCATTCGGATCCTTCTTGCCATTGCCACCTTCCATGATTATGAGATCTGGCAGATGGACGTAAAGAAGGCTTTTCTAAATGGTAATTTAGAAGAATGCATCTATATGGATCAGCCAGAAGGTTTCAATCAGAGTGAGAGCTGCGGGAAAGTGTGCAAGTTGCTTAAGTCCATTTATGGACTAAAGCAGGCATCAAAGAGTTGGAACATCTGTTTTGATGAAACGGTCAAAGAATATGACTTTATCAAAAATCCAGATGAACCATGTATATATAGTAAAATTGTAGCACGAACAGTCGTATTCCTCGTCTTGTACGTGGATGACATTCTCTTGATAGGAAATGACATTCCTATGCTACAATCTGTCAAAGGATTCTTGTCACATAGGTTCTCCATGAAAGACTGTTAGTTATATGTATGCCTTAGAAGCCATTACTGTACATACGATGTATATTGTAGTGGATCCTTAGACATATATAGGGCGGACTTTCTTGCTCGACATGATAGTATGCTATCTGGTTGCTCTTCATCTTAACATGTACTCTGATTGTCTCTATGTTACATGTTGATAAAACCCTTAGGATGAGTACTTGACTACCAGGACTATGACGCGGATCATACTAGAGGGGACAGAGTAGTTGCCAAGTACATCCTTCAAAAGTTCCTAGTCGTAGGTGTATCGAGACAGGACATCGATATACCAGAGTAGACAAGCGTATGCGCTTCTTGACCCATATGATGGGCGATGGATGATCCCATATCCAATGGTGTTTGACATCAGAGAAGGTATACGGGTGCTCAGTGGAGACTGGGTACACTGGACGGACTCGCCGAGAACTCCCAGATGGTATAATACCTCACGTCAGATGGCAGTTCTCTGGTAACACTGGTACAGGTTAGTCTGTAGACCAGAGATCGTTATAAAGTCTTGTGTGATTCCCACTGTTCTTTGATTTCCATCATACCACGTCCAAGAGGGCGTGCAAAATGGTGGCTTTTAGGTACAGTCCCGAATCACATGGAGGCAATGAGCGATAGGAGGGGTTTCGTCTCTCCCGCTATAGGGAGTTGATGTTGCCCTGTGTTCGATTGGCTATAACTGGAAATCCCTGGCCAGGGTTTCTAAGATTTACTTGTAAGTGTTATCAGTAGTTTCTCAAACTATTAGGGACCTAAAATTGACACGACTTATCAGGTTACTGGGGTCTGACGTTTACCACCCTTAGGCGAGATATGCGACATATCAGACGAAGAGACCGGACTGTACTGGAGTGTTACTGATTAGATTCGCAGGAGAATGTACAGGCTTGCTTGTTGATTTTATGATCGATCAATACTTGGGTGGCTGTTACGTTTAGCTGACCGCTTGCAGCGTGTGTGTGTTTGATATGATCATCAACTACTGCCGCCGTATTGACGATTCTTTAGAGTCCTACATAGAGGTTTCCTGGCTCAGGAAAAACGGAGTAGGAGCACATAAGTGATATGTGCGAGACCGAGAACAATACGTGTATTTGATACCGTATTAGATTCTCGTGATATGTAATATCGGCCGGGTATATGTGATATAGCCGGATCATCAGATCAAGTGTTGATTCGATGAACTGATACAGATTATATTAATCGGTTATTTGTGAAATAGCCGGATTATCGGATCAAGTGTTGATTCGATAATTTAATGTATAATTATATATTTGATATATTAAATTACATTAACTAATATTAGCTCACTTAAAGATTTTTTTTCTCACTCGGGTAATACATTTATGTATATGTGATATATGTTAATTGTATTATTTTATTTTGTTACAATAAATATTGTGTATGTGATATATAATATTGTAACATGTTATGGTTATAAATGCAACATGATTTATGGAGTTTAAATATGGTTAGGGTTTGGATTAGTGTTAAGCTTTCATGAACCTTTTAAGAAGCTTCTTGAAGCTTTGACTTTGATCTTGATATTTTATGATATTTTGCATAGATATTTCTTTAATCCAACCCAACCCTTTAACCCTAATTAAATCTCTACATTGGTTAAGTTTTCATTCTTAACCCAAGGTTGCATTTCTAACCACATAATATATTCATTATTCATCACAAAGAGTTTTGCTTCTTCTTCTTCTTCTTCCTTTTTGATGAAAAGCTTTCTAGCTTTTTCATAAGTGATGAAAATGAGTGAGAAATCGAAAACAAATGAGAGCTAAATTCCTATTTCATCATCCTCATCTATTCTAGCCACTTAGATTAGGGTGTTTGCTTTGCTAATACTTGATTAGCAAAGCAAGAGCTTGGGTTTGAGTTTCTTCAAGGTAGATCATCTTTGTTATTGAAGATTGGAAGAAAGATTGCATCTTCCTTTTCATGGAGCCTCTCTAGAGTCTGGGTACATGATGATCGCAGCGAAGGAACCTCAACACGGAGATTTAGAAGTGAAGGAACGGACTACAAAGGTTGTAATCCCTAACTCTTAGATGTAAAGTTATTTACATGCTTTGTTTCGCCTAATTATCTAGCAAAGATCCTTATTTTTGGTTGTTCGGCACTTCTAAATTTTAAATCGGGCATGGTTGATGCCTTGTAGACCCTTGTGACAGTGCCTAGTAACTCTACATTAGTATCAGAGCCAAGCTAGGGCTTTAGGCAAAGTCTATACGAATTTTAAAGTCCGATCGAACCCCGAAACGTCGATATACACCCTCTCTCTGGAAATTTTTTAAAATGTTGATTTTTCTGTATTAATAATACTCACAAAATTAAGAAGGGAATTATAAGAATTACTGTGAAGTATGGAGCCCTAAATCCCTCACTGGACCGCGGAACCGCGGCCAAACCATGCGTTTGGAGGCGGTTCAGCGGCCAACTTCAAGTGTTTGGTGCTACCACTTCTGGGGTTTATTCTTGGTTAATTTTGCTTGCTTCTGGAAATTTTTAATTCTACTCAAGTGTTGAGTTTTCTGGAGATCTTTTGTATTCGTTGATTCGATCGGAAAGTTTAACTTCGTTTATGTTTTTTCCGGGTAATTTAGAACGCATTAAAAAGTTCGAACGGATATCAATAACTCACTTTTTCCTCTGCCGGAAAATTTCCAAGTGTTGGATTTTTTCCTTAATTAAAGAACATTCATAGTCGTGCAAGTAACGCGGTGGACCCTCTAGAAGAACACAAACCTTAACTCGATTATGTGACCGTCTGAACCACCTCTAAACCTTAGGGTTTGTGGTAGTACGGCGTTGGAACATGTGAGGCGTTGGTTTGACCCTTCAATGGCTGGACCATTGGTACCGTGGCATGTGATGGATTCTTTTTGAACTCCGCTCAAGTGTTGAGATATTTGGGAAATCTTGGGTGGTTTTTATTCGATCGGAAAGTTTGACATTGTCTATTTATCTGTAATGTGATACAATATTTGGAATCCACAAGTAATTATGAGAGAACTAATTTTGAATGTTATAAATCTAGCAGTTTAGTCTCATTTGATCGGTTGCCACGGGATTTTGATGCGATTAAAAGTCCGTTGCAATAACGTAGGGCACACGAATACTCGCCGGGTAAACTTAATAGACAGCCACGCCCCATACCCCCGACCAAGTGACTGTAGGAGAACCCCGTCGCCAAAAACATCCGATCGGGTGCTCGCGACAGCGGTGTTCCGCCATAGTGCACTTCGTCGACGGCATCGGGGGTGCGGCCGTCTACTAAAGTTTCCGACGAGCATTCGATCAGGATGTCGGGAATCTTGTTGAATTGCCCAATTTGATATTCAAAAGAGTTTTCGTTATAGAGACTAAAATGCGGGGTTTATAATTGTTAGGCATGCGATGTCTAAGGAATCATTTGGTTAGCCATGCGATGTCTAAGGTGGTTGCGGATTCCAACTATTGTAGTTTTACACTTTCTTTTATGCGACCGTAAGTGTAATATATGGTGTGTCGCCGGTTTCGTTGCTATACATCAACGACAACTGGGGTACGCATATTTACTTAAATTGAGGATATGAGATATTATGTGTTGCTATGATATGTTATATTGGATCGTCGTGATTTGAATAGCCGGGGGTTTTATGTGAGATGAGGGTTTTTCATTTACATTCATGTAAAATTCAATTGTTTTTATATTCTTTTATTGGGGCACTTCCGGGATGAGGATGATGTCACCATTGTATATTGTTTACTTTTCCGCATTAGGATAGACCCAAGGCGGGGAGCACAAGTAACCGGGTTCTAGGGTCCAGTGGAAGACCATCTCGAGGAGTCGAGACCGGGTCTCCTAACTCTAGAACAGGCAGGGTAACTTGCCGTTCTCGTAGGGGTCTAGGGATGTGGATTTGGCTATTCATCACGACCGTGGAATCCGTGTTTTATACAAGCTCATATTAAAACACGGACGTCCTAGTATGTACAATATTTCATATGAAATCTTCTGCTGCAATGTTCTGTGATGAGATCATATTACTGCCTGAGACGAATGTTTATATTATTTATATGAGATATATTTTATTTTGCTGATCTCGTTTCAAATGTGATGCTTGTGAAGCATAATAGAATGGGACATCATTAATGAGATTAATGAAATAAAAGAAACCTAAAGATGTTGTAGAAACTTGTTTAAAAACTGGTAGCTTGTAGAATATCCAGCACCTTATTCGATAAGGAAAGAGCCGAGATCCCTTCACCAGGAGTGACCTCTTTAGCGAAACTAGCAGATGCTACACACTCGGTTTGTCTTTTGATTGCTTCTATAGTTTTGCTTTGCACAGCGGTATTTGTGAAATATCCTGCACCTTATTCGATAAGGAAAGAGCCGAGATCCCTTCACCGGGAGTGACCTCTTTTGCAAAACTAGTAAAGGCCTCAAAAACACTCCATTAAAAATCACTCGATTCTATGACGATATCAAGTTCATTACGCAAAAGGTTTTCTTAAAAACCTGTCGTAGCCCTCCTTCATTTCAGATAAGTAATAGTTAGTATTCGTGCTGTGTCTGTTGACCTCTGTCAAGGCATAGTGTGCGGTAGCTGATTAGTGCTTATCTGTATAAGCATATGATGTGATTGATTTAGAGTAATCGTACGACCTTGTTGACCTTTGTCAAGGGTCGTGCGGGTGGGTTTACTTCAATCAAGAAATGACGGGTTGAACTTGACTAGCACCCTATGATTTATTGACCTCTGTCAAGGTCATAGGACGCTTTGGGTAAAATATTATTGGGAATTTCAAGTGTTGAAATTTGCAATGAGATTGCATACCTTCTATGAGATAGTTGGATCCCGATACGCGCTGCGAGTAAGAGTTACTCCTGGGAGAGTTTTACACATTAGAATTTGCCGATCAAGCAAGTGTCTAGAAAGGTGTCAACGATGTTATGTTTCTGGGAAAACGAGGTTTACTTTAATTAGGTCTATGCGAAAGCACGGGGAACCCTCCTCAAAGTACCGACACTTGCCTGGCTGAAAGATTGGCAAACTTGTAGGGTGTAATTAATCCCGGCTAGTCTTTCCTTTTAGGGTTTGAAGGAAGATTTGAATAAAAGAGTGGGAGACATCCTGATTAGATATATTAATAACCAATCTAATCTAGCAAGAGCATACGCTGAGTGTTTTCTTCTCTCTCTCTCTCCTGGTTGCGACTATGTCACGCCTTAATCAAGATAATAATACAAATGTATTGACCGAACCCGCTTGTTATACTGAGCTAGGGAACATTGGTCCTGCTCCAACTTATAATTTTTATAAGACCGAGCAGGAAATAGGGAATTACCAGAATTCCCGTTCCGCCTAAAAGAAGAAAGTGCATGTTGATGCATCATCTTCGGGTGTGTTCATTACCAAGAACTGTTCTCAGTATCCTTTATGTCTTCGGTATGAGATACCAAATCAGGATACCGCAAATGTAATTTGTTACATGGGATACAGATAGGTAGAGAACTGAGAACGGGTGATAATTTTCAAGATTTGGAAATGATGCAAGTGTTGTAACCAAGTCTGTTGGCAGTTATCACCCTGTATTACCAGAATACATTGATTCTGAACGAATGTTATTAGATACCGAACCTGATATACAACACCATATCAATCTCTTTATTAGTAAAGAAGGATATAATTTTGTATTGTTGGATAATGTTTTGAACATTTCCTATATCAAAAGTTGATCGGTTCAGCCACGTTATCTAAAAGTATAGACGTTCTAAATCAAACCACAGTTCTTAATGTATAGAACATATACAAGAGGAAGAGTTCAGAAATGAACGAATCCTTCTTGGGGCATTGTAGAATAGGTCATATCAATGCGACCCGACTAGCTGAAGTTACATAAAGATGCATATTTAAATTAGTTTTGATTTACATCTTGTAAAACTTGCCAGTCATGTCACAAAGATAAGATGACCACTGCTCCGTTTATTAGAAACAGAGAAAGAGTTAGTGAACTCTTGGGATTGATACATACCGATGTATGAAAGTCCTTTGTTTACATATGCCAAGACCGATTCATTGTACATCAATACATCACTGATGATCTCTCAAGATTCAGACATATGTTCCTGTTGAAACACAAGTCTGAAACTTTTGAGATAATCACAGAATATAAGTTATAAGTAGAGAACCAAAAACAGGTATAAATATTATGTCCTTTGATGTGATCAAGGAGGAGAATACTTAAGCACGGAATTCCTAGACTATTCTAAAGGAGAATGAGATTCTCTCTCAGCATTACTCCTCCGAATACACCACAGCACGTCGGTGTATCGGGGCCGACCAATTGCACACTATGTGATATGGTGCGCTCTATGATGAGTACTACTGAGTTGCCTATTTTCTTTTGGGGTTATGCACTTAAGAAGTTGCATACCTATTGAATAGGGTTCCAACCAAATCAGATGCCTACCACTCCATATGTGATATGGTACGGAAAGAGCCCATCTCTTAAGGATGTTAAGATTTGGGGTTGTCCGGCTTATGTCAAAAGCAAAATACGGACAAGCTCGAGGCAATGTCAGTTCTATGGAAGTTTGATGGATATCCCAAGCATTCGCAAGGGAATATCTTCTACCAAACTGAGGAACAAAAGATGTTTTGATTCCCAGCATGCCACCTTTTGGAAAGGGAATTTCTTGTGAAGAAATTAGTGGTCATGAGGTAGAACTGGAAAAGGTTCCAGCTATATAAACTATAGCTGATGATTTGGTAGAACCGGAGGATTAAATAGATCCCAACGAACCTCAGCCTCTTCACCGATCTAGTAGGGTTCCTCATCCACCTGAGAGATACTTCAGTTTCTCTATGACAGTGGGAGGGAGGATTGCATCATGAGATAATGACCCAACTAGTTTCGAGCAGGCTATCAGGAGTGGGGACTTTATGAGAATGGCTGGATGCTTAGCGATCTGAAATGGAATCCTTATCCACCGACAAAGTATGGACTTTGGTTGCTTTATCTGAAGGGTTAAATCCCCATCAGGAGCAAGTATATCTTGAGAAGATTACTTGGTGTACATGGAAAAGTTGAGACTTTCAAAGCTATGCTTAAGTCCATCCAGATCCTACTTGCCACGGCTACATACCATGACTACGATATCTGGCGGTTGGGTATCATGACTGCTTTTCTAAATGATGATTTGGAAGAGAGCGTCTATAAGTACACAGCCAGAGGGCTTCGTAGACAGTAGGAGCAGCGGAAACGTGAGCATGATGTTTTATGGGATAAATCAGGCATCGCGGAGTTGGGACGTCTGTTTTGATGTAGAAGTCAAAGATTTTGACTTCATCAAAATGGTAGATGAACCATGTATATACAAAAAGGTAGTAGGGAGTATGGTGGTGATCCTCGTATAGTACGCGGATGACATACTCTTGACAGGGAAGGAGTTTCCTATGCTACGCTCGGTCAATCTCCTCTTATCACAAAAATTCTCCATATAGGATCAAAGTGACACCTCCTAAATCCTATGTTTTATATCAATGAGATAGATCTAATTGAATGTTAGGATTCTCACTAGATGTAGTGAGATGGTATTAATCGATCCTGGGGAGAATCACTGGAAAGGTTCTAGAGTGATAAAGACGACTGAATGTCAGTCATAGGCATTGTCTTTACCCTCAGTGGAGGGACGGTATGTTGGAAGAGTTCCAAGCTAGATACCGTGACATACTAGACGATAATGGCAGGACAAGTCACTACCAAGGATGCTACCAAAGAAATAGACTTGATGTACTCTAATTCATGAGATGAACTTCGTTCCTACTATTGTGTGACAATGGAGTTGTTGCTTTTGCCAAGGAACCCCCTGTCCCATCTGAGATCCAGACATATTCTTAAGCAGTATTGTCTGATCATGGAGATGGTTGATCTCCAGGGAGATCGAGGTTAGGAGAGTGTACACAGAGGACAACAGCACGGATCCACTCACAAAGGCCTATTTCCCAGTAGAGACTTTTATGGGATGGTTGAGTATGAGATACTTCAACCACAGCTGATTGTTGGGTATGCGATACCACAACTGATGGCCCTAGTGCAAGTGGGAGATTGTTAGTTATATGTATGCTCTAGAGGCCATTACTTTACATACGATGTCTATTGTAGTGGATGCTTGGACATATATATGTAGGGTTCCTAGGCACTCCCAAGAGGTCTCACAAGGCATCAACCATGCCAATTTCAAAATTTAACGGTGCCGAGAAACCCAACTACGGACCGTTGGCTAGAAATCTAGGCGAAACAATAAAGTAGTTAACAACTTAACTAATGGGAAACGGAAATACAACCTTTGTAGATCCGGTGCTCCACCTCCATAGCTCCGCAACGAAGTTCCTTTGCTGTCCAAAAAGAATCCGGGCTCTAGCGTCGGCTTCATCGGAGAATAGGCGAGCTAGGTCGTCGATGTCCATGCCGAAGATGATCTACGTCGAGGCATCGCTAGATCAAGCTCCACCTTCACCTTGCCATGAAAACTTGTGAAGGAAACACACTCTACTACTTGGCAAGAGGTAGAGGATGAAGAAATAGGAAGTGGGTAGACTTTAGAATTGGATTTCTCACTCATTTCCATCAATCACCATTGATGGAGCTTGCTTTCTTCAAGTGAAGAAAGGAAGAAGAAGAAGAATAATGTTATGATAAGAATAATAATAATGGAAAAAAATCTATTCTTATCAT
Organism: Agapanthus africanus; assembly: GCA_030015575.1. NCBI lineage: Eukaryota > Viridiplantae > Streptophyta > Magnoliopsida > Asparagales > Amaryllidaceae > Agapanthus > Agapanthus africanus. The sequence continues at coordinate 315,157,462 of CM057346.1, read as the reverse complement.
AATCACACCATGGTTAAGTGTAGAGAGAGGACCATGGTTAGGTGTAGTGGTTAGGGTTAAGCATGAGACAAAATGGTCACTTTATTCAAACCTTCATGAATGTTCATGAAAGAAACAAAAATAAAAGCCACCATTTTATCTTTATGCATTATATTTTCCAAAGAAATAAATGAATAAATAAATGTATATGAAAAACAAAACCCTAACCATTTAAATAACCATGGATCAATCTTTAACACAAACCAAGTAAGCATGCATCATCAAACATGATACAATCATGTGCACAAAACTATATCGAATATACAATGTGCACATCCGAGCGAGAAAATCCAATTAAAGTGAACCGATACTAGTTAATGCAAAGTAATATGTCAGATATATAATTATACATTAAATCATTAAATCAACAATTGATTCAATGATCCGGTCATGTCGCACATAACCGACTAGTATCAATAGTAACAACTTATCGAATCAACACTTGATCTGATAACCCGGCTATATCGCATATAACCGATCAATGTCACAAATTGCGAGAATCGAATACAGTATCACATACTGGTATTATTCTCGGTCCCGCACATATCTCATATGCGCTCCTATTTCGTTTCGCTTGAACCAGGAAACCTCTGTGTAGGACTCTAAAGACTCGTCAATACGCCGGCAGCAGGTGATGATCATATCAAGCACCCACAAGCCGCAAGCGGTCTGCTAAACGTAACGGCCACCCGGGTATTGAGCGATCTGAAGATCGACGAGCAAGCCCGCTCACACTCCAGTGAATCCAACCAGTAACACTACCGTACAGTCCGGTCTGATCGTCTGATATGTCGCATATCTTGCCTAGGGGTGGTAAACGTCAGACCCCAATAGCTCGATAAGTCGTGTCGATATGAGGTCTATAACAATTCGAGAAACTACTGGTAACACTTACCAGTAAATCTCAGCAACCCTGTCCAGGGATTTCCTGTTATAGCCAATCGAACACAGCGCAACATCAACCCCCTATACCGGGAGAGACGAATCCCCTCCTATCGCTCATTGCCTCCATGTGACTCGGGACTGTACCCAAAAACCACCGTTTTTCACGCCCTCTTGGACGTGGTAAGATGGAAATCAAAGCACAGTGGGAACCACACAAGACTCTATGACGATCTCGGGTCAACAGACTACTCTGTACCAGTGTCACCAGAGAACTGCCATCTGACGTAAGGTATAATACCATCTGGGAGTTCTCGCCGAGTCCGTCCAGTGTACCCAGTCTCTACTGAGCACCCGTATATCTCCTCTGATGTCAAACACCAATGGATATGGGATCATCCATCGCCCATCTGTATGGGTCGAGAAGGTACACGCTAGTCTACTCTGGTATATCGATGCCCTGTCTCGATACACCCACAACTAGGGACTTTGAAGGATGTACTTATAGACTACCATGTCCCCACTAGTATGATCCGCATCATAGTCCAGGTAGTCAAGTACACATCCTAAGGGCTTTACCAACATGTAACAGAGAGACAATTAGTGTACACGTTAAGATAAAGATCAACCAGATAGCATACTATCATGTCGAGCAAGAAAGTCCTCCCTATATATGTCCGAGCATCCACTACAATATACATCCAATGTATAGTAATGGCCTCTAGGGCATACATATAACTAACAATCTCCTACTTGCACTAGGGCCATCTGTAGCAGTGGTTGTAGTATCTCATACTCAACCATCCCATAAAAGTCTCTCTCTGGGAACAGGCCTATGTGAGTGGATCCGCTGTGTTGTCCTCTGAGTTTACTCGCCTAACCTCGATCTCCCTGGAGATCAACCATCTCCATGATCAAGTGATACTGCCTTAGAGTATGTCTGGATCACTGATGGGACCGGCGTTCTTTGGCATAAGCCACAACTCCATTGTCACACAATGGGTGGAACAAAGTTCATCTTATGAACTAATATACACCCAGACAGCCTCTTTGGTAGCATCTTAAGTAGCGATGTATCCTGCCTTTATCGTCTAGTATGTCACGGTATCTATCTTGGAACTCCTCCAACATACCGTCCCTTTACTGAGGGTAAAGACAATGCCTGCGACTGACACTCAGTCGTCATTATCACCCTGGAACCCTTCCAGTGATTCTCCCCAGGATCGGTTGACACCATCTCACTACAACTAGTGAGAGTCCTAACATCCAATTAGATCTATCTCATAGATCCAAACACCAGGATTTAGGAGGTATCATTTTGATCCTATATGGAGAATCATTGTGATAAGCGGAGATTGACCGAGCGTAGCATAGGAAACTCCTTCCCCAACAAGAGTATGTCATCCACGTACTCTACGAGGATCGTCACCATACTCCCTACTACCTTTTTGTTTATACAAGGTTCATCTACCATTTTGATGATGTCAAACTCTTTGACTAATTCATCAAAAGAGATGTTCCAACTCCGCGATGCCTGCTTTATCCTATAAAGCATCTTGTACACGTTTCCGCTGCTCCCACTGTCTACGAAGCACTCTGGCTGTGTACTTACAGACGTTCTCTTCTAAAACATCATTTAGAAAAGGAGTCATGACACCCAACCGCCAGATATCGTAGTCATGGTATGTAGCCGTGGAAAGTAGGATCTGGATGGACTTAAGCATAGCCACTTGAAAAGGTTTCATCATTATCCACGCCTGGTCGATGACGAAAACCTTTACCAAGTCTAGCTTTGAAAGTCTCAACTTTTCCATTTACACCAAGTAATCTTCTCAAGATTTACTTGCTCCTGATGGGGATTTAACCCTTCAGATATTGCAACTAAAGTCCATACTTTGTTGGTGTATAAGGATTCCATCTCAGATCACTAAGCATCCAGCCATTCTTATAGAGTCTTACTCCTGATGGCCAGCTCGAAACTAGTTGGGTCATCATCTCATGATGCAATCCTCGCTCCGACTGTCATAGAGAAACCAAAATATCTCTCAGGTGGGTGAGAAACCCTACTAGATCGGCGGAGAGGCTAAGGTTCGTTGGTAACTATTGAATCCTTTGGTTCTGTCAAATCATCAGCTGCAGTTTTGTATAGCTGGAACCCTTCCAGTTCTACATAACAGACCTTGCCTCGAGCTTGTCCGGATTTTGCTTTTCAGAAATAGCCCGGACAACCCCAAATCTTAACTAACTTAAGACATTGGCTCTTCCCTTATCATATCAAATATGAAGTGGTAGGCAACTGATTTGATTTGAACCCTATTCAATAGGTATGCAGCTACTCAAGTGCATAACTCCCAAAAAGGAAACAGGTAACTCAGTAGTACTCATCATAGAGCACACCATATCATATAGGGTGTGACTGCTCCGTCCCGATATACCATCGTGCTATGGTGTATACAGAGGAGTAATGCTGAGAGAGAATCTTATTCTCCTTTAGAATAGTCCAGGAATTCCGTGCTCAAGTATTCTCCTCCCTGATCACATCGTAGGACATAATACTTATACCCGTATTTTGGTTCTCTATTTCTAACTTATATTCTGTGAATATCTCAAAAGGTTCGGACTTGTGTTTCAACAGGAACATATGTCTGAATCTTGAGAGATTATCAAAGAATGTAACGAAGTACAAAGAACCAGTCCTGGCATATGTAGACAGGGGACCTAACATACATCAACATGTATCATCCCAAGAGTTCACTAACTCTTTCTCTGTTTCCAGTAAACAGAGCTATGGTCATCTTATCTCTGTGACATGACTCGCAAGTTTCATAAGATGTAAATTCAAACTGATTTGAATATGCATCTACATGTAACTTCAGCTAGTCGGGTCGCATTGATATGACCTAGTCTACAATGCCTCAAGAAGGATTCGTTCATTTCTGAACTCTTCCTCTTTTGTGTGTTCCGTATACTAAGAACTGTAGTTTGATTTAGAACATTAATGCTTTTAGATAACGTGCCTGAACCGATCAACTTTTGATATAGGAAATGTTCAAAACATTATCCAACAATACAAAATTTTATCATTTCTTTACTATTAAAGAGAGTGATATGATTTTGTATATCAGGTTCGGTATCTAATAACATTCGTTCAGAATCAATGTATTTGGAATACAGGGTGACAGTGACCAACAGACTTGGCTGCAACACTTGCCCCGTTTTCTGTCTCATGAAACTTATCACCCGTTCTCAGTTTTTCTACCTTTTTGTAGCCCTATGTAACAGATTACATATCTGGGATCCTGATCCGGTATCATATACCCTGGAGGATACTGAGAAACAGTTCTTTATAATGAACACACCCGAAGATGATGCATCAGCATGCACTCTCTTCGTTTGGGCGGCACGGGAATTCTGGTAATCCCCTATTTCCTGCTCTGTCTTATAACAATTATAAGTTGGAGCGGGACCAACGTTCCCCAGCTCAGTATAACAAGCGGGTTCGGTCAATATTCCGTATTATTATCTTGATTAAGGCGTGATATGGTCGTTACCAGGAGAGAGAGAGAGAAGAAAACACTCAGCGTGCGCTCTTTTAAGAATAGATTGGTTATTATTTTATCTAATCAGGATGGCGCCCACTGCTTTTTATCAAATATTCCTTCAAACCCTAAAAGGAAATACTAGCCGGGATTAATTACACACTACAAGTTCGCCAATCTTTCAGCCAGGCCAGTGTCGGTACTTTGAGGGAGGTCCCTCGTGCTTTCGCACGAACCTAATTAATGTAAACCTCGTTTTCCCAGAGGCGTAACCTCGTTAACACCTTTCTAGACACCTACTTGATTGGCTAATTGTAATGTGTAAAACTCTCCCAGGAGTAACTCTTACTCGCAGCGGGTATCGGGATCCAACTATCTCATAGAAGGTATGCAATCTCATTGCAAATTTCAACACTTGAAATTCCCGATAATATTTTGCCCCTAACGTGCTATGACCTTGACGAAAGCCAACAAACCATAGCCCGCTAGTCAAGTTCAACCCGTACATTTCTTGATCGAATTAAACCCACCCGCACGACCCTTGACGAAAGCCAACAAAGCCGCACGACTACCCTAATCCAATCGCATCGCATGCTGGCAGATAAGCAGCATATAGCTACCGCACACTGCACCTTGACGAAAGCCAACAAATGCAGCACGAATACTATATACAACTTATCTGAAATGACGGAGGGCTACGACAGGTTTTTCTGAAAACCTATTGCGTAATGAACTTGATATCGTTGTAGAATCAAATGATTTTAAAATGGAGTGATTTTGAGGCTTTTCTAGTTTTGCTAAAGGAGTCACTCCCGGTGAAGGGATCGTCGGTCCTTTCCTCGTCGAATGAGGTGCGGGATATATCATATATATCACTGTGCAAAGCAGAACTCTTAAAAGCAATCAAAAGACAAACCGAGTGTGTAGCATCTTCCAGTTATTGCTAAAGGAGTCACTCCCGGTGAAGGGATCTCGGTCCTTTCCTCATCGAATAAGGTGCAGGATATATCACATATACCGCTGTGCAAAGCAAGAACTGTAGCTACCTGTTTTATTTTGAAATTCGATTCTACAACATTTTAGGTTTCTTTTATTTCATTAATCATATTAATGAAGTCCCATCATTTAAGTTTACCTAAACATCACAGATAAATACGACGTACACTTATGCCATCCGCATTCGCCTTGATGTCCCCTCATACACCGTTAGGTTAGGTAACTAACGGCAGAGCGGGGCAGGGCTAGCACGGGTGTAAAACATAAGTAACGTTTATATAATATATCATATATACTATATACTGTATCTATCACAGAACATCACATGATCACATCACAGATATCACAGCAGAAGAAACATATGAAATATTGGATATACTAGGACGTCCGTGTTTTCAATACGAGCCAGTATAAAACACGGATTCCACGGTCGTGATGAATAGCCAAACCCACACCCCTAGACCCCTACGAGAGCGACAAGCAACCCTACCAATTCTAGAGTTAGGAGACCCGGACTTGACTCCTCGAGTTGGTCTCCCACTGGACTCCAGAACCCGGTTACTTGTGCCCTCCTCCTTGGGTCTATCCTAGTGCGGAAAAGTAAATAATATACAAAGGGTGACAACTTCCGCAACCTGGAAGTGCCCCAATAAAAGAATATTACATACAAGTTTTTACATGAATGAAAATGAAAAACACTCATCTCACATAAAAACCCCCGGCTATTCAAACACGACGATCCAATATAACATATCCAGCAACACATAACATCACATGTCATCAACGTAAGTAAATATGCGCATCCCAATTGTCGTTGACATATAGCAACGAAACCGGCGATATCACATATTACAATTACGGTCACAGAAAAGAAAGTGTAAAACTACAACAGTTGGAATCCGCAATCTCCATAGACATCGCATGCCTGACCAAATGAATTACTTAGACATCGTATGCCTAACAATTATAAACCCCACATTTTAGTCTCATTATCGAAAACTCTTTTCAATATCAAGTCAGGGAATTCAACAAGATTCCCGACATCCTGATCGAATGCTCGTCGTAAACTTCAGTAGGCGGCCGCACCCCCGACGCCGTCGACGAAGTGCACCAAGGCGGAACACCGCTACCGCGAGCACCCAAACGGATGCTTTCGGCGACGGGGTTCTCCTACAGTCACTTGGTCGAGGCTATGGAGTGAGGCTGTCTATTAAGTTTACCCGGCGAGTATCCGCGTACGCTACGTGATTGCGACGGACTTTTGATCACATCAAAATTCCGTGGCAACCGATCATGTGAGACTAAACTGCTACGTTTATAACATTCATTTAGTTATCTCATAATTTATTGTGAATTCCAATTATTGTATCACATTCCAGATAAACAGAAAATGTTAAACTTTTCGATCGAACAGTCAAACACCCAAGTTTTCCCGATACAGCTCAACACATGAAATAAGTCTAACAACATTCCGTTCGTGCCTCAGTACCAACGGTCCAGCCGTAGAAGGGTCAAGCCAACGCCTCACATGTGGCACGCCGTACTGCCCTAAACCCGAAGGTTCAAAGGGCAGTTCAAGACGGTCACATAATCGAGTTAAGGTTTGTTGTCTTCTAGAGGGTCCATCGCGTTACTTGCACTACTTAGAACGTCGTTAAACTACGGAAAAATCCAACACATGGAAATTTCCCGACAGGGGAAAAATTGGGTATTTATATCCGGTCGAACTTTTTAACATATTCTAAAATTTATCCGGAAAGCCATATAGACAAAATTTGATAATCCGATCGAACATTCGAATCCCCAAAACAACCCAGAAAATTCAACTCTTGAAAAAATATTAAAAATTCCCAGAAAAATCACCACTGGAAACTAAGAATTACATTGCAAAATAATTTAAATACTGTGGCCGTACGGCCGCGGATCTGCCGCATGAGCCTTGCTCATGCCGCGGAACCGCGGTGGGATAGTTGAATTAGGTCCACGAAATTTACAGTAATTCCTAGAAAACCCTGCTTGATTTTCTGCATATTTTTAATTTGGAAAAATCCACGTTTTTGAAAAAAGGACAGAGAGCAATTTTGAAATGGGTTTTCGGGTTCGTTCGGACTTCAAACTCCGTCTAGATTTCGCCTAAGGCTCTAGCTAGGCTCTGATACCACTGTTGGTCAGGCAGCAACCCCATCCAATGGGGTCGCCGTGGCACCAACGGGTCCCTCAGCGGCTACTTTTTACGCATGCCCCCTCGCGAGGACTACAACCCGCCGGAACACCTTCCGGTCTCGGGACACCCTGGGGGTAAGAGCCTATGCTTCGCCACACTGTCACACAGTGAGAACCCCCCATAGGTCGACATCCAATGCCTAGTAGCTATGATACCACTGTAGGGTTCCTAGGCACTCCCAAGAGGTCTCACAAGGCATCAACCATGCCAATTTCAAAATTTAACGGTGCCGAGAAACCCGACTACGGACCGTTGGCTAGAAATCTAGGCGAAACAATAAAGTAGTTAACAACTTAACTAATGGGAAACGGAAATACAACCTTTGTAGATCCGGTGCTCCACCTCCATAGCTCCGCAACGAAGTTCCTTTGCTGTCCAAAAAGAATCCGGGCTCTAGCGTCGGCTTCATCGGAGAATAGGCGAGCTAGGTCGTCGATGTCCATGCCGAAGATGATCTACGTCGAGGCATCGCTAGATCAAGCTCCACCTTCACCTTGCCATGAAAACTTGTGAAGGAAACACACTCTACTACTTGGCAAGAGGTAGAGGATGAAGAAATAGGAAGTGGGTAGACTTTAGAATTGGATTTCTCACTTATTTCCATCAATCACCATTGATGGAGCTTGCTTTCTTCAAGTGAAGAAAGGAAGAAGAAGAAGAATAATGTTATGATAAGAATAATAATAATGGAAAAAAATCTATTCTTATCATAATCACACCATGGTTAAGTGTAGAGAGAGGACCATGGTTAGGTGTAGTGATTAGGGTTAAGCATGAGACAAAATGGTCACTTTATTCAAACCTTCATGAATGTTCATGAAAGAAACAAAAATAAAAGCCACCATTTTATCTTTATGCATTATATTTTCCAAAGAAATAAATGAATAAATAAATGTATATGAAAAACAAAACCCTAACCATTTAAATAACCATGGATCAATCTTTAACACAAACCAAGTAAGCATGCATCATCAAACATGATACAATCATGTGCACAAAACTATATCGAATATACAATGTGCACATCCGAGCGAGAAAATCCAATTAAAGTGAACCGATACTAGTTAATGCAAAGTAATATGTCAGATATATAATTATACATTAAATCATTAAATCAACAATTGATTCAATGATCCGGTCATGTCGCACATAACCGACTAGTATCAATAGTAACAACTTATCGAATCAACACTTGATCCGATAACCTGGCTATATCGCATATAACCGATCAATGTCACAAATCGCGAGAATCGAATACAGTATCACATACTGGTATTATTCTCGGTCCCGCACATATCTCATATGCGCTCCTATTTCGTTTCGCTTGAACCAGGAAACCTCTGTGTAGGACTCTAAAGACTCGTCAATACGCCGGCAGCAGGTGATGATCATATCAAGCACCCACAAGCCGCAAGCGGTCTGCTAAACGTAACGGCCACCCGGGTATTGAGCGATCTGAAGATCGACGAGCAAGCCCGCTCACACTCCAGTGAATCCAACCAGTAACACTACCGTACAGTCCGGTCTGATCGTCTGATATGTCGCATATCTTGCCTAGGGGTGGTAAACGTCAGACCCCAATAGCTCAATAAGTCGTGTCGATATGAGGTCTATAACAATTCGAGAAACTACTGGTAACACTTACCAGTAAATCTCAGCAACCCTGGCCAGGGATTTCCTGTTATAGCCAATCGAACACAGCGCAACATCAACCCCCTATACCGGGAGAGACGAATCCCCTCCTATCGCTCATTGCCTCCATGTGACTCAGGACTGTACCCAAAAACCACCGTTTTGCACGCCCTCTTGGACGTGGTAAGATGGAAATCAAAGCACAGTGGGAACCACACAAGACTCTATGACGATCTCGGGTCAACAGACTACTCTGTACCAGTGTCACCAGAGAACTGCCATCTGACATAAGGTATAATACTATCTGGGAGTTCTCGGCGAGTCCGTCCAGTGTACCCAGTCTCTACTGAGCACCCGTATATCTCCTCTGATGTCAAACACCAATGGATATGGGATCATCCATCGCCCATCTGTATGGGTCGAGAAGGTACACGCTGGTCTACTCTGGTATCTCGATACACCCACGACTAGGGACTTTGAAGGATGTACTTATAGACTACCATGTCCCCACTAGTATGATCCGCATCATAGTCCAGGTAGTCAAGTACACATCCTAAGGGCTTTACCAACATGTAACAGAGAGACAATTAGTGTATACGTTAAGGTAAAGATCAATCAGATAGCATACTATCATGTCGAGCAAGAAAGTCCTCCCTATATATGTCCCAGCATCCACTACAATATACATCCAATGTACAGTAATGGCCTCTAGGGCATACATATAACTAACAATATAGGGAGGACTTTATTGCTCGATATGATAGTATGCTATCTGGTTGCTCTTTATCTTAACATGTACTCTGATTGTCTCTATGTTACATGTTGATAAAGCCTTTAGGATGGGTACTTGACTACCAGGACTATGATGCGGATCCTACTAGTGGGGACAGAGTAGCCGCCAAGTACATCCTTCAAAAGTTCCTAGTCGTAGGTGTATCGAGACAGGGCATCGATATACCAGAGTAAACTAGCGTATGCGCTTCTTGACCTATATGATGGGCGATGGATGATCCCATATCCATTGGTGTTTGACATTAGAGAAGGTATACGGTTGCTCAGTGTAGACTGGGTACACTGGACGGACTCGCCGAGAACTCCCAGATGGTATAATACCTCACGTCAGATGGCAGTTCTCTGGTGACACTGGTACAGGTTAGTCTTTAGACCCGAGATCGTCATAGAGTCTTATGTGATTCCTATTGTGCTTTGATTTACATCATACCACATCCAAGAGGGCGTGCAAAACGGTGGCTTTTGGGTACAGTCCCGAATCACATGGAGGCAATGAGCGATAGGAGGGGTTTCGTCTCTCCCGGTATAGGGAGTTGATGTTGCGCTGTGTTCGATTGGCTATAACTGGAAATCCCTGGCCAGGGTTGCTGAGATTTACTGGTAAGTGTTATCAGTAGTTTCTCGAGTTGTTATGGACCTCAAATCAACACGACTTATCAAGCTACTGGGGTCTGACGTTTACCACCCCTAGGCGAGATATGCATATCAGACGAAGAGACTGGACTGTACGGGAGTGTTACTGATTGGATTCGCAGGAGAATGTAGAGGGTTGCTTGTTGATCTTCTGATCGCTCAAAACCTGGGTGGCTGTTACATTTAGCTGACCGCTTGCAGCTTATGGGTGTTTGATATGATCATCACCTACTGCCGGCGTATTGACGATTTTTTAGAGTCCTACACAGAGGTTTCCTGGCTCAGGAAAAATGGAGTAGGAGCACATATGTGATATGTACGGGACCGAGAACAATACGTGTATGTGATATCGTATTAGATTCTCGCGATATGTGATATCGGCCGGTTATATGTGATATAGCCGGGTTATCGGATCAAGTGTTGATTCGATGAACTGATACAGATTATATTAGTCGGTTATTTGTGAAATTGCTGGATTATTGGATCAAGTGTTGATTCGATAATTTAATGTATAATTATATATTTGATATATTAAATTACATTAACAAATATTAGCTCACTTAAAGATTCTTTTTCTCACTCGGGTAATACATTGATATATATGTGATATATGTTAATTATATTATTTTATTTTGTTACAATAAATATTGTATATATGATATATAATATTGTAACATGTTATGGTTATAAATACAACATGATTTGTTGAGTTTAAATATGGTTAAGGTTTGGATTAGGGTTAAGCTTTCATGAAGCTTTTAAGAAGCTTCTTGAAACTTTGACTTTGACCTTGATATTTTGTGATATTTTGCATAGAAATTTCTTTAACCCAACCTAACCCTTTAACCCTACTTAAATCTCTTCATGGGTTAAGTTTTCATTCTTAACACAAGGTTGCATTTCTAACCTCGTAATATATTCATTATTCATCACAAAGAGTTTTGCATCTTCTTCTTCTTCCTTTTTGATGAAAAGCTTTCTAGCTTTTTCATAAGTGATGAAAATGAGTGAGAAATCGAAAACAAATGAGAGCTAAATTTCTACTTCATCATCCTCATCTATTCTAGCCACTTAGATTAGGTTGTTTGCTTTGCTAATACTTGATTAGCAAAGTAAGAGCTTGGGTTTGAGTTTTTTCAAGGTAGATCATCTTTGTTATTGAAGATCAGAAGCTAGATTGCATCTTTCTCTTCATGGAGCCTCTGTAGAGTCCGGGTACATGATGATCGCAGTGAAGCGACCTCAACACGGAGCTTTAGAAGTGAAGGAACGGATTACAAAGGTTGTAATCCCTAACTCTTCGATGTAAAGTTTTTTACATGCTTTGTTTCGCCTAATTATCTAGCAAAGATCCTTACTTTAGGTTGTTCGGCACTTCTAAATTTTAAATCAGGCATGGTTTATGCCTTGTAGACCCTTGTGATAGTGCCTAGTAACCTTACAAAGACCTGGGTGAAGCCTTTTACATTATGGGGATCTGGATCTGTCGTGATAGATCTAAGTGAATGTTGGGACTTTCGCAGTCCAGGCATATCAACACTATACTGGAAAGATTCACTATGGAAGATTCTAAGCGCGGTAATTTACCGGCTTGTCACGGAATCACCCTCTCAAAAGAGATGTCTCCCAAGACGATTTGAAAAGGGATCGCATGTCGATTATATCCTACGCTTCTGCGGTAGGCTCTATAATGTATGCGATGTTGTGCACCAGACCATATGTAGCTTACGTACTGAGCGTGGTAAGCCGGTATCAGTCGGACCAAGGGGAGAAATACTGGATAGCAGTAAAGAACATTCTCAAGTACCTGAGAAGGTCTAAGGATATGATCTTGGTTTACGGCGGAAAATACCTCAAGATCGAGGCTTTTGGTGACTCCAGCTTTCAGAGTGACAAGGATGACTCCAAGTCCATGTCAGGTTATGTCTTTACCCTCAATGGAAGGGCGGTGTGCTGGAAGAGTTCCAAGCAGGACACCATTGCTGACTCAACGATGGAAGCGGAGTATATAGCTGCTTGCGATGCAGAAAAAGAAGCAGTCTGTATGAAAAAGTTCCTCACAGAACTCTAGGTGGTTCCATCCATTGTTGATCCAATACCTCTGTATTGTGACAACAACGGGGCTATAGCTTTAGCGAAGGAACCCAGGTCCCATCAGAAGTCCAGACACATCTTAAGGCGATATCACCTGATCAGGGAGATCATAGGTCGCCGAGAGATCGAGGTCCGGAGTGTTGCTACAGAGGAGAACACTTCATATCCATTCACAAAGGCCTTACCTCAGATACAGTTTGAGAGGCTACTCGAGATGATAAGTCTCCGATATGCCAGTACATATCCCTAGTGCAAGTGGGAGATTATTAGTGTATATGCCCTAGGGGCCATTATTGTATCATACTAGCTTGTATATTACTTAATGGAAGTTTGGGATATTCACAGTTATATTAACAGTCTTGCTCAACATAGTAGTATGCTACTTGGTTTATATCTATCTTAATATGTGTATATGTTTCTTTTAACATATCGCGAATACATATTGATAGAGCCCATAGGATCTTGCTTGACTACCAGCGTTGTGATGGCAGTCACACTGGTGGGGGCTGGGTAGTCTACAAGCACATCCTTTTTTAGGTCCCTAGTCGTAGGATTATCGAAACAGGGCATCGATACTCCAGAGTAGACTAGTGTGTACGCTTCTCATCCCAGCAGGGGAAATGGTCTGTCCTACAGCCATTAGTACATTGTACTGGATATAGTATACAGGTACTCATTGGGTTACGGGTACACCGGACAGGACGCACAGGGAATTGTTGGTTGGTATTATACCCATCGTCAGTTAACAATTCCCTAGTGACATGAGTACAACATAGTTCATAGACTTGACTCTGCTGATTCGTCTGGAGTGTGTTCCCACTGTTCTTAGATTGCTACCCTACCACAGCTCAAAGGAGTCATGCAAACAGGTAGCAGTTGGGTGCAGTCCCGAAGCACTTGAAGGTAGTGGCGGTTAGATATGATTCGTCTCTCCCAGTATTGGGAGTTGATATCGCGCTGTGTTTGGAGAGCCATTACGCAAAGTCCCTGGCTAGGGCAAACGAGATTTACTGGTAGGATTTCCAGTAGCTTCTCAAGGTGTAATGGGCTTCACTCCGACACGACTTATACCGCTTTTAGGGGACTTACGCTTGCCACCCCTAGGCCCGATATGCGATAGTCCTAGACGAACGACCGGACTGTACGGAGATTGTCACATCAGGCTCAGTAGGAGTTCGGATGGGTTTCCTCATCGGCCTTCTTATCGACATCTACCTGGGGACCGTTACGTACAGCTAGTACCGCTTGCGGCCTGTGGTTAAACCCACTGCCAGCGTAGTGTCGAGTCTTTAGATTCCCACACAGAGAGTTTTCCTGGTTCAGGCGAAACGATATAGAGGTCGTATGGTTTTACGACAGGGTTCGGACACATACATGCATTTATGCACGTACGATGTTCGGATAGTTTATACTAGCGGGCTTTAGTTAAACCCAGATTCTAGTATTGGATTATTGGATTTATACAGTCTCAGTATTTTCGTGGTTTTACGGATGGGAGGGGCATTCTCGTAATTAGTCGAGAAGCTTCTAGAAGAAAGGTGAGGTGGAGAGCTTAGGTGTAATTTGCATTAAATGAATTTGTGACTCATGAAGTGATTCATCCAAATGAGTTAATAAAGCATTTATTGCTTAATGACTCATGAGATGATTCATTCATTTGTATTAAATGAAGCATGGTTGTAATTATCTATATGATTTATTTGATAATTATTATGCTTCATTATATACATAATGAGTTATATTTTCAATTCAATTCTCACAAACACTTTCTCTCTCCTCAAGCTCTATCTCTTCAAAAACCTAACCCTAATCCTCTCATGTTTTGAGATGCTAAGGGTTAGCAAGACTAATAGATCCCTAATCCATCTCTATATCATCTAGGTTACTTTGATTAGCAATCATAGCCATCTAGTTACCTCAAGTGAGAGGTTAATGCTTGGAGAAGGAACTCTCAGGTGGATCTTCTATCACATCGAGGAGGCCGACGAGAAGGTGAACAACAAGAACAAGAAGGACTAGAATCTTGAGGTATAATCATCTATCATAGTAGTTAATCACTTCTAGATAGTTGTTAGATAGGGTTTAGCAAAGATCCGTAAAGTTAGTCGATGTTAACTTAAACAAAATGATTGTTTTACCTATTCCGCCTCCCCGTATCATGTGGGGTATCTAACGTCGACTTACAGATATTTGATTTCGTTGTTGGACCAACGAGGGTTGTTTGCTTTTTTTTGCATGCTTAATCTATAGGTTCTAACCTATAAGCAATTCGTGTGCCGTATCGGTTTTCGGATATTCGTTTTAATAGTACTGCGATTATGTATTGATTGTAGGTAGCTTCGCATGGACTTTCGAGACGACGAAGCACATAGACTTGGATTATGCGAGGAGAATAGCAGGTGAGTAGATTTAAATCTACGGGGGAAGTCGGGTGGATGGCGTATAGCACCCCCGCAATCATTGATATAGAAAGATTGCTATACAAATTATAATTTTGATAAAAGATATGCTACGAACTTACGGACATGATGATAGGTTTTAGTAAGAGATGATATGATAAAAGTTGACACTGATGGATATATTTGCTTGAGAATATGATATATATATATATATACACACACACAAACACACACACATACATGATAAAGTGATGCGGGATATTGAGATGATAGATATAGATGACTCGGATTGATATATGAGAATATGAATGAGAAAGTGAATCATGATAAGTATAAATTGAAAAGGGACAAGTATGAGATTTATAGTGACTTGATGTGAGATCGAGATCGATACGACTTGAGATTAACAAGATATGACGTATATGCAAGATCACATGATATAAGACTGATATAGATTTGTTATGTGATTAATAAGATATGTCATAAGAGACTTTAGATCCATACATTTGTTGGTGAATAGGACGATAGATTCACTATTCTGTTTGATGACACCGTACGATGGATTACCGTACACGTTGCGTTTACCGAATGTTTGATCTGCGCTCATGAATTGAAGATGATGATCGAGGATATTGTGACACTTGATACTATAAGGCAAGATCGTCGACATAAAGATGTTACCTTATTATATTTCATGTTTATTGTTGGATTATTCGTCGTGTGATACCTATCATGTTTCCAGTATTTAATGATATATGATATCATTTGCTAGTACACTGACACCATTACCGTTTATGCGCATGTTACACTTACACAGATTTGCCGGCTCGCACACATTCATCATCGGTAATTGCCATGCCACTTACACTATTGAACTGCCATATCAGGAGATTAATCTTAAACGTAAAAGTACATTCATTATTCAGTACTATCACTTGACATGCTTGCATGATATATGCTCATATTACTACTCTATGTTGCATACATCGTACTTTATGGTTATATGCTTAGGATGCTGTTTTTATGTGATCTTTGAATTTGAGAACCACAGAAATATTTAAATGGAATTATGTATTGCTTTAAAATGTGTTTTCTCTTGATATGATATTTCTAGGCGTCCACCATGAGTTTTATCGGATCTGAGTTATGATTATACCCGATTCGAGGAGCGGTATGCACCGTCTGTAGGTATATGGTGGACCGGGTAAGGTACCCTGGGGTAAGAAATGATTTTTGTGTTGTAGACGATGAGCATGGTATAGGAGCACTACCTTCCTGTGATAGTTTTAGTCTCGGCGGTTATCTGGAGGATACCGACCGGAGTCATGAGATGATATGGGCCAATCCGGAATGACGGAGCCCGAGATAGTTTAGCATGGCGGATATCTGGAGGATACCGACCGTAGTCATGATATGGGCCGATCCGGACTGACGGAGCCCGGGATATGAGGATTTACGTGTCGATATTGGACACGGGTTTTCATGATGTTTCGAGTGTCGGTGTTGGACACTCAGATTCCATGATTTTGATGTGTCGTTGATGGACACACATGGTTGATATCCTCATATATACAGGCTTATATTTTCATGATGTTTCGAGTGTCGGTGTTGGACACACAGGTTCCATGATATTAGTTGTGTCGTTGACGGACACGATATCCACACGCATATGGGCATATGATGTCAGATGTTTATTTCTATATATCATTGCATTGACTCATTTGTTGACATATATGCATTTATGGTCACCCTAGATATCATAGTATTACCTTCAGGATATAGTGACCTAGGAAATCGTTGTTTTATTGGATTTCTACCTGTTGTTGTTTTCTACTCACGAGTTGACAACCCACCCCCGTTGTGCCACAGTTTTTGCAGGTTTGACCGCTTGGTATCAGTTGCGGTATCGCTGGCACACAACTTCTTCAAGGGTGTTTTGATTTGGTAGGTGGGACACATGTTGGATCGTGACCACTCTCGTACTTTTATATTCCGTTGTATTTAGATAAACTCCATCAAATAAAATCAGAAACTAGAAATTGTATATTGCTAGACCTAGTCCAACTTGGGTATTGTGCGTGACTTAGAGCGATGGGTTTATGTTCGCTTTCTTGAGTTTTGATGTCCTGCTTATTTAATGTTCTTTTTGGATTGATCTTCGTCGTTGGGCGTCGTATATATATTATTGCGTGGTTGTGATTCTGCCAGTTGGCAAAGAGCTAACTCCCGCTTGGGGATGCCTATATATTTTTATGTATATGGTTTTGGATCAAAATATACAAGGGAGGTGCTGCCCAAATTTTTATAAAAAGACGAAACATATCTTCAACTAGTATAATCCACTTGCATTTTCATGTTTCATTAGATATGCATTTATAGAAAACATGATTCATTAAACATTTATTTCAAAACCGCACCCCCACTATTTTCCGCAAAAAGGTTTAGATATTATGGACTTCGCCTTACTTGATTTACGTTACGCCTTTAGACGTTGCGTAATTTAAGTGCCGGCCACGTGCTAAATTACGGGTCTTGAAAATTTGAAGAAAACCTTTAGCGTAATGAACTTGATATCATTGTAGAATCTATTGATTTGAAATGGGGTGGTTTAATCTCCGCTTTACAATCTAATGGTTTTTTAAAATAAACCGAGTAGGTTGTAGCATATTCTAGTTTTGCTAAAGAGGCCAATCCCGGTGAAGGGATCTAGGCTTTTTCCTCATCGAATGAGTTGTTGGATGCTCATAATGGAATACCGCTATGCAAAGCAAGAACTAGAGTTACCTTTTTGAATAATTTGATTCTGCAACATCTTTTAGGTTTCTTTTCTTTTTATTATTCTCATTAATGATGTCCCATCATTTATGTTTCCTAAACATCACAGAAGAAACAAAAATAAAACACACATAGATGCCATCCGCATTCTCCACAGGTACTCGGGTCTTCACCGTAAGGTTAGTTAACTTACGGCAGGGTGGGGTCGGGACTAGCGTGGATGAAAAACATATATTGTGTCTACTAGTATATCATATATATAATTAGCATTCGTCTCACGCGGTTATATGATCACACCACATCACAGAAACAGTAGACGAAAACATATGAAATATAGGATATATTAGGAAGTCTGTGTTTTAGATTAAGCCAGTAATGAAAAACACGGATTCCATAGTCATGATGAATAGCCAAGTCCACATCCTTAGACCCCTATGAAAGCGGAAAGCAACCCTGCCAATTCTAGAGTTAGGTGACCGGTCTCGACTCCTCAAGATGGTTTCCCACCGAACTTTAGAACCCGGTTACTTGTGCTCCCCAGCTTGGGTCTATCCTAATATGGAAAAGTAAATAATATACATCAAATGGAGACAACAACCTCAACCCGGAAGTGTCCTAATAAAAGAATATTACATACAAATTTTTACATGAATGAAAATTGAAAACCTTCCATCTCACGTAAAACCCCCAGGCTATTCAATCACGACGATCTAATATAACATATCAACCAGCAACACAATAATATCACACGTCATTAACGTAAGTAAATATGCGTATCCCTAATGTCGTTGATGTATAGCAACGGGATCGGGGATACCGTCACATATTACACTTACGGTCCCAGAAAAGAAATGAAAAGTACAATAATTAGAATCTGCATCATCCTTAGAAATCATAAACCCAGGTTATCACATATTCCGGGTTTTATGCCTAACACTATAAACCTTGCATTTAAGTCTCGAATTGAAAACACTTTTCAAAAATAAAGTCGGGTAATTCAACAAGAGTCCCTATTATAAGATCAAATGCTCGTCGGGAACTTTAGTAGATGGCCGCATCTCTGAGGCCGTCAACGAAGTGCACGTAGGTGGAACACCGCGGCCGTGAGCACCCAAGTCGATACTTTTGGCCATGGGGTTCTCCTATAGTCACTTAGTCGGGGCTATGGGGCGTGGCTGTCTACTAGTGTCTCCCGGCAACTATTTGCGTACGATACGAGATTGCGACGGTGTTTCGATCCGAATCGAAACTCCATGGGAATCCATCATATGAGACTAAAACGCAAGATTCACAAATCGTTAACTAGTTTTCACAAAACTAATCAATATGGATTCCAAAAATTGTGTTACATGTCCAAAGCTAGATAGACGATGTTAAACATTTCGATTAATATTTCAAACACCAACAATTCATAGAGACCTCAACACCTTGAGCCTTACTAAAAATACGCAGAATTTCAGGAATGAGAACTAGAAGAAACACAAGAAACTATGTATTCTAATTGTTCAATTACACGGCAGAACCGTGGCCATAACAGGATCTATGCGGCGGTTCTGCGGCTAATTCAAGGAACTGGAGGTTCGTTTTTCTTGAGTCTCCTTAGAATGACTTGCACGAATTTCTGAGCATATTTAATCTGGAAAAATTCAACATTTGAAAAATTGGACAGAAACTAGTAAATTTCGGTTTTTAAAACTTCGATCTAACACTTTATCTTCGTCTAACCATCGCCTAAATCTCTAGCTTGGCACTGATACCATGAAAGTATGTCTTAGCAGCTCTGCTAGGTTTATACAAGAATCAAGTATGCAATTTTAAAAAATATGTAAGTCGATGCCACGCACACCACAGGTTCGCGAGGAGGTCGAGTTTGCAAAAAACAATTTTTATATCGTTCGTAACATCGACTAAACTCTAGGATCGATACTAAACCCTAACTAACAAGCTAACCAATAGGTTTAACAACTATGTAAGAAAGTTATATCTCGAGTTACTAGTCCTTCTTGTTCTCACTGTACTCTTCCTCTTTGTGAGCTCCTTGGAGTGTGTATGGATCGCGCCTCCTCGTCGGCCTCCTCAAGTCGAAGAAGATCCACCCGAGGGTGCTTACCTTGAGCTTCTACCTCTAAGATGAGGTAACCAGGTAACCTAGTATGCTAATCCAAGTGTCCTAGAGGATATAGAGAGTGATTAAAGATTTATAAGTCTCACTAACCTTAGGATTCTCAACACATGAGACAATTAGGGTTTGAGGAGAAGAAGAGAGCTCTTGAGGTCAGAAAGAGTGTTTGTGATAATAATAAATGAATATGGCTATTGTTATGACTATGAAGTAAACTAAAATATTTCACACAAATATCTCAATGCCACTTTGCGTCTCACAAAATATCTAAGTCTACTCTTGCCTCAATAGTCATACATAAGTCACTAAGTAGCCATGCTTCATTTATCATACCAATAACACCTCATACCTCCACCTCATTAAGGATTTAATCAAAAGATTAAATCACAAATGAGTTGTCTTCTTCTAGAAGCATACCTGTGTAAATTATGAGAATGCCCCCCATCCATATATACATACACGTATCCGTATTCCGAAAAACACGAATACAATGTGACGAAACTAATCCAATAATCTAATACTAGAATCCGGCTTAATCCAAAGCCCACTAGTATTATCCGTCCGAACATCATACGTGCACAAGTACACGTATGTGATCGAACCCTGTCGTAAAACTATACGACCTCTACATCGTTTCACCCGAAGTAAGGAAACCCTCTGTGTGGTACTCTAAAGACTCGACAATACGCTGGTGTAGGGTGTTTTTCGTCACACCATTTAGATGGAAATACGCGTCGCTTGTCAAGCGTACTACAAATTCCCCCTGCCTAGGATAGGTGGGGGTTTATTGATTGTGGTGATCCGAATCTCCAGCAGCTGCGGACTAAGCTGCCATTAATTACCCCTCGCCTTTGGAGCGAACGAACCTCCGATTGACGGGTCAAACTGGTCATGTGAACTCAATGTGCAGTGTGCGTGTATTGTGTATGAGGGGTTTTGGATATATCGGGGGCCCTTACAGTTTACGGCGGTCCCGCTACCCGGATAGCGGGCTGGGGGTCAAGGGGTCTAGCGGCCCACCAACGGGGTGCACGGCAGCGCCCCGTTAAAATTTTTTTCTAACGGGGCAAGTGTTGTGGAGTGTGTATGTATATATATAAAAAAAAGGAAAATAGCCTCCAAAGGAGGCGTGAGCGCCAGTGCCTCACGTGCCTGGCATGCGGACGCTGGGCGCTGGCTTACCACGTGCTTGGCACGTGGGCGCTGGGCGCCAGCGCCCCACATGCTTGGCACGCGGGGGATGGGCACCAGCGCCCTACGTACTTTGCACGCAAGCGCTAGGTGTCAGCAGGAAAAGGGGCTTGGCCCCTACACTGGGAGCTGTACTCTCGATTGACTTTGTATTTGAACTCCTGACAAAGAGGACAAAGGGACTTTGCCCCTGCACTAGGAGTTATACTCCTAAAAAAAACGATTTATTATATATATATATATATATATATATATATTTTAGGAGATAATCTCCTAAGATATTTTTGGAGCTGATGAAAGGGAACCCCTTTCTTTTCCCTTGAGCCCTGGATCTTCCCAAAAGTGGGGTTTTTGGAGGTGGGTCTCCATCTTCCTTCTCTCTATAGGCTAGATCTTGGAGAAAAAAGGGTGTGATTTTAAAATTCTCCCCGTTTGGAGATTTGATGGAAGATCCGCGTTCCGCTTCAACGATTTGTGGTGAAAAGTTATTTCTTTTCGGAAGAGGAAGAGTGGAACTCTTGATTTAATTCAAAGAAGGGAAGAAGGTTTAGAACCTTGAGCAAGGAGAAGAAGGCACCGAACCTTAATTTTTGGGGAGAATGAATTATTCTTTCATTTCATCATCATGCTGCCTTTTATAGGCTTATAAATTTACATATAGCCCCTTGGGCTTTACAAAATGGCATTTTGCCCATCTCATACCTCATGTGCTTTTTTTTCCACATGAGCCATGTGCTTTACAAAAAATTCTCTTTTTGTCCATTTTTCTTACATTCATGTATGAAAATTATATCAAAATTATTTATTACATAATTTTCATTTTGGCATGGGGGAGGCTGGCCGTGGGGCTCAACTTGAGCAAGGGCCCACTTGGCCTAGGCTTGGGCCTACCTGGCTTGGAGTTGACTTTGACTTGACTTGGTCAACCGGGGTGTAATTTTTGAACCCAACAAAGTGCCCCCATCAATAAATGCACACCGCATATGTCGGTCGTTTGCAAGAAATTGATGGATCTTCTTTGACGTGGAGGCGACATGATTTGGTCCCCGCTTTTTGGGAAGCTGGCACAGCCCTTTTTACAACATGGACGGTCGATGATTGACGTGTCTCCGAGATAGAGTGTCGGTTGTTGACGTGTCCCCGATGCGGACGTTGCGCCGGCACGGAGTATCACTATTCGACGTTTCCCCTGCATGGAATGTCTGGTTAACTTGATTCCAAGGCGGAGCATAATTCCGACGAGGAGGTCATTTCTGCCCTTTTTGCGGCTTGGACGGTCTGTGCTGCAATTTTTGCGACATGGACCATCGTTTGTTGACATGATTCCGAGTCAGAGCATAATTCTGATGGGGAGATCATTGCTGCCATTTTTGTAACATGGACGGTCGGAGTTTGATTTGAATTTCTCCGCTCCTTGCGGTGTCAAGGTTGAAGTTGACTCACTGATTTGATATGATTTAGGTTGACATCATCATCGCTACACTAGAATATGGTACCAGTAGCGAATCATCATTTGCCATGAGAGGATTTATGGATTTTGGTTTTGGTTCGGCATTAGCACCGCTTACACTGGAATATGGTACCTGGAGCGAATCATCATTTGCCTTGAGGGGATTTCCCCCGTTCCTAGTTTAACGACTTAGGAGTCATCTGTTCCAGTTTAACGACTTAGAGGTCATCTGTTTCGAGTTTAAATACATAGGGGTCTATTAGGTCGAAAGTTTAGAATTTTTGGGCTAGGGTCGGCATCAGCGTTGATAACACTGAAGCACAGGTGCCAGGAGCAGTTCATCATTTGCCTTTTCCTGTTAGGGAGCGATGGCTTAGGAGACAGGTTTAGGTCCCTATCACCTAAGACTTCTCAATTTTATGAGCCGTAAGGGTCCCATAAAATCATTTTCTCCCAACGAGTCGAAAGGATCTCGTAGGTGTACTTTCACCATAAGTGTCGTGGGGACTCCCAAGTGTGTTATTCCTTTATGAGTCGTAAGGATCCCAAGAAAGCGTTTTCCTATGAGTTGAGAGGATCTCGTAAGTTTGTTCTCCTCATGTATCGGGAGGACACAAGAGTGGGTCTTCCCAAATGGAGCATAATTCCAAGGGCGGAGACCGGCCGATGGACTGGTGATTGCGGTAGGGTATGGGTATGATGAGAATTATTTCAACCTGTAGATTGTAAACGGTAGTCAACTTGGGGACCAATCGTAAGGCTGGGTGGATTTTAGGAATTTGTTGGCGTCTGAATCGCTACCTGGAATATGGTACAAGGAGCGATTCATCATTCGCCGTTGGGACATTCAGAGATTTGAAATTTTGGTTGGCGTGTGCATCACTGCACTGGAATATGGTACCGGGACCGACTCATCATTCGCCATTTGGGATTTGAATTTTGGTTGGCGTCTGCATCGCTGCACTGGAATATAGTTCTAGGAGCGTGTTAGATATGTATGCCCTAGAGGCCTATATTGTATAGTATGCTAGGCATGTATATGTACAGAAACAATGTTTGCTCGAAATAATAGTATGCTATCTGGTTTATCTTCATCTTAACGTGTGATGTGTTGTATTTCATATCTTTAAATACATGTTGATGAAGCCCTTAGGATTATGCTTGATTGCCAGGATTATGTGCAGATCATACTAGTGGGGCCTGGGCAGTCTATGAGCATATCCTTTAATAGTTCCTAGTCGAGGGTGTATCGAGACAGGGCATCGATATTACCAGAGTAAACTAGTGTGTACGTTTCGTGACCCATGGGGCGATGGTTGATCACACAACCATTGGTGTTCAACATCAATGATTGTATAAAGGCGCTCATTGGAGAATGGGTACACCGAACAGGACTCGCCGATAACCCCTAGATGGTATATATACTATTGTCAGATAGCAGTTCTCTGGTGACACTTGTGTAAGTCGACGTTAGACACCCCACGAGTTGCGGGGAGGCGGAATAGGTAAAACAATCATTTTGTTTTAAACAAACATCGACTAACTTACGGATCTTTGCTAAACCTTAACTAGCAACATCATAGGATGGATTAGCTACTATGAAAGAAGATTATACCTAATAAACCAAGTCCTTCTTCTTCTTGTTGACCACCTCCTCGTCGGCCTCCTCTTTGTAATAGAAGATCCACCCGAGAGCTGCTACTCCAAGCTTGACCTCTAACTTGAGGTAACAAGGTTACTCAAAGTGCTAATCAAATCAACCTAGGGAATATAGAGTAGGATTAGGGATTAATAAGTCTTGCTAACCCTTGATCTCGACACATGAGAGGTTAGGGTTAGGGTTTGATGAGAGAGAGAAGGTGAGAATGGGAATCCTTTTGGAATAATGAAATCATTGTGAATATATATGAAGCATTAGATATTTATTAAATGAATAACAAATAAAAAATATCTTCATGCTTCATTAACTCACCTTGTGATTCATCTCATGAGTCATTTAAACATTAAATGCATCATTAACTCCATGGATGAATCACACCATGACTCATTAAAACAATTAATGCAAATCCCACCTTAGCCTCCAACTCATCATACATCTAGAAGCTTCTCGACAAATTACGAGAACGCCCCTCCTATTCGTGAAAACACGGAAATACTTTAGACTGTATAAATCCAATAATCCGATAATAGAATCTGGCTTAAACCAAAACCCGCTAGTAAAAACTGTCCGAACATTGTACGTGCATAAATGCATGTGCGTGTACGAACCCTGTCGTAAAACCATACGACCTCTATATCGTTTCGTCCGAAGCAGGGAAACTCTCTGTGTTGGACTCTAAAGACTCGACTACTACGCTGGCAGTGGGTTTAACCACAGACCGCAAGCGGCACTAGCTGTACGTAACGGTCCCCAGGTAGATGTCGTTAAGAAGGCCGATGAGGAAACCCATCCGAGCTCCTACTGAGCCTGATGTGACAATCTCCGTACAGTCCGGTCTGTTCGTCTAGGACTATCGCATATCGGGCCTAGGGGGGTGGCAAGCGTCAGTCCCCTAAAAGCGGTATAAGTCATGTCGGAGTGAAGCCTATTATACCTTGAGAAACTACTGGAAAAGCTACCAGTAAATCTCGCTTGCCCTGGCCAGGGACTTTGGGTATTAGCTCTCCAGACACAACCCGATATCAACTCCCAATGCCGGGAGAAACGAATCCTGTCTAACCGCCACCGCCTCCAAGTGCTCGGGACAGCACCCAACTGCTACCTGTTTGCACGACTCCTTTGAGCCGTGGTTGGGTAGCAATCTAAGAACAGTGGGAACACACTCGAGGCGAAGCAGCAGTGTCAAGTTTGCGGACTATGCTGTATTCATATCACCTGGTAACTGTTAACTGATGATGGGTATAATACCAACCAACAGTTCCCTGCGAGTCCTGTCCGGTGTACCAGTAAAACAACGAGCACCTATATACTATATCCAGTACGACGTATTGATGGTTGTGGGACAGACCATCTCCCCAACTGGAATGAGAAGCGTACACACTAGTCTACTTCGGAGTATCGATGCCCTGTCTCGATAATCCTACGACTAGGGACCTGGAAAAGGATGTGCTTGTAGACTACCCACCCCCTACTAGTGTGACTGCCAACACAACGCTGGTTGTCGAGCAAGATCCTAAGGGCTCTATCAATACATACACACATATTAAGATAGATATATACCAAGTAGCATACTACCATATTTAGCAAGACTGTTAATATAACTGTGAATATCCCAAGCTTCCATTAAGTAATATACAAGTTAGTATGATACAATATTGGCTCCTAAGGCATATACACTAACAATCTCCCACTTGCACTAGGGCCCTGTACTGGCGTATCGAAGACTGATCATCTCGAGTAGTCTCTCAAACTGAATTTGAGGTAAGGCCTTTGTGAGTAGATCAGTAGTGTTCTCCTCTGTAGCAACTCTTCGGACCTCGATCTCCCGGCGATCTATGATCTCACCGATCAGGTGATACCGCCTTAAGATGTGTCTGTACTTCTGATGGGACCTGAGATCCTTTGCTAAAGCTATAGCTCCATTGTTGTCGCAATACAGCGGTATTAGATCAACAATGGTAGGAACCACCTGAAGTTCTGTTAGGAACTTCCTCATCCAGACCGCTTCTTTTGTGGCACCGCAAGCAGCAATATACTCCGCTTCCATCGTCGAGTCAGCAACGGTGTCCATCTTGGAACTCTTCCAGCACACCGCCCCTCCATTGAGGGTAAAGACATAACCTGACATGTACTTGGAGTCGTCCTTATCACTCTGGAAGCTGGAATCAGCAAAGGCCTCGATCTTGAGGTCTTTTCTACCGTAAACCAAGAACACCTCCTTAGTCCTTCTCAGGTACTTGAGAATGTTCTTTACTGCTATCCAGTGCTTCACCCCTGGGTCTGAATGATACCGGCTTACCACGCTCAGTGCGTAAGCTACATTTGGTCTGGTGCACAACATCGCATACATTATAGAGCCTACCGCAGAAGCGTAGCGTATAATAGACATGCGTTCCATTTCCAAATCAGTCTTGGGAGACATCTCTTTGGAGAGGGTGATTCCTGTTAGTTATATGTATGCCCTAGAGGCCATTACTGTACATTGGATGTATATTGTAGTGGATGCTGGGACATATATAGGGAGGACTTTCTTGCTCGACATGATAGTATGCTATCTGGTTACTCTTTACCTTAACGTGTACATTGATTGTCTCTCTGTTACATGTTGGTAAAGCCCTTAGGATGTGTACTTGACTACCTAGACTATGATGCGGATCATACTAGTGGGGACAGGGTAGTCCATAAGTACATCCTTCAAGGTCCCTAGTCGTGGGTATATCGAGACGGGGCATCGATATACCAGAGTAGACTAGCGTATACCTTCTCGACCCATACAGATGGGCGATGGATGATCCCATATCCATTGGTGTTTGACATCAGAGATGATATACGGGTGCTCAGTGGAGACTGGGTACACTGGACGGACTCGCCGAGAACTCCCAGATGGTATTATACCTTACGTCAGATGGCAGTTCTCTGGTGACACTGGTACAGTGTAGTCTGTTGACCCGAGATCGTCATAGAGTCTTGTGTGGTTCCCACTGTGCTTTGATTTCCACCTTACCACGTCTAAGAGGGCGTGCAAAACGGTGGTTTTTGGGTACAGTCCCGAATCACATGGAGGCAATGAGCGATAGGAGGGGATTCGTCTCTCCCGGTATAGGGAGTTGATGTTGCGCTGTGTTCGATTGGCTATAACCGGAAATCCCTGGCCAGGGTTGCTGAGATTTACTGGTAAGTGTTACCAGTAGTTTCTCGAACTGTTATAGACCTCATATCGACACGACTTATCGAGTTATTGGGGTCTGACGTTTACCACCCCTAGGCAAGATATGCGACATATCAGACGAACAGACCGGACTGTACGGTAAGTGTTACTGGTTGGATTCACAGGAGTGTGAGCGGGCTTGCTCGTCGATCTTCTGATCGCTTAATACCCGGGTGGCCGTTACGTTTAGCAGACCGCTTGCGGCTTGTGGGTGTTTGATATGATCATCATCTGCTGCCGGCGTATTGACGAGTCTTTAGAGTCCTACACAGAGGTTTCCTGGCTCAAGCGAAACGAAATAGGAGCGCATATGAGATATGTGCGGGACCGAGAATAATGCGTGTATGTGATACCGTATTTCATTCTCGCGATGAATGTGTCGAATGGTTGTATGCGATATAACCTAGTTATCGAATCAAGGATTGATTCGATAAATCGATACATTGTTTACTAGTCGGTTGTGTGCGACATGACCGGATCATTGAATCAAGTGTTGATTTAATGATTTAATGTATAATTATATATTTGATATTACTTTGCATTAACTAGTATTGGTTCACTTTAAATGGATTTTCTCACTTGGATTGTGCACATTGTATATGTGATATACTTTTGTACACAAGTTTGTATCATGTTTGATGATACATGCTCACTAGGGTTTGTGTACAGATTATACCATGGTTGTATATTGGTTAGGGTTTTCATTTTCTTATTCATTTATTTATTTATTCATTCTTTTTGGAAATTGAAAAGCATAAAGAGAAAATGGTGGCTAATTTTGTTTGATTTTGAAGCTTCATGAAGCTTTGACTAAGTCACCATTTTGTCTCATGCTTAACCCTAACCATTCCACTTAACCATGATTCATTCTCTACACTTAACCATGCTTTGAATATGATAAGTATTCATTTTTCTTTTGGATTTAAAAAACTTATCATATTCATTTCTTTCTTCTTCTTCTTCATGAGCAAGGAAGAAAAGCTTGCTACATCAATGGCAACTTGTGAAAACAAGTGAGAAATCCAATTCTAAAGTGAACCCACTTCCTGTTTCTTCATCCTCTACCTCTTGCCAAGTAGTATAGGGTGTTTCCTTCACAAGTTTTCAAGGCTTGGTGAAGTTGGAGCTTGATCTTGCGATGCCTCGACGTAGATCATCTTCGGCATCGTCGTCGATGACCTAGCCCGCTTTTTCTCCGATGAAGCCGATGCTAGAGTCATGGTTCGATTTGGACAGCGGAGAGGACTTCCTTATGGAGCTATGGAGGTGGAGAAACGGATCTACAAAGGTTGTATTTCCGTTCTTTTAGTTTAGTTGTAAACTAGTTTCCTTTGTCGCCTATATATCTAGTTAACGATCCGTATTAGAGTTTCTCGGCACTTGCAAAATTTGAAATTGGCATGGTTGATGCCTTGTGAGACCTCATTAGTGTGCTTAGGAACCCTACAGTGGTATCAGAGCCTAACTAGAGCCTTAGGCGATGCGTAGACGATGTTAGAAACCCGATCGAACCCGAAACCCCAAATTTTCCGTGCTCTCTGTACAATTTTCAAAAACAGGGATTTTTGTGAATTAAAAATTCTCAGAAAATAGAGCAGGAAAAGCTAAGAATTACTGTGAAGTTTGGGCCTCTAATTCCATAACTCGACCGCAGAACCGCGGCCAAACCTGGGGTTTGGCGGCGCTTCCCCGGCCCAAATTTGGACTTAGTCCCTCAAATTTCATATATTTATTCTTAGGTCCTTCCTTGGCAATTTTTTATATGAATTTTTTAATTCCACTCAAGTGATGAGTTTTCTAGGGTTTTATTAGGGATTCGTTAATTTGATCGGATAATTTAACTTCGTTTATGTTTTTCCGGATATTTTAGAAACTGTTAAAAAGTTCGACCGGATATAAATACCCAATTTTTCCCCTGTCGGGAAATTTCCAAGTGTTGGATTTTTCCGTGGTTTAAAGACGTTCTAAGTAGTGCAAGTAACTCGATGGACCCTCTAGAAGACAACAAACCTTAACTCGATTATGTGACCGTCTTGAACTGCCCTTTGAACCTTCGGGTTTGGGGCAGTACGGCGTGCCATATGTGAGGCGTTGGCTTGACCCTTCTACGGCTGGACCGTTGGTACTGAGGCACGAACTGAATGTTTTTAGACTTGTTTCATGTGTTGATCTGTATCGGGAAAACTTGGGTGTTTGACTGTTCGATCGAAAAGTTTAACATTTTCTATTTATCTGGAATGGGATACAATAATTGGAATTCACAATAAGTTATGAGATAACTGAATGAATATTATAAACATAGTAGTTTAGTCTCACTTGATCGGTTGCTACGGAATTTTGATGTGATCAAAAGTCCGTCGCAATCACGTAGCGTACGCGGATACTCGCCGGGTAAACTTAATAGACAGCCTCACTCCATAGCCCCGACCAAGTGACTGTAGGAGAACCCCGTCGCCGAAAGCATCCGTTCGGGTGCTCGCGGCAGCGGTGTTCCGCCTTGGTGCACTTCGTCGACGGTATCGGGGGTGCGGCCGTCTACTGAAGTTTGCGACGAGCATTCGATCAGGATGTCGGGAGTCTTGCTGAATTGCCCGACTTGATATTGAAAAGTGTTTTCGATAATGAGACTGAAATGCGGGGTTTATAATTGTTAGGCATGTGATGTCTAAGCAATTCATTTGATTAGGCATGCGATGTCTAAAGAGGTTGCGGATTCCAACTGTTGTAGTTTTACACTTTCTTTTCTGTGACCGTAAGTGTAATATGTGATATCGCCGGTTTCGTTGCTATATGTCAACGACAATTGGGATATGCATGTTTACTTACGTTGATGACATGTGATGTTATGTGTTGCTGGACATGTTATATTGGATCGTCGTGTTTGAATAGCCGGGGGGTTTTTATGTGAGATGAGTGTTTTTCATTTTCATTCATGTAAAAACTTGTATGTAATATTCTTTTATTGGGACACTTCCAGGTTGCGGAAGATGTCACCGTTTGTATATTATATACTTTTCCGCACTAGGATAGACCCAAGGAGGGGAGCACAAGTAACCGGGTTCTGGAGTCCAGTGGGAGACCAACTCGAGGAGTCGAGTCCGGGTCTCCTAACTCTAGAATTGGTAGGGTTTCTTGCCGCTCTCGTAGGGGTCTAGGGGTATGGGTTTGGCTATTCATCGCGACCGTGGAATCCGTGTTTTATACTGGCTCGTATCAAAAACACGGACGTCCTAGTATATCCAATATTTCATATGTTTCTTCTGCTGCGATATCTGTGATGTGATCATGTGATATGTTCTGTGATGGATACTTTATATAGTATATATGATATATTATATAGGCGTTACTTATGTTTTACACCCGCGCTAGCCCTGCCCCGCTCTGCCGTTAGTTACTTAACCTAACGGTGCACGAGGGGACATCGAGGCGAATACGGATGGCATAAGTGTACGTCGTATTTATCTGTGATGTTTAGGTACTTAAATGTTGGGACTTCATTAATGTGATTAATGAAAGAAAAAGAAACCTAAGATGTTGTAGAATCGAATTTCAAAAATAAAACAGGTAGCTACAGTTCTTGCTTTGCACAGCGGTATATATGATATATCCTGCACCTTATTCGATAAGGAAAGGACCGAGATCCCTTCACCGGGAGTGACTCCTTTAGCAATAACTGGCGGATGCTACACACTCGGTTTGTCTTTTGATTGCTTTTAAAAGTTCTGCTTTGCACAGTGATATATATGATATATCCCGCACCTCATTCGACGAGGAAAGGACCGACGATCCCTTCACCGGGAGTGACTCCTTTAGCAAAACTAGAAAAGCCTCAAAAGCACTCCATTTTAAAATCATTTGATTCTACAACGATATCAAGTTCATTACGCAATAGGTTTTCAGAAAAACCTGTCGTAGCCCTCCGTCATTTCAGATAAATCCTGTTTAGTATTCGTGCTGCGTTTGTTGACCTTGTCAAGGCGCAGTGTGCGGTAGCTAACCAGTATTTATCTGCTTATGCATATGATGCAGATTGGGTTAGGGTAGTCGTGCGGCCTTGTTGACCTTGTCAAGGGTCGTGCGGGTGGGTTTGATTCAATCAAGAAATGACGGGTTGAACTTGACTTGCGGTCTATGGTTTGTTGACCTTGTCAAGGTCATAGATCGTTCGGGGCAAAATATTATCGGGAATTTCAAGTGTTGAAATTTGCAATGAGATTGCATACCTTCTATGAGATAGTTGGATCCCGATACCCACTGCGAGTAAGAGTTACTCCTGGGAGAGTTTTGCACATTACAATTAGCCAATCAGGTAGGTGTCTAGAAAGGTGTCAACGAGGTTACGCCTCTGGGAAAATGAGGTTTACATTAATTAGGTTCGTGCGAAAGCACGGGGGACCTCCCTCAAAGTACCGACACTGGCCTGGCTGAAAGATTGGCGAACTTGTAGCGTGTAATTAATCCCGGCTAGTCCTTCCTTTTAGGGTTTGAAGGAAGATTTGATAAAAAGCAGTGGGAGCCATCCTAATTAGATAAAATAATAACCAATCTATTCTTATAAGAGCGCACGCTGAGTGTTTTCTTCTCCCTCTCTCTCCAGGTAGCGACCATGTCACGCCTTAATCAAGATAATAATACGGATTATTGACCGAACCCGCTTGTTATACTGAGCTGGGGAACGTTGGTCCCGCTCCAACTTATAATTGTTATAAGACAGAGCAGGAAATTGGGGATTACCAGAATTCCCGTGCCGCCCAAACGAAGAGAGTGCATGCTGATGCATCATCTTCGGGTGTGTTCGTTACAGAGAACTGTTTCTCAATATACTTTACGTCCTGAGTATGTGATACCAGATCAGGATCCCAGATATGTAATCTGTTACATAGGGCTACAGAAAGGTAGAGGACTGAGAACGGGTGATAAGTTTCATGAGGCAGAAAACGGGGCAAGAGTTGCAGCCAAGTCTGTTGGTCACTGTCACCCTGTATTCCAAATACATTGATTCTGAACGAATCTTATTAGATACCGAACCTGATATACAAAATCATATCTATCTCTTTATTAGTAAAGAAATGATAAAATTTTGTATTGTTGGATAATGTTTTGAACATTTCCTATATCAAAAGTTGATCAGATCAGGCACGTTATCTAAAAGCGTTGAGGTTCTAAATCAAACTACAGTTCTTTAGTATACTGAACACACACAAGAGGAAGAGTTTAGAAATGAACGAATCCTTCTTGAGGCATTGTAGACTAGGTCATATCAATGCGATTCGACTGGCTCAAGTTATATTTTAGATGCATATTTAAATCTGTTTGAATTTACATCTTGTGAAACTTGCCAGTCATGTCACAGAGATAAGATGACCATAGCTCCGTTTACTGGAAACAGAGAAAGAGTTATTGAACTCTTGGGATGATACATGTTGATGTATGTAGGTCCCCTGTCTACACTTGCCAAGACCGGTTCTTTATACTTCATTACATTCTCTGATGATTTTTCGAGATTCAGACCTATGTTCCTGTTGAAACACAAGTCCGAACCTTTTGAGATATTCACAGAATATAAGTTAGAAGTAGAGAACCAAATACGGGTAAAAGTATTATGTCCTATGATGAGATCAAGGAGGAGAATACTTGAGCACGAAATTCTTGGACATTTCTAAAGGAGAATGAGATTCTCTCTCAGCATTACTCCTCCGAATACACCATTGCACGATGGTATATCGGGGCGGAGCAGATACACCCTATTTGATATGGTGTGCTCTATGATGAGTACAACTGAGTTACCTGTTTCCTTTTAAGGGGTTATGCACTTGAGAAGCTGCATACCTATTGAATAGGTTCGAATCAAATCAGTTACCTACCGCTTCATATGTGATATGGAAAGGGAAGAGCCCATATCTTAAGTTAGTTAAGATTTGGGGTTGACCGGCCTATGTCTAAAAGCAAAATCCGGACAAGCTCGAGGCAAGGTCAGTTATGTAGAACTGGAAATGTTCCAGCTATACAAACTGCAGCTGATGATTTGAAAGAACCAAAGGATTCAATAGTTACCAACGAACCTCAGCCTCTCCGCCGATCTAGTAGGGTTCCTCACCCACCTGAGAGCTACTTCGGTTTCTCGATGACAGTGGGAGCGAGGAATGCATCATGAGATGATGACCCAACTAGTTTCGAGCTGGCCATCAGGAGTGGGACTCTATAAGAATGGCTGAATGCTTAGTGATCTGAGATGGAATCCTTATACACCAACAAAGTATGGACTTTGGTTGCGATATCTGAAGGGTTAAATCCCCATCAGGAGCAAGTAAATCTTGAGAAGATTACTTGGTGTAAATGGAAAAGTTAAGACTTTCAAAGCTAGACTTGTTGAAGCTTTTCGTCATCGACCAGGCATGGATAATGATGAAACCTTTTCAAGTGGCTATGCTTAAGTCCATCCAGATCCTACTTGCCACGGCTACATACCATGACTACGATATCTGGCGGTTGGGTGTCGTGACTGCTTTTCTAAATAATGTTTTAGAAGAGAGAGTCTATAAGTACACAGCCAGAGGGCTTCGTAGACAGTGGGAGCAGCGGAAACGTGTACAAGATGCTTTATAGGATATAGCAGGTATCGCGGAGTTGGAACATCTGTTTTGATGAAGTAGTCAAACAGTTTGACATCATCAAAATGGTAGATGAACCTTGTATATACAAAAAGGTAGTAGGGAGTATGGTGATGATCCTCGTAGAGTACGTGGATGACATACTCTTGATAAGAAAGGAGTTTCCTATGCTACGCTCGGTCAATCTCCGCTTATCACAATGATTCTCCATATAGGATCAAAATGATACCTCCTAAATCCTGGGTTTTGGATCTATGAGATAGATCTAATTGGATATTAGGATTCTCACTA
Source organism: Agapanthus africanus (assembly GCA_030015575.1). Taxonomy (NCBI): domain Eukaryota; kingdom Viridiplantae; phylum Streptophyta; class Magnoliopsida; order Asparagales; family Amaryllidaceae; genus Agapanthus; species Agapanthus africanus. Next base: position 315,122,924 of record CM057346.1, on the reverse strand, counting down.
GTTGTAGTGAGATGGTATCAACCGATCCTGGGGAGAATCACTGGAAGGGTTCCAGGGTGATAATGACGACTGAATGTCAGTCACAGGCATTGTCTTTATCCTCAGTAAAGGGACGGTATGTTGGAAGGGTTCCAAGCTAAATACAGTGGCATACTAGACGATAAAGGCAGGATACATCGCTACTTAAGATGCTACCAAAGATGCTGTTTGGGTGTATAATGGTTCATGAGATGAACTAGGTTCCAACCATTGTGAGACAATGGAGTTGTGGCTTATGCCAAGGAACGCCGGTCCCATCAGTGATCCAGACATATTCTAAGGCAGTGTCACCTGATCATGGAGATGGTTGATCTCCAAGGAGATCGAGGTTAGGAGAGTAGACTCAGAGGACAACACAGCGGATCCACTCACAAAGGCCTATTCCCAGAGAGAGACTTAAATGGGATGGTTGTGTATGAGATACTGCAACCACTGCTATCAGATGGCCCTAGTGCAAGTGGGAGATTGTTAGTTATATGTATGCCCTAGAGGCCATTACTGTACATTGGATGTATATTGTAGTGGATGCTGGGACATATATAGGGAGGACTTTCTTGCTCGACATGATAGTATGCTATCTGGTTACTCTTTACCTTAACGTGTACATTGATTGTCTCTCTGTTACATGTTGGTAAAGCCCCTAGGATGTGTACTTGACTACCTGGACTATGTTGCGGATCATACTAGTGGGGACAGGGTAGTCCATAAGTACATCCTTCAAGGTCTCTAGTCGTGGGTATATCGAGACGGGGCATCGATATACCAGAGTAGACTAGCGTATACCTTCTCGACCCATACAGATGGGCGATGGATGATCCCATATCCATTGGTGTTTGACATTAGAGATGATATACGGGTGCTCAGTGGAGACTGGGTACACTGGACGGACTCGCCGAGAACTCCCAGATGGTATTATACCTTACGTCAGATGGCAGTTCTCTGGTGACACTGGTACAGAGTAGTCTGTTGACCCGAGATCGTCATAGAGTCTTGTGTGGTTCCCACTGTGCTTTGATTTCCACCTTACCACGTCCAAGAGGGCGTGCAAAATGGTGGTTTTTGGGTACAGTCCCGAATCACATGGAGGCAATGAGCGATAGGAGGGGATTCGTCTCTCCCGGTATAGGGAGTTGATGTTGCGCCGTGTTCGATTGGCTATAACCGGAAATCCCTGGCCAGGGTTGCTGAGATTTACTGGTAAGTTTACCAGTAGTTTCTCGAACTGTTATAGACCTCATATCGACACGACTTATCGAGCTATTGGGGTCTGACGTTTACCACCCCTAGGCAAGATATGCGACATATCAGACGAACAGACCGGACTGTACGATAAGTGTTACTGGTTGGATCACAGGAGTGTGAGCGGGCTTGCTCGTCGATCTTCTGATCGCTCAATACCCGGGTGGCCGTTACGTTTAGCAAACCGCTTGCGGCTTATGGGTGTTTGATATGATCATCATCTGCTGCCGGCGTATTGACGAGTCTTTAGAGTCCTACACAGAGGTTTCCTGGCTCAAGCGAAACGAAATAGGAGCGCATATAAAATATGTGCGGGACCGAGAATAATGCGTGTATGTGATACCGTATTTCATTCTCGCGATGAATGTGTCGAATGGTTGTATATGATATAACCTAGTTATCGAATCAAGGATTGATTCGAAAAATCGATACATTGTTTACTAGTCGGTTGTGTGCTACATGACCGGATCATTGAATCAAGTGTTGATTTAATGATTTAATGTATAATTATATATTTGATATTCCTTTGCATTAACTACTATTGGTTCACTTTAAATGGATTTTCTCACTTGGATTGTGCACATTGTATATGTGATATACTTTTGTACACAAGTTGTATCATGTTTGATGATACATGCTCACTAGGGTTTGTGTAAAGATTAAACCATGGTTGTATATTGGTTAGGGTTTTCATTTTCTTATTCATTTATTTATTTATTCATTCTTTTTGGAAATTGAAAAGCATAAAGAGAAAATGGTGGCTAATTTTGTTTGATTTTGAAGCTTCATGAAGCTTTGACTAAGTCACCATTTTGTCTCATGCTTAACCCTAACCATTCCACTTAACCATGATTCATTCTCTACACTTAACCATGGTTTGAATATGATAAGTATTCATTTTTCTTTTGGATTTAAAAAACTTATCATATTCATTTCTTTCTTCTTCTTCTTCATGAGCAAGGAAGAAAAGCTTGCTACATCAATGGCAACTTGTGAAAACAAGTGAGAAATCCAATTCTAAAGTGAACCCACTTCCTATTTCTTCATCCTCTACCTCTTGCCAAGTAGTATAGGGTGTTTCCTTCATAAGTTTTCAAGGCTTGGTGAAGTTGGAGCTTGATCTTGCGATGCCTCGACGTAGATCATCTTCGGCATCGTCGTCGATGACCTAGCCCGCTTTTTCTCCGATGAAGCCGATGCTAGAGTCATGGTTCGATTTGAACAGCGGAGAGGACTTCATCATGGAGCTATGGAGGTGGAGAAACGGATCTACAAAGGTTGTATTTCCGTTCTTTTAGTTTAGTTGTAAACTAGTTTCCTTTGTCGCCTATATATCTAGTTAACGATCCGTATTAGAGTTTCTCGGCACTTGCAAAATTTGAAATTGGCATGGTTGATGCCTTGTGAGACCTCATTAGTGTGCCTAGGAACCCTACAATTCCGTGACAAGCCGGTAAACTACCGCGCTTAGAATCTTCCATACTGAATCTTTTCCGTATAGTGTTGATATACCTAGACTGCGAAAGTCCCAACATCCTCTTGGATCTATCACGATAGATCCGGATCCCCAGAATGTAAGAGGCATCACCCAGGTCTTTCATAGAGAACCTGTGTAACAAGAATCCTTTGACAGATTGTAGCATAGGAATGTCATTTCCTATCAATAGAATGTCATCCACGTACAAGACGAGGAATACGACAGTTCGTGCTACAATTTTACTATATATACATGGTTCATCTGGATTTTTGATAAAGTCATTTCTTTGACCGTTTCATCAAAACAGATGTTCCAACTCCGCGATGCCTGCTTTAGTCCATAAATGGACTTAAGCAACTTGCACACTTTTCCGCTGCTCCCACTCTGATTGAACCCTTCTGGCTGATCCATATAGACGCACTCTTCCAAATTACCATTTAGAAAAGCCGTCTTTACGTCCATCTGCCAGATCTCATAATCATGCAAGGCGGCAATAGCAAGAAGGACCCGAATAGATTTGAGCATAGCCACTGGAGAAAAAGTTTCGTCATAGTCCAAACCAGGTCTTTGACGAAAACCCTTTGCAACAAGTCTAGCCTTATAGGTTTCCACCTGTCCATCTACACCAATCTTTTTCTTGAAGATCCATTTGCAACCTATGGGTTTTACCCCATCTGGAGCAAAGTCCAAAGTCCATACTTTGTTGGTGTACATGGACTCCATCTCGTTCTGCATTGCATCTAGCCATCGTACCGAGTTGCCGCTCTGGATGGCCTGTTGGAAGCTTGTAGGTTCATCATCATCAATGATTCAATCCTCTCTATCCCCATCTATGAGAAAACCGTAGTATCTCTCAGGCGGATGAGACGGCCTACTACTCCTGCGGAGGGGTGCAGGAATGTCCTGTTCTTCTTGAACTACTGGTTCTAACAAACTTTCAATAGTAGTTGGTGGTTCTAGAATTTCTTCCAGTTCTATTTCGATCCCACTTGTTTCCTTTTCTATAAACTGGTGTTCTAGAAAATGGGCATTACGAGAAATAAAAACCTTTTGTTCCTCTGCGTAATAGAAGTAATACCCCTTGGAGTTCTTTGGATATCCCACAAACTTACACTGCACTGATCGTGCCTCGAGTTTGTCCGTATGCTGCTTTTTAACAAAAGCTGGACATCCTCATATCTTCATATGCTGAAGATGGGGTGTCTTCCCACTCTACATCTGATATGGAGTGGTAGGCACAGTCTTGGTAGTAGCCATGTTCAAAAGATATGCCGCTGATTCTAGTGCATAACCAAAGAAAGATCGCGGTAACTCAGCATTACTCATCATGGAACGTACCATATCCAATAGGGTTCGATTCCGTTTCTCCGATACACCGTTATGCTGTGGAGAGTATGGAGGAGTAAGCTGAGAGAGAATTCCTTTCTCTTTTAGGTAACCTAGGAACACGGCACTTAAGTATTCACCACCTCGATCAGATCTTAGTGTCTTGATACTTTTGCTGGTTTGGTTTTCTACTTCATTCTTATACTCTTGGAATTTCTCAAAAGCCTCGGATTTATATTTTATCAAGAAAATAAATCCGTACCTAGAGTAATCATCCGTAAAAGTAATGAAATATAAAAAACCACCTCTTTCATGTGTAGACATTGGACCACATACATCGCTGTGTATGAGTCCTAAGAGCTCGCTCGCTCTTACTCCATGTCCAGTGAATGGAGTCTTTGTCATCTTTCCTTTGAGACATGATTGACAAGTGGCATAAGATTGATATTCGAACGAATCCAAATATCCTTCTCTATGTAACTTAGTTAACCTTGTCTCATTAATGTGACCCAGTCTACAATGCCATAAGAAAGCCTTATTTATATCTGGAGACTTTCTTTTTAGTGTGTTCTGGACATTGAAAATCTGTAATTGGTTTAAGACATATATACCGTTATCTAGTGTACCGTACCCAATCAAACTATGATTAAGGTGGATGTTAACAACATCGCTTATAAACGTGAAATCATAACCTTCTTTTGATAACAACGAAACCGATATGATATTACACGTTAAACTGGGTACACAAAAACAGTTACGCAAAACCAAAATATGTCCACTCGTCAATCCAAGGTGATAATCCCCTACGGACACAGCACCCACGCTAGCTCCGTTAGCAACCTGGAGGGTCATATCACCAACCTTCAGTACTCTACGGTTTCTCAGTGCCTGCAATGAATTGCATATATGAGATCCTGATCCGGTATCCAATACCCAGGAAGTAGAGTTGATTGACAGACATTTTTCAATTACAAACACACCTGATGTCGAAGCCACAGCTTTCTTCGGTTCCTGGTTCTTGGCATTCCAAGCTTTGCAATCCTTTTTACAGTGCCCTTTCCTACGACAGTGGAAGCACTCGTCCTATGCCACTACTAGCACCGCAATCTTTTTCTTTCCCCTAGCTCCCACCTTACCAACACCTCCTCTCGGTTTGGTAGCGGCCTTCTTCTTCCTTCCTTTGGCCCTAGCCTTGGACCCGGAAGAGGAAGCACCGCGAACAAACATAGTGTGTGTTTCCCATGCCTTCTGCAAGGTGCCCTCTGCACTCCTCAGCATGTTAAGGAGTTCTGGAAGTTCAACTTCTTTTCCTTGTATGTTGAAATTCATAATAAACTGGGCATAGGTGGAAGGAAGGGACTGAAGAACCAAGTCTGTATACAGCTCGTTCTCTAAAGTTGTCCCGAAGTCCGCGAGCTCTTCTATATAGCCAATCATCTTTAAGACATGTTCTCCTACAGATGATCCGACGGCCAGCTTCGACTGAAACAAGTTCTTCGAGGTCTCGTATCTTTCTATACGAGATTGCTCTCCATACAGATCTTTTGTATGGAGAAATATGGATTGAGGATCCATATCCTCGTGCCTCCTCTGATGTTCATTATTCATAGAGGCAAGCACGATGCATTTGGCCTTCGCGCAATCTAACTCCCAGGTTTTATGGATTTCCTTATCCGCAATACTAGAATCTGGACCAGGGATAGCATGTGCCTTAGAAGTAAGGACATACCCCAATTTGTCATAAGTCAAATCCATCTTAACATTCCGGAACTAATCTTTATAGTTTGGCCCTATAAATATATTTTTCTCTAATAGTAACTTAAGGCCTGTCATGTTTTGGGTCGCTGCAGTGAGAGAGAGAGGGAACACTTTAGCATGATGCTCCTGCAAATTTAGAGTGGTTTTAAGTTTATCTAAACTGGATGGCTCCCACTGTTTCTCGAATCCCTCCTGAAACCAAAAAGGAAGAACTAGCCAAGACTATTCTCAACGTACAATACTTGCTTAACCGTTAAGCCAGGCCGGTGTCGGTACTTCGAGGGAGGTTTTCCAACGCTTTCGCGATGTTCCTTAATTAAATAACCTCTTTTCTCTACGGGCGTAGCTCCGCTGACACCTTTCTCGGCACCTACTTGGTTTATAGCATTGATCGTTAAGTGACGAATCTCCTGATGAGTAGCGGATACTCCCAGTTGGATCGGGATCCAAATATCATCGTGTGATAATGTTGAAGGAATCGTACCAACATTCGTCAAACTCCAAATGGTATGCATCTCTTTGCAAATTTCAATTTCTTTAGAAATTCCCGATATAAATTTTTGCCCCATGCTCTTATGACCTTGGCTTTGGTCAAAATGTTATAAGTCACATGTCAAGTTCTACCCATCATAATCTTGTTAATTTGAACCCATCCATACATACCCCTGACTTTGGTCAAATGATAATACGACAGCCCTAAACCAACTCATCTATCTATGCAACAAATGAATACCCAGTAGCTACAAAACACAATGCCTTGGCTTTGGTCAAAATACATTGTAACACCTGAGTTTGTGTTTTGTGGTAATTGTGTGTTTAATGAGGTGTTTTTGGTAAAAAGTTTACCAAAACGGCTTTTATCTGGTTTTATGAATATTTTATTGGAATTTTATCTGGACTGCACACACTTGTGCATGTTAACTTGGGTTAAGTCTAGGGTTACCATGTTTAGATGAGTATGGTAGGTTAACCATGTTTAGCAAACCATGATGGGTTAACCATTTGGTTAAGATAATTGGGGTTAATTAAGGGTCTTTAGCTTTGTTTAAGGGTGATTAGGATGGGGGTTGACTTGTATAGGGAGAGAGTGAGCCATGATGGCTTGTGCAAGATAGCATGTTTTAAGAGAGAGAGAGAATGGTGGCTTAAAGCAAATGTCACACCCCATTTCATTTCAAAACTTTTTGCTTCCCCCTCACACTCACATCTCTCTTTCACACCTACACACACATCAGCCACCATAGCCGCTGCTACAAGCTGCAACACCATCAGCCCCATATCAAACATCATCAGCACATTTTCAGCCACCAGAACAGCAGCTACATCACCAACATCAGCACAACTTCAAAACATATTTTTATCAACATCAGCTGCAACAACTTTATTCAAACCAACACACCACCACACCATCATAAACTTCAGTTCACCCACACAACAACACCCTACATCAGCCACAAAACAGCCCCCCTACATCTGCTGCTACTACAGCCACAGCAACAACCTCATTCAAAAACAACAGCAATATAAAAGAAATATAGCAACAACAGCAACAAAAGAATCAGCCCAACACTTCAGCCACAAATACATCAGCTGCAACAGCAGCAAGAACAACCCCAACACCATATCAGCCCCAACACAACATCAGCCAACACAACATCAGCCAATCATCCAACACAACATCAGCCCCAACACAACATCAACCAACACAACATCAGCCAATCAGCCAACACAACATCAGCCAACACAACATCAGCCCCAACACAAACATCATCCCTCAACACAACAACATCAGCCCTCAAATACATCAACATCAACAGCTACAGCTGCTGCTGGAACAGCTACAAAAAACCTCAGGCACAAATACTTCAGCTGCTACAACAGCAGCAACCAAAGCAGCAGCAACAGCAACAAACTGCTGTCGAAAAACAGCAACAACATCAGCTGCTACGGGAACAACACCAGCAGCTGTAGGAGCAACTCAGCAGTCCAGCAACAGCCCTTCCTCCTTCCTCCTTCCCTTCTCCTTCATTCTAGGACCCCTTGAGGTATAATTCCGCAACCTAACTCCTATCTTGCCAAGTTCTGGTTATATATCTGAAATTTAGTGTTATTATGTGGTTTAGTGCTAGTTTAGGTAAATTGAGTGAGATTTGGCCAAGTGATGGTTGTGATTATTAGTGTAGCCTAATTACGTACTGTTTAGACCAGTTTAACCTAGATCTACCCCAGATTCCCGTAAAATACCAGATTTATTCGACTTAGGGTAAGTTAGCAATTTTGTCGATTTTTTGACCTTTCTGGAATCTGCTACAACCCGAGATACCCTAGAATAAAATTGGCTTGGCAGTGAGATATGAAGGCAGATAGAAACAAACACCCAAAGACCTAGCCCCCAAAACCCATTCCAGGCCGCAGATTAATTCTCCCTGGCCGCCATTTGCGGCCAGAGCAGAGGGAAACCGCCCTCGTTTTTTGGTGCACGGCTCTTTTACCTGTAAACTTGACCCTGGGTATGTCTAGTTTTGTCTGATTCCAATCAGGGTAGAATCTGGGTTGATTTTCCTATGTTGGCGCATGATTTACGACTTGTTTAGCATGGATTTTTGGTATTCGATGATTCGTTTCTGTCGGGTGGCCTTTGAACGCCAACGGCAGAGGGATATTGGCTGTGTTTGCACGTGAAGCTATAGGTTTTTACTTATAGACGTAGAGTGTACCATTTTGGTTTCCGACATAGTTTTCATGTGTTTTAGCATGTGATATCCTTGTAGGTACCCCACGCGGCGTCGAGGCATTGGAGATGCAAATGGCGACATAGGCACTGGCATGCATAAAGCAAAGTGAGTAGATTTATATCTACGGGGAGAAGTCGGGTGGATGGCGTATAGCACCCCCGCAGTTCGTGGTGATGTATACGGATGCGTATACGCACCAACAATTATTATATGTTATTTGGGATTAATGATAATGTTAAGATGGATATTGGTGTGTTGGATTGGTGATAGGTCACGAAACCCTAGGGTAGTGGGTGCACTACACATACACATACACACATACATACTCGCATACATTCTTATTTCATATGTGCTTATGGGATTCTATATAGTTATGTGGTCACATGGGTATGGGACTATGTGTTCACATACGGATTTGAGGATGATACTTGGGATTGAGATGAGTCGATGATATTTGATCCGAGATTATGATACCGGTGATATGGTGAAATTCGTATTTGAGATACATCCTGATATGATAGCGGGTCTTGGATGACGATGCCATGTGCATAGTGATTTATACATATAAAATGATCGACATGGGATTAAGTTAAGATATATGATATGCTATGATATGACCAGATATTATGATAGGCCGCATTGGGCGATATATACTCCTTGTGATGAGACGTGCTGATGATATTGATTTATACGAGACTGTCGATGAGTAGCCAGAGCATGATTATAGTGATGATTTTAGCATTGTACTAGACGTAGGTCAGTACCCGGATTATGATATTGGATAAAGGGAATACTAGATGAATGACTTGATGAATGTGACATCGACCCGTACCCAGATTTGGGGATGCCGTACGACGGATTTACATACGAGCTATACATTGATGTTTGATCCGCACTCTTGACTTGGGAATAACTGATTATAGAGATATGGTATCGGATGTGATATTATCGAGGCGGGATCACCAACTATATATGTATATATATATATATATATGTATCGACTAAGAGGTTAGGCGGTTTCCCTTACCTACTGTTAGCTTTAGCTCAGCCTTATAGTTGGTGTAGCTATATGACTCTTATGACATTAGATGCAGTTTAGGTACCCCTTGTGTTTAGCATACAACCCCCGCACACTATTATTGTCGCTCCGCATCACATGCTTATTGTGATTCATATTTCATTGTTGACATCATGTTGTTAGGACACCAGCACCATTACCGATGATGCGTATATGCCACGTACACTTATTTGCCGGCTCACACACATCTTCATCGGTAATTGCCATGTCACGTACACTTAGAGAATATTATTGCTTGATTTAGCTTGTTAGCTAGTAGTGACATGACATTAGTGTACTTGCCTGATATGCCAGCTTGACATTGTAGTTATTACCTGTCACTTCATGCATACTGTTGTTCATTATATGCCGCATTCATGGATTCTCATGCTTATATTCATGGTTTTACATGCTATTGATGATTCGGATTTCCGTGATATTTTTCTGGATTTGGGGGAAAACCGCAAAACTTATATAAACTGCTTTCTATCTTTTTAAATAAAAAGTGCGGTTTTCCCATGATGTATTAGTCGTCCACCATGAGTTTGCTAATGGATTTCAAGACCCGATTCGAGGAGTGGAGGAACCGTTTCGGGTACATGGTGGGCCCGGTGCGGTACCCCGGGGCAAGAGGATTGCAGGAGATGGCATTGAGCCTAGCAGGAGAGCACTACCGACCGGTGATTTTACCCGACGCGCCGGATATCCGGAGGATACCGTCGTGGTCTTGAGATGGATGGTAGGGGCCGTTCTGGACTAACGCCGCCCTAGATATTTTGATTGAGACATTGAGATTTGAGATATTGAGGTACAGAGATTGTGACACAGAGATATCGAGATATTTGGACACTTGTTTTGTGTCGATGCTGGGCACTGTTTTATGCCGATTTCATTTATGATACCTTATTTTTAAAATACAAAAATCTTACTGATTTATGAAAGCAGTTTTCTTCAGTACATGCATTCTGTTTCATGCATTCATACATCATCCATATGATACATTGCTACCTGAGGCACTGACACGGGCATATGGGATTACACTTGGGTTAGATATTTACCCTAGTCATTGTTATAGGCTGCTGGTTATATATTTGAGGATTATATATTATGATCGTATGACCTAGGATTGCGTCATACATGCGATTTTCTGTTCGTAGATGTTTTTCTATTCACGAGTTGGCAACTCACCCCCGTTGTGCCTTAGTTTCTTGCAGGTCTTGCCATACGGGGTCATTACGGCGTTGCGGGCACTGTTTCTTTCGGGTGACTTACTAGTAGGTGGGTTTATTTGTATCGTACCCATCATTATACATTGTATATTATATTTCAGTTGTATCTAGAAGTTCCATCAACCAAACATGTACTTATTTAAGATAAAGACCAGTGATGTTTATTCTTTCGACCTTAGAGTCGCGTGTTATATTTCTATGGATTTCATGCTGATTGGAGTTCCCTTTTCTGTTGTGATCCTCGCCTTTAGGCGTTGTATATTATGTTGCATACTTGTTGATTTGAAATGGTTTTTCCTACACTTTACTACTTTTCTTGGTTTGGATTTCTGGGTTCGGCTTACTTAGGGTACGTACGCCTCGAGACGTTCGTAGTCTAAGTGCCGGTCAAGTTCCGTACTTTCGGGTCGTGACAAAGTTGGTTTCAGAGCATTAGGTTTTACCTTCGGAGCATAGGATGACCCTTGGTTGATGGAATAGGTGACTAAAGTAGAGTGACGTATGGGGGGTATGTTCCACGGCATACTTACGATACGCCACTCCACTTAAGGAGCCTTAGGATGTACATTTCTTTGCTCAGTATTATATTCATTCCGATCCAGCCTCATCAGTACCAGTTATGGTTTTGCTGCCACGATTACGGGCAGGAAGAGCTACGGCTAGAGTTGCGGTCAGCACGAGCTCGTTACGAATGAGGACTGACCAGAGCATAATTCCGGCGACACACGATTGTAGAGATGTGTCTTTTGATTGTGCTTTCGCACCACGAGCGTTGGATGGGTAACTGTATGAGATTACTCGGACGTGCCGATCAGCATCAGAGGATTGAGCCACTGACAGAGGCCAGCCAGATTTTGATTACCGTTGATGTATGGCTTATTCATGATGATTGAGGCACTGTTCGGCGTGCAGACGAGTGAGCCAGTTGTTGCTGCGAACGACGAGATATCGCCCCAGATGTTGGAGCTATTGCAGTACGAGATTGTACTAAGAGATGATAGAAGGCCGCTAGTCACTAAGGATGAATGACTAGGACATGTGGATCGTTCGCTACCCCGATGCGAGGTTATCAGATAGATTGATTCCAGCTAGAAATGACTTCACGCGGAGACATTGAGAGTCGACAGAGACGATCGAATGTCAGAAACCTACTATTCCAAGTTTAAAGTATTCGAAAGGACGTGCAGGCAATTCTATGGACCCTCTAGAAGAATGAAACCCTAACTCGACTTAATGACCGTGTGAAAGCCTTTGAACTTTAGGGTTTGCGGCAGATCTGCGGCGCCATTAGTGAGGCTTGGGTTTGCCCTTCTACGGCTGGACCACCGATACTGTGGTATGTACTCGATACTATTATACTTTACCCAAGGTGTTGAACTCTTAGGGGACTATGAGGTTTCGACAAATCGATCGAATGGCTCGACTTCATTCGGATGCTAGATGGCGAGACGCATTTCTTGGGAGACTCCACGTACGAGGATAGCCGTTGAAGCTCAGTTCATGCAGTCACGGCGAGACAAGTTCGAAGCAGTCAACATTAGAGAAAAGTGGAGTAAGAGGTTCGTGCAAGATCTGGATAAGATGACGTTCCACTCCGCCAACATCAGAGATGCGATACGCATGCCGAGGCATAATAGTGGATATACCTTCCAAAAGGAGTCGCGATGAGTATGCAGCCGCTCTGGAGCAAGAAACAGATGTAGTAAAGGACGATGATTTCCGGACAGTTCGGCAGAGATGAGACTTGGAAGAGACCTTGAGCAGGATTCATTCCAGGACACTGCTGCAAGGATATTTGCACCCAGGATCAGTTGTGTCACGTGCATTCAGAGAGCCAGAGGCCGACGCCAGTGACATGCTGCTTACGAGTGGCCGTGAGGTTTGACCGAGAGATGACCAGAGAAGTGCCAAAACGGAATCGTCCCCGTTAGCACACCTGACAGGGCCGATGAGCCGATGGATCGTGAGATTGGTAATCTACAGAGAAGACTTGGACCCAGGAGTGGTCATGTTACGCACACCAGTAGGCCAGAGTTCAGGATCGTCGACGAGACATGCTATGAGAGATCACGACAGTTGGCCAGAGATTCTTGGAGGATATGCTTGAGCGGGACTATTCCGCCATACTTGATTTCGGTATTTTGGCGATTTATTCGCATGATTTGGTTTTGATGATTGAGTTTCATGACGTTTGTTGCACTTATTGAGTATTTACAATTTTTGCACAGTTGTTGCACTTGATATCGCTTTCGTGCCTTGGTTTCTCATGACTATGATTTTATGGGTTTTAGACAGTGGAGTTGATTTGTGCATATATACGCACCCGATTTGGTTGTTTTGCACTCGGTATAGTTCACATATGCTTGCAGTGCAGTGATTCGCATTTTGTGCACTTAGTTGCACTGGACTTCGATTTCGATTGTGATGTTCGATATTTATTTTGTGCACCTTGTGCACCCGATTCGATTTTTTGCGCATGTCCGGCGCTTGATATTGGATTTCATGATTTCGTGCATGATGGATGCACCTGATTTGGGTTTTCGCGTATGTCGGGCGCATGTTATGTGGTACGATTTTGGTGCACACCAGATGCACTAAATCGAGATTCTTCGAGCATGTCAGATGCACCTGCTTGCTGTCAGGCACACATGTTGCCTATGACCGATGTTGTGTGCACACCCGTTGCACCTTGATACCGTTTTGTGCACCTGCTTGGCATATGTATGGATTTTGATTTCCGTGCGCACCGGACGGACATGGTTTTCATATGCACTTTTTGGGATTGATTTCTTATGGAGCAGTGCATTTTTATATATTGCGATTTGTTTCGTACGGAGCAGGACTAGTCAGAGGACAGTACCTGAATATATTTTGCATGCATTGATAGTAATTGAAGGGATTTCCAAAAGCGAGCTGTAGTCTCAGTATTTACCTACGTGTCTGATATGACACGAAACGTTTAAAACAGGGAACCCTTATAAATTGTTTTCAAAATGGCGGAACGTACATATTAGACAAAAGATATATACGTATATGGCTATTTTCTTATAGAAACGTCCGCCACTGTGCAGTGTTATGCACATTGCACATCGACTTTAAAGAATTTGGCATGCATTTCCTTCAGATATTTACATGTACAGACCTGATATTTACATGTATAGTTTCGATTTAGAGCATATCGGTTTTGCTTTGGATTGGGCATTCGTGTTTTCACCTTGACTCCGGTGATTGCGGGATGCTTGATGGAGTTTTGATTTCGTGTTATCTGCTCATTACTCATGCGCATGTATTGTGCCACGATGCGTTTTTATGTATTGATGATTTCGGAGCCCCGTTGGCTTGAAATGTTTTACAATTTGGGGGTTTTAAATTTAAATTCGGGGACGAATTTTCTTAAGGGGGGAAGACTGTAACACCTGAGTTTGTGTTTTGTGGTAATTGTGTGTTTAATGAAGGGTTTTTGGTAAAAAGTTTACCAAAACGGCTTTTATCTGGTTTTATGAATATTTTATTGGAATTTTATCTGGACTGCACACACTTGTGCATGTTAACTTGGGTTAAGTCTAGGGTTACCATGTTTAGATAAGCATGGAAGGTTAACCATGTTTAGCCAACCTTGATGGGTTAACCATTTGGTTAAGATAATTGGGGTTAATTAAGGGTCTTTAGCTTTGTTTAAGGGTGATTAGGATGGGGGTTGACTTGTGTAGGGAGAGAGTGAGCCATGATGGCTTGTGCAAGCTAGCATGTTTTAAGAGAGAGAGAGAGAATGGTGGCTTAAAGCAAATGTCACACCCCATTTCATTTCAAAACTTTTTGCTTCCCTCTCACACTCACATCTCTCTCTCTCACACCTACACACACATCAGCCACCATAGCTGCTGCAACAAGCAACAACACCATCAGCCCCATATCAAACATCATCAGCACATTTTCAGCCACCAGAACAACGGCTACATCAGCCAACATCAGCACAACTTCAAAACATATTTTTATCAACATCAACTGAAACAACTTTATTCAAACCAACACACCACCACACCATTATAAACTTCACTTCACCCCACACAACAACACCCTACATCAGCCACAAAACAGCCCCCTACATCTGCTGTTACTACAGCCACAACAACAACCTCATTCAAAAACAACAGCAACACAAAAGAAATATAGCAACAACAGCAACAAAAGCATCAGCCCAACCCTTCAGCCACAAATACATCAGCTGCAACAGCAGCAAGAACAGCCCCAACACAACATCAGCCAACACAACATCAGCCAATCAGCCAACACAACATCAGCCCCAACACAACATCAGCCAACACAACATCAGCCAATCAGCCAACACAACATCAGCCAACACAACATCATCCCCAACACAAACATCGGCCCTCAACACAACAACATCAGCCCTCAAATACAACAACATCAACAGCAGTAGCTGCTGCTGGAACAGCTACAAAAAACCTCAGCCACAAATACTTCAGCTGCTACAACAGCAGCAACTAAAGCAGCAGCAACAGCAACAAACTGCTGTCGAATAACAGCAACAGCATCAGCTGCTACAGGAACAACACCAGCAGCTGTAGGGGCAACTCAGCAGTCCAGCAACAGCCCTTCCTCCTTCCTCCTTCCCTTCTCCTTCATTCTAGGACCCCTTGAGGTATAATTCTGCAACCTAACTCCTATCTTGCCAAGTTATGGTTATATATCTGAAATTTAGTGTTATTAGGTGGTATAGTGCTATAGTTTAGGTAAATTGAGTGAGAATTGGCCAAGTGATGGTTGTGATGATTAGTGTAGCCTAATTAGGTACAGTTGAGACCAGTTTAACCTAGATCTACCCCAGATGCCCGTAAAACACCAGATTTATTCGACTTGGCGTAAATTAGCAATTTTGTGACCTTTCTGCAATCTGCTACAACCCGAGATACCCTAGAATAAAATTGGCTTGGCAGTGAGATATGCAGGTAGCTAGAAACCAACACCGAAAGACCTAGCCCCTAAAACCTATTCCAGGCCGGAGATTAATCCCCCCTGGCCGAAATTTGCCTCCAGAGCAGGGGGAAACCCCCTCGTTTTTTGGTGCACGGCTCTTTTACCTGTAAACTTGACCCTGGGTATGTCTAGTTTTGTCTGATTCCAATCAGGGTAGAATCTGGGTTGATTTTCCTATGTTGGCGAATGATTTACGACTTGTTTAGCATGGATTTTTGGTATTCGATGATTCGTTTCTGTCAGGTGGCATTTGAACGCCAACGACAGAGTGATATTGGCTGTGTTTGCACGCGAGGCTATAGGTTTTTACTTATAGACGTAGCGTGTACCAATTTAGTTTCCGACATGGTTTTCATGTGTTTTAGCGTGTGATATCCTTGTAGGTACCCCACATGGCGTCGAGGCATTGGAGATGCAAATGGCAACATCGGCACCGGCACGCATAAAGCAAAGTGAGTAGATTTATATCTACGGGGAGAAGTTGGGTGGATGCCGTATAGCACCCCCGCAGTTCGTGGTGATGTATACGGATGCGTATATGCACCAATAGTTATTATATTGTATTTGGGATTAATGATAATGTTAAGATGGATATTGGTGTGTTGGATTGGTGATAGGTTACGAAACCCTAGGGTAGTGGGTGCACTACACATACACATACACACATACATACTTGCATACATCCTTATTTCATATGTGCCTATGGGATTCTATATAGTTCTGTGGTCACGTGGGTATGGGACTATGTGTTCACATACGGATTTGAGGATGATACTTGGGATTGAGATGAGTCGATGATATTTGATCCGAGATTATGATATCGGTGATATGGTGAAATTCGTATCTAAGATACGTCCTTATATGATAGCGGGTCTTGGATGACGATGCCATATGGATAGTGATTTATACAAATAAAATGATCGACATGGGATTAAGTTACGAGCTATGATATGGTATGATATGACCAGATATTATGATAGGCCGCATTGGGCGATATATACTCCTTGTGATGAGACGTGCTGATGATATCGATTTATACGAGACTGTCGATCAGTAGCCAGAGCATGATTATAGTGATGATATTAGCATTGTACTAGACGTAGGTCAGTACCCGGATTATGATATTGGATAAAGAGAATACTAGATTAATGACTTGATGAATGTGACATCGACCCGTACCCAGATTTGGGGATGTCGTACGACGGATTTACGTACGAGTTATATATTGATGTTTGATCCGCACTCTTGACTTGGGAATAACTGACTATAGAGATATGGTATCGGATGTGATATTATCGAGGCGGGATCACCAACTATATATGTATATATATGTGTATCGACTCAGAGGTTAGGCGGTTTCCCTAACCTACTGTTAGCTTTAGCTCAGCCTTATAGTTGGTGTAGCTATATGACTCTTATGACATTAGATGCAGTTTAGCTACCCCTTGTGTTTAGCATTCAGCCCCCGCACACTATTATTGTTGCTCCGCATCGCATGCTTATTGTGATTCATATTTCATTGTTGACATCATGTTGTTAGGACACCAGCACCATTACCGATGATGCGTATGTGCCACGTACACTTATTTGCCGGCTCACACACATCTTCATCGGTAATTGCCGTGTCACGTACACTTAGAGAATATTATTGTTTGATTTAGCTTGTTAGCTAGTAGTGACATGTGTTGGATATATGTATGCCCTAGAGGTCATTATGTGATAGTGGATGTATCTATACATGTATATATATATATATATTCAGTATGCATTCTTGCTCGACATGATAGTATGCTATCTGGTTCTTCTTTATCTGACATGTTGATTTGATCATGCTTGTTATTCACTCATACATGCTGATAAAGCCCTGAGGATATTGGCTTGACTACTCTGATTATGATGGAGATCATACTAGTGGGACATCTATAGTCTATAAGCATATCCTGAAAAGTCCCTAGTCGTAGGTATATCGAGACGGGGCATTGATATACCAGAGTAGACTAGCGTATATGATACTAGACCCATGTGATGGGCGATGGATGATCCCATATCCATTGGTGTTTGACATCAAGATCATATACGGGTGCTCAGTGGTGACTGGGTACACTGGACGGACTCGCCGAGAACTCCTATATGGAATTATATCTATCGTCGGATAGCAGTTCTCAGGTGACACTGGTACAGGTTAGTCTGTAGACCCGAGATCGTCATAGAGTCTTGTGTGTTCTCCTACTGTACTTTGATTGCCACCCTACCACGGCTCTACTGAGTCGTGCAAACAGGTGGCCGTTGGGTACAGTCCCGAGACACACGAAGGCAATGAGCGATAGGAGGGGTTTCGTCTCTCCCGGTATTGGGGGTTGATGTTGTGCTGTGCCCGACTGTTTATATCAGTAAGTCCCTGGCCAGGGCTGCTGAGATTTGCTGATAAGTGTTAGCGGTAGTTTCTCGATCTGTTATAGACCATTCACCGGCATGACTTATTGAGTTATTAGGGTCGACGTGACCATCCCTAGGCTTGATATGCAGCATATCTGACGAAGAGACCGGACTGTACGGTAGTGTTGCCGGATGGCTCGACGGGAGTTGTAGCAGGTTCGCTTGTTTTCTTCTGATCGCTCAATACCCGGATGGCCGTTACGTTTAGCTGACCGCTTGCTGCTTGAGGGTACCTGATATGATCATCACCCTCTGCCGGCGTATTGACGAGTCTTAGAGTCCCACAAAGGAGTTTCCCAGTCCAGACGAAACGTTGTGGTGCGCGTATGCGATATGCGCATGCACCCGATTAAAATGTGCGTATATGATACCGAACATTGATCGGGTGGCCTGCTTTTGGTGGGGTCGTATGAGATATGACCGGATTGATAAATTAAGTGTTGATTTATCATCTAACCATTAGTTTTCTCTCTTGAAACCTTTCTAGGGTTTGATGGATGTATGCATGCATGCATGTGTTTCTTTCTTTCATTCTAGTTTCATGCACATGTGGATGTGCATACATGCATACATACATACACCCATCTATCATGGTTGTTAGTATATGGAAATGGTGGCAATATAAGACTCACACCATGGATTAAATTTTGGATTATTATTTAATTTTGGTTTTAAAACAAAATGAAAAGGAAAGGATAATCATTCTAGCTTCTACATTCTTCCTTTGACCTAACCATGCTTACCTACCTCTTAACTTGAGTTATCCTTCTCTTTATCATTTAAAACTCAAGTTAAATAATGTCTCCATCACTTTAACCATGGTTCATAGTAAGAAGAAATAAAATATATATTGATATATTTCTTTTTCTTCTAGTGAGTTATCTTTATCTTATTACCTCTTGTGAAAAATATTGCCACCATCTTCTTCCTCTTTCTCATTTGCTATCTAGTTTTTTCTAGTGAGTAAATCACACTTAAAGAAAGGTTTTTGAAGTGAGAATCTTAACCACAACTTCATTCTACACAAGTTTAGCCAACTTGTTTAGAGTGTTCTCTTCGGTTTTACGAAGTTGCGAGCTTGGACGGAGAACTCCGTGGTGGATCGTCGTAGACACAAGAGGACTTCAAGAGGACTTCCATTCAACACCCTAGAGACCAAGGAGCCCAGCGAAAGGGAGCTACAAAGGTTGTAGTCTCGAAACCCTAGATTAGTTCGCTTTAAATTTCGAAACCCTAATTTTCTAGTATCGATTCCTTTGCTTGTTCGTTTAGCACCATAAAAATTTAAACTTTTGGACATATGATGCTTCAAAACTCTTCATAGGGTGCTACACAAACCTTACATTGGTATCAGAGCCGACCTAGAACATTAGGCGTCGCTTTTACGAAGTAAAAATCCTGATCGGACAAAAATACGGTTTTCTTGGACCCTCTCTGGACAAATTCTAAAATCTGACCTTTTTCAGAATTAAAAATACTTAAAAAATACAGCAGGGAAATATAAGAATTATGGTGAAATACGAAGACATGAACAGTTAATTTGGCCGCTGAACCGCGGCAAATCCTTGCTCAGGCCGCGGTTCCGCGGCCGTGCTGTCGTATTATTGCATGGGAATTTCACTGTAATTCATATTTCTGCTTGTATAGTGTTTTAGGTATGTTTAATCTGAATGTTGTACTGTATTATCTGGAGATGGTTTTGGACGCGTTTTTTTTTATCGGTATTTTCATTTCGTAGCTTTTCCGGGTAAATAAGAAAGTATTGAAGTGTTTGAACGAGTATCATTTGCTCACTATTCATGGGGTTTAAATACTTTGGAAATGCGTGCAAGTCTTTTTGTGGTGGTCCCTCTAGAAGACAACAAACCTTAACTCGATTATGTGACCGTCTTGAACTACCCTTTGAACCTTAGGGTTTGGGGCAGTACGGCGTGCCATGAGACGTTGGCTTGACCCTTCTACGGCTGGACCGCTACTACTATGTCACACTCCAGGTGTTTGAACTCTGCTCAAGTGTTGGGCTTTAGTGAATCCTGGGTATTTGATCGTTCGTTCGAAAACTTCGATACTGTCTGTTTATCCGGAATGTGATGCAATGTGTGGAATTCATATTACTAGACATGAAATACGGAATATGTGATATTTTGCATTTGCGATGTCTAAAGAGAATGTGGATTCCAGATATTGCAGTTTTACACTTTCTTTTCTGTGACCGTAAGTGTAGTATGTACGATATCGCCGGTTTCGTTGCTATACATCAACGACAATTGGGGTATGCATACTTACTTACGTTGATGATATGAGATATTATGTGTTGCTGAGATATGATGTGCAGGATTGTCGCGATTGAATAGCCGGGGGGTTTTATGTAAGATGAGAGTTTTATATTTTCATTCATGTAAATTCAAATGTAATGTAATATTCTTTTATTTGGGGCACTTCCTGGTTGAGGTTGTGTTACCAGTGTTGTATATTATTTACTTTTCCGCATTAGGATGGGCCCAAGGAGGGGAGCACAGGTGACCGGGTTCTGGGGTTCAGTGGGAGGCCATCTCGAGGAGTCGAGACCGGGTCTCCTAAACTCCAGAATTGGCAGGGTCACTTGCCGCTCTCGTAGGGATCCAGGGTGTGGGCTTGGCTATTCATCGCGACTGTGGAATCCGTATTTTCTATTCTGGCTAAATACTAAATACGGACGTCCTAGTATATCCCACGTTATATCTATATTTCTGCTGCCTGTGTTCTGTGATATCTGAGACGAATGACATATTATATATATGATATATAGTAGACGTTGCTTATGTTTTACACCCGCGCTAGTCCCGTCCCGGTATGCCGTTAGTTAAGTAACCTAACGGTGCATAACGGAACATTGCGGCGAATGCGGATGGCATAAGCGTACGTGTTATTTTCGTTTCTTTTCTGTGATTGGCTTAAGCACTTAAATGATGGGATTACATTAATGTGATTAATGTAAAGAAAATAAACCTAAAAAGATGTTGTAGAATCGGATTTGAAAACTACTCGGCTATTTATGAAAAAGCTATATTTCAAAACTGCGGAGCTTAAGCCACTCCTTTTGGAAACCGTTTGATTCTACAACGATATCAAGTTCAAAGCGTTAAAGATTTTCTTAAAAATCATCCGCAACCCTCCGTCATTTTAGGAAGTAGAGTACTTAGTATTCGTGCTACGTTTGTTGACCTTAGCCAAGGCGTAGTGTACGGTAGCTAAGTGATGTCTTCCTACAAACGCATATGATGCAGATTAATTAGGACGGGCATATGACTTTGTTGACCTTAGCCAAGGGTCATGTGAACGGTTCTAATTAATCAAGAAATAACGGGTTGAGCTTGATTAGTGCTCGTGATTTGTTGACCTTAGCCAAGGTCACGAGTATTAGGGGTAAAAACCACATCGGGAATTTCAATAGTTGAAATTTGCAATGAGATTGCATACCTTCCATATGATGGTTGGATCCCGATCCCACTGTGGGCAATAGTTGCTCCTAGGAGAGTTTTACAGTTTACAATTAGCTAACTCATTAGGTGTCTAGAAAGGTGTTAACGGGGCTCCGCCTCTGGGAAAACGAGGTTTACTCTAATTAGGTCCGTGCGAAAGCACGGGGAACCTCCCTCAAGTACCGACACTGGCCTGGCTGAACGGTTAGCGAAGTTGTAGACTGTAATTAATCCTGGCTAGTTTTTCTTTTTAAGGTTTGAAAGAAAAACTTGATAAAAGCAGTGGGAAACATCGATTAGACAAGATAATAAACCAATCTAATCTATGCAAGAGCTTTCGCTGAGTGTATTCTTTTCTCTCTCTTAATGGCAGATACCCATGACTGGACTCAAGCTTTTACTAGATAAAAACAAACTGAATGGGACCAACTATAAAGACTGGCTGAGGAATCTGAAAATCGCCTTGACTTATGATAAAGTATCATATGTCCTCACGGCTTCAGCCCCGCCCGTCCCTGGTCCAAAATCCTCAGTTGCGGACATTGAAGTCCGCAAGACATGGGACGCTGACTGTGCCACGGCCACATGCCTCGCGCATGCATCGATGGATAACACACATCAAAAGCAGCACGAGGACATGGACATTCATGGTATATTGCTCCATACAAAGGAGTTGTATGGGGAGCAATCCCGCGTATTACGATACGAAGCATCAAAGAAATTGTTTCAGATGCGAATGGCCCCTGGCACACCAGTAGGAGACCATGTTCTGAAGATGATAGCTCTTATAGAAGAGCTTGAGGACCTTGGATGGACGATGGATAATGAACAGTATATAGATATTATTCTGCAGTCCCTCCCCTCCACCTTTGCTCAGTTCATAGTGAACTTCAACATGCATGGCATGGAGAAGGACCTCCCTGAACTCCTTAATATGTTAAGGAGTGCAGAGAGCACTATGAAGTTAGCAAAAACTCCCGTTATGACTATTGGACAGTCTTCCTCTTCTCGCCCGAAAGCCAAGGCCAAGGAAAAGAAAAAGAAGAAACCCACTAATCCTAAGGGCGGAGTTAAAAAGGTGAAGGGAAAGGGAAAGTCCAAGGCTAGAGACTCAGGGAAGGGCGAATGTTTTCACTGCCACAAGACAGGACATTGGAAGCGCAATTGCACAGAGTACTTAAGTCTCAAGAAGAAGCATGGTGATGCTTCTGCTTCAGGTGCGTTTGTGACTGAAAACTGTTTTTCTATAAACTCTGCTTCCTGGGTATTGGATACCGGTTCAGGTTCTCACATTTGCAATTCTATGCAGGGGCTGAGAAATAGCAAGGTTTTGAGGACAGGTGACCATACTCTCCGCGTTGGAAATGGTTCCAATGTACATACAGTCGCAGCGGGAGAGTATCATTTGGGGTTGCCATCTGGATGTATTTTGGTTTTAAATCCATGTTATTTTGTACCAAGTATGCTATGTAATATAATATCCGTTTCTTTGTTGGACAATGAAGGGTATAATTTTGTATTGCAGAACAATGTTATGAACATTAACCTAAATCAAATGTTGGTTGGGTATGGTATGCTTAACAACGGAATATATGTCCTAAATCAACACATAGTTTTCAGTATACAACACACTAATAAAAGAAAACTTTCAGAATTAAATGAAGCTTTTCTTTGGCACTGTAGACTTGGTCATATTAACGAAACAAGACTAAACAAGTTACACAAAGATGGATATTTAAATTCTTTTGAATATAAATCTTATGCGACTTGCCAGTCTTGTATCAAGGGTAAAATGACCAAAACTCCGTTTACCGGACACGGAGAAAGAGCTACTCAGCTCCTGGGCATCATACATAGTGATGTATGTGGCCCTATGTCTACACAGGCTAGAGGCGGTTTTTCATACTTCATTACATTCACTGATGATTTCTCAAGATTCGGTCATGTATTTTTATTAAAACACAAGTCCGAAGCTTTTGAGAAATTCATTGAATATAAACAAGAGGTAGAAAAACAAACCGGCTTGAGTATCAAGATGCTTCGATCAGATCGAGGTGGTGAGTATCTCAGTGCAGAATTTGCAAACTTCTTGAAAGAGAATGGGATTCTCTCTCAGCTCACTCCTCCTTACACACCACAGCACAACGGTGTGTCAGAACGAAGGAATAGGACCCTATTAGATATGGTCCGGTCCATGATGAGTGATGCTGAGTTACCCGTCTCGTTTTGGGGGCATGCATTAGAGACTGCAGCGTTTCTACTGAACAGGGTTCCAACCAAAGCCGTGTCCACCACACCATATGAGATATGGCATGGGAAGAGACCATCTCTTAAGAGAATTAAGATTTGGGGTTTCCCGGCCTATGTTAAAAAGCAGAATCCGGACAAACTCGAGACACGGTCGGTCATGTGTAACTTTGTGGGATATCCAAAGATTTCTTATGGATATCTATTCTACCACAAAGAGGAACAAAAAGTGTTCGTTTCTCAACATGCCACATTCTTGGAAAAAGAGTTTTTCGCAGACAAAGATGATGGCAAGGTGGTGGATCTAGAAGAGGTTCTAGAGACACAAACTACAAATGACGATTTGGTTGAACCGGCTGTTGCAGCAGAAACTGAAGAACCTCGGCCACTCCGTAGGTCTGGTAGGACTTCTCGCCCACCGGAGAGGTACTACGGTTTCCACATTGATGGTAACGGAGAAGATTGCATCATGGATGATGATGATCCTACCAGTTTTCAGCAAGCTATCACGAGTAAAGACTCTGTGAAGTGGCTGGATGCCATGAGATTCGAAATGGAGTCTATGTACACCAACAAAGTGTGGACTTTGGACGTGGTACCCCCTGGGGTAAAACCTGTAGGGTGCAAATGGATCTTTAAAGGAAAGATTGGTGTAGATGGGCAGGTGGAGACCTATAAGGCAAGACTTGTGGCGAAGGGTTTTCGTCAAAGACCAGGTTTGGACTATGACGAGACTTTTTCTCCCGTAGCCATGCTTAAATCCATTCGGATCCTACTTGCTATTGCTGCTCACTACGACTATGAAATCTGGCAGATAGACGTTAAAACCGCATTTCTAAATGGAAATTTAGAAGAATGTGTTTATATGGATCAGCCAGAGGGTTTCATTGACAGTGGGAGCAGCGGGAAAGCATGTAAATTGCTTAAATCCATATATGGGTTAAAGCAGGCATCACGGAGTTGGAACATCTGTTTCGATGATGTCATCAAAGAGTTTGATTTCATCAAAAATCCAGATGAACCTTGTGTTTATAAGAAGGCTGTAGGGAGAGCTGTCACATTCCTCGTATTGTACGTGGACGACATTCTTCTGATAGGAAATGATATTCCTATGCTACAGTCGGTCAAATCTTTCTTATCACTGAGGTTCTCCATGAAGGACCTGGGTGATTCCACGTACATTCTGGGCATAAGGATCTATAGGGATAGATCCAAAAGGTTATTGGGATTGTCCCAAACCAGGTACATTGACACCATCCTAAAAAGATTTAGTATGGAAGACTCCAAACGGGGTGCCTTACCCGCTTGCCATGGGGTCACTCTCTCCAAGGATTCTTGTCTAAAGACCGATGAAGAGAGAGCTCGCATGAGTATTATACCCTATGCTTCGGCAGTAGGATCTATAATGTATGCGATGTTATGTACACGCCCAGATGTAGCTTATGCACTTAGTGTTGTAAGCAGGTATCAATCCAACCCAGGGGAGAATCACTGGACAGCAGTGAAGAACATTCTTAAGTACTTGCGAAGGACTAAAGAATTGTTCTTGGTGTATGGTAATGGAGATCTCCAAATGGAGGCCTTTACCGATTCGAGCTTCCAGAGCGATAAGGACGATAGCAAATCTATCTCTGGGTTTGTATTTACCCTCAATGGAGGGGCGGTGAGTTGGAAGAGTTCCAAACAAGATACCGTTGCAGACTCTACGATGGAAGCTGAGTACATTGCTGCAAATGATGCCGCCAAGGAAGCCGTCTGGATGAAGAAGTTCGTCTCGGAGCTAGGAGTAGTTCCAACCATTATTGATCCAATACCTTTGTATTGTGACAATAATGGGGCTGTGGCGTTAGCCAAGGAGCCCAGATCCCATCAACGGTCCAGACACATCCTGAGGCGTTTTCATTTGATCCGGAAGATTGTAGATCGCTGCGAGATCGAGATTAGGAGGGTAGACACAAAGAATAACGCCGCGGATCCATTCACCAAGGCCCTCCCTCAGCCGCAGCTTGAGCGACTTTTTGATAAGTTGGGTATGAGATACGCCAATAACTGGCCTTAGTGCAAGTGGGAGATTGTTGGATATATGTATGCCCTAGAGGCCATTATGTGATAGTGGATGTATCTATACATGTATATATATATATATATTCAGTATGCATTCTTGCTCGACATGATAGTATGCTATCTGGTTCTTCTTTATCTGACATGTTGATTTGATCATGCTTGTTATTCACTCATACATGCTGATAAAGCCCTGAGGATATTGGCTTGACTACTCTGATTATGATGGAGATCATACTAGTGGGACATCTGTAGTCTATAAGCATATCCTGGAAAGTCCCTAGTCGTAGGTATATCGAGACGGGGCACTGATATACCAGAGTAGACTAGCGTATATAATACTAGACCCATGTGATGGGCGATGGATGATCCCATATCCATTGGTGTTTGACATCAAGATCATATACGGGTGCTCAGTGGTGACTGGGTACACTGGACGGACTCACCGAGAACTCCTATATGGAATTATATCTATCGTCGGATAGCAGTTCTCAGGTGACACTGGTACAGGTTAGTCTGTAGACCCGAGATCGTCATAGAGTCTTGTGTGTTCTCCCACTGTACTTTGATTGCCACCCTACCACGGCTCTACTGAGTCGTGCAAACAGGTGGCCGTTGGGTACAGTCCCGAGACACACGAAGGCAATGAGCGATAGGAGGGGTTTCGTCTCTCCCGGTATTGAGGGTTGATGCTGTGCTGTGCCCAACTGGTTATATCAGTAAGTCCCTGGCCAGGGCTGCTGAGATTTGCTGATAAGTGTTATCGGTAGTTTCTCGATCTGTTATAGACCATTCACCGGCATGACTTATTGAGTTATTAGGGTCGACGTGACCATCCCTAGACTCGATATGCAGCATATCTGATGAAGAGACCGGACTGTACGGTAGTATTGCCGGATGGCTCGACGGGAGTTGTAGCAGGTTCGCTTGTTTTCTTCTGATCGCTCAATACCCGGGTGGCTGTTACGTTTAGCTGACCGCTTGCGGCTTGAGGGTACCTGATATGATCATCACCCTCTGCCGGCGTATTGACGAGTCTTAGAGTCCCACAAAGGAGTTACCCAGTCCAGGCGAAACGTTGTGGTGCGCGTATGCGATATGCGCATGCACCCGATTAAAATGTGCGTATATGATACCGAACATTGATCGGGTGGCCTGCTTTTGGTGGGGTCGTATGAGATATGACTGGATTGATAAATTAAGTGTTGATTTATCATCTAACCATTAGTTTTCTCACTTGAAACCTTTCTAGGGTATGATGGATGTATGCATGCATGCATGTGTTTCTTTCTTTCATTCTAGTTTCATGCACATGTGGATGTGCATACATGCATACATACATACACCCATCTATCATGGTTGTTAGTATATGGAAATGGTGGCAATATAAGACTCACACCATGGATTAAATTATGGATTATTATTTAATTTTGGTTTTAAAACAAAATGAAAAGGAAAGGATAATCATTCTAGCTTCTACATTCTTCCTTTGACCTAACCATGCTTACCTACCTCTTAACTTGAGTTATCCTTCTATTTATCATTTAAAAATCAAGTTAAATAATGTCTCCATCACTTTAACCATGGTTCATAGTAAGAAGAAATAAAATATATATTGATATATTTCTTTTTCTTCTAGTAAGTTATCTTTATCTTATTACCTCTTGTGAAAAATATTGCCACCATCTTCTTCCTCTTTCTCATTTGCTCTCTAGTTTTTTCTAGTGAGTAAATCACACTTAAAGAAAGGTTTTTGAAGTGAGAATCTTAACCATAACTTCATTCTACACAAGTTTAGCCAACTTGTTTAGAGTGTTCTCTTCGGTTTTACGAAGTTGCGAGCTTGGACGGAGAACTCCGTGGTGGATCGTCGTGGACACAAGAGGACCTCCATTCAACACCCTAAAGACCAAGGAGCCTAGCGAAAGGGAGCTACAAAGGTTGTAGTCTCGAAACCCTAGATTAGTTCGCTTTAAATTTCGAAACCCTAATTTTCTAGGATCGATTCCTTTGCATGTTCGTTTAGCACCATAAAAATTTAAACTTTTGGACATGTGATGCTTCAAAACTCTTCATAGGGTGCTACACAAACCTTACAACATGACATTAGTGTACTTTCCTGATATGCCAGCTTGACATTGTAGTTATTACCTGTCACTTCATGCATACTGTTGTTCATTATATGCCGCATTCATGGATTCTCATGCTTATATTCATGGTTTTACATGCTATTGATGATTCAGATTTCCATGATATTTTTCTGGATTTGGGGGAAAACCGCAAAACTTATATAAACTGCTTTCTATCTTTTTAAATAAAAAGTGCGGTTTTTCCATGATGTATTAGTCGTCCACCATGAGTTTGCTGATGGATTTCAAGACCCGATTCGAGGAATGGAGGAACCGTTTCGGGTACATGGTGTAAGGTTCCTAGGCACACTAATGAGGTCTCACAAGGCATCAGGCATGCCGTTTTAAAATTTTACAAGTGCCGAGAGACCCTAATACGGATCGTTAACTAGAGATTAGGCGAAAACTATAACTAGTAAACTGCTTTACTAATAAGTGAACGGAAATACAACCTTTGTAGATCCGGTCCTCCACCTCCATAGCTCCGTGATGAGGTCCCCTCGCTGCGATCATCGGATCTCGGGCTCTAGCGTCGGCTTCATCGGAGAAATGGGCGGGCTAGATCGTCGACTTCGATGCCGAAGATGATCCACGTCGAGGCAACACAAGATCAAGCTCCAACTTCACCAAGCCATGAAACTTGTGAAGAAAACACCCTATACTACTTGGCAAGTGGTAGAGGATAAAGAAATAGAAAGTGGGTTCACTTTAGAATTGGATTTCTCACTCTTTTTGTCAAGTCACCATTGTTGGTAGCAAGCTTCTTCTTCTTGTTAATGAAGAAGAAGAAGAAGAAGAAAGAATACGATAAGTCTCTTTTTAAAATAGAAAATAAAATGAATACTTATCATATAGCAACCATGGTTAGGTGTAGAGAATAAACTATGGTTAGTTTGAATGGTTAGGGTTAAGCAAAGAAACAAAAATGGTTGAACTTTTTCAAAGCTTCATGAAGCTTCAACTAGAAGACAAATCGAGCCACCATTTTTCCTTTTGCCAAAATGAATGAATAAATAAATAAATAAGCAAATAAATCAAGTGAAACCCTAACCATTGACCAACCATGGTTTAAACCAAACATACACCCAAACTAGCATGTATCATCAAACATGATACAATCTTGTGCACAAAAATATATCATATATACAATGTGCACATCAAGTGAGAAAATCCATCTTAAGTGAACAAATACTAGTCAATGCAAAGTAATATATCAAATATATAATTATGCATTAAATCATCAAATCAACACTTGATTTAACGATCCGGTCATATCGCATATGACCGACTAATATCCAATGTATCGATTCATCGAATCAATCCTTGATTCGATAACTAGGTTATATCGCATACAACAAATCGATACATTCATCGCGAGAATAGAATACGGTATCACATACACGCATTATTCTCGGTCCCGCACATATCTCGTATGCGCTCCTATTTCGTTTCGCTTGAGCCAGGAAACCTCTGTGTAGGACTCTAAAGACTCGTCAATACGCCGGCAGCAGATGATGATCATATCAAACACCCACAAGCCGCAAGCGGTCTGCTAAACGTAACGGCCACCCGGGTATTAAGCGATCAGAAGATCGACGAGCAAGCCCGCTCACACTCCTGTGAATCCAACCAGTAACACTTACCATACAGTCCGGTCTCGTCGTCTGATATGTCGCATATCTCGCCTAGGGGTGGTAAACGTCAGACCCCAATAGCTCGATAAGTCGTGTCGATATGAGGTCTATAACAGTTCGAGAAACTACTGGTAATACTTACCAGTAAATCTCAGCAACCCTGGCCAGGGATTTCCGGTTATAGCCAATCGAACACAGCGCAACATCAACTCCCTATACCGGGAGAGACGAATCCCCCCTATCGCTCATTGCCTCCATGTGATTCGGGACTGTACCCAAAAACCACCGTTTTGCACGCCCTCTTGGACGTGGTAAGGTGGAAATCAAAGCACAGTGGGAATCACACAAGACTCTATGACGATCTCGGGTCAACAGACTACTCTGTACCAGTGTCACCAGAGAACTGCCATCTGACGTAAGGTATAATACCATCTGGGAGTTCTCGGCGAGTCCGTCCAGTGTACCCAGTCTCCACTGAGCACCCGTATATCATCTCTGATGTCAAACACCAATGGATATGGGATCATCCATCGCCCATCTGTATGGGTCGAGAAGGTATACGCTAGTCTGCTCTGGTATATCGATGCCCTGTCTCGATATACCCATGACTAGGGACCTTGAAGGATGTACTTATGGACTACCATGTCCCCACTAGTATGATCTGCATCATAGTCCAGGTAGTCAAGTACACATCCTAAGGGCTTTACCAACATGTAACAGAGAGACAATCAGTGTACACGTTAAGGTAAAGTGCAACCAGATAGCATACTATCATGTCGAGCAAGAAAGTCCTCCCTATATATGTCCAAGCATCCACTATAATATACATCCTATGTATAGTAATGGCCTCTAAGGCATACATATAACTAACACATGGTGGGCCCGGTACGGTACCCCGGGGCAAGAGGATCGCAGGAGATAGCGTTGAGCCTAGCAGAGGAGCACTACCGACCAGTGATTTTATCCGACGCGCCGGATATCCAGAGGATACCGTCATGGTCTTGAGATGGATGGTAAGGGCTGCTCTGGACTGACGGAGCGCTAGATATTGTGATTGAGACATTGAGATTTGAGATATTGAGGTACAAAGATTGTGACACAGAGATATCGAGATATTTGGACACTTGTTTTGTGTCGATGCTGGGCACTGTTTTATGCCGATTTCATTTATGATTCCTCATTTTTAAAATACAGAAATCTTACTGATTTATGAAAGCAGTTTTCATCAGTACATGCATTCTGTTTCATGCATTCATACATCATCCATATGATACATTGCTACCTGAGGCACTGACACGGGCACATGGGATTACACTTGGGTTAGATATTTACTCTAGTCATTGTTATAGGCTGCTGGTTATATATTTGAGGATTATATATTATGATCGTATGACCTAGGATTGCATCATACATGCGATTTTCTGTTCGTAGATGTTTTTCTATTCACGAGTTGGCAACTCACCCCCGTTGTGCCCCAGTTTCTTGCAGGTCTTGCCGTACGGGGTCATTACGGCGTTGCGGGCACTGATTCTTTCGGGTGACTTGCTAGTAGGTGGGTTTATTTGTATCGTACCCATCATTATACATTGTATATTATATTTCAGTTCTATCTAGAAGTTCCATCAACCAAACATGTACTTATTTGAGATAGAGACCAGTGATGTTTATTCTTTCGACCTTAGAGTCGCGTGTTACATTTCTATGGATTTCATGCTGATTGGAGTTCCCTTTTCTGTTGTGATCCTCGCCTTTAGGCGTTGTATATTATGTTGCATACTGGTTGATTTGAAATGGTTTTTTCTACACTCTACTACTTTTCTTGGTTTGGATTTCTGGGTTCGGCTTACTTAGGGTACGTACGCCTCGAGACGTTCGTAGTCTAAGTGCCGGTCATGTTCCGTACTTTCGGGTCGTAACACACATAGCTTGAATACTACTGAATACCCAAATGAAATGACGGAGGGCTATGAATGGTTTTGGCGAAATCGTGAACGTAGTGAACTTGATATGATCGAAGGAACCTGATAGCTTTTAAAAGGAGTGGTTAAAGCTACGCAATTTAAAAAATATCCTCTGTTTTAAAATAACCGAGTGGTTTCTTTTAAACTGTTCCAATGATTCAACTTTGGTTTATTTTCTTTGCATTAATATAATGCGTCCCATCAATTAACCTATCATTGCAGAAAACAACGAAAATACAACGTTCTCTTATGCTATCCGCATTCGCCACTGGGTCCCGTTATCACCCGTTAGGTTACTTAATAACGACAGAGCGGGGGCTGGGCTAGCACGGGTGTAAAACATAAGTAACGTCTAAATAGCTATCATATATAGATATTGTACATTCGTAAGACGCAATAATAGACATTCCAGATCACAGATGAACATATTGGATTTTCTATGAATCCGCATTTCTTTTGAGCCTGCAAAGAAAGACGGATTACACAGTCGTGATGAATAGCCAAAACCCCACCCTAGACCTATACAGGTACAGCAAACTACCCGCCAAGTACCCGAAGTGAAGCGGTCTCCCTCAACAACGTGAGTAGGCCACTAAACACTTCAATGTACCCGGTAATTTGTGCACCCCACCTTGGGTCTATCCTAGGAGCAAAAATCAGTAAATGAAATAATACAACGGTGGCTACAACCGCAACCTGGATGTGCCCTGCAAAAGAATATTACAACAATTTACAAATTACATTTGAATGAAAGAAACGCTCGTCTCACATCCCCGGCTATCCATTCACGACAATCCAACAAGTCCACAAACACAAACAGTAAAAACATTACAGAAATGTGCAACCCCCTGCCAACCGACAGACTAGCAGTTTGGGGTGGTTTACGAACACATTATACAAATCACAGATATAATTTGTCACGCCCCGCTTCCCAAAATACGGAAACGAGGTATGACTAGGCCAGCCATGCTCCTACGGTCAAGGAATCATCCCGCCGTAGTCACACTTCGGCTTCTAGCATTACATGGTAATCAGTAAATAAAGCACAGTATTAAAGGAATCACATCACTAATTTATTACATTGAAATTCCATTGTTCACAAATTACAGATAATAAGAACAATAACTAACCAAGTTCAATATCACGATCACTCTATGGAAAGCAGTAAAGGTAGGGAGTACGCCAGACTATATCTCTGTGAACTCGAATGGTAGATCCGTCTCCTGTGCTGGTCCTCCCGCGGGATCTGAGCATGCATACTCAGGTCGTCAGAGCGACACAATAACAATATTATTATAATAAGATGAAACAGGTAAATGAGGTAATAGTGGTATAAGAACAATGCAAGTAATCACTGTGTCACTATATGATGCAGAATATATCATGTGTCCCTATCGGTCTCTAGGTCATATTTGAAATCACATAGTGGAAGGAGGATCATGTTTAACAGGAGTCTCGTACATACCCGAGACAACGGCCCACATGCCCGGGACATAACCCTGTCAGCCAGATCGCTAGATCCTATCCTACACGTATCAGTATCACGGTTCGAATGATCATCCTCTAAACACGGTCCTGCTAAATACGATACCCTTTCCACTTTGATTTCTCCTTTTCCCCCAGGTTTACACTATTTATGATATTGATCTAGTTGTGTACAAGTATACCAATGGCACGGTTTCATCACTGTTCACTGTATCAATCACGGTCACGAATATTCACTTTCCATTGGTGTACCCGTCACTCCTAAACCAACATCTATCACGCACGATAATGCAATGTCCACACGCACTAACACTGAATATATGGCAAGGATGTGATATATGTATTGTATGCTATCAATAAGCTCTGTAGATTATGAATCAATATGCATGTCACTAACTAAAATAATTTACATAAATTAATATGTTAAGAATTTAGCAAAATGATACAAGTAAGATAATTAGAACTCTCAGTCAGCAATTCATCAAAATTTGTTTCAGTTCAATCGGGATTCCGGTTTTCAAGATATGGCTGTTTCATTTTAAGTGCTCGCGGCTGGAAATTCAGTTTCAGAACTGAACGTCCGTTTCGCGACACGAATTTCACCCGGTTGGGCTCAGAATTTAGCGATGTCACTGTTAAATGAAATTTAGGGTTTCCGATAAAGTATTCAACGCAACAGACATATCCTCAATCGCATCTATACGTTGAAAGTTATACACAGTTTAACCTCAGGGTATCATTTCAGAATCTGTTCTGGACAGTTATATGTTCTGCCCTTTTAAATATAGTTTAAAATAGTAAAAAGCGATGAAATGAAATGGAACCGCCTGTTTTATTTATCTAACAGAATTATCTTTAGTCTACTGCAGGGTTCCGCAACATACGTCTTCAGAAAACACCGTGACTCAGGTCTTAGGACAGAACACAATAATCAGAAACGCTCTGGACAGCAGTCCAGAGTCGCATTCCGATCCAATTATCATCACGGTTACAGAACAGAAATCTTTAGAATTTTACATCGGGTTAAAGTTCGTCGAGTCGGCTTCGATTTAAGCCCTCGAACGCATCTTTCCAGCATATATGTAATTTATGGTGATTTTATTGATTTTCAGATACGAGAAAATATTAGTTTTAACGACATGTTTGGGGGTATCGATTTTTGTCACTAACCATTGTATTTTCCAGCGAGATTCATACACGATATTTATAATTCTATGGGCCAACAGAAAATATCATTCTCCGTCAAAATAAACAATCATTTCCATTGGGATCTAACATCGAGCACTTAGGTCATGATATACATCGGTAATCGGTAAGTTTAATAACTATGTGATTTATGTTTGTAACACCACTAAATTAGCATGAAGCAAGTAAATAGTTGCCTGGAAAACGCCTCGGGGTCATACGGCAGCAACGATGTCGCGAACGCGCGTTGTACGCCGCGAAACAAGTTCGCGCGAGCTTGGCTCGAGACACGGGTTTGACGTCGGAGTTCGCCGGAGCCGTCAAGTGCTTGCTGGAAGCGGAGGTGGTGCTCCGTGGTTGGCCTGGGACTTGCTGGGGTCGACGATGTCGGCGATGGTCGCTCCGGTGACGCGCACAGTGGAGTTCACAGTGAGGGAAATTGTTTGGAAAATGGGTTTTGGAGTTCTGGAGAGAGGGAAAAATTGAGCAGTGGGGCTAGGGAATTATGGTGATGGTGACGATGCTGAGGAGGTGGAGGTCGACGACGTGGTTAAGGTGCAGTGGCGGGGGCTCGTCGGCGTCGAGAGTGTAAGGTGGCGGTTGGCTCGGATGAAATAGGTTTGTGTGCAGGGGAGTGGGTGTGAAGGGGGCTGAAGTTGATGAAGGAGGATTCGTGGAGGGAGGAGGTTGGTGGAGGAGACGTGAGGTGATGCAGAAGGGGATCGGAGGAAAGTTCGTCGTCGTCGTCGAGGGTGGAGGTTGCAGTGGGTTGTGGGAGGTTTGGGTGCTCGGTGAATGTAGAGGGAGAGATGAGGGGTGAGTTGGAGACGGGGTTGAACAAAAACGTGGGTGTAACGGCAGGAGCGGGGGCATGGTCGTGGGCGCGAGGCGCGGCGAGGAACTGGGATCGCGCGCGCGAGTCACGGAAGGTTACCGTTGGGAATTTTAAAGGAGGAGATGAACAGTGGATCGGGTGAGTTGAGGAAATGGAAAGAGTTAGGCTTGGTAAAAAAAAACAATTCCTTTTTAAAAAGAAGTGGGCTGAGGGTTGAGAGAGGAACGGGCCGGGGTTTTTTTTTTAAATATTAATAAAAATCTAATGTGTTTGGGCTGAGGGATTTTAACGGGCTGGGGAAAAATAGTGAGGGCTGGGGAAAAAGTGAGGGCTGGGAAAATTAGTGAGGGTTTTATTTTAGGTTTTAGTTTAATTGGCTTTGGTTTTAAATCTTGGGTTTTAACTTTTAGGGTTTGGAAAAATATAAATATTAAGCTTAATACCCAATTCGAAATATGAAGGAAAAGAAGAGAAACTACTGAAAATCAGAGAATAGGAAACTTTTATTAGAATGGAAACGGGGATTTACATCATACCCCCCTTAACAAAAATTTCGTCCTCGAAATTTAACAAAGATACAAGAAAATGTACTAAACAAAGAGATGTGGATAACGATCACGGATATCTTCCTCCCGCTCCCAGGTGGATTCTCCTGGGGAACGACCGCCCCAAGACACTCGGACTAACGGAATGACCTTAATATTCAGCACTTTCTCTCTGCGGTCGAGAATGGTAGTAGGCTGCTCCTCGTACGATAAGTCAGTACCCAAAACTAGCTCTGAATGGTCCAGGACATGACTCTCATCCCGAACATAACGCCGCAACTGTGACACGTGGAAGGTATTGTGCACACCAGCTAGCGATGGAGGCAAGGCCAGTCGATAGGCCACCTCTCCTACTCGCTCTAGCACCTCAAAAGGTCCGATAAAACGGGGACTAAGCTTTCCCCGACTTCCGAATCTGATAACTCCACGAGTAGGGGAAATCTTTAAGAACACATGATCTCCGACTTCGAATTCTAGTGCCCTTCTGCTGGTATCTGCCCAACTCTTTTGTCGATCCTGAGCCGTCTTAATACGCTGCCTGATCATTTGGACCTTGTCAACTGTCTGAACAATGAGTTCGGGGCCCAGTAATCTTCGTTCTCCCACCTCATCCCAACATACTGGGGATCGACACTTCCGTCCGTATAGTGCTTCAAAAGGAGCCATCTGAATACTAGCCTGATAACTATTGTTGTAAGAGAACTCGACTAGGTGCAGATGGTCCTCCCAGGAACCCTGAAAGTCCAACAAACAGGCTCTCAACATATCCTCGAGCGTCTGAATCGTACGCTCGGATTGTCCATCCGTCTGTGGGTGATAAGCTGTGCTGAATTTAAGGTGGGTTCCCAAACTCTCCTGTAAGCTCTTCCAAAAATGCGACAAAAATCTCGTGTCCCGGTCTTACACAATGCTGACTGGAACACCGTGAAGTCGCACAATCTCCTGCATATATCTTTCTGCCAATGATTCTGTCGACTGTCCCACTCGGAAAGGTAGGAAGTGTGCAGCTTTTGTGAGGCGATCGACGATAACCCAAATGGCGTTATTGCCCCTAGGGCTCCGTGGTAAGGCCGTCACAAAATCCATAGTAATGTGCTCCCATTTCCATTCAGGTATCGGCAAAGGTTGTAATAATCCTGCTGTCCTCTGATGTTCCGCCTTCACCTGCTGACATACTAAGCACCTGGATACGAACCTCACAATTTCCCGCTTCATTCCGTTCCACCAAAAGTGCTGCTTTAGGTCTTGATACATTTTTGTACCTCCTGGATGCACAGAATAAGCTGAACTGTGTGCTTCAGCCAAAACTTCTTCTCGAACATCTCCTTTAGGTATGCAGAGTCTGCTACCAAATCTCAGAGAGACATCTTCATGTATAATCAAATCCGTTCTCAGTCCAGCTTCCACTTGCTCTTTGAACTTTTGCAATCGAGGATCATCCGCTTGTGCAATCTTGATGCGATCCACTAGGGAAGATTGCACCTGTAGTTGCCAAAATTGACTGAGTGCGTTCGGAGTAATGACCTCAAGTTCAAGTCTCTAGAAATCCTCAATAATGCTCCTCTGATCAGTCAACA
Source organism: Agapanthus africanus (assembly GCA_030015575.1). NCBI lineage: Eukaryota > Viridiplantae > Streptophyta > Magnoliopsida > Asparagales > Amaryllidaceae > Agapanthus > Agapanthus africanus. The sequence goes on along the minus strand of CM057346.1, from coordinate 315,085,510 downwards.
ACATGACCGCTGGTTTGCGACTGAGCGCATCTAGTACAACATTGACCTTCCCCGGGTGATACTGAAGGTCCAAGTCATAATCTGCCATTAGCTCTAGCCATCGGCGCTGCCTCATGTTCAGTTCCTTCTGAGTGAAAACATACTTCAAACTTTTTTGATCCGTGTAAACCTCCACTTTCTCACCTAATAGATAGTGCCTCGAAATCTTCAACGCAAAGACTACCGCGGCTAAATCCAAGTTATGCGTGGGGTAGTTCTTCTCGTGGTTTCTAAGTTGTCGAGAGGCGTAAGCAACCACTCGGCCATGCTGCATCAAAACACAGCCTAAACCCTTCCCTGAGGCATCACTGTGTATCACCAAACCACCTGAATCATCTGGTACAGTAAGAATAGGCGCCGTGGTTAACTTCTGCTTTAGTGTGTCGAATGCCTGAGTGCATTCCTCTGTCCATATAAACGGCACGTCCTTCCGCGTTAGCCTCGTCAATGGTTCCGCGATTCTTGAGAAATCTTGGACGAATCTCCGATAATAACCTGCCAATCCTAGAAAACTCCTGATCTCTGCTACTGACTTCGGCATCGGCCAATCTATGACAGATTCTATCTTCGCCGGGTCCACCGAGATGCCTTCGCCCGAAACAATATGTCCTAAAAACTGAACTTTGTCGAGCCAGAAATCACACTTGCTCAGCTTCGCATATAGCTTCTCTTCCCGAAGAATTTGTAGGACCGTGCGCATGTGCTCAGCATGCTCTTCCCAGGTCTTCGAGTAGACAAGTATGTCGTCGATAAACACAATGACGAACGTGTCCAAGTATTTTGCGAACACCCTGTTCATTAAATCCATGAATATTGCTGGGGCATTGGTAACACCGAACGGCATCACAAGAAACTCGCAATGTCCGTATCGGGTCCTGAAAGCCGTCTTGCATACATCCTCGGCTGCTACTCTGATTTGATGATATCCAGAACGGAGGTCCAACTTCGAGAAAACCTTGGCTCCACTTAGCTGATCAAATAGGTCGTCAATGCACGGTATTGGGTACTTGTTCTTTATTGTGACCTTGTTCAGCTCTCGATAATCTATACACATTCGCAGCGATCCATCCTTCTTCTTTACCAGTAGGACTGGTGCACCCCACGGTGAAGCGCTTGGCCAAATAAATCCCTTCTCCAAAAGTTCTTCAACCTGCTTCTTCAACTCCGCCAACTCAACTGGTGCCATTCTATATGGGGCCCTGGATACTGGGGCTGTACCTGGAATCAAATCGATCGAGAACTCCAAAATTCGAGGAGGTGGTAGACCTGGTAGATCTTCAGGAAATACGTCCAGAAAGTGCCGAACAATTTCTTGGACTGGGCTCGTATCAATCTCCATAGCTGTCAGCTCCTTGGGCTTGGCTCTATACTTAGCTGGTTCCAAAGATTCGCTTCCGCCCTCGAAAATAAACTCCGGGTGATTGGGGATGCGGAAGATCACCTTCCTTGTCCGACAGTCGATAACTGCATGGAAAGTGCTCATCCAATCCATCCCGAGAATTGCGTCGTAACTGCCTGTCCCGATCAAAAGGAAATTCGCATAGAATTCCCTGCCACACACTACAACTGGGCATAATCTATATTCTCGACTAGATATAATAATGCCATTACCCGTATGAATTTCCCATCCCTTGGTTAGTGGTTCATGTGGTATTGAGTGTGTGTTAGTGAAATGCTCAGACAAGAAACAATGCGATGCTCCCGAATCAAATAGTACTCTAGCTGGCAAGGAATGTATGAGTAGAGTACCTGTAACCACGTCTCCTGATGCCTCTGCCTGCTCCGCGGTCAAGGTGAAAGCCCGTCCTTGACCGCGACCTGTAAATGGTTGTCTCTGCTCATGCGGCCTCTGCTGTGGCGGTCCAGAACCTCCCTGTATCTCTGCTCACTCAGGGCAACTGTTGATCCTGTGCTGACTGGAACCGCAAATCAAGCACTGTCCCTTGGCACGGCGACAGTCCTTCTGGGTATGCCCTCCTCTACCGCAATAGCCGCAAGTTACGCCCTGTCTCTGGGGGCGATGCTGTGGTACGAACGGGCGCTTCATTTGTGTCGTTCCTGCTCTGTAAACCGGTATGGCTCCTCGAGAAGGCGCGTGGATACGTGCTGGAACGACTGGGGGTCTTCTGAACTTGTTAATCAATTGCTCCTGAACTCTCGCCGCGTTGAGTACCTGTGCGAAAGTCTGCAAATCCAACGATGCAATCAACTGCTGCAACTCGAAATCTAACCCCTGAAGGAAGCGTCTAGCCCTGGTGGCTTCTGATTTGACCATGTATGGAGCAAAGCGGCTCAGACGATTGAACTCTGCCGCATATACGTCCACTGGGCGTCCATTTTGCTTTAAAAGGATAAACATTTCCTCCATTTCTGCCTTGGCTGTGGGAGGAAAATAATGATCTAAGAAGCACTCCTTAAACTTGCTCCATTCAATCGGCTCATCAAGTCTGCTTTCTTCCACCGACCACCATGTACGGGCTTCGTCTTCTAATTGAATCTTTATTACGTCCACTCTGTCTTCCTCTGGAATCCTGGCGGCTGTCAATAAATTTTCCATGTTCACCAGCCATTGTTCAGCCATAAGGGGTTCAGCTAGCCCTGTGAATGCAGCTGGGTGTAACCGTCAGAAGTCTGATACGGTACCAGCCCTAGCCTGATAAGCTGGTGGAGTAGCGCCCTCGGGGGTGGTAATGAGTGCGGAGGGTCCACCTGCGGCGGTAATCGCCCTGAGTCCCTCAGTAAGCAAATCTGTCTTTCTCTCCTGAGCTTCCGCAAGAGTGGTCAGTGCACTAAGTATTCTTTCCGTGCTGTCCTGAGAGCTGGAGTCCGAGGAGGGGTCGTTCGGGGACGTCATCTCACTGGAAGATTCAAAAGGATAGGATCAGATTCAAGGATGGAAATCAAGAGTAGTGAAACAAGAATAACGTAATACAGCATAGTTAATGTTATCCCTTGATACTAAACACAGGCTCTGATACCAACTAAACCATGTCACGCCGCACTTCCCAAAATACGGAAACGAGGTATGACTAGGCCAGCCACGCTCCTACGGTCAAGGAATCATCCCGCCGTAGTCACACTTCGGCTTCTAGCATTACATGGTAATCAGTAAATAAAGCACAGTATTAAAGGAATCACATCACTAATTTATTACATTGAAATTCCATTGTTCACAAATTACAGATAATAAGAACAATAACTAACCAATTTCAATATCACGATCACTCTATGGAAAGCAGTAAAGGGAGGGAGTACGCCAGACTATATCTCTGTGAACTCGAAAGGTAGATCCGTCTCCTGTGCCGGTCCTCCCGCGGGATCTGAGCATGCATACTCAGGTCGTCAGAGCGACACAATAACAATATTATTATAATAATATGAAACAGGTAAATGAGGTAATACTGGTATAAGAACAATGCAAGTAATCACTGTGTCACTATATGATGCAGAATATATCATGTGTCCCTATCGGTCTCTAGGTCATGTTTGAAATCACATAGTGGAAGGAGGATCATGTTTAACAGGAGTCTCGTACATACCCGAGACAACGGCCCACATGCCCGGGACATAACCCTGTCAGCCGGATCACTAGATCCTATCCTACACGTATCAGTATCACGGTTCGAATGATCATCCTCTAAACACGGTCCCGCTAAATACGATACCCTTTCCACTTTGATTTCCCCTTTTTCCTCAGGTTTACACTATTTATGATATTGATCTAGTTGTGTACAAGTATACCAATGGCACGGTTTCATCACTGTTCACTGTATCAATCACGGTCACGAATATTCACTTTCCATTGGTGTACCCATCACTCCTAAACCAACATCTATCACGCACGATAATGCAATGTCCACACGCACTAACACTGAATATATGGCAAGGATGTGATATATGTATTGTATGCTATCAATAAGCTCTGTAGATTATGAATCAATATGCATGTCACTAACTAAAATAATTTGCATAAATTAATATGTTAAGAATTTAGCAAAATGATACAAGTAAGATAATTAGAACTCTCAGTCAGCAATTCATCAAAATTTGTTTCAGTTCAATCGGGATTCCGGTTTTCAAGATATGGCTGTTTCATTTTAAGTGCTCGCTGCTGGAAATTCAGTTTCAGAACTGAACGTCCGTTTCGCGACACGAATTTCACCCGGTTGGGCTCAGAATTTAGCGATGTCACGGTTAAATGAAATTTAGGGTTTCCGATAAAGTATTCAACGCAATAGACGTATCCTCAATCGCATCTATACGTTGAAAGTTATACACAGTTTAACCTCAGGGTGTCATTTCAGAATCTGTTCTGGACAGTTATATGTTCTGCCCTTTTAAATATAGTTTAAAATAGTAAAAAGCGATGAAACGAAATGGAACCGCCAGTTTTATTTAGCTAACAGAATTATCTTTAATCTACTGCAGGGTTCCACAACATACGTCTTTAGAAAACACCGTGACGCAGGTCTTAGGACAGAACACAATAATCAGAAAAGCTCTGGACAGCAGTCCAGAGTCGCATTCCGATCCAATTATCATCACGGTTACAGAACAGAAATCATTAGAATTTTACATCGAGTTAAAGTTCGTCGAGTCGGCTTCGATTTAAGCCCTCGAACGCATCTTTCCGGCATATATGTATTTTATGGTGATTTTATTCATTTTCAGATACGAGAAAATATTAGTTTTAACGACATGTTTGGGGGTATCGATTTTTGTCACTAACCATCGTATTTTCCAGCAAGATTCATACACGATATTTATAATTCTATGGGCCAACAGAAAATATCATTCTCCGTAAAAATAAACAATCATTTCCATTGGGATCTAACATCGAGCACTTAGGTCATGATATACATCGGTAATCGGTAAGTTTAATAACTATGTGATTTATGTTTGTAACACCACTAAATTAGCATGAAGCAAGTAAATACTTGCCTGGAAAACGCCTCGGGGTCACACGGCAGCAACGATTTCGCGAACGCACGTTGTACGCCGCGAAACAAGTTCGCGCGAGCTTGGCTCGAGACACGGGTTTGACGTCGGAGTTCGCCGGAGCCGTCAAGTGCTTGCTGGAAGCGGAGGTGGTGCTCCGTGGTTGGCCTGGGACTTGCTGGGGTCGACGATGTCGGCGATGGTCGCTCCGGTGACGCGCACAGTGGAGTTCACAATGAGGGAAATTGTTTGGAAAATGGGTTTCGGAGCTTTGGAGAGAGGGAAAAATTGAGCAGTGGGGCTAGGGAATTATGGTGATGGTGACGATGCTGAGGAGGTGGAGGTCGACGACATGGTTAAGGTGCAGTAGCGGGGGCTCGTCGGCGTAGAGAGTGTAAGGTGGCGGTTGGCTCGGGTGAAACGGGTTTGTGTGCAGGGGAGTGGGTGTGAAGGGGGCTGAAGTTGATGAAGGAGGAGTCGTGGAGGGAGGAGGTTGGTGGAGGAGACGTGAGGTGATGCAGAAGGGGATCGGAGGAAAGTTCATCGTTGTCGTCGAGGGTGGAGGTTGCAGTGGGTTGTGGGAGGTTTGGGTGCTCGGTGAATGCAGAGGGAGAGATGAGGGGTGAGTTGGAGACGGTGTTGAACAAAAACGTGGGTGTAACGGCAGGAGCGGGGGCGTGGTCGTGGGCGCGAGGCGCGGCGAGAAACTGGGATCGCACGCGCGAGTCACGGAAGGTTACCGTTGGGAATTTTAAAGGAGGAGATGAACAGTGGATCGGGTGAGTTGAGGAAATGGAAAGAGTTAGGCTTGGTAAAAAAAAAAACAATTCCTTTTTAAAAAGAAGTGGGCTGAGGGTTGAGAGAGGAACTGGCCGGGGCTTTTTTTTTTTTAAATATTAATAAAAATCTAATGTGTTTGGGCTGAGGGATTTTAACGGGCTGGGGAAAAATAGTGAGGGCTGGGGAAAAAGTGAGGGCTGGGAAAATTAGTAAGGGTTTTAGTTTAGGTTTTAGTTTAATTGGTTTTGGTTTTAAATCTTGGGTTATAACTTTTAGGGTTTGGAAAAATATAAATATTAAGCTTAATACCCAATTCGAAATATGAAGGAAAAGAAGAGAAACTACTGAAAATCAGAGAATAGGAAACTTTTATTAGAATGGAAACGGGGATTTACATAATCTAATTAGCCAAACATCTTAGAATTTCGATCAAGCAAACGCAATTGATTCTACTCCAAAAACTTCTCTGTGCACCTGAGACTTGAGCAGAAAAAAATATCCTAGAAAAACCAAAATTAACACAGAAGAGTTACTGGGGAATTTTGGGGTGACTTGGCTTCAACTCGGCCGTGGATCCGCGGCGGATCGCTTGGATCGGCCGCGGTTCTGTGGCTGTTTGGCCGAGTCAGGAACCCAAATTTCTCCAGTATTCTTATATTTTCCTGCTTGTAATTTTAAGGGTCCCTGAAAAAATTTTAGACCCCGTTTTAAAATCGACAGAAACTATGTGAAAATATTGTTTTTTCCGGTTCGTTTTGCTATCGAATTTCTAACGACTTTGCTAACAAGTTATTTATGGTTTAGCGAGGCTCTGATACCACTGTAAGTCGACGTTAGACACCCCACGAGTTGCGGGGAGGAGGAATAGGTAAAACAATCATTTTGTTTAAAACAAACATCGACTAACTTACGAATCTTTGCCAAACCTTAACTAACAACATCATAGGAGGGATTAGCTACTATGAAAGAAGATTATACCTAATGAACCAAGTCCTTCTTCTTGTTGACCACCTCCTCGTCGGCCTCCTCTTTGTAATAGAAGATCCACCCGAGAGCTGCTACTCCAAGCTTAACCTCTAACTTGAGGTAACTAGGTTACTCAAAGTGCTAATCAAAGCAACCTATGGAATATAGAGTAAGATTAAGGATTAATAAGTCTTGCTAACCCTTGATCTCAACACATGAGAGGTTAGGGTTAGGGTTTGATGAGAGAGAGCTTGAGGAGAGAGAATGTGAGAATGAGAATCCTTTTAGAATAATGAAATCATTGTGAATATATATGAAGCATTAGATATTTATTAAATGAATAACAAATAAAAAATATCTTCATGCTTCATTAACTCACCTTGTGATTCATCTCATGAGTCATTTAAACATTAAATGCATCATTAACTCCATGGATGAATCACACCATGACTCATTAAAACAATTAATGCAAATGCCACCTTTGCCTCCAACTCATCATACTTCTAGAAGCTTCTCGACAAATTACGAGAACGCCTCTCCTATCCGTGAAAACACGGAAATACTTTAGACTGTATAAATCCAATAATCCGATACTAGAATCTGGCTTAAACCAAAGACCGCTAGTAAAAATTGTCCGAACATCGTATGTGCATAAATGCACGTGCGTGTCCGAACCCTGTCGTAAAACCATACGACCTCTATATCGTTTCGCCCGAAGCAGGAAAACTCTCTGTGTGGGACTCTAAAGACTCGACTACTACGCTGGCAGTGGGTTTAACCACAGACCGCAAGTGGCACTAGCTGTACGTAACGGTCCCCAGGTAGATGTCGATAAGAAGGCCGATGAGGAAACCCATCCGAACTCCTACAGAGCCTGATGTGACAATCACCGTACAGTCCGGTCTGTTCGTCTAGGACTATCGCATATCGGGCCTAGGGGCGGCAAGCGTCAGTCCCCTAAAAGAGGTATAAGTCGTGTCGGAGTGAAGCCCATTATACCTTGAGAAACTACTGGAAAACCTACCAGTAAATCTCGCTTTCCCTGGCCAGGGACTTTGCGAAATGGCTCTCCAGACACAGCGTGATATCAACTCCTAATACCGGAAGAGACGAATCATGTCTGACCGCCGCTGCCTCCAAGTGCTCGGGACTGCATCCAACTGCTACCTGTTTGCACGACTCCTTTGAGCCGTGGTAGGGTAGCAATCTATGAACAGTGGGAACACACTCGAGGCGAAGTAGCAGTGTCAAGTCTGCGGACTATGCTGTACTCATGTCACCTGGTAACTGTTAACTGACGACGTGTATAATACCAACCAACAATTCCCTGCGAGTCCTGTCCGGTGTACCCGTAACCCAACGAGCACCTGTATACTATCTCCAGTACGACGTACTGATGGCTGTAGGACAGACCATCTCTCCAACTGGGATGAGAAGCGTACACACTAGTCTACTCCGGAGTATCGATGCCCTGTCTCGATAATCCTACGACTAGGGACCTGAAAAAGGATGTGCTTGTAGACTACCCAGCCCCCACTAGTTTGACTGACATCACAACGCTGGTATTCAAGTAAGATCCTAAGGGCTCTACCAATACGTACACACATATTAAGATAGATATAAACCAAGTAGCATACTACCATATTTAGCAAGACTGTTAATATAACTGTGAATATCCCAAACTTCTATTAAGCAATATACAAGCTAGTATGATACAATAATGGCTCCTAGGGCATATACACTAACAACTTGTACAGGTTAGTCTGTATAGCCGAGATCTTCATTGTGTATTGTGTGATTCCCACTGTACTTTGATTTCCTCCCTACCACGGCTCTACTGAGTCATGCAAACAGGTAGATTTTGGGTACGGTCCCGAATCACATGGAGGCAGTGAGCGATAGGAGGGGTTTCGTCTCTCCCGGTCTAGGGAGTTGATGTCGCGCTATGCTTAATCGGCCATAACAGCAAATCCCTGGCCACGGTTGTTGAGATTTGCTAATAAGAGTTATTAATAGTTTCTCGAACCGTTATGGTCCTTAAATCTGCATGACTTATAAAGTTTCTGGGGTCTGACATTTACTACCCATAGACCTCATATGCGACGTATCAGATGAAGAGATCGGACTGTATGGTAAGTGTTGCTTACAGGCTCGTTAGGGTTGGGATGAGTTCGCTCGTCGGCCACATTTTCGTTATGTACCTGGGTAGCCGTTACACAAAGCTAGTGCCGCTGATGTGCTTGTGGTTAAAACCACTGCAAGCGTACTGTCAAGTCTTTAGATTCCCACATAGAGGGTTCCCTGGTTCAGGCAAAAGATGTAAAGGCCGTAAGTTGTTACAGTAGAGTTTCGATCATGTTCGTGTACTGGCTACTGGAATAATGATCGAAAGGACAATACTAGTAGGCGGTTTAAGCCGAATACCGGTATTATATTATTGGATTATTTTGTATTCGTATTTTTCGGAATACGAATGCGGGTATACATATACGATATACGGTGAGGGGTATTCTTGTAATTGTACAAGAATACCTTCTAGAAGGGACACCTCATAAATGGTTTTCATTTTTTAAAAATGGAAATTATGATGTGGAATTTGGAGAGAGTCTAAGCATGTGTAATGGCATGGCTCAATTTATTTTATTTTCATTTGGGATTACTATTGAAGCATGGTGCATTATAATTATGAAAAATATTCCATGCTTCAATTATTTTCATTGAGCCATATCATTTTTTCCAAGCTTGATTTTTTTATTCATCACTCTCACATTCTATCTCCTATTTATCTCCTTCTTCTTCCTCCAAGCTTTAACCCTCACATTAATTGTGAATCAAAATCTTAAGGATCACTTTAATCCTCTACATAATCTCTACATCATCTAAGTAATCATTTCTAGCATACTTGATTTCTTAGTTAACTCTTGTGAAGAGTTTGAAGCTTGTTCTATAGCTCTCGGGTGGATCATCTACGACCTGGAGGTGACCGGAGACCTAGTTCCTTTCAAGCATCCAAAGAGCCTAGGAGTTGCATCCAAAAGAAGAACCGAAGGACCGGTTCCTTAGGTATAACCTATCATAGTAGATAGGATCTATAAATTGGTTTGCTAGTTAAGGTTTAAGCACAAGATCTAGGGTTTAAGTGGGTGTTGCATGCAAGAAAATTTTCGTTTTCCATTTCCGCCTCCTCACAAGTATTGTGAGGGTGTGCAACATCCACTAACATGGTATCAGAGCCTCTTTTAAACTTCTAATAGCTTGTAGATACATTAGAAATCGTCCGTTTTTGTCGTGCAAAAACTGCCGATAAAAGCAGTTTCCAAAATTGATGTTTTGAGATGTTTTCACACCCCGCGGGCTCACGGTTTGAACCGAGAAGTTGCAGGGTGGAGCGTGCACACCCCGGGGACACCCCGGGGAGGGGGACCAGAGGCTGGACCCACACCCCAAGACCACCACAAGGTGGCCTTGGGGGTGGGTGACCCGAGAGCACCCCAACTGGGTGCTCTCGGGTATGCCTTTCCTTAGGAGCCACTTCGAGTGGCCCATGGGGGTGGTTCCCCCCCTCGAGGCCCCTATTCGATAGTTAATTTTGGGATCTTCGCCTCCGCGAAGTTCGGGCGGGTTTCAACTTCGTTTCGACTCCCGGATTGGCTTAAAACGATCGGTTTTGGAACTTTAGCTCATTAGATTTTTTCAAGTCTTGAAAAAATTGGTTTAGTTTGCTAATTGCATGCGGAATTCAAATGTCGCGGTTCATTTACAAGCTTTGTGATGTGTTTATGTGTTTGGAAATATCGACTAATTGCTATACGTCGATTAGTCGGGGTTGCACATATCTGTAATGATATCATGTGATGGTGTGTGTATATGAATATGTTGGATCGTCTTGGATGAGTAGCTGGGGGATGTGAGAAGATCTTTTTTCTTTTATTTCATTCATTTAATTTGTAAAAGGCAACATAATATTATATTATGGGGCACATCCGGTTTGAGGTTGTAGCCACCGATGTATAATTTCTTTTTACTATTTTTGTTCCTAAGATAGACCCAAGTTGGGGTGCATAAACTACCGGGTTCTTTATGTACCGAGTGGCCTACTCACTTTGTTGAGAGAGGTTTCTTCACTTCGGTAATTTGGTGGGTATTTTGCCGCACCCGTAGGGGTCTAGTGTGGGTTTTGTTATTCATCACGACCGTGGAACCCGTCTTTCGTTAAGTGCTTAAATGAAATATGGAATTCCTAATATATCCAATATGTTCATCTATGATCTGGAATGTTTATAAATGCGTGCTACGTATGGCTATTTATATATGAGATATATAATAAACGTTGCTTATGTTTTGCACTCGCGCTAGTCCAGCCCCCGCTCTGCCGTTAGTTATGTAACCTAACGGTGCATGATGGGGCCCCGTGGCGAATGCTGATGGCATAAGCGTACGTTCTATTTTCGTTTCTTTTCTGTGATATTTAGGAAATGTAAATGTTGGGACAACATTAATGTGATGAATGGTAAGAAAAAGAAACCTAAAGATGTTATAGAATCAAAATTTTTAAAATGTGTAACTCTAGTTTTTGCTTTGCATAGTGGTATTCCTTGATGAATATCCAGCACCACATTCGATGAAGAAAGGGCCGAGATCCCTTCACCGGGAGTGACCCCTTTAGCGAAACTAGCAAATGTTACAAAGCACTCGATTTTTTTTTATAGTTGATCTAATTTTTGCTTTGTATCGTGGTATTCCTTGATGAATATCCCGTACCTCATTCGAAGAGGAAAGAGCCGAGATCCCTTCACCGGGAGTGACCACTTTATCAAAATTAGAAAGATACTACAAAACCATTCGACCTTTAAAACTGGAGATTAAACCACTCCTTTCACTAGATTGTACAATGATATCAAGTTCAAAACGTTAATGGTTTTCATCAAAACCATACATTGCCTTCCGCCATTTTAGGAATCAGAGTACTTAGTATTCGTACCACATTTGTTGACTATAGTTAAGGCGTGGTGTACGGTATCTAAGTGATGTCTTCCTACAAAGCATGTGATGTGATCGATTAGGACATTCGTATGACTTTGTTGACCATAGTTAAGGGTCATATGGGTGGGTCTAAATCAATCACGAAATGGCAGGTAGAACATGACTAGTGCTTATGATTTGTTGACCATAGTTAAGGTCATAAGAAACTAGGGGTAATAACAATATCGGGAATTTCAAGAGTTGATATTTGCAATGAGATTTCATACCTTCTATTTGATAGTTGGATCCCGATCCCACTGTGAGTAAAAGTTACTCCTGGGAGAGTTTTGCATATTACAATTAGCCAATCCAGTAGGTATCTAGAAAGGTGTCAGCGGGGTTATTGTTAGTTATGTATATGCCCTATAGGAATTATTGTACATATGATGTATATTATAGTGGATGCTTGGAGATATATATAGAGGAATTTCTTGCTCGACATGATAGTATGCTATCGGGTTGCACGTTGTCTTAACATGTAGACTTGTGTTATGATATTGTCTTGCTCTCACATGTTGATAAAGCCCATAGGATGTATACTTGACTACTAGGACTGTCATGAAGATCTTACTAGTGGGGCCTGGGCAGTCCACATGTACATCTTATAATTGTTCCTAGTCGAGGGTGTATCGAGACAGGGCATCGATACTCCAGAGTAGACTAGGGTATACGCTTCTCGACCCATATTATGGGCGATGGATGATCCCACATCCATTGGTGTTTGACATCAAAGATGGTATACGGGTGCTCAGTGGAGACTGGGTACACTGAACGGACTTGCCGAGAACTCCTAGTTGGTATTATACCTATCGTCAGATAGCAGTTCTCTGGTGACGCTGATACAGGATAGTCTGTAGACCAGAGATCGTCATAGAGTCTTGTGTGATTCCCACTGTGCTTTGATTTCCACCCTACCACATTCAAGAGAGCGTGCAAAACGGTGGCTTTTGGGTACTGTCCCGAATCACATGGAGGCAATGAGCGATAGGATGGGTTTCGTCTCTCCCGGTATTGGGGGTAGATGTTGCGCTGTGCTCGATTGGTTATAAATGGAAGCCCTGGCCAAGGATGATATGTAGATCTACTGGTAAGTGTTATCAGTAGTTTCTCGACCCGTTATGAGCCTCACATCGGAACGAATTATCGGTTACTGGGGTCTGACGTTTACTACCCCTAGACTGGATATGCGATATATCAGACGAAGCGACTAAACTGTACGGTAGTGTTATTGACTTGCTTTACAGGAGTTAGAGCGGGCTTGCTTGTTGATGTTCTTATCGCTCAATACTCGAGTAGCCATTACGTCCAGCTAGTACCACTGACGGCTTGTGGGTGATTGATATGATCATCACCTACTGCCGGCGTATTGACGAGTCATTAGAGTCCTACACAGAGGTTTCCTGGCTCAGGCGAAACAAAGTAGGAGAACATATGTGATATGTGCGGGACCAACATTAATACATGTATGTGATATCGTCCGGTTATAAGAGATATAGCCGTGTTATCGGATCAAGTGTTGATTCGATAAAATGATACACATTATATTAGTCAGTTGTATGTGATATAGCCGGATTATTAAATCAAGTTTTGATTTAATAATTTAATGTATAATTATATATTAGATATATTAAATTACATTAACTAATATATACTCACTTAAGTATTTCTTTTTCTCACTTTTGAAACATTTAACATATATGTAATATATGTTTATTGTATTATTTTCTTTTGTTCGCAACCTATAGATATGTGACATATATTGTTGTGACATGCTAGGTTATACATGCAACATGGGTGTATGAGACATACACCATGCTATTAATAATGTTTGGGTTTTTATTTATATTATGTAATTCAATATTTCTTGGATATTTGTCATGGTTGAGCTTTGATGAAACTTGTAGAACCATTGACTTAGTCCACCAAATTTGTTTTGCCTAAGATATTTATTAACCTAACCCTTATCACTTAGCCACCGTCAATTCTCTACAAGAGTTAGTGCATGACATAAACTCACCCATGGTTGCATTTCTAACCTCACACTCACATCTTTTTTCCATTGATGATCTCCTTCAACCTCTTTCTAGGTTTCGAGGAGATAAAGAAAAATAGTGAGAAATTAAATTCTAAAGTAAGCAAAATTCCTACTTCATCATTCTCTACCAAACTATCCATTTAGTTTAGGGTGTTAGCTTCACTGATTCCATATTAGTGAAGTGATAGCTTGAGTCCATGTTTCCTCGACGTAGATCATCTTCGACTTTGATGACTTCAAGCAAGTATGGATCATTCACCTTGTGGAGCCTCTCAAGATTCTGGGAGTTCATTGATCGCAACGAAGGGACCACTACAAGGAGTTATAGAAGAGAAGGACTGTACTACAAAGGTTGTAATCCCTACTCACTTAAATGTAAAGTTGTTTACACAATGTATTGTCTAAATCTCTAGTTAATATTCTTGGGTTAGGATTGTTTAGCATGGCAAATTTTAGAAAATGGCATGGACGATGTCTCCCGAAACCTTGTTGCCGGGCCAAGCAACCCTACAGTAGTATCAGAGGCAAGCTAGATGTTTAGGCATTGTCTAGACGAAGTTAGAACTCCGATCGAACCCCGAAAGCCCAATTTTATACTCCTCTCTGGCAATTTTTCCAAAAGTTAGAATTTTTCATGTTAAAAATTCTCTAAAAATCATGCATGTAATTCCATGAACCAACCTGAAGAACGAGTCCCTAACTCGTCTATGTGACCGCGAAACCGCGGCCAAAACATGTATTTGGCGGCGGTTCCATGGCGCCACTTGAGAGGCCTTGGACGGGCCTTCGGCTGCTGGTCCATGGGCACTGTGGTATGGTTCTGGGTATTTCTAATACCGCTCAAGTGTTGAACTTTTTGGGAAATTTTGGGTGTTTGTTGATTCGATCCGAATGTTTAGTATCGTCTAGCTATTTGTGGAATATGATACAATATGTGGAATTCATATAGTTAGGCATGAAATCCGAAGTATGTGATATTTCTGGTTTATGATGTCTAAGGTGATTGTGAATTCCAAATGTTGTATTTAACATTTTCTTTTCTGCGACCGTAAGTGTAATATGTGGTGTATCACCGTTTTCGTTGCTATATGTCAACGACAATTGTGATACGCATATTTACTTACGTTGATGACATGCGATATTATGTGTTACTGTGATATGTTATATTGGATCGTCGTGTTTTGAATAGCCGGGGGTTTTATGTGAGATGAGAGTTTTCATTTTCATTCATGTAAAATTCATTGTATGTAATATTCTTTTATTGGGGCACTTCCGGGTTGAGGATGATGTCAGCATTGTTGTATATTATTTACTTTTCGGCATTAGGATAGACCTAAGGTAGGGAGCAGAAGTAACCGGGTTCTAGAGTCCAATGGGAGACCATCTCGAGGAGTCGAGTCCGGGTTTCGTAACTCTAGAATTGGTAGGGTCTCTTGCCGCACTCGTAGTGGTCTAAGGATGTGGGTTTGTTTATTCATCACGACCGTGGAATCCGTGTATTATACTGGCATAATTTACAACACGGAATTCCTAGTATATCGAATATTTCAATGTTATCTTCTACAGCTGATATTCTGTGATGTCATCACTTTATATGCGTGAGACGAATGCTTTATTATTGTATATATGATATATAATAAACGTTGCTTATGTTTTGCACCCGCGCTAGTCCCGCCCCGCTATGCCGTTAGTTAAGTAACCTAACGGTGCATAACGGGACACAGTGGCGAATGCGGATGGCATAAGCGTACGTTGTATTTTCGTTTCTTCTGTGATGCTTAGGGACCATAAATGACGGGATATCATTAATGAGATTAATGGAAGAAAAACAAACTAAAAAGATGTTATGGAATCAAATTTTCGGAAAGGGTAGCTCTAGTTTTTGCTTTGCATAGCGGTATTCCTTATAGAATATCCGACACCTTATTCAATAAGGAAAGAGCCGAGATCTCTTCACCGAGAGTGACCTCTTTAGCGAAACTAGCAGATGCTACAACTCACTCGGTTTTGTTTTTGATTGCTTCTATAGTTCTTGCTTTGCATAGTGGTATTTGTGAAATATCCTGCATCTTATTCGATAAGTAAAGAGCCGATATTCCTTCACCGGGAGTGACCTCTTTAGCGAAACTAGTAAAAGCCTCAAAAACAATCATTTATAAAATTACTTGTTTCTACAATGATATCAAGTTCATTACGCAAAAAGTTTTCTTAAAACTTGTCGTAGCCCTCCGTCATTTCAGATAAGTACTACTTAGTATTCGTTCTACGTTTGTTGACTATGTTAAGGCGTAGTGTGTGGTAGCTAATTAGTGCTTATCTACTAAAGCATGAGATACAATTGGATTAGGGTAGTCGTACGACTTTGTTGACTATGTTAAGGGTCGTGCGGGTGGGTTTAATTCAATAAGGAAACGATGGGTTGAACTTGGCTAGCGCTTATGATTTGTTGACTATGTTAAGGTCATAAGTTACTAGGGGCAAAAGATTTATCGGGAATTTCAAGTGTTGAAATTTGCAATGAGATTGCATACCTTCTATGAGATAGTTGGATACCGATACTCACTGCGAGTAAGAGTTACACCTGGGAGAGTTTTACACATCACAATTAGCCGATCAAGTAGGTGTCTAGAAAGGTGTTAACAAGGTTATGCCTCTAGGAAAACAAAGATTATTTTAATTACGTCAGTGTGAAAGCACGGGGAACCTTTCTCAAAGTACCAACACTGACCAGGCTGAAAGATTGACAAACTTGTAAGGTGTAATTAATCCCGGCTTGTCTTACCTTTTAGGGTTTGAAAGAAGATTTGATAAAAACAGTGGAAGCCATCCTGATTAGATAAGATAATAACCACTCTAATCTTGCAAGAGCATACGCTAAATTGTTTTCTTCTCTCTCTCTCCAGGTAGAGACCATGTCTGGACTTAATCAAGATAATAATATGGATGTATTGACTGAACCCGCTTGTTATACTGGGAAGGAGAACGTTGGTTCCGTTCTTTCTTTTAATTGTTATAAGACTGAGCAGGAAATACGGGAATATCCGGAATCCCACACCGTCCAAACGAATAATAAGCATGTTGATGCATCTTCTTTGGGTGTATTAGTTATCGAGAACTGTTTCTCAGTTCACTCTACGTCCTAAGTATTAGATACCGGATCGGGATCCAACATATAAAATATGTTACATGGGCTAAGGAAAGGTAGAGAACTGGGAGAGGGTGGTCATTCCGTAAGACTTGGGAAGGGTGCAAATGTTGCAGCCAAAATTGTTGGCGAATATCACCTTGTGTTACTAAAAGGTAATATATTGATTCTGAACGAATACTATTATATACCGACCCTGATATGCAATCTTATATCAGTTTCTTTATTAAATAAAGAAGGATATAATTTTGTGCTACAGGATAATGTTATGAACATCTTCCTAAATCAAATGTTGATTGGATCAGGCTCGTTAAATAATGGCATATACGTTCTAAATTAAATTACAGTTCTTAACATACAAAACACACACAAGAGGAAGTGTTTAGAGATGAACGAGTCCTTCTTGTGGCATTGTAGACTATGTCATATCAACGCGACACGACTAGCTAAGTTACATAAGGATGGAAATTTGAATCCGTTCGAATTTTTATCTTATGACACTTGCCAATCATGTCTCAAAGGCAAGATGAACAAAACTCCGTTTAGTGGACATGGAGAAAGAGTTACGGAACTATTGGGACTGATACATAGTGATGTATTTGGTCCCATGTCTACACATGCCAGGAATGGTTCCTCGTACTTCATTACATTCACTGACAATCTCTGAAGATACGGACATGTGTTCCTGTTGAAACAAAAATCTGAAGCTTTTGAGAAATTCAAAGAATATAAGCACGAAGTCGAGAACCAAACGGGTAAAAGTATTAAGATCCTTCGATCTGATTGAGGAGGAGAATACTTGAGCAATGAATTCCTGGACTATCTAAGAGAGAATGGGATTCTCTCCCAGCTTACTCCTCCGTATACACTACAGCACAATGCTGTATCGGAATGGAGGAATCACACCCTATTAGATATTGTGTGCTCTATGATGAGCACCGCTGAGTTGCCTATTTCCTTTTGGGGTTATGCGCTTGAGACAGCAGCATACCTATTGAATCAAGTTCATCTAAATATGTACTTACAACACCATATGAGATATGGAGTGGAAAGAGACCGTATCTTAAACGAGTAAAGATATGGGGTTGTCCGACTTATGTCAAGAGGCAAAATCCGAACAAACTCGAGGAACGATCAGTTCTTTGCAAGTTTGTGGGATATCCAGAGAATTCACAAGGTTATATTTTCTACCACGCTGAGGAACAAAAGGTGTTTGTTTCTCAATACACCACCTTTTTAGAAAAGGAATTTCTTAGTGGTGAAGAGGTAGAGCTGGAAGAAGTTCCAGCAGTACAAACTACAACTGAAGATTTAGTGGAACCAAAGGATTCGATAGTATCCAACGAACCTCAGCCTCTCCGCCGATCTAGTAGGATTCCTCATCCACCTGCGAGATACTACGGTTTTCTCATTGACGGTGGGAGCGAGGATTGAATCATGGAAGATGATGACCCAACTAGCTTCGAGCAGGCCATCACGAATGGGGACTCTGTGAATTTGCTGGATGCAATGCGCTCTGAGATGGAATCCATGTACACCAACAAAGTATGGACTTTGGAAGTTTCTTCTGAAGGGTTAAAACCCATTGGGAGCAAATGGATCTTTAAAAGGAAACGTTGTGTAGATGGAAAAGTTGAGACTTTCAAAGCTAGACTTGTTGCAAAAGGTTTTCGTCAACGACCAGGTGTGGCTTATGATGAAATCTTTTCTCCAGTGGCTATGCTTAAGTCCATTCGGATCCTACTTGCCATTGCTGCATACCATTACTATGAAATCTGGCAAATGGATATTATGACCGCCTTTCAAAATGGTGATTTAGAAGAGTGCGTGTACAAGACTTAGCTAGAGGGCTTTATAGACAGTGGGAGCAACGGGAAGGTGTGCAAGCTGCTTAAATCCATCTATGGGTTAAAGCAGGCATCATGGAGTTGGAACATCTGTTTTGATGTTGTAGTCAAAGAGTTTGACTTCATCAAGAACGTAGATGAACCTTGTATATACAAGAAGGTGGCAGAGAGTAAGGTTGTCTTCCTCGTATTGTACGTGGATGACATACTCTTGATAGGAAATGATGTTCCTATGCTGCACTCGATTAAGCTCTTCTTACCACAAAGATTCACAATGAAAGATCTAGGTGATGCCTCCTACATCTTGGGAATTAAGATCTATAGAGATAGATCTAAACGGATACTGGGATTGTCACAATCCAGGTACATAGAGACCATAGTAAAGAGCTTTAGTATGGAAGAATCCAAGCATGAGAATTTACCCACGATCACAGGTCGCACTCTCTCCAAAGAGATGTCTCCCAAGACTAATTTTGAGAGAGCTCGCATCCAAGGAATACCCTATGCTTCGGCAGTAGGCTCTATCATGTACGCGATGCTATGTACCAGACCCGATGGAGCATACTCACTAAGTGGAGTGAGTAGGTATCAGATCCAGGAAAGAGTCACTGGACAGCTGTGAAGAACATTCTCAAGTACTTGAGAAGGACTAAAGAGATGTTCTTGATGTATGGTAATGGTGAACTCCAAGTGGAGTCCTTTACCGATTCGAGCTTCCACAGTGATAAGAACGACTCTAAGTCGGTCTCGGGATTTGTATTTGCCTTCAATGGAGGGCGGTTTGTTGGAAGAGTTCCAAACAGGAAACCGTGGCAGAATCGACGATGGAGGCTGAATACATCGCTGCCAACGATGCTGCCAAAGAGGCTGTCTGGATGAAGAAGTTCATAAACGAACTTTGTGTAGATCCATCCATAGAGCATTCAATACCTTTGTATTGTTATAACAATGGAGTTGTGGCTTTGGCCAAGGAACCTAGGTCCCATCAGAGATCAAGGCATATTCTGAGGCGGTATCACCAAATCCGGGAGATAGTTGATCGCCGGGAAATCGAGGTCAGGAGAGTTGACATGAAGAACAACACAGCGGATCCATTCACGAATGCCATACCCTAGACAATTTGAGAGACTCTTTGGGATGTTGGGTATGAGATACTACAACAACTGGCCTTAGTGAAAGTGGGAGATTGTTAGTTATGTATATGCTCTAAAGGCCATTATTGTACATATGATGTATATTATAGTGCATGCTTGGATATATAGAGAGAGAGAACATTCTTGCTCGACATGATAATATGCTATCTGGTTGCACTTTGTCTTAACATGTAAACTTGTATTGTGATACTGTCTTGCTCTCACATGTTGATAAAGCCCTTAGGATGTATACTTGACTACTAGGACTATGATGAAGATCATACTAGTGGGGCCAGGGTAGTCCACAAGTATATCCTTTAATTGTTCCTAATCAAGGGTGTATCGTGACAGGGCATCGATACTTCAGAGTGGACTAGCGTGTACACTTCTTGGCCCATATGATGGGTGATGGATGATCCCATATCCATTGGTGTTTGACATCAAAGATGGTATACGGGTTCCTAGTGGAGACTGGATACACTGAACAGACTCGCAGAGAACTCCTAGTTGGGATTATACCCATCGTCAGATATCAGTTCTCTGGTGACACTAATACAAGATAATCTGTAGACCCGAGATCGTCATAGAGTCTTATGTGATTCCCACTGTGCTTTTATTTCCACCTTACCACATTCAAGAGAGCGTGCAAAACGGTGGCTTTTGGGTACAGTCCTGAATCACATGGAGGCAATGAGCGATAGGAAGGGTTTCGTCTCTCCTGGTTTGGGGGTTGATGTTGCACTGTGCTCGATTGGCTATAACTGGATATCCCTGGCCATGGATGATATGGAGATCTACTGGTAAGTGTTTTCAGTTGTTTCTCGACCCGTAATGAGCCTCACATCGGCACGACGTATCGGTTACTAGGGTCTGATGTTTACCAACCCCTAGACTGGATATGCGATATATCAGACGGAGAGAACGGACTGTATGGTAGTGTTGCTGACACGCTTTACAGGAGTAAGAGCGGGCTTGCTTGTTGATCTTCTGATCACTCAATATCCTGGTAGCCGTTACGTCCAGCTAGTACCGCTGATGGCTTGTGGGTGATTGATATGATCAACACCTACCGCCGGCGTATTGACGAGTCTTTAGAGTCCTACACAGTGGTTTCCTGGATCGGGCGAAACGAAGTAGGAGCACATATGTGATATATGCGGGACCGAGATTAATACGTTTATGTGATACCATATTCTATTCTCGCGATATGTGATATCGGCTGGTTATATGTGATATTGCCCGGTTATCGGATCATGTGTTGACTCGATAAAATGACACACATTATATTAGTCGGTTATATGTGATATAGCCTTGTTATTAAATCAAGTTTTAATTTAATAATTTAATTTACAATTATATATTTTATATATTAAATTACATTAACTAATATATGCTCACATAAGTATTTTTTTCCCACTTTTGATATATTTAACATATATGTGATATATGTTTATTGTATTGTTTTTTTTTGTTCACAAATTATATATATGTGATATATATTATTGTGACATGCTAGGTTATACATGCAACATGGGTGTGTGAGACTTACACCATACTATTAATAATGTTTGGGTTTTTATTTATATTAAATAATTCAAAATTGCTTGGATATTTGTCATGGTTGAGCTTGGATGAAGCTTGTAGAACCATTGACTGAGTCCACCAATTTTGTTTTACCTAAGATATTTATTAACCTAACCCTTATCACTTAGCCATGGCCAATTCTCTATAAGGGTTAGTGCATGACATAAACTCAGCCATGGTTGCATTTCTAACTTCACACTCTCATCCTTTTCCCATTGAAGATCTCCTTCATCTCCTTCAAGCTCTTTCTAGGTTTTGAGGAGGTAAAGAAAAATAGTGAGAAATTAAATTCTAATGTGAGCAAAATTCCTACTTCATCATCCTCTACCAAACTAGCCATTTAGTTTAGGGTTTTATCTTCAATAATTTTATATTAGTGAAGTGATAGCCTGATTCCGTGTTTCCTTAACATAGATCATCTTCAACTTTGAAGACTTCAAGCAAGTATGCATCATTCACCTTGTGGAGCCTCTCAAGTGTTCGTGAGTTCATTGATGGCAGCGAAGGGACCGCTACAAGGAGCTATATAAGAGAAGGACCGGACTACAAAGGTTGTAATCCCTAATCACTTAAATGTAAAGTTCTTTACACAACGTATTGTCTAAATCCCTAGTTAAGATTCTTGGGTTTGGATTGTTTAGCATGGCAAATTTTAGAAATGGCATGGACGATACCTCCCGAAACCTTGCTGTCGTTCCAAGCAACCCTACAGTTATGCCTCTAGGAAAACGAGGTTTATTTTAATTAAGTCCATGTGAAAGCACGGGGAACCTCTCTCGGAGTACCGATACTGGCCTGGCCAACCGGTTAGCAAACTTGTACATTGCAATTAATCCTGGCTAATTTTCTTTTTAAGGTTTGAAGGTAAATTTGATAAAACCAGTAGGAGACATCGATTAGATAAGATTAATGACCAATCTAATCATTCAAGAGCAATGCTTGAGTGTCTTCTTTTCTCTCTCCTAATGGAAGATACCTATGACGGGACTTAAGCTTTTATTAGACAAGAATAAACTCACGGGACAGAATTACAATGATTGGCTGAGGAACGTAAATATTGCCCTGACCTAATATAACGTCGGATATGTCCTGACTACTCCAGCCCCTCCTAGCTCGGGCCCTGATTCTTCAGTTGCGGATAAAGAATTCCGCAAGATATGGGATATAAACTGTGCAACAGCCAAATGCCACGCGCTAGCTTCTATGAACAATGAACATCAGAAGCAGCATGAGAAGAAGGATGTACAATCCAACTTTCTCCATACAAAGGAGTTGTATGAAAAGCAATCTCGCACTATATGATACAAGGCATCTCGAAAGTTGTTTCAGATGATAATGACTGCTGGCACGTCTGTAAGTGACCATGTATTGAAGATGATAGAACTTATCGAAGAACTAGAGGACCTGGGATGGGCCATCGAGAACGAACAGTATATTGATATTGTTCTACATTCCCTCCCCCCAGCCTTTGCTCAGTTCATTGTAAACTTCAACATGCACAACATGGAGAAGTCACTTCCTGAACTCCTCAATATGTTGAGGCGAGCAGAAAGAACGCTAAAGGTAGCGAAAACTCCCGCTCTAATTGCTGGGACATCTTCCTCTTCCATCCCAAAAGATAAGGCCAAGGGAAAGAAGAAGAAGAATCCCATCAAGCTGAGAAGTGGAGTGAAAATGGCACCGGGAAGGGATAAGATAGGGGATGCTGCGTCAGGAAGAGAGGAATGCTTCCACTGCCACAAAACTGGGCACTGGAATAGAAACTGCGTTGGATACCTTGCCGACCTCAAGAAGAAGAAGCATGGTGATGCTTCCACTTCAGATGTGTTTGTAACAGAAAACTTTTTTTCAACTAATTCTGCTTCCTGGGTATTAGATACCGGGTCAGGATCTAACATCTGCAATTATGTGCAGGGGCTGAGAAATAGCAGGTTTTTGAAGAAAGGTGATCACACTCTCCGAGTTGAGAATGGTTCCATCTGCAATTGTGTGCAGGGGCTGAGAAATAGCAGGTATCACCTTGGTTTGTCGTCGGGTTGTATATTGGTTTTGAACCCATGTTATTTTATACATTCGATGTTATGTAATATTATATCAATATCGTTGTTGGACAATGAAGTATATAATTTTGTGTTACAATCTAATGTTATGAACATTAACCTTAATCAAGAGTTTATTGGGTTTGGTATATTAAATAACGGGATATACGTCCTAAATCAACATACAGTTTTCAATATCCAACAAGCAAACAAAAAGAAGATTTCAGACATAAATGAAGCTTTCATTTGGCATTGTAAACTTGGTCATATTAATGAAACAAGACTAACCAAGCTACATAAAGATGGATATTTAAACCCGTTTGAATATAAATCTTATGCGACTTGTCAGTCTTATATCAAAGGTAAAATGACCAAAACCCCGTTTACTGGACACGGAGAGAGAGCTACTGAAATCTTAGGCTTCATACATAGTGATGTATATGGACCAATGTCTACACATGCGAGAGGTGGTTTTTCGTACTTCATAACTTTTACTGATGATTTCTCGAGATTTGGATATGTGTTCTTAATGAAACATAAGTCTGAAGCCTTCAAAAAGTTTAAGGAGTATAAATCTGATGTAGAAAAACAAACAGGTTTGAGTATCAAGAATCTTCGATAAGATCGAGGAGGTGAGTATCTAAGCTCAGTGTTTCTAGATTTCCTAAAAAAGAATGGGATTCCCTTTCAGCTCACTCCTGCGTACACACCACAGCACAACGGTGTGTCAGAACGGAGGAATCGTACCCTATTAAATATGGTACAATCAATGATGAGTGATACTGAGTTACCACTTTCATTATGGGGGCACGCATTGGAGACTGCGATATATCTATTGAATAGGGTTACGACCAAAACCGTGTCTACCACTCCATATGAGATATGGTATAAGAAGAGACCATGTCTTAAACGATTTAGGATATTGGGTTGTCCGGCTTATGTGAAAAACCATAATCCGGACAAACTCGAGACACGATCGGTTTTGTGTAAATTTGTGGGATATCCAAAACACTCGTATGGATATCTTTTCAACCACAGGGAGGAACAAAGGGTGTTTGTTTCTCCAGATTTTTAGAAAATGATTTTTTACAAATGATACTGTTGGCAATGCGGTACAATTGGAGGAAATTCCATATCCACAAACAATTACCGATGATTTGGTTGAACCTGAGGTTTCAATAGAACCTGACAAGCCTCAGCCACTCCGTAGATCTAGTAAGACTTCTCGCCCACCTGATAGATATTACGGTTTTCTAATTGATGGTGATAGACAAGATTGCATCATGGATGATGATGATCCTACTAGTTTTGAGCAAGCTATCACAAGTGGTGACTCAGTGAAGTGGCTGGATGCCATGAGATCCGAAATGGAATCCATGCACACCAACAAAGTATGGACTTTGGAGGTTGCACCTTCTGGCGTAAAATCTATTGGGTGCAAGTGGATCTTTAAGAGAAAGATTGGTGTGGATGGTGATTGAGTGATTTAACGTGCTTGCGTTTTCTAAAAGATAGATCAAAAATATTTGTAACCGCAATCAAGAACGGCGTCGCTTTGCAGCTAGCCGGTGAGTACGGGTCGGTTCACAGGGATGTTGTGAATTTCCGATTCGTTCTTACGTGTTAATTCCGAATGGTGTTCGGATTGATTATTAAATCTAAAATCCTAAATTATTCTACCTAGGGCAATTAATTGAAAGTTATAACTAGGGCAGAGAAATAAAATCTATACTAGGGCAGGAAAATAAATTTAATCTAGGACATGAATTGAAATTATCTAGGGCAAGAAAATAAATAGATCTACTTACTTTACAGATGGATCTCTCCAACCATTTACGCAGGGTTGTCAGATCTGAAGAGAGGCACCGATGCTCTCCAAAAGAGTTCTGGAATTTTTTATTAAAAGGAGGCATAAAGAATTACAATCTGTAGAGTTCTATTTATAGGAAATAGAAACCCTAGGTTACATTTTGATCCGCATGTCTGAAATTACAAAAATAGCCCTTAGGTTGACTAGTCAGCGCAGCTTAAACATTTTGGTAAAAATTTCACAGAATACGGGCTTCTTCTGGCCGCGGAACCGCGGTAATAGTAGGCTTGGGCCGCGGTTCCGCGGCCCACTAGTAGGATCACATGCTGAAATTTTGTGGTAATGTTTTGGGCTTTCTGGGCTTTAATATTATTTGGTTCTTTCTTCACTTGGGCTTCTTCATTGGTTCCAGATCTTCAGTGAACAATTTTGCAATGGCTTTTTAACCGCTTGCCTTGATATTCTGGATCTTGTGTTGCCTTGTTGATTGTGAATTTTATCTTTGATGTAGGCTTGATCAAGAGTCCTCTGTTTGTTGGTTAAAGTCCATATTTTCATTGTTTTTACATTGTTTGCACTGTTGTCTGTCCATGAACCTGTAACCTGTAACATGTAGCAGATATGCGTCAAAAGCACCTGTTTATTTATAAAAAGAATAAGAATGTGGAATATAATAATACAATATTCTAGTGTGAACAGATGGTCTGGTGGAGACCTATAAAGCTAGGCTGGTCGCAAAAGGATTTCATCAAAGACCAGGCTTGGACTATGATGAAACCTTTTCACCAGTCGCGATGCTCAAATCTA
The DNA here is from genome assembly GCA_030015575.1 of Agapanthus africanus. Lineage (NCBI taxonomy): Eukaryota > Viridiplantae > Streptophyta > Magnoliopsida > Asparagales > Amaryllidaceae > Agapanthus > Agapanthus africanus. Next base: position 315,059,365 of record CM057346.1, on the reverse strand, counting down.
TTCGGATCCTTCTTGCTATAGCTGCTCACTATGACTATGGGATCTGGCAGATGGATGTTAAAATCGCATTTCTAAAAGGTGATTTAGAAGAATGCGTTTTTATGGATCGTCCAGAAGGCTTCATTTAAAGTGGGAGCAGCGGAAATACATGCAGGTTTCTTAAATCCGTCTATGGATTAAAGCAGGCATCTCGGAGTTGGAGCATCTACTTTGATGATACAATCAAAGAGTTTAGATTTATCAAAAATGTAGTTAAACCATGTATTTATAAAACGATTGTAGAGACTACTGTTACATTCCTCGTATTGTACGTGGACGGCATTCTCTTGATAGGAAATGATGTTCCTATGCTATAATCGGTCAAACTATTCTTATCGCAAAGGTTCTCCATGAATGACCTAGGTGATGCCTCGTACATTCTGGGAATTAAAATCTATACAGATAGATCTAGGAAATTGTCAGGATTGTCCTAACCTAGATACATTGACACCATACTAAAGAGGTTTAGTATGGAATATTCCAGACAGGGTAATTTACCCGCTTGTCATGGGATCACCCTCTGCAAGGAGATGTCTCCAAAGACTGTTGAGAAGAGGGCTCACATAAGCATTATACCCTACACTTCGGCGGTAGGATCTATAATGTATGCGATGTTGTGTACTCGCCTAGATGTAACTAATGCACTAAGTGCGGTAAGCAGGTATCAATACAATCCAGGAGAGAAACACTGGACTGCTGTGAAGAACATTCTGAAGTGCTTGAGAAGAACTAAAGAAATGTTCTTGGTGTATGGTAATGGAGATCTCCAAATGGAGGCCTTTACCGACTCAAGCTTCCAGGGCAATAAGGATGATAGTAAGTCCATCTCAGGGCTTGTATTTACCCTAAATGGAGGGGTGGTATGTTGGAAGAGTTCCAAGCAAGATACCGTTGCTGACTCCATAATAGAAGCTGGGTATATTACTGCTAATGATGCCGCAAAAGAGGCAGTCTGGATGAGGAAGTTCATTTCTGAACTTCAGGTGATTCTATCCATTGCTAATCCAATACCTCTGTATTGCGATAACAATGGAGCCATGGCTTTGGCAAAGGAACCGCGGTCCCATCAGAAATCCAGACATATCTTGAGGTGGTATCACCTCATCAGGGAGATAGTGGATCGCCAGGACATCGTGGTACGGAGAGTAGACATGAAAGACAACACAGCAGATCCATTCACCAAGGCCATCCCTCAAGTCCAGTTTGAGAAACTGTTCGAGATGTTGGGCATGCGGTATACCGGCAACTGGTTCTAGTGTAGGCAATAGGTACTTATTGCACCAACTACAGGACTTAGTGCAAGTGCGAGATTGTTAGATTTGTATGCCCTAGATGCCTGTATTGTATAGGATGCTAGGCATGTATATGTACAGAAACAATCTTTGCTCGAAATGATAGTATGCTATTTGGTTTATCTTCATCTTAACTTGTGATGTGTTGTATTTCATATATATATATATATGTTGATGAAGCCCTAAGGATTATTCTTGACTGCTAGGATTATGATGTAGATCATACTTATATGGTCTCGGCAGTCTATGAGCATATCCTTTAATAGTTCCTAGTCGAGGGTGTATCGAGACAGGGCATTGATATTACCAGAGTAGACTAGTGTGTACGTTTCTTGACCCTCGGGGCGATGGTTGATCCTAAACCATTGGTGTTCGACATCAAAGATTGTACACAGGTACTCATTGGAGAATGGGTATACCGAACAGGACTCGCCATGAACTCTTTGATGGTATATATACTTATTGTTAAATAGCAGTTCTCTGGTGACACTTGTACAGGTTAGTCTGTAGACCCGAGATCGTCATAGTGTCTTATGTGATTCCCACTGTGCTTTGCTTTCCTCCCTACCACGGCTCTACAGAGTCGTGCAAACAGGTGGATTTATGTACAGTCCCAAATCATATGGAGGCAGTGAGCCCCGTATAGGGAGTTGATGTCGCGCAATGCTTGATCGGCCATAATAGCAAATCCCTGGCCAGGGTTGTCGAGATTTACTGATAAGAGTTATCAGTAGTTTCTCGAACCGTTATGCGACATAAATCAGCATGACTTATAAAGTTTCTGGGTCTGACATTTACCAACCTTAGACTTCATATGCGATGTATCAGACGAAAAGACCGGACTATACGGTAAGTGTTGCTTACAGGTTCGTTAGGGTTGGGATGTGTTCGCTCGTCGGCCCTTTTTCGTCATGTACCTGGGTAGCCGTTACGCACAGCTAGTGCCACTGTTGTGCTTGTGGTTAAACCCACAACTATCATACTGTCGAGTATTTAGAGTCCCACACAGAGGGTTCCCTGGTTCAGGCAAAAGATGTAGAGGCCGTAATTTGTTGCGGCAGGGTTTCGATCTTGTTCGTGTACTGGCTACAGGATTAATGATCGAAAGGATAATATTGGTAGGCTTTGGTTTAAGTTGAATACCGGTATTATATTATCGAATTATTTTGTTTTCATAATTTTCGGAATACGAATGCGAGTATACTTATACGGTATACGGTGAGGGTATTCTTGTAATTATACAAGAATACCTTCTAGAATAGGACACCTTATAAATGGTTTTCATTTTGTGAAAATGGAAATTTTGAGGTTGAATTTGGAGAGAGTCTAAGCATGGGTTACGGTATGGCTCAATTCATTTTATATTCATTTGGGATTACTATTGAAGCATGGTGCATTATTTTTGAGAAAAATATCGCATGCTTCAATTATTTTCGTTGAGCCATATCAATTTTTCCATGCTCGATTGTTTTCATTCATCACTCTCACATTCTCTCTCCTAATTATCTGCTTCTTCCTCCTCCAAGCTTTACTCCTCACATGAGTTGTGAACCAAAAACTTAGGGATCACTTTAATCCCCTACTGAATCTCTACATCATTTAAGTAATTATTTCTAGCACACTTGATTTCTTAGTTAACTTTTGTGAAGAGTTTGAAGTTTGTTCTATAGCTCTCGGGTGGATCATTTACGACCTAGAGGTGACCGGAGACCGAGTTCCATTCAAGCATCTAAAGAGCCTAGGGGTTGCATCCAAAAGTAGACTTAAAGGACCGGTTCCATTGGTATAACCCCATCATAGTAGATCAGATTTCTAGATAAGCTTGCTAGTTAAAGTTTAAGCATAAGATCTAGGGTTTAAGTAGGTGTTGCATGCTAGAAAATTTTCGTTTGCTACTTCCGCCTCTTCACAAGTGTTGTGAGGGTGTGCAACATCCACTAACATGGTATCAGAGCGACTCATCATTCGCCATTTGGGAACATTGGTTTTGGTCGGCGTCAATCCTTGCACTGGAATATGGTACCAAGAGCGACTCATCATTCCCCATTTGGATTTTTTTTTATTTATCGCGATTGCTCTATCATTTCAGCTTTTCTTATCATGAAGGTCGCGATTGCCCTATCATTTCGGCTATTCATTCGCGGTTGCCCCATCATTTCTGCTGTTTATTTTCATTTTTATTTTACTTGCTGATTTTATTGCGAGTTTCCCAATCATTTCGGCTTTTTTTAATTTTATTTACACACATTTTTTACATCCCTAGTTTAACGACTTAGATGTCGATTGTTCCCAGTTTAACAACATGGTGGTCGTCTGTTTCCATTTTAACGACGTGGTGGTCACTTGTTTGCTTATCCCAGCTCCTTGAAGTTTGATCTTGGTGGAGCTATGTTGATGATGGTAGCTCTGTGGCTTATCGGTACATCTGACGACTGTGAAGCTTTCCCATGTTTGTATTGGTTCTCCACCGAATCTTTAAAAACATAGTAGTCTTCAATGGTATGACTCACCATTCTATGATATGGGCAGTATATGGGATTGCCGGTCAAGTTCATTTCATGTGTCCTCATTGGAATAGGCAGTTGCAGACCGTTGTTCAAGGCGTCCACGAATATTTCGTGGACTTTATCCCTCCTTTAGGAGTATACCTTCTTCTTTATCTCCATTAGAGTTGGTGTCTTTACTGACGCTGGTCCTTGAGGCTGATCTGTCTTTGGTTCTCCTGCTCTCTATTTATCCCATTTAAGGTACGTATCGGAGAGTCTGGAAGCTGATCGCGGCCGTTTTTTGCAAAAGTGTTCTGCTATTGGACTCGAGGGGGGATCGGTTAGCTGCTTCTGGATATCAATCCCTGGCTCACGAACCAAAATTTGATTTTTCTATTATTGCAATCAGGCGACTTGGGTCGTGAGATCTGCCACGACGTTTGCCGGCTCTTCGAATTTGGAATGGACCTTGACCATCTTCTCATCCTTTTCATGAAGCTGCTTTTGAAGCCATTAGAATAATGCTTGTTCTATAGTTCCGGGTATGACAATGGGGTCATCCTTACCGTCTGAGCTTGATTCAGCAAGATCCATGGGTTCTTTTGGCTCAATGGCCTGAGCGGGCTCTTCATCATTTGGATTGAGCCGGTGTTGGATGGCAACAACCGCGTCATTGTCTTGGATATAAGGCGTAGGAGGGCTTGTTCCTCTGAGCTCCGTCATGTAGACCGTATTGGTTGTGTAACCGTCTATTGCTTCTTCATTGGCAATGTTGCTTGCTTGGCTTTTAGCTTGTTGCCTTGGTCCGCTCTTTTCAGAGAAAGGCAGATGTCTAAGAGAATCAGGTTCCTAAAGGACTTTGTTCTCCGTTTGTATGAAATTGGCGGTCGCAGCTTCACTGTTTGTTAACACACCTTTAGACAGTTCTATCTCTCCAGCCTTGTATTGCTTTTTGACCCAATCTTTGAAGACGCAACAGTCTTTAATAGAGTGTCCGAGCACTCGGTGCTATGGGCAAAAGTTGGGATGATTAGTCTTGTTCGCTTCACTTAGCCTTTTTGGTTCTGGTAGCCGCAGGCCATTCTTCAGAGCATCATTGAATATTTTGGGAACCTTGTCTCTTCTGAAAGAGTAGATCTTATTTCTCCTTTCCTTCAAAGTTGTCTTTCGAAACTTGTTAATCTTTTCTCCGCCCGCTCTCTGCTTATTTAGAGAATCGGTGCTCTTGGAACTTTTGTTTTTCCGGTCGTCATCCCTCCGATGTTTCGGCTTGTTTGTGAATTGGAGACCTTGAGTGGACTCAGGCTTTGAGCATTCCAACATTTAAACCTTCTTGGTCAGCTCTTGGAATGTTTTGAGGCCTGCGGTACACAGGAAAGGTTTCATCCAGTCGTTCAGATTTTCTATTAGAAGACTGACAGATTGGTCTTGCACCAACGGCGGTTCATATTTGACAGAGAGATTGCGTTATCGGACTATAAAATCCATGTTTCTTTCATTGTTCTTTGTATCTGTCCTTACGAGGTCGGCAATGGTGATTTTATCGCTGACGCTCATGAACTTTTGCTTGAACGTGGATTTTATATGAGCGAACGTCGTGATCGAGTCATCCGGTATGCATGCATACCAATCGAAAGCAACATCCGTTAAGCTATTCACAAACTAACGGAGAAGGAGCGCATCATTTCCCCCAGTATTCATGCATGATTCTTTAAATTGGGCAATGTGCCGGTTCGCATTTCCCGTCCCATCAAATCTTTCAAATTTGCGGACGACATAGCCAGTGGGAAACTCTACAAGTTCGTACCGAGCAGGGTATGGTCTCCCGCTGCTACTGACATCTTTTTGCTCTCCGGCTTCGGCTACTAATGTTTTGACTTTGTTGGTGACCAAATCCAAGACTTGCTCTTGCATTAGCGGGTTGCTGGTCAAGACATCTCCCAAGATAGGATGCGACCGACTTTAATGCGGTCCGCCCACCTTTGGATTTGAGGTAATAGGCGTCGGCTGTCTCAGGACACCGTTTCGCGGTTCATGAGCATAATCCTACGCTTGATTGGACGGCTGAGAGCCAACTTGGTCCGTGAGCTTCATCACGACATTCGTCAAGTTGTCAATTTTGGAGTAATGTTTGGCGTGCAGGGTTCCTAGGCACCCTTGTGAGGGTTTATAAGGCATCAACCATGCCCGAATAAAATTTTAGACGCGTCGAACAACCCAAAGCCGGGATCTTTGCAAGATTATTAGGGTTTAACATGCAAGTAAATATCTTTACAACTAAGTGTGAGGGATTACAACCTTTGTAGTCTGCTCCTTCGCTTCATAAGCTCCGAGTAGAAGTCCCTTCCCCTCGATCCATGATCTCCCGGACTCAAGAGAGGCTCCATGACTCGAACGATCCATGCTAGCTTGTAGTGTTCCTTTTCTCCGATGATCTACGTCGAAGTTGCTATAACCCAAGCTCTCTCACTCTAATGAGGTGAACACCCTAATCTAATGGGCTAGATTAGATGAGGATGATTGAGTAGTATTCATGCTATCTTTTTATATCAAATTCTCACATGAAAACATCACAAAAGGAAAAACTAGTAAGCCTTCTCAAAGCTCAAGAGAGAAGAAGATGATGAAAAATGAGTTAATCCTTTTGTGATGAATAATGAAATGAATATTTGAATTAATAATGTAACCATGGTTTAGGATAACAAGGATAACCCTTGTAGATAATTAACTACGGGTAGGGTTTGGTTGGGTTAAAGAATGAGTCATGAAAAAATATCAACCATAATATCTAACTCATGACAAAAGGAAAGGTTCTAGAAGGTGCATGAAGCAACTAACCCTAATCAAACCCCAACCTTGTTTAATCTCCACTAAACATGTTTCATTATTAATCATATCATGTTACAATAATATATATCACATATATATTATATATTTGTAACAAAAGAAAATAATACAATTAACATATATCGCATATATATCAATGTATTACCCGGTGAGAAAATGAAATAATAAAGTGAGCCAATATTAGATAATGTAATACAATATATCATATATATTATTATACATTAAATCATCGAATCAAAACTTGATTCGACAATCCGGTTATATTGAATGTAACCGACTAATATATCATTTACCGATTCATCGATTCAACACTTGATCCGATGACCCGGTTCATATCTAAATATCGCGAGAATATAATACGCTATCTCATATCGCATTATCCTCGGTCCTGCACATATCTCATATGTGCCTCTACTGCGTTTTGCCTGAGCCAAGAAACCTCTGTGTAGGACTCTAAAGAATCTATCGCCCATCATATGAGTCAAGATGCGTATACGCTCGTCTACTCTGGTGTATCGATGCCCTGTCTCGACACACCCTCGACTAAGAACTGTTATAGGATGTACTCATCGACTACCGTGGCCCCACTAGTATGATCTCATCATAGTTCCATTAGTCGAGTACAGATCCTAACGGTTTTATCAACATGTGAGAGTAAGAGAGTAAACCAATACAAGTCAACATGTTAAGATAAAGTGAAACCAAATAGCATACTATCATGACGAGCAAGAAAGTCCTCACTATATATATCCAAGCATTCATTATAATATACATCATATGTACAACAATGGCCTCTAGGGCATATACATAACTAACAATCTCCCACTTGCACTAAGGCCAGCTGCTGTAGTATCTCATACCTAGCATCCCGAATACTCTCTCAAACTGTATCTGGGGAATGGCCTTCGTGAATGGATCCGTAGTGTTGTCCTTCGTATCTACTCTCCTGACCTCGATCTCTCGGCGATCAACTATCTCCCTGATGAGGTGATACCGCCTCAGAATATGTTTGGACTTTTGATGGGACCTGGGTTCCTTGGCCAAAGCCACAGCTCCATTGTTATCACAATACAGAGTTATTGGATGCTCAATGGATGGAACCACACCAAGTTCACTAATGAACTTCTTTATCCAGACAGCCTCTTTGGCAGCATCGTTGGCAGTGATGTATTCAGCCTCCATCGTCGAGTCTGCAACGGTATCCTGTTTGGAACTCTTCCAACATACCGCCCCTCCATTGAGGGTAAATACAAATCCTGAGTGCGACTTAGAGTTGTCCTTATCACTTTGGAAGCTCGAATCGGTAAAGGACTCCACCTGAAGTTCTCCATTACCATACACCAAGAACATCTCCTTAGTCCTTCGCAAGTACTTGAGAATGTTCTTCACAGCTATCCAGTGACTCTTTCCAGGATCTTCTTGATACCGACTCACTACACTTAGTGAGTATGCTACATCGGGTATACTACACAGCATCACATACATGATAGAGCCTACTGCCGAAGCATAGGGTATCCCTTGCATGCGAGCTCTCTCGAAATCAGTCTTAAGAGACATCTCTTTGGAGAGAGTGAGTCCAGAGATCGTGGGTAGGTTCCCACGCTTGGATTCTACCATACTAAACCTCTTTAATATGGTGTCAATGTACCTGGATTGGGACAATCCCAGTATCCATTTAGATCTATCTCTATAGATCATGATTCCAAATATGCAGGAGGCATCACCTAGATCTTTCATCGAGAATCTCTATGACAAGAAGAGCTTGACTGATTGCAGCATAGGAACACCATTTCCTATTAAGAGTATGTCATCCACGTACAATACGAGGAAGACAACCTTACTCTCTGCTACCTTCTTATAGATACAAGGTTCATCTATATTTTTGATGAAGTCAAACTCTATGACTACAACATCAAAACAGATGTTCCAACTCCGCGATGCTTGCTGTACCCTATAAATGGATTTAAGCAGCTTGCACACCTTTCCGCTGCTCCCACTATCTATGAAGCCCTCTGGCTATGTCATGTACACACACTCTTCTAAATCACCATTTAGAAAGGCGGTCTTAACATCCATTAGCCAGATTTCGTAGTCATGGTATGCAGCAATGGCAAGTAAGATCCGGATGGACTTAAGCATAGCCACTGGAGAAAAGGTTTCGTCATAATCCACACCTGGTTGTTGACGAAAACCCTTTGCAACAAATCTAGCTTTGAAAGTGTCAACTTTTCCATCTACACCAAATTTCTTTTTAAAGATCCACTTGCTCCCAATGGGTTTTACCCCTTCAGGAGCATTTTCCAAAGTCCATACTTGTTGGTGTACATGGATTCCATCTCAGATTTCATTGCTTCTAGCCATTTCACAGAGTCATCACTCGTGATGGCCTGCTCGAAACTAGTCGGGTCATCATCTTCCATGATGCAATCCTCGCTTCCACCATCAATGAGAAAACCGTAGTATCTCTCAAGTGGATGAGAAACCCTGCTAGATCGGCGGAGAGGCAGGGGTTCGTCAGGTACTACTGAATCCTCTGGCTCCACTAAATCATCTGTCATAGTTTTTGTTGCTGGAACTTCTTCCAGTCCTACCTTAGAGCCACTAATCTCTTTTGCAAGAAATTCCTTTTCTAAAAAGGAGGCATGCCGAGAAACAAACACCTTTTGTTCTTCGGTGTGTTAGAAGATATACCCACGTGAATGTTTGGGATATCCAATAAACTTGCACAGAATCGACCTTGCCCCGAGTTTGTCCGGATTTTGTGTTTTCACTTATGCCGGACTGTTAGTTATGTATATGCCCTAGAGGCCATTGTTGTACATATGATGTATATTATAATGGATGCTTGGATATATATAGAGATGACTTTCTTGCTCGTCATGATAGTATGCTATTTGGTTTCACTTTATCTTAACATGTTGACTTGTATTGGTTTACTGTTTTACTCTCACATGTTGATAAAGCCGTTAGGATCTGTACTCGACTACTGGGACTATGATGAGATCATACTAGTGGGGCCGCGGTAGTCGATGAGTACATCCTATAACTGTTCCTAGTCGAGGGTATATCGAGACAGGGCATCGATACACCAGAGTAGACTAGCGTATACGCATCTTGACCCATATGATGGGCGATGGATGATCCCATATCCATCGGTGTTAGACATCAGAGATGGTGTACGGGTGCTCAGTGGATTCTGGGTACACTGGACGGACTCACCGAGAACTCCCAGATGGTGATATACCACACGTCAGATGGCAGTTCTCCGGTGACACTGGTACAGGGTAGTCTGTAGACCCGAGATCGTCATAGAGTCTTGTGTGATTCCTACTGTGCTTTGATTTCCACCTTACCACGTCCAAGAGGGCGTGCAAAACGGTGGCTTTTGGGTACAGTCCCGAATCACATGGAGGCAATGAGCGATAGGAGGGGATTCGTCTCTCCCAGTATAGGGAGTTCATGTTGTGCTGTGTTCGATTGGCTAGAACTGGAAGTCCCTGGCCAGGGCTGATATAGAAATTTACTGGTAAGTGTTACTAGTAGTTTCTCGACCCGTTATGAGCCACACATCGACACGACTTTGTAAGTGCACGGCGGCGCCCCGGCCGTCAATCCGACGCCGGAATGCGGAAGCGGTGAATAACTTAAATTTTGCGGACTTTGCAAACCGGCACCACCGCGCACTTTCACCGGATCGGACCATTAACTAGTCTAAGCTATCTACAAGAATGGGAATAGAGATATACCGACGATCCAAGTCCTCCGGTCTTCATCTCCACTCCGATCTCCTCGCGGGATCTCCGTCCACATCGTCGCCTCCTCGCCGGAAAGGGCACCACATCGCCTTCGTCTTTTACGGGCTCCCACCTCAATACCGAGGCAACTCGCGCATGAAGCCGGCAACTCGACATGCTCAAGATATGCTGTAGGAAGTGTAGTGTAGAGTGCATGTCTCACTTTGGGGTTTGTTGCCATTTGTAGATGATGGAGGAATCAAGAAGAAAAATGGTGCTTGCATTTTTTTTGGCATGAAAAGAGATCAAGAAAGAAACTCTCAAGAATGAAGCTCTCTCTTCTTCTTCCTCTCTTTCTTTTTCTTCTTCTTCTTTTCTAATGAAAAACTTATTATCTTAGAAAAAGGGTGGAGGATTGAATATCAAGCATAACAATAGAAGGAAGGTGAGTGTAGGAGAATGGTGGAGGTAACCACATCAAGAGACAAATAAACATACAACCATGCTTCACACTATTCAACCCATAACCTTTCAAATCTCTCAATTCAAAAGCATGGAGCAAAAGAAAATGATAGCTATCATAATCAAACATTTACAAGAAACCCCCTCCACAAAAGTAATTTGCAAAACTGCAAATTACCCCCTCCATCGGAAAAGTCCGGCCGGGAAAGAACAAAGGAAAACCGGCCGGAACGGAATGCAAACTGGCAACTCCAGAAAACTGGTCCCGTAATAAATTACAGGAAAACCCCAATACTGTGCATACACACCCGCATCTGTATTCCGTCCGGATACAAATGCAATGAGACAAAATCTACACTGTACTAAACTAGGACCGGCTTAAACCAAAGCCGGCTAGTAATATCCGTTCGATCCTGATCCGTGCAATACCGCACGTATCAGATCAAACCCTGCCATATAACTATACGGCCACTAGTACAAAACTGTCCGATCCTGATCCGTGCAATACCGCACGTATCTGATCGGACCTTGCCATATCTCCATACGGCCTCTACAGCGTTTCGCCCGAAAGCTGAGTAACTGAAAGTGTGGTGGACTCTAAAGACTCGTCAACACCTTGGTTGTGGATTTAACCACTAGCACGTCAAAGGTATAAGCCAATACGTGACGGGCTACCAGGTACTGACCAAATGGGACGTCGATGAGGAAGCTCACCCCGACACCCAACTGAGCCTGTCAGTGACAATATCCGTGCAGTCCGGTCCGTTCGTCTATGAGTATCGCATGGCGGGCCTAGGGGGTTGGTAAAAGTCAGACCCCCAAAAGCGGTACAAGTCGTGTCGGAGTGTAGCCCAGAACACCCTGAGATACTACTGGAATATCTACCAGTAAATCTCCTTGCCTTGGCCAAGGACTTTGTGTAATGGCTCTCCTAGACACAGCACGACCTCACCCCCAATACCGGGAGAGACGAACCCCTGAAGATACGCTCACTGCCTCCATGTGGCTCGGGACTGTACCCAACTAAAACCTGTTTGCACGACTCCTTTGAGCCGTGGTAGGGTAGTAATCAAAGTACAGTGGGAACTCACACGAGACAAATGACGATCCCCAGGTCGATGAACTAACCTGCACACATGTCACCAGGGAACTGCCATCTGACGTCTGGTATATGACCAACTAGCATGTTCCCGGCGAGTCCTGTCCGGTGTACTCATAACCCAATGAGCACCTGTATACATCTTAGGTGATCCAACTGACACCAGTGGCTTGTGAGACCGGCCACCGCCCCTCGTCGGGGTCTCGACTGTATACACTAGTCTACTAATGGAGTATCGATGCCCGGTCTCGAAACTCCCACGACTAGGGACCTTTTAAGGATATGCTTGTAGACCCCCAGCTCCCACTTATATGATCGCCCTCATACTGCTGGTGGTCAAGCAAGAATCCTAGGGGCTCTATCAACGTGTAATAGCGACGTGTCATGTCACCTAAAGCAGTACACGATGATAAAGGTAAACCAGATAGCATACTATCATCTCGAGTAAGACTGTCCTACCGGGATAGGTCCTCCCTCAATCATTACAATCACGTACCTGTGACCTAATAATTGACTCTGAGGGCACTATCTCCAACAATCTCCCACTTGCACTCAAGGCTAATTATTGCGATGTCGCATACTCACAGCCCGTGTGATACCGAACACCCAACTCCTCTACTAGTCAGTCTCACAAAGCTCGTTTGCGAAACTATTGCGTTCGAGGAATAGCCTCAGTGAGTGGATCCGCTTTGTTGTTTCTTTCCATGTCTCTCTATATCTCAAGTTCGCGGAGAAACCCATCTCCCGAAATGAGCAATACCTGTCTTAGAATGTGTCTGGATGTCTGATGGGACATAGCTCATAAATGAACTCCAAATCCAAACTTCTTAGACTGTATCGTCAACTGAACTTAATCAGTATCCTGCGCGCCATGCCTCCCTCAGTATTGCCTTGGACCACCTGTCCAAAATACTGCCCCTCATCAGAAGGAAAACTATAACTCTGACAACCTCCTTGCCGTCCATGTCACCTTGGAAGCCTGGAATGATAACTGTCTCCTAAATGAGGCTGTCGTTATCATCTCCCTAGAACATTTGCTTATGTTCTAAAACTGCTTCCGACTGTTTCTCCAGGATTGGATTAATGTCAACTTATTGCATCTAGTGCAAGAACAACATCTGGTGTGGTACTTGACATCTCATGATTGACTCAATTGCCTAAGCAAGTGATCTGCCAATCATGCACGTCCCTCTCCCCTTTAGTCTGTAAGACACCTTTGGAGAGGGTGACTCCATTACCTGCAGGTACACTACCGTGCCAGGAGTCGTCCATCCTAAATACTCTTAGGATGCTGTCAAGTACCCTGATTGGGAAACCACCCAAATCTAGATCTAAAACCATAGATCTAGTTAACCAGTATGTCTGATATAAAATCCATTTCCTTTGTGGAGAAACAACTGTGTGACGACCAAAGTATAACCGATCGTAGTATAGGAGTTTCTTTTCCTACTTTGTGTATGTCATCCAAATACCATGACATCACACCCTACTACCTTCTCAACAGATCCATCCCCTATTCTGATGAAGTCAAACCCATGACTGTCACGTCAGAAATAGATGATCTATCTCCGCTACATCTGCTCTAGTCTATAAATAGACATAAGCAACCTGTCCACCAATGCTTCCGCTGCTCCCACTGACTACGACAACCCTCGGGCAGAGTCATATACACGTACACTTCTGAAGCGAGTTCAGAACGACGCTATACTCATCCTCCCGCCGGGTCTCGCAGCCTGGAACAACAGCAATGGTAACTGTGGGTAAACAAGAACTTCCCCGTCACCGTCCTTGAGGCTACCGTAGTACCTCTCGGGTGCCTGAAGTTACCCACCATATCTGCGGAGTGGCCAATGGAATGTCAATCCAGATTGAATCTTTAGGTTCCTTATCAAATCTTCAGTAATCGTTTGTGGTTCTGGAATCACTTCCAGTTCTACCATACTCCCACTACTGTTTTCTGAAAAAATCCATTTTTAATAAAACTGTGGCGAGTCTAGAACAATATCGCTATTGTTCATCCAGATGGTAGAAAGTCAACCCTCGTCATAGCCTGGGTCAACCCACAAACAGCCATTACAGAAACGTGCCTTGAGTTGTCCAGTGTCTGGTTTTAATCATAAACCGGACAACTCCCCGTACCTTAACATCGTTAAGATATGAACTGTTCTATATCCAATATAGAAACAGAGGCACTGATTTAATTGAACCAGATTCAAATCATGCAGCTGTCCCCAGCGCATGTCAACTAAATGGAAGGAGGCCGATCAGCGTTACTCAACTTAGGAATACTTCCAATTATGAGTAACCTGAAAGAGAAGCAAGATCTCTTTATCATTACTATCAACTGAATACCATACACAAGTATCTACATCTTCGATCTCTTTGAAGAATCCCGATACTTGCTATACCTGGTTCTCTACTCTATTCAAATACCTATAACTTCTCCAAATTCGGACCCTGCGTTTCCACGAAACACCTGTCTAAAAACTAGAGAAGTCATAAGTAAACTGAATGTAGTACGAGGACCAACCCCTCTGTCCTGATGGACCCTGGACAACATACAATACTCTGTATAAGTCCCTTGAGTCTGATAACTCATTCACTGTGTGTCGTAGGTTGAAAACTGTACTTATGGTTAAGAAGAATTACACCGCTGTTTAATGCTCCTTACCTAACCATCCACTGATATAGGTAAATGTCGTAGACATAATTTCAGAAAGGTATATCTCACTCTATGAAAATAGACGTACAGATATATCAATTTGAAATTGGTGCATAACAGCGGATATTCAAAACCAAATATTTGCCGACCGGCAAACAGGCCAGGTGATTTCCTCAAATATCACCGATTACAACGAATCCCGATATAATGAGGATAATCACCCAATTCCCAATAACCTACTCCCACTCATCATCTGTAAAACCATACAGATGTGAGAATCATACCTGGTAAATACATACCCTGGAGTAAGTGTCTAATTGGGAAATCAGTTTTCTTTTAATAGTACACAGTGAAACTGAAACATTGAAATGTTTCGTTGGGGTATCCTGGTATTCCTAGTAATGCCTCTTCCAGATTCACGACTGTAACCGTATAGTTCTTTGCCACCTCTCCAAATCCCTTCATATGTCTTTAGTCTTTACCTTCTGTACACCCCTTAAGCCAAGTGGTTTTCTTCCTTCCCTACCGTTCGGCACCAGCCTATAGTTTGGAAGAAGACTATCCAATAAGCATAATGGGTGTACTGTCCCAATCCTAGGAACACTCGCAATGAGAGAGGGTGAAGATAAAAGACACCTGAATGTACTTTATTCCTATTTCTCCTGAACCAGGATCCATCCCCGAACTGGAACAAGTTCCATTCGAGTTCGTATATAACCATACGATGGAGTATCCAAATAAACTGTGGATCTTCGTAGTGATACGGAGTGTCCTGG
Source organism: Agapanthus africanus (assembly GCA_030015575.1). NCBI lineage: Eukaryota > Viridiplantae > Streptophyta > Magnoliopsida > Asparagales > Amaryllidaceae > Agapanthus > Agapanthus africanus. The sequence goes on along the minus strand of CM057346.1, from coordinate 315,043,968 downwards.
AGAAATACAAAGGTGATGTGGGAGTGGTAACGAAATATTTGGTTTGGTCGTGAATATCTGTTGCAATTTACTTTGCCCTCTTACTAATCCCTTGCTTTGTCTGAACTTAATACCTTCTGCACACCATCGTTATGCTAATTGGTTTTCTTCATTCCCTACCGGTCGGCACCAGCCTAAGGTTTGGAAGAAGACAATCCAATTTGCATAATAGGTGTACTACCCCTAAACCAAGGAGTACTCGTAACCTGAGAGAGGGTAAAAGGAAAAGACAACTGAATAATCCTATCCGTTTTCTCCAGAACCTGAAACCATCCTCGAATAAATTCTTTCGAGTTCGTATCTAACCATACGATGGTTTTGTCCAATGGAAGTGGACGTTCGTAGAAATACGGGGTGTCCTGGAGAAAAGGGTAAAAGTAGGAGTGGCAATGAGGTCTGCAACTCTGACAATCCAAAAGCCGGTGTTTAAGAAGGTTCGGTCAATTTGGTCACTGAGTCATAGTCTAGGGTCGGGTCAATGGTCGCTGCCAAAGAGAGAGAGAAAAGAAACACTCAGCGTGCACTCTAACCTAGATCAGAATGGTTACCAATTTATCTAATCTGGAATCCTCCCACTGTACCTCAAATTCTCCTCCAAACCTGAAAGAAGAATTAGTCGGGGTTACCCGAGGAGTAAACTAACTCATCAGTGGGAATCGGGATCCAACTCTCATCGCATGATAACGTGACGGAATCCGCTCACGGTATCACACTCCAGAAGGTATGCGCATATCTGGCAAGTTTCAGTACTTTTGAAACTCCCGATGTGATTTCTGCCCCATGCTCTTATGACCTTGACGAAGGTCAACAAATCATAAGTCACATGTCAAGTTCTACCCGTCATTATCCAGGTTAATTTGAATCCACCCGTACAAGCCCTTGACGAAGGTCAACAAGGCTGTACGACTGTCCCAAACCAACGCATCTATCTATGCAGCAGAAAGGTAACAAGCAGCTACCATACACTATGCCTTGACGAAGGCCAACAAACATAGCATGAATACTACGTGCTACCCGTCTGAAACGACGGTGGGCTACGAATGGTTTCTGGCGAAAACCTTTAACGTAATGAACTTGATATCGTTGAAGGAACGGATAGCTTTTTAGAAAATATAGTGACGAAAACCTTTACTAAAGAGGTCACTCCCGGTGAAGGGATCTCGGCTCTTTCCCCGTAGAATGGGGTGCAGGATATTCCAAATGAATACCACGATGCAAAGCAAAAGTAATCGGCTATAGTGAAGTTAATGCCCTGACGCAAACTTTTTGTCCAAGGGGTCACTCCCGGTGAAGGGATCTCGGCCCTTGCCTCGTCGACTGAGGAGCAGGATATTCTAAATGAATACCACGATGCAAAACAAAAGTAAACGTCCTTGCAATAACAGCTTTTTGAAAAGTGTTCCAACAACATCAGATTAGGTTTGTTTTTAACTTTGCATTGATCCGAATCAATGCAGTCCCATCAATTGATCACACCACAAAGAACGAAAATATACTGATGTACGTATATGCCATCCGCATTCGCCACTGGGTCCCGTCATTACCCGTTAGGTTAGCTTACTAACGACAGAGCGGGGACTGGACTAGCGCGGATGCAAAACATATACAACATCTACTAATATATATACCAATATATTATATTTCGCTCAAGGCGTGAATAAAATGCAACATCACAGAGAATGAACAGCATCACAGAAACAATACAGATATCTGGGATCCCCGGGTTTCACAGAGCCACTACTGAAACCCGACGTTCCCCTGGTCGTGTGGATAGCCTGTGCAAAGAAATCCTAGACCCCTACGGGCGCGGCAAGTTACCCGCCAAAACCTGAAGCGAGGCAGCCCCCTTCAGCACCGTGAATGGACCACCCAGCACTTCACGGAATCCGGTAACTTGGGCACCCCTCCTGGGTCAACCTGTACCCCCTACGAGTGCGGCGAATAGCCCGTCAATCCTGGAGTGAAGCCCCCTCCGTCCCAATGCCATGAGATGCGGGCTTGTTGCCTTCAAGAACCCGGCTATCCGTGCACCCCTCCGCGGGGCAATCCTAGTACAGAAAGTAAAATATACATACACCGGGTACATCGACCGCAACCAGGTCGTGCCCCAAAAGAATAATACAATCAGGCAGTGACGGCAGTCCACATGTCGGACGCTCGCCCCGCAATATCAAATGTACATAACACAACAAAAACTGTACTAGCATTGCATCCAGGCTATCCCCCACGACCGATCCGCAACATCACAGCAAATACATAGAACATCAACGTGAAAGTCACGTTCGCAAATCCGTCTAACCGGGCTATAGCAGTTAGACCGGATTTACCGATCGAGTGACATTCACGGTCGCAGATATAATGTAAATACTGTGAAAAATGTGTTTAAAATTTTCCGATTGATCAAACATTAACAAGTGGGCCCCCAAACAAAACTGTAGCAACCACAGAAAACCTGGGCCCAATTTTAATACTCCAGAAAACACATTTATCATACAGGAACATACTACAAAAATTTGGGAGCATGAACAGTTAAAAGCGCCGCGGAAGCGTGGCCTAAGCAGGGGTTTGGCCGCCCTTCCGCGGCGGAACAGTGAGATCATGGTACCAATTTTTTACAGAATGCTTAGATTTCCCTGCACATCATTCTGAGACAACCTGAAAAATTTTTGGACTCAAAAAAAATTCGACAGAAACTGATGTGCTTGAAATACGTGTTTTCGGGATTTTGTTCGATCGGAAACGTTAAACACATTAAACAAAGCTAGACGAAGTTAATGGCGAGGCTCTGATACCACTGTAAGTGCACGGCGGCGCCCCGGCCGTCAATCCGACGCCGGAATGCGGAAGCGGTGAATAACTTAAATTTTGCGGACTTTGCAAACCGGCACCACCGCGCACTTTCACCGGATCGGACCATTAACTAGTCTAAGCTATCTACAAGAATGGGAATAGAGATATACCGACGATCCAAGTCCTCCGGTCTTCATCTCCACTCCGATCTCCTCGCGGGATCTCCGTCCACATCGTCGCCTCCTCGCCGGAAAGGGCACCACATCGCCTTCGTCTTTTACGGGCTCCCACCTCAATACCGAGGCAACTCGCGCATGAAGCCGGCAACTCGACATGCTCAAGATATGCTGTAGGAAGTGTAGTGTAGAGTGCATGTCTCACTTTGGGGTTTGTTGCCATTTGTAGATGATGGAGGAATCAAGAAGAAAAATGGTGCTTGCATTTTTTTTGGCATGAAAAGAGATCAAGAAAGAAACTCTCAAGAATGAAGCTCTCTCTTCTTCTTCCTCTCTTTCTTTTTCTTCTTCTTCTTTTCTAATGAAAAACTTATTATCTTAGAAAAAGGGTGGAGGATTGAATATCAAGCATAACAATAGAAGGAAGGTGAGTGTAGGAGAATGGTGGAGGTAACCACATCAAGAGACAAATAAACATACAACCATGCTTCACACTATTCAACCCATAACCTTTCAAATCTCTCAATTCAAAAGCATGGAGCAAAAGAAAATGATAGCTATCATAATCAAACATTTACAAGAAACCCCCTCCACAAAAGTAATTTGCAAAACTGCAAATTACCCCCTCCATCGGAAAAGTCCGGCCGGGAAAGAACAAAGGAAAACCGGCCGGAACGGAATGCAAACTGGCAACTCCAGAAAACTGGTCCCGTAATAAATTACAGGAAAACCCCAATACTGTGCATACACACCCGCATCTGTATTCCGTCCGGATACAAATGCAATGAGACAAAATCTACACTGTACTAAACTAGGACCGGCTTAAACCAAAGCCGGCTAGTAATATCCGTTCGATCCTGATCCGTGCAATACCGCACGTATCAGATCAAACCCTGCCATATAACTATACGGCCACTAGTACAAAACTGTCCGATCCTGATCCGTGCAATACCGCACGTATCTGATCGGACCTTGCCATATCTCCATACGGCCTCTACAGCGTTTCGCCCGAAAGCTGAGTAACTGAAAGTGTGGTGGACTCTAAAGACTCGTCAACACCTTGGTTGTGGATTTAACCACTAGCACGTCAGAGGTATAAGCCAATACGTGACGGGCTACCAGGTACTGACCAAATGGGACGTCGATGAGGAAGCTCACCCCGACACCCAACTGAGCCTGTCAGTGACAATATCCGTGCAGTCCGGTCCGTTCGTCTATGAGTATCGCATGGCGGGCCTAGGGGGTTGGTAAAAGTCAGACCCCCAAAAGCGGTACAAGTCGTGTCGGAGTATAGCCCAGAACACCCTGAGATACTACTGGAATACCTACCAGTAAATCTCCTTGCCTTGGCCAAGGACTTTGTGTAATGGCTCTCCTAGACACAGCACGACCTCACCCCCAATACCGGGAGAGACGAACCCCTGAAGATACGCTCACTGCCTCCATGTGGCTCGGGACTGTACCCAACTAAAACCTGTTTGCACGACTCCTTTGAGCCGTGGTAGGGTAGTAATCAAAGTACAGTGGGAACTCACACGAGACAAATGACGATCCCCAGGTCGATGAACTAACCTGCACACATGTCACCAGGGAACTGCCATCTGACGTCTGGTATATGACCAACTAGCATGTTCCCGGCGAGTCCTGTCCGGTGTACTCATAACCCAATGAGCACCTGTATACATCTTAGGTGATCCAACTGACACCAGTGGCTTGTGAGACCGGCCACCGCCCCTCGTCGGGGTCTCGACTGTATACACTAGTCTACTAATGGAGTATCGATGCCCGGTCTCGAAACTCCCACGACTAGGGACCTTTTAAGGATATGCTTGTAGACCCCCAGCTCCCACTTATATGATCGCCCTCATACTGCTGGTGGTCAAGCAAGAATCCTAGGGGCTCTATCAACGTGTAATAGCGACGTGTCATGTCACCTAAAGCAGTACACGATGATAAAGGTAAACCAGATAGCATACTATCATCTCGAGTAAGACTGTCCTACCGGGATAGGTCCTCCCTCAATCATTACAATCACGTACCTGTGACCTAATAATTGACTCTGAGGGCACTATCTCCAACAGACTTATCGGTTACTGGGGTCTGACGTATACCACCCCTAGACTTGGTATGCGACATATCAGACGAACAGACCGGACTGTACGGGAGTGTTACTGGTTGGATTCACAGGAGAACGCACAGGCTAGCTTGTTGATCTTCTGATCGCTCAATACCTGGGTGGCTGTTACGTTTAGCTGACCGCTTGCAGCTTGTGGGTGTTTGATATGATCATCACCTGCTACCGGCGTATTGACGATTCTTTAGAGTCCTACACAGAGGTTTCTTGGCTCAGGCGAAACGGAGTAGAGGCACATATGTGATATGTGCAGGACCGAGAATAATGCGATATGGGATACCTTATTATATTCTCGCGATATTTAGATATGAACCGGGTCATCGGATCAAGTGTTGATTCGATGAATCGGTACATGATATATTAGTCGGTAATATTCGATATAGCCGGATCGTCGGATCAAGTGTTGATTCGATGATTTAATGTATAATAATATATATATGATATATTATTACATTATCTAATATTGGCTCGCTTTATTATTTCATTTTCTCTCTGGATGATACATTGATATATATGCGATATATGTTAATTGTATTATTTTCTTTTGTTGCAAATATATAATATATATGTGATATATATTATTGTGACATGATATGATTAATTGTTAAACATGTTTAAGGATGATTAATTGAGGTTAGGGTTTGTTTTGGGTTAGATGTTTCATGCATCTTCTAGAAGTTTTTGCTTTTGTCATTCTTAAGATATTTTGGATGACACATTTTAACCCAACCAAACCCTAACTCTAGTTGTTTCTCTACACATTATTAGCCACTCATCCTTGACCATGGTTTATAATCAATCATATACTCTTTCTTTCTATTGATCACAAAAGAAAATAATCTCATTATCTTTTTCCATTATCATCTTCTTCTCTCTTGAGAAAGCTTACTAGATTTTCTTCATGTGATGAATAAATATGAGAAAATGATTTAAAAAGAAAGCAAAAATACTACTCTCTCATCCTCATCTCATCTAGCCCATGAGATTAGTGTGTTCATCTCTTTAGAGTGAGAAAGCTTGAGTCTTTGCAACTTCGAGGTAGATCATCGCAGATTTGGAATACTTCAAGCTAGCATGGATCGTTCGAGTCGTGGAGCCTCTCATGAGTCCGGGAGATCGTGGATCGCGGCAAAGGGACTTCTACTCGGAGCTAGTGAAGTGAAGGAGCGGACTACAAAGGTTGTAATCCCTCACACTTAGATAAAAAGTTATCATCTTGCATGTTTAACCCTAATAATCTAGCAAAGATCCCGGCTTTGGGTTGTTCGGCACGTCTAAATTTAAATCCGGGCATGTTTGATGCCTTTTGAACCTTCACAAGAGTGCCTAGGAACCCTACAGTGGTATCAGAGCCTAGTTAGAGCATTAGGCGATGTGTTTACGAAGTTAAAACTCCGATCGAACCCGAAACGACAAAATTGGACCCCTCTCTGGAAATTTTCTAAATTTTGGGATTTTTCTGAATTAAAAATATGTAAAAAAATCAGCAGGGAATTCTAAGAATTACCATAAAACCCGAGCCCCCAATTCGATCAAACGGCGGCGGAACCGCGGCGCAAGCATGCCTTGCGCGGCGGTTCCGCGGCGGATTGATAGGATTGTGACACGTGGCTTTTATGGTAATGTCCGTAGGTGCTTGTTGATGCTTCTGGGTATTTTTAATCTGTTTCAGGTGTTGAAAATTCTGGGGTTTGTTTTGTAATAGTAGACTCGATCGGAAATTTTAAATTCGTATTTCTTTCCGGATATTTAGAAACTGTTAAACTATTTGAACGGATATCATTAACTCACTGTTTCCCGGTACGGCAAACTTTCAAGTGTTGAAATTTCTTCGGGTTTAAATCTTTCGGAAAAATTGTACAAGTTAAGCGGTGGACCCTCTAGAAGACAACAAACCTTAACTCAATTATGTGACCGTCTTGAACTGCCTTTTGAACCTTCGGGTTTGGGGCAGTACGGCGTGCCACATGTGAGGCGTTGGCTTGACCCTTCTACGGCTGGATCACCGGTACTGTGACATATTCTGGGATTATTTGAACTCCGCTCAAGTGTTGAGCAGTTTAGGAAATTTTGGGTGTTTGGTTATCTGTTCGAAAAGTTTAATACTGTCTATTTATCTGGAATGTGATACAATATGTGGAATTCATAGAGTTAGGCATGAAATGCGGAGTATGTGATATTTCGGATTTACGATGTCTAAAGTGATTGTGGATTCCAGATATTGTAGTTTTACACTTTCTTTTCTGTGACCGTAAGTGTAATATGTGATATCGCCGTTTTCGTTGCAATATGTCAACGACAATTGGGATGCGCATATTTACATACGTTGATGATATGTGATATTATGTGTTGCTGTGATATGTTATATTGGATCGTCGCGTTCTAAATAGCCGAGGGTTTTATGTGAGATGAGGGTTTTTATTTTCATTCATGTAAAATTCATTTGTAATGTAATATTCTTTTATTTGGGGCACTTCCAGGTTGCGGTTGATGTCACCAGTGTATATTATTTACTTTTCCGCATTAGGTAGACCCAAGGAGGGGAGCATAAGTAACCGGGTTCTAGGGTCCAGTGGGAGGCCATCTCGAGGAGTCGAGACCGGGTCTCCTAACCCTAGAATTGGCAGTGTTACTTGCCGCTCTCGTAGGGGTCTTGGGATGTGGGTTTGGCGATTCGTCGCGACCGTGGAATCCGTGTTTTATACAGGCTCGTATTAAAAACACGGACGTCCTAGTATATCCAATATTTCATATATGTTCTTCTGCTGCAATGTTCTGTGATGAGATCATATTACTGCCTGAGACGAATGCTTATACTATATATATATATGCTGATATATAAATATTACTGCTTTCGTTTCTTCTGTGATGCTTAGGAAGCATAAGCTGATGGGATTTTTATTAATGAGATTAATATAAGAAAAGAAACCTAAAGATGTTGTAGAATCAAAACTTTATAAAAAGGGTAGCTACAGTTTTGCTTTGCACAGTGATATATACGATATATCCTGCACCTTATTCGATGAGGAAAGGACCGAGATCCCTTCACCGGGAGTGACTCCTTTAGCAAAACTGGCAGATGCTACAAAACGCGGTTTGTCTTTTGATTGCTTTTAAAGTTTTACTTTGCACAGCGATATATATGATATATCCTGCACCTTATTCGATGAGGAAAGGGCCGACGATCCCTTCACCGGGAGTGACCCCTTTAGCGAAACTAAGAAAAGCCCCAAAAACACTCCTTTTCAAAACTTCACTCGATTCTACGACGATATCATGTTCAATACGCTCAAGGTTTTCAGAAAAACCTGCGTAGCCCTCCGTCATTTCAGATAAGTAATATTTAGTATTCGTGCTACGGTAGTTTGCCATGCGTCAAGGCGTAGTGTACGGTAGCTGATTATTACTTATCTGCAGCATGAGATGCGATTGGATTAGGGTATTCGTACGGCGTTGTTTGGCATGCGTCAAGGGTCGTACGGGTGGGTTTAATTCAATCACGAAATGTACAGGTTGAACTTGACTAGTGGACTATAGGTTGTTTGGCATGCGTCAAGGTCATAGCACACTAGGGGTAAAAGCTTTATCGGGAATTTCAAGCGTTGAAATTTGCAATGAGATTGCATACCTTCTATGAGATAGTTGGATCCCGATACCCACTGCGAGTAAGAGTTACTCCTGGACGAGTTTTACACAGGACAATTAGTCATTCAAGTAGGTGTCTAGAAAAGTGTTAACGGGGTTACGTCTCTGGGAAAACGAGGTTTACTTTAATTAGGTCCGTGCGATAGCATGGGGAACCTCCCTCAAAGTACCGACACTGATCTGGCTGAAAGATTGACGAAATTGTAGGGTGTAATTAATACCGGCTAATCTTACCTTTTAGGGTTTTAAGGTAGATTTGATAAAACCAGTGGGAGACATCCTGATTAGATAAGATAATAACCAATCTAATCTTGCAAGAGCATACGCTAAAGTGTTTTCTTCTCTCTCTCTCCAGGTAGCGACCATGTCATGCCATAATCAAGATAATAATATGGATGTATTGACTGAACCCAATTATTGTACTGAGCAAGGGAACGTTAGACCCGTTCTTTCTTATAAGAGTTATAAGACTGAACAGGAAACAGGAGAATATCTGGATTCTCACGCCGCCCAAAAGAACATACATGTTGATGCATCTTCTACGGGTGTGTTAGTTATTGAGAACTGTTTCTCAGTTCACCCTACGTCCTGGGTATTAGATACCGGATCAGGATCCCACATATGTAAACAGTTACATGGGCTACGAAAAGGTAGAGAACTAGGAAAAGGTGATCATTCCGTTCAAGTAGGGAACGGTGCAAGTATTGTAGCCAAAGCAGTTGGCGAATATCACCTTGTATTGCCAAGTCGTAATACACTGATTCTAAATGAGTGCTATTATATACCGAACATGATGTGCAACATTATATCAGTTTCTTTATTGAGTAAAGAGGGATATAATTTTGTAGTACAGGATAATGTTATGAACATATTCCTAGATCAAAAGTTGATTGCATCAGGCTCGTTACATAATGGCATATTCATTCTAAATCAGAATACAGTGCTGAATATACAAAACACACACAAGAGGAAAAGTTCAGATATGAACGAATCCTACTTATGGCATTGTAGACTTGGTCATATCAATGCGACACGACTGGCTAAGTTACATAGAGATGGTTATTTGAATCCGTTCGAATTATCATCTTATGACACTTGCCATTCATGTCTCAAAGGAAAAATAACCAAAGCTCCGTTTAGTGGACACGGAGAAAGAGTTACTGAACTCTTAGGACTGATACATAGTGATGTATGCGGTCCCATGTCTACGCATGCCAGGAATGGTTCTTCCTACTTCATTACATTCACTGACGATCTCTCTAGATTCGGACATGTGTTCCTGATGAAACACAAGTCTGAAGCTTTTGAGAAATTCAGAGAATATAAGCACGAAGTAGAGAATCAAACGGGCAAAAGTATTAAGATTCTTCGATCTGATCGAGGAGGTGAATACTTAAGCGGTGATTTTTTAGATTATCTAAAAGAGAATGGGATTCTCTCTCAGCTTACTCCTCCTTATACACCACAGCACAACGGTGTATCGGAGCGGAGGAATCGCACCCTATTAGATATGGTGCGCTCGATGATGAGTACAGCTGAGTTACCTATTTCCTTTTGGGGGTATGCGCTTGAGACAGCCATAGATCTATTGAATAGAGTTCCTACCAAATCTGTGCCTACCACTTCATATGAGATATGGAAAGGGAAGAGACCACATCTTAATTACATTAAGATATGGGGTTGTCCGGCCTATGTCAAAAGACAAAATCCGGACAAACTCGAGGCAAGATCTGTCTTCTGTAAGTTTGTAGGATATCCCAAAAACTCACAAGGGTATATCTTCTACCACCCAGAGGAACAAAAGGTGTTTGTTTCTCGACATGCCATTTTCTTAGAAAAAGGTTTTCTTATGAAACAGAACAGTAGCATTGAGGTAGAACTGGAAGAGGTTCCAGCAGAACAAACTACAACAGATGATTTAGTGGAACCAGAGGATTCAGTAGTACCCGACGAACCCCAGCCTCTCCGCCGATCTAGTAGGGTTTCTCGTCCACCTGAGAGATACTACGGTTTTCTCATTGATGGTGGAAGCGAGGATTGCATCATGGATGATGATGACCCTACTAGTTTTGAGCAGGCCATCACGAGTGGTGACTCTGTGAAATAGCTGGATGCAATGCGATCTGAGATGGAATCCATGTACACCAATAAAGTATGGATTTTGGAAAATGCTCCTGAAGGGGTAAAACCCATTGGGAGCAAGTGGATTTTTAAAAAGAAATTTGGTGTAGATGGAAAAGTTGAGACTTTCAAAGCTAGACTTGTAGCAAAGGGTTTTCGTCAACGACCAGGTGTGGATTACGACGAAACCTTTTCTCCAGTGGCTATGCTTAAGTCCATCCGGATCTTACTTGCCATTGCTGCATACCATGACTACGAAATCTGGCAAATGGATGTTAAGACCGCCTTTCTAAACGGTGATTTAGAAGAGAGCGTGTACATGACTCAGCCAGAGGGCTTCGTAGATAGTGGGAGCAGCGGAAAGGTGTGCAAGCTGCTTAAATCCATTTATGGGTTAAAGCAAGCATCGCGGAGTTGGAACATCTGTTTTGATGTTGTAGTCAAAGAGTTTGACTTCATCAAAAATATAGATGAACCTTGTATCTATAAGAAGGTAGCAGAGGGTAAAGTTGTCTTCCTCGTATTGTACGTGGATGACATACTCTTGATAGGAAATGATATTCCTATGCTGCAATCAGTCAAGCTCTTCTTATCACAGAGATTCTCAATGAAAGATCTAGGTGATGCCTCCTGCTTATTGGGAATCATGATCTATAGAGATAGATCTAAACGGATACTGGGATTGTCCCAATCCAGGTACATTGACACCATACTAAAAAGGTTTAGTATGGAAAAATCCAAGCGTGGGAACCAACCCACGATCTCTGGACTCACTCTCTCCAAAGAGATGTCTCCTAAGACTGATTTGGAGAGAGCTCGCATGTAAGGGATACCCTATGCTTCGGCAGTAGGCTCTATCATGTATGCGATGCTATGTACCAGACCCAATATAGCATACTCACTAAGTGTAGTGAGTCGGTATCAAGCAGATCCTGGAGAGAGTCACTGGACAGCTGTGAAGAACATTCTCAAGTACTTGCGAAGGACTAAGGAGATGTTCTTGGTGTATGGTACCGGAGAACTCCAGGTGGAGTCCTTTACCGATTCCAGCTTCCAAAGTGATAAGGACGACTCTAAGTCGCATTCGGGTTTTGTCTTTACCCTCAATGGAGGGGCGGTATGTTGGAAGAGTTCCAAACAGGATACCGTTGCAGACTCGACGATGGAGGCTGAATACATCGCTGCCAACGATGCTGCCAAAGAGGCTGTCTGGATAAAGAAGTTCATTAGTGAACTTGGTGTGGTTCCATCCATTGAGCATCCAATACCTCTGTATTGTGTTAAAAATGGAGCTGTGGCTTTAGCCAAGGAACCCAGGTCCCATCAAAAGTCCAGACATATTCTGAGGCGGTATCACCTGATCAGGGAGATAGTTGATCGCCGGGAGATCGAGGTCAGGAGAGTAGATACGAAGGACAACACTGCGGATCCATTCACGAAGGCTATTCCCCAGATACAGTTTGTGAGATTATTCGGGATGCTAGGTATGCGATACTACAGCAGCTGGCCTTAGTGCAAGTGGGAGATTGTTAGTTATGTATATGCCCTAGAGGCCATTGTTGTACATATGATGTATATTATAATGGATGCTTGGATATATATAGAGATGACTTTCTTGCTCGTCATGATAGTATGCTATTTGGTTTCACTTTATCTTAACATGTTGACTTGTATTGGTTTACTGTTTTACTCTCACATGTTGATAAAGCCCTTAGGATCTGTACTCGACTACTGGGACTATGATGAGATCATACTAGTAGGGCCGCGGTAGTCGATGAGTACATCCTATAACTGTTCCTAGTCGAGGGTATATCGAGACAGGGCATCGATACACCAGAGTAGACTAGCGTATACGCATCTTGACCCATATGATGGGCGATGGATGATCCCATATCCATCGGTGTTAGACATCAGAGATGGTGTACGGGTGCTCAGTGGATTCTGGGTATACTGGACGGACTCGCCGAGAACTCCCAGATGGTGATATACCACACGTCAGATGGCAGTTCTCCGGTGACACTGGTACAGGGTAGTCTGTAGACCCGAGATCATCATAGAGTCTTGTGTGATTCCCACTGTGCTTTAATTTCCACCTTACCACGTCCAAGAGGGCATGCAAAACGGTGGCTTTTGGGTACAGTCCCGAATCACATGGAGGCAATGAGCGATAGGAGGGGATTCGTCTCTCCCGGTATAGGGAGTTGATGTTGTGCTGTGTTCGATTGGCTATAACTGGAAGTCCCTGGCCAGGGCTGATATAGAGATTTACTGGTAAGTGTTACTAGTAGTTTCTCGACCCGTTATGAGCCACACATCGACACGACTTATCGGTTACTGGGGTCTGACGTATACCACCCCTAGACTTGGTATGCGACATATCAGACGAACAGACCGGACTGTACGGGAGTGTTACTGGTTGGATTCACAGGAGAACGCACAGGCTAGCTTGTTGATCTTCTGATCGCTCAATACCTGGGTGGCTGTTACGTTTAGCTGACCGCTTGCAGCTTGTGGGTGTTTGATATGATCATCACCTGCTACCGGCGTATTGACGATTCTTTAGAGTCCTACACAGAGGTTTCTTGGCTCAGGCGAAATGGAGTAGAGGCACATATGTGATATGTGCAGGACCGAGAATAATGCGATATGGGATACCTTATTATATTCTCGCGATATTTAGATATGAACCGGGTCATCGGATCAAGTGTTGATTCGATGAATCGGTACATGATATATTAGTCGGTAATATTCGATATAGCCGGATCGTCGGATCAAGTGTTGATTCGATGATTTAATGTATAATAATATATATATGATATATTATTACATTATCTAATATTGGCTCACTTTATTATTTCATTTTCTCTCTGGATGATACATTGATATATATGCGATATATGTTAATTGTATTATTTTCTTTTGTTGCAAATATATAATATATATGTGATATATATTATTGTGACATGATATGATTAATTGTTAAACATGTTTAAGGATGATTAATTGAGGTTAGGGTTTGTTTTGGGTTAGATGTTTCATGCATCTTCTAGAAGTTTTTGCTTTTGTCATTCTTAAGATATTTTGGATGACACATTTTAACCCAACCAAACCCTAACTCTAGTTGTTTCTCTACACATTATTAGCCACTCATCCTTGACCATGGTTTATAATCAATCATATACTCTTTCTTTCTATTGATCACAAAAGAAAATAATCTCATTATCTTTTTCCATTATCATCTTCTTCTCTCTTGAGAAAGCTTACTAGATTTTCTTCATGTGATGAATAAATATGAGAAAATGATTTAAAAAGAAAGCAAAAATACTACTCCCTCATCCTCATCTCATCTAGCCCATGAGATTAGTGTGTTCATCTCTTTAGAGTGAGAAAGCTTGAGTCTTTGCAACTTCGAGGTAGATCATCGCAGATTTGGAATACTTCAAGCTAGCATGGATCGTTCGAGTCGTGGAGCCTCTCATGAGTCCGGGAGATCGTGGATCGCGGCAAAGGGACTTCTACTCGGAGCTAGTGAAGTGAAGGAGCGGACTACAAAGGTTGTAATCCCTCACACTTAGATAAAAAGTTATCATCTTGCATGTTTAACCCTAATAATCTAGCAAAGATCCCGGCTTTGGGTTGTTCGGCACGTCTAAATTTAAATCCGGGCATGTTTGATGCCTTTTGAACCTTCACAAGAGTGCCTAGGAACCCTACACGGACAACCCCATATCCTAACATAATTAAGATATGGTCTCTTTCCTTTCCATTTTTCATATGGAGTGGTAGGCACAGATTTGGTGGGAACCATATTCAATAGGTCTGCAGCTGTTTCCAGTGCATATCCACAGAAGGAAATAGGCAACTCAGCCTCGCTCATCATAGAGCGCACCATATCTAATAGGGTGCGATTCCTCCGCTCCGATACACCGTTGTGCTCTGGTGTATAAGGAGGAGTAAGCCAAGAGAGAATCCCATTCTCTTTTAGATAATCTAGGAACTCATTGCTTAAGTATTCACCTCCTCGATCAGATCGAAGAATCTTAATACTTTTGCCCGTTTAGTTCTCTACTTCATACTTATATTCTCTGAATTTCTCAAAAGCTTCAGACTTGTGTTTCATCAGGAACACATGTCCGAATCTTGAGAGATCGTCAGTGAATGTAATGAAGTAGGAAGAACCGTTCCTGGTATGCGTAGACATAGGACCGCATACATCACTATGTACCAGTCCTAAGAGTTCCGTAACTCTTTCTCCGTGTCCACTAAACAGAGCTTTGGTCATTTTGCCTTTGAGACATGAATGGCAAGTATCATAAGATGATAATTCAAACGGATTCAAATATCCATCCTTATATAACTTAGCCAGTCGTGTCGCATTGATATGACCAAGTCTACAATGCCACAAGAAGGATTCGTTCATTTCTGAACTCTTCCTCTTGTGTGTGTTTTGTATATTGAGGACTGTATTTTGATTGACAATGAATATGCCATTATGTAACGAGCCTGATGCAATCAACTTTAGATCTAGGAATATGTTCATAACATTATCCTGTACTACAAAATTATATCCTTCTTTACTTAATAAAGAAACTGATATAATATTGCACATCATGTTCGGTATATAATATCACTCATTCAGAATCTGTGTATTACGACTTGGTAATACTAGGTGATATTCGCCAACTGCTTTGGCTGCAATACTTGCACCATTCCCTACTTGAACGGAATGATCACCTTTTCCTAGTTCTCTACCTTTCCGTAGCCCATGTAACAATTTACATATGTGGGATCCTGATCCGGTATCTAATACCCATGACGTAGGGTGAACTGAGAAACAGTTCTCAATAACTAACACACCCGAAGAAGGTGCATCAACATGCATGTTCTTGGTTTGGGCGGTGTGAGAATCCAGATATTCTCCTATTCCCTGTTCAGTCTTATAACTCTTATAAGAAAGAACGGGACCAACGTTCCCCTGCTCAATATAATAAGCGGGTTCAGTCAATACATCCATATTATTATCTTGATTATGGCCTGACATGGTCGCTACCTGGAAAGAGAGAAGAAAACACTTTAGCGTATGCTCTTCAAGATTAGATTGGTTATTATCTTATCTAATCAGGATGTCTCCCACTGTTTTTATAAAATCTACCTTCAAACCCTAAAAGGTAAGATTAGCTGGGATTAATTACACCCTACAATTTCGTCAATCTTTGAGCCTGATCAGTGTCGGTACTTGAGGGAGGTTCCCCATGCTTTCGCACGGACCTAATTAAAGTAAACCTCGTCTTCCCAGTGGCGTATCCCCGTTAACACTTTTCTAGACACCTACTTGATCGGCTAATTGTCCTGTGTAAAACTCACCCAGGAGTAACTCTTACTCGCAGTTGGTATCGAGATCCAACTATCTCATAGGAGGTATGCAATCTCATTGCAAATTTCAACACTTGAAATTCCCGATAATATTTTTACCCCTAGCATTCTATGACCTTGACGCAGGCCAACAAACCATAGTCCGCTAGTCAAGTTCAACCCGTACATTTCTTGATTGAATCAAACCTACCCTCACGACCCTTGACGCAGGCCAACAAAGTCGTACGACTACCCTAATCCAATCTCATCTCATGTTGCAGATAAGTATTAGTTAGCTACCGCACACTACGCCTTGACGCGGGCCAACAAACGTAGCACGAATACTAATTAATATCTATCTGAAATGACGGAGGGCTACGCAGGTTTTTCAGAAAACCTTGAGCGTAATGAACTTGATATCGTCGTAGAATCGAGTGTTTTTGAAAAGGAGTGTTTTTAGGCTTTTCTAGTTTCGCTAAAGAGGTCACTCCCGGTGAAGGGATCTCGGCTCTTTCCCCATTGAATAAGGTGCAGGATAAATCATATATACCGCTGTGCAAAGCAAGAATATAGAAGCTGTCAAAAACTAAACCGTGAGTTTGTAGCATCTGCCAGTTTCGCTAAAGAGGTCACTCCCGGTGAAGGGATCTCGGCTCTTTCCTCATCGAATAAGGTGCAGGGTATATCATATATACCGCTATGCAAAGCAAAACTGTAGCAACCCTTTTTATAAAGTTTTGATTCTACAAAATCTTTTAGGTTTCTTTTCTTTTTATTAATCTCATTAATAAATCCCATCAGCTTATGCTTCCTAAGCATCACAGAAGAAACGAAAGCAGTAAGATTTATATATCAGCATATATATATAGTATAAGCATTCGTCTCAGGCAGTAATATGATCTCATCACAGAACATTGCAGCAGAAGAACATATATGAAATATTGGATATACTAGGATGTCCGTGTTTTTAATACGAGCCGGTATAAAACACGGATTCCACGGTCGCGATGAATAGCCAAACCCACATCCATAGACACCTACGAGAGCGGCAAGTAACACTGCCAATTCTAGGGTTAGGAGACCCGGTCTCGACTCCTCGAGATGGCCTCCCACTGGACCCTAGAACCCGATTACTTGTGCTCCCCTCCTTGGGTCTACCTAATGTGGAAAAGTAAATAATATACACTGGTGACATCAACCTCATCCCGGAAGTGCCCCAATAAAAGAATATTACATACAAATGAATTTTACATGAATGACAATAAAAATCCTCATCTCACATAAAAACCCCGGCTATTCAGAAGACGACGATCCAATATAACATATCACAGCAACAAATAATATCACATATCATCAACGTAAGTAAGTATTGTAGGGTTCCTAGGCGCACTAATGAAGTCTCACAAGTGATCAAACATGGCCAATTCAATTTTTTCATGTGCCTACAAACCCTAATACGGATCGTTAACTAGATATATAGGCGATGCAATGCGAGTTAACTACTTTAACTAAGAGGAAAGTGACTACAACCTTTGTAGATCCGGTCCTCCACCTCCTAGGCTCCGTGATGATGTCCCTCCGCCGTCCATATCGGATCCCGGACTCTAGCATCGGCTTCATCGGAGAAATGGGCGGGCTAGGTCGTCGACTTCGATGCCGAAGATGATCTACGTCGAGGCAACTCAAGATCAAGCTCCAACTTCACCAAGTCATGAAACTTGTGAAGAAAACACCCCATACTACTTGGAAAGAGGTAGAGGATGAAGAAATAGGAAGTGGGTTCACTTTAGAATTGGATTTCTCACTCTTTTTCTCAAGTTGCCATTGATGGAGGCAAGGTTTCTTCTTTGTTGAAGAAGAAGAAGAAGAAGAAGAAAGAATATGATGATTAGTATTCAAAATAGAAAATAAAATGAATACTTATGATATATCAACCATGGTTAAGTGTAGAGACTAAACTAGGGTTAGGTTGATTGGTTAGGTTAAGGAAAAGAACAAGAATGGTCAAGCTTTCAATACTTCAAGACGTTTCAACAAAACAACAAAATAAGCCACCATTCTTTATATCTTTTCAAAATGAATAAATAAATAAATGAATAGATAAGTAAACAAAACCCTAACCATTCATATAACCTTGGTTTAATCATACACACAAACTCAAGTTAGCATGTATCATCAAACATGATACAAACAAGTGCACAAAAGTATATCACATATACAACTTGTGTACTTCAAGTGAGAAAATCCATTTAAAATGAACCAGTACTAGTTAATGTAAAGTAATATATCAAATATATAATTATACATTAAATCTTTAAATCAACACTTGATTCAATGATCCGGCCATGTCGCATATAACCGACTAGTATCAATGTATCGGCTTATCGAATCAATCTTTGATTCGATAACTAGGTTATATCGCATACAACCAATCGATACATTCATCGTGAGAATAGAATACGGTATCACATACACGCATTATTCTCGGTCCCGCACATATCTCATATGCGCTCTTATTTCGTTTCGCTTGAGCCAGGAAACCTCTGTGTAGGACTCTAAAGACTCGTCAATACACCGGCAGCATGTGATGATCATATCAAACACCCACAAGCCGCAAGCGGTCTGCTAAACGTAACGGCCATCCGGGTATTGAGCGATCAGAAGATCGACGAGCAAGCCCGCTCACACTCCTGTGAATCCAACCAGTAACACTTACCGTATAGTCCGGTCTGTTCGTCTGGTATGTCGCATATCTCGCCTAGGGGTGGTAAACGTCAGACCCCAATAGCTTGATAAGTCATGCCTACGTGAGGTCTATAACATTCGTGAAACTACTGATAACTCTTACCAGTATATCACTACAACCCTGGCCAGGGATTTCCTGTTATGGCCAGTCGAGCATAGCGCAACATCAACCCCCAATACCGGGAGAGACGAATACCCTCCTATCGCTCATTGCCTCCATGTGAATCGGGACTGTACCCAAAAACCACCTGTTTGCACGACTCAGTAGAGCCGTGGTAGGGTGGAAATCAAAGCACAGTGGGAGACACACAAGACTCTATAACGATCTCGGGTCAACAGTGAAGGGTTTGTTTAGCACCCTATGAAGAGTTTTGAAGCATCACATGTCCAAAAGTTATGATTTTTATTGTGCTAAACAAACACGCAAGTGGATCGATCCTAGAAAATTAGGTTTATTAAACTTTAAACTAGAAAAATTAGGGTTTGAATGCTACAACCTTTGTAGCTCCCGTTTTTGCTTCACTCCTTGGGCTCTTTGGGTGTTGGAAGAAGCTCTCCTTGTTGTCCTCCTACGTCCACGACGATCCACCCGGAGTTTCCCGTCCAAGCTAGCTACTTTGGAAAAACCAAGAGAACACTCTAATCAAGTCGGCAAAACTTGATTAGAATGACGTTGTGGCTATGGATCTCACTTCAAAATCCTATTTTTATGAGTATTTTGCACTCTTATAAGAACTAGAGAGCAAAAGCATGGAGGTTGATGAAGATGGTGGCTTTTGTGAAGAAGAGAATGAATTATCTTATGAAAGAGAAAAGAAAAATAGCTATATATATTTTCCTTTCTCTAAACCAACCATGGTTAGATTTAAAGATATCATTTTATTTAAATTGAAAGCATGATAAGAAAATAAACTATGGGTTAAAAGTTAGGTGAGCATGGTTGAGTTAGAAGAGTGTAGAAACTCTTAAGTGATTTAACCCATTTTTCATTTTCTTTTGCTTTAATTTAAATCCAATAATTATCCAAATATAACCATGGTGTAATTCTTATACATCCACCATTCTCATTGTATAAACAACCATGATAAAAATTGATGTATGTATGCATGTGTGCTTGCACATCAATATGTGCATGAACAAGAATAAATGCATACATGCATGCATACATCCAAAATAAGCAAGATAGGATTTGTAGTGAGAAACTAATGATGAATCAACACTTGATTCACTAATCCGGTCATATCACATATGACCCGACCATTAGCAAGCCGCCCAATTAATATACGGTATCCCATACACGCATATTAATCGGGTCCAAGCGCATATCGCATATGCGCACCACAACTTTTCGCCTGGACTAGGTAACTCCTATGTGGGACTCTAAGACTCGTCAATACGCCGGCAGTGGGCGATGATCATATCAAACACCCCCAAGCCGCAAGCGGTCAGCTAAACGTAACGGCCACCCGGGTATTGAGCGATTAGAAGAAAACAAGCGAACCTGTTACAACTCCCGTCGAGCCATCCGGCAACACTACCGTACAGTCCGGTCTCTTCGTCAGATATGCTGCATATCGAGCCTAGGGATGGTCACGTCGACCCCAATAACTCAATAAGTCGTGCCGGTGAATGGTCTATAACAGTTCGAGAAACTACTGATAACACTTATCAGCAAATCTCAGCAGCCCTGGACAGGGACTTGCTGCTATAACCAGTCGGGCACAGTACAGCATCAACTCCCAATATCGGGAGAGACGAAACCCCTCCTATCGCTCATTGCCTTCGTGTGTCTCGGGACTGTACCCAACGGCCACCTGCTTGCACGACTCAGTAGAGCCGTGGTAGGGTGGTAATCAAAGTACAGTGGGAGAACACACAAGGCTCTATGACGATCTCGGGTCTACAGACTAACCTGTACCAGTGTCACCTGAGAACTGCTATCCAACGATAGATATAATTCCATATAGGAGTTCTCGGCGAGTCCGTCCAGTGTACCCAGTCACCACTGAGCACCCGTATATGATCTTGATGTCAAACATCGATGAATGTGGGAACATCCATCGCCCATCACATGGGTCTAGTATCACATACGCTAGTCTACTCTGGTATATCGATGCCCCGTCTTGATACACCTCCGACTAGGGACATTTCAGGATATGCTTATAGACTACAGATGTCCCACTAGTATGATCTCCATCATAATCAGAGTAGTCAAGCCGATATCCTCAGGGCTTTATCAGCATGTATGAATGAATAAAAGCATGATCTAATCAACATGACAGATAAAGAAGAACCAGATAGCATACTATCATGTCGAGCAAGAATGCAAACTGAATATATATACATGTATAGATACATCCACTATCACATAATGGCCTCTAGGGCATACATATATCCAACAATCTCCCACTTGCACTAAGGCCAGTTATTGGCGTATCTCATACCCAACATCTCAAAAAGTCGCTCATGCTGTGGCTGAGGGAGGGCCTTGGTGAGTGGATCCGCGGCGTTGTTCTTTGTGTCTACTCTCTTAATCTCGATCTCGCGGCGATCTACAATCTCCCGGATCAAATGAAATCGCCTCAGGATGTGTCTGGACCGCTGATGGGATCTGGGCTCCTTGGCTAACGCCATAGCCCCATTATTATCACAATACAAGGGTATTGGATCAATAATGTTTGGAACTACTCCTAGCTCCGAGACGAACTTCTTCATCCAGACGGCTTCCTTGGCGGCATCATTTGCAGCAATGTACTCAGGTTCCATCGTAGAGTCTGCAACGGTATCTTGTTTGGAACTCTTCCAACTTACCGCCCCTCCATTGAGGGTAAATACAAACCCTGAGATAGATTTGCTGTCATCCTTGTCGCTCTGGAAGCTCGAATCGGTAAAGGCCTCCATTTGGAGATCTTTATTACCATACACCAAGAACAATTCTTTAGTCCTTCGTAAGTACTTAAGAATGTTCTTCACAGCTGTCCAGTGGTTCTCCCCTGGGTTGGATTGATACCTGCTTACAACACTAAGTGCATAAGCTACATCTGGGCGTGTACATAACATCGCATACATTATAGATCCTACTGCCGAAGCATAAGGTATAATGCTCATGCGAGCTCTCTCTTCATCGGTCTTTGGACAAGAATCCTTGGAGAGAGTGACTCCATGGCAAGCGGGTAAGGCACCCCGCTTGGAGTCTTCCATACTAAACCTCTTTAGGATGGTGTTGATGTACCTGGTTTGGGACAATCCCAATAACTTTTTGGATCTATCCCTATAGATCCTTATGCCCAGGATGTATGTGGCATCACCCAGGTCCTTCATGGAGAACCTCAGTGATAAGAATGATTTGACCGACTGTAGCATAGGAGTGTCATTTCCTATCAGAAGAATGTCATCCACGTACAATACGAGGAATGTGACAGCTCTTCCTACAGCCTTTCTATAAACACAAGGTTCATCTGGATTTTTGATGAAATCAAACTCTTTGATAACATCATCGAAACAGATGTTCCAACTCCGAGATGCCTGCTTTAACCCATATATGGATTTAAGCAATCTACATGCTTTCCCGCTGCTCCCACTGTCAATGAAGCCCTCTGGCTGATCCATATAAACGCATTCTTCTAAATCTCCATTTAAAAATGCTGTTTTAACGTCCATCTGCCAGATTTCATAGTCGTAGTGAGCAGCAATAGCAAGTAGGATCCGAATAGATTTAAGCATGGCTACGGGCGAAAAAGTTTCGTCATAGTCCAAACCTGGTCTTTGACGAAAACCTTTCGCCACAAGTCTTGCCTTATAGGTCTCTACCTGCCCATCCACACCAATCTTTCTTTTAAAGATCCATTTGCACCCTACAGGTTTTACCCCAGGGGGTACAACGTCCAAAGTCCATACTTTGTTGGTGTACATAGACTCCATTTCGGATCTCATGGCATCCAGCCACTTCACAGAGTCACCACTCGTGATAGCTTGCTGAAAACTAGTAGGATCATCATCATCCATGATGCAATCTTCTCTGTCACCATCAATGAGGAAACCGTAGTACCTCTCCGGTGGGCGAGAAGTCCTACCAGACCTACGGAGTGGCCGAGGTTCTTCAGTTTCTGTTGGAACAGCCGGTTCAACCAAATCGTCATTTGTAGTTTGTGTCTCCAGAACTTCTTCTAGATCTACCACTTTTCCATCATCTCTATCTGTGAAAAACTCTTTTTCCAAGAATGTGGCATACTGAGAAACAAACACCTTTTGTTCCTCTTTGTGGTAGAACAGATATCCATAAGAATTCTTTGGATATCCCACAAAGTTACACATGACTGACCGTGTCTCGAGTTTGTCCGGATTCTGCTTTTTAACATAGGCCGGGCAACCCTAAATCTTAATTCTTTTAAGAGATGGTCTCTTCCCATTCCATATCTCATATGGCGTGGTAGACACGGCTTTGGTTGGAACCCTGTTTAGCAGAAACGCTGCAGTCTCCAATGCATGTCCCCAAAACGAGACTGGTAACTCAGCGTCACTCATCATGGACCGGACCATATCTAATAGGGTCCTATTCCGTCGTTCTGACACACCGTTGTGCTGTGGTGTGTAAGGAGGAGTGAGCTGAGAGAGAATCCCATTCTCTTTTAGGAAGTTTGCAAATTCTGTACTGAGATACTCACCACCTCGATCTGATCGAAGCATCTTAATACTCAAGCCGGTTTGTTTTTCTACTTCTTGTTTATATTCAATGAATTTCTCGAAAGCTTCGGACTTGTGCTTTAATAAAAATACATGACCGAATCTTGAGAAATCATCGGTGAATGTAATGAAGTATGAAAAACCGCCTCTAGCCTGTGTAGACATAGGCCCACATACATCACTATGTATGAGGCCCAGGAGCTGAGTAGCTCTTTCTCCGTGTCCGGTAAACGGAGTTTTGGTCATTTTACCCTTGATACAAGACTGGCAAGTCGCATAAGATTTATATTCAAAAGGGTTTAAATATCCATCTTTATGTAACTTGTTTAGTCTTGTTTCGTTAATATGACCAAGTCTACAGTGCCAAAGAAAAGCTTCATTTAATTCTGAAAATTTTCTTTTATTAGTGTGTTGTATACTGAAAACTGTGTGTTGATTTAGGACATATATTCCGTTATTAAGCGTACCATACCCAACCAACATTTGATTTAGGTGAATGTTCATAACATTGTTCTGCAACACAAAATTATATCCTTCATTGTCCAACAAAGAAACGGATATTATATTACATAGCTTACTTGGTACAAAATAACATCGATTCAAAATCAAAATACATCCAGATGGCAACCCCAAGTGATACTCTCCCACTGCGACTGTATGTACATTGGAACCATTTCCAACGCGGAGAGTATGGTCACCTGTCTTCAAAACCTTGCTATTTCTCAGCCCCTGCATAGAATTGCAAATGTGAGAACCTGAACCGGTATCCAATACCCAGGAAGCAGAGTTTATAGAAAAACAGTTTTCAGTCACAAACGCACCTGAAGCAGAAGCATCACCATGCTTCTTCTTGAGATTTAGGTACTCCGTGCAATTGCGCTTCCAATGTCCTGTCTTGTGGCAATGAAAACACTCGCCTTTCCCTGGGTCTCCAGCCGTGGACTTTCCCTTTCCCTTCACCTTTTTGACTCCGCCCTTAGGATTAGTGGGTTTCTTCTTTTTCTTTCCCTTGGCCTTAGCTTTTGGGCGAGAAGAAGAAGACTGTCCAATGGTCATAACCGGAGTCTTTGCTGACTTCATAGTGCTCTCTGCACTCCTTAACATATTAAGGAGTTCAGGGAGGTCCTTCTCCATGCCATGCATGTTGAAGTTCACTATGAACTGAGCAAAGGTGGAGGGGAGGGACTGCAGAATAATATCTATATATTGTTCATTGTCCATTGTCCATCCAAGGTCCTCAAGCTCTTCTATAAGAGCTATCATCTTCAACACATGGTCTCCTACTGGTGTGCCAGGGGCCATTCGCATGTGAAACAGTTTCCTTGATGCTTCGTATCGTAATACGCGGGACTGCTCCCCATACAACTCCTTTGTATGGAGCAGTATCCCGTGAATGTCCATGTCCTCGTGCTGCTTTTGATGTGTGTTGTCCATCGATGCAAGCGCGAGGCATTTTGCCGTGGCACAGTCAGCGTCCCATGTCTTGCGGACTTCAATGTCCGCAACTGAGGATTTTGGGCCTGGGACGGGCGGGGCTGAAGCCGTGAGGACATATAATACTTTATCATAAGTTAAGGCGATCTTCAGATTCCTTAGCCAGTCTTTATAGTTGGTCCCATTCAGTTTGTTCTTATCTAGTAGAAGCTTAAGTCCAGTCATTGGTATCTGCCATTAAGAGAGAGAAAAGAATACACTCAGCGAAAGCTCTTGCACAGATTAGATTGGTTTATTATCTTGTCTAATCGATGTTTCCCACTGCTTTTTATCAAGTTTTCTTTCAAACCTTAAAAAGAAAAACTAGCCAGGATTAATTACAGTCTACAACTTCGCTAACCGTTCAGCCAGGCCAGTGTCGGTACTTTGAGGGAGGTTCCCCGTGCTTTCGCACGGACCTAATTAGAGTAAACCTCGTTTTCCCAGAGGCGGAGCCCCGTTAACACCTTTCTAGACACCTAATGAGTTAGCTAATTGTAAACTGTAAAACTCTCCTAGGAGCAACTATTGCCCACAGTGGGATCGGGATCCAACCATCACATGGAAGGTATGCAATCTCATTGCAAATTTCAACACTTGAAATTCCCGATGTAATTTTTACCCCTAGTACTTATGACCTTAACTATGGTCAACAAATCATAAGTACCAGTCAAGTTCTACCCGTCATTTCTTGATCAATTAGACCCACCCATATGACCCTTAACTATGGTCAACAAAGTCACATGAATGTCCTAATTAATCTGCATCATATGCATTGTAGGAAGACATCACTTAGCTACAGTACACTACGCCTTAACTAAAGTCAACAAACGTAGCACGAATACTAAGTACTCTACTTCCTAAAATGACGGAGGGTTGCGAATGATTTTTAAGAAAATCTTTAACGCTTTGAACTTGATATCGTTGTAGAATCAAACAGTTTTCAAAAGGAGTGGCTTAAGCTCCGCAGTTTTGAAATGTAGCTTTTTCATAAATAGCCGAGTAGTTTTTAAATCCGATTCTACAACATCTTTTAGGTTTATTTTCTTTACATTAATCACATTAATGTAATCCCATCATTTAAGTCCTTAAGCCAATCACAGAAAAGAAACGAAAATAACACGTACGCTTATGTCATCCGCATTCGCCGCAATGTTCCGTTATGCACCGTTAGGTTACTTAACTAACGGCATACCGGGACGGGACTAGCGCATATGTAAAACATAAGCAACGTCTACTATATATCATATATATAATAAGTCATTCGTCTCAGATTTCACAGAACACAGGCAGCAGAAATATAGATATAACGTGGGATATACTAGGACGTCCGTATTTAGTATTTAGCCAGAATAGAAAATACGGATTCCATAGTCACGATGAATAGCCAAGCCCACACCCTGGACCCCTACGAGAGCGGCAAGTGACCCTACCAATCCTGGAGTTTAGGAGACCCGGTCTCGACTCCTCGAGATGGCCTCCCACTGAACCCCAGAACCCGGTCACCTGTGCTCCCCTCCTTGGGTCCATCCTAATGCGGAAAAGTAAATAATATACAACACTGGTGACACAACCGCAACCTGGAAGTGCCCCAAATAAAAGAATATTACATTTGAATTTACATGAATGAAAATATAAAACTCTCATCTCACAAAACCCCCCGGCTATTCGATCGCGACAATCCTACACATCATATCTCAGCAACACATAATATCACCAACGTAAGTAAGTATGCATACCCCAATTGCCGTTGATGTATAGCAACGAAACCGGCGATATCTAACATACTACACTTACGGTCACAGAGAAGAAAGTGTAAAACTACAATATTTGGAATCCAGATTCTCTTTAGACATCATAAATGCGAAATATCACATATTTCGTATTTCATGCCTACACTATATGAATTCCACATATTGTATCACATTCCAGACAAACAGACAGTATTAAAGTTTTCGAACGAACAATCAAGCACCCAAGATTCACTAAAGCTCAACACTTGAGCAGGGTTCAAAAAAATCTGCAGTGTGACACAGTAGCGGCGGTCCAGCCGTAGAAGGGTCAAGCCAACGCCTCACATGTGGCACGCCGTACTGCCCCAAACCCTAGGGTTCAAAGGGCAGTTCAAGACGGTCACATAATCGAGTTAAGGTTTGTTGTCTTCTAGAGGGACCACCGCAAAAAGACTTGCACGTATCTCCAAACTATTTAAACCCCGTGAATATTGAGTAAATGATATTCGTTCAAACACTTCAATACTTTCTACTTTACCGGGAAAAGAAAGAGAAATGAAAATTCCGATCGAAACCACGAGTCTAAAAACATCTCCAGAATTTTTCAACAGCAGATTCAGATTAAATATACTCAAAATATACTGTAGCAGGTAAAGAAAATTACTGTGCAAAAAATTGTCAAAGAGCCCCTTATATGGCCGCGGATGCGCGGCCTAAGCTTTCTTATGCCGTGCTTCCGCGGCCAAAGTTACTGTTCACTGGCTCGAATTCTCCAGATTATCTTATTTTTACCTGCTCTATTTTTTGAGAATTTTTAATTCTGAAAAAAGTCAGTTTTTAAAAAATTTCCAGAGAGCATCTTTAAAAGTCGTATTTTTGTTTCGATCGGACTTTTTACTTCGCAAAAAGGGCGCCTAATGTTCTAGGTCGGCTCTGATACCAATGAAGGGTTTGTTTAGCACCCTATGAAGAGTTTTGAAGCATCACATGTCCAAAAGTTATGATTTTTATTGTGCTAAACAAACACGCAAGTGGATCGATCATAGAAAATTAGGTTTATTAAACTTTAAACTAGAAAAATTAGGGTTTGAATGCTACAACCTTTGTAGCTCCCGTTTTTGCTTCACTCCTTGGGCTCTTTGGGTGTTGGAAGAAGCTCTCCTTGTTGTCCTCCTACGTCCACGACGATCCACCCGGAGTTTCCCGTCCAAGCTAGCTACTTTGGAAAAACCAAGAGAACACTCTAATCAAGTCGGCTAAAATTGATTAGAATGACGTTGTGGCTATGGATCTCACTTCAAAATCCTATTTTTATGAGTATTTTGCACTCTTATAAGAACTAGAGAGCAAAAGCATGGAGGTTGATGAAGATGGTGGCTTTTGTGAAGAAGAGAATGAATTATCTTATGAAAGAGAAAAGAAAAATAGCTATATATATTTTCCTTTCTCTAAACCAACCATGGTTAGATTTAAAGATATCATTTTATTTAAATTGAAAGCATGATAAGAAAATAAACTATGGGTTAAAAGTTAGGTGAGCATGGTTGAGTTAGAAGAGTGTAGAAACTCTTAAGTGATTTAACCCATTTTTCATTTTCTTTTGCTTTAATTTAAATCCAATAATTATCCAAATATAACCATGGTGTAATTCTTATACATCCACCATTCTCATTGTATAAACAACCATGATAAAAATTGATGTATGTATGCATGTGTGCTTGCACATCAATATGTGCATGAACAAGAATAAATGCATACATGCATGCATACATCCAAAATAAGCAAGATAGGATTTGTAGTGAGAAACTAATGATGAATCAACACTTGATTCACTAATCCGGTCATATCACATATGACCCGACCATTAGCAAGCCGCCCAATTAATATACGGTATCCCATACACGCATATTAATCGGGTCCAAGCGCATATCGCATATGCGCACCACAACTTTTCGCCTGGACTAGGTAACTCCTATGTGGGACTCTAAGACTCGTCAATACGCCGGCAGTGGGCGATGATCATATCAAGCACCCCCAAGCCGCAAGCGGTCAGCTAAACGTAACGGCCACCCGGGTATTGAGCGATTAGAAGAAAACAAGCGAACCTGTTACAACTCCCATCGAGCCATCTGGCAACACTACCGTACAGTCCGGTCTCTTCGTCAGATATGCTGCATATCGAGCCTAGGGATGGTCACGTCGACCCCAATAACTCAATAAGTCGTGCCGGTGAATGGTCTATAACAGTTCGAGAAACTACTGATAACACTTATCAGCAAATCTCAGCAGCCCTGGCCAGGGACTTGCTGCTATAACCAGTCGGGCACAGTACAGCATCAACTCCCAATATCGGGAGAGACGAAACCCCTCCTATCGCTCATTGCCTTCGTGTGTCTCGGGACTGTACCCAACGGCCACCTGCTTGCACGACTCAGTAGAGCCGTGGTAGGGTGGTAATCAAAGTACAATGGGAGAACACACAAGGCTCTATGACGATCTCGGGTCTACAGACTAACCTGTACCAGTGTCACCTGAGAACTGCTATCCGACGATAGATATAATTCCATATAGGAGTTCTCGGCGAGTCCGTCCAGTGTACCCAGTCACCACTGAGCACCCGTATATGATCTTGATGTCAAACATCGATGAATGTGGGAACATCCATCGCCCATCACATGGGTCTAGTATCACATACGCTAGTCTACTCTGGTATATCGATGCCCCGTCTTGATACACCTCCGACTAGGGACATTTCAGGATATGCTTATAGACTACAGATGTCCCACTAGTATGATCTCCATCATAATCAGAGTAGTCAAGCCGATATCCTCAGGGCTTTATCAGCATGTATGAATGAATAAAAGCATGATCTAATCAACATGACAGATAAAGAAGAACCAGATAGCATACTATCATGTCGAGCAAGAATGCAAACTGAATATATATACATGTATAGATACATCCACTATCACATAATGGCCTCTAGGGCATACATATATCCAACAAACAGACTAAGCTGTACCAGTATCACGAGAGAACTGCCATCTGACGTGAGGTATAATACCATCTGGGAGTTATCGGCGAGTCCGTTCAGTGTACCCAGTCTCCACTGACCACCCGCATACCATCTCTGATGTCAAACGCCAATGGATATAGGATCATCCATCGCCCATCACATGGGTCGAGAAGATATACGCTAGTCTACTCTGGAATATCGATGCCCCGTCTCGATATTCCCACGACTAGGAACATTGAAGGATGTACTCATGGACTACCCAGGCCCCACTAGTATGATCTACATCATAGTCCTGGAAGTCGAGTACACATCCTAAGGGCTTTATCAACATGTAATCAGAGAGACAGAAAGTATACATGTTAAGATAAAGAGCAACCAGATAGCGTACTATCATGTCGAGCAAGAAAGTCCTACCTATATATGTCCCAGCATCCACTACAATATACATCCAATGTACAGTAATGGCCTCTAGGGCATACATATAACTAATAATCTCCCACTTGCACTAGGGCCATCTGTACTAGTGGTTGCAGTATCACATACTCAACCATCCCATATAAGTCTCTCTCTGGGAAAAAGCCTTTGTGAGTGGATCCGCCGTGTTGTCCTCTGAGTCTACTCCCCAACCTCGATCACCCTGGAGATCAACTATCTCCATGATCAGGTGATGCTGTCTCAGAATTTGTCTGGGTCACTGATGGGACCAGGGTTCCTGGGCCGAACCCACACTTCCATTGCCATACAATGGTAGGAACCTAGTTCATCTTATGAACCAATATACACCCAAACTTCCTCTTTGGTAGTATCATTAATAGCGATGTTACCAGCCTTTATCGTCTAGTTTGCCACGGTATCTAGCTTGGAACTCTTCCAACATACCGTCCCTTTACTGAGGGTAAAGACAATGCCTGTGACTGACATTCAGTCGTCTTTATCACCCTGGAACCCTTCCAGTGATTCTCCCCAGGATCGATTGATACCATCTCACTACATCTAGTGAGAATCCTAGCATCTAATTACATCTATCTCATAGATGAAAACTCAGGGTTTAGGAGGTATCACTTTGATCCTATTTGGAGAATCCTTATGACAAGAGGAGATCGACCGATCGTAGTATAGGAAACTCTTTTCCTATCAAGAGTATGTTGTCCACATACAATACGAGGATGACTGCCTTACTCTCTATTACCTTTTTGTATATACAAGGTTCGTCTACCATTTTGATGAAGTCAAACTCTTTGACTACCACTACCACATCAAAACAGACGTTCCAACTCCGCGATGCCTGCTTTATCATGTAAAGCAACTTGCACACGTTTCCGCTGCTCCCACTGTTTACGAAGCCCTCTGGCTGTGTTCTTATAGACGTTCTCTTCTAAATCATTATTTAGAAAAGTAGTCATGGCACCCAACCACCAGAAATCGTAGTCATGGTATGTAGCAATGGCAAGTAGGATCTGGATGGACTTAAGCATAGTCCCTGGAAAAGATTTCATCATTATCCACGCCTGGTCGATGACGAAAACTTTTAACAAGTCTAGCTTTGAAAGTCTCAACTTTTCCATCTACACCAAGTAATATTCTCTAGATATACTTGCTCCTGATGGGGATTTAACCCTTCAGATATAGCAATCAAAGTCCATACTTTGTTGGTGTACATGGATTCCATCTCAGATAGCTAAGCATCCAGCCATTCTTACAGAGTCCCTACTCTCGATGGCCTGCTCGAAACTAGTTGGGTCATCATCTCATGATGCATTCCTCGCTCCCACTGTCATCGAGAAACCGATGTATCTCTCAGGCGGATGAGGAACCCTACTAGATCGGCGGAGAAGCTGAGGTTCGTCGGGAACTATTGAATCCTTTAGTTCTGTCAAATCATCAGCTGCAGTTTTGTATAGCTGGAACCTTTCCAATTCTACAGAATTAACTTTGCCTCGATCTTGTCCGGATTTTGCTTTAGACATAGGCCGGACAATCCTAAATCTTAACTAACTTAAGAGATAGGCTCTTCCCATACCATATCTTATATGGAGTGGTAGGCAGCGATCTGATTTGAACCTAATTCAATAGGTATGCAGCTTCTCAAGTGCATAGCCCTCTTAAAAGAAACAGGTAACTCGGTAATACTCATCATAGAGCACACCATATCACATACGGTGCTATTGCTCCACCCTGATACACCGTTGTGCTGTGGTGCATTCAGAGGAGTAACACTGAGAGAGAATCTCATTCTCCTTTAGAATGGTCCAGGAATGCAATGCACAAGTATTCTCCTCCTTGATCTTATCATAGGACATAATACTTATACCCGTATTTTGGTTCTCTACTTCTAACTTATATTCTGTGAATATCTCAAAAGTTTCGGACTTGTGTTTCAACAGGAACATATGTCTGAATCTTGAGAGATTATCAGAGAACGTAATGAAGTATAAAGAACCAGTCCTGGCATTTGTAGACAGGAGACCTTACATACATCATCATGTATCAGTCCCAAGAGTTCATTAACTCTTTCTCTGTTTCCAATAAGCAGAGCTATGGTCATCTAATCTTTGTGACATGACTGGCAAGTTTCATAAGATGTAAATTCAAACTGATTTAAATATGCATCTAAAAAGTAACTTCAGCCAGTCGGGTCGCATTGATATGACCTAGTCTACAATGCCTCAAGAAGGAATCGTTCATTTCTGAACTCTTCCACTTGTGTGTGTTCTGTATACCAGGAACTGTAGTTTGATTCAGAACATCAATGTTTTTAGATAACGTGCCTGAACCGATCAACTTTTGATATAGGAAATGTTCAAAACATTATCCAACAATACAAAATTTTATCATTTCTTTACTTATAAAGAGACTGATATGATTTTGTATATCAGGTTCGGTATCTAATAACATTCGTTTAGAATCAATGTATTGGTAATACAGGGTGACAGTGACCAACAGACTTGGCTGCAACACTTGCCCTGTTTTCTGTCTCATGAAACTTATCACTCGTTCTCAGTTTTCTACCTTTCTGTAGCCCTATGTAACAGATTACATATCTGGGATCCTGATCCGGTATCAAATACCCAGGATGCAGAGGATACTGAGAAACAGTTCTGTATAATGAACACACCCGAAGGAGATGCATCATATGCACTTTCTTCGTTTGGGCGGCATAGGAATTCTGGTTTTCCCCTATTTCCTGCTCTGTCTTATAACAATTATAAGTTGGAGCGGGACCAACGTTCCCCAGCTCAGTATAACAAGCGGGTTCGGTCAATACATCCATATTATTATCTTGATTAAGGCATGATATGGTCGCTACCTGGAGAGAGAGAGAAGAAAACACTCTACGTGCGCTCTTGCAAGATTAGATTGGTTATATATTTTATCTAATTAGGATGGCTCCCACTGTTTTTATCAAATCTTCCTTCAAACCCTAAAAGGAAAGACTAGCCGGGATTAATTACACTCTACAAGTTCGCTAATCTTTCGGCCAGGCCAGTGTCGGTACTTTGAGGGAGGTTCCCCGTGCTTTCGCACGGTCCTAATTACAGTAAACCTCGTTTTCCCAGAGGCGTAACCTCGTTGACACCTTTCTAGACACCTACTTGATCGGCTAATTGTAAAGTGCAAAACTCTCCCAGGAGTAACAATTACTCGCAGTGGGTATCGGGATCCAGCTATCACATAGAAGGTATGCAATCTCATTGCAAATTTCAACAGTTGAAACTCCCGATAATGGGTTTTACCCCTAGCACCTATGACCTTGGCTAAGGTCAACAAATCATAGGTACTAGTCAAGTTCTACCCGTCATTTCGTGATTAATTAGACCCACCCACATGACCCTTGGCTAAGGTCAACAAAGCCACATGACTGTCCTAACTAATCGCATCATATGCTGTGTAGGAAGACATCACTTAGATACCGCACACTACGCCTCGGCTATGGTCGACAAACGTAGCACGAATACTAAGTACTCTACTTCCTAAAATGACGGAGGGTTGTGAATGGTTTTTAAGAAAACCTTTAACGCTTTGAACTTGATCTCGTTGCGGAATCAAATGGTTTTTAAATGGAATGTTTTTGAGGATTTTCTAGTTTTGCTAAAGGGGTCACTCCCGGTGAAGGGATTGTCGGCCCTTTCCTCATCGAATGAGGTGCGGGATATATCATATATATCACTGTGCAAAGCAGAAACTGTAGAAGCAATCAAAATACAAACCGAGTGTGTAGCATCTGCTAGTTATTGCTAAAGGAGTCACTCCCGGTGAAGGGATCTCGGTCCTTTCCTCATCGAATAAGGTGCAGGATGTTCTACAAGGAACACCGCGATGCAAAGCAAGAACTGTAGCTACCTGTTTTTATTTTGAAATTCGATTCCACAACATCAATTGGGTTTATTTTCTTTCATTAATCTCATTAATGAATATCCCATCATTTAAGTCCACCTAAACATCACAAATAAATATAATGTATGCTTATGCCATCCGCATTCGCCTCGATGTCCCGTCTGCACCGTTAGGTTAGGTAACTAACGCCAGAGCGAGGCAGGGCTAGCGCGGGTGTAAAACATAAGCAACGTCTATATAATATATCTTATATACTATATACCATATCTATCTGAACAAATCACATGATCACATCACAGATAACGCAGCAGAAAATATCATATGAAATATTAGATATACTAGGACGTTCGTGTTTTTAATACGAGCCAGTATAAAACACGGATTCCACGGTCGTGATGAATAGCAAATCCCACACCCCTAGACCCCTATGAGAGCGGCAAGCAATCCTACCAATTCTAGGGTTAGGATACCCGGACTCAACTCCTCGAGATGGTCTTCCACTGAACCCTAGAACCCGGTTACTTGTTCTCCCCTCCTCGGGTCTATCCTAATGCGGAAAAGCAAATAATATACATCAACGGTGACATCTTCCGCAACCTGGAAGTGCCCCAATAAAAGAATATTACATACAAGTTTTTACATGAATGAAAATGAAAAACACTCATCTCACATAAAAACCCCGGCTATTCAAACACGACGATCCAATATAACATATCCAGCAACACATAACATCACATGTCATCAACGTAAGTAAATATGCGCATCCCAATTGTTGTTGACATATAGCAACGAAACCGGCGATATCACATATTACACTTACGGTCACAGAAAAGAAAGTGTAAAACTACAACAGTTGGAATCCGCATCCTCTTTAGACATCGCATGCCTAATCAAATGAAATACTTAGACATCGCATGCCTAACAATTATAAACCCCGCATTTTAGTCTCATTATCGAAAACACTTTTCAATATCAAGTCGGGGAATTCAACAGGATTCCCGACATTCTGATCGAATGCTCGTCGCAAACTTTAGTAGGCGGCCGCACCCCCGACGCCGTCGACGAAGTGCACCAAGGCGGAACACCGCTGCCGCGAGCACCCGAAAGGATTCTTTCGATGACGGGGTTCTCCTACAGTCACTTGGTCCGGGCTATGGGGCGAGGCTGTCTATTAAGTTTACCCGGCGAGTATCCGCGTACGCTACGTGATTGCGACGGACTTTTGATCACATCAAAATCTCGTTGCAACCGATCAAGTGAGACTAAACTGCTGTGTTTATAACATTCATTCAGTTATCTCATAACTACTTGTGAATTCCAAATATTGTATCACATTCCGGATAAATAGAAAATGTTAAACTTTCCGATCGAACAATCGAACGCCCAAGTTTTCCCGAAACAGCTCAACACATGAAATAAGTTTAAAAACATTCACTTCGTGCCTCAGTACCAACGGTCCAGCCGTAGAAGGGTCAAGCCAACGCCTCACATGTGGCACGCCGTACTGCCCCAAACCCTAAGGTTCAAAGGGCAGTTCAAGATGGTCACATAATCGAGTTAAGGTTTGTTGTCTTCTAGAGGGACCATCGCGTTACTTGCACAATTTAGAACGTCGTTAAACTACGGAAAAATCCAATAATTGGAAATTTCCCGGCAGGGGAAAAAGTGGGTATTTATATCCGGTCGAACTTTTTAACATATTCTAAAATTACCCGGAAAAACACATAGACAAAGTTTGACAATCCGATCAAATCTACGAACTCCCAATACAATCCAGAATATTCAACTCTTGAATAAATAATAAAAAATCCCAGAAAATCCAGAACCAAAATATAGGAATTACTGTGCAAAAATTATTGGGTAATGTGACCAAACGGCAGCGGAACTGCCGCAGAAGCCATGCTTCTGCCGCTGTTCCGTGGCGGTTTAGATGAATCAGGAGCTCGTTTTGCACCATAATTCTTAGATCTTCCTGCTGAATTTTTAAAGAATTTTTAATCTGGAAAAAACCCAGTTTTTGAAAAATGTCCAGAGAGCATTTTGGAGTTAGGGTTTCGGTTCGATCGGACTTCTAATTCCGTCTACGCATCGCCTAAGGCTCTAGCTAGTCTTTGATACCACTGTAGGGTTCCTAGACGCACTAATGAAGTCTCACAAGTGATCAAACATGGCCAATTCAAATTTTTCATGTGCCTACAAACCCTAATACGGATCGTTAACTAGATATATAGGCGATGCAATGCGAGTTAACTACTTTAACTAAGAGGAAAGTGACTACAAACTTTGTAGATCCGGTCCTCCACCTCCTAGGCTCCATGATGACATCCCTCCGCTGTCCATATCGGATCCCGGACTCTAGCATCGGCTTCATCGGAGAAATGGGCGGGCTAGGTCGTCGACTTCGATGCCGAAGATGATCTACGTCGAGGCAACTCAAGATCAAGCTCCAACTTCACCAAGTCATGAAACTTGTGAAGAAAACACCCCATACTACTTGGAAAGAGGTAGAGGATGATGAAATAGGAAGTGGGTTCACTTTAGAATTGGATTTCTCGCTCTTTTTCTCAAGTTGCCATTGATGGAGGCAAGGTTTCTTCTTTGTTGAAGAAGAAGAAGAAGATGAAGAAAGAATATGATGATTAGTATTCAAAATAGAAAATAAAATGAATACTTATCATATATCAACCATGGTTAAGTGTAGAGACTAAACTAGGGTTAGGTTGAATGGTTAGGTTAAGGAAAAGAACAAGAATGGTCAAGCTTTCAATACTTCAAGAAGTTTCAACAAAACAACAAAATAAGCCACCATTCTTTTCATCTTTTCAAAATGAATAAATAAATAAATAAATAGATAAGTAAACAAAACCCTAACCATTCATATAACCATGGTTTAATCATACACACAAACTCAAGTTAGCATGTATCATCAAACATGATACAAACAAGTGCACAAAAATATATCACATATACAACTTGTGTACTTCAAGTGAGAAAATCCATTTAAAATGAACCAGTACTAGTTAATGTAAAGTAATATATCAAATATATAATTATACATTAAATCATTAAATCAACACTTGATTCAATGATCCGGTCATGTCGCATATAACCGACCAGTATCCAATGTATCGGCTTATCGAATCAATCCTTGATTCGATAACTAGGTTATATCACATACAACCAATCGATACTTTCATCGTGAGAATAGAATACGGTATCACATACACGCATTATTCTCGGTCCCGCACATATCTCATATGCGCTCCTATTTCGTTTCGCTTGAGCCAGGAAACCTCTGTGTAGGACTCTAAAGACTCGTCAATACGCCGGCAGCAGGTGATGATCATATCAAACACCCACAAGCCGCAAGCGGTCTGCTAAACGTAACGGCCACCCGGGTATTGAGCGATCAGAAGATCGACGAGCAAGCACGCTCACACTCCTGTGAATCCAACCAGTAACACTTACCGTATAGTCCGGTCTGTTCGTCTGATATGTCGCATATCTCGCCTAGGGGTGGTAAACGTCAGACCCGAATAGCTTGATAAGTCATGCCGACGTGAGTTCCATAACATTCGTGAAACTACTGATAACTCTTACCAGTATATCACTACAACCCTGGCCAGGGATTTTCTGTTATGGCCAGTCGAGCATAGCGCAACATCAACCCCCAATACCGGGAGAGACGAATCCTCTCCTATCGCTCATTGCCTCCATATGAATCGGGACTGTACCCAAAAACCACCTGTTTGCATGACTCAGTAGAGCCGTGGTAGGGTGGAAATCAAAGCACAGTAGGAGACACACAAGACTCTATGACGATCTCGGGTCAACAGACTAAGCTGTACCAGTGTCACCAAAGAACTGCCATCTGACGTGAGGTATAATACCATCTGGGAGTTATCGGCGAGTCCGTTCAGTGTACCCAGTCTCCACTGAGCACCCGTATACCATCTCTGATGTCAAACACCAATGGATATGGGATCATCCATCGCCCATCACATGGGTCGAGAAGATATACGCTAGTCTACTCTGGAATATCGATGCCCCGTCTCGATATTCCCACGACTAGGAACATTGAAGGATGTACTCATGGACTACCCAGGCCCCACTAGTATGATCTACATCATAGTCCTGGAAGTCGAGTACACAACCTAAGTGCTTTATCAACCTGTAATCAGAGAGACAGAAAGTATACATGTTAAGATAAAGAGCAACCAGATAGCGTACTATCATGTCGAGCAAGAAAGTCGTACCTATATATGTCCCAGCATCCACTACAATATACATCCAATGTACAGTAATGGCCTCTAGGGCATTCATATAACTAACAAGTATGCATACACCGATCGTCGTTGATGTATAGCAACGAAGACCGGCAATACAACTACATACTACACTTACGGTCACAGAAAAGAAATTGTAAAACTACAATATTTGGAATCCACAATCACTTTAGATATCGTAAATCCGAAATATCACATACTTCGCATTTCATTCCTAACTATATGAATTCCACGTATTGTATCACATTTCAGATAAATAGACAGTATTAAACTTTCCGATCGGATAATCAAATACCCAAGATTTTCTAAATAGCTCAACACTTGAGCAGAGTTCAAATAATCCCAGAATATGTCACAGTACCGATGGTCCAGCAGTAGAAGGGTCAAGCCAACGCCTCATATGGGGCACGCCGTACTGCCCCAAACCCTAAGGTTTAGAGGCGGTTCAGACGGTCACATAATCGAGTTAAGGTTTTTGTTCTTCTAGAAGGACCGCTGCGTTACTTGCAAGTTTTTCCGAAATATTTAAACCCAAGAAAAATTCAACACTTGAAAGTTTTTCGTGCCGGGAAAAAATGAGTTAATGATATCCGCTCGAACATTTTAACAGTTTCTAAATATCCGGAAAACATAACGAAATTAAATTTTCCGATCGAATCAACGATTACAAAATAAACCCCAGAATACTCAACACTTGAGTCAGTTTAAAAATACCTAGAAATATACAATTTTGCCTACGGGTGTAACTGTGCCAAAACGAGGCAGTAAGCATTCCGTACGGCCGTGGATCCGCGGCAAAACCAGGGTATTGCCGCGGTTCCGCGGCTGATTGTACGGCTTATTGGCTCATTTTTCACAGTGTTTCTTATATTTCCCTGCTGGTATTTTAAAGCATTTTTAATTCAGAAAAATCACTGTTTTTGAAAAATGTCCAGAGAGGGGTTCAAATCGTCGTTACGGGGTTCGTTCGGAGTTTTAACTTCGTATACGCGTCGCCTAATACTCTAGCTAGTCTCCGATAGCACTGTAGGATTCCAAAGCACTCTTGTGAGGGTTCATGTGGCATCAACCATGCCCGAATAAAATTTTAGGCGTGCCGAACAACCCAAAGACGAGATCTTTGCTAGATTATTAGGGTTTAACATGCAAGTAAACATCTTTATACCAATGTGTGAGGGATTACAACCTTTGTAGTCCGCTCCTTCGCTTCATAAGCTTCGAGTAGAAGTCCCTTCGCCGTGATCCATGATCTCCCGGACTCAAGAGAGGCTCCACGACTCGAACGATCCATGCTAACTAGTAGTGTTCCTTTTTTCCGATGATCTACGTCGAAGTTGCTATAACTCAAACTCTCTCACACTAATGAGGTGAACAACCTAATCTAATGGGCTAGATTAGATGAGAATGATGGAGTAGTATTTATGCTATCTTTTTATATCAAATTCTCACAAGAAAACATCACAAAAGGAAAAAATAGTAAGCTTTCTCAAAGCTCAAGAGAGAAGAAGATGATGAAAAATGAGTTAATCCTTTTGTGATGAATAATGAAATGAATATATGAATTAATAATGCAACCATGGTTTAGGATGACAAGGATAACCCTTGTAGAGAATTAACTAGGGCTAAGGTTTGGTTGGGTTAAAGAATGAGTCATGGAAAAATATCAACCATAATATCTAACTCATAACAAAAGGAAAGCTTCTAGAAGGTGCATGAAGCAACTAACCCTAATCAAACCCTAATCTTGTTTAATCTCCACAAAACATGTTTCATTATTAATCATATCATGTTACAATAATATATATTACATATATATTATATATTTGTAACAAAAGAAAATAATACAATTAAAATATATCGCATATATATCAATGTATTCCCCGGTGAGAAAATGAAATAAAAAAGCGAGCCAATATTAGATAAAGTAATACAATATATCATATATATTATTATACATTGAATCATCGAATCAACACTTGATCCAACAATCCGGCTAAATCGAATATAACCGACTAATATATCATGTACCGATTCATCGAATCAACACTTGATCCAATGACCCGGTTCATATCTAAATATCGCGAGAATATAATACGGTATCTCATATCGCATTATCCTCGGTCCTGCACATATCTCATATGTGCCTCTACTCCGTTTTGCCTGATCCAAGAAACCTCTGTGTAGGACTCTAAAGAATCGTCAATACGCCGGTAGCAGGTGATGATCATATCAAACACCCACAAGCTGCAAGCGGTCAGCTAAACGTAACAGCCACCCAGGTATTGAGCGATCAGAAGATCAACAAGCTAGCCTGCACGTTCTCCTGTGAATCTAATCAATAACACTCCCGTACAGTCCGGTCTCTTCGTCTGATATGTCGCATATCAAGTCTAGGGGTGGTATACGTCAGACCCCAGTAACCGATAAGTCGTGTCGATGTGAGGCTCATAACAGGTCGAGAAACTACTGGTAACACTTACTAGTAAATCTCTATATCAGCCCTGGCCAGGGACTTCCAGTTATAGCCAATCGAACACAGCACAACATCAACTCCCTATACCGGTAGAGACGAATCCCCTCCTATCGCTCATTTCCTCCATGTGATTCAGGACTGCACCCAAAAGCCACCGTTTTGCACGCCCTCTTGGACGTGGTAAGGTGAAAATCAAAGCACAGTAGGAATCACACAAGGCTCTATGACGATCTCGGGTCTACAGACTACCCTGTGCCAGTGTCACCGGAGAACTGCCATCTGACATGTGGTATATCACCATCTGGGAGTTCTCGGCGAGTCCGTTCAGTGTACCCAGTCTCCACTGAGCACCCGTACACCATCCTTGATGTCAAACACCGATGAATATAGGATCATCCATCGCCCATCATATGGGTCAAGATGCGTATACGCTAGTCTACTCTGGTGTATCGTTGCCCTGTCTCGACACACCCTCGACTAGGAACAGTTATAGGATGTACTCATCAACTACCATAGCCCCACTAGTATGATCTCATCATAGTCCCAGTAATCGAGTACAGATCCTATGGTCTTTATCAACATGTGAGAGTAAGACAGTAAACCAATACAAGTCAACATGTTAAGATAAAGTGAAACCAAATAGTATACTATCATGACGAGCAAGAAAGTCCTCACTATATATATCCAAGCATTCATTATAATATACATCATATGTACAACAATGGCTTCTACGGCATATACATAACTAACATGGCCATCTCCATGTCTTTGTTTCTGAGCGGCTTTTGGAGCTCTTAGAGAAGTTGCTTCTCTGCGATCTTGGGATGGAAGATTGGATCCCCTTCGCTTTCCGAGCCCAACTCCTCATGAACTGAGAGATCTCTCTGCTTATCAGCCTTGCTGGAAGGGTTTTCATTACTTTCTAGAGGAGGCTGGTCTTGGAAAGTGGCAGCCACCTTCATGCCAAATTGGATTTGAGATGTGGTGGCCTTATCCTTGCTCTTGCTGCGCGTGCCCACCATGTAGACAGTGTGGACCACATATCCGGCCGTCTTTTTATCTTTGGTGGGGTAACCCTGTTCTTGGAACCTCATGAATTTCAGCCTAGCATGTGCCCTAGCCCACTTGTTGGATCTATATCTGAGCCTTTTCTATCTTAGATTCCTGATTTTGAGGGCTTAACGGGCATCCATCATCAAGGAAGCCATCGTGAGTCGATTGACAGGGAGCTTAGAGAAGATACCCGATCGAGCAGTTGTCAAGGGCACAGCTGGAGCTTGCTCGAGACGCCTTATTGCTCTATTGGTGTTGATGGTCTTACCCCCGGCTGGAGCTAAAGAAAGTCATTCAAACACCGACTTGCGTTTAGGTTGGGGCGCCTTTTAGACCACCACATTTAGCCACTTGCCTTTCGAGGCCGGTTTGTCTGTCACCAGAGCATGAGGTGCTGAGATGGTGTTAGCTGGCACGAACAGAATAGAGCCGAATGGTAGCAGCGGCTCCTCCTATTGTCGCTCGAGACTGGCCGGGAGGACCGTCCCGGCATCCATCTTCATCGTATAGGAGATGGGAGTTGTGCTGAGAGCTGAGATTGTCCTTAGAGACATTTTGTTGCATCCGAAAATTGCAATTGGAAAGTCGTTAACCTGCAAATAGAAGCATGATTTCAGTACAGACAATCAATGGATATGTTGATTGAGTTTTCATGGATATTTATCCCGAAATATGGGAGAAGAGATCCGTCCCACCGGGCGTGCCAGAATCTGTAAGGTGTTTTTCGTAACCTCATTAAGATGGAAATACACATCGCTTGTCAGGCATACTCCAGATTCACCCTGC
This sequence comes from Agapanthus africanus, assembly GCA_030015575.1. Taxonomy (NCBI): domain Eukaryota; kingdom Viridiplantae; phylum Streptophyta; class Magnoliopsida; order Asparagales; family Amaryllidaceae; genus Agapanthus; species Agapanthus africanus. Next base: position 315,001,128 of record CM057346.1, on the reverse strand, counting down.
CTAGGGTTGGCGGGCGTTTATTGATTTTGGGGCTCCGAATCTCCGGCAGCCGCGGACTAAACTGTCGTTAATTACCACTCGCCTTTGGAGCGAAGGAACCTCTGATTGACGGGTCAAACTGGTCATTCGAACTCAATGTGCAGTGTGCGTGTGTTGTGCAGTGATGGGTTTTGGATATATTGGGTGTAGGGTTACCTAGTATGACAGCAAGGTTTCGGGAGGCATCGCCCATGTCAATTTCAAAAATTTGCCGTACTAAAGTACCCTAACCCAAGAATCTTAACCAGAGAATTATACGAATCAAGCATGCAAACAACTTTACATCTAAGTTTATGAGGAATACAACCTTTGTAGGCCGTTCCTTCACTTCCAAAGATCCATGTAGTAGTCCCTTCGCTCAAAGTAGTGAACACCCGAACTTTTGTAATGGTTCACATGAAGAAATGAACATGCTTCCTCGAAGTCTACGAGGCCGAAGACGTACGTCGAGAAGACTCAAGCTCATTCTACCTCTTCACTAATGGTAAATTAGTGAAGCAAACACCATCCTAAACTAAATGGCTAATATAGTAAAGGATGATGAAGTAGGAATTTTGCTCAATTTAGATTTATTTTTCTCACATTATTTCTTCGCTTTGAGAAAAGCGAGCAAGCTTTCTCTAGACGATGAAGAAGGTGATGTGTAGATGAGAATGAATCTCATGAGGTAAGAATAGCAACCATGGATGAGTTAGTGTCATACACTAACTCATGTAGAGAATCAACCATGGCTAACAATAATGGTTAGGTTAATAAACATCTGCAAGTAAAACAAAATTAGTGGACTTGGTCAATGGTTCAACAAGCTTCTATAAGCTTGAACCATGTGACTAATTTCCAACAAATTTTGATTAACTTTAAATAAATTAAACCTAACATTAACATAAGCATGGTGTGAGTCTCATACACCCATGTAGCATGTGGCATCAATCATGACACAAATAATGTACATTAATATATATATCACATATATACTAAGTGTACACAAGTGAGAAAAAGAAATGTTTAAGTGATCTAATATTAGTTAATGTAAATTAATATATCACATATATAAGTATACATTAAATTACTAAATCAACACTTGATTTAATAATCCGGCTATATCACATACAACCGACTAATATAAAATGTATCCACTTATCGAATCAACACTTGATTCGATAACCCGGTAATATCTCATATAACCGACCGATATCACCTATCGTGAGAATAGAATACGGTATCACATACGGATAATAATCTCGATCCTGCACATATCACATATGTGCTCCTCCTTCATTTCTCATGAACCAGGAAACCTCAGTGTAGGACTCTAAAGACTCGTCAATACGCCGGCAGTAGGTGATGGTCATATCAAACACCCACAAGCCGTAAGCGGTCTGCTAAACGTAACGGCCACCCTGGTATTGAGCGATCAGAAGATCAACAAGCAAGTCTGTTCATACTCCTGCGAATCCAATCAGTAACACTACCGTACAGTCCAGTCTCTTAGTCAGATATGTCGCATATCACAGCCTGGGAGTGGTATAACGTCAGACCCCAATAGACTGATAAGTCATGCCAATGCAAGGGCCTTAACGGTTCAAGAAACTACTGATAATACTTACTAGTAGATCTCAGCAACCCTGGCCAGGGATTTCCTGTTATGGCCAATCACGCATAGCACAACATCAACCCCCAATACCGGGAGAGTCGAGATCCCCTCCTATTGCTCATTCCCTCCATGTGACTCGGGACTATACCCAAAAGCCACCGTTTTGCATGATCTCTTGAACGTGGTATGGTAGAAATCAAAGTACAGTGGGAATCACACAAGACTCTATGACGATCTCGGGTCGACAGACTAACCTGTACCAGTGTCACCAGAGAACTGCTATCGACGATAGGTATAATACCATCTAGGAGTTCTCGGCGAGTCCGTTCAGTGTACCCAGTATCTGTAAGTCGACGTTAGACACCCCACGAGTTGCGGGGAGGAGGAATAGGTAAAACAATCATTTTGTTTAAAACGAACATCGACTAACTTATGGATCTTTGCCAAACCCTAACTAACAACATCATAGGAGGGATTAGCTACTATGAAAGAAGATTATACCTAATGAACCAAGTCCTTCTTTTTCTCGATGACCAACTCCTCATCGGCCTCCTCTTTGTGATAGAAGATCCACCCGAGAGCTACTTCTCCAAGCTTGACCTCTAACTTGAGGTAACTAGGTTACTAAAAGTGCTAATCAAAGCAACCTAGGGGATATAGAGTGGGATTAGGGATCAATTAGTCTTACTAACCCTTGATCTCAACACATGAGAGGTTAGGGTTAGGATTTGAAGAGAGAGAGCTTGAGGGGATAGAATGTGATAATAATTATGAAATGGAATTAACTCATTTGTGTATATATATGAAGCATAAGATATTTTGCACAAAAATCTCTTTGCATAAATATTTTCATGCTTCATTTAATACATAATGAATCATCAAGTGAGTCATTAAAAACATTTAATGCATCATTAACTCTCTTGATGAATTATCTCCATGAGTCACAAAACCATTTAATTCATATGCCATATAAGCCCTCTACCTCATCAACCTTCTAGAAGCTTCTCGAGTAATTACGAGAATGCCCCTCCTATCAGTGAAAACACGGAAATACTGAGACTGTATAAATCCAATAATCCAATACAATAATCTGGCTTAAACCAAAGCTTGCTAGTAAAAACTGTCCGAATATCGTACGTGCATAAATGCACATGCGTGTCTGAACCCTGTCGTAAAACCATACGACATCTATATCGTTTTGCCTGAAGCAGGGAAACTCTCTGTGTGGTACTCTAAAGACTACTATGCTGGCAGTGGGTTTAACCACAGACCGCAAGCGGCACTAGCTGTACGTAAAGGTCCCCAGGTAGATGTCGATAAGAAGGCCGATGAGGAAACCCATCCAAACTCCTACTGAGCCTGATGTGACAATCTCTGTAAAGTCTGGTCTGTTCGTCTAGGACTATCGCATATCGAGCCTGGGGGCGGCAAGCGTCAGTCCCCTAAAGGCGGTATAAGTCGTGTCGGAGTGAAGCCCATTACACCTTGAGAAACTACTGGAAAACCTACCAGTAAATCTCTCTTGCCCTGGCCAGGGACTTTGCGTAATGGCTCTCCAGACATAGCGCGATATCAACTCCTAATACCGGGAGAGACGAATCCTGTCTAACTGCCACTGCCTCTAAGTGCTTCGGGACTGCACCCAACTGCTACCTATTTGCACGACTCCTTCGTGCCGTGGTAGGGTAGCAATCTAAGAACAGTGGGAACACACTCGAGGCGAAGCAGCAGTGTCAAGTCTGCGGACTATGCTGTACTCATGTCACCTGGGAACTGTTAACTGACGACGGGTATAATACCAACCAATAGTTCCCTGCGAGTCATGTCCGATGTACTCGTAACCCAAAGAGAACCTGTATACTATCTCCAGTACGACGTACTGATGGCTGTGGGACAGACCATCTCCCCAACTGGGATGAGAAGCGTACACACTAGTCTACTGCGGAGTATCGATGCCCTGTCTCGATAATCCAACGACTAGGGACCTGAAAAAGGATGTGCTTGTAAACTAAACAGCTGCCACTCGTGTGACTGCCATCACAACGCTGGTAGTTAAGCAAGATCCTAAGGGCTCTATCAATACGTACACACATATTAAGATTGATATAAACCAAGTAGCATACTACCCTGTTTAGCAAGACTGTTAATAAACTGTGAAGATCCCAAGCTTCCATTAAGTAATATACAAGCTAGTATGATACAATAATGGCCCCTAGGGCATATACACTAACAATCTCCCACTTGCACTAGGGCCATGTACTAGCGTATCGAAGACCGATCATCTCGAGTAGCCTCTCGAACTGAATCTGAGGTAAGGCCTTTGTGATTGGATCAGCAGTGTTCTCCTCTGTAGCAACTCTCCGGACCTCGATCTCCCGGCGATCTATGATCTCCATGATCAGGTGATACCGCCTTAAGATGTGTCTAGACTTCTGATGGGACCTGGGTTCCTTCGCTAAAGCTATAGCACCGTTGTTGTCGCAATACAGCGGTATTGGATCAACAATGGTAGGAACCACCTGAAGTTCTGTGAGGAACATCTTCATCCAGACCGCTTCTTTTGCAAAATCGCAAGCAGAAATATACTCCTCTTCCATCGTCGAGTCAGCAACGGTGTCCTGCTTGGAACTCTTCTAGCACACCGCCCCTCCATTGAGGGTAAAGACATAACCTGACATGGACTTGGAGTAATCCTTGTCACTCTGGAAGCTGGAATCAGCAAAGGCCTCGATCTTGAGGTCTTTTCCGCCGTAAACCAAGAACATATCCTTAGTCCTTCTCAGGTACTTTAGAATGCTCTTTACTGCTATCCAGCGCTTCTCCCCTGGATCTCACTGATACCTGCTTACCACGCTCAGTGCGTATGCTACATCTGGTCTAGTGCATAAGATCGCATACATTATAAAGCCTACCGCAGAAGCGTAGGGTATAAAAGACATGCGATCCCTTTCCAAATCATTCTTGGGAGACATTTCTTTGGATAGGGTGATTCCGTGACAAGCCGGTAAATTTCCGTGCTTAGAATCATCCATACTGAATCTTTTCAGTATAGTGTTGATATACCTGGACAGCGACAGTCCCAACATCCTCTTGGATCTATCACGATAGATCCGGATCCCCAGAATGTAAGAGGCATCACCCAGGTCTTTCATGGAGAACCTGTATGACAAGAATCCTTTGACAGATTGTAGCATAGGAATGTCATTTCCTATCAATAGAATGTCATCCACGTACAAGACGAGGAATACGACAGTTCGTGCTACAATTTTACTATATATACATGGTTCATCTGGATTTTTGATAAAGTCATATTCTTTGACCGCTTCATCAAAATAGATGTTCCAACTCCGCGATGCCTACTTCAGTCCATAAATGGACTTAAGCAACTTGCACTCTTTCCCGCTGCTCCCACTCTGATTGAAACCTTCTGGCTGATCCATATAGACGCACTCTTCCAAATTACCATTTAGAAAAGCCGTCTTTACGTCCATCTGCCAGATCTCATAATCATGGAAGGCGGCAATAGCAAGAAGGACCCGAATGGATTTGAGCATAGCCACTGGAGAAAATGTTTCGTCATAGTCCAAACCAGGTCTTTGACGAAAACCCTTTGCAACAAGTCTAGCCTTATAGGTTTCCACCTGTCCATCTACACCAATATTTTTCTTGATGATCCATTTGCACCCTATGGGTTTTACCACATCTGGAGCAAAGTCCAAAGTCCATACATTTTTGGTGTACATGGACTCCATCTCGGTCCGCATTGCATCCAGCCATCGTACCGAGTCACCGCTCTGGATAGCCTGCTGGAAGCTAGTAGGTTCATCATCATCAATGACGCAATCCTCTCTATCCCCTTCTATGAGAAAACCGTAGTATCTCTCAGGCGGATGAGACGGCCTACTACTCCTGCGGAAGGGTGCAGGAATGTCCTGTTCTTCTTGAACTACTGGTTCTACCAAACTTTCAGTAGTAGTTTGTGGTTCTGGAATTTCTTCCAGTTCTATTGCGCTCCTACTTGTTTCCTTTTCTAAAAACTGCTGTTCTAGAAAATGGGCATTACGAGAAACAAAAACCTTTTGTTCCTCTGCGTAATAGAAGTAGTACCCCTTGGAGTTCTTTGGATATCCTACAAACTTACACTGCACTGATCGTGCCTCGAGTTTGTCCGCATGCTGCTTCTTTACAAAAGCCGGACATCCCCATATCTTCAGATACTGAAGATAGGGTTTCTTTCTACTCCACATCTGATATGGCGTGGTAGGCACAGTCTTGGTAGGAGCCCTGCTCAAAAGATATGCTGCTGATTCTAGCGCATAACCCCAGAAAGATCGCGGTAACTCAGCATTACTCATCATGGAACTTACGATATCCAATAGGTTTCGATTCCGTCTCTTCGATACACCGTTATTCTGTGGAGTGTATGGAGGAGTAAGCTGAGAGAGAATTCCTTTCTCTTTTAGGTAACCTAGGAACTCGGCACTTAAGTATTCACCACCTCGATCAGATCTCAGTGTCTTGATACTTTTGCCGGTTTGGTTTTCTACTTCATTCTTATATTCTTGGAATTTCTCAAAGCAACAAACAACTCGCCTACTGGAGTAATAACGACAAGCGGCCGATCTAATAAGGAAGACTCACGGCCCAATCTCGGTGCAAAGTATGTGGATGCTTAAGAATGTGTGGAGCCTGGATAAAATAATACCCGTGCATCAAAAGAACATACTGACAGAGTACCTGTCACGACGGCATTGGATGCCTGCGCATCCTGAGGAGTCAACGCGAACACTTGGGCCTGTCAACAACTAATAGCTGGCTGTCCTCTGCCTCTACCTCGGCCTCTGCCTCTGCCTCTGTCGCCTCGTCGTCTCTGAACAGGACCTCCACGCCTACGACCTCTAGGAGCATCTACCTGGCGTGGAGCCCCATCAGAGGTAGGAAGTAGAGCTCTCTGAGGAGGTGGTGATGGTGGTAAAGTTACATGTGGCACTGTCGCCGCGCCCTGGCGCCCCATGGTGCAGTCTCTGACACGATGGTACTGACTCCCGCACCGAAAACATCCTGGCGACGGCTGCTGGGTCTGCGGATTTGAACCAAATAACTGAACTCGTCTCAATCTTCTGCCGCCACCATCTCCCGGATAGAATCTATGACGGTGTCTACCCATCTGCCGCTGGGCTGGCGTATCAGTACGGATCCTTTTCGGCCCAGAAACGACCGGATTCTCAGAAACGCGCTCCTCCAAAAGTAAGGCCGCATCCATCGCGGCTGCATATGTGTCAAAGTGCTGGGTGCCGATGGCAAGGAATAGCTGTGTGTCAAGCCCTCGCACAAACCTCTTTATCTTCTTCTCTTCAGTGTCTACTAGGTATGGAGCATATAGAGACAACTGAATAAACTGTATGTCACAATCGGACACTGTCATCCCAAGGGTCTTGCACAAAGACTCAAAACTACGGGCTCGAGCATCTCGGACACTCTTCGGAAGAAAACGGGCAAGAAAAGCAGCTGTGAACTCATCCCAGGTAATAGGAGGTAGACCTGCAGCTCGGCCTCTCTCTACGGAATCATACCACGTCTGGGCAAGGCCCTCCAGACGAAAACTCGCGAACTCCACCCATCTATCATCAGAACACCTCAACGAACGGCAAATCCTAGCCATCCTATCAAGAAATGCCTGTGGGTCCTCTGTCACATCCGTGCCGGTAAAAGCTGGAGGTCTCAGCCTCATAAACTCCTGTAGTGCTACGGGGATAGTCGCAGTAGTAGCAGGAGTAACCATCTGGGCACCAGGTACAATCGTGGTCTGTGTGGTGGAAGGAACGTTCTCGGATCTCTGTGCCCGACTGGACTCAACTAAAGATCCTATCATCTGTAACAACTCCTGCATACCGGCCTCTAATCTGGCAATACGGTCGGGTGAAGGCGGATCAATCTGACCCTGAGAGGTAGGCGTATCATCCCGCTCGATCCTCGCCTCAGACGAGCCCGCTCGAAGCTCATCTCTAGCGGCAGCCCGCTGAGCTCTCGTAATCTTTGACGGCATCGATGCTGGAATAAGAAATAGGAGCGATAAGAACATTGCGATTGAATCAAGGGATGAATGGAATCAAGAGGGGAAATACAAGAAATTATGTCCTAAGGTCACTTAGGCGGAGTACCGCATCGTAAGTATGCCGCAGAACATACCCATGCTACGCCACTCTGCTTAAGTCACCTACTCCATCTACCATGGGTCGTCCTACACTCAGAAAGGTAAAACTTACGCTCTGATACCAACTTTGTCACGGCACAAAGGTACGGAACGTGACTGGCACTTAGATTACGAGACGTCTAAAGGCGTAACGTAAACTAAGTCAGCCAAAGCCCAGAAAATCTAAACCAAATTCAACATGAGTGAAGGAAACCATTAATGAAAATGACTTTAAAATCAATTAAGTTGTATTAGCCCCTTTTTAAAAACAACATCAAAAATTTTCGAAAATTTCGGCAGAGTCTCCTTGTAAGTCCATGCTACCTCTCCCGGTACTTTCGGGAATGCGGAATTTGGTAGAAAACGATTTTCTTAAAGATGGTAACATGGACCTAAAACCCGGATCTTGGTTAAACATCTATCTAACAACCTAACTATGAGTTTTAGCTACTCGGTTAGGGGGTTATACCTTGCTTGTCTTGAACTCCTTCGTCTTCAAAGCTCCGATGGTGGTCCGATGGCTTCTTCTCGTCGTCTCCGTACGCCGAAGATAGATCCACCTGAAAGCTCCAACCTTTAGCTCCTTCTTCGTTCTTTGAAGAAACTAGTTCACTTGGTTTGCTAAACCTAGTGAACTAGAATGAGTAGAGAAGAAATAGAATGGGATTTTATCTATGGTTCTTGATTCTCAACTCATGAGACAAGAGAACCATAGATCAAGAGAGGGAGCAAGAGGTTGAGGGTGAGAGCAAGAGGAGAGCTCAAGAACAAGAGAGAGAATGAGCAAGAAAGAATGAGCAACTCTTTTGTCTTTCACCCTCTCATAATCCAAAGTGATCATAACTCATCATATCAAAAAAGTCTTATGTGATGGTTTGAAGCAACCATAAGCTTATCATGTCATGCACTCATTTTACTCAAATGAGCAAGCAAGAAAAAGTCTTTGGCATGAAATGATAACCATGGTCATCATGATGGTCAACTAGTCAAGCCTAGTCAACCGGTCAACAAGTCAACAAAAGTCAACAAGTCACCAAAGTCAACAAGTCCACAAAAGTCAACAAGTCAACAACCATATCACCATAATACTTAATTAATATAATAGTTAATCACATAGCATATTCTCATTAGGGTTGAGCATAAAGTCAGATAGTCAACGGTCAACTGTCAACAACCCTAATGAGAATCCGCTGCCTCTGCCTCCCTGTCAACTGTGCATACACACCCGCATCCGCGTTCCGAGGAACACGAATGCAAACTGGATAAATCCAATCCCATAAGGTACACTAGGATCTGGCTTAAACCAAAGCCCGCTAGTGTAAACTGTCCGGACACTGTACGTGCATAAGTGCACGGATGTGACCGAACCCTGTCGCAAAACCATGCGACCTGTCGCAATACCATGCGACCTCTACTCTTTTGCCTAAAGGCGAAAAGCTTTCTGTGTGGGACTCTAAAGACTCGACACTACGCTGGCAGTGGGTTTAACCACAGACCGCAAGCGGCACTAGCTGTGCGTAACGGTCCCCAGGTAATGCCGACAAGAAGACGGACGAGGCGAAACCCATCTGAACTCCTACTGAGCCTGAGTGTGACATTCTCCGTACAGTCCGGTCTGTTCGTCTGATACATCGCATGGCGGGCCTAGGGGGCGGTAAACGTCAGTCCCCCAATAGCGGTACAAGTCGTGCCGGAGTGAAGCCCAATACACCCTGAGATAACACTGGAAACCTACCAGTATATCTCGTTTGCCCTGGCCAGGGACTACTCGTGTAATGGCTCTCCTAGACACAGCGCGATGTCAACCCCCAATACCGGGAGAGACGAATCCTGTCTAACCGTCACTGCCTCCAAGTGCTTCGGGACTGCACCCAACCACCACCTGTTTGCACGACTCCTTTGAGCCGTGGTAGGGTAGTGATCAAAGTACAGTGGGAACACACTCGAGGCGGAGTGACAGTGTCAAGTCAGCGGACTAAGCTGTACTCATGTCACCTGGGAACTGATAACTGACGATAGGTATAATACCAACTAGTCAGTTCCCGACGAGTCCTGTCCAGTGTACCCGTAACCTAACGAGCACCCGCATACTATCTCAAGTACGACGTACTGACGGCTGTGGGACAGACCGTCTCCCACACTGGGATGAGAAGCGCATGCGCTGGTCTACTCCGGAGTATCGATGCCCTGTCTCGATAGTCCTACGACCAGGGACCTGAATAAGGATGTGCTTATAGATTACCCAGCCCCCACTAGTGTGGCTGCCATCACAACGCTGGTAATCAAGCAAAGATCCTAAGGGCTCCACTAATGCGTATAAGTGATTTACTGAAATAAACACAAGTACACATTGAAGTAGAAACAAACCAAGTAGCATACTACTATTTTGAGCAAGATTGTCAATACAAGGTGAATATCCCAAGCTTCCATTAAGTAATATACATACTAGTATGATACAGTAATGGCCTCTAGGGCATATACACTAACAATCTCCCACTTGCACTAAGGCCATGTACTGGCGTATCGAAGACCTATCATCTCGATCAGCCGCTCGAACTGAGTTTGGGGCAAGGCCTTGGTGAATGGATCTGCAGTGTTATCTTCTGATTTTACACTCTTTACCTCGATCTCCTGGCGATCAATGATCTCCCTGATCAGGTGGAACCGCCTCAAAATGTGCCTGGACTTCTGATGGGACCTTGGTTCCTTCGCTAAAGCTATAGCGCCGTTGTTGTCACAATACAGCGGTATTGGATCAACACTGGTAGGAACCACCTGAAGTTCCGTGAGGAACTTCTTCATCCAGACAGCTTCCTTTGCGGCATCGCAAGCAGCTATGTACTCCGCTTCCATGGTTGAGTCAGCAACGGTTTCCTGCTTGGAACTCTTCCAGCAAACCGCCCCTCCATTGAGGGTAAAGACATAACCCGACATGGACTTGGAGTCATCCTTGTCACTCTGGAAGCTGGAGTCAGCAAAGGCCTCAATCTGGAGGTCTTTTCCGCCATACACCAAGAACATCTCCTTAGTCCTTCTCAGGTACTTGAGAATGTTCTTTACTGCTATCCAGTGTTTCTCCCCTGGGTCTGACTGATACCGGCTTACAACGCTCAATGCGTATGCTACATCTGGTCTGGTACATAACATCGCATACATAATAGAGCCTACCGCTGATGCGTAGGGTATTGATGACATGCGAGCCCTTTCTAAATCAGTCTTGGGAGACATCTCTTTGGAGAGGGTGATTCCGTGACAAGCCGGTAGATTACCGCGCTTGGAATCTTCCATACTGAATCGTTTCAGTATGGTGTCGATGTACCTTGACTGTGAAAGTCCCAACATCCTTTTAGATCTATCACGATAGATCTGGATCCCCAGAATGTAGTTGGCATCGCCCAGGTCCTTCATGGAGAACCTCTGTGACAAGAATCCTTTGACTGACTGTAGCATAGGAATATCATTTCCTATTAGGAGAATGTCATCGACGTACAAGACGAGGAATACCACATTTCTCCCTACAATCTTACTGTAAATGCATGGTTCATCTGGGTTTTTGACAAAGTCGAATTCTTTGACAGTATCATCAAAGCAGATGTTCCAACTCCGCGATGCCTGCTTAAGTCCATAGATGGACTTGAGCAACTTGCACACTTTACCGCTGCTCCCACTCTGATTGAATCCCTCTGGCTGATCCATATAGACGCACTCTTCTAAATTTCCATTTAGGAAAGCCGTCTTAACGTCCATCTGCCAGATCTCATAATCGTGGAAGGCAGCAATGGCAAGAAGGATCCGAATGGATTTAAGCATGGCTACCGGAGAAAAAGTCTCGTCATAGTCCAAACCAGGTCTTTGACGAAAACCCTTTGCAACGAGCCTAGCCTTATAGGTTTCAACCTGCCCATCTACACCAATCTTCTTTCTGAAGATCCATTTGCAGCCTACGGGTTTTACCCCTTCTGGAGCAAAGTCCAAAGTCCAAACTTTGTTGGTGTACATGGACTCCATCTCGGTCCGCATTGCATCCAGCCATTTTACCGAGTCACCGCTCTGAATGGCTTGCTGGAAGCTAGTAGGCTCATCATAATCTATGATGCAATCCTCTCTATCCCCGTCTACGAGAAAACCGTAGTATCTCTCGGGCGGATGAGACTGTCTACAACTCCTGCGGAGCGGCGTAGGAATGTCCGGTTCCCCTGAACCTTCTGGTTCTACTAAGGTTTCAGTAATAGCTTATGGTTCTGGAATTTCTTCCAGTTCTATTGCGCTCCCACTTATCTGATTTTCTAAAAACTCAGTTTCCAAGAAGCGGGCATGACGAGAAACAAGGACTTTTTGCTCCTCTGCGTAATAGAAAAGATACCCCTTGGAGTTCTTTGGGTATCCCACAAACTTGCACTGTACTGAGCGTGCCTCGAGCTTGTCCGCATGCTGCTTTTTTACAAAAGCCGGACATCCCCATGTCTTAAAGGATTTAAGACAGGGTTTCTTCCCACTCCACATCTGGTATGGTGTGGTAGGCACTGTCTTAGTAGGAACTTGGTTCAAGAGATGTGCAGCTGTTTCCAGTGCATAACCCCAGAAAGATCGCGGTAACTCGGCCTTACTCATCATGGAACGAACCATATCTAGTAGGGTTCGATTCCTTCTTTCCGATACACCGTTGTGTTGTGGTGTGTATGGAGGAGTACGCTGAGAGAGAATTCCATTCTCTTTTAAGTAGTCCAGAAACTCGGCACTCAAGTATTCACCACCTCGATCCGATCTTAGGATCTTGATACTTTTGCCTGTTTGTTTTTCTACTTCATTCTTATATTCTCGAAATTTCTCAAAGGCCTCGGATTTGTGCTTCATTAAGAAGACATGTCCAAACCTAGAGAAATCATCTGTGAAAGTAATGAAGTATGAATAACCGCTTCGCGCATGTGTAGACATTGGACCACACACGTCACTGTGTATAAGTCCCAAGAGCTCGCTCGCTCTTACTCCGTGTCCAGTGAACGGAGTCTTTGTCATCTTTCCCATGAGACAAGATTCACAAGTGGCATAAGACTGGTACTCGAACGGATCCAAGTATCCTTCTTTATGTAACTTAGTCAACCGTTTCTCATTGATGTGACCCAGTCTACAATGCCATAAGAAAGCCTGATTTAATTCTGGAGACTTTCTTTTAAGTGTGTTCTGGACACTGAATATCTGAGCTTGATTCAATACGTATATACCGTTATTTAATGTACCTGACCCAATCAGTGCTTGATTTAGGTGGATGTTTACTACATCGCTTACAAAAGCAAAATCATATCCTTCCTTAGAAAGTAAGGATACAGATATGATATTGCAAGTCGCACCTGGTACATACAAACAGTCACGCAGAATCAATATCTGCCCAGTTGTCAGTCCTAGGTGATATTCCCCTACGGATACAGCATCCATGCTCATTCCGTTAGCAACCCTGAGAGTCATATCACCTTTCCTGATAACCCTACGGTTTCTCAGACCCTGTAACGAATTACAGATGTGAGATCCTGATCCGGTATCCAATACCCAGGAAGTAGGGTTAACTGACAAACAGTTCTCAATTACAAACACACTCGAAGCCGAAGCCACAACATGCTTCGAATTCTGGCTACTGGCTTTACAAGCCCTGCAATCTCTCTGCCATAGTTCATTCCCGTTACAATAGGAACGTCCCTCTTTAATCATATCCAGTCCCGAAACTTTTGCCCTTGTTTTTCCTTTTTCTTCCCTGGTTTCTTTCAGGGTATAAGCAGAGGGCAGGGACTGTAGAATTAGGTCAGTACTTGACCCATTCTCCAACGTGGTCTCCAGGTCCGTGAGCTTAAAATAGCTGGTCTCTGTAAGGACGTTGCCCCCTACAGATGACCCGACAGCCAACCTCGCTTGAAGCAATTCGTTCGAGGTCTCATATCTTGCGATACGAGATTGCTCTCCATATAAAACTTTGTTATGGAGGAAGATAGAAACTGAGTCCATCTTCTCATGCTGCCTCTGGTTTGCACCATTAACTGAGGCTAACACGAGGCACTTGACTTTCGCACAATCCTTTTCCGGTGTCCTGCGGATGTGAACATCCGTGACAGGGGAAACTGGACCTGAGACAGCAGGGATTTGATTAGTTAAGAGGTGTCCCAGCTTGTCATGGGCAATGGACATCTGGACAGACCTTTGCCAGTCATAACAGTCAGGTTCAGTCATATTTTTATCTAGATGTAACCTAGGTGCGGTCACAGGGTCGCTGCAATTAAGAGAGAGAAGAAGAAACACTCAGCATGATGCTCTTGCAAGTTTAGAGTGGTTTTTAGTTTGTCTAAACAGGATGGCTCCCACTGTTTCTCGAATCCCTCCTCAAACCATAAAGGAAGAATTAGTCGGGATCAATCCCACTGCACAATACTTGCTTAACCGTTCAGCCAGGCCGGTGTCGGTACTTCGAGGGAGGTTTTCCAACGCTTTCGCGAAGTTCCTTAATTAAAGAACCTCTTTTCCCTGGGGGCGTAGCCCCGCTAACACCTTTCTAGGCACCTACTAGGTTTATAGCATTGATCGTTTAGTGAGAAATTTCCCGAGGAGTAGCATATACTCACAGTAGGATCGGGATCCAAATATCATCGCGTGAAGAAACTGAAGGAATCCTACCAGAATCATCACACTCCAAATGGTATGCAAATCTAGCAAGTTTCAGTGCTTATGAAACTCCCGATGTATATTTTTGCCCCATGCTCTTATGACCTTGACTAAGGCCAACAAATCATAAGTCACATGTCAAGTTCTACCCGTCGTTGTCCAGGTTAATTTGAATCCACCCGTATATACCCTTGACTAAGGCCAACAAGGTAATACGACTGTCCCAAACCAACGCATTCTATCTATGCAACATATGAATACCCACCAGCTACCAAACACTGTGCCTTGACTAAGGCCAACAAACACAGCTTGAATACTGTTGAATATTCATATGAAACGACGGAGGGCTACGAATGGTTTTGGCGAAACCGTGAACGTAGTGAACTTGATTTAGTCGATGGAACGAGATAGCTTTTAAATGGAGTGGCTCAAACTCCGCATTTTAAAAGTTTGTTTTGAAAAGAACCGAGTGGTTTTTCGAAAATGTTCCAACGACTTATACTTGGTTTATTTTCTTGCATTAGTTCTTTTAATGCATGTTTTGCTTGCATTAGTTCTTTTAATGCGTGATATTCTTGCATTAGTTCTTTTAATGCGTCCCATCATTTAATCCTACCATTGCAGAAAACAACCAAAATATGACGTACGCTTATGCCATTCGCATTCGCCACGGGGCCCCATCATTACCCGTTAGGTTACTTAACTAACGACAGAGCGGGGGCTGGGCTAGCGCGTCTGTAAAACATAAGCAACGCCTAAATATTATCATATATAGATATACTGCAATGATAAACATTTCAGATCACAGATAAATGCATTGGATATACTAGGAATCTGTAATTTGTACGAGCCTGTAACAAAAACAGATTACACGGTCGCGGTGAATAGCCAACACCCCACCCAAGACCCCTACGGGTGCGGCAAACTACCCGCCAAGTACCCGAAGTGTAGCAACCTCCCTCATCTCCATGAGTAGGCCACTCGACACTTCGGCATACCCGGTAGTTTGTGCACCCCCTCCATGGGTCTATCCTAGGAGCAAAAACAGTAAAAAGAAATTATACAATGACGGCTACAACCCCGACCCGGTTGTGCGGCCATACAAATAATTATTACATCAATTTACAAATTTACATGAATTGCAAGAAAAGAAAACTCTCGTCTCACAACCCCCGGCTATTCACCCGCGACAATCCAACATATTTATATACACATTCCAGCACATTACAGATCACAGATTTGTATAACCCCCACTAATCGACATATAGCGATTAGTAGACGTTCAATACAAATATCACATTACAGAAAAACCCGTTAGCTCAAGTCTTTTAGAAGTTCGATCAAAAATACGGATTTTCGGGACCCCAAAATAAAATTTTCGTTCTGGAAAATCTGGGTTGAAAATACATATACTAAAAATCCCAAAATACCCCAATTAGCAAACTGCAAAAAATAAAACCCATGACCGAGTCAACTCGGCCGCGGTTCCGCGGCGGGAGCGTGCTCCCGCCGCGGAACCGCGGCGCTTTGATCGAGTCATGGGCCCAAATTTTTGCAGTTTCTTTAAAAAAGCCTGAGTCGATTTTTGGTGTATATTAAAAAAGTTTTCCAGCACTTTTAAAATCGACAGAAAGTTTAAAATTCCGGGGTTCGTTTCGGGACTTTTTCGTTGATCGATCTTCTAGTTACTTGCTAACATGTTAGATAGAGTTTAACCTGGCTCTGATACCACTGTAAGTCCATGCTACCTCTCCCGGTACTTTCGGGAATGCGGAATTTGGTAGAAAACGATTTTCTTAAAGATGGTAACATGGACCTAAAACCCGGATCTTGGTTAAACATCTATCTAACAACCTAACTATGAGTTTTAGCTACTCGGTTAGGGGGTTATACCTTGCTTGTCTTGAACTCCTTCGTCTTCAAAGCTCCGATGGTGGTCCGATGGCTTCTTCTCGTCGTCTCCGTACGCCGAAGATAGATCCACCTGAAAGCTCCAACCTTTAGCTCCTTCTTCGTTCTTTGAAGAAACTAGTTCACTTGGTTTGCTAAACCTAGTGAACTAGAATGAGTAGAGAAGAAATAGAATGGGATTTTATCTATGGTTCTTGATTCTCAACTCATGAGACAAGAGAACCATAGATCAAGAGAGGGAGCAAGAGGTTGAGGGTGAGAGCAAGAGGAGAGCTCAAGAACAAGAGAGAGAATGAGCAAGAAAGAATGAGCAACTCTTTTGTCTTTCACCCTCTCATAATCCAAAGTGATCATAACTCATCATATCAAAAAAGTCTTATGTGATGGTTTGAAGCAACCATAAGCTTATCATGTCATGCACTCATTTTACTCAAATGAGCAAGCAAGAAAAAGTCTTTGGCATGAAATGATAACCATGGTCATCATGATGGTCAACTAGTCAAGCCTAGTCAACCGGTCAACAAGTCAACAAAAGTCAACAAGTCACCAAAGTCAACAAGTCCACAAAAGTCAACAAGTCAACAACCATATCACCATAATACTTAATTAATATAATAGTTAATCACATAGCATATTCTCATTAGGGTTGAGCATAAAGTCAGATAGTCAACGGTCAACTGTCAACAACCCTAATGAGAATCCGCTGCCTCTGCCTCCCTGTCAACTGTGCATACACACCCGCATCCGCGTTCCGAGGAACACGAATGCAAACTGGATAAATCCAATCCCATAAGGTACACTAGGATCTGGCTTAAACCAAAGCCCGCTAGTGTAAACTGTCCGGACACTGTACGTGCATAAGTGCACGGATGTGACCGAACCCTGTCGCAAAACCATGCGACCTGTCGCAATACCATGCGACCTCTACTCTTTTGCCTAAAGGCGAAAAGCTTTCTGTGTGGGACTCTAAAGACTCGACACTACGCTGGCAGTGGGTTTAACCACAGACCGCAAGCGGCACTAGCTGTGCGTAACGGTCCCCAGGTAATGCCGACAAGAAGACGGACGAGGCGAAACCCATCTGAACTCCTACTGAGCCTGAGTGTGACATTCTCCGTACAGTCCGGTCTGTTCGTCTGATACATCGCATGGCGGGCCTAGGGGGCGGTAAACGTCAGTCCCCCAATAGCGGTACAAGTCGTGCCGGAGTGAAGCCCAATACACCCTGAGATAACACTGGAAACCTACCAGTATATCTCGTTTGCCCTGGCCAGGGACTACTCGTGTAATGGCTCTCCTAGACACAGCGCGATGTCAACCCCCAATACCGGGAGAGACGAATCCTGTCTAACCGTCACTGCCTCCAAGTGCTTCGGGACTGCACCCAACCACCACCTGTTTGCACGACTCCTTTGAGCCGTGGTAGGGTAGTGATCAAAGTACAGTGGGAACACACTCGAGGCGGAGTGACAGTGTCAAGTCAGCGGACTAAGCTGTACTCATGTCACCTGGGAACTGATAACTGACGATAGGTATAATACCAACTAGTCAGTTCCCGACGAGTCCTGTCCAGTGTACCCGTAACCTAACGAGCACCCGCATACTATCTCAAGTACAACGTACTGACGGCTGTGGAACAGACCGTCTCCCACACTGGGATGAGAAGCACATGCGCTGGTCTACTCCGGAGTATCGATGCCCTGTCTCGATAGTCCTGCGACCAGGGACCTGAATAAGGATGTGCTTATAGATTACCCAGCCCCCACTAGTGTGACTGCCATCACAACGCTGGTAATCAAGCAAAGATCCTAAGGGCTCCACTAATGCGTATAAGTGATATACTGAAATAAACACAAGTACACATTGAAGTAGAAACAAACCAAGTAGCATACTACTATTTTGAGCAAGATTGTCAATACAAGGCGAATATCCCAAGCTTCCATTAAGTAATATACATACTAGTATGATACAGTAATGGCCTCTAGGGCATATACACTAACACTCCTTTGTAAATACTGGCCCCCAAAATGGGTACAACAAGATATATAACCTGTAATGAATAAATGACATCCCCAAGAGGGAGCTAGCTCTTCGCCCAAGGCGGATCACAACCACACGCAATATATATGCAATATCAAGCAAATAAGCATAAAGAAACATAAAAAATAAAGAAAACACAATATCGTCTCAAGTGAGCACGACCCCAGAGAAACCACATATACACAAATCTCTCAGTCTCATCACTAGGTCGCATATGAAAATAAAAAGTGGTAGATGGAGAATACTAGATACAATGATAGTACAAAAAGAGATAAAGTGTCTTCGCAACCCACCTACGAGCAATGTCGCGAGCCTGAGCTAAAGAAGCCAATGATAAGATAAGCCCGCAGCTACAAGGCTGACGGGTCTGACCTGCTAGACACTGTGGCACAACGGGGGTGAGTTGCCAGCTCGTGAGTAGAATATAACATCTAGTAAGGCTATCGTAAGAATGCACGCAAATGTGTCACAACATGTATGTCTAGATGTGATGTAATGCCACTAGTATGTATGCACATGTATGCAACATCAATACGAAATCTTTAAGTGTTTAAAATGCTATAAGCTCTACATTCTTAACTTAGAAAAAGAATATTTGTGCAATAGCTAAAGTACCATCAATAAAATCATCTGAAAACCGTGTCAAGCATTGACACCAAATATGAAAATATATCTGTCTCAATGTCTCACTATATCAATGTCTCAATACATCGGGCTCCGTCAGTCCGGATCTGCCCATATCCAAATCTCACGACAACGGTCGGTATCCTCCGGATATCCGCCATGCCAGACATCACCGGTAGGTAGTCTTCCCCTGCCAGGCTCATCATCAACAACTCGATCTTCTTACCCCGGGGTACCATACCGGGCCCACCATGTACCCGAGACGGTTCATCTACTCCTCGAATTGGGTCTCGAAATCCAACAGAAAGTATGAAACTCATGGTGGACGACACATACATCACGAGAAAACTGCAACTTTATTTTAAATATGATGATAATAAGTTTTTGTTAAATTCTTGCGGTTTCCCCAAAATCCAGAAATCTCATCAATACTGAAATCCTCAAGAAAATCATAATACCCGACATGTTGTATATGATAAATGGTTATGATGTCATAGGTATACAATGTGATTTATGGCTAGGAATCTATATAATTATGATGATGAAGTGAGGTATATATATATGCTATGCAATTCAATGTATCATATACGATGCAAGTGTTGATACTGAACTAAGCAGGTTCTATCATGCTCGTGGCATGGCAATTACCAAAGGCGTGTGTGTCAC
This sequence comes from Agapanthus africanus, assembly GCA_030015575.1. NCBI lineage: Eukaryota > Viridiplantae > Streptophyta > Magnoliopsida > Asparagales > Amaryllidaceae > Agapanthus > Agapanthus africanus. The sequence goes on along the minus strand of CM057346.1, from coordinate 314,981,416 downwards.
ATGAATAGTGCGCATGCAACATGAGCCAATGGTAATGGTGTATGTGTCCTAAGGGGTGATATCACATATAAGTATATAGATATCCATGCTATACCAGCAGACAAATAACTAGAAGGGTATGCATATGAAAGAGATGGTTAACTAACTAACTACTCATATAGTTTGCAAGTACTAAAGTGATCCTAACTATGGGACGCCTCACTCCATCCAGACGATTTCCCCATAGATGTATACATTTACTCACCCGGACGCCTCGCTAATCTGATCCAACCACCGATTTGCTTTTGCGCGCCGCGTTCGATGTTTCCGCAATCAATCCTAAATTTGAATAACATACAATATAGGATTAAATATCATGGAATAACGTAAGTCACAATATGAAAAGATCAACGCCCACAAGTTAGGCACAACGTGCACTCGGTGCGCAAAAAACACACGAAAATCACTAAAAGCTTAACTAAAATCGTCGTTTCGGGGGCAACCGTCAAAACTAAAACCCGACTAAACCAAACTCCGCCTTCACACACCCTACAAGTCATAGTAGATGCTAATAGTATCGACAATATATCGCAATTAATTCACCTCCTAAGAATTTAGAAAACCTACTAAGCATTCGCATATAAATTTCGATGCAAACCTCGCGAATTAGCGATATAGCGATCGCAACATCGCACAAACATCCAAATCAAACTACTAGATGGCCACAAAACTAATTATAACCCACTTACAAAGCTTCAAACCCTAATTAAAATTCCAAACCTTTACTAGAATTTCCTAAAAAAGAAATTATAATCAAATTAAAACTTTAAGAATCTAAATTAGCATAATTAAACTAACAATTTAACAACTAGATTAAAATTATACCTCCCAAGTGTTGATCCCCTTGCACTTAGCCTCAAAAGTTGCCTCTTTTCTCTCTTTTTAAACCAATTAGGGTTTAGGAAGAGGTGGAATAGGATTTAGGTTAGAATTTATGAAGGAATTTGTGAATTTTTGTGGATTTTTGGTTGATTTTTACATGAATTTTGAAGCAAGACAATGGTGGAAAATGGGGGGGGGGTTTCCTGCAGTGAGCTCGGCCTGAGGGTGATGGGGGAGGTGTGAGTGAGATTGTGTAGAAAATTCTACACAAAAAGCATCTTCTAAGCTCATTTAATGCATATCACATCAAGTTTTACACAAAAACCCAATTTTTAATTCATTTTTGCTTTAATTTTTAAATCATAGAACTAAGTGTTAGTTATATGTATGCCCTAGAGGCCATTACTGTACATTAGATGTATATTGTAGTGGATGCTGGGACATATATATGTAGGACTTTCTTGCTCGACATGATAGTACGCTATCTGGTTGCTCTTTGTCTTAACATGTATACTTTCTGTCTCTCTGATTACATGTTGATAAAGCCCTTAGGATGAGTACTCGACTTCCAGGACTATGATGCAGATCATACTAGTGGGGCAAGGGTAGTCAATGAGTACATCCTTCATTGTTCCTAGTCGTGGGAATATCGAGACGGGGCATCGATATTCCAGAGTAGACTAGCGTGTATCTTCTCGACCCATGTGATGGGCGATGGATGATCCCATATCCATTGGTGTTTGACATCAGAGATGGTATACGGGTGCTCAGTGGAGACTGGGTACACTGAACGGACTCGCCGAGAACTCCCAGATGGTATTATACCCCACGTCAGATGGCAGTTCTCTGGTGACACTGGTACAGCTTAGTCTGTTGACCCGAGATCGTCATAGAGTCTTGTGTGTCTCCCACTGTGCTTTGATTTCCACCATACCACGGCTCTACTGAGTCGTGCAAACAGGTGGTTTTTGGATACAGTCCCGATTCACATGGAGGCAATGAGCGATAGGAGGGGATTCGTCTCTCCCGGTATTGGGGGTTGATGTTGCGCTATGCTCGACTGGCCATAACAGGAAATCCCTGGCCAGGGTTGCAGTGATATACTGGTAAGAGTTATCAGTAGTTTCACGAATGTTATCGACCTCAAGTCGGCATGACTTATCGAGCTACTGGGGTCTGACGTTTACCACCCCTAGGCGAGATATGTGACATATCAGACGAACAGACCGGACTGTACGGTAAGTGTTACTGGTTGGATTCACAGGAGTGTGAGCAGGCTTGCTCGTCGATCTTCTGATTGCTCAATACCCGGGTTGCCGATACGTTTAGCAGACCGCTTGCGGCTTGTGGGTGTTTGATATGATCATCACCTGCTGCCGGCGTATTGACGAGTCTTTAGAGTCCTACACAAAGGTTTCCTGGCTCAAGAGAAACGAAATAGGAGCGCATATGAGATATGTGCAGGACCGAGAATAATGCGTGTATGTGATACCGTATTTCATTCTCGCGATGAATGTGTCGAATGGTTGTATGCGATATAACCTAGTTATCGAATCAAGGATTGACTCGATAAGCCGATACATAGGATTCTAGTCGGTTATATGTAATATGACCGGATCGTTAAATCAAATGTTGATTTAATGATTTAATGTAGAATTATATATTTGATATATTACTTTGCATTAACTAGTATTGGTTCACTTTAAATGGATTTACTCACTTGAAATGCACATTGTATATGTGATATATTTTATGCACATGATTGTATCATGTTTGATGATACATTCTAGCATGGGTTTGTGTAAAGAATTAAACCATGGTTAGTTAATGATTAGGGTTTCTTTTCATTCACTTATTCATTTATCTATTTATTTATTTTATTTATTTCATTTGAAAAGATAAAGAGAAAAGAATGGTTGCTAGTTTTGTTTTTTCCATGAAGCTTCTTGAAGTTTTGAACAAGTCCACCATTCTTGTCTCTTCTCTAACCCTAACCACTCATCTAACCTTAGTTAAATCTCTACACTAAACCATGGTTGAAGTCATGATAAGTATTCTTTTTATTTTCCTTTTTAAAATAACTTATCATATCTTCTTCTTCTTCTTCATCTTCAATAAAATGAAGAAGCTTGTCTTCATCAATGGCAAGTTGAGCATATGAGTGAGAAATCCAATTCGAAAGTGAACCCACCTCCTATTTCTTCATCCTCTACCTCTTGCCAAGTAGTATAGGGTGTTTCCTTCACAAGTTTTCAAGGCTTGGTGAAGTTGGAGCTTGATCTTGTGATGCCTCGACGTAGATCATCTTCGGCATCGAACCGACGACCAAGCCCGCCCATTTCTCCGATGAAGCCGATGCTAGAGTCATGGATTTGATTTAGACAGCGGAGGGACCTCATCACGGAGCCTAGGACGTGGAGGACCGGATCTACAAAGGTTGTAGCTTCTTTCCTTTAGTCAAAAGTTGTTAACTTGCATCGCATAGCCTATATATCTAGTTAACGATCCGTATTAGGGTTTGTAGGCACTTGTAAAATTTGAATTAGTCATGTTTGATCACTTGTGAGACTTCATTAGTGTGCCTAGGAACCCTACAGTGGTATCAGAGCCTAGCTAGAGCCTTAGGCGATGCGTAGACGGAGTTAGAAATCCGATCGTACCGAAACCCTAACCCTAATATTGCTCTCTGTACATTTTTGAAATTCGTGGATTTTCGTAAATTAAAAATATGCAGAAAAATCAGCAGGTATTTCTAAGAATTTCTGTGAAGTTCGAGCACCTAAGTCGATAGGAGTGCGGCGGAACCGCGGCAATAGCGTGCCTGTTGCGGCGGTTCCGCGGCAAAAGAGTTCAATCAATCAATTATGCTTTCACAGTAACTCCTAGTTTTTAGTGCTGGTTTTCCTTGGAATTTTTAATTTGAATTCAAGAGTTGAATTTTCTGGGTTGTATTGGGGATTCGGTGTATCGATCGGATTGTCTAATTTTGTCAGTGTGTATTTCCGGGTAGTTTTAGATTATGTTAAAAAGTTCGACCGGATATAAATACTCACTTTTTCCCCTGCCGGGAAATTTCCAATTGTTGGATTTTTCCGTGGTTTAACGATGTTCTAAGTAGTGCAAGTAACGCGATGGTCCCTCTAGAAGACAACAAACCTTAACTCGATTATGTGACCGTCTTGAACTGCCCTTTGAACCTTCGGGTTTGGGGCAGTACGGCGTGCCACATGTGAGGCGTTGGCTTGACCCTTCTACGGCTGGACCGTTGGTACTGAGGCACGAACTGAATGTTTTTAGACTTATTTCATGTGTTGAGCTGTATCGGGAAAACTTGGGTGTTCGATTGTTCGATCGGAAAGTTTAACATTTTCTATTTATCCGGAATGTGATACAATAATTGGAGTTCACAAAGAGTTATGAGATAACTGAATGAATGTTATAAACATAGCAGTTTAGTCTCACTTGATCGGTTGCCACGGAATTTTGATATGATCAAAAGTCCGTCGCAATCACGTAGCGTACGCGGATACTCGCCGGGTAAACTTAATAGACAGCCTCACTCCATTGCCCCGACCAAGTGACTGTAGGAGAACCCCGTCGCCGAAAGCATCCGTTCGGGTGCTCGCGGCAGCGGTGTTCCGCCTTAGTGCACTTCGTCGACGGTATCGGGGGTGCGGCCGCCTACTAAATTTTGCGACGAGCATTCGATCTGAATGTCGGGAATCTCGTTGAATTGCCCGACTTTTATATTGAAAAGTGTTTTCGATTTTGAGACTAGAATGCGGGGTTTATAATTGTTAGGCATGCGATGTCTAAGGAATTCATTTGATTAGGCATGCGATGTCTAAAGAGATTGCGGATTCCAACTGTTGTAGTTTTACACTTTCTTTTCTGTGACCGTAAGTGTAATATGTGATATCGCCGGTTTCGTTGCTATATGTCAACGATAATTGGGATGCACATATTTACTTACGTTGATGACATGTATCGTTATGTGTTGCTGGATATGTTATATTGGATCGTCGTGTTTGAATAGCCGGGGGTTTTTATGTGAGATGAGTGTTTTTCCATTTTCATTCATGTAAAAACTTGTTTGTAATATTCTTTTATTGGGGCACTTCCAGGTTGCGGAAGATGTCACCTTTTGTATATTATTTACTTTTCTGCACTAGGATAGACCCAAGGAGGGGAGCACAAGTAACCGGGTTCTGGGGTCCAGTGGGAGACCAACTCGAGGAGTCGAGTCCGGGTCTCCTAACCCTAGAATTGGTAGGGTTGCTTGCCGCTCTCGTAGGGGTCTAGGGGTGTGGGATAGGCTATTCATCACGACCGTGGAATCCGTGTTTTATACTGGCTCATATTGAAAACACGGACGTCCTAGTATATCCAATATTTCATATGTTTCTTCTGCTGTGATTTATCTGTGATGTGATCATATGATGTTCTGTGACAGATATTATATATAGTGTATATGATATATTATATAAACGTTGCTTATGTTTTACACCCGCGCTAGCCCTGCCCCGCTCTGCCGTTAGTTACCTAACCTAACGGTGCAGACGGGACATCGAGGCGAATGCGGATGGCATAAGCGTACGTTATATTTATCTGTGATGTTTAGGTGGACTTAAATGATGGGATATTCATTAATGAGATTAATGAAAGAAAATAACCTAATTGATGTTGTGGAATCGAATTTCAAAATAAAAACAGGTAGCTACAGTTCTTGCTTTGCATCGCGGTATTCATTATAGAACATCCTGCACCTTATTCGATGAGGAAAGGACCGAGATCCCTTCACCGGGAGTGACTCCTTTAGCAATAACTGGCAGATGCTACAACCCTCGGTTTGTCTTTGATCGCTTCTATAGTTTCTGCTTTGCACAGTGATATATATGATATATCCCGCACCTCATTCGACGAGGAAAGGGCCGACGATCCCTTCACCGGGAGTGACCCCTTTAGCAAAACTAGAAAAGCCTCGAAAACATTCCATTTAAAAACCATTTGATTCCGCAGCGAGATCAAGTTCAAAGCGTTAAAGGTTTTCACAAAAACCATTCGCAACCCTCCGTCATTTTAGGAACTAGAGTACTTAGTATTCGTGCTACGTTTGTCGACCATAGCCGAGGCGTAGTGTCCGGTAGCTAAGTGATGTCTTCCTACACAGCATATGATACGATTAGTTAGGACAGTCATGTGGCTTTGTTGACCTTAGCCAAGGGTCATGTGGGTGGGTCTAATTAATCACGAAATGACGGGTAGAACTTGACTAGTACCTATGATTTGTTGACCTTAGCCAAGGTCATAGGTGCTAGGGGTAAAAACCATTATCGGGAGTTTCAAGTGTTGAAATTTGCAATGAGATTGCATACCTTCTATGTGATAGTTGGATCCCGATACCCACTGCGAGTAATTGTTACTCCTGGGAGAGTTTTGCACTTTACAATTAGCCGATCAAGTAGGTGTCTAGAAAGGTGTCAACGGGGTTATGCCTCTGGGAAAACGAGGTTTACTGTAATTAGGTCCGTGCGAAAGCACGGGGAACCTCCCTCAAAGTACCGACACTGGCCTGGCTGAAAGATTGGCGAACTTGTAGAGTGCAATTAATCCCGGCTAGTCTTTCCTTTTAGGGTTTGAAGGAAGATTTGATAAAAACAGTGGGAGCCATCCTGATTAGATAAAATAATAACCAATCTATTCTTGCAAGAGCGCACGCTGAGTGTTTTCTTCTCTCTCTCTCCAGGTAGCGACCATATCACGCCTTAATCAAGATAATAATATGGATGTATTGACCGAACCCGCTTGTTATACTGAGCTGGGGAACGTTGGTCCCCCTCCAACTTATAATTGTTATAAGACAGAGCAGGAATTAGGGGAATACCAGGATTCCCATGCCGCCCAAACGAAGAAAGTGCATATGATGCATCTCCTTCGGGTGTGTTCATTACAAAGAACCGTTTCTCAGTATCCTCTGCATCCTGGGTATATGATACCGGATCAGGATCCCAGATATGTAATCTGTTACATAGGGCTACAAAAGGGTAGAAAAACTGAGAACGGGTGATAAGTTTCATGAGACAGAAAACGGCGCAAGTGTTGCAGCCAAGTCTGTTGGTCACTATCACCCTGTATTACTAATACATTGATTCTGAACAAATGCTATTAGATACCGAACCTGATATACAAAATCATATCAGTCTCTTTATAAGTAAAGAATTGATAAAATTTTGTATTGATGGATAATGTTTTGAACATTTCCTATATCAAAAGTTGATCGGTTCAGGCACGTTATCTAAAAGCATTGACGTTCTAAATCAAACTACAGTTCCTCGTATACAGAACACACACAAGAGGAAGAGTTCAGAAATGAACGAATCATTCTTGAGGCATTGTAGACTAGGTCATATCAATGGGACCCGACTGGCTGAAGTTACATTTTAGATGCATATTTAAATCAGTTTGAATTTACATCTTGTGAAACTTGCCATTCATGTCACAAAGATTAAATGACCATAGCTCTGTTTATTGGAAACAAAGAAAGAGTTAGTGAACTCTTGGGATTGATACATGATGATGTATGTAAGGTCTCCTGTCTACACATGCCAGGACTGGTTCTTTATACTTCATTATATTCTCTGATAATCTCTCAAGATTCAGACATATGTTCCTGTTGAAACACAAGTCTGAACCTTTTGAGATATTCACAGAATATAAGTTAGAAGTAGAGAACCAAAATATGGGTATAAGTATTATGTCCTATGATGAGATCAGGGAGGAGAATACTTGTGCATGGAATCCTTGGACTATTCTAAAGGAAAATGAGATTCTCTCTCAGTAGTACTCCTCTGAATACACCACAGCACAACGGTGTATCGGGGCGGAGCAATCACACAATATTAGATATCGTGTGCTCTATCATGAGTATTACTGAGTTCCCTATTTCCTTTTAAGGAGTTATGCGCTTGAGAAGCTTCATACCTATTGAATTAGGTTCGAATCAAATCAGTGCCTACCACTCCATATAAGATATGGTATGGGAAGAGCCTATCTCTTAAGCAAGTTAAGATTTGGGATTGTCCGGCCTATGTCAAAAGCAAAATCCGGACAAGATCGAGGCAAGATCAGTTCTGTAGAACTGGAAAGGTTCCATCTGTACAAAACTGCTAATGATTTGACATAACCAAAGGATTCAATAGTTTCCGACGAACCTCAGCCTCTCCGCCGATCTGGTAGGGTTCCTCATCTGCCTGAGAGATACCTCGGTTTCTCGATGATAGTGGGAGCGAGGAATGCATCATGAGATGATGACCCAACTAGTTTGAAGCAGGCATCGCGGAGTTGGAATGTCTGTTTTGATATGATAGTCAAAGTGTTTGACTTCATCAAAATGGTAGATGAACCTTGTATATACAAAAGGGGCAGTAGGGAGTATGGTGGTGATCTTCGTATTGTACGTAGACAACATACTCTAGATAAGAAAAGAGTTTCCTATACTACGATCGGTCAATCTCCTATTATCACATGGATTCTCCAAATAGGATAAAGGTGATACCTTCTCGATCCTGGGGAGAATCGCTGGAAAGGTTCCAGAGTGATAAGGACGACTGAATGTCAGTCGCAGACATTGTCTTTACCTTCAGTAAAGGGACGGTATGTTGGAAAAGTTCTAAGACTAGATACCGTGGCAAACTAGATGATAAAGGCTGGTAACATCGCTATTAAAGATACTACCAAAGAGGCAGTTTGGATGTATATTGGTTCATAAGATGAACTAGGTTCCTACCATTGTGTGTGACAATGGAACTATGGCTTTGGCCAAAGAAACCCTGGTCCCATCAGTGACCCAGACATATTCTGATGCAGCATCACCTGATCATGTAGATAGTTGATCTCCAGGATGATCGAGGTTGGGAGAGTAGACTCAGAGGACAACACGGCGGATCCACTCACGAAGGCCTTTTCCCAAAGAGAGACTTTTAGGGGATCGTTGAGTATTAGATACTACAACCACTGCTACAGATGGCCCTAGTGCAAGTGGGAGATTGTTAGTTATATGTATGCCCTAGAGGCCATTACTGTACATTGGATGTATATTGTAGCGGATGCTGGGACATATTTAGGTAGGACTTTCTTGCTCGACATGATAGTACGCTATTTGGTTGCTCTTTGTCTTAACATGTATACTTTCTGTCTCTCTGATTACATATTGATAAAGCCCTTAGGATGAGTACTCGACTTCCAGGACTATGATGCAGATCATACTAGTGGGGCATGGGTAGTCAATGAGGACATCCTTCATTGTTCCTAGTCGTGGGAATATCGAGACGGGGCATCGATATTCCAGAGTAGACTAGCGTGTATCTTCTCGACCCATGTGATGGGCGATGGATGATCCCATATCCATTGGTGTTTGACATCAGAGATGGTATACGGGTGCTCAGTGGAGACTGGGTACACTGAACGGACTCGCCGAGAACTCCCAGATGGTATTATACCTCACGTCAGATGGCAGTTCTCTGGTGACACTGGTACAGCTTAGTCTGTTGACCCGAGATCGTCATAGAGTCTTGTGTGTCTCCCACTGTGCTTTGATTTCCACCCTACCACGGCTCTACTGAGTCATGCAAACAGGTGGTTTTTGGGTACAGTCCCGATTCACATGGAGGCAATGAGCGATAGGAGGGGATTCGTCTCTCCCGATATTGGGGGTTGATGTTGCGCTATGCTCGACTGCCCATAACAGGAAATCCCTGGCCAGGGTTGCAGTGATATACTGGTAAGAGTTATCAGTTGTTTCACGAATGTTATGGACCTCAAGTCAGCATGACTTATCGAGCTACTGGGGTCTGACGTTTACCACCCCTAGGCGAGATATGCGACATATCAGACGAACAGACCGGACTGTACGGTAAGTGTTACTGGTTGGATTCACAGGAGTGTGAGCGGGCTTGCTCGTCGATCTTCTGATCGCTCAATACCCGGGTGGCCGTTACGTTTAGCAGACCGCTTGCGGCTTGTGGGTGTTTGATATGATCATCACCTGCTGCCGGCGTATTGACGAGTCTTTAGAGTCCTATACAGAGGTTTCCTGGCTCAAGCGAAACGAAATAGGAGCGCATATGAGATATGTGCGGGACCGAGAATAATGCGTGTATGTGATACCGTATTTCATTCTCGCGATGAATGTGTCGAATGGTTGTATGCGATATAACCTAGTTATCGAATCAAGGATTGACTCGATAAGCCGATACATAGGATTCTAGTCGGTTATATGTAATATGACCGGATCGTTAAATCAAGTGTTGATTTAATGATTTAATGTAGAATTATATATTTGATATATTACTTTGCATTAACTAGTATTGGTTCACTTTAAATGGATTTACTCACTTGAAATGCACATTGTATATGTGATATATTTTTATGCACATGATTGTATCATGTTTGATGATACATTCTAGCATGGGTTTGTGTAAAGAATTAAACCATGGTTAGTTAGTGATTAGGGTTTCTTTTCATTCACTTATTCATTTATCTATTTATTTATTTTATTTATTTCATTTGAAAAGATAAAGAGAAAAGAATGGTTGCTAGTTTTGTTTTTTCCTTGAAGCTTCTTGAAGCTTTGAACAAGTCCACCATTCTTGTCTCTTCTCTAACCCTAACCACTCATCTAACCTTAGTTAAATCTCTACACTAAACCATGGTTGAAGTCATGATAAGTATTCTTTTTATTTTCCTTTTTAAAATAACTTATCATATCTTCTTCTTCTTCTTCATCTTCAACAAAATGAAGAAGCTTGTCTTCATCAATGGCAAGTTGAGCATATGAGTGAGAAATCCAATTCTAAAGTGAACCCACCTCCTATTTCTTCATCCTCTACCTCTTGCCAAGTAGTATAGGGTGTTTCCTTCACAAGTTTTCAAGGCTTGGTGAAGTTGGAGCTTGATCTTGTGATGCCTCGACGTAGATCATCTTCGGCATCGAACCGACGACCAAGCCCGCCCATTTCTCCGATGAAGCCGATGCTAGAGTCATGGATTTGATTTGGACAGCGGAGGTACCTCATCACGGAGCCTAGGACGTGGAGGACCGGATCTACAAAGGTTGTAGCTTCTTTCCTTTAGTCAAAAGTTGTTAACTTGCATCGCATAGCCTATATATCTAGTTAATATATATCTAGTTAACGATCCGTATTAGGGTTTGTAGGCACTTGTAAAATTTGAATTAGTCATGTTTGATCACTTGTGAGACTTCATTAGTGTGCCTAGGAACCCTACACTAAGATCTTGAAAAGTCTTGATAAAAAATTTTTTACACTAAATTTTAGTTTATAATGGTTCCTATGTGTGTAATTTAACCATTTAAATTTGTATTTATCACTAATTTAATGTATTTTTAAAAGCTTAAAATAATATTAAAAATAATCAATTAAGGAATTTTTTTTAAATAACTAGAAATTCTTAAGTGGCAATTTAGTGACCAATTTCTACCGATATCTTATCTAAATTTTGTATAATTAGGCCTATATGGAAAAATAATTATTTTGACTTTTTTACGGAAATGGCCGATTATTTTGCCGATTATCGAAAAACCGCCTAAACGATTTTCGAAGCGTTACAAAACTGAAAAATGATCACTTCCGGGTTTTTACGGAAAAACACCGCCTATTTTACCTTTTAACGAAAAATTCACGCAACGATTCCTAAAACGTTACGCCTTGGGTCTATCCAAATGTGGGAAAGTAAATAATATACAACAATGCTGGCATCATCCACAACCCGGAAGTGCTCTAATAAAAGAATATTATATTGAATTTTATATGAATGAAAATCTAAAAACTCTCGTCCCACATAAAACCCCCCGGCTAACGATCGAATAAATCAAATCATAAGCAACATATAACATCTCATGTAATCAATGTAAGAAAATATGCGTATCCCGAAAACTCTTTGATATATAGCAACGAGATTGGTGTTAGTTATATGTATGCCCTAGAGGCCATTACTGTACATATGTTGTATATTGTAGTGGATGCTTGGATATATATAGGGAGGACTTTTTGCTCGACATGATAGTATGCTATCTGGTTACTCTTTATCTTAACATGTACTCTGATTGTCTCTATGTCACATGTTGATAAAGCCCTTAGGATGGGTACTTGACTACCAGGACTATGATGCAGATCATACTAGTAGGGACAGAGTAGTCGCCAAGTACATCCTTCAAATGTTCCTAGTCGTGGGAGTACCGAGACAGGGCATCGATACTCCAGAGTAGACTAGCGTATGCGCTTCTTGACCCATATGATGGGCAATGGATGATCCCATATCTATTGGTGTTTGACATCAGAGAAGGTATACGGGTGCTCAGTGGAGACTGGGTACACTGGATGGACTCGCCGAGAACTCGCAGATGGTATTATACCTCACGTCAGATGGCAGTTCTCTAGTGACACTGGTACAGGTCAGTCTGTAGACATGAGATCGTCATAGTGCCTTGTGTGATTCCCACTGTGATTTGATTTCCATCATACCACGTCAAAGAGGGCGTGCAAAAAGGTGGCTTTTGGGTACAGTCCCGAATCACATGGAGGCAATAAGCGATAAGAGGGGTTTCGTCTCTCCCGGTATCGGGAGTTGATGTTGCGCTTTGTTTGATTGGCTATAACTAGAAATCCCTGGCCAGGGTTGCTGAGATTTGCTGGTAAGTGTTATCAGTAGTTTCTCAAACTGTTATGGACCTCATATCGACACGACTTACCAAGCTACTGGGGTCTGACGTTTACTACCCCTAGGCGAGATATGCGACATATGAGACGAAAGGACCGGACTGTACGGGAGTGTTACTGATTGGATTCGCAGGAGAATGTACAGGCTTGCTTGTTGATCTTCTGATCGCTCAATACCTGGGTGGCTGTTACGTTTAGCTGACTGCTTGCAGCTTGTGGGTGTTTGATATGATCATCGCCCACTGCCTGCGTATTGACGATTCTTTAGAGTCCTACACAGAGGTTTCCTGGCTAAAGCAAAACATAGTAGGAGCACATATGTGATATGTGCGGGACCGAGAACAATATGTGTATGTGATACCGTACTAGATTCTCACGATATGTGATATCGGCCGGGTATATGTGATATAGCCGGGTGATCGGATCAAGTGTTGATTTGATGAACTGATACAGATTATATTAATCGGTTATTTATGAAATAGTCGGATTATCGGATCAAGTGTTCATTAGATAATTTAATGTATAATTATATATTTGATATATTATATTACATTAACTAATATAAGCTCACTTAAAAATTCTTTTTCTCACTCGGGTAATACATTGATATATATGTGATATATGTTAATTATATTATTTTATTTTGGTACGATAAATATTGTATATGTGATATATAATATTGTAACATGTTATGGTTATAAATGCAACATGATTTGCGGAGTTTAAATATGGTTAGGGTTTGGATTAGGTTTAAGCTTTCATGAAGCTTTCAAGAAGCTTCTTGAAGCTTTGACTTTGACCTTGATATTTTGTGATATTTTGCAAAAATATTTCTTTAACCCAACCCAACCCTTTAACCATAGTTAATTCTCTACATGGGTTAATTCTTCATACTTAACCCATGGTTGCATTTCTAACTTCACTTGATTCATTATTCATCACAATGTAATTTTCTTCTTTTTCCTCCTTTGGAAAAGCTTTCTAGCTTTTTCATTAGTGATGAAAATAAGTGAGAAATTGAAAACAAATGATAGCTAAATTCCTACTGCATCATCCTCATCTATTCTTGCAACTTAGATTAGGGTGTTTGCTTTGCTAATACTTAATTAGTAAAGCAAGAGCTTGGGTTTGAGTTTCTTCAAGGTAGATCATCTTTGTTATTGAAGATCGGAAGCAAGCTTGCATCTTTCTCTTCATGGAGCCTCTCTAGAGTCCGAGTACTCGATGATCGCAGCGAAGGGACCTCAACACGGAGCTTTAGAAGTGAAGGAACGGACTACAAAGGTTGTAATCCCTAACTCTTAGAAGTAAAGTTGTTTACTTGCTTTGTTTTGCCTAATCTCTAGTCTAAGATCTTGGTTAGGGTTGTTCGGCACATGAAAAATTTGATTTTAGCATGGTTGATGCCTTGTAGAACCTTGTTACTGTGTCTAGTAACCCTACAGTGGTATCAGAGCCAAGCTAGAGCTTTAGGCGTCGTCTAGACGAATTTTAAAGTCCGATCGAACCCCGAAACGTCGATTTAGACCCCCTGTCTGGAAATTTTTTAAAATGTTTTTTTTCTGTATTAAAAATACTCAGAAAATTAACCAGGGAATTCTAAGGATTACTGTGAAATACGACCACCTAATTCCACTAAAGTGCCGCGGAACCGCGGCAATACCATGCATTGCGCGACGGTTCCGCGGCCGTACCTTGGTATTAGGAACTCATTTTTCACTGTAACATCCGTATGTATTTGTACATGCTTCTGGGAATTTTTAATATTACTCAAGTGTTGAGTTTTCTGGAGATCTTTTGTATTCGTTGATTCGATCGGAAAGTTGAACTTCGTTTAAGTTTTTCTGGGTAATTTAGAACGTGTTAAAAAGTTCGAACGGATATCAATAACTCACTTTTTCCCCTGCGGGAAAATTTCCAAGTGTTGGATTTTTTCCTTAATTAAAGAACATTCATAGTCGTGCAAGCAACGCGGTAGACCCTCTAGAAGAACACAAACCTTAACTTGATTATGTGACCTTCTGAACCGCCTCTAAACCTTAGGATTTGGGGCAGTACGGCGTTGCCACATGTGAGGCGTTGGTTTGACCCTTCTACGGCTGGACCATTGGTACTGTGGCATGTGATGGATACTTTTTGAACTCCGCTCAAGTGTTGAGCTATTTGGGAAATGTTGGGTGTTTGTTTATTCGATCGGAAATTTTAACATTGTTTATTTATCTGGAATGTGATACAATATTTGGAATCCACAAGTACTTATGAGATAACTAATTTGAATGTTATAAATCTAGAAGTTTAGTCTCAGGTGATCGGTTGCTACGGGATTTTGATGCGATCGAAAGTCCGTAGCAATCACGTAGCGTACGCGGATACTCGCCGGGTAAACTTAATAGATAGCCATGCCCCATAGCCCCGACCAAGTGACTGTAGGAGAACCCCGTCGCCAAAAGCATCCGTTCGGGTGCTCGCGGCAGCGGTGTTCTGCCTTAGTGCACTTCGTCGACGGCATCCGGGGGTGCGGCCGTCTACTAAAGTTTGCGACGAGCATTCGATCAGAATGTCGGGAATCTTGTTGAATTGCCCGACTAGATATTGAAAAGTGTTTTCGAGATCGACACAAAAATGCGGGGTTTATAATTGTTAGGCATGAGATGTCTAAGGAATTCATTTGGTTAGGCATGCGATGTCTAAGGAATTCATTTGGTTAGGCATGCGATGTCTAAGGAGGATGCGGATTCCAACTGTTGCAGTTTTACACTTTCTTTTCTGCGACCATAAGTGTAATATGTGGGGTATCGCCGGTTTCGTTGCTATACATCAACGACAATTGGGATACGCATATTTACTTACGTTGATGATATGTGATATTATATGTTGCTGTGATATGTTATATTGGATCGTCGTGTTTTGAATAGCCGAGGGTTTTATGTGAGATGAGACTTTTTCATTTTCATTCATGTAAAATTTATTTGTATGTAATATTCTTTTATTAGGGCACTTCTGGGCTGAGGATGATGTCACCATTGTATATTATTTACTTTTCCGCATTAGGTAGAACCAAGTCAGGGAGCACAAGTAACCGGGTTCTAAGGTCGTATTAAAACGTCGAGTCCATCTCGAGGAGTCGAGACCGTGTCTCCTAACCCTAGAATTGGCAGAGTTGCTTGCCGCTCTCGTAGGGGTCTGGGGATGTGGGTTTGGCTATTCATCGCGACCGTGGAATCCGTGCTTTATACAGGCTCGTATTAAAACACAGACCTCCTAGTATATCCAATATTTCATATATGTTCTTCTGCTGCAATGTTCTGTGATGAGATCATATTACTGCCTGAGACGAATGTTTATATTATATATATGAGATATATATTATATATTGTTGATTTCGTTTCAAATGTGATGCTTGTGAAGCATAATAAAATGGGGCTTCATTAATAAGATTAATGAAAATAAAAGAAACATAAAGATGTTGTAGAAACTTGTTTAAAAACTGGTAGCTCTAGTTCTTGTTTTGCATAGCGGTATTCCTTGTAGAATATCCAGCACCTTATTCGATAAGGAAATATCCGAGATCTCTTCACCGGGAGTGACCTATTTAGCGAAACAAGCAGATGCTACAAACTCGGTTTGTCTTTTGAGTGTTTCTATAGTTTTTGTTTTGCATAGTGATATTTGTGAAATATTCTACACCTTATTCGATGAGAAAAAGCCGAGATCCCTTCACCGGGAGTGACCTCTTTCGCAAAACTAGAAAAGGCTTCAAAAACATTCCATTTAAAATCACTCGATTCTACAACGATATCAAGTTCATTACGCAAAGGGTTTTCTTAAAAACCTGTCTAGCCCTCCGTCATTTAAGATAAGTACTACTTAGTATTCGTGCTACGGTAGTTTGGCATTCGTCAAGGCGTAGTGTACGGTAGCTAACTAGTGCTTATCTGCTAGCATACGATGCGATTGGATTAGGGTATTCGTACGGCGTTGTTTGGCATTCATCAAGGGTCGTGCGGTTGGGTTTAATTCAATCAGGAAATGTACAGGTTGAACTTGGCTAGCGGACTATGGGTTGTTTGGCATTCGTCAAGGTCATAGCACGTTAGGGGCAAAATATAATTGGGAATTTCAGGAGTTGAAATTTGCAATGAGATTGCATAGCTTCTATGAGATAGTTGGATCCCGATACCCGCTGCGAGTAAGAGTTACTCCTGCGAACGTTTTACACATTACAATTAGCCGATCAAATAGGTGTCTAGAAAAGTGTTAATGGGGTTACGCCCTTGGGAAAACGAGGTTTACTTTAATTAGGTCCGTGCGAAAGCACGGGGAACCTCCCTCAAAGTACCGGCACTGGCCTGGCTGAAAGATTGGCAAACTTTTAGGGTGTAATTAATCACGGCTAGTCTTTCCTTTTAGGGTTTGATGGAAGATTTGACTAAAACAGTAGGAGACATCCTGATTAGATATATTAATAACCAATCTAATCTTGCAAGAGTATACGCTGAGTGTTTTCTTCTCTCTCTCTCCTGGTTGCGACTATGTCACGCCTTAATCAAGATAATAATTCGGATGTATTGACCGAAACTACTTGTTATACTGCGTTAAGGAACGTTGGTCCCGCTCCAACTTATAATTATTATAAGACAGAGCAGGAAATAGGGGATTACTAGAATTCCCGTGCCGCCCAAACGAAGAAAGTGCATGCTGATGCATCATCTTCGGGTGTGTTCATTACAAAGAACTGTTTCTCCGTATTCTTTACGTCCTGGGTATGAGATACCAGATCAGGATCCCGAAAATGTAATCTGTTACATGGGCTACAGATAGGTAGAGAACTGAGAACGGGTGATAAGTTTCAAGTTTTGGAAACGGTGCAATTGTTGCAAGCCAAGCAGTTGGCAGTTATCACTCTGTATTACCAGAATACATTGATTCTGAACGAATGTTATTAGATACCGAACCTGATATACAACATCATATCAGTCTCTTTATTTAGATAAAGTAGGATATAATTTTGTATTGTTGGATAATGTTTTGAACATTTCCTATATCAAGAGTTGATCGGTTCAGGCACGTTATCTAAAAGCATAAACGTTCTAAATCAAACTACAGTTCTTAGTATACAGAACACACACAAGAGGAAAAGTTCAGAAATGAACAAATCCTTCTTGAGGTACTGTAGACTAGGTCATTTCAATGCAACCCGACTAGCTAAGTTACATAGAGATGCATATTTAAATTTGTTTGAATTTACATCTTGTGAAACTTGCCGGTCATGTCACAAAGACAAGATAACCACAGCTCCGTTTATTAGAAACAGAGAACGAGTTAGTGAACTCTTAGGATTGATACATGATGATATATGAAAGTCCCCTGTCTACACATGCCAGGACTGGTTCTTTGTACTTTATTATATTCACTGATGGTCTCTTAAGATTCGCACATGTGTTCCTGTTGAAACACAAGTCTAAACCTTTTATGAAATTCAATGAATATGAGTTAGAAGTAGAGAACCAAAATGGGTATAAGTATTATGTCCTTTGATGTGATCAGGGACGAGAATACTTGAGCACGGGATTCCTAGACTATTATAAAGGAGAATGAGATTCTCTCTCAGCGTTACTCATCCGAATACACCACAGTACGTTGGTTTATCGGGGCGGAGCATTAGCACCCTATTATATATGGTGCGCTCTATGATGAGTAATATTGAGTTTCCTATTTCCTTTTGGGAGTTATGCACTTGTGAAGATGCATACCTATTGAATAGGGTTCCAATCAAATCAGTTGCCTACCACTCCATATGTGATATGGTATGGGAAAAGCCTATATCTTAAGTAAATTAAGATTTGGGGTTGTCCGGCCTATGTCAAAAGAAAAATCCGGACAAGCTCGAGGCAAGGTCAGTTCTGTGGAAGTTTATTGGATATCCCAAGCATTCACAAGGGAATATCTTCTACCACACTGAGGAATAAAAGATGTTTTATTTCTCGGAATACCACTTTTGAGAAAAAGGGAATTTCTTGTGAAGAAATTAGTGGTCATGAGGTAGAACTGGAAGGAGTTCCAGCTATACAAACTGCAGCTGATAATTTGGTAAACCCGGAGGATTCAATAGTTTCTAACGAACCTCAGCCTCTCCGCCGATCTAGTAGGGTTCCTCATCCACCTGAGAGATACTTTGGTTTCTCTATGACAGTAGGAGCGAGGATTGCATCATGAGATGATGACCCAACTTGTTTCGAGCAGGCCATCAGGAGTGGGGACTCTGTGAGAATGGCTGGATGCTTAGCGATCTGAGATGGAATCCTTATACACCAGCAAAGTATGGACTTTGGTTGCTTTATCTGAAGGGTTAAATCCCTATCAGGAGCAAGTATATCTTGAGAAGATTACTTGGTGTGCATGGAAAAGTTGAGACTTTCAAAACTATGCTTAAGTCCATCCAGATCCTACTTACCACTGCTACATACCATGACTACGATATCTGGCGGTTGGGTGTCATGACTGCTTTTCTAAATGATAATTTGGAAGAGAGCGTCTATAAGTACATAGCCAGAGGGATTCGTAGATAGTGGGAGCAGCGGAAACATGTGCAATTTGTTTTATGTGATAAATCAGGCATCGCGGAGATGGAACGTCTGTTTTGATGTGGTAGTCAAAGAGTTTGACTTCATCAAAATGGTAGATGAACCTTGTATATACAAAAAGGTAGTAGAGAGTATGGTGGTGATCCTCATAGAGTACGTGGATGATATACTCTTGATAGGGAGGGAGTTTCCTATGCTACGCTCGGTCAATCTCCTCTTATCACAAAGATTCTCCATATAGGATCAAGGTGATACCTCCTAAATCCGATCTATGAGATAGATCTAATTAGTTGTTAGGATTCTCACTAGTTGTAGTGAGACGGTATCAATCAATCCTGAGGAGAATCACTGGAAAGGTTCCAGGGTGATAAGGTCGACTGAATGTCAGTCGCAGGCATTGTCTTTACCCTCAGTGGAGGGACGGTATGTTGGAAGAGTTCCAAGCTAGATACCGTGACTTACTAGACGATTAAAGGCATGATATATCGTTACCAAGGATGCTACGAAAGAGGCAGTCTGGATATATATATATATATATATATATAAGTTCATGAGATGAACTTCGTCCCTGCCATTGTCAGACAATGGAGTTGTGGCTTATGCCAAGGAACCCCCGTCCCAACAGAGATCCAGACATATTCTTAGGCAGTATCGCCTGATAATGGAGATGGTTGATCCCCAGGGAGATCGAGGTTAGGAGAGTAGATACAGAGGACAACAGCGCGGATCCACTCACAAAGGCCTATTTCCCAGCAGAGACTTTTATGGGATTCTTGAGTATGAGATACTTCAACCACAGCTTATTGTTGGGTGTGAGATACGACAACAGATGGCCCTAGTGCAAGTGGGAGATTGTTAGTTATACGTATTCCCTAGAGGCCATTACTGTACATACGTTGTATATTGTAGTGGATGCTTTGACATATATAGGGGGGACTTTCTTGCTCGACATAATAGTATGCTATCTGGTTACTCTTTATCTTAACATGTACTCTGATTGTCTCTATGTCACATGTTGATAAAGCCCTTAGGATGAGTACTTGACTACCAGGACTATGATGCAGATCATACTAGTGGGGACAAAGTAGTCGCCAAGTACATCCTTCAAATGTTCCTAGTCGTTGGAGTACCGAGACAGGGCATCGATACTCCAGAGTAGACTAGCGTATGCGCTTCTTGACCCATACGATGGGCGATCGATGATCCCATATCCATTGGTGTTTGACATCAGAGAAGGTATACGGGTGCTCAGTGGAGACAAGGTATACTGGACGGACTCGCCGAGAACTCCCAGATGGTATTATACCTCACGTCAGATAGCAGTTCTCTGGCGACACTGGTACAGGTTAGTCTGTAAACCCGAGATCGTCATAAAGTCTTGTGTGATTCCCACTGTGCTTTGATTTCCATCATACCACGTCCAAGAGGGCATGCAAAAAGGTGGCTTTTATGTACAGTCCCGAATCACATGGAGGCAATGAGCGATAGGAGGGGTTTCGTCTCTTCCGGTATATGGAGTTGATGTTACGCTGTGTTCGATTGGCTATAACTGGAAATCCCTGGCCAGGGTTGCTAAGATTTGCTGGTAAGTGTTATCAGTAGTTTCTCGAACTGTTATGGACCTCATATCGACACGACTTATCAAGCTACTGCGGTTTGAAGTTTACCACCCCTAGGAGAGATATGCGACATATCAGACGAAGAGACCGGACTGTACGGGAGTGTTACTGTAACGTTTTAAAAATAATTAAATAAATAATTAAATGAATAAAAGTGTTTAAGTGAATTTTAGGATTTTCGGTAAAGTAAAACGTATTTTTCGTAAAACCAAACCGTGATTGTTTTTCATTATAAATTCAAAAATACCTATTTAATTATGTAATTACTAGTAAATAGTGTTTATTTAGCCACTTATAAATTTTTATTTTAATTAAAAAAAATTCCTAAATTAATTATTTTAAATATTAACATAAGCTTTATTTTTACACTAAATTAGTGTAAATTACAAATTTAAATGGTTTTAATTTGTAAAAATGAACCATGGCATATTAGAATTTAGTGTGTATCATGCAAAAATTATTTGCAAATTTTTCCTAATTTCTAGAGCTTTCTTGAGTTGCTATAGTAAATAAATAAATAAATAATTAATTAAACCATGAAAAGACTTTAAATGATGATTCTTTCTTGAAACTTCCACACTTTTCTTCACTCTTTTCTCTTTCTCCCTCCCCATGGCCGGCCACAACTCATCCATGGCAGCCCCCCCCCCCATTTTCCACCTCATTTTTATTCAAAAATCATCAAAAATACATCAAAAATTCAATTAAAATTCCACAAAATCATATATATTTTCATACCCTTTATTCTCTACTCTTCTTTACATGGAATTTGGAGTGGGAAAGCATGTATTTTTGAGGCTCATTTTCAAGTTTGGACATGAGGTTGTGGAGGTATAAATCCTTCTCTTTTATTTTATTTCTATTAGATATTTCTTTTAAAGTTTAATTAGATTTAATCTATTAATTCTATTTACTACTTTTAAAATTCAAGTTAGGGTTTGAAAAATCAAGTTGTGATTTTTATTAATTAATGAGGGTTATAATCACTAGTTTAACATATTTAGAAGTGGAAATTCTTATAGGGATGATATGTTGTAAATTGTTAACCTAAAATTGATTTAATTATACTTTTTAGCTAACTAGTTTTTTATAAAATATGTTTATGGGTAATATAAAATTCCAATTAAGATTTCTATCATTAGATTGTAGTTTTAGTGAGCATATTAACATGTTAATGGAAAGAAAAACTTAGTTTGATCACTAGATTCAATTGATAATTGGAAAATAGTAATAAAATGCTATTATTTTGTTGACTAGATTTTGGAAAATTCTAAATAAAAGGGATTTAAAATTTTATATTGGTTTCATTATATCATTATCATCATAAATTGTGGTTTAAGTCATTAATTTATGCAAAATCATGTTTTGAGGTGGAATTGTGGTATTTTGCTTGGAAAATGTTGAAAATTGTTAAATGTTGTAAACTAGAAATTTCAAATTTATATAAATTTGTGTAATAAAAATATAGTAATGGTTTGTATAGTCTAGTAATGCTATTTAATGAGTTTTATGACCATTAGTTTCATTTAAATGTCAAGTTTTGATGAAAAACGGTATATTGGCATTTTCGGGTTTTTGCGAAATTGGACAGTTTGATAGATTTTAGGGTTTCGATGGATTTAATCGTGTTTTATGGTATAAGTAATGTGTTTTTAAACTACAAGTTGTTTGATGATGTTATCTCGATCCATCGGAGTTTGTACGCCGATATCGAGCGGTATTTGGTTCTTTTGCGTGGACGGGACATAGGTTTTAACCTATGCTTGTTCTTTGTATCGTTTGACTTTTGTATGTGATTCAGTTTACGATGCTATTTAAATGTTTGCGTCTAGGTACCCCTCACGTGGACTGCGGGCGATGAAGAGGAGGATGGCGACACTGTCTTCGGCAGACATGGACCAGGTGAGTAGATGTATATCTACGGGGGGAAGTCGGGTGGATGGCGTTTAGCACCCCCGCAACGTAGAATAGGAATAGTACTTAGTGACATTAGGAAACCCGATGTGACCCTAGATTCTTACCGAGCAGGACCCTAGTAATGACCCTAGGCGGGACTAGACTGATTTAGGAAAACCATACCTGAGGATGAATACTTTGGGAAAGGTTCGTAGGTTTCTGATAGAAACATACACGCACACACTAAAACTTGACTTGGCGTATACGTATATGTGTGTATATATATAAAACTAGGTATAGGTGTATATATATACACCACACGTATATGGGATTCATTGATGTGATATGATATCCGAGGTATGATGAAACAGTATAACTGGGCTTGATGCCGTGATTCTTGACTATACAGTCGTAATAAAGTGTTAGCGGATCATTAGAGAATGAGATAATGAACATGCATATATAAATTATAAAGAGTGGTGGTGATATTGATGTACATGGGACGCTAGAATAGTACCCGGACTGTAACTGGTGACTGATCACGATATGATATATGTATAACTTGATTACGACATGATATTTCTGAGGATAAACTAATGATGCTTATCATGATGGCAATGATATATGATTGATGTATGCGATCACAGTTTAACACCTTGATCATGAGATGTGCTGATGATGACATTATACGAATGAGGAGACACCTAGGAGATACTTGACCGTACCCCGATATTGGGATGCCGTACGATGGATTTTACGGTACGAGGCTTAGATTTGATGATTGATCCGCACTCTTGATTCGAGGAAGCCGTACTACGTACGTGACGCTATTGAGGCGGGATCGCCGACTATTAGAGATATTGATTAAGACCTTAGGTAGACTCTAGTTTCTTACTGACTAGTCTATTAGGTTTAATTCCTTAGGATGTTAGATGGACAATGGTTTAGGTTCGACTCACATAGTGGTAGTTGTACTCGTATCTCGCAGAGGAGTGGATAATGCACATCTGTATTTACATTCATACTGTAATCATCATGGTGCATGTTCTTTTATATGTTGCTATAATCAGTATAAACTTTACCTGTTAGGACACCAGCACTATTACCGATGATGCGCATGTTCCACGCACACTTATTTGCCGGCTCACACACATCATCATCGGTAATTGCTATGTCACGTACACTTTAGATCATATTGTCTTTTATGGATAGAATCAGTTAGCAACTAGACAGATATAATATTGTGATTATTTTCTGACATTAGTATAAGACATGATATTTATTACTTAGACATTGATGCATTCATATTTCATGTTATCGCACAGTAGTATGGGCATATGCTGACACTTATCATATACTTACTCATGATTTTGAGATTTGGATTTCTATGAGATTTCTGGATTTTTGGGGAAAACCGCAAAAATATATAAAAACTTCTCTCTCTCTCCTCTTCTCTTTTTAAATAAGATGCGGTTTTCTCGTGATGTATGAGTCGTCCACCATGAGTATTTCATGTTTTTTGTTGGATTTCGAGACCCGATTCGAGGAGTGGATGAACCGTCTCGGGTACATGGTGGGCCCGGTATGGTACCCCGGGGCAAGAAGATCGAGTTGTAGACGATGAGCCTGTCAGGGGAAGGCTACCTACCGGTGATGTCTGGCGCGGCGGATATCCGGAGGATACCGACCGTTGTCGTGAGATTTGATGATATGGGCCGATCCGGACTGACGGAGCCCGAGATATTGAGACTTGAGATTACATGTGTTGTGTCGATGTTTGACACGGATTTCCATGGGTTTCATTATTCAGATTTCAGATTCTTATACACATTCTACTATGATAATAGCTAAAGATTTTTTTATACATATATATCTGGATTTCAGGATTTGTTACTTTACCTTCATGGTGCATGCATTTCATTCATATGACATAGTATTATATGAGGCACTGACACGACACGGAGTATTTGCACTTACACGTAGTATTACCCTGCTATTACTAGATGATTGGGATATTATAGTGTATTATTATTATGACCTAGGATAGCGTCGTGCATTCGATTTCTTTTCGTAGATGTCTTCTACTCACGAGTTGGCAACTCACCCCCGTTGTGCCAAATTCTTTACAGGTTCGATGTACAGGTTTCCGTGGCAGCTTGTTGGTACATCTTTTCTTCAGGGTGATTTGCACTGTAGGTTGGTTCACTTGTATCCGAACCACCATTGTACTTTTATTCATTCATTTGTATCTAGTAAGCTCCATCAACCATATTTGTATTACTTGATAAGTTTATTGGACCAGTTGTTTATTTCGACCTTAGAGTCGCGCATGTGTTATTCAGATCTGGTGGTTTTGTTTTCTTTTGAGTTTTGAGCCTCGCCTATTGGCGTTGTATATTATTGTGCTTGCTGTGGTTGTTTCCGCCTGTTGGCGTTGATGCTAGCTCCCGTTTGGGGATGCTTTTTATTGTTATGTATATTATACTTGTTGTACCCGTTTGGGGGCCAGTTTTTACAGAGGAGACTCTGCCGAAATTTTTGGGAAAATTGCTGATGCTTTTAAACTTGTTTTCTTTTTCTTCTTCTTCTTCTTCTTCTTCTTCTTCTTCTTCTATGGTTTAGATTTCTGGGCTTCGGCTTACTTAGGTTACGTGGCGCCTCTAGACGCTTCGTAATCTAAGTGCCGGTCACGTTCCGTACTTTCGGGTCGTGACAAAGTTGGTATCAGAGCGCTAGGTTTAACCCTGTATAAGTCTAGGTGACCCTTGGTTGATGGAGTAGGCGATTTAGGTAGAGTAACGTACCGTGGGTATGGTCCGCGGCATACTTACGATACGCTACTCTGCTTAAGGAGCCTTAGGATGTACATTGTTTACACCGTATTTCATTCGTTCCTTTGATCTATCTTAATCGATGTCGGATGGTGGTTTCTGTTACCACGGGCAGAGGGAGCTGCGGCTCGAATGCGATAACCATTAGAGTATTGGTTATTCTTGAGGATTGAAGCATTGCTTAGCGTGCGGATGAAGGGTATTCACATGCTGTCCGGATGAAGTTAAAGGGTTCGAACGATTATCAGAAAACCATTTTCCTAAGTTTAAAGTATTCGGAAGAACATGCAGGTATTTCGATGGACCCTCTAGAAGAATGAAACCCTAACTCGACATAATGACCACGAGAACGCCCTTGAACCTTAGGGTTTACGGCAGTTCCGCTGTGCCATTAGTGAGGCTTGGGTTTACCCTTCTACAGCTGGATCATCGATGCTGGGGTATGTACCGAATATTTTTAAACTGTACTTGAGTGTTGAGCTCTCGGAGAATTATGGGATTTTGATGGATCGATCGAAAAGTTTAATGTAGTCCGGATATCAGGTGAAGGGATCGATTACATGGGAGACTCTAGATATGAGTGTTGCCGTTGGTAGCGCAGTCTGCATAGCTACGAAGAGGCGAGTTTAAAGCAGCCGATATCAGAGGAAAGAGGCGCACATTGACGATAGTGTTTACGATTGTGATTTAGTGATTTGAATTTCATATTTTCATTGATTGGATTTTGGTATTTTGAGGACATTGTTCTACGATTGGTATTTCATGTGTGTACCTTCATTCTATTTGTGTTTCATATATCAGTTGTATTGATGTTGTTTAGTACACAACCAGTACACTTGCTTTGGTTTTATATATTTGGGATTTTTGATTTGATTTCGTGCATTGGAGTTACACGTGATTTTGACATATGTTTCGACCTAGTTTTCATGCATTTTTGTGCTGTGATTTCGATTTTGATATTCGATGTATGTTTTCGTGCACCATGTGCACCTGATTAGGATTCTTGCGCATACTTGGCGCACTTGATGCGATTTTGTGCACACCAGATGCACTAAATCGGGGTTTTGTGCAGATTAGATGCACCTGATATTGTGTCGTGCACGCCCGTTGCACTTGACAGATATTTTTGGTGCACACCTGTTGCACTTAGTTTTGTTTTGTAGGTATTCATGGTATCTGTAATTGGTTTCGATTTCAGTGCGCACCGGACGCACATGACATTTTATTGATGTGATTGGGATTGATTTTAGTTTGAGCAGTATGTTTTCCTAATTATTATTATTGATTTAGTAACCAGGCGGGACGTGTATGTTAAATAAACGATATATATATATAGTTATTTTTTTTTAAAAAATAAACGTCCGCTACTTATGCCGTGACACGTGCATCACACGGCAATTTTCAAAAGGGGTTTTTATATATTTCCTTATCCAGATATTTGTACAGTTTCACTATGATGCACACTATATATAAGTTGTAGATTGATGTATATTATGTTGGTTTTCATATTGGGTTTTGATATTTTATTCTCGCCATAACTCCGATGATTTCGTTATGCTTGACGGAGTTGATTTTTTGTTATGTATTGATGATTTCGGAGCCCCGATGATTTGAGTGTTTTGCTAAATGTTTTAGTATTTGGAGGGGGAGTTTTAATTTAAATTCGGGGACCGAATTTCTTAAAGGGGGGAAGATTGTAACGTTTTAAAAATAATTAAATAAATAATTAAATGAATAAAAGTGTTTAAGTGAATTTTAGGATTTTCGGTAAAGTAAAACGTATTTTTCGTAAAACCAAACCGTGATTGTTTTTCATTATAAATTCAAAAATACCTATTTAATTATGTAATTACTAGTAAATAGTGTTTATTTAGCCACTTATAAATTTTTAGTTTAATTAAAAAATTTTCCTAAATTAATTATTTTAAATATTAACATAAGCTTTATTTTTACACTAAATTAGTGTAAATTACAAATTTAAATGGTTTTAATTTGTAAAAATGAACCATGGCATATTAGAATTTAGTGTGTATCATGCAAAAATTATTTGCAAATTTTTCCTAATTTCTAGAGCTTTCTTGAGTTGCTATAGTAAATAAATAAATAAATAATTAATTAAACCATGAAAAGACTTTAAATGATGATTCTTTCTTGAAGCTTCCACACTTTTCTTCACTCTTTTCTCTTTCTCCCTCCCCATGGCCGGCCACAACTCATCCATGGCAGCCCCCCCCCCCATTTTCCACCTCATTTTTATTCAAAAATCATCAAAAATACATCAAAAATTCAATTAAAATTCCACAAAATCATATATATTTTCATACCCTTTATTCTCTACTCTTCTTTACATGGAATTTGGAGTGGGAAAGCATGTATTTTTGAGGCTCATTTTCAAGTTTGGACATGAGGTTGTGGAGGTATAAATCCTTCTCTTTTATTTTATTTCTATTAGATATTTCTTTTAAAGTTTAATTAGATTTAATCTATTAATTCTATTTACTACTTTTAAAATTCAAGTTAGGGTTTGAAAAATCAAGTTGTGATTTTTATTAATTAATGAGGGTTATAATCACTAGTTTAACATATTTAGAAGTGGAAATTCTTATAGGGATGATATGTTGTAAATTGTTAACCTAAAATTGATTTAATTATACTTTTTAGCTAACTAGTTTTTTATAAAATATGTTTATGGGTAATATAAAATTCCAATTAAGATTTCTATCATTAGATTGTAGTTTTAGTGAGCATATTAACATGTTA
Organism: Agapanthus africanus; assembly: GCA_030015575.1. Classification (NCBI taxonomy): domain Eukaryota; kingdom Viridiplantae; phylum Streptophyta; class Magnoliopsida; order Asparagales; family Amaryllidaceae; genus Agapanthus; species Agapanthus africanus. The sequence continues at coordinate 314,953,130 of CM057346.1, read as the reverse complement.
ATGGAAAGAAAAACTTAGTTTGATCACTAGATTCAATTGATAATTGGAAAATAGTAATAAAATGCTATTATTTTGTTAACTAGATTTTGGAAAATTCTAAATAAAAGGGATTTAAAATTTTATATTGGTTTCATTATATCATTATCATCATAAATTGTGGTTTAAGTCATTAATTTATGCAAAATCATGTTTTGAGGTGGAATTGTGGTATTTTGCTTGGAAAATGTTGAAAATTGTTAAATGTTGTAAACTAGAAATTTCAAATTTATATAAATTTGTGTAATAAAAATATAGTAATGGTTTGTATAGTCTAGTAATGCTATTTAATGAGTTTTATGACCATTAGTTTCATTTAAATGTCAAGTTTTGATGAAAAACGGTATATTGGCATTTTCGGGTTTTTGCGAAATTGGACAGTTTGATAGATTTTAGGGTTTCGATGGATTTAATCGTGTTTTATGGTATAAGTAATGTGTTTTTAAACTACAAGTTGTTTGATGATGTTATCTCGATCCATCGGAGTTTGTACGCCGATATCGAGCGGTATTTGGTTCTTTTGCGTGGACGGGACATAGGTTTTAACCTATGCTTGTTCTTTGTATCGTTTGACTTTTGTATGTGATTCAGTTTACGATGCTATTTAAATGTTTACGTCTAGGTACCCCTCACGTGGACTGCGGGCGATGAAGAGGAGGATGGCGACACTGTCTTCGGCAGACATGGACCAGGTGAGTAGATGTATATCTACGGGGGGAAGTCGGGTGGATGGCGTTTAGCACCCCCGCAACGTAGAATAGGAATAGTACTTAGTGATATTAGGAAACCCAATGTGACCCTAGATTCTTACCGAGCAGGACCCTAGTAATGACCCTAGGCGGGACTAGACTGATTTAGGAAAACCATACCTGAGGATGAATACTTTGGGAAAGGTTCGTAGGTTTCTGATAGAAACATACACGCACACACTAAAACTTGACTTGGCGTATACGTATATGTGTGTATATATATAAAACTAGGTATAGGTGTATATATATACACCACACGTATATGGGATTCATTGATGTGATATGATATCCGAGGTATGATGAAACAGTATAACTGGGCTTGATGCCGTGATTCTTGACTATACAGTCGTAATAAAGTGTTAGCGGATCATTAGAGAATGAGATAATGAACATGCATATATAAATTATAAAGAGTGGTGGTGATATTGATGTACATGGGACGCTAGAATAGTACCCGGACTGTAACTGGTGACTGATCACGATATGATATATGTATAACTTGATTACGACATGATATTTCTGAGGATAAACTAATGATGCTTATCATGATGGCAATGATATATGATTGATGTATGCGATCACAGTTTAACACCTTGATCATGAGATGTGCTGATGATGACATTATACGAATGAGGAGACACCTAGGAGATACTTGACCGTACCCCGATATTGGGATGCCGTACGATGGATTTTACGGTACGAGGCTTAGATTTGATGATTGATCCGCACTCTTGATTCGAGGAAGCCGTACTACGTACGTGACGCTATTGAGGCGGGATCGCCGACTATTAGAGATATTGATTAAGACCTTAGGTAGACTCTAGTTTCTTACTGACTAGTCTATTAGGTTTAATTCCTTAGGATGTTAGATGGACAATGGTTTAGGTTCGACTCACATAGTGGTAGTTGTACTCGTATCTCGCAGAGGAGTGGATAATGCACATCTGTATTTACATTCATACTGTAATCATCATGGTGCATGTTCTTTTATATGTTGCTATAATCAGTATAAACTTTACCTGTTAGGACACCAGCACTATTACCGATGATGCGCATGTTCCACGCACACTTATTTGCCGGCTCACACACATCATCATCGGTAATTGCTATGTCACGTACACTTTAGATCATATTGTCTTTTATGGATAGAATCAGTTAGCAACTAGACAGATATAATATTGTGATTATTTTCTGACATTAGTATAAGACATGATATTTATTACTTAGACATTGATGCATTCATATTTCATGTTATCGCACAGTAGTATGGGCATATGCTGACACTTATCATATACTTACTCATGATTTTGAGATTTGGATTTCTATGAGATTTCTGGATTTTTGGGGAAAACCGCAAAAATATATAAAAACTTCTCTCTCTCTCCTCTTCTCTTTTTAAATAAGATGCGGTTTTCTCGTGATGTATGAGTCGTCCACCATGAGTATTTCATGTTTTCTGTTGGATTTCGAGACCCGATTCGAGGAGTGGATGAACCGTCTCGGGTACATGGTGGGCCCGGTATGGTACCCCGGGGCAAGAAGATCGAGTTGTAGACGATGAGCCTGTCAGGGGAAGGCTACCTACCGGTGATGTCTGGCGCGGCGGATATCCGGAGGATACCGACCGTTGTCGTGAGATTTGATGATATGGGCCGATCCGGACTGACGGAGCCCGAGATATTGAGACTTGAGATTACATGTGTTGTGTCGATGTTTGACACGGATTTCCATGGGTTTCATTATTCAGATTTCAGATTCTTATACACATTCTACTATGATAATAGCTAAAGATTTTTTTATACATATATATCTGGATTTCAGGATTTGTTACTTTACCTTCATGGTGCATGCATTTCATTCATATGACATAGTATTATATGAGGCACTGACACGACACGGAGTATTTGCACTTACACGTAGTATTACCCTGCTATTACTAGATGATTGGGATATTATAGTGTATTATTATTATGACCTAGGATAGCGTCGTGCATTCGATTTCTTTTCGTAGATGTCTTCTACTCACGAGTTGGCAACTCACCCCCGTTGTGCCAAATTCTTTACAGGTTCGATGTACAGGTTTCCGTGGCAGCTTGTTGGTACATCTTTTCTTCAGGGTGATTTGCACTGTAGGTTGGTTCACTTGTATCCGAACCACCATTGTACTTTTATTCATTCATTTGTATCTAGTAAGCTCCATCAACCATATTTGTATTACTTGATAAGTTTATTGGACCAGTTGTTTATTTCGACCTTAGAGTCGCGCATGTGTTATTCAGATCTGGTGGTTTTGTTTTCTTTTGAGTTTTGAGCCTCGCCTATTGGCGTTGTATATTATTGTGCTTGCTGTGGTTGTTTCCGCCTGTTGGCGTTGATGCTAGCTCCCGTTTGGGGATGCTTTTTATTGTTATGTATATTATACTTGTTGTAACCGTTTGGGGGCCAGTTTTTACAGAGGAGACTCTGCCGAAATTTTTGGGAAAATTGCTGATGCTTTTAAACTTGTTTTCTTTTTCTTCTTCTTCTTCTTCTTCTTCTTCTATGGTTTAGATTTCTGGGCTTCGGCTTACTTAGGTTACGTGGCGCCTCTAGACGCTTCGTAATCTAAGTGCCGGTCACGTTCCGTACTTTCGGGTCGTGACAGTTACTGATTGGATTCGCAGGAGAACGTATAGGCTTACTTGTTGATCTTCTGATCGCTCAATACCTGGGTGGCTGTTACGTTTCGCTGACTGCTTGCAGCTTGTGGGTGTTTGATATGATCATCACCCACTGCCGGCGTATTGACGATTCTTTTGAGTCCTACACAGAGGTTTCCTGGCTCAGGAAAAACGGAGTAGGAGCACATATGTGATATGTGCGGGACCGAGAACAATACGTGTATGTGATACCGTACTAGATTCTCACGATATGTGATATCGACTGGGTATATGTGATATAGCCGGGTCATCGGATCCAGTGTTGATTCGATGAACTGATACAGATTATATTAGTCGGTTATTTAAGAAATAGCCGGATTATCGGATCAAGTGTTGATTCGATAATTTAATGTATAATTATATATTTGATATATTATATTACATTAACTAATATAAGCTCACTTAAAGATTCTTTTTCTCACTCGGGTAATACATTGATATATATGTGATATATGTTAATTGTATTATTTTATTTTGTTACAATAAATATTGTATATGTGATATATAATATTGTAACATGTTATGATTATAAATGCAACATGATTTGTGTAGTTTAAATATAGTTAGGGTTTGGATTAGGGTTAAGCTTTCATGAAGCTTTCAAGAATCTTCTTGAAGCTTTGATTTTGACCTTGATATTTTGGGATATTTTGCAAAGATATTTATTTAACCCAACCCAACCCTTTAACCATAGTTAATTCTCTACATGGGTTAAGTCTTCATGCTTAACCCATGGTTGCATTTCTAACCTCACTTGATTCATTATTCATCACAAAGTAATTTTCTTCTTCTTCTTCTTCCTTTGGAAAAAGCTTTCTAGATTTTTCATTAGTGATGAAAATGAGCGAGAAATTGAAAACAAATGAGAGCTAAATTCCTGCTTCATCATCCTCATCTATTCTTGCCACTTAGATTAGGGTGTTTTCTTTGCTAATACTTGATTAGCAAAGTAAGAGCTTGGGTTTAAGTTTCTTCAAGGTAGATCATCTTTGTTATTGAAGATCGGAAGCAAGCTTGTATCTTTCTCTTCATGGAGCCTCTCTAGAGTCCGGGTACTCGATGATCACAGCGAAGGGACCTCTACACGGAGCTTTAGATGTGAAGGAACGGACTACAAAGGTTGTAATCCCTAACTCTTAGAAGTAAAGTTGTTTACTTTCTTTGTTTCGCCTAATCTCTAGTCTAAGATCTTGGTTAGGGTTGTTCGGCACATGAAAAATTTGATTTTGGCATGGTTGATTCCTTGTAGAACCTTGTGACTGTGACTAGTAACCCTACAATTGGGATACCCCACATTTTACACTTACGGTGGCAGAAAAGAAATAGAAAACTATAATGATTCGAATCCGCATTATACTTAGACATCATAAACCCAGAATATCACATATTCCGAATTTCATGCCTAACATGTAAAACTTGCATTTTAGTCTCAAATTGAAAACACTTTTCAAGAATGTTTCGGATAATTCAACAAGATTCCTGACTAGGTGATCGCGTACAATACGCAATTGCGACGGAGTTTTGCTCCGAATCAAACTTGGCTGCAATCGATCAATTGAGACTAAACGGCTAGGTTTACTAACTAGTTTTCATAAAACTAATTAATCCGGATTCTATTAATTGTTTCACATATCACAAATCTTGTAAAGAAACCATGACATTAGAATTCCGCACGCCTTTAGCAAACTTAAACCAATTTTTCCAACACATGAAAAAACAGTGAGCTAAAAGTTTCAAAACCGATCATTTTAAGCCAATCCAGGAGTCGAAACGAACTCGAAACCCACCCGATTCTTCGTAGGGGCGAAGACCCACAAATTAACTCCGAGTTAGGGGCCTATAGGGGGTACCCCACCCCCGAGTCCACCACGAGGTGGCCAAGGGGTGAGGCAGACCCGAAACTGCCTCAAGTGGGGCAGTTTCAGGTCCCCCACCGCCAAGACCACCTTGTGGTGGTCTTGGGGAGTGAGCGCAGCTATTCGGTCACACCGGAGGGTCCCCGGGGTGTGCACGATCCACCCTACATATTATCGGTTCAAACCGTGAGCCCGCGGGCTGTGCAAACAAATTAAAACCTCAATTTCAGAACTGTTTTTATCGGCAGTTTTTGCGCGATAAAAACGACGAATTTCTAACGTCGCTACAAGTAATCCTAATGCTCTAGCTTGTCTCTGATACCTTGAAAGTCGACCTTAGCACCGTCAAGGGGTTCAAGAAGCATCAAGCATGCCAAATTTTAATTTTTCTAGGTGCTAAGTTAGACTATCAAGATCATTACTAGAATTTTAAGGTTTTCCTTTGTGATGTGATTAAATTTAAGAGCAGAAAAGAGCATACAACCTTTGTAGTTCATCTCCTTCTCTTCAAAAGCTCCAGGATGAAGTCCACACGACTCTTCAAGGCTCCTCTCCAAGTTGTACAAACCTCCTTCGTGATCTTCACGCCAAAGACGATCCACCCGAAGTCCACAAGCACAAGCTTTTCACTATACTAAACACTTTTAGTGTTGGAAACACACCACACCAAATTGCTATTTTGGTGTGGGATGATGAAGTAGGGGATAAGTAAAGCTCACTAAGGTCTCAAAAGCTCAATGATTCACATCACATGTGAGGGTTTTGAGCTTGGAGGTGAGGTGATGAAAATTGTAGAGAGCAAGAGAAGAAAAGTGCTTTTGAAAAATGGCTAAGGCATAAACTATGAAGCAAGTGTAGAATCAATAAAATGAATCATCTCTCTCCTCACTCATTCAAGCATGGAATAAAAATGCACTTAAAATTTCAACCATGCTTGAATAGTGAGTCAAAAGTACTATAAAAACATATAAACCCATGCCTTGAACCATACCATAAATATCTCCAAAATTTACACCTCATTTTTCTATTTTCTAAAAATAGAAAAAACATACCATGCTTCATATAATATATATATATATATATCAAATATACATTAATATATATATATATATGTGTGTGTGTATATATATATATATAGTTAAAGCAATTAGTGAGCTAATGATATTAGTTAAGATATAATTATATCACATATAATATATATCACACTATGAAATCAACACTTGATCTAATAATCCAGTTATATCACATATAACCGACTAATATCATTAATCTGAATATCACATTATCAAACCAACACTTGATTCGATAATCTGGTTATATCACATATAACCTGAATGATAACAGATAACTGCAAGATTACAATACGGTATCACATACCCGTATTCAATCAGGCCGACACACACATCACATATGTGTCCTACTTCGTTTCGCTTGAACCAGTAAACTTCTGTGTGGGACTCTAAAGACTAGTCAATTTGCCAGCAGTAGGTGATGATCACATCAGTCGCCTACAAGCCGTCAGCTGTACTAGCTAGACGTAACGGCTACCCGGGTATTGAGCGATATGAAGATCAACAAGCAATCTTCCATACACTCCATGAATCCTATCAGTAACAATACCGTACAGTCCGGTCTCTTCGTTTGATATGTCGTGGATCATGTCTAGGGGTGGTAAATGTCAGCCGCCAGTAACGTGATAAGTCATGCTGATGTCTGCCCTATAACAGTTTGAGAAACTATTGATAACTCTTATCAGTAAATCTCATCAGCAGCCCAGGCCAGGGACTTCCAGTTATAGCCAATCGAGCATAGCTCAACATCAACCCCCAATACCGGGAGAGACGAATCCCCTCTTATCGCTCATTGCCTCCATGTGACTCGGGACTGTACCCAAAATCCAGCTGTTTGAATAAATCCTTTGAGCCATGTTTGGGAGGAAATGAAAGCACTGTTGGAGACACACAAGACTTTATGACGATCTCATGTCTACAGACTAACCTGTACCAGTGTCACCGGAGGACTGCTATCTGATGATAGGTATACTGCCAACTAGGTGTCCTCGACGAGTCCGTTCGGTGTACCCATTCTCCAATGAGCACCTGTATACAATCTTTGATGTCACACACCAATGGTTGTCGGATCAACCATCACCCTCTAAGGGACAAGAAACGTACACACTAATGTACTCTAGAATATCGATGCCCTAGTCTCGATATTCCCACAACTAGGAACTGATTAAAGATGTACTTTTAGACCACCATAGCCCCACTAGTATGATCTCATCATAGTCATGGTAGTCAAGTACAAATCCTAAGGGCTTTATCAACATGCGAGAGCAAGACAGTATAAAATACCAGTCAACATGTTAAGATAAAGGAAACCTGATAGCATACTATGATGTCGAGCAAGAAAAACCTCTATATATATGTCCAAGCATCCACTATATCATCAATAATGGCCTCTAGGGCATACATATTACTAACACAAGCAACCCTACCAATTCTAGAGTTATGAGACCCGGTCTCGACTCCTCAAGATGGTCTTCCACTGGACCCTAAAACCCGGTTACTTGAGCTCCCCGCCATGGGTCTATCCTAATGCTGAAAAGTAAATAATATACATCAATGCTGACATCATCCTCAAATCGGAAGTGCCCCAATAAAAGTATATTACATACAACCTTTTACATGAATGAAAATGAAAAACTCTCATCTCACCTAAAAAAAAACCGGCCATTTAAAACACGACGATACAATATAACATATCACAGCAACACATAACATCACATGTCATCAACATAAGTAAATATGCGTATCCCAATTGTCGTTGACATATAGCATTGAAACCGACGATACACCACATATTACACTTACGGTTGCAGAAAATAAAGTGAAAAACTACAACAGTTGGAATCCGTAACCACCTTAGAAATCATAAATCAATGTATCTAATACTTTGGATTTCATGCCTAACAAGTGAATTCCTTAGACATCACATATCTAACAATTATAAACCCCGCATTTTTGTCTCGATAATAAAATCACATTTCAATAACCAGTCGGGTATTTCAACAAGATTCCCGATAACCTGATCGAATGCTCGTTGGAAGCTTTAGTAGATGGCCGCACCCCCGAAGCCGTCGATGAAGTGCACTAAGGCGGAACACCGCGGCCGCGAGCACCCGAACGGATGCTTTTGGTGACGGGGTTCTTCTACAGTCACTTGGTCGGGGCTATGGGGCGTGGCTATCTAATAAGGTTACCCGGTGAATATCCGTGTACACTACGTAATTGCGATGGACTTTTGATCAACATCAAAATCCCGTGGCAACCGATCAAATGAGACTAAACTAGTAGATTTATAAAATTCAAACTAGTTATCTCATAACTAATTATGTGGATTCTAAATATTGTATCACAATCACATATAGCTAAACGAAATTAATCTTTTTGATCGAATAAGCAAGCACCGAAAATTTCCCAACAAGCTCAACACTCGAGCTGTAAGTCTACGGTAGCGCCCCGGCCATATGTCCGAGGCCAAAATGCGGAAACGAAAACCTTTTTCAATCTAGAAACTGGCGCTATCGTATACTTAAAATCCGGATCGAACCATTAACCTACAACTTGCTATCTAGAGAAGGGATAGAATGCTATACCGATCGATCCGTGTCCTTCGGTCTTTGGCCACCATCCCAAGCTCCTCGCGACATCTCTGGTCTTGATCTCCTTGTCGGAAAGGAGCACCACATCTACGAGCTTTTTTACGGGCTCCCGCTTCATCCGAAGCAACTCGGGCACGAAGTGTGCTAGCCGACGTGTCCAAGGTGATGTAGAGAATGTTTGTGATCACTTTGTCTCTTGCATCTATGAATTTGGATGGGGGTTAGAGATAAAGCCATTGAAGGAAATAATGAGCTACAGGAAGAAGAAGAAGAAGGAGACTTTTTCTTTTCTTTTGCTATGATAGAATGAGAGTGAGAGAGTGAAGAATAATATGAGAGCTCACCCTTGGCTGCCCCTCTCTCTCCTCTCATCAAATCAAGACACAAATCAATCCACGAATGTGACATTTTTCACAAAAATGAGACCATGAGTCATAATATATGTCTATGTCACATTTAATGCATCTCATGATGAATTCTAGCTCATTATTTCCACCATCCAAACATTAATCCAAATGTTTGGTCCAACAAAAAAGATCCGGCAACATTTAAAGTAAACTCGCGACGGATCACAAGGATACCGCTCACCAGTATATACATACCTGCATCCGTATTCCGACTGAATGTGAATGCGATGAGACTAAAGTAATCCAACAAATCTAATCCTAGGATTCGGCTTAAACCAAAGCCCACAAGTATGATCCGTCCGATCATGATCCGTGCAATACCGCACGTATAAGATCGAACCCTGCCATATATCATACGGCCGCTACAACGTTTCGCCCGAAACTTGAGAAACTGTCTGTGGGGGACTCTAAAGACTCGTCAATATTTTGGCTGTGGATTTAACCATTAGCACGTCAGAGGTATTAGCTGTTGGATATAGTGCCCTCTAAGTCAATTATTGGATCGCAGGTACGTGATTGCAATGATTAAAGGAGGACCTATACCGATATAACAGTCTTACTCGAGATGATAGTATGCTATCTGGTCTGTCTTTATCATCATATAGATGTTGATAGAGCCCATAGGATTATTGCTTGACTACCGGCAGTATGATGACGATCATATACGTGAGAGATGGGGTCTGTAAGCACATCCTTAAAAGTGTCCCTAGTCGTGGGAGTTTCGAGACAGGGCATCGATACTCCAGAGTAGACTAGTATATATAGTCGAGACCCCGACGAGGGGCTGTGGCCGGTCTCACAAGCCACTGGTGTAAGTTGGATCGCCTAAGATTTATACAGGTGCTCATTGGGATATGAGTACACCGGACAGGACTCGCCGGGAACATGCTTGTTGGTATTATACATATCGTTAGATAGCAGTTCCCTGGTGACATGTGTACAGGTTAGTTCATCGACCTGAGGTCGTCATTTGTCTCGTGTGAGTTCCCACTGTGCTTTGATTTATACCCTACCACGGGTCAAAGGAGTCGTGCAAACAGGTATATTTTGGGCACAGTCCCGAGCCACATTGGAGGCAAGTGAGCGGATCGTCGGGGATTCGTCTCTCCCGGTATTGGGGGTGAGATCGCGCTTTGTTTAGGAGAGCCATTACACGAAATCCCTGACCAGGGTAATCGAGATATACTGGTAGGTATACCAGTAGTATCTCAGGGTGTTCTGGGCTGCTCTCTTACACGACTTATGCAGCTATTGGGGGTCTGACGTTTACCGACCCCCTAGGCCCTATATGCGATACTCATAGACGAATGTTCCGGACTATTTAGATATTGTCACTGTCAGGCTCAGTAGGGTTTATAGATGAGTTCGCTCGTCAGCTTCCCTTCTAATCAATACATAGGCAAACCGTTACGTACAGCTTGTACCTCTGATGTGCTAGTGGTTATACCCAGTGCCAGTGTATTGATGAGTCATTAGAGTCCCCCACAGACACTTTCCCAAGTTCGGGCGAAACATTGTAGATGTCGTATGGTATTATGGCAGGGTTCGGAAAATGCACGTGCGTTTTCGCACGTGTCAATTTTCGGGCAAATAATACTGGTAGGCTTTGGTTTAAGCCGGATCCCAGTATTATACTGTGTAGATATAATATCTTTGTCTCAGTTGCATTTGCATTCGGTCGTAATGCAAATGCGGGTATGTTTATACCGATACGGGGTTATCCTGAAATTCGTTTCAGGATCACTTTTGGAAGTTGCCAGTTTTCAGTTTTCTATCAGCCGTATTTAACATTCGGTTAAATGCGGATTTTTCCTTTCGTCTTTTGGGTGAGTCAGTGTTCTAGAAGGTTCTAGAAATGGTGACTAGCTTCATGAGTCATTAGTTCATTAATGGTGCATTTAATGTTGTGATGACTTGCTTAATGATTCATCCTTTGCTTTTATTATGTTCACACTAGGTGTTTCATGACTCATTCTTTGTTATGATAAGTTTCATATCTTAGACTCACCCTCCCCTCTCCTACACTCAACCCCCCTCTTCTATAAGTGGCCGGACCCTCTTGTGAGGTTGGGAGGGATTCAATTTGGCAAAAAGATTTTGATAGTTTAGTATATGGAAATTTCATTTACTCGATTTCCATTTACCCGATTCCAATTGGCAACTTCTATTAACCGTTTGTGCATAGCCTTGGACGTAACGAGACAAAGTATTCTACTCTTTCTCTACATCATCTTGGTCGTCTCTTTTGGCAAACTTGACGATCGAGTTGCCTCGGTTCAGAGGCGGGAGCCCGTTTAAAGATCCATCGACGAGGTGCCACCTGGACGACGAAACCGGAGATCGAGCAAGTTCGGATCAGTTGCAACATAGCGTGGGATGATGGTTGAAGACCGAAGGACTCGGATCATTCGGTATAACAATTCTACCCTCATTACAATTTGTTAGTTTAGCTTTAATGGACGATCCGGGATAAAGTACGCGATAGCGCCAGTCGTAAAAGTTTTGTTCCTCATTTTGGCGTCTGTCAGACGGCCGCGGTGCTGCCGCGGACTAACAGTGGTATCAGAGCCTCACCATTAAGCTATACTAACTTGTGCTAACGCGTTTAAAACATCGATCAAACCGAATTTCGAAAAACACAATTTTCAAGTGCTATAGTTTCTGTCGATTTTAAACAGTGTCAAAAATTAATTTTACATATCACAGAAATTCAAGCAGGCGTTTCTAAGCACAAGGCAAAAATTTGATCACGTGATCACACAATATAGCCGCGGATCCGCGGTCAACGCATGGGTTTGACCGCGGAACCGCGGCCATTATGTGGGAACAGTGACTCAAATTTTTCCAGTGAGCTTTTTACTGGAAATTGTGGCTTTTGGTAATATTTGTTTGGGCCCAGATTTTGTTACTATACAGCAGATGTACGTGGGGCCCACTTCGGGAAATTTAGTCGATCGAAATTTTAAATTTGTTAGTATGCAGTATTTACTTTATATCTCCGACCGGGAATGTCATTTGATCGGTAAACCGCGTCTGATTGCTATAGTTCTTTTAGACGGGTTTGCGAACGTGACATTCGCGTTGATGTTCTGTGTTGTGCTGTGCTGTTGCGGATTTGTCGTGGTGGATAGCAGGGTGCAATGATAGTGCAGTTTGGATTTATTTGTACATTTGATATTGCGGGGCGAGCGTCCGACTTGTGGACTGCCGTCACTGCCCGTTGTATAATATTCTTTTGGGGCACGACCGGGTCGAGGTCGATGTACCCGTTGTACATATTTTTATTTCTGTACTAGGTTTATCCCGCGAAGGAGTGCACGGATAGCCGGGTTCTGGAGGGCAACGGGTTCATATCTCATGGCTTTGAGAGGCAAAGGGACCTCACTCTAGAATTGGCAGACTATTCGCCGCACTCGTAAGGGGTACAGGTTGACCCAAGGAGGGGTGCTCAATTTACCGGATTCCGTGAAGTGCAGGGTGTTCCATTCACTATGTTGTGGGGACTACCTCGCTTCAGGTTTTGGCGGGTAACTTTCCGCACCCGTAGGGGTTTAGGTTTCAGTGCACAGGCTATCCACACGACCAGGGGAACGTCGGGCTTTAGTAGCGGCTCTGTGAAACCCGGGGATCCCAGATTATCTGTATTGTTCTGTGATACTTATTACTTTTCTGTAATGTTGCATATTATCACGCCTGGAGCGATTATTGTATATTAGTCTATATACTATTAGATGTTGTATATGTTTTACACCCACGCTAGTCCAGCCCCCGCTCTATCGTTAGTTAACTAACCTAACGGGTGATGACGGGACCCAGTGGCGAATGCGGATGGCATATACGTACATTTTATTTTCGTTCTTTTCTGGTGTGATTGATTGATGGGACTGCGTTGATTCTTATCAATGCAAGATAAAACAAACCTATATTTGATGTTGTTGGAACAAATTTTAAAAGGGAGCTATTACAAAGACGTTTCCTTTTGTTTTGCATAGTGATATTCAGTTAGAATATCCTGCACCTCATTCGACGAGGCAAGGGCCGAGATCCCTTCACCGTGAGTGACCCCTTGGGTAGAAGTTTGCATCAGGGTAATAACTTCTATATAATCGATTACAAGTTGCTTTGCATCGTGGTATTCAGTTGGAATATCCTGCACCTCATTCTACGAGGAAAGAGCCGAGATCCCTTTACCGGGAGTGACTTGTTTAGCAAAAGGTTTTCACTACTATATTTTTTTATAAAATTCTATCAGATTCCTTCAACGAGATCAAGTTCATTACGTTAAAGGTTTTTCGCCAAAAACCAGCCATAATCCTCCGTCGTTTCTTATGGATGGTCAGTGGTATTCAAGCTATGTTTGTTGGCCTACGTCAAGGCGTAGTGTTTGGTAGCTGCTGGGTATTCATTTGTTGCACAGATAGATGCATTAGTTTAGGACAGACGTACAGCCTTGTTGGCCTACGTCAAGGGCATGTACGATGACCTAAATTAATCAGGACAATGACGGGTAGAACTTGACATGTGGCTTATGACTTGTTGGCCTACGTCAAGGTCATAAGTGCATGGGATAAAAATTATATCGGGAGTTTCAAACATACAGGAAACTAGCCAGACTTGAGCATATCTTCTGGAGTTTGTTAACTTGAGTGGCTTCCATCAAGTTATCATGCGATGATAGTTGGATCCCGATTCTCACTGATGAGTTGGTTTACTCTTCGGGTGATCCCGACTAATTCTTCTTTCAGGTTTGGAGGAGAATTTGAGATTACAGTGGGAGGTTTCCTAATTAGATAAAGTGATAACCATTCTAATCTAGGTTAGAGTGCACGCAGATTGTTTCTTTTCTCTCTCTCTTTGACAGCGACTTTTGACCGACCCTAGACTATAACTCAGTGACCAAGTTGACCGAACCTTCTTAAAATACTGGCTTTTGGATTGTCTATAGTTGCATAAGTCATTACCGCTTCTTCTTTTACCTTTTGTATTTATCAGAACACCCCGTATTACTAAGGACATCCACTTCCATTGGATAGATCCATCGTATGGTTATAAACGAACTCAAAGGGACTTCTTCGAGGATGGATCCAGGTTCAGGAGAAATAGAATTGGTTTATTCAATTGTCTTTTATTATCACCTTCTCTCAGGTTGCGAGGGCTCCTTGTTTTAGGAGAGTACACCTATTACGCTTATTGGATAGTCTTATTCCAAACCATAGGCAGGTGCCGAAAGGTAGGGAATGAAGAAAACCAATTAGCCTAAGTAGGGTGTGCAGAAGGTAATATGTAAAGACAAAATAAAGGGATTAGAAAGAGGGCAAAGTAAATTGCGACTATTAACATTCACGACCAAACCACGTGTTTCATCGCCACTCCTACTTCACCTTTGATTTCTCCAGAACAACCCGTATCCCTACGAACATCCAATTCCATTGGATAAATCCATCGTATGGTTATATACGAACTCGAAGGATATTATTTCGAGGATGGATTCTGGTTCAGGAGAAATAGGAATAAGGTTTATTCAGTTGTCTTTTATCATCACCTTCTCTCAAATTGAGAGTACTCCTAGGATTAGGTGGGTACACCTATTATGTTTACTGGATATTCTTCTTCCAAACCATAGGCTGGTGCCAAACGGTAGGGAAGGAAGAAAACCATTTAGCCTATTGATGGTGTACAGAAGGCAACGACTAAAGACAAATAAAGGGATTTGGAAAGATGGCAGGAAAATATACGGTTAAAGTCATGATTTGTATTATGGAAGAGGCATTACTAGGAATACCAGGATACCCCTATGAAACATATTAATGTTTAATATTCACTGTGCATTGTTAATAGAAAACTGATTTCCCGATTGGATACTTACTCAAGGGTATGTATTTACCAGGTATAATTCTCACATCTGTATGGTTTTTCAGATGTTGAGTGGGAGCAAGTTATTGGGAATTAGGTGATCATCCTCATTATATCGGAATTCGTTGTAATTGGTGATATTTGAGGAAATCACCTGGGCACAGTTTTCAACCTATGATACACAAGTTTTTGAGTTATTCAACTCAGCAGACTTATACAGAGTATTGTATGTTTTCCAGTGTCCATCAGGACAAAGGGGTTGGTCCTCGTACTATATTCTATTTACTTGTGACTTCTCTAGTTTTTAGACAAGTATTTCGTAGAAATACAATGTCTAAGTATTGAGAAATTATGGGTATAAGAATAAAGTAGAGAACCAAGTATCGCAAGTATCAGGATTCTTCAAAGAGATCGAAGATGTAGATTCTTGTGATTGGTATTCAGTCGATAGTAATGGTTTTGAGAAACTTGTTTCTCTTTCAGGTTACTCATAATTGGATGGATTCCTAAGTTGAGTAATGCTGATTAGCCTCTCTCCATTAAGATGATATGCACTGGAGACAGCTGCATGATTTGAATTTGGTTCCAATTAAATAATTGCCAAAGTTTCTATATTAGATATAGATTGGATCATATCTTAACGATGTTAAGGTAAGAGGAGTTGTCCAGCTTATGCTTAAAACCAGACACTGGATGACTCAAGGCACGTTTCTGTAATGGCAGTTTGTGGGTTGACCCTAGCTTTGACAAGGTTGATTTTCTACCATCTGGAAGATCAATAGTGATATTGTTCTAGACTCGCCATAGTTTTCGTAAAATGGACTTTTTCAGAAAAACAGAAGTGGGAGTATGGTAGAAATGGAAGTAATTCCAGAACCACAAAACGATTACGGAAAATTTAATAGGACCTATATATTCAATCAGGTTTGACATTCAAATAGCCACTCCGCAGACATGGTGGGTAACCTCAGACACCCGAGAGGTACTCCGGTAGCCTCAAGGAAGGTGACAGGGAGGTTCTTGTTTACCCAGACTTGACACTACTGTTGTTCTAGGCTATGAGACCCGGCACGAGATTATGTATAGCGTCGTTCTAAACTAGTTTTAGAAGTGTACGTATATATTATTCTGCCAGAGGGTTGTCGTAGTTAGTGGGAGCAGCGGAAGCATAGTGGGCAAGTAGCTAATGTCTATTTATAGACTTGAGCAAAAATATCGGAGATAGATCATCTATTTTTGATGTAACAGTCATGGGTTTGACTTCATCAGAATAGGGGATGGATCTGTTAAAAAGGTAGTAGGGTGTGATGTCCCGGTATTTGGATGACATACACAGAGTAGGAAGTAAAATTCCTATACTACGATCGGTTGTACCGTGGTCGTCACACAAATGTTTCTCCACAAAGGATCTGGATATAATATCTGACATTCTGGTTACTAGATCTATGGTTTTAGATCTAGATTTGGGTAGTTTCCCAATTGGGGTACTTTGACAGTATTCTAATGGTATTTTAGAATAGATGACTCCTAGCATGGTGGTGTACCTGCAGGTGATGGAGTCACCCTCTCTTAAGGTGTCTTACAGACTAAAGGGCAGAGGGACGTACGTGATTGACAGATTACTTGCTTGGGCAATTGAGTCAATCGTGAGATGTCAAGTACCACACCAGATGTCGTTATTGTACTAGATGCGATAAGTTTATATTAATCCAATCCTGAAGAAACATACGGAAGCAGTTATAGAACATAAGTATATGTTCTACGGATTTGATGACGGCAGCCTCCTTCGAGAGACGGTTATTATTCCAGGCTTCACCGGTGACCTAGATGACAGAGCGATTGTCAGAGTTATAGTTTTCCCTCAGACGAGGGACAGTATTATGGACAGGTGGTCCAAGGGGATACTGTGGGAGGCATGGTGCCGGGCACTGATGATTTTCAGTGACTGATACTGTCTAAGAAGTTTGGATTTGGAGTTCATTTATGAACTAGGTCCCATCAGATATCCAAACATATTCTAAGACAGGTATTACTCAATTCGGGAGATGGTTTTCTCCGCAAGGTTGAGATATAGAGAGATACAGAAGAAACACCGAAGCTGATCCACTCACTGAGGCTATTTCTCGAACACAAGAGTTTTACAAACGAGCTTTGTGAAACTGATTAGTAGAGGAGTTGGATGATGGGTATCACACGAGCTGTGAGTACACGACATCGCAATAATTAGCCTTAAGTGCCAGTGGGAGATTGTTGGATATAGTGCCCTCTAAGTCAATTATTGGATCGCAAGTACGTGATTGCAATGATTGAAGGAGGACCTATACCGATATAACAGTCTTACTCGAGATGATAGTATGCTATCTGGTCTGTCTTTATCATCATATAGATGTTGATAGAGCCCATAGGATTCTTGCTTGACAACTGGCAGTATGATGGCGATCATATACGTGAGAGATGGGGTCTGTAAGCACATCCTTAAAAGTGTCCCTAGTCGTGGGAGTTTCGAGACAGGGCATCGATACTCCAGAGTAGACTAGTGTATACAGTCGAGACCCCGACGAGGGGCTGTGGCTGGTCTCACAAGCCACTGGTGTAAGTTGGATCGCCTAAGATGTATACAGGTGCTCATTGGGATATGAGGACAATGGACAGGACTCGCCGGGAACATGCTAGTTGGTATTATAAATATCGTCAGATAGCAGTTCCCTGGTAACATGTGTACAGGTTAGTTCATTGACCTGAGGTCGTCATTTGTCTCGTGTGAGTTCCCACTGTGCTTTGATTTATACCCTACCACGGGTCAAAGGAGTCGTGCAAACAGGTATATTTTGGGTACAGTCCCGAGCTATATTGGAGGCAAGTGAGCGGATCGTCGGGGATTCGTCTCTCCCGGTATTGGGGGTGAGATCGCGCTGTGTTTAGGAGAGCTGTTACACGAAATCCCTGACCAGGGTAATCGAGATATACTTGTAGGTATATCAGTAGTATCCCAGGGTGTTCTGGGCTGCTCTCTGACACGACTTATGCAGCTATTGGGGGTCTGACATTTACCGACCCCCTAGGCCCTATATGCGATACTCATAGACGAATGTTCCGGACTATACAGATATTGTTACTTTCAGGCTCAGTAGGGTTTATAGATGAGTTCGCTCGTCAGCTTCCCTTCCAATCAATACATAGGCAAACCGTTACGTACAGCTTGTACCTCTGACGTGCTAGTGGTTATACCCAGTGCCAGTGTATCGATGAGTCATTAGAGTCCCCCACAGACACTTTCCCAAGTTCGGGCGAAACATTATAGATGCCGTATGGTATTATGGCAGGGTTCGGAAAATGCACGTGCGTTTTCGCACGTGTCATTTTTCGGGCAGATAATACTGGTAGGCTTTGGTTTAAGCCGGATCCCAGTATTATACTGTGTAGATATAATATCTTTGTCTCAGTTGCATTTGTATTCGGTCGTAATACAAATGCGGGTATGTTTATACCGATACGGGGTTATCCTGAAATTCGTTTCAGGATCACTTTTGGAAGTTGCCAGTTTTCAGTTTTCTATCTGCCGTATTTAACATTCGGTTAAATGCGGATTTATCCTTTCGTCTTTTGGGCGAGTCAGTGTTCTAGAAAGTTCTAGAGATGGTGACTAGCTTCATGAGTCATTAGTTCATTAATGGTGCATTTAATGTTGTGATGACTTGCTTAATGATTCATCCTTTGCTTTTATTATGTTCACACTAGGTGTTTCATGACTCATTCTTTGTTATGATAAGTTTCATGGCTTAGACTCACCCTCCCCTCTCCTACACTCACCCCCCCTCTTCTATAAGTGGCCGGCCCCTCTTGTGAGGTTGGGAGGGATTCAATTTGGCAAAAAGATTATGATAGTTTAGTATATGGAAATTTCATTTACCCGATTTCCATTTACCCGATTCCAATTGGCAACTTCTATTAACCGGTTGTCCATAGCCTTGGACGTAACGAGAAAAAGTATTCTACTCTTTCTCTAATTCATCTTGGTCGTCTCTTTTGGCAAACTTGACGATCGAGTTGCCTCGGTTCAGAGGCGGGAGCCCGTTTAAAGATCCGTCGACGTGGTGCCACCTGGACGACGAAACCGAAGACCGAGCAAGTTCGGATCAGTTTCAACATAGCGTGGGATGATGGTTGAAGACCGAAGGACTCGGATCATTCGGTATAGCAATTCTACCCTCTTTACAATTTTTTAGTTTAGCTTTAATGGACGATCCGGGATAAAGTACGTGATAGCACCAGTCGTAAAAGTTTTGTTCCGCATATTGGCGTCTGTCAAACGGCCGGGACGCTGCCGCGGACTTACATTAGCCGTACGTAACGGGCTACCAAGTATTAACCAAAAGGGAGGTCGATGAGCGAACTCATCCTAACACCCCACTGAGCCTGTCAGTGACAATATCCGTATAGTCCGGTCCATTCGACTATGAGCATCGTATGTCGGGCCTAGGGGGTGGTAAAAGTCAGTCCCCCAAAAGCGGTACAAGTCGTGTCGGAGTGTAGCCCAGAACACCCTGAGATACTACTGGAATACCTACCAGTAAATCTCCTGCCTTGGCCAAGGACTTCGTGTAATGGCTCTCCTAGACACAGCGCGACCTCACGCCTAATACCGAGAAAGACGAACCCCTGCCAATCCACTCACTGCCTCCATGTGGCTCGGGACTGTACCCAAGTAAAACCTGTTTGTACAACTCTTTTGAGCCGTGGTAGGGTAGTAATCAAAGCACAGTGGGAACTCATACGAGACAAATGACGATCTCAGGTCGATGAACTAATCTGTACACATGTCACCAGGGAACTGCTATCTGACGCTAGGTATAATACCAACTAGCATGTTCCCGGCGAGTCATGTCCGGTGTACTCATAACCCAATGAGCACCTGTATACATCTTAGGTGAACCAACTGACACCAATGGCTTGTGAGACCGGCCACCGCCCCTCGTCGGGTTCTCGACTGTATACACTAGTCCACTTTAGAGTATCGATGCCCTGTCTCGAAACTCCCTCGGCTAGGGACCTTTTAAGGATGTGCTTATAAACCCCAGCTTCCACGTATATGATCGCCATCATACTGGTGGTAGTCAAGCAAGAATCCTATGGGCTCTATCAACGTGCAATAGTGACCTATAAGGTCACCAGAAGTAGTATACGATGATAAAGATAAACTAGATAGCATACTATAATCTCGAGTAAGACTGTCCTACCGGCATAGGTCCTCCCTCAATAATTGCAATCACGTGCCTGTGATCCAATAATTGACTCCGAGGGAACTATATCCAACAAACTCCTACTTGCACTCATGGCTAATTATTGCGATGTCGCATACTCACAGCCCGTGTGATACCGAACACCCAACTCCTCTACTAATCAGTCTCACAAAGCCCGTTTGCGAAACTATTGCATTGGAGGAATAGCCTCAGTGAGTGGATCCGCCCTAATGTTTCTTTCTATGTCTCTCTTTATCTCAAGTTCGTGGAGAAAGCCATCTCCCGAAATGAGCAATACCTGTCTTAGAATATGTCTGGATATCTGATGGGACCTAGTTCATAAATGAACTCTAAATCCAAACTTCTTACACTGTATCGACAACTGAACTTAATCAGTATCCTGCGCCATGCCTCCCTCGGTATCCCCTTGGACCACCTGTCC
Source organism: Agapanthus africanus (assembly GCA_030015575.1). Lineage (NCBI taxonomy): Eukaryota > Viridiplantae > Streptophyta > Magnoliopsida > Asparagales > Amaryllidaceae > Agapanthus > Agapanthus africanus. The sequence continues at coordinate 314,932,184 of CM057346.1, read as the reverse complement.
AAAATACTGCCCCTCGTCAGAGGGAAACTATAACTCTGACAGTCACTCTGTCATCCAGGTCACCTTGGAAGCCTGGAATGATAACCGTCCCCGGAAAGAGGCTATCGTTATCATATCCCTAGAACATCCACTTATTTTCTAAAACTGCTTCCGAACTTTTCTCTAGGATAGGATTAATATCAACTTATTGCATCTAGTGCAAAAATAACATCTGGTGTGGTACTTGACATCTCATGATTGACTCAATTGCCTAAGCAAGTGATATGCCAACCATGCACATCCCTTTCCCCTTTAGTCTGTAAGACACCTTTAGAGAGGGTGACTCCATCTTCTGCATGTATACTATCGTGCCAGGAGTCGTCCATTCTAAATACCTTTAGAATGCTTTCTAAGTACCCATATTGGGAAACTACCCAAATCTAGATCTAAAATCATAGATCTAGTAACCAGAATGCTTGATATAATATCCAGATCCTTTGTGGAGAAACCATTGTGTGACAACCAAAGTATAACCGTTCGTAGTATAGGAATTTAACTTCCTACTCTGTGTATGTCATCCAAATACCAGGACATCACACCCTGCTACCTTCTTAAGAGATCCATCCCCAATTCTGATGAAGTCAAACCTATGACTGTCACATCAGAAATAGATGATCTATCTCCGCAATATCTACTTTAGTCCATAAATAGACATAAGCTACTTATCCACTATGCTTCCGCTGCTCCCACTGACTACGACAACCCTCTGGCAGAGTCATATACAAGTGCACTTCTAAAGCTAGTTCAGAACGACGCTATACTCATCCTCCTGCCGGGTCTTATAGTCTTGAACAAAAGTAGTGTCAAGTCTGGGTAAACAAGAACCTCCCTTTCACTGTCCTTGAGGCTACCGGAGTACCTCTCGGGTGCCTGAGGTTACCCACCATATCTGCGGAGTGGCCAATGGAATGTCAAACCAGATTGAATCTTTAGGTTCTTATCAAATTTTCAGTAATCGTTTGCTGTTCTGGAATCACTTCCAGTTCTACCATACTCCTACTACTGTTTTCTGAAAAAATCCATTTTACTAAAACTATGGCGAGTCGAGAACAATATTACTATTGATCTTCCAGATGGTAGAAAGTCAACACTCGTCGTAGCTCTGGTCAACCCACAAACAGCCATTACAGAAACGTGCCTAGAGTTATCCAGAGTCTGGTTTTAAGCAGAAGCCGGACAACTCCCCGTACCTTAACATTGTTAAGATATGAACTATTCTATATCCAATATAGAAACAGAGGCACTGATTTAATTGTAACCAGATTCAAATCATGCAGCTGTCTCCAGTGCATGTCAACTAAATGGAGAGAGGCCGATTAGCATTACTCAACTTAGGAGTCCTTCCAATTATGAGTAACCTGAAAGAGAAGCAAGTTCTCTTAATCATTACTATTATCTGAATACCATACACAAGTATCTACATCTTCAATCAGCTTGAAGAATCCTGATACTTGCAACATCTGGTTCTTTACTTTATTCTTATACCTATAACTTCTCAAAACATAGACCTTGCATTTCTACGAAACACATGTCTAAGAACTAGAGAAATCACAAGTAAACGGAATATTGTATGAGTACCAACCCTTCTGTCCTCATGGACAATGGACAACATACAATACTCTGTATAAGTCCCCTGAGTCTAATAACTCATTCCCTGTGTGCCGTAGGTTGAAAACTATACTTATGGTTAAGAAGAATTACACCGCTGTTTAATGCTCCTTACCTAACCATCCACTGATATAGGTAAATTTCATGGACATGATTTCAAAAAGTTATATCTCACTTTATAAAAATAAACGTACAGATATATCAATTTGAAATTGGTGCATAACAACGAATATTCAAAACCAAATATTTGCCATCGGCAAATAACCCAGGCGATTTCCTCAAATATCACCAATTACAACGAATCCCGATATAATGAGGATGATCACCCAATTCCCAATGACTTACTGCTACTCATCATCTGTAAAACCATACAGATGTGAGAATCAAACCTGGTAAATACATACCCAGGAGCAAGGACTAATTGGGAAATCAGTTTTCTTTCAACAATACACAGTGAAACTGAAACATGTAAATGTTTTGAAGGGGTATCCGGGTATTCTAAGTAATGCCTCTTCCATTATCAGATTCACAACTGTAACCGTATATTTCTTTGCCATCTCTCCAAATCCTTTTATATGTCTTTAGTCATTACCTTCTGTACACCCCATTAGGCTAAATGGTTTTCTTCCTTCCCAACCGTTCGGCACCAGCCTATGGTTTGGAAGAAGACTATCCAATAAACATAATAGGTGTACTCTCCTAATCCTAGGAGTACTCATAACCTGGGAGAAGGTGAAAATAAAAGACAACTGAATAAACCTTATTCCTATTTCTCCTGAACCAGAATCCATCCCCGAACTGGAACAAGTTCCTTTCGAGTTCGTATATAACCATACGATGGAGTATCCAAATAATTGTGGATCTTCGTAGTGATACGAAATGTCCTGGAGAAATACAAAGGTGAAATATGAGTGGTGATGAAATACTTGGTTTGGTCGTGAATAGCAGTCGCAATTTATTTTGCCCTCTTACTAATCCCTTTATTTGTCTTTACTTAATACCTTCTGTACACTGTTTAGGCTAAATGGTTTTCTTCATTCCCTACCATTCGGCACCTGCCTATGGTTTGGATGAAGACTATCCAATAAGCATAATAGGTGTACCATCCTAATCCAAGGAACACTCGCAAACTGAGAGAAGGTAAAAGGAAAAGACAACTGAATAGTCCTATTCGTTTTCTCCAGAACCGGAAACCATCCTCGAATCTGGAACAAGTTCCTTCGAGTTCGTATATAACCATACGATGGTTTTATCCAATGGAAGTGGATGTTTGTAGTAATACGGGGTGTTCTGGAGAAAAGGGTAAAAGTAGGAGTGGCAATGAGGTACGCAACTCTCACAATCCAAAAGCTAGTATTTTAAGAAGGTTCGGTTAACTTGGTCACTGAGTCATAGTCAAGGGTCGGGCCATGGTCGCTGCCAAAGAGAGAGAGAAAAGAAACACTCAGCGTGCACTCTAACCTAGATCAGAATGGTTATCCCTTTATCTAATCAAGAAACCTCCCACTGTAATCTCAAATTCTCCTCCAAACCTGAAAGAAAAATTAGTCGGGATCACCCGAGGAGTAAACCAACTCATCAGTGGGAATCGGGATCCAACTATCATCGTATGATAACGTGATGGAATCCACTCATATTATCACACTCCAGAAGGTATGCGCATATCTGGCAAGTTTCAGTTTCTTTAGAAACTCCCGATGTGATTTTTACCCCATGCTCTTATGACCTTAACGAAGGCCAACATATCATAAGTCACATGTCAAGTTCTACCCGTCATTATCCAGGTTAATTTGAACCCACCCGTACATACCATTGACGATGGCCAAAATAGTAGTATGACTGTCCCAAACCAACTTATCTATCTATGCAGCAAAAAAGTAACAAATAGCTACCATACACTATGCCTTGACGAAGGCCAACATACATAGCATGAATACAAGGTGCTACCTTTCTGAAATGACGGAGGGTTACGAATGGTTTTTGGCGAAAAACCCTTAACGTAATGAACTTGATATCGTTGAAGGAACCGGATAGCTTTTTATAAAAATATAATGGCGAAAACCTTTGCTAAAGAGGTCACTCCCGGTGAAGGGATCTCGACACTTTTCTTGTAGAGTGAGGTGGAGGATATTCCAACTGAATACCACGATGCAAACCAAAATGTAATCGACTATGGTGAAGTTATTACCCTGACGCAAACTTCTGTCCAAGGGGTCACTCCCGGTGAAGGGATCTCGGCCCTTACCTCGTCGACTGAGGTGCTGGATATTCATAACCGAATACCACTGTGCAAAACAAAAGAGAACGTTTTTGCAATAACAGCTTTTTTTTTGAAAAATGTTCCAACAACATCAAACAGGTTTGTTTAGCTTGCATTGATCCGAGTCAAGGCAGTCCCATCAATTAATCACACCAATAAAGAACAAAAATAATGATGTTCGTATATGCCATCAGCATTCGCCACTGGGTCCCGTCATCACTCGTTAATAACTAACGACAGAGCGAGGACTGGACTAGCGCGGGTGTAAAACATATACAACATCTACTAGTATATATATCAATATATAATAATCGCTCAAGGCATAATAAAATGCAACATCACAGAAATGTAATAAGCATCACAGAACAATACAGATAACTGGGATCCCCGGGTTTCAAAGAGCCGCTACTGAAACCCGACGTTCCCCTCGTCGTGTGGATAGCCTGTGCAATGAAATCGTAGACCTCTACGGGTGCGGCAAGTTACCCGCCAAAACCTGAAGCGATGCAGCCACCTTCAACAACGTGAATGGACCACCCAGCACTTCACGGAATCTGGTAACTTGAGCACCCCTCCTTGGGTTAACCTATACCCCCTACGAGTGAGGCGAATAGCCCGCCAATTCTAAAGTAAAGCCCCCCCGTCTCAAAGCCATGAGATGCGGGCTCGTTGCCCTCTAGAACCCGGCTATCCGTGCACCCCACCGCAGGGTAATCCTAGTACAGAAAGTAAAATATACAACGGGTACATCGACCTCAGCCCGGTCGTGCCCCAAAAGAATAATATACAAACAGGCAGTGACGGCAGTCCACATTTCGGACGCTTACCCCGCAATATCAAATGTACAAATACAACCAAACTGTACTACCATTGCATCCAGGCTATCCACCACGACAATTCCGCAACATCACAGCACAACACAGAACATCAACGTGAATATCACGTTCGCAAATCCGTCTAAAAGAACTATAGCAATTAGACAGGATTTACCGATCAAATGACATTCACGGTCGCAGATATAATGTAAATACTGTGAACTAAAATGTTTAAAATTTTCGATTGACAAAAATTCATGAAGTGGCCCCCAAGCACAATACCCAGTACTCAAATAAATCTGGGCCCAAAATAAAATTACCAGAAACCCCTTTTCCAAGTCAGAGACCTACTGAAGAAATTTGGTGCACTGTGGCTACAGTACGGCGGTGGATCCGCGGCCAAAACGTGGGTACGGCCGCGGATCCGCCGCGCTACAGTGAAATCAGCCCACCAAATTTTCTCAGTTCTCTTAAAAAACCCTGCCTGATTTTCTGCAACACTCCAAATAATTTTTTGACAACAAAAGAAAATCGACAGAAACTGCATGACTTGAAATCGCGGTTTCGGAATTTTCGTCCAATCGAAGTTCTAAACACGTTAGAGCAAGCTAGTAAAGGTTAATGGCGTGGCTCTGATACCATGTAAGTCTACGGTAGCGCCCCGGCCGTCTGCCCGAGGCCAAAATGCGGAAAAGAAAACCTTTTTCAAACTAGGAACCGGCGCTATCATATGCTTAAAACCCGGATCGAACTATTAACCTACAACTAGCTATCTAGAGAAGGGATAGAATGCTATACCGATCGATCCGTGTCCTTCGGTCTTTGGCCACCATCCTAAGCTCCTCACGGCATCTCCGGTCTCGATCTCCTCGTCGGAAAGGGGCACCACATCTACGAGACTTTTTACGGGCTCCCGCTTCATCCGAAGCAACTCGGGCATGAAATGTGCTAGCCGACGTGTCCAAGGTGATGTAGAGAATGTTTGTGATCACTTTGTCTCTTGCATCCATGAATTTGGATGGAGTTTAGAGATGAAGCCATTGAAGGAGATAATGGGCTAGAGGAAGAAGAAGAAGAAGGAGTCCTTTTCTTTTCTTTTGCTATGATAGAATGAGAGTGAGATAGTGTGAAGAATAATATGAGAGCTCACCCTTGGCTGCCCCTCTCTCTCCTCTCATCAAATCAAGACACAAATCAATCCACTAATGTGACATTTTTCACAAAAAAGAGACCATGAGTCATAATATATGTCTATGTCACATTTAATGCATGTCATGATGAATTCTAGCTCATTATTTCCACCATCCAAACATTAATCCAAATGTTTGGTCCAACAAAAAAGATCCGGCAACATCTAAAGTAAACTCATGACGGATCACAAGGATACCCCTCACCTGTATATACATACCTGCATCCGCATTCCGACTGAATGCGAATGCGATGAGACTAAAGTAATCCAACAAATCTAATACTAGGATCCGGCTTACCCCAAAGCCCACAAGTATGATCCGTCCGATCATGATCCGTGCAATACCGCACGTATAAGATCGAACCTTGCCATAATCTTACGGCCTCTACAACGTTTCGCCCGAAACTTGAGAAACTGTCTGTGGGGGACTCTAAAACTCATCAATACTTTGGCTGCGGATTTAACCACTAGCACGTCAGAGGTATTAGTCGTACATAACGGGCTACCAAGTATTGACCAAAAGGGAGGTCGATGAGCGAACTCATCCTGACACCCCACTGAGCCTGTCAGTGACAATATCCATAAAGTCCGGTCCGTTCGTTTATGAGCATCGCATGTCAGGGCCTAGGGGGTTGGTAAAAGTCAGACGCCCAAACGTGGTACAAGTCATGTCGGAGTGTAGCCCAGAACACCCTGAGATACTACTGGAATACCTACCAGTAAATCTCCTGCCTTGGCCAAGGACTTCGTGTAATGGCTCTCCTAGACACAGCGTGACCTCACCCCCAATACTGGGAGAGACGAACCCCTGCCGATCCGCTCACTGCCTCCATGTGGCTCGGGACTGTACCCAACTAAAACCTGTTTGCACGACGCCTTTGAGCCATGGTAGGGTAGTAATGAAAGCATAGTCGGAACTCACACGAGACAAATGACGATCTCAGGTCGATGAACTAACCTGTACACATGTCACCAGGGAACTGCTATCTGACGCTAGCTATAATACCAACTAGCATGTTCCCAGCGAGTCCTGTCCGGTGTACTCATAACCCAATGAGCACCTGTATACATCTTAGGTGAACCAACTGACACCAATGGCTTGTGAGACCGGCCACCGCTCCTCGTCGGGTTCTCGACTGCATACACTAGTCTACTCTGGAGTATCGATGCCCTGTCTCGAAACTCCCTCGACTAGGGACCTTTTAAGGATGTGCTTATAGACCCCAGCTCCCACGTATATGATCGCCATCATACTGCTGGTAGACAAGCAAGAATCCTATGGGCTCTATCAACGTGCAATAGTGAGCTATAAGGTCACCTGAAGCAGTACACGATGATAAAGATAAACCAGATACCATACTATCATCTCGAGTAAGACTGTCCTACCGGCATAGGCCCTTCCTCAATCATTGCAATCATGTGCCTGTGATCCAATAATTGACTCTGATGGCACTATATCCAACATGAGCGGAGTTCAAAAAGTACCCAAAATCTGCCACAGCTCATATGAACCATCCGTAGAAGGGCCGACCCATGCCTTAGTCATGTCGCCATGGAACTGCGGCAAATCCTAGGGTATGATCGCGGTTCCGTGATCATAAAAGTCAAGTTTTGGTATCGTTCTTCTACAGCGTCCACAGAATCGCTTGCAAGATTTTCTGAAGATTTTAAACTCGGAAAAATTCCAACCCTTGAAAATTTCCAGGCAGGGAAAATATGGGTTATTGATATGCGTTTGAACTTTTTAACATCGTCTAAATAACCCGAATACATGTTAGAATTACGATTACCAAATACTTCGAATTGCTTTTGCAGAAAGTTAACATCACATGAAAATTTAGCAAAAACTCGCAACACCTGAAACACCAAAACCCAAAGACTGGAAAACCCTAAAAATTTGAAGCCCAAACTCCCTAAATGACCCGGTGAGCTCGGTTTTAGAGCCTATGTGGCCAGCCAAAATCATTGGAAATGCTTCAAATATGTATGGTGTTCATGTTATATCATATACAACATTCTGCAGTTGGTAAAAAAATTTTTAGAGGCCATTTAAAATTCGACAGAAACTGGATTTCGTTTTTCAAGTTTCTGAGTAGTTTCGGTTTCGTAATCTAACAAGCACCGTTTAAATCTCTAGCTTGGCTCTGATACCACTATAGGGTTACTTAGCGCGGCAGCAAGGTTTCGGGGGCATCATCCATGCCGTTTACAAATTTTTGCCATTCTAAAGAACCCTAACCCTAGAATCTTAACTAGAGAATCAAACAATACAACTTGCAAGCAACTTTGCATACAAAGTGAATGATGAATACAACCTTTGTAGACCGGTCATTCACTTCAAAAGCTCCGTGTAGTAGTCCCTTCGCTCCAAGTAGTGAACACCCGAACTCTAGTAAGTGTTCACTTGAAGAAATGAACAAGCTTGCTCGATGTCTTCGAGACCAAAGATGATCTACGTCGAGGAGACTCAAGCTCATGTTACTTCTTCACTAATGGTAGATTAGTGAAGCAAACACCCTAAACTAAATATCCAATATAGTAGAGGATGATGAAGTAGGAAATAGGCTCACTTTATATTTAATTTTCTCACAATATTTTCTCACTTAGAAATAAGCTAGCAAGATTTTTCTCATGAGGTAGAAGATGAAGTGATGAAGAGAATGAAACTCACATGAGGTGAGAATTGCAACCATGGGTAAGTTAGTGTCATACACTAACTCATGTAGAGACTTAAATATGGCTAGGGTTAATAGTTAGGTTAATAAATATCTACAAGTTAAACAAAAGGAGTGGACTTGGTTAATGTTTCCACAAGCTTCTACAGGCTTGTAGCCATGACAAAAATCCATCTATTTTTGAATTACTTAGATAAATATAAACCCTACATTATCCTAACTATAGTGTAAGTCTCATACACCCATGAAGCATGTGGCATCAAGCATGACACAATAAAATGTACATTAATATATATCACATATATACTATATGCACACAAGTGAGAAAAAGAATACTTAGTGAGCAAATATTAGTTAATGTAAATTAATATATCAAATATATAATTATACATTAAATTATCAAATCAGCACTTGATTTCATAATCCGGCTATATCACATACAACCGACTAATATCATATGAATCAACTTATCGAATCAATACTTGATTCGATAACCCGGCTATATCACATATAACCGACCGATATCAGATATCGCGAGAATAGAATGCGGTATGACATACGCGCATTAATCTCGGTCCCGCACATATCACATATATGCTCCTACTTCGTTTCGCATGAACCAGGAAAACTCTGTGTAGGAGCCAAAAGACTCGTCAAAACGCCGGTAGTAGGTGATGATCATATAAACACCCACAAGCCGCAAGCGGTCTGCTAAACGTAACGGCCACCCAGTTATTGAGCGATTAGAAGATCAACAAGCAAGCCTGCTCATACTCCTGAGATTCCGATCAAAAACACTACCGTACACTCCGGTCTCTTCGTCAGATATGTTGCATATCAAAGCCAGGGGGTGGTATAACGTCAGACCCCAATCTCCTGATAAGTCATGCCGATGCAAGGTCTATAACGGTTCAAGAAACTACTGGTAGCATTTATTAGTAAATCTTAGCAATCCTGACCAGGGATTTTCTGTTATGGCTAATCGAGCATAACACAATATCAACTCCCAATACCGGGAGAGACGAATCCCCTCCTATCGCTCATTCCTTCCATGTGCCTAGGGACTTTACCCAAAAACCACCATTTTGCACAATCTCTTGACCGTGGTATGGTGGAAATCAAAGAACGGTCGGAATCACACAAGACTCTATGACGATCTCGGGTCCTCAGACTAACCTGTACCAGTGTCACCAGAGAACTGCTATCTGACGATAGGTATAATACCATCTAGGAGTTCTCGACGAGTCCGTCCCGTGTACCCAGTCTCCACTGAGCACCCGTATACCTTCTCTGATGTCAAACACCAATGGATGTGGGATCATCAATCGCCCATCATATGGGTCGAGAAGTGCATACGCTAGTCTACTCCAGAGTATCGTTGCCCTGTCTCGATACTCCCACGACTAGGAACAATTACAGGGTGTACTTATGGAATACACTTGGCCCCACTAGTATGATCTCCATCATAGTCCTGGTAGTCAACTACACATCCTAAGGGCTTTATACCTATGTGAGAGCAAGACAGCATCATTTATACAAGTCAACATGTTAAGACAAAATGCAACCAGATAGCATACTATCAAGTCGAGCAAGAAAGTCCTCCCTATATATGTCCAAGCATTACTACAATATACATCACAAGTACAGTAATGGCCTCTAGGGCATACATATAACTAACATTTTCTTCTCAAAAATAAATAAAACCAAATGCAATAAACAAACATGTAACAAAATGCAACATGACATGGAGCACTCTCCATGGAAAAATGTATCAAATACGTATTCAGCCAAATCGTGATTAGTAGTGCAATAATCAATTTTAATTTAAACTTGCATATAATTAATTATAAATATGCCAAAATCCGATAAACATCTTTATAATAAATGAATCATTTTAATCTTCGCTTATTTTCCAAATATCGGTATATAATTATACCATTTTACTAAAAACCTCTATTCGCAAATCGAATAGTTTTCGCGAAATATATTATTTTAATATTTAAATTCCAAAAATAATTTTTTACAATTTCTGAAATGTTACAATCTTCCCCCATTAAATAAATTCATTCCCCGAATTTAAATTTAAACCCCCAAATACTCCATTTCAATAATCAACTCAAATCAACGGGGCTCGAAAATCACGGAAGATACAGAAATACCACAGCGCATCATGTGCGCATGAAAACGAGTATAAAACTCAAGGTCAAACTCCGTAAAGCTCACACATTCATTGGAGTTAAAATGGAAATACGAATCTCCAAATCCATTATTGTCCATAAATACTATAGTCAAAATCATAATACGTATATAGCACGCTTCCTTGTAAAATCCTCTAAAAACCGAATAAAACACATGCAAAATATCTTTTCCGAATAGCCGTGCAATGCGTAGCTCACGGCACAAGTGGTGGACGATCATTTGTAAAGTAGTAATATATCTATATATATTTTTGCTCAAATTATACACCCGACTTTTGAAATATCTCAGAAGGTTTTCCTTTGTAAAAGTTCATGTCACTCACGGACACTTAAGAAATAGCGAGGTTATAGCTCATTTTTTGAAAATCTCTTGGTAAACTGTTAATGCGTACAAAAGTACTCAGTCACTGTCATCTGATCAGTCCTGCTTGGCTACTATATAATATAGTGCCCACCATGAAAACGCGATAATCATAACTAAAATCAGCCTCAAAAGGCGTATCGAACATCACGTGCGTCTGGTGTGCATGGAAAACCAAAACTAAATACAAGTGCCACGAATGTGCACAAAAGCCAAACTAAGTGCAACGAGTGTGCACGAAAGCATATGTCAAGTGCAACGAGTGCGCATGACAATAATATCAAGTGCATCTAGAGTGCACAAAAATCTCAATCAAGCGCAACAACCATGCACGAATAAGGTCCCCATCAAGTGCATCCAACATGCGCGAATAAAAATCTCAATTGAGTGCACCCGGTGTGCACAAAACCACATCTCATACGCTCAGTGTGCGCAAAAATCTAAATCAAATGCATCAGGTCCGTATGAAACATCTAGTGCAATAGTGTGCATGATAACGAACGTCAAGTGCAGACACGCATGAAAACATAAATCTGGTGCAACAAATGCATGAAACACTCATCAATGTTCCAAATGCATACAAAAATAACACCTAGCGTACAAAGGTGTATAAAATCATAAACGTGTGCAACTGCGTGCACAAAACATGTATCAATGCACTCCAAGCATATGTGAGCTTTACCGAGTGCAAAATCAAATCGAGTGCGTACCACATGCACAAAATCAAATTCACAGTATCGGAATCCACAAAATCATAAGTACGTGCAACCAAAGCACAAAACCGATGTCAAGTGCAATAGATATGGACAAATCATAAACCAATGTAGCGGTGTATGTTCATATCAGATTTTTGCATTTTTATACCGCCCAATTTTTATCACATTGCATATCGGTAGGTACTCTTGAGCCGTGTTTGCTAGTCAATTGCAGGATACAGGTTCTCGGCTCTGAACGGTGAAATTCTTGGAAAAACACGAAAAAACCCGGGTTCCTGCCAACCACAGATAAAACACGGATCTCCGCTCTTTATCCGTCTGTTGCCACACACCAGTTTAGGAGACAAAATGGCAAATCGATTGTCACCTTCATGCACAAAACACAATGGCAATACCAAGTCCAAGCAATCTACGCGGAGCTCAAGAAAATCATGACAAAAGATCCATGTCCAATCACCTTTTGATCCACTAGAATTCTGGAAGAAATGTGGAGAGATTATCAGAAAATACATGTACCAGACAAAAGGGGACAGCAGACCAGGGCAGCACACAAGAGCCGACAACCCAACTCACCTATAGTGCGGCGGAACCGCGGCCAATAGGGGGTATAGGCCGCGGTTCCGCGGCCGTATGGTGGCATCAGCCGACCAATTTTTGGGGGTATTTTGGTCTTTCCATTTTAGTTCTGAATGTTGCCCTAGGTTTTCATTTTCCAGCCTATAAATACCCCAGAACCTTGTGAAGCCAAGTGTGCATAATCTTGTATTTTTCTAGGTTTAGAATACTTGTTTCTTCTTCCTCTTCTTATCTTTTCTCCATTAAAACTTGTAGTGAGCTTTGTGAGTGAAGAATGATGAATAAAGAAGATTCATTTACTTATCATGCTTGTCTTGTTCTTTTATAATTGCTTGTAATTTTAATTAGTTAACTTAGTTGTTGTTTCTTTCTTTTCTCTTTTCCTTTATCATTAAAACAACCATGATGCTTACGCTTGATCCTTGCCAAGGTGAGGTCGCAAATAGCTAGTTGTTATCTTCTAATCCCCTTCTTTCTATCTTCCTCTTTTGTTTTGTTTTCTTTCCATTATGATGTGTGAGTAGTTTCATACTTGTTAGGGTAGGATAAGGGAAGTTTGAGAGAAGGAAATCTCTCTCACTCTTTCCTTGCCCAACATCTTAAAATCGACTCCCGTTAATTGAACCACAATCCGCTCCTTACGGCACCCTATCCTACATGATATCGGTGATTCCGTAGTGAGACCGGTTGTGGTTGAATTAACCGGAGGTTATGGTTAAGAGCCAAGAACGGACGAACAAGCACCAAAAGGAAGAACTTATGCGTTGGAAAGCCTAGCTTATACTCGCAAGTTCCTTCCTAGTCGTGCTAATCTCCGTTGTTGCCGATTACCGTAACACCGATATTAAGAGTGGCAACGAAAGAGGTGAGCGACTCCTAACTCAAACTAACCTATTCCTAACCCTAACAAGCTCTCTTTACATATCACTTTAACACTTAATTAATCACAACAAAATCTGGAAATCTGGACTTAACTCGTTAAAGCACTTAGAAAAAGATTCCCATCTCCCTGCGGACGACCCGTACTCAACCGGCTAGCTACAAGCGAAACCGTCTTGATTGCGGTAATTAACTAAACTTGAACACGCAGAATCTCTACCAATCAAATGGCGCCGTTGCTGGGGAGAAGGTAGTTTATTTCTTTGTGTATTTTCGGGTTAACTTGTGAATATAAATATAACCAAAACAAAAAAAAAAGTATACTTTGTAAAAAAATCATTTTGTTATTTTTGATTAGTTTTTGTGCAAGTGTGCAGGAAAATACAAAGTTCAAGTTTAGTGGCCAAGACGTGGAATATATGAAGTTCAAGTTCAGTGCCAAAGACGTGGGAAGATAGACCCACATTTCGCGGCTACACCGCGACGGATCAAAACGAAGCAAACGGTGTACTGTGGAAATCTGGAGCAGATACAGTGAGCAACTAAAGATTCAGTAAATCCAGACAAGAAGAGGACAGCCACAGAAGGTCACCAAAATTTTCCAGAGCCCCAACTCCCCAGTACTGCCGTGGAACCGCGGCATAAGCAAGCTTAGGCCGTGGAACCACGGCCGTTTGGTGGCCTTGGAGTGCCATTTTCTCTGTAAGTGTTCCTCTCCTCTCTTCCACTCCTCTGAACTCCATTGAACTGTGTTTTCTGCAGCCTTCTTTGCGCAAATTCTCTCCCCCCTTCCAATAAACTGTTCTTGTGCAGGATTCTTTGCGCCGCGCTAAAAATAAAAATTGTTTGCAGTTGATTTGTTACCGCTTTGCATTCTTTAATACGGACTTAAGGGGCTTGAAACCAATTCAGATTGGGTGGGGATTTCATCACCCTTCCCAGGATCCCAGAAATCACAAAAGCATATGCATTGTCCAGTGTAATTAAAAATACTTGACTGCAGCCCTAAGGACTTCGCGCTCATTAGGAGAAGTTAAACCGTGTTTAGAACCTCGCTTAACGGTATATTGTTTACAGGGTGTCTAGGAAAGTGTTAACGGCGCAACCGCCAAAAGAGAAAGGGTTACTTAATTAAGGAACTTCGCGAAAGCGTTGGAAAACCTCCCCTTATCTCTGCACTTACCTGGCCTCGTGATCAGTGTATCTTAAGCCCGTTTCTCGACACAGTTTTACTTCGATAATCAAGTTCTGGAGCAGGTCTAGCAGACCTAGGTGACCCTAGATCTAGGTGTGATTGTGCATATCTTGTTTGTGATTGCTTAAAGCCGTAAGTCCGTACATATTTCTGTAAAGCTCTTTCTAAAAATAAAATAAAAAAAAGGAAAAAAATCAAAATCTTTTATAAAAACTTGCCCTTTGTCGCCAAAATCCATTTTTCACCCACCACCCATCGCCTTTCTCCATTGACGTTTTCTTACCCTCACCTTCTCCGCTTTGACTATACTAAACTCGTTTAGTGTATGTCCGCTTGGACTCGGGACACTAGCGCCCTCCTAGTCCGCGTTACGTTAGTCGCTACCGACTACGCGATCGACTCAGACGTCGAAACTCCGTCCACTCCTCTTTCACCTTTACCTTTGCCGGCCAACTCCGACGTTGACCGGAATTCTGTTCATACATCTTCACCTTCACCTTCACCAACCTCTTCTTCCGCGATGTCAGGATTTAATCCAAACATCTCTTTGACTACCCCTGGATTGGCTCCACCTCCTACGGAGACCAACAACCCACCACCACCGCCTGTTGTAGCGCTGCAGCGAATCGTGCTCCAGGATCGTTTCTATCCCACCCGTTCTGCACTTCCCACCTGCCTTTCTCTTCCACCGGCCAATGTGGATAATTTTGAAATTAAGCCCCACTTCATCAACATGCTTCTACGATTTCATGGGCTTGAATCAGAAGATGCCTATATCTTCATCAATAAATTTCAAAACGTCTGTGCCATGATGAAAACCACCCAGCTGTCGGACGATGCTATACGTCTACGGGTCATTCCGTTCACTTTATGCGATCTTGCTGAAAAATGGCTGTATAGCACCGCTTCCCACTCCATAACCAGTTGGGACGAGTTTGTAAAAGCGTTTCTAAAGAAATTTTATCCGAATCATAAAACCGCAAGGATTCGAAATGAAATCAACCAATTCTCTCAGCTTCCTTCTGAACCCTTCTGGAAGTGCTTTGACCGGTACAAAGACCTTGTTCAGTGTCCTCACCACGGTATAGAGAAATGGCAACTTTGCCAAACCTTATACGAGGGCCTGAACCCAGCAACGAAGCAGTTGTTGGAAACCATCTGTCAGGGCCACTTCCTATCCAAATCTAACGAGGAAGCATGGCAATTCTTTGACGACCTTGCAGAGCAAACGCTACAATGGGAGAGCACCAGACCGACTTCTTCTTCTTCTACCTCCACTTCTACCGGTCAGTCTAGGGTAGGAATTCACCAACTTGACGTCTCTATTGCGATGAAACCTGAAATGGCTGCAATAACGAGAAAGCTTGAAGCAATAGAGAGCAAATTCTCTTCTCCTGCTCCTACCCCTGTTCTTCCCCTTCGTACCATTTGCGCTTGTTGTTCCGATCCTTCTCACTTGACCGAAGAGTGTCCTTACAATCCACCATCGTAAGGACAGGATCAGGTTAATGCTGCATTCCAGCAAAGACCGAGGAATGATCCATACTCTTCCACCTACAATCCCGGTTGGAGGAACCACCCCAATTTCGCCTGGAATCAGAATCAGAATCAATTCCAAGGCAACAATTTCCAAAGGGCCCCTCTGCCGCAACAACTAGCGCAACAACAAACTCAACAGCAGTTTCAGCAACCCTTCCAACCCCAACCTTTCCAAAATCAGACGAACAACTTTGCACCCAACAATTCTTTTCCACCAAACAACTTTGTTCCGTCAAACAACGATAAGGTTTCCTCGCTCGAACGAAGTCTGGAGGCGTTCGTCAAACAATCGACTCAATCCACCGCAAACATCCAGTCTTCCATTCAGTCCTTAGTGCAACACACTGCCGCTCACGGGCAAAGCATCAAAACCATCGAGGCCCAGATTGCACAACTGAATGCGGCCTTAAGCGAGCGAGAGAAGGGGAAGCTCCCGTCCCAGCCACTCCCAAATCCCGGTCACCCACAGAATGTACATGTTGCTCTTGAACAACAGAATCATAATATGAGTGCCGTGACCACATTGAGATCGGGAAGGATGCTGCAAAACAACATCGGCACACGGATCAATGATGACACCCCGGCCGCTTCTTCTTCTACTTCTTCTTCTTCTTCATCTCCTGCTTCTTCGTCTTCTGAGCCTATTCTCCGTTCTTCACAAGGCTCTCCTTCCTCTTCTTCTGCTTTGAATGGACCCACTTCTCACTCCACGAAAACACCTGTTCTGGGATCCGTTCCAACTCCACAATCTCCTCCACAAGCATTAGACTCAACCAATTTTTAAAATGTCCCATTTACAAACCGGTTGAGGTCTAATAAACAAAATCCTCAAATGGAGAAGATTCTGGAGTTATTTAAGCAGGTTAACATTAACATTCCTCTTTTAGATGCTGTCCAACAAGTCCCGTCCTACGCGAAAATCTTAAAGGACTTGTGCACGAAAAAGAGGAAGTCTCAGGTACCCAAGAAAGTTTTCTTGGCTAGTGCTGTGAGTGATGCCCTTACCCAATCTTTACCACAAAAACGGAAGGACCCTGGCTGTCCTACGATTTCCATTACCATTGGGGATAAGAACATTAACCGCGCACTATTAGATCTTGGTGCCAGTGTTAACCTGCTTCCGTACTCAGTATACGAGCAATTAGGCGTCGGGGAGCTGAAACCCATACACTTGACTCTCCAAATGGCCGACCGATCGATCACCCATCCTAGGGGTGAGCTAGAGGATGTGTTAATAAAAGTCGGGGACTTCATATTCCCCGTTGACTTCATTGTATTAGACACACAACCTGTAGCTAACCTCCGGAATCAAATTCCGGTGATACTCGGTCGCCCATTTCTTGCAACCTCAAATGCTGTGATCAATTGTCGCAATGGTTCGATGAACCTCTCTTTTGGAAACATGACGATTGAACTCAACATTTTTAGGTTGGGGAATCAGCCCGCCGAACCTAATGCTCTTATACTGGACGTCTGCTCGATCCAGGAGATCACCCCAGAAGAATGTGAATTCGAGGAGTTTCTATTTGATCACAATAATCTTGACGCCACTAGTGCGTTCCTCCTCGAACCTGCTGCTGTTTCTGCGCCCGACAACGACTACGAGTGTTTCACGTTCTTGAACGATCTTAGCCGCTCGCAACCCGAGTTTGAATTCTTCGAATTTCCGGATGAGTTACCTGAACTATCCGACTCGGTCGCTTACACTCGTTTTGAACCTTTGCTGGAATCTTTTGAGTTCGAGACCGTTTCACCAATCTTGCCTTTAATCGTTTCTCCTCCCACGCTCGAACTCAAGCCTTTGCCGTCTCACCTTAAGTACGCTTACTTGGGTGTGAACGAGACCCTACCTGTCATCATCTCGGCTTCTCTAGCTCCCGAGCAAGAGAAAGCCCTTCTCGCGGTCTTGCACAGCAACAGGCAAGCTTTTGGCTGGTCCATGGCGGACATCAAGGGGATTAGTCCCCTGATCGTTGAGCATCACATTCATCTGATGGATGATGCCAAACCAGCCCAGGATCCACAAAGACGTCTCAATCTAGTCATGAAAGAGGCTGTGAAGAAGGAGATCGTAAAATGTCTAGATAGTGGTATCATTTACCCTATCTTTGATAGCCAGTGGGTTAGCCCCATTCATGTTGTCCCCAAGAAGTCGGGCATCACGGTCATAACCAACGAGGCAAACGAGTTAATCCCTACTCGCACCCAAACTGGGTGGCGAGTATGCATCGATTACAGAAAACTCAACGCCGCAACGCGGAAAGACCACTTTCCGCTCCCTTTCATTGACCAGATGCTTGAACGATTGGCCGGACACGAGTACTACTGCTTTCTTGATGGCTACTCCGGCTATAATCAAATTCCCATCGCCGAAAAAGACCAGGACAAGACCACTTTCACTCGTCCTTTCGGCACGTTCGCATATCGTCGCATGCCCTTTGGGTTATGCAATGCGCCCGCTACCTTCCAGCGGTGTATGATGGGAATCTTCTCAGACATGGTGGAAAAATTTCTGGAGATTTTCATGGATGATTTCTCCATCTTCGGCGATTCCTTCAACGAGTGTTTGCTGCATCTTGACGCTGTCCTTACCCGATGTAAGGACAAGAATTTCACTTTGAATTGGGAGAAGTGCAACTTCATGGTGCGCGAAGGTATTGTCTTAGGACATATCATCTCGCAAAATGGCATAGAGGTTGATAAAGCAAAGATTGAGGTCATTTCCAATCTACCTCCTCCCCGATGCGTCAGAGATATCCGAGCCTTCCTTGGCCATGCCGGTTTCTATAGACGGTTCATCAAGGACTTTAGCAAGATTGCTAGGCCCTTGACTCTTTTGCTGGCCAAGGATACGCCATTCGACTTCAACTCGAGCTGTGTGACTGCATTCGAGTCATTGAAAAGCTCCCTCACTTCTGCTCCCGTTCTCTCTTCGCCTGACTGGACGCGCCCATTTGAGATTATGTGCGATGCATCCGACTTTGCCATTGGTGCTGTCCTTGGACAACACATCAACAAGATGCCGCACGTAATCTATTATGCGAGCCGAACCCTGAACGACGCCCAACTAAATTATACAACAACTGAGAAGGAATTCTTGGCTGTTGTATTTGCTTTAGAAAAGCTCAGGCCCTACCTCATCGGCTCTCCAGTCATTGTCTACACCGACCATTCTGCTCTGCGCCATCTTTTTGCGAAGAAAGATGCAAAATCTCGGTTAATCCGTTGGATCCTCTTGCTTCAAGAGTTTGACCTTGTCCTTAAGGAAAAACGAGGATGTGAAAACGTAGTTGCCGATCATCTCTCACGACTTCCTTCTTCGCCTTCGCTTCCAATTCCGATCAACGACGTTTTCCCGGATGAACAGCTCTTGACAGTATCTTGCGAACCCTGGTTCGCAGATATTGTGAACTATTTGGCCACGGGATTACTACCGACTGAATGGTCAAGTCTGGACAGACTTCGCTTCTTATCCCAAGTAAAACACTTTTACTGGGACGAACCCTATTTGTTCAAGTACTGTCCCGACCAGATTATTTGTCGGTGTGTCCCTGACGAGGAATTCAAGAGTGTGCTGTCATTTTGCCACGATCAAGCGTGTGGCGGGCATTTTGGCCCCAGAAAGACAGCTGAGAAGATCTTGCAATGTGGTTTCTACTGGCCACAACTCTTCAAAGACGCTCATGACTATTGCAAGACTTGCTCCCGGTGCCAACACTTGGGCCGGATATCCCGGAGGAACGAGATGCCGCTCCAACCGATCTTGGTTGTGGAGATTTTCGATGTTTGGGGGATAGATTTCATGGGACCGTTTCCCAGCTCTTTTGGGAACTTGTACATCCTTCTCGCTGTTGATTACGTCTCTAAATGGGTCGAGGCTGTGCCCAGCCGGACTAACGACAACAAGGTTGTCGTTAGGTTCCTTAAAGAAAACATTTTCTCCCGGTTTGGGCACCCCAGAGCGATCATTAGCGACAATGGAAGTCATTTCTGCAATAAGACTTTCGAAGCCTTGATGCGGAAATATTCCATTAATCATAAGCTATCCACGCCCTACCACCCCCAAACCTGCGGGCAGGCCGAAGTTTCAAATCGGCAAATCAAGCAGATACTGGAGAAGACGGTTTCCAAGAACCGTAAGGATTGGTCGCTGAAACTCACTGATGCCCTTTGGGCATTTCGAACCGCTTATAAGACCGACCTTGGCTTGTCTCCCTATCGGCTTGTGTATGGAAAAGCCTGCCACCTACCTGTCGAAATAGAGCATTGTGCATTTTGGGCGATAAAGGAGCTGAATCTGTCTCTCGAAGATGCGGGCAGCCATCGGAAGCTGCAGTTGAACGAACTAAGCGAGCTTAGGGATGAGGCTTACGATAACGCGGTTGTCGTTAAGAATTGAACGAAGGTGTTTCACGATAAACACCTTTTGCGCAAAACTTTCGTACCTGGTCAGCAGGTACTGCTTTACGACACCCGACTTCACTTCCATCCAGGAAAGCTCAGATCTCGCTGGAAAGGGCCGTATTTTGTGCGGAATGTGTATCCGCAGGGCGCTGTGGATTTGGAAAATCCAAAGGACGGTTCATTTTTCAAAGTGAACGGACACCGACTTAAACCGTACCTTAGCGCCGAACCAACTGAGGAGCTCCTGTTCTTACAGGAGCCGGTTTACCCTGCATGATCTTCCTCTGCCTACCTTCAAACTTCGGTTTTCCAGCCAAGAACAAGTGGACACTGTTCCAAATAAGTTTGGGGGTATGTATATACCATTTTGTACATTTTTGTGGATATTCTTTTTCTTTTCTTTAAAAACAAAAACAAAAAAAAAAACTTTTGTGTATCGCTAACCGACAATTTTGACCCTTCACATAATCTCTTCATGCAATGACAGTGAGGACACTGTCCAGTTTAAGTTTGGGGGTACGCTCGGTACGTATTTCTTACCTTGGCATTCATATGTATATTTTGCATCTGCATTTTTAAATCCATAAAATCCATAAAAATCTGAAAATTTTCTAAAATCATAAAAACTTTTCTGTCAAGTTAGCTAGTGGGAGGACTCTGATTCAACATTTCGACGGTTTGGTTTGATAAAATAAGAATAACTAAATCTTATGTTTAGATTTTGAAAACCTGAAAGATAACCCTCCTTTGAAGTTAACTATAGCTGATATACGTCTTTACATCACACTACACGTGTCGTGAGTTTTTGGAAATTAGATGACAAGTCTTTTTATGTCTAAAAACTTTTAAACGGATAAATGATTTTCTGAGGATCAAATAGGTTTGTTCGAAAATAAGTAATATCAAGAATAGTTTATGAAGTGAGTGAATATGAAGGAATGTTATTGATGCCTTAATTGGAACTAAGTCTGAAAAATAACCCATCCGAAACTTGATTGGAATGATTACACACCAAAACCCACTAAACACGTCTTTTATCCAAAAAATAATTGAACTGCCGGTTATGTCTCCGTCGTATTGAATCTTTATGATTTTCATGCCAAACTGTCTTTTGTTTTTGGACCTAGGTAACTTGAGTAATTAAGTCCGCTGGGGTGTTTCTACACCTAATGCCCTAAAGCCAACTGGTTTGGGTGCATTGGCCCAAAACTCGCTAAGAAGCCTAGAAAGTCCAGATTAAAACAAAATCAAGCAAGTGTTCTCTCCGAGTTAAAATTCCTAACGGTTCTTTGTGTGAGAATAATCTTGATAAAAGACAGGCTTTTTAAAAAAAAATAAAAATTTAGCGGAGATATGAAGGTTTTATTCTATGATAAAGACTATTGCACGTTCACAGAGGTGTGTATTAAATGAAAACAAGAAAAAGGTGGAGTGAAAAATAAGACCTGGTTTCCTGTTAAGGAAGATAGAAATTCTAAAGTTGAAACTTTACTGGAAAACGAAACTTGAAAAATGCTTAACTCTTTATAAAACTTATGTGAACCTTTCAAAAATTTTATCTGGGCTTTATTGTATGACATGATGACGTAAATCGATCCTTCTGGAAACTTAACGACACTATTTGCACTGTACGTAAAGACATATAAAATCTGTAGTTAAATAAGAAGCGAGGTGTGAAAAATAAAGGTTCGATAGTCTAGACTTAGGATAATAGAATTGTTATTTTCTGAAATAAAACTTTAGGGTTTGAATCATAGTTATTTTGCAAAACTAGCTTGACCGGATTTTGTGGATAGTATCCGCTGAAAACCCTCAGGAGACAACACTCCTCCTACTAGGGACACCTAGAGGTTTAACGGCTTGTTGCACATGCTCAGTGCAATCGCGTTCCCTGCGAAAGTGAGGTTAGGAAATTTTTTGTTAATAAATTGGCTTTGCTCGGGACGAGCAAATGATAAGTTTGGGGGTATTTGTTCATATCAGATTTTTGCATTTTTATACCGCCCAATTTTTATCACATTGCATATCGGTAGATACTCTTGAGCCGTATTTGCTAGTCAATTGCAGGATACAGGTTCTCGGTTCTGAACGGTGAAATTCTTGGAAAAACACGATAAAACCCGGGTTCCTGCCAACCACAGATAAAACACGGATCTTCGCTCTTTATCCATCTGTTGCCACACACCAGTTTAGGAGACAAAATGGCAAATCGATTGTCACCTTCATGCACAAAGCACAATGGCAACACCAAGTCCAAGCAATCTACATGGAGCTCAAGAAAATCATGACAAAAGATCCATGTCCAATCACCTTTTGATCCACTAGAATTCTGGAAGAAATGTGGAGAGATTATCAGAAAATACATGTACCAGACAAAAGGGGACAGCAGACCAGGGCAGCACACAAGAGCCGACAACCCAACTCACCTATAGTGCGGCGGAACCGCGGCCAATAGAGGGTATAGGCCGCGGTTCCGCGGCCGTATGGTGGCATCAGCCGACCAATTTTTGGGGGTATTTTGGTCTTTCCATTTTAGTTCTGAATGTTGCCCTAGGTTTTCATTTTCCAGCCTATAAATACCCTAGAACCTTGTGAAGCCAAGTGTGCATAATCTTGTATTTTTCTAGGTTTAGAATACTTGTTTCTTCTTCCTCTTCTCATCTCTTCTCCATTAAAACTTGTAGTGAGCTTTGTGAGTGAAGAATGATGAATAAAGAAGATTCTTTTACTTATCATGCTTGTCTTGTTCTTTTATAATTGCTTGTAATTTTAATTAGTTAACTTAGTTGTTGTTATTTCTTGTTGTTTCTTTCTTTTCTCTTTTCCTTTATCATTAAAACAACCATGATGCTTACGCTTGATCCTTGCCAAGGTGAGGTCGCAAATAGCTAGTTGTTATCTTCTAATCCCCTTCTTTCTATCTTCCTCTTTTGTTTTGTTTTCTTTCCATTATGATGTGTGAGTTGTTTCATACTTGTTATGGTAGGATAAGGGAAGTTTGAGAGAAGGAAATCTCTCTCACTCTTTCCTTACCCAACATCTTAAAATCGACTCCCGTTAATTGAACCACAATCCGCTCCTTACGGCACCCTATCCTACATGATAGCGGTGATTCCGTAGTGAGACCGGTTGTGGTTGAATCAACCTGAGGTTATGGCTAAGAGCCAAGAACGGACGGACAAGCACCAAAAGAAAGAACTTATGCGTTGGAAAGCCTAGCTTATACTCGCAAGTTCCTTCCTAGTTGTGCTAATCCCCGTTGTTGCCGATTACCGTAACACCGATATTAAGAGTGGCAACGAAAGAGGTGAGCGACTCCTAACTCAAACTAACCTATTCCTAACCCTAACAAGCTCTCTTTACATATCACTTTAACACTTAATTAATCACAACAAAATCTGGAAATCTGGACTTAACTCGTTAAAGCACTTAGAAAAAGATTCCCATCTCCCTGCGGACGACCCGTACTCAACCGGCTAGCTACAAGCGAAACCGTCTTGATTGCGGTAATTAACTAAACTTGAACACGCAGAATCTCTACCAATCAGTGTATAAAACATAAATCAAGTGCAACAACAGTGCACAAATGAAAATATCCAATAGGTGCAGCCATGGTGCACGAAAACAAAAATCACGAAACCCAATTATCGAAACTCAAGTCCAAGCGATAAAAGTGTGATACTCGGATCACAAAACGCAATCGCAATAACTGATATTGAGATACACCTCCTTCGATGTCACGACCCGAAATAGCCCGTGACTGGCACTTGAATCATATGAAGCATATAGGACCCCATCTAATTCAAGTAAGCCAAAAGCCAAGAAATCTAAAACCATTTTTAAGTAATAAATAAAGGAAATAGTTTTAAGAAGTGAAGAAAACATGTTTTAAAAACAAGGTTTTTAAATAAGTAGCCGAATATGCATTTGTAAAATCCTCAATGTCCTTTCTGAAAATTTCGGCAGAGTTTCCTTTGTAAATACTGGCCCCGAACGGGGTACAGCAAGATAAAAGCATATATACAATGAAAAAAGGCATCCCCAAGCGTGGAGCTAGTTCTTCGTCAATCGACGGTCACAACCACGCAAGCAATATAATATACAACGCCAAAGGGCGAGAATCAAAACTCAAAAGAAAACTCAAAATCAACATGAAAAGCATAATACTATAATGCGCAACTCTAAGGTCGAAATAATACATAACTGGTTTTCTAAGTCTGAAACAATATACAAGTTTTGGTTGATGAATTTTATAGATACAACTGAATAAAATAATACAAGGGTGGTCACGATGCGAGTGAACCCACCAACTAATGCAATCACCCAAAAAGGGAGCAGTGTGCCAGAAAAACCGCAAAGAAACCTGTACGGCAAAACCTGCAAGAACTGTGGTACAACGGAGGTGAGTTGCCAACTCGTCAATAGAAAACATCACAGAGTAGAAATCGTATGCATGACATAATCCTAGGTCAATACGATCAATATATATAAACCTCAAGTGAATAAGTCTGAAGCATGATAAAGTGGCAATGTAACCTCTATACATGAGTGTAGTGCCAAGTGCTCGTTCCAGTGCCTGAGGTAATAACATATCATAAATATGAGGTATGATCCATGTCGACTATATCATGAAGTCTATGAATATGTTGATATCATCCAACCGTGTGATCAATATCATCAATGTCAATATATGTATATGGAAATCGTCCATGTGTCACCCAATGATAATAAGCATAATGCATGTAAATATAATAAAGCATATGCATGGAAATATGAGGATATAAATCAACATGTGTCGCCCGCGACATATCAAAATCATGGAACCTGAGTGTCTAGCATTGACAATCGAAAACATCATGAAACCTGTGCCTAGCATCGGTACGTAAATCCTCATATATCGGGCTCCGTCAAAGCGGATCGGCCCATATCATCTCTCAACTCCGGTCGGTATCCTCCGGATATCCGCCGAGCTCAAATACAATCACCGGTAGGTAGTAGACCCTCTGCCAGGCTCACCGTCTGTATACACAGCATCCCTTTCTTGCCCCGGGGTACCATACCGGGCCCACCATGTACCCGCAATCGGCCTCACCGCCTCCTCGAATCGGGTTTCACATGTCGCTCTCAGCACCGAGAAAACACATGGTGGACGCACTGAAATATCATATCAAGGGAAACCGGGTTTTTAAAACGATACATATTCTATTTTTGAAATGACCACGGTTCCCAAATCCAAAAATCTCATGAAAACAAATATCTCAATGCGTATAATCAAAAGCATGATGTATGCCACATGTAAAAGAAATGTAAGCATATCAGTATATTATGCAATATGGAATAGTAATATGCACATATTGAGGGAAACCGCTCTTTTAAAATGAATCAGTTTTAAAGAGTATTTAGCGGTTCCCGAATCTCCAAATCCAGCGAGAATCATCTATGTATGTGCGAATACGTATGTATGCACGTATGGGTGTACAATAAGTATGTACATAAGTATGCCATGCAAGGGATCATATCCTGAATGCAACAGTACTAAAGTATAGTGACATGGCAATTATCGATGATGAAGTGTGTGAGTCGGTAAGCAGGTGTACGTGGAACATATGCATCATCGATAATGGTGCTGGTGTTCTAGCAGCATGATTTTTATATAACAATAACCATTTTTGTCATGCAATGCGATGCAAACGACAAGCATATGCAGCAAATGAATAATAAACACAACAGTCTAAAAGTTACATCAATGCATCCATATCATACTGTTTTCCATTGAAAGAAGACGAATCGGGGTTTTTAGGAAAATAAGGGCTACGGTGTTTTTAAGAAAAAATGCGTTTTTTGAAAATATCCGTAGAATTCCTTTGCCTGTCTTTAAAATACTCCTGATTCGTTAGTTTTTGAAATAGGTATGACCTCAGCCTATCCTAACATCTACTAGCAAAGTTACAGCTCTAACAAACAAGTCAAACAGGAGGGGTATGGAAACCACCTAAATCTTAGTCGAGATATATATATATATATATATATATATATAAGTATAATAGTCGGGGATCCCGCCTCGAAGGTACCGCGTACGATACAATATCATATGACATCCTCGAGTCATGAGTGCGGATCTATCATCAATATGACGCTCGTACGGTAAATCATCGTACGACATCCCAAAAGCAGGGTACGGGTCAATATCACAATCCTCTCATCAATTACCAGATATCATTATCATCATATCTCAAGATCTGGAGTACTGCTCTGAGTCTAGTACAAATCAATACCATCTATATAATATAAATGCGTGTGAGCAACACACGTCCCAAGGTCCGCTAAAATCACATGTCGTATCCCAAATACTAATCATATCATATCACCGATCTCATGGCACTATGCCCAATCTCATCAACTCATCTCCAAAAATCATCTACTATCCTCGTCATCTAGGTATATGTATATCAAATCGCCATGTGTATGCGTGTGGGTGTAAACCTATTCTAGGGTTCGCATCTAGGAAACTATACTAGTTTACGACTACACCTTAATCTGACCATAGTACACTTAATCTCATCTCAAATATCCACGACACACAATAAGCTATCATATATAGTATATATATGCTATACTAAACATCGAACTGCGGGGGTGCTATACGCCACCCGTAGATATAATCTACTCACCTTGCATCCTGCGTGTCGATGTCGATGTCGCCTTCGTCTTCTTCATCGTATGGAATCCACATGATGGTACCTACATAGATAACATAATCGTAACGCATATTAAAATCACATCGGGAATACCTAAAACGACACGCTAATGCCTATAGGTTAGAACCTATAGACTCCGCTTTCAAAACCATCAAACAACCCTCGATCTCGTCGTACAAACGTCAAGTGATCGAGGTAAAACCCAAATACGAGAATACAGAATTTAAAATACGAAATACGGAAAAACGAATCCAAAACAGCAACTATAGAAAAGGGTCCCAGATTTCACCCTAGGTCAAATTGGACAATTTTGCATATTCCAGGGGTCTAATTTATAGATGTAGGAGCTACAGAACCAAAACGAACCAAAATGGTAGGACCCAGGCCGCAAATTGCAGCCAAAAAGATTAAATCTGCGGCCAGAAAGAGGAGATAGGGGCTGGGGTTTTGGGTGATTGTTCCTAGGTGCCCGCATGTATCACCATCCTTGCAAAAATATTTTCAGGTGACCCGGGTGTTAGCAGATTTCAAAATACAATCACAGAATCCAAAATTCTTCTGATATCGGGTTTCTAAATTCGTATTCCAGGTCCTAGTCTCAGGTTTAGTCCCATGTAACATCACAACAGGGGTTGTAGTCCCTTATTATACCTCAATTCACCTTGTAATCAATTCATACCCTAAACCCTAACTAGGTTTTTCCTAAGTCCACAAAATCATACAATATCGGTTCAAATCTAACATAGGGGCATAAGTAAAGGAAACACTAAGCTAATGGTTCAGAAAATACCTCATTTGGCAACTCAAGAAAATTCTTGAGTTGCCCCAAGTAGTCAAAACCTTTCCTTTCTTGGTCCAATGTGTTGCTTGTGAGCTTGTGCATCATTTTAATGAAGTGGGGATGAGTTTTGATGAAGGAATGAGGGTGTTTGTGAGGGTGTATAGGAGGAGGGAGAGAAGGTAGAAGCTTGAGAGGGAGAGGAGAAGAGAAATGAAAGAGATGATGAAGTCGGACCAAGTCAAGAGACCCCTCACCTCACTCTCTCTCATGCCCATACCCATATATTTTATTTCTTTCCATTTTCTTTTCTTTTCTTTTCTCCTCCCTAATAATCTAACAACCATGAAATAAAACATGTATGAATGCCATAAGAATATGCAACAAGTGAAAAAAAGATACGGTGCATGTTTTGCACAAATATACTAAAAATCCGATTAGCGATTTTTAATCGCGATTAGCACTAAATTAGTATATAATTAATCATAAAAACTTTAAAATGGCATAATTCTCATAAAACACCCTCTTCTAGTAATTTCTATAATTTTCCAAATTTTTTCCCAATTTATCGGTATTTAATTATACCGAAATATTAAAATATTCATTAAAAATAATATTAAATTATAAAAATTCCCAAAAATAATATTTTATTTTTTTGAAATGTTACATTCAATGTCGAAAAATGCTGGGATGCCCAAGCTGGCAGACCAAGATCATTTACTTGCCTCCTGCTCACGGTATGACGTCTTTGGTCTCACGGTATTCGTTTTCTCTGTGGATTACAAATCTCGCAATCCTCCGGCTCGTCGGCCCGGTCAGGTGTACTAACGGAACAGTTCCGCTCTGGCACTCCGTTGATTCTCTCTTGGCCAATCAATATAACAACTCACAAACGGCACGTTACTGACGGCGGCATCTGGCCTTCTGAATATGCTTGATATAACTGATCCTAGGTGCAAATATTTATCACTTTGGTCTCCTGGAAAGAACCAACTCAAAGTCTCTTCCTATCTCACCTATGCCGAACTATTCGAAGGTTGGCACTCTTGTTTAACACTTTTATCATAACCGGACAGCTGCGTTCTCAGCACGACTTTCCTCTGAAATTTGGCTGTATCAAACGCCTATGCACACATATCAATCCTCTAGAATCAACTCGAAATAACAACAGCTCGTTAACATCTCGCACGAACCACTTGTTCTACTCATCTTTATTATCGTCCACTTCGACGTCATCTCTTGCTGTCTGCGTATTGCAATTTGTTTTCGGCTACAGTCAATCCGGAGTCTCTCACACAGAATCGAAATTATGAACACGGGTATCTTCACCACTCCGTGGAAGATATCCAGCTGAACACGTACTCGGTAACTTGTCCCAATCATCGTAGGAATACTCTTTATTCATCCATTCTCGATCGACGCACAACGAATCTGGGTGAGGTCCTCCTATCCGAAACTGGTCAACTTACCGATTCCATATCGGAGCATCCGATGAACAACGTACTCTCTTGATAGATCTACTATAGATCTGAGTAAGATCCTTCAATTGGAATTCTTCAACTAAACTGAGCCTACGTCGGCACATCAAATCAGACGAATTATATCGGTCGCTCAACTCAAGATAAACTAACTATCTCCTGTCACCTCTTTACTTGAAGCTCCACCGGTTTCAGCTCATAAACTCTGGAAGCGACATCCCATCAATCTCAGCAATAGCTGGGTCATCTGTCTGCACAGTAGATATCATCATGATCTCTGAGATAGGCTGTACATCAACAGTCCTTTCAATCTGGCAGCCACTATCAATGGACCGATCATCCGGTGCAAAACTGAACACTCGCCTCAAGCGAAAGATCTCAACACAACACTATACATACACGTTCCTATGTCACTAGAAAACATCATGGTTAGACCTCGTCTGTGATGAGCTCGCTCTGACCGCATCCCTAGCAGCAGCTCTCTCTGCACTCAAACCATGGTGACAAGAACCTCAAGTAGGTATCGATGAAGATAGATCAAGGAACGAAAGAAATCAACAGATCCCAATGGATATATGATCATAGGAACGAAGAGAATCACCGATCTCAAGATAAATACTTCCTAAAGTTACTTAAGCGGAGTATCATATCATAAGTATGCCGTGGGACATACACACGATACGTCACTCTACTCAAGCTACCGACTCCATCTATCAAGGTCAACCAATATAACGAATGTTCGGTTCTAATACCCCACGTCAAGTCTATGTTTTGTATGGTCAAGCCTAGGTTCCGAAATATATTACGCCGTAAACTCCGCATAGTCAAACCCAGACTCAAACCAAGGTTAAACCTAACGCTCTGATACCAACTTTGTCACGACCCATAATTTAGCACGTGACTGACACTTGAATCACTCAATGTTTAAGGCGTAACGTAATTCTAGTAAGCTGAAGCCTAGAAAATCTAATCCTTTTTATGGAAAATAATGGTAGGTGCAGTTTTGAAATAAAGGTATAATGAAACAAAGTTAATCTATAAATGCATAACTAATGATATAAGAAAATGCTAGTAGAATATACTAAAGTTGAGAACATTTTTCTTCCTTTAAAAATTTGGGCAGCACCTCCCTTGTATATTTTTATCTAAAACAACATACATACAATAAAATGCATTCCCAAGCGGGAGCTAGCTCTTCGCCAACTGACAGAATCACAACCACGCAAGAAATATATACGATGCCCAACGGCGTAGATCAATACAGAAGAACAAGTAAATAAAGCAAGACATCATCATCTCAAGAAACGAACATACATCCATCTCTCTAAGTCTCGCTAAATACCCAAGTCTGACTAGTTCTCCAAATATACAACTCTAGTTTCTAATTCATGAAGTTTATCTAGATACAACAGAATATAAAAGTACGAGAGTGGGCACAATCCAATATGTGTCCCACCTACCAAAGCAGAACACCCTGGATGAAGTTGTGTGCCAGCAATACCGCTACTGATCCCAAGCGGTCAAACCTGCAAGAACTGTGGCACAACGGGGGTAAGTTGCCAACTCGTGAGTAGAAAAAATCAGCAGGTAGAAATCGAATAAAACAACAATTTCCTAGGTCACTCTATCCTGAAGGTAATTCTATGATATCTAGGGTGACCATGTATGCAAATATGTCAACAATTGAGTCAATGCAATGACATGAATAAATAAACATCTGACATCATATGCCTATATGCATGTGGATATCATCCACGTGTGTCCATCAACGACACAATCAATATCATGGAACCTGAGTGTCCAACATTGACACTTGAAACATCATGAAAATGTATGCCTGTATGTATGAGGATATCAACCACGTGTGTCCATCAACGATACATCAAAATCATGGAACCTGAGTATCCAACACGGACACTCGAAACATCATGGAACCCGTATGCAGCATCGACACATAAATCCTTATATCTCAGGCGCCGCATACTCAGATCGGCCATCATATCTATCCTATCTCAGGCGCCGCATACTCATATCAGCCCACATATCCATCTCATATCAGAACTCCAAAACGGTATCCTCCGGATATCCGCCGAGTTTTATACAATCAACGGTAGGTAGTGTTCCCTCTGCCAGGCTCATCGTCTACACCACAAAAATCATTTCTTCCCCCGGGGTACCATACCGGGTCCACCATGTACCCGGAAATGACATCCGCCAACTCCTCGAATCGGGTCTCGAAAACAAGCTCAGAACGGAGAAAACTCATGTTGGACGTCTCGAAATATCATATCAAGAGAAACAGTGTTTTTAAAACAATACACCATTTCCTTTAAAATATAACCACGGTTCTCAAATCCAGAGATCTCATAAAAACAACAACTCATTGCATATAACCATAAAGTACGATGTATGCAATATAGAATAGTAATATGAGCATGTCAAATAAATCATGCAAGCATGTCCGATGATAATACTGAATAATTAATGTACTTAACGGTTATGAATAATATCATGATACAACAGTTTTACTATGCATGTGGCATTGCAATTACCAATGATGAATGCGTATGAGCCGGCAAATCTTTGTAAGTGTAACATGCGCATCAACGGTAATTGTGCAAGTGTACCGGCAGATGATATCAGAAAGCAATAAATACCGGAAACATGATAGGTATAACACGTGGAATAATCCTACACAGATATGAAGAGTAAACAGATATATATGTCTACACATGAACCATACGGCAATCTTTAAAAGATATGAATCATAGTTTTGAAAGTGGGGGCTGCGGTGTTTTTAAGGAAAAGACACCATTTGAAAATCCATAGCGTCCCTTGAGGTTTCCGTTAAAAAAATGCATACGATTCGTTAGTTTTAGAAATATGTATAGTTCAGATGGAATCTATACGTCGGCGATCCTGCCTCATAACATCCGACATGGCAATATCCTCGATTATCATCCTCAAATCACGAGTACGGATCAATCATTCGGTACATCCATCCCGTATAGTAATCGATCATACGGTGACATCAAACAGAATAAGGATTCTATCGTCCAATTCATTAATAAGGATACGGATCTAAAATCTCGTACGACATATCTTATCAATCACATAACACATCTATATCTATCTTATATCATACCACTATCAACTCATACTTATCCTCTTTAAATTCTATATATTATGCTCGATTTCATATCATACCACTATCAACTCATACTTGTCCTCTTTCAATTCTATATATCAAGCTTCACATTCTCACATCATATCTTCATATAATAAATTGAATCATCCTTAGCTATCATATCCGTGAGTTATACATAGGTTTTCTCCGAACTATAGTTTGTACATCACTTATCTATATCAGTGGTTGCGGGGGTGCTATACACCATCAACCCGACTTCCCCAGAAGATATAAATCTACTCACCTGCTAAACTTGTTGTTTAGCCGAAGTCGATGTGCTTCGTCATCTTAGAAGTCCACGCGAGGGTACCTACATATCAATACATCATAACGTTATTAAAACCATGTCCGGAAAACCGATACGGCACACGAAGTGCTCATATGTTAGAACCTATAGTTTACACATGCAAGATCAACCAAATAACCGTCTTCGTTGACATACAAATGTCCAACGACAGAATCCAAACTCAAATACCAAAACCAAATCTCAGAAATTGCAAAACCCGTAATCAGCAGCTAAGGAAATCCATCCCATATTTTATCCTAGGTCAAACAAGAATATTTTGCATATAGGGTTGGTCTAAACACTGGATAACAAAACTAAACACTAAAAATTACACAATTCCACCATGACGTGGCCGCAATTTGCGGCCACATGGAATAAATCTGTGGCCAGAAAAGAATGGAAGGCGCTCAGGTTCAAAGGTTACTTCATGGTTTCCTGCTCATCTCTCTGTCATGGGAACTTATTTTATAGATCTCTCGGGTTGTCCCAGATTCCATTGGATCATCACAATCTGTTATAAATCCGACGTCAGGAAATTCTAAGTTCGTGTATTGGGCTCTAGTCTCTGGTCTTGGCCAATAAAAACACCACTAAATTCTTACAAACACTCACTACACCTCAATTTACCAATTAACATCAACTTGGAAATTTCCAAGATCACAATACTCACTAAATCAAATTCTAAACTAAACTAGGATATACTAAACACAAACACTTAACTAAAAGTATAGGGATTATCTCATTTGGCAATTAAAGAAAATTCTTGGGTTGTCCAAAGTCTTCAAAATCCAAACATGAATGGTCCAAAAGGTTTAGGATAAGGTTGTGCATCTTTTTAATGAAGGTGGCATGGGGTTTTGGTGAAGAATTGGAGATGATATATGGAGGTAGAGGATGTAGAGGAAGAATTATGAAGGAGATGAAGAAAAACATTGAGGAAATGAAACAGCAGCCAAGTCTCTATCTTTCTCTCTCTTATCCTCTCTCTCTCTCTTACCCTCACTCTCTCTCGAAATATCCCTTTTGTCTCCTCTCTCTCTCATGACTCATGGCATCTCTTTTCTTTTATTCTTTTTCTTTTTCCTTCTCACATATAAATAAAACCAAATGCAATAAACAAACATGTAACAAAATGCAATATGACATGGTGCACTAGCCATGAAAAAATGTAAAAATTACGGATTTAGACAAATCGTGATTAGTAGTGCACTAATCAAGTTTAATTTAAACTTGCATATTATTAATTATAAAAATGCCAACATCCGATAAATATCTTTATAATAAATGAATCATTTTAATCTCTGCTTTTTTTTCAAATATCGGCATAATACAATTTTACGAAAAACCTCTATTCGTAAATCGAATA
The DNA here is from genome assembly GCA_030015575.1 of Agapanthus africanus. Lineage (NCBI taxonomy): Eukaryota > Viridiplantae > Streptophyta > Magnoliopsida > Asparagales > Amaryllidaceae > Agapanthus > Agapanthus africanus. The sequence goes on along the minus strand of CM057346.1, from coordinate 314,897,937 downwards.
GTTTTCGCGAAATATTTTATTTTAATATTTAAATTCCAAAAATAATATTTTATATTTCTGAAATGTTACACTGATGATCCAAGCTTGCTAGGTTTGGATGGTCGGTGATGTATTGATATTTCACTAAATTTTCTCTCATGAACCATGCTAAAAAAATGAGCAACAAGAAGAAGGAGAAAAGGAGGGAATGAAAACCATGAAGCATCAAAATCAAGTGAAAAACATCAGGTCTTTAAAATGAGGATGGCTTGCCTTTTTACAACCATGGTGCAATAGTGCACACAAATGATTTTATCATTTTAAAATCTCCAAGCTATACCTCTCTACATGTATGCACCATGCTTCATAACTTCTCCTTCCCACCTCATTACCTTATTTGATTTTCCAAATTAAAATCAAATATGAGGTATCCATATTCTAGAAGTATTCTCGTATAAATGCGGAGTACTTCACCTGGTATACGTATCGCTACATATACGCATATCCGTATAAAAATACGGATTGCACCAAAGAGAGAAAATGAATAGTGAACAATAATACTAAAATATATGTATCAAAATACGTACATAAATTATTAAACCAAATCCTGATTTAATAATCCGGCTTAATCCTAAGCCGGATAGTATTATCAACCGCCAGATTAAAGTCCGTGTATCTCGTACACGTATTTAATCGTACCCTGCACATACCAACGTACGGCTCCTACATCTATCGCCTGAACCAGAAAAACCCTCTGTGTGGGACTCTAAAGACTCGATAATACGCAGGCAGTGAGTTTAACAACATGCACATCAGCGGCACTAGCTGTACGTAACGACAATCCAGTTACTTTTCGAAAGTGGGTCGACAATCAAGTGCGTCCTTACCCTACTGAATCTGAATGTGACAATCTTCGTACTGTCCGGTCTCTTCGTTAAAGAGTATTGCATATCGGGTCTAGGAGGTGGATAACGTCAGACCCCTACTAACATGATAAGTCATGTCTGAGTCAAGCTCATCACCATCGGAGATACTACTGATCAACTATCAGTAAATCTCATTCACTACAGCCACAGATTTCTCGTGCTAGCCAACTGAACACAACATGGCATCGACTCCTAATACTGGGAGGGACGAATCCCTGACAGTCGACCACTGCCTTCATGTGGCTCGGGACTGTACCCAACTAAAACCTGTTTGCACGACTCCTTTGAGCCGTGCTAGGGTAGTAATCAAAGTACAGTGGAACTCACATGTGACAAATGACGACTTCAGTTCAAAGGACTACCTTGTACTCATGCCACCTAAAGAACTTCCATCTTACGATTGATATAATACCATCTAGAAGTTCTCGGTGAATCCGTCTGGTGTACTCACCTCCAGTGAGCACCTGTACACTATCTTAGGTAACATAACACCTATGGCTTGTGAGACCGGCCACCGGCCCTCGTCGGGATCTAAAAACGTATACATTAGTCTACTACAGAATATCGATGCCTTGTCTCGATACTCCCACGACTAGGGACCTTTAAGGATATGCTTATGGACAACTCTGCTCCCACATATATGATGGCCATCATAATGCTGGTTGTCAAGCAACAATCTTACAGGCTTCATCAATGATGAAGACAAACCAAATAGCATAATATCATCTCGAGTAAGACTGTTATACATGTATAGGTCATCCCTCAATCATCATAATCGCCTACTTACGATCACAATAATTTCCTTGAGGGCACTATATCCTCCCTCAGTATTCTAGAGTCGTTTTACATGATTTTTGGTGTTATTTTATGATATTTGAAACTTAATTTTTGATATTTGCCGTTTGTGCGTCAACGTTGGGAGTTGTTCGGTTGTTCTTGCATGCGTAGACCATAGGTTCTAACTTATGTCCGCTTCGCGTGCCGTATCGTTTTTTGGATTTGATCTTGATTTCGTTACGATATGCTTTGATTGTAACGTTTTAGAAATCGTTTTGCGAATTTTCCGTTTTTAGGGTAAAATAGTCGGTATTTTCCGTTTTAACCCGATTGTGATCAAACTTCAATATAGAATTGCCGGAACCTAGTTTAGCTAGAATAAAACTAGTGCGGGAACTTTGGGGGTCAATGGAAAGTTTTGGTTCACATATAATTTTTTCCCTAATAAAACATTATTTTAATGCATTATTTGTGCACTTTATTAGTGATAATTACTTTTTTTGTGGGTTAATTCGTACTAATGTGGTTTTATGCTAAACCAATCACAAGAATTATGTTTAGAACTTTCTCTCCAAAATATCTTGATTTTTGTGGAATTATTTGATTTTTTTAAAAGAAACGATAATGAAGACTTAAAGCTTTTGTTTTATTATAGAATTATTGCAATTTCCTTCTAGAAATTTCCACACAACTCCACACAAACCCAAGCCATCTCAAATGGCCGGCCACATCCAATTCCTTGCTGCCCTTCATTTTTCTTCACCCATTTCTTCTCATTTTGCTTCAAAAAAATCATAAAAAATCCAAATAAATTCATACAAATTCAAATATAAATCAAACCCATCATTCTTCTTCTTTAATCTTGCTTGAATCTTCATTCTAGTGGGGATTTTGGAGGCTAAAGTTTGGATTGTTCTTGTTTCAAATCTTGTCTCTTTGAAGGTATAAATCCAAACCTTAATCTCTTTTTGTAGTTTAATACTTTAATTAGCTTAATTAGATGTATAATTTAAGCTTTTAAATTCATATTTAGAAATTCAAGATATCATTTTGATAATCAAATTAGGGTTTTGATTAGTGGATGGGTTAAGTGATAAGTTAAGACAAATGAAAACTTAATCAAGCAGCTAATTTGTTAAATGATATTTTCCTAATCGGCTAATTAAGCTAATTAACAAACTAAAATTTTGCTAATACTAATTAGTGAAATCTAAAATTTTAGTAAAGATTTAAATGGTTTAACCTTGCTAATTTGAGATGTTTGTAAATTCTAGTTTTGATAAAACTTGTAGTTTTGTGCTAAATTGATATACTGCTTACTTGATTTACGGATATTTTAGGCGTGGGTTTCTTTTGACGTTGCGACGTTATGTATATTGATTCCACGCTATATCTTGTGTTGTGAATGTGCGATCGGTACGATCAGGGTCTAGATTTGGTAGTTGTGTCGCTTTGCATTCCTCGCTAGGGTCGTGCCGATGACGTTCGTATTTTTGTGTAGCTTTTGCTCTGAAGTTCGTTTCGTAATGTCGCTACGCGCGTTAGCCACTAAAACGAACACTTGGGAGTATGTTTGGAGTAGGTTTGTCGGTTAAACGTAGTTTTACGTATTTTGGTCGATTGCTTATATACACTTGCTTCATTGTTATATGTGTTCAGGATTGCAGGCGGGGACTTCGGACGCTGCGAAGAGGGGAAAGCAGGTGGTTGCCTTTACTTAGCCAGGATCGTTGGTGAGTAGATTTAACATCTACAGGAGAATCGCCCGCATGGCGTTATGCGTCTGGGCTTGATTAAGTGACTTGACCTTTAGGGTTTAGTATATGGACTCGTTTGTGCATGTGTATCTTAGTTGCGGATCTCATTTACCTATTGCATTCAGACATAGTATTAATGAGCCACAACACTATTATTGACGGTTCATGTTGCACGAGCAATGATTGTATGCCACTTACATCGACAATAATTGCCATGACATGCACAACACCTATACATATATGATATTGTATTGCTTAGGGACATTGAGACATGATCCTTATTTTTAATGAGCATATGACATATAGCATACCTGTATACCTACATGCTTACACATATGCCTTGACATACTTATAAGCTAGTTACCTATATACCAATATGGTAGTGTACCATTAATGATACGTATATACATATATGAGACATTGCTACATGTACTTCTGGCATACATACATATACCTGGAGGTATTATGGATAGGTATAAAGACATACCTTGCTACAGATACGTTTACATCATATGGACACACATATCTTGCTATACCGACATGGTTACGCATACCTTGTTATAGCTACATGTTCACCTGTATATTATGTTGCATCTGATTTCGGAGAAATCAGGAACCGCATGATATATTTAATAACTTGTTGCAGTTAAATAGCGGTTTTTCCTTTATCTCTTATTACTGTTTCACGCTGCATATATTATATTTCTTGGATTCCGCATGGTTATATGATTTTCATACGATGTTCTTTGATGTTTATTTCCTAAGTATATATAACAGTGGAATTGGACGTTGTTATATATGCATACACACACACACACACACACACATATATGTATATATATATATATTTACATATATATTAGTGTAGTAGGACGCTATGTTTTCTGGATTTGAGGACCGTGGCAGTTTCATGAAAATATGCATTATTTGAAAACCCCGGTTTCTCTTGATATGATATTTCTGCAGCCACCATGAGATTTCTCGGTTCTGAGCATATATATATATATATATACCCCATGCGAGAAGGCATACTAGGCCGTATGAGGGTACATGGTAAGGCCCGGAGGTACCCGGGGCAAGAGTCGATGTAACATGCCCATGAGCCCGACAGGGGAACCATACCTATCGGTGACAGTATTTCTGACACGGCGGTTTTCGTGGGGATACCGACCGGGGTCATGTGCGTACAGATACGTCGAATTTCGAGGGTCAGAGTTAGGCACTCGAGTTTTCGGATAGCGTATGATACGTACCTATCAGGGCCAGTCGTGGTGACAGCTCCTAATAGATAAGTATTTCGGTGTCGATGCCTGACACTTGTTTCATTATGTTTTGGGTGTCGATGTTAGACACTCACCTTATATGAAACTTACTTGATACTGATATTGTACATACAAGATATGTGGGATATACTGATATTGTACATACAGGTTATGTGAGATCTACTTGATGTTGTACATTCGGGATATATGAGATATACTTGATATTGGACACTCAGGACTTATGAGATTTACTTGATACTTGACACTCAGTATATATATGAGACTTACAGGATATGAGAGCCAATTTGGGGGCCGATCGAGGAAATTAGGATTTAGATTGTCTTGATGGACTTTGGTCCAACCACGAGGTCAGGATTCCGTGGAGATGACATATTTTATTCCATACTCCTCATTTATTTTATATGCATTGCTTCATGTATTAGTAGTACCTGCCAGAGTACTTTTCATGATAGTTGCATATACATATTGTCATTTATTGTTTCATGTATTGTAGTACCTGCTAGAGTACTTTTCATGACTATTGCACATACATACTGCCATCTTATTGCTATCAGCTTGCATGTTTTAAATCCGCGCTGTACGTGCATACTTGCGATTATCGGCATATGTTATTTACTATTCATGAGTTGGCAACTCACCCCGTTGTGCCACAGTGTTTGCAAGTGTTTTCCCCAGGGCAGTCGCGGTAGGATTTCCATCTTTCGTATCATCTTTTGCTGCAGATACCGCTTCGGCTGGCTGTGCATGGTTTTGCTACAGGTGGGTTTTGAGGCTATCTGTTGTTGTTTATTGTTATCTTGTACCTTGTACTCTCCATCTTCCATTATCATGTATTGACTTAGAGACGAGATGTGAGGACGATATTGTATATATTTTTGACTCTGTCGGTGTTTTATATACAGTTTTAATTTGATCATCTTTTTCTTCACTACGGCGTCGTATATTTGCTTGTGATTGTTGTTTTCCGCCGTTTGGCGTGGATTTGCTACCGTTGGTGATGCTTTACTTTTATCTTTGTATGTACCCATTTTTTGGGCTAGTTTTTACAAAGGAGGTGCTGCCAAAATTTTCAAGAAAGTAAATTGGACTTAAAGAATTTATACTTGAGATTTTCAAAAGTTTAAACAATGTTTCTTATCTTTTACTGCTTTTGACGGTTTAGATCTCTGGGTTTTTGGCCTTCTTAAATTGCGTTACGCCTGTAGACGTTGCGTAGTTTAAGGGCCGTCACGTACCAAATTTCGGGTCGTGACAAAGTTGGTATCAGAGCGCTAGGTTTTACCATTCGGAGTGTAGGATGATCTTGGTATGATGGAGTAGGTAGCTTAAGTAGAGTAACGTAGCGTGTGTATATTCCGTGGCATACTTACGACCCGGTGCTCTATCTAAAGCGACTTAAGTACTAATTGCTTGAAATTCCTTCCTTGATGATACATCCTTGTGATTCGACTTCCGTGTTCTAATCGAATCCTATTTTCTTTGCTATCCTTATGCCGCCGATGACTATGGGGACTCAGAGAGGTGCAGCGAGTGCCGAGGTCAGAGTTGACTCGTTTGGGACAAGGATTTAACAGGATGGTACGCCCTTTGCACAGGTGCAGATGGATCCGCCTCCGACAGATCATCTTGCTAGGCTTGTAGCTGAGATGCAGGACTTGCGCCAGATGATGAGGTCTTTGGTTAAATCCATTAGAGAGCAGCGACATGAGGTTGCCACCCCTGTTACCCAGTTTTTCCTTACGGTCAGCACACAACAGAGTATTACGTATACAACACCAGTGGATGCAGCCCTAGTGGACGAGGCACATCTTCCAGAGACTTTGAGAGTTCCGGATCATAGGAGGGCTCGTGCAGGTGTACCAGCCCAGATAAGAGGTTCAATTACCGTAACAGGTGTCATGCACGTCGCGAGGATAACAGAGGCTTGGGACGAGGACAGTCGTTCGGCTCATATCCCCAGGAGGGTCAGCAGCCATCATATGTATGTTTTCGATGCGGGAGCCTTCAACACTTCGTCGGACATTGTTCCTTGGCACCACGTCAGACTTTCGAGCAGATAGGTCGGGGACGCGAAGGGTTCGTTCAGAAGGGACCGGTTGGAAGAGGAGGAGTTCATCCAGTCCCGGGTAGAGGGCAGAAATGAGAGTTCGCTTCTACTCATCGGGACTCACGGGCGTCCATTGCAGAGTTTTCAGGTATTATTAATTTGTATGTTCTTTTGATTCATAGGTTGGTTATGTTCGGGATCTATGCACTTGTTGTTTTACTCACTTTTTGCCTTGGTTGACCTTATTGTTGTGTATGCTAGATCGGCCGTTGTTGTGTTAATTTCTGTCAGTGATTCTTTTGTTGCGCGACACGTGTTATGGTCGTCTGCTAATCGGTTAGGAGATAGAGATTCGTCCGTCACTAGACCCTTCTAGAGATGTTGGATTTGACGTTCTTCTGGGCACGGACTGGTTACCTACGTGCTATGAGTCTGTGGACTGCCACGAGAAAACAGTCATGTTTTGTTTTCCCGGCAAGTTAGTTCTTGTTGTGCAGGGGGACAGTGGTGCCGCCTCTCACAGCTTGAATTCAGCCTTTTTCGCTAGTCGGCTTTTGAGGAGAGGATGTCGAGAATTCTTAGCTTTCATTCGTGTTACCGGCGCCACAGTGAGTTGTACGACCGGGTTCCTTTCGTGCGAGAGTTTTCCGACGTTGCTCCAGATGAGCCGACAGATTTTAGGGAGCTTAAGGATGAGCTGCAGAGTTGTTTGTTGAGGGATTTGTTAGTCCATGTGTTTCGCTTTGGGGAGCTCCTATTCTGTTCGTCAAGAGAAGGACGACAGTTTGAGGTTGGGTATCGATTTTTTATCAATTAAACCGAGTTACTGTGTGGATAGTTATCCTATACCTCGCCTTGACGATTTGTTCGATCAGCTCCAGGGTGTGAGACATGCTTTTCTAAGTTTGTTTTGGGATCAGGTCATCATTTGTTGCGGGTTCAGAGTAAGGACATTCCGAAGACTGCTTTGTGTGCGCTATGGCCAGTATGAGTTTTGGTGGTGATTTTGGACTCACTAATGCCCTAGCAGCGTTCATGGATGTGATGAACCAGGTTTCTTCAGGCCATTCCTCGACCAGTTGATTGTTGTGTTATTGATGACATTCTGGTCTATTCCAAGGTGTCGCGAGGAACTTGAGCAGCACTTAAGGATTTGCTTTGTAGACATTGGGAGAGCCCCTGCAGTTTGCTAAATTCTCGGAGTGTTCCTTCAGGCTTGATTGTGTTGACTTCCTAAGGTTATATGGTTACGGGAAATGGTTTTTTTACTGACCCGAGGGAGATCGAGGCCGTACACCTTTGGCCCAGACTTGTAGCAGTGACTGAGGTTTGCAGCTTTTTGGGCTTAGCCAGTTTTTATCGCCTTTTCGTGCAGGTTTGCTTGTGTAATGCTGCACCGTTGACCGGGTTGACCAGGAAGGGAGTTCCTTTTCTTAGACTGAGGCATGCGTGCGGAGTTTTCAGCAGTTGAAAACTCGGGTGACGACCGCACCAGATCTATCTTTGCTTCTGGATCGGGCGACCTTGTTGTTTACTGTGATGTTTCGCGAGTCGGGCTCAATTGTGTACTGATGTGCACTATAGAGTTATCTCTTATGCTTCCCGACAGTTGGAGGAAGTACGAGCAGGATATCCCACTCATGATCTGGAGATGGCCGCGGTGGTTTTGCGTTGAAGATTGGGGACACTACTGGTGTGGAAAGTCGTGTCAGATTTTCACGGATCACCAGAGCTTAATGTACATCTTCCTGCAGCGGGTTTTGATTGTTGAGACAGTCTTCTGTAGGTTTACAGTTTTTGTGCGATCGTGGAGTATAGCTTAAGTTCGCCTCTAATGAGGGGACAGCTTGTTCATGTCCGTGCCCGTCCACTTTTCCTTAATCGTTGTCATGAGGCACAGCCTGCCAATGCTCATTTGTCTGAGATTCTGAGCATGTTCGGCTGGGTAAAGATTTCAGAGTTCTGATTTGTGACCAAGTTGTGCTACGTTTAGGGACGCGTTTATGGGTACCTGTTACTAATAGGTAAAGGCGCGAGAGATCCCTGAGCAGGCACATCAGTCAGCTTTCTGTGTTCATCCAACTTTCACCAAGATGTAACGTGACTTGAGAGTTAGTTATGGTGGGTAGGGATGATGAGTCAAGATTCAGGTTTCGTTTCGAGGTGTCTGACTTGTTGTGTGCTAAAGTTGAGCATTGAGGGACCGGCTGGAGAGTTGCAACCTTTAATCGTTCCAGAGTGGGAATGGGAGAAGATCTCCATGAATTTCGTTGTGATGTCTACCCAGGCCAAGTCAGGGTATGACTCCTCTTGTGTGTTGTCGCCCGGTTATACTAAGGTTGCTCTGTTGTTCTTCGGTGAGTTGTACGTTTGCACGGAGTTCCTTCATGCGTTGTATCCAATAGAGACACCCGTTCGCTAGCCTTCTTTGGCTGAAGCTTCAGGAAGCCTTGGGTACTGGTTGAGCTTTAGCTCCTCTTTTCCATCTATAGGCCGATGGTTGGACATGGAGGACTATACAGACTCAGGAGTTTATGCTTGTGCGTACGTGCTAATTGGTTGTTGGTTTTTGGGATCGTCACTGGCCATTGTTAGGGTTCTCTTTCGATAGCTGTTATCAGGAGACTTTCCAATTGGCAACCTTTCTGGCCTGTTGTGGTTGGTTGTGTCGATCGCCAGTCTGCTGTACTGATTCCGCGAGAGTAGGATTTTGGACCCCAGCTAGTCCAGAGACGTCGGAGAAGATCCAATTGGTTCAGATCAGGATGAGAGTAGGCCTGTGCAGACAGAAGTCTTATGCCGACCGTGGTGGTCGCATACTTGAGTTCGCAGTGGGAGATCATGTATTCCTACGGATTTTTCCGGTGAAATGGCGTGTTGAGTTTTGGGAAGCTTAGTCCCAAAATTTTAGGTCCTTTTGAGATCTTTGAAGCGAGTTAGTCCCGTTGCCTATAATTTGGCACTTCCGCCCAGATTTTTGAGTATTCACCCCGTATTCCTTATGTCGATACTTTGCAATTACCTTCATGACCTTTTTCACATGCTTCAGCATCAGACAATTTAGCTTGGATGCGATCTTTCGTTCACCAGCAGCCGATGGTTATAGTGGATCGCCCGATTGTTACGACCCAAAATTTTCGGCACATGACCGGCACTTAAACCACATAACGTCTACAGGCGTACGTAATTTAAGTAATCCAAAACCCAGAAATCTAAACCACCCCAAATGGGATAAATGGAGAAAAAACTTAGTTTAAAGCATTCGGAAACTCTTAAGTGAAAATCTTTAACTTTAGTTTTTCTTTCTTGAAAATTTCTGCAGCACCTCCTTTGTAAAAACTAGCCTCGAAAACGGGTACAACATAGATAAAACATAAAGCATCCCAAACGGGAGAAAATCACGCCCAACGGCGGAGACAACCACCACAAACATATATACGACGCCGAAGTGAAAAAATATAAAAGAAAACTGCTTAAAGAAGTAAAACTTTTCAACAAAACCGGCTTCCACGAGCACGGCACCCAAAGTTACCAAAATAATAATACAACGCCGAATCCTCACAACTCTTCTCTAAGTCAAATAAAAGAAGTGGTAGATGGAGAATACGAGATCCAACAAAAAGATTTACCATGTACAAACAGATAACCGCAAACCCACCTAAAAGCAAGTCTTCACAGCCAACCGTAGCGGTATCCACAAAAGTAGAGATGATAAGACGCCCTGCAGCGACTACCCAGAGGGTAAGTCCTGCAAAACACTGTGGCCCAACGAGGGTGAGTTGCCAACTCGTGAATAGGAAATAACATCATACTGTAATCGCAAGTATGCACAAACAGCGATAAATCTAGCACATGTAATCTGATAGCATAAGTATGACAATATGAATACGCAACAATCATGTAAAGGTACATCATCAGGGTACTACAACTACATGAAGCAATGCATATCAAAATAATCCTGAGTGTGTGGGATGATATAATAAAAGCTCATGCAAAATCATCGGCATAGGAAAACACCAGTGTCCCTCACTGACACATTAAATCCCAAATCCTCAGGCACCGCATCCCCAGATCGGCCTTCACATCCTGTAAGTCACATGGTACCTGAATGTCAAACATCGACACCCGAAATATTATGAAAACATATACCTATGTGTGTGTGTGTGTGTATATATATAGTATGAGGATATCAACCCCGTATGTCCACCGACGATACGTAGAAATCATGGAAAACCTGAGTGTCTAACACCGACACTCGAAACATCATGAAACCCATGTCTAGCATCAACACGTAAATCCCCATAACTCAGGCGCTGTCACCACGACTGGCCCTGACGATATGTCATACATCACTCCGGTCGGTATCCTCACGATAACCGCCGAGTCCAATTACTATCACCGGTAGGCAGTGGTCCCTCTGCCAGTCTTATTGTCTACACCACGAAATCACCACTCGCCCCGGGATACCATACCGGGTCCACCATATACCCGCAGACGGTGCCTCCCACTCCTCGAATCGGGTATCACAAGCCAAATCTCAGAACCGAGAAATCACATGGTAGACGCACTGAAATATCATATCAAGAGGAACCAGGTTTTCAAACAATACATAGTTTTCTTGAAATACCCCCACGGTTCTCAAATCCATAAATCATATGAAATCCATATCTCAATGCGTAAATCCATGAAAAACTGATATATGCCACATAAAACAACAATATGAGCATATCAAGGGAAATCCGCTCTTTTATATAAATCCATCTTTAAAATATATCTTGCGGTTCCCAAATCCTCTAAAAACAAGTGCAGCATCATATAAAGTGTACATATAATTGTAGCAAGGTTTAAGTATCTACATGTAAGCAAATATGTATGATGTATTTCATAAGCACAATAGTCAACGTCTCTATATCACATGTCAAAACAATACTATTTAAGGTATATACAACTATAGCAAAAATAGGTGGGTGTACAGGTCAGTATGTATGCATGATGTACAAGTAGCTATAGCAAGATATACGTGAAATGCAATTAGGGTCACTATCTCAACTATCCCTGCCCAATGCAATATCACGTATATAGGTGGTTTTTGCGTGTCATGGCAATTACCGACGGTGTGGGTGTAGTATACAAATCAGTGCTCGTGCAACATGAACCGTCAGTAATGTGTTATATCCAACAGGTACAATTCAAGGTACAACAGATATACTATGCAATGACGTTCATATGAAATCAACTAATATGCAATAACATGCAGCTAACATATCATATTCGCCCCGACGCATAACGCCATACAGCCGATTTCCCCGTAGATGTTAAATCTACTCACCGATGGTCTCGAGCTATGAAAATCCGACCACCTGCTTCCCCTTGTTCGCAGTACCTGAAGTCCTTGCTTGTGAACCTAAAATTTCATAAACACAACACATAAGCTAAATATCCTATAATGACGAAAAGACAACGAAACGCAATGAAAACGCCCGGAAAATTACACTGCGCGCTTAGCGCATCTATCGCGCACGACATCGGCCAAAAACCCTAACTGGGGTCGCTAAACTACAAAACACCAAGTCTAGACCCCGATCTTCCCGATCGCGCAACACAGCACAAACAATTATGAGGAATACAATAGATATAATCTCGCAACGACCAATCGAACCCACGTCGGAAAAACCCCGAAACCTAGTAAGCAACCTATTGCAATATTTCGCATTAGTTTCAAGCTAACGCATATCTCTCGATTACAAACACCTTAATATAGCTTAACTAAGCTATCTACACCATTCCTATATTTTTAACACTTGCTAATTAAGTTTCAGCAAAAACCTAGTAAGCAAAATTGCATAATTAAACAAAGTGTCCATTAGCAAAAATTATCATTTTCTACCAGGTTAATCTTTTCCTAATCCAAAATTAACACTTTAATTAACATTAAACACTTAATCAAGTTTTACCCTAACTTTAATTTCTTAAAAATAAAAATAAATGAATTACTCAAGAGTTTAAAACTATGTTAACAAATTAATTAGCTAACTTAAGATTTAAACACAATTAATTAAGGATTTGTGTTAGAAATTATACCTCCTCAAGAACACCAAAATGAAACTTAATCCATCATCTTAGCCTCAAAAAAACTATGCTTTGTTGAAGATGCAAGAAGGATTAGTGAAGGAAATGATGGTTTTATTTTTAATTAGGATTTTGTGGATTTATTTTGGAATTTTTGAAGTGTTTTTGAGTGAGAAAGAAGAAGAAATGAGCTTGGGAAATGTTTTGGATAGAAATGGGAATAGGTTTCGGCCAAGGGGAGATGGGGGTAGTTTTGTGAATTTTGGGTGAAGAAAGTTCTAGGAAATTAGGTAATAAATGCTAATTAAAGCAATTTTGCCACCTTTACATCTTTTCTTTTCTTTTTAAATTAAATCCTTTTGCACTCTAAAAATATCTAGATATTTAGAAAAGAAGTTTCCAAAATTTTCTAGTGATAAAATTTAATTTATTCTCAAGAGAAGAAATTTCCCGATTTACGTGCACAATTTACCGCTTAAAATAATATTTTATTTGGGAAAAAATTCTATCTGAACCAAAACCTCCTATATCCCCCCAAATTTCGCGCACTAGTTTTATTTTAGTTAAACTAGGTGCCGGCAAGTTTATACGGACGTTTCATCGGAATCGGGTTAAAACAGGAAATACCGACAATTTTGTCCTAAAACGGGAAAATTCGCAAAACGATTTCTAAAACGCTACAATCTCCCCCTTATAGAAATTCGGTCCCCGAATTAAAATTTAACTACGCGTACCTTCAAAGAGATGAGGGAATTTCTTCCGCATCTCGCTCTCGGCCTCCCAAGTGATCTCCTCACTAGTCGGGCTACGCCAAAGACCTTCACAGATGGTAAGACCATTGACAGAAGTTTCTTCACCAGCCGATCCAAAATAAGTACCGGCTGTTCGGTGAACGGAAGATCGCGCTCAAGCTGAACGGTCTCATGCTGAATCATATGAGAAGGATCATGAAGATATCTACGAAGCATCGACACATGGAAAACGGGGTGCAAATTCGGAAAACAAGGCGGGAGCGCCAAACGATAAACAACAGAACCCACTCGCTCAAGGATCTCGAATGGACCAACAAATCTGGGACTGAGTTTCCCCATCTTCCCAAATCACATAACGCCCTTCATCGGAGAAATCCTCAGGAATACTTGATCCCCCACTGCGAACTCAAGTCTGCGACGACGACGGTCGGCATAAGACTTCTGCCTGCACTGGGCTGCTCTCATCCTGTCCTGAATCAGCTGGATCTTCTCTGTAGTCTCCTGAACTAGCTGGGGTCCCAAAACTCTACTCTCACTGAGTTCAGTCCAACAGACTGGCGATCGACACTTCCTACCATACAAAGCCTCAAAAGGTGCCATCTGAATAGTCTCCTGAAAGCTGTTGTTGTAGGAGAACTCAATCAACGGCAAGTGACGATCCCAACAACCACCAAAATCAAGCTCACATGCACGGAGCATATCCTCCAGAGTCTGTATAGTCCGCTCCGACTGGCCATCGGTCTGTGGATGAAAAGTGTTACTAAAACTCAACCGGGTATCCAAAGCTTCCTGAAGCTTCTGCCAAAGACAGCTAGTAAACTGGGTGCCTCTGTAGGATACTATGCATGTGGGAACACCGTGCAAACGCACAATCTCATCTATGTACAACTGAGCATACTGAGCATAACCGAAAGTGGTCTTCACTGGAAGGTAGTTAGCCGCTTTGTCAACCGGTCAACAATAACCCAAATGGAGTCATACCCTCGACTGGTCCTGGGTAGACCAATAATAAAATCTATAGAAATCTGCTCCCAGTTCCACTCCGGAACGGGTAAAGGCTGCAACTCTCCAGCCGGTCTCAGATGCTCAGCCTTGACTTGCTGACAAGTCAGGCACCTCGAAACGAAGTCCGATATATCACGCTTCATCCTTTCCCACCAGTAAAACTCCTTCAAGTCACGGTACATCTTGGTGGAACCTGGATGAACGCTAAAGGCTGACTAATATGCCTGTTCTAGGATCTCGCGTCTCAACCTATCAGCATCAGGTACACACAAGCGAGTCCCGCATCGTAGCACACCCTGGGCATCAATCATGAACTCCGAAACTCTTCCCTGCCGAACAAGATCAAGAATCTCAGACAAATGGGCATCACTGGGCTGCGCCTCATGGAAACACTCGAAAAGTAGTTGACGGGCACGGACATGAGCAAGCTGTCCCCCAGTGAAAGTGAACTCAAACTGCACTCTACCATCACACAAGATCTGCCAATCTGCAGAAGACTGACACTGAACTACGCTCAACTGGGACAAGCTACCCCCGGGCCTACGACTCAAAGCATCAGCTACCACATTCGCCATGCCCGGGTGATAAATGATCTCAAAATCATAATCCTTCACTAGCTCCATCCAACGGTGTAGGGTTCCTAGGCACACTAATGAAGTCTCACAAGGCATAAAACATGGCCAATTCAAATTTTACAAGTGCCGAGAAACCCTAATACGGATCGTTAACTAGATGTATAGGTGATGCGATGCAAGTAAACAACTTTAACTTAAAAGGAAAGGGGCTACAACCTTTGTAGATCCAGTCCTCCACCTCCTAGGCTCCGTGATGACGTCCCTCTGCTGTCCAAATTGAATCCATGACTCTAGCATCGGGTTCATCGGAGAAAAGGGCGGACTTGGTCGTCGGCTTCGATGCCGAAGATGATCTACGTCGAGGCATCACAAGATCAAGCTCCCACTTCACCAAGTCATGAAAACTTGTGAAGAAAACACCCTATACTACTTGGCAAGAGGTAGAGGATGAAGAAATAGGAAGTGGGTTCACTTTAGAATTGGATTTCTCACTCTTTTTCACCAGTTGCCATTGATGGAGGCAAGCTTTCTTCATGTTGAAGAAGGAGAAGAAGATGAAGATAATATGATAAGTTGTTTTCAAAAAGAAAATAAAATGAATACTTATCATATTTCAACCATGGTCAAGTGTAGAGAAAGAACTATGGTTAGTTTGGATGGTTAGGGTTAAGCATGAAGACAAAATGGTCACTTAGTCAAAGCTTCATGAAGCTTCAACAACAAACAAAGAAAGCCACCATTTTCTCTTTATCATTTCCATAATAAATAAATAGATAAATGAATAAGTAAATCAAATGAAACCCTAACCACTAACTAACCATGGTTTAATTCTTTACACAAACCCAAGCTAGCATGTATCATCAAACATGATACAATCTTGTGCACAAAAATATATCACATATACAATGTGCATTTCAAGTGAACTTCAAGTGAGAAAATCCATTTAAAGTGAACCAATACTACTTAATGCAAAGTAATATATCAAATATATAATTATATATCAAATCATTAAATCAACACTTGATTCAATGATCCGGTCATGTCGCATATAACCGACTAGTATCCAATGTATCGGCTTATCGAATCAATCCTCGATTCGATAACTAGGTTATATCGCATACAACCATTCGACACATTCATCGTGAGAATGGAATACGGTATCACATACACGCATTATTCTCGGTCCCGCACATATCTCATATGCGCTCCCATTTCGTTTCGCCTGAGCCAGGAAACCTCTGTGTAGGACTCTAAAGACTCGTCAATACGCCGGCAGCAGATGATGATCATATCAAGCACCCACAAGCCGCAAGCGGTCTGCTAAACGTAACGGCCACCCGGGTATTGAGCGATCAGAAGATCGACGAGCAAGCCCGCTCACACTCCTGTGAATCCAACCAGTAACACTTACCGTACAGTCCGGTCTGTTCGTATGATATGTCGCATATCTCGCCTACGGGTGGTAAACGTCAGACCCCAGTAGCTCGATAAGTCATGCCGACGTAAGGTCCATAACATGTGTGAGACTACTGATAACACTTACCAGTAGATCACTGCAACCCTGGCCAGGGATTTCCTGTTATGGCCAGTCGAGCATAGCGCAACATCAACCCCCAATACCGGGAGAGACGAATCCCCTCCTATCGCTCATTGCCTCCATGTGAATCGGGACTGTACCCAAAAACCACCTGTTTGCATGACTCAGTAGAGCCGTGGTAGGGTGGAAATCAAAGCACAGTGGGAGACACACAAGACTCTATGACGATCTCGGGTCAACAGACTAAGCTGTACCAGTGTCACCAGAGAACTGCCATCTGACGTGAGGTATGATACCATCTGGGAGTTCTCGGCGAGTCCGTTCAGTGTACCCGTCTCCACTGAGCACCCGTATACCATCTCTGATGTCAAACACCAATGGATATGGGATCATCCATCGCCCATCGCATGGGTCGAGAAGACATACGCTAGTCTACTCTGGAATATCAATGCCCCATCTCGATATTCCCACGACTAGGAACATTGAAGGATGTACTCATGGACTATCCAGGCCCCACTAGTATGATCTGCATCATAGTCCTGGAAGTCGAGTACACATCCTAAGGGCTTTATCAACATGTAACAGAGAGACAGAAAGTATACAAGTTAAGATAAAGAGCAACCAGATAGCGTACTATCATGTCGAGCAAGAAAGTCCTACCTATATATGTCCTAGCATCCATTACAATATACATCCAATGTACAGTAATGGCCTCTAGGGCATACATATAACTAACAATCTCCCACTTACACTAGGGCCATCTGTAGCAGTGGCTGCAGCATCACATACTCAACCATCCCCTAATAGTCTCTCTCTGGGAAAAAGCCTTCGTGAGTGGATTTGCCGTGTTGTCCTCTGAGTCTTCTCTCCTAACCTCGATCACCCTGGAGATCAACTATCTCGATGATCAGGTGATGCTGCCTCAGAATATGTCTGGGTCACTGATGGGACCAGGGTTCATGGGCCAAAGCCACACTTCCATTGTCACACAATGGTAGGAACCTAGTTCATCTTATGAACCAATATACACCCAAACTGCCTCTTTGGTAGTATCTTTAATAGCGATGTTACCAGCCTTTATCGTCTAGTTTGCCACGGTATCATGCTTGGAACTCTTCCAACATACCGTCCCTCCACTGAGGGTGAAGACAATGCCTGTGACTGACATTCAGTCGTCCTTATCATCCTGGAACAATTCCAGTGATTCTTCCCAGGATCGATTGATACCATCTCACTACAACTAGTGAGAATCCTAACATCCATCTAGATCTATCTCATAGATCCAAAACCCAGGATTTAGGAGGTATCACTTTGATCCTATATGGAGAATTTATGTGATAAGAGGAGATTGACCTAGCGTAGCATAGGAAACTCTTTTCCTATCAAGAGTATGTTGTCTACGTACAATACGAGGATGACCACCTTACTCTCTACTACCTTTTTGTATATACCAGGTTCGTCTACTATTTTGATGAAGTCAGACACTTTGACTATTACATCAAAACAGACGTTCCAACTCCGTGATGCCTGCTTTATTCTGTAAAGCAATCTTGCACATGTTTCCGCTGCTCCCACTGTTTACGAAGCCCTCTGGCTGTGTTCTTATAGACGTTCTTTTCTAAATCATTATTTAGAAAAGTAGTCATGGCACCCAACCACCAGATATCGTAGCCATGGTATGTAGCCGTGGCAAGTAGGATCCGGATGGACTTTAAGCATAGCCACTGGAAAAGGTATCATCATTATCTACGCCTGGTTGATGACTAAAACCTTTAACAAGTCTAGCTTTGAAAGTCTTAACTTTTCCATCTACACTAAGTAATCTTCTCAAGATATACTTGCTCCTGATGGGGATTTAACCCTTCAGATATAGCACCCAAAGTCCATACTTTGTTGGTGTACATGGATTCCATCTCAGATTGCTAAAGCATCCAGCCATTCTTACAGAGTCTTTACTCTCGATGGCCTGCTCGAAAATAGTTGGGTCATCATCTCATGATGCATTCCTCGCTCCCACTGTCTACGAGAAACTGAGGTATCTCTTAAGTGGATGAGGAACCCTACCAGATCGGCGGAGAGGCTGAGGTTCATCGGGAACTATTGAATCCTTTGGTGCTGTCAAATCAGCTGCAGTTTTGTATAGCTGGAACCTTTCCAATTCTACAGAACTGACCTTGCCTTGATCTTGTCCGGATTTTGCTTTTGACATAGGCCGGACAATCCCAAATCTTAACTTACTTAAGAGATAGGCTCTTCCTATACCATATCTTATATGGAGTGGTAGGCATTGACTTGAATCGAACCCTATTCAATAGGTATGCACCTTCATAAGTGCATAACTCCCTAAAAGGAAATAGGAAACTCAGTAGTACTTATCATAGAGCGCACCATATCATATAGGGTGTGATTGCTCCGCCCAGATATACCATCGTGCTATGGTGTATACGGAGGAGTAATGCTGAGAGAGAATCTCATTCTCCTTTAGAATAGTCCAGGAATTCCATGCACAAGTATTCTCCTCCCTGATCTTATCATAGGACATAATACATATACCCGTATTTTGGTTCTCTACTTCTAACTTGTGTTCTGTGAATATCTCAAAAGGTTCGGACTTTTGTTTCAGCAGGAACATATGTCTGAATCTTGAGAGATTATCAGAGAATATAATGAAGTACAAAGAACCGGTACTGGCATGTGTAGACAGGAGACCTTATATACATCATCATGTATCAGTCCCAAGAGTTACTAACTCTTTCTCTGTTTCCAATAAATAGAGCTATGGTCATCTAATCTTTGTGACATGACCGGCAAGTTTTCATAAGATGTAAATTCAAACTGATTAAATATACATCTAAATGTAACTTCAGCCAGTCGGGTCGCATCGATATGACCTAGTCTACAATGCCTCAAGAAGGATTCGTTCATTTCTGAACTCTTCCTCTTGTGTGTGTTCTGTATACTAGGAACTGTAGTTTGATTTAGAACGTTAATGCTTTTAGACAACGTGCCTGAACCGATCAACTTTTGATATAGGAAATATTCAAAACATTATCCATCAATACAAAATTTTTATCATTTCTTTACTAATAAAGAGACTGATATGATTTTGTATATCAGGTTCGGTATCTAATAGCATTTGTTCAGAATCAATGTATTGGTAATACAGGGTGACAGTGACCAACAGACTAGGCTGCAACACTTGCCCCATTTTCTGTCTTATGAAACTTATCACCCGTTCTCAGTTTTTCTACCTTTTTGTAGCCCTATGTAACAGATTACATATCTGGGATCTTGATCCGGTATCAAATTCCCAGGATTCAGAGGATACTGAGAAACAGTTCTTTATAATGAACACACCCGAAGGAGATGCATCATATGCACTTTCTTCGTTTGGGTGGCATAGGAATTCTGGTATTCCCTATTTCCTGCTCTGTCTTATAACAATTATAAGTTGGAGCGGGACCAACGTTCCCCAGCTCAGTATAACAGGCGGGTTCGGTCAATATCCGTATTATTATCTTGATTAAGGCGTGATATGGTCGCTACCAGGAGAGAGAGAGAAGAAAACACTCTGCGTGCGCTCTTGCAAGATTAGATTGGTTATATATTTTATCTAATCAGGATGGCTCCCACTGTTTTTATCAAATCTTCCTTCAAACCTTAAAAGGAAAGACTAGCCGGGATTAATTACACTCTACAAGTTCGCCAATCTTTCAGCCAGGCCAGTGTCGGTACTTTGAGGGAGGTTCCCCGTGCTTTCGCACGGACCTAATTACAGTAAACCTCGTTTTCCCAGAGGCGTAACCCCGTTGACACCTTTCTAGACACCTACTTGATCGGCTAATTGCAAAGTGCAAAACTCTCCCAGGAGTAACAATTACTCGCAGTGGGTATCGGCATCCAACTATCACATAGAAGGTATGCAATCTCATTGCAAATTTCAACACTTGAAACTCCCGATAAAGGTTTTTACCCCTAGCACTTATGACCTTAACTATGGTCAACAAATCATAAGCACTAGTCAAGTTCTACCCGTCATTTCATGATTAATTAGACCCACCCACATGACCCTTAACTAAGGTCAACAAAGTCACGCGACTGTCCTAACTAATCGCATCATATGCGGTGAAAGAAGACATCACTTAGCTACCGTACACTGTGCCTTAACTAAGGTCAACAAACACAGCACGAATACTAAGTACTCTACTTCCTAAAATGACGGAGGGTTGCGGCTGGTTTTTAAGAAAACCTTTAACGCTTTGAACTTGATCTCGTTGCGGAATCAAATGGTTTTTAAATGGAATGTTTTTGAGGCTTTTCTAGTTCTGCTAAAGGGGTCACTCCCGGTGAAGGGATCGTCGGCCCTTTCCTCGTCGAATGAGGTGCGGGATATATCATATATATCACTGTGCAAAGCAGAAACTATAGAAGCTATCGAAAGACAAACCGAGGGTTGTAGCATCTGCCAGTTATTGCTAAAGGAGTCACTCCCGGTGAAGGGTGTTGCGCCACGGCAGCGCCCCGGCCGTCTTACCGAGGCCAAAATGCGGAATCAAAAATTTTCCTTACTTGGAAACTGGCGCTACCGCGGAAAATGAAAACCCGGATCGTTAACCATTAACCTATACTAGCTAACAAGAGATGGGAAGAGAAGTATACCAAGTGATCCGAGTCCTCCGGTCTTCTCGTCATCGTCCCGATCTCCCGCGGAAAGTCTTGTCTCCATATCGCCGCCTCCTCACCGGAAGGGCACCACATCGCCTGCGTCTTTTACGGGCTCCTGCCTCAATACCGAGGCAACTCGGGCATGAAGCCGGCAACTCGACATGCCCAAGAATTGTTGTAGAAAGTGTAGTGTAGAGGCTATGTCTCATTTGGGGTTTATGTTGCCTTGAAGGATGGAGGAAGAGGTAAAGAAAATTGGTGCTTTCAATTTTCTAGCAAGAAGAAGATGAGATGAATAATTCCTCTCATAACCAAAATGAACTCTCTCATTCTTTTCTCTCAAGTGAACCCTCTCTCTTCTAATGAGAATGATGGAGGAATGAAAATAAAAAAAACAAATACAAGAGGAAGGTGAGTGTAGGAGAAAAAGAAAGGTGACCATATCCAAAGCATCATGATAACAATCTCACATCAACACCAATCAAAGATCAAATCCTTTCTCATCACTTCTAATCTCAAAAAGGCAAGCCATCATGAAAAGCAAAGATGCTTAATCTTTCATAATGCCACAAATACAAAGAACCCCTCCACAAATGGTTATTTGCAAACTTGCAAATAACCCCCCTCCATCGGGAAAGTCCGGCCGGGAAAGAACAAAGAAAAACCGGCCGGAACGGAATGCAAACTGGCAACTCCAGAAAACTGGTCCCGTAATAAATTACAGGAAAACCCCGATACGTGCATACACACCCGCATCTGTATTCCTACCGGATACAAATGCAATGAGACAAAATCTACACTGTACTATACTAGGATCCGGCTTAAACCAAAGCCGGCTAGTAATATCCGTCCGATCCTGATCCGTGCAATACCGCACGTATCTAATCGAACCCTGCCATATATCCATACAGCCACCAGTACAAACCGTCCGATCCTGATCCGTGCAATACCGCACGTATCTGATCGGACCCTGCCATATCTCCATACGGCCTCTACAGCGTTTCGCCCGAAAGCTTGAGTAACTGAAAGTGTGGTGGACTCTAAAGACTCGTCAATACTATGGCTGTGGATTTAACCACTAGCACGTCAGAGGTATTAGCCAATACGTAACGGGCCACCAGCTATTGACCAAAAGGGACGTCGATGAGCGAACTCATCCTGACACCCTACTGAGCCTGTCAGTGACAATATCCGTACAGTCTGGTCCGTTCGTCTATGAGCATCGCATGGCGGGCCTAGGGGTTGGTAAAAGTCAGACCCCCAAAGGCGATACAAGTCGTGTCGGAGTGTAGCCCAGAACGCCCTGAGATACTACTGGAATACCTACCAGTAAATCTCCTGCCTCGGCCGAGGGCTTTGCGTAATGGCTCTCCTAGACACAGCGCGACCTCACCCCCAATACCGGGAGAGACGAACCCCTGAAGATCCGCTCACTGCCTCCATGTGGCTCGGGACTGTACCCAACTAAAACCTGTTTGCACGACTCCTTTGAGCCGTGGTAGGGTAGTAATCAAAGCACAGTGGGAACTCACACGAGACAAATGACGATCTCAGGTCGATGAACTAACCTGTACACATGTCACCTGGGAACTGCTATCTGACGTCTGGTATAATCCCAACTAGCAGGTTCCCGGCGAGTCCTGTCCGGTGTACTCATAACCCAATGAGCACCTGTATACATCATAGGTGAACCAACTGACACCAGTGGCTTGTGAGACCGGCCACCGCCCCTCGTCGGGGTCTCGACTGTATACACTAGTCTACTAATGGAGTATCGATGCCCAGTCTCGAAACACCCACGACTAGGGAACTTTTAAGGATGTGCTTATAGACCCCAGCTCCCACGTATATGATCGCCATCATACTGCTGGTCGTCAAGCAAGAATCCTAGGGGCTCTATCAACGTGTAATAGCGACCTGTAAGGTCACCTGAAACAGTACACGATGATAAAGGTAAACCAGATAGCATACTATCATCATGAGTAAGACTGTTCTACCGGGATAGGTCCTCCCTCAATCATTGCAATCACGTGCCTGTGATCCAATAATTGACTCTGAGGGCACTATCTCCAACAATCTCCCACTTGCACTCAAGGCTAATTATTGCGATGTCGCATACTCACAGCCCGTGTGATACCGAACACCCAACTCCTCTACTAGTCAGTCGCACAAAGCCTGTTTGCGAAACTATTGCGTTCGAGGAAAAGCCTCAGTGAGTGGATCCGCTAAGATGTTTCTTTCTATATCTCTCTATATCTCAAGTTCGGGAAAAAAGCCATCTCCCGAAATGAGCAATACCTGTCTTAGAGTATGTCTGGATATCTGATGGGACCTAGCTCATAAATGAACTCCAAATCCAAACTTCTTAGACTGTATCGATAACTGAACTTAATCAGTACCCAGCGCCATGCCTCCCTCAGTATTGCCTTGGACCACCTGTCCAAAATACTGCCCCTCGTCAGAAGGAGAAACTATAACTCTGACAGCCACTCTGCCATCCATGTCACCTTGGAAGCCTGGAATGATAACCGTCTCCTAAAAGTGGCTGTCGTTATCACATCCCTAGAACACGCACTTATGTCCTAAAACTGCTTCCGATTGTTTCTCCAGGATTGGATTAATATCAACTTATTGCATCTACTGCAAGAACAACATCTGGTGTGGTACTTGACATCTTATGACTGACTCAATTGCCTAAGCAAGTGATCTGTCAATCATGCGTATCCCTCTCCCCTTTAGTCTGTAAGACACCTTTAGAGAGGGTGACTCCATTACCTGCAGGTGTACTACCGTGCCAGGAGTCGTCCATTCTAAATACTCATAGAATGCTGTCAAGGTACCCAGATTAGGAAACCACCCAAATCTAGATCTAAAACTATAGATCTAATAACCGGAATGTCTGATATAATATCCAAGTCCTGTGTGGAGAAAACACTGTGTGACAACCAAAGTATAACCGATCGTAGTATAGGAATATCACTTCCTACTCTGTGTATGTCATCAAATACCAGGACATCACACCCTACTACCTTCTTAACAGATCCATCCCCTATTCTGATGAAGTCAAACCTATGACTTCACATCAGAAATAGATGATCTATCTCCGCTATATCTGCTTTAGTCTATAAATAGACATAAGCCAACTGTCCACCAATGCTTCCGCTGCTCCCACTGACTACGACAACCCTCTGGCAGAGTCATATAGACGTACACTTCTAAAGCTAGTTTAGAACGACGCTATACTCATCCTCCTGCCGGGTCTCACAGTCTGGAACAACAGCAATGGTAAGTCTGGGTAAACAAGAACCTCTCTGCCACCGTCCTTGAGCATACCGAAGTACCTCTCGAGTGCCTGAGGTTACCCACCATATCTGCGGAGTGGCCAATGGAATGTCAAACCAGATTGAATCTTTAGGTTCTTATCAAATCTTCAGTAATCGTTTGCGGTTCTGGAATCACTTCCAGTTCTACCATACTCCCACTACTGTTTTCTGAAAAAATCCATTTTTATTAAAACTGTGGCGAGTCAAGAACAATATCACCATTGATCTTCCAGATGGTAGAAAGTCAACCCTCGTCATAGCCTGGGTTAACCCACAAACAGCCATTACAGAAACGTACCTTGAGTTATCCAGAGTCTGGTTTTAAGCATAAGCCGGACAACTCCCCGTACCTTAACAATGTCAAGATATGAACTGTTCTATATCCAATATAGAAACAGAGGCACTGATTTAATTGGAACCAGATTCAAATCATGCAGCTGTCTCCAGTGCATGTCAACTAAATGGAAGGAGGCCGATCAACGTTATTCAACTTAGGAATGTTTCCAATTATGAGTAACCTGAAAGAGAAGCAATTTCTCTTTATTATTACTATCAACTGAATACCATACACAAGTATCTACATCTTCGATCACTTTGAAGAATCCCGATACTTGCTACACCTGGTGCTCTACTCTATTCAAATACCTATAACTCCTCAAAACTTAGACCCTGTGTTTCTACGAAACACATGTCTAAGAACTAGAGAAGTTAAAAGTAAACAGAATATAGTATGAGGACCAACCCCTCTGTCCTAATGGACACTGGACAACATACAATACTCTGTATGAGTCCGCTGAGTCTAACAACTCTTTCACTGTGTGTCGTAGGTTGAAAACTGTACTTATGGTTAAGAAGAATTACACCGCTGTTTAATGCTCCTTACCTAACCATCCATTGATATAGGTAAATGTCATCGACATAATATCAAAAGGTATATCTCACTCTATAAAAATAGACGTACAGATATATCAATTTGAAATTGGTGCACAACAGCGGATATTCAAAACCAAATATTTGCCGACCGGCAAACAACCCAGGTGGCTTCCTCAAATATCACCAATTACAACGAATCCCGATATAATGAGGATGGTCACCTAATTCCCAATAACTTGCTCCCACTCATCATCTGTAAAACCATACAGATGTGAGAATTATAACTGGTAAATACATACCCTGGAGTAAGTATCTAATCGAGAAATCAGTTTTTCTTTTAACATTACACAGTGAAACTGAAACATTGAAATGTTTCGGTGGGGTATCCTGGTATTCCTAGTAATGCCTTTACCATTATGCGGATTCACAACTGTAACCGTATATCTCTTTGCCATCTGTACAAATCCCTTTATATGTCTTTAGTCATTACCGTCTGCACACCCCTTTAGGCCAAATGGTTTTCTTCCTTCCCTACCGTTCGGCACCAGCCTATGGTTTGGAAGAAGACTATCCAATAAGCATAAAAGGTGTACTGTCCTAATCCTAGGAGCACTCGCAACGCGAGACAAGGTGAAGATAAAAGACACCTGAATGTACTTTATTCCTATTTCTCCTGAACTAGGATCCATCCCCGAACTGGAACAAGTTCCTTTCAAGTTCGTATATAACCATACGATGGATTATCCAATAAACTTGGGATCTTCGTAGTGATACGGAGTGTCTGGGAGAAATACAAAGGTGATTTAGGATTGGCGAAGAAATACTTGGTTCGGTCGTGAATAGCAGTCGCAATTTACTTTGCCCTCTTACTAATCCCTTGCTTTGTCTTAACTTAATACCTTCTGTACACCATCGTTATGTTAATTGGTTTTCTTCATTCCCCACCGTTAGGCACCAGCCTAAGGTTTGGAAGAAGACTATCCAATTTGCGTAATAGGTGTACTACTCCTAAACCAAGGAGTACTCGCAGCCTGAGAGAAGGTAGAAGGAAAAGACAACTGAATAGTCCTATTCGTTTTCTCCAGAACCGGAAACCATCCTCGAATTCCTTCGAGTTCGTATCTAATCATACGATGGTTTTGTCCAATGGAAGTGGACGTTCGTAGTAATACAGGGTGTCCTGGAGAAAAGGGTAAAAGTAGGAGTGGCAATGAGGTTTGCAACTCTGACAATCCAAAAGCCTGTGTTAAGAAGGTTCGGTCAACTTGGTCACTGAGTCATAGTCTAGGGTCGAGTCAATGGTCGTTGCCAAAGAGAGAGAGAAAAGAAAACACTCAGCGTGCACTCTAACCTAGATCAGAATGGTTATCACTTTATCTAATCTGGAAACCTCCCACTGTAACCTCAAATTCTTCCCCAAACCTGAAAGAAGAATTAGTCGGGGTCACCCGAAGAGTAAACCAACTCATCAGTGGGAATCGGGATCCAACTATCATCGCATGATAACATGACGGAATCCACTCACGTCACCACACTCCAGAAGGTATGCGCATATCTGGCAAGTTTCAGTTCTTTTGAAACTCCCGATGTGATTTTTACCCCTAGGACCCAAGTGACCTTGACGAATAATCAACAAATCAAAAGGTCCTAGTCAAGTTCAGCCCGTCATTATCTTGATTGCGTTAAACCCACCCGCACGACCCTTGACGAATAATCAACAAAGTCGTACGACTGTCCTAACCAATCCACATATCCATACGACAGAAAGCATTACAGAGCTACCGCACACTACGCCTCGGCGAATAGCAACGACAAACGTAGCGCGAATACTAAGCAATACTAATCTGAAATGACGGAGGGCTACGACTGGTTTTTGGCGAAAAACCTTTAACGTAATGAACTTGATATCGTTGAAGGAACTGGATAACTTTTTAGAAAATATAGTGACGAAAAACTTTACTAAAGAGGTCACTCCCGGTGAAGGGATCTCGGCTCTTTCCCCGTAGAATGAGGTGCAGGATATTCCAACTGAATACCACGATGCAAAGCAAAAGTAATCGGCTATAGTGAAGTTAATGCCCTGACGCAAACTTCTGTCCAAGGGGTCACTCCCGGTGAAGGGATCTCGGCCCTTGCCTCGTCGACTGAGGAGCAGGATATTCCAAATGAATACCACGATGCAAAACAAAAGTGAACGTCCTTGCAATAACAGCTTTTTGAAAAGTGTTCCAACAACATCAGAATAGGTTTGTTTATCTTGCATTGATCCGAATCAACGCAGTCCCATCAATTGATCACACCACAAAGAACGAAAATATACAGACGTACGTATATGCCATCCGCATTCGCCACTGGGTCCCGTCAATACCCGTTAGGTTAGCTAACTAACGACAGAGCGGGGACTGGACTAGCGCGGATGTAAAACATATACAACATCTACTAATATATATACCAATATATAATTTTCGCTCAAGGCGTGATAAAATGCAACATCACAGAAATGTACAGCATCACAGAACAATACAGATATCTGGAAGCCCCGGGTTTCACAGAGCCGCTGCTGAAACCCGACGTTCCCCTGGTCGTGTGGATAGCCTGTGCAATGAAACCCTAGACCCCTACGGGCGCGGCAAGTTACCCGCCAAAACCTGAAGCGAGGCAGCCCCCTTCAGCAATGTGAATGGACCACCCAGCACTTCACGGAATCCGGTAACTCGGGCACCCCTCCTGGGTCAACCTGTACCCCCTACGAGTGCGGCGAATAGCCCGCCAATCCTTGAGTGAAGCCCCCTCCGTCTCAATACCATGAGATGCGGGCCCGTTGCCCTCTAGAACCCGGCTATCGGTGCACCCCTCCGCGGGGTAACCCTAGTACAGAAAGTAAAATATACATACACTGGGTACATCGACCGCAACCAGGTCGTGCCCCAAAAGAATAATACAAACAGGCAGTGACGGCAGTCCACATGTCGGACGCTCGCCCCGCAATATCAAATGTACATAATACAACAGAAACTGTACTAGCATTGCATCCAGGCTATCCCCCACGACCGATCCGCAACAACACAGCATAAACATAGAACATCAACGTGAAAATCACGTTCGCAAATCCGTCAAACCGGGCTATAGCAGTTAGACAGGATTTACCGATCAAGTGATATTCACGGTCGCAGATATAATGTAAATACTGTGAAATAATGTGTTTAAAATATCCGATCGATCAAACAATTAACAAGTGGGCCCCCCAAGCAATACTGTAGCACTCACAGAAATTCTGGGCCCAAATTTAATATTCCAGAAACCCTATTTTAACCCCAGAAGCCTACTGGAAAAATTCGACAGATCGATCACTCCAATCTGCGGCGGAACCGCGACGACAAGGGGGTTTTAGCCGCGGTTCCGCGCTCCAATTGGAAGATCATCGTCTCGAATTTCTCCAGAATTCTTAGAACTTCCAGTACATCATTCTGCAATCACCTGAAAATTTTTTCGAGCCCGGAAAAAATGGACAGAAAACTGATGCATGCAAAAACGCGGTTTTTGGAATTTTGGTCGATCGGATAAGTAAAACACATTAGAACAAGCTAGGCAAGGTTAATGGCGTAGCTCTGATACCATGTTGCGCCACGGCAGCGCCCCGGCCGTCTTACCGAGGCCAAAATGCGGAATCAAAAATTTTCCTTACTTGGAAACTGGCGCTACCGCGGACAATGAAAACCCGGATCGTTAACCATTAACGTATACTAGCTAACAAGAGATGGGAAGAGAAGTATACCAAGTGATCCGAGTCCTCCGGTCTTCTCGTCATCATCCCGATCTCCCGCGGAAAGTCTTGTCTCCATATCGCCGCCTCCTCGCCGGAAGGGCACCACATCGCCTGCGTCTTTTACGGGCTCCTGCCTCAATACCGAGGCAACTCGGGCATGAAGCCGGCAACTCGACATGCCCAAGAATTGCTGTAGAAAGTGTAGTGTAGAGGCTATGTCTCATTTGGGGTTTATGTTGCCTTGAAGGATGGAGGAAGAGGTAAAGAAAATTGGTGCTTTCAATTTTCTAGCAAGAAGAAGATGAGATGAATAATTCCTCTCATAACCAAAATGAACTCTCTCATTCTTTTCTCTCAAGTGAACCCTCTCTCTTCTAATGAGAATGATGGAGGAATGAAAATCAAAAAAACAAATACAAGAGGAAGGTGAGTGTAGGAGAAAAAGAAAGGTGACCATATCCAAAGCATCATGATAACAATCTCACATCAACACCAATCAAAGATCAAATCCTTTCTCATCACTTCTAATCTCAAAAAGGCAAGCCATCATGAAAAGAAAAGATGCTTAATCTTTCATAATGCCACAAATACAAAGAACCCCTCCACAAATGGTTATTTGCAAACTTGCAAATAACCCCCCTCCATCGGGAAAGTCCGGCCGGGAAAGAACAAAGAAAAACCGGCCGGAACGGAATGCAAACTGGCAACTCCAGAAAACAGGAAAACCCCGATACTGTGCATACACACCCGCATCTGTATTCCTACCTGATACAAATGCAATGAGACAAAATCTACACTGTACTATACTAGGATCCGGCTTAAACCAAAGCCGGCTAGTAATATCCGTCCGATCCTGATCCGTGCAATACCGCACGTATCTGATCGAACCCTGCCATATATCCATACGGCCACTAGTACAAACCGTCCGATCCTGATCCGTGCAATACCGCACGTATCTGATCGGACCCTGCCATATCTCCATACGGCCTCTACAGCGTTTCGCCCGAAAACTTGAGTAACTGAAAGTGTGGTGGACTCTAAAGACTCGTCAATACTATGGCTGTGGATTTAACCACTAGCACGTCAGAGGTATTAGCCAATACGTGACGGGCCACCAGCTATTGACCAAAAGGGACGTCGATGAGCGAACTCATCCTGACACCCTACTGAGCCTGTCAGTGACAATATCCGTACAGTCCGGTCCGTTCGTCTATGAGCATCGCATGGCGGGCCTAGGGGTTGGTAAAAGTCAGACCCCCAAAGGCGGTACAAGTCGTGTCGGAGTGTAGCCCAGAACGCCCTGAGATACTACTGGAATACCTACCAGTAAATCTCCTGCCTCGGCCGAGGGCTTTGCGTAATGGCTCTCCTAGACACAGCGCGACCTCACCCCCAATACCGGGAGAGACGAACCCCTGAAGATCCGCTCACTGCCTCCATGTGGCTCGGGACTGTACCCAACTAAAACCTGTTTGCACGACTCCTTTGAGCCGTGGTAGGGTAGTAATCAAAGCACAGTGGGAACTCACACGAGACAAATGACGATCTCAGGTCGATGAACTAACCTGTACACATGTCACCTGGGAACTGCTATCTGACGTCTGGTATAATCCCAACTAGCAGGTTCCCGGCGAGTCCTGTCCGGTGTACTCATAACCCAATAAGCACATGTATACATCATAGGTGAACCAACTGACACCAGTGGCTTGTGAGACCGGCCACCGCCCCTCGTCGGGGTCTCGACTGTATACACTAGTCTACTAATGGAGTATCGATGCCCAGTCTCAAAACTCCCACGACTAGGGACCTTTTAAGGATGTGCTTATGGACCCCAGCTCCCACGTATATGATCGCCATCATACTGCTGGTCGTCAAGCAAGAATCCTAGGGGTTCTATCAACGTGTAATAGCGACCTGTAAGGTCACCTGAAACAGTACACGATGATAAAGGTAAACCAGATAGCATACTATCATCACGAGTAAGACTGTTCTACCGGGATAGGTCCTCCCTCAATCATTGCAATCACGTGCCTGTGATCCAATAATTGACTCTGAGGGCACTATCTCCAACAAAGGGATCTCGGTCCTTTCATCCTCGAATAAGGTGCAGGATGTTCTATAATGAACACCGCGATGCAAAGCAAGAACTGTAGCTACCAGTTTTATTTTGAAATTCGATTCCACAACATCAATCAGGTTTATAATCTTTCATTAATCTCATTAATGAATGTCCCATTATTTAAGTCCACCTAAACATCACAGATAAATATAACGTACGCTTATGCCATCCGCATTCGCCTCGATGTCCCGTCTGCACCGTTAGGTTAGGTAACTAACGCCAGAGCGAAGAGCGAGGCAGGGCTAGCGCGGGTGTAAAACATAAGCAACGTCTATATACTATATACTATATCTATCTGAACAAACCACATGATCACATCACATATAACGCAGCAGAAAATATCATATGAAATATTGGATATACTAGGACGTCCGTGTTTTCAATACGAGCCAGTATAAAATACGGATTCCACGGTCGTGATGAATAGCTAATCCCACACCCCTAGACCCTTACGAGAGCGGCAAGCAACCCTACCAATTCTAGGGTTAGGAGACCCGGACTCGACACCTCGAGTTGGTCTCCCACTGGACCCTAGAACCCGGTTACCTGTGCCCTCCTCCTTGGGTCTATCCTAGTGCAGAAAAGTAAATAATATACAAATGGTGACATCATCCGCAACCTGGATGTGCCCCAATAAAAGAATATTACATACAAGTTTTTACATGAATGAAAAGGAAAAACACTCATCTCACATAAAACCCCCCAGCTATTCAAACACGACGATCCAATATAACATATCCAGCAACACATAACATCACATGTCATCAACGTAAGTAAATATGCGCATCCCAATTGTCGTTGACATATAGCAACGAAACCGGCGATATCACATATTACACTTACGGTCACAGAAAAGAAAGTGTAAAACTACAACAGTTGGAATCCGCAACCTCTTTAGACATCGCATGCCTAATCAAATGAATTCCTTAGACATCGCATGCCTAACAATTATAAACCCCACATTTTAGTCTCAAAATCGAAAACACTTTTCAATATAAAGTCGGGCAATTCAACAAGATTCCCGACATCCTGATCGAATGCTCGTCGCAAACTTCAGTAGGCGGCCGCACCCCCGACGCCGTCGACAAAGTGCACCAAGGCGGAACACCGCTGCCACGAGCACCCGAACGGATGCATTCGGCGACGGGGTTCTCCTACAGTCACTTGGTCGGGGCTATGGAGTGAGGTTGTCTATTAAGTTTACCCGGCGAGTATCCGCGTACGCTACGTGATTGCGACGGGCTTTTGATCACATCAAAATTCCGTGGCAACCGATCAAGTGAGACTAAACTACTAGATTTATAACATTCATTCAGTTATCTCATAACTACTTGTGAATTCCAAATGTTGTATCACATTCCGGATAAATAGAAAATGTTAAACATTCTGATCGAACAATCGAACACCCAGGTTTTCCCAATACAGCTCAACACATGAAATAAGTCTAAAAACATTCAAATCATGCCTCAGTACCAATGGTCCAGCCGTAGAAGGATCAAGCCAACGCCTCACATGTGGCACGCCGTGCTGCCCCAAACCTGATGGTTCAAAGGGCAGTTCAAGACGGTTACATAATCGAGTTAAGGTTTGTTGTCTTCTAGAGGGACCATCGCGTTACTTGCACTACTTAGAACGTGATTAAACTACAGAAAAATCCAATAATTGGAAATTTCCCGGCCGGGGAAAAAGTGGGTATTTATATCCGGTCGAACTTTTTAACATATTCTAAAATTACCCGGAAAAACACACTGACAAAATTAGACGATCCGATCGATACACCGAGTCCCCAATACAACCCAGAAAAATCAAATCTTGAGTAAATATTAAAAATTCCCAGAAAACTCAGCACTGCAAAATAGGAATTACTGTGCAAAATTCAATGCAAGAGGAGACTAAAGGGCCGCGGAACAGCCGCATTAGCATGCTAATGCCGCGGTTCCGCCGCGCTTTGATGGACTCAGGAGTACGGGCTTCTCAGTAATTCTTAGAATCTCCTGCTGGGTTTTCTGTATATTTTTAATTCTCAAAAATCCACGATTTCAGAAAATGTACAGAGAGCAAGTTTGAATTAGGGTTTCGGTTCGATCGGACTTCTAACTCCGTCTACGCATCGCCTAAGGCTCTAGCTAGGCTCTGATACCACTGTGGGGTTCCTAGGCACACTAATGAAGTCTCACAAGGCATCAAACATGGCCAATTCAAATTTTACAAGTGCCGAGAAACCCTAATACGGATCGTTAACTAGATGTATAGGTGATGCGATGCAAATAAACAACTTTAACTTAAAAGAAAAGGGGCTACAACCTTTGTAGATCCAGTCCTCCACCTCCTAGGCTCCATGATGACGTCCCTCCGCTGTCCAAATTGAATGCATGACTCTAGCATCGGGTTCATCGGAGAAAAGGGTGGACTTGGTCGTCGGCTTCGATGCCGAAGATGATCTACGTCGAGGCATCACAAGATCGAGCTCCCACTTCACCAAGTCATGAAAACTTGTGAAGAAAACACCCTATACTACTTGGCAAGAGGTAGAGGATGAAGAAATAGGAAGTGGGTTCACTTTAGAATTGGATTTCTCACTCTTTTTCACTAGTTGCCATTGATGGAGGCAAGCTTTCTTCATGTTGAAGAAGGAGAAGAAGATGAAGATAATATGATAAGTTGTTTTCAAAAATAAAATAAAATGAATACTTATCATATTTCAACCATGGTCAAGTGTAGAGAAAGAACTATGGTTAGTTTGGATGGTTAGGGTTAAGCATGAAGACAAAATGGTCACTTAGTCAAAGCTTCATGAAGCTTCAACAACAAACAAAGAAAGCCACCATTTTCTCTTTATCATTTCCATAATAAATAAATAAATAAATAGATAAATGAATAAGTAAATCAAATGAAACCCTAACCACTATCTAACCATGGTTTAATTCTTTACACAAACCCAAGCTAGCATGTATCATTAAACATGATACAATCTTGTGCACAAAAATATATCACATATACAATGTGCTTTTCAAGTGAACTTCAAGTGAGAAAATCCATTTAAAGTGAACCAATACTAGTTAATGCAAAGTAATATATCAAATATATAATTATACATCAAATCATTAAATCAACACTTGATTTAATGATCCGGTCATGTCGCATATAACCGACTAGTATCCAATGTATCGGCTTATCGAATCAATCCTCGATTCGATAACTAGGTTATATCGCATACAACCATTCGACACATTCATCGCGAGAATGGAATACGGTATCACATACACGCATTATTCTCGGTCCCGCACATATCTCATATGCGCTCCCATTTCGTTTCGCTTGAGCCAGGAAACCTCTGTGTAGGACTCTAAAGACTCATCAATACGCCGGCAGCAGATGATGATCATATCAAGCACCCACAAGCCGCAAGCGGTCTGCTAAACGTAACGGTCACCCGGGTATTGAGCGATCAGAAGATCGATGAGCAAGCCCGCTCACACTCCTGTGAATCCAACCAGTAACACTTACCGTACAGTCCGGTCTGTTCGTCTGATATGTCGCATATCTCGCCTAGGGGTGGTAAACGTCAGACCCCAGTAGCTCGATAAGTCATGCCGACGTAAGGTCCATAACATGTGTGAGACTACTGATAACACTTACCAGTAGATCACTGCAACCCTGGCCAGGGATTTCCTGTTATGACCAGTCGAGCATAGCGCAACATCAACCCCCAATACCGGGAGAGACGAATCCCCTTCTATCGCTCATTGCCTCCATGTGAATCGGGACTGTACCCAAAAAGCACCTGTTTGCACGACTCAGTAGAGCCGTGTTAGGGTGGAAATCAAAGCACAGTGGGAGACACACAAGACTCTATGACGATCTCGGGTCAACAGACTAAGCTGTACCAGTGTCACCAGAGAACTGCCATCTGACGTGAGGTATGATACCATCTGGGAGTTCTCGGCGAGTCCGTTCAGTGTACCCAGTCTCCACTGAGCACCCGTATACCATCTCTGATGTCAAACACCAATGGATATGGGATCATCCATCGCCCATCGCATGGGTCGAGAAGACATACGCTAGTCTACTCTGGAATATCGATGCCCCATCTCGATATTCCCACGACTAGGAACATTGAAGGATGTACTCATGGACTATCCAGGCCCCACTAGTATGATCTGCATCATAGTCCTGGAAGTCGAGTTCACATCCTAAGGGCTTTATCAACATGTAACAGAGAGACATAATGTATACAAGTTAATATAAAGAGCAACCAGATAGCGTACTATCATGTCGAGCAAGAAAGTCCTACCTATATATGTCCCAGCATCCGTTACAATATACATTCAATGTACAGTAATGGCCTCTAGGGCATACATATAACTAACAAATGGTGCAATCTCAGATTCAGATCCCGCTGCTGGAAGATGTACTTCAAGCTCTTGTGATCCGTGAAGATCTGACACGACTCCCCATACAAGTAGTGTCTCCAAATCTTCAACGCAAAGACCACCACGGCCATCTCAAGATCGTGAGTGGGGTAATTCTGCTCGTGCTTCTTCAGCTGCCTAGAAGCATAAGCAATCACTCTATCATGCTGTATCAGTACACAACCGTGCCCCACTCGTGAAGCATCACAGTAAACAACGTAGCCGCCCGATCCAGAAGGTAAAGATAGAACTGGTGATGTCGTCAACCGAGTCTTCAACTGCTGAAAACTCTGCTCGCACGCATCAGTCCAAAGAAAAGTAACTCCCTTCTGGGTCAGTCCAGTCAGCGGTGCAGCGATACTCGAGAAATCCTGCACAAAACGGCGATAAAACTAGCTAAGCCTAAAAAGATGAGGACCTCAGTCACCGATACAGGTCTGGGCCAAAGCTGTACAGCCTCGATCTTCCTCGGGTCCACTAGAATACCATCACCAGTCACCACATGACCTAGGAAGTCCACATTATAAAGCCAAAACGCGCACTTTGAGTATTTAGAATACAGCTGGTGCTCTCTCAATATCTGCAAAGCAATCCTCAAGTGCTGCACATGCTCCTCACGACTCCTAGAGTAGAACAGTATGTCATCAATAAACACAATAATGAACTGGTCGAGGAACGGCCTGAAAATCCGGTTCATCAGATCCATGAACGCTGCTGGCACATTGGTGAGTCCGAACGACATCACCAAAAACTCATAATGCCAATAGCACGTACAAAAAGCAGTATTTGGAATATCATCACTCCAAACCCGCAACTGATGATAACCCGAACGCAAATCAATCTTAGATAAATGTTTCGCACCCTGGAGCTGATCAAATAAATCGTCAATGCGAGCTAAAGGATACCTATTCTGCACCGTAACTCGGTTCAATTGACGATAATCCACACACAACTCAAACTGCCGTCCTTCTTCTTGATGAACAGAACAGGAGCTCCCCACGGCGAAACACTCGGACGCACAAGTCCCCTATCAAGCAATTCTTGCAATTGATCTTTAAGCTCTCTAAGCTCTGCCGGAGCCATCCGATAAGGCGGTATAGAAATAGGCTCCGTGCTAGGAATCGGATCAATGCATAACACAATATCGCGCTCTGGCGGCATCCCAGATAACTCATCTCGAAAAACGTCGGGAAACTCTCACACGGTATGAACCTGGTCCAACGACCCTACGGTGGCTCCAGTATCATGGATGAAAGCCAAGAATCCCCGACAACCTCTCCTCAAAAGCCGACTAGCGCAAAAGACAGAAATCAAACTGTGAGGGGCGGAACCACGGTCCCCCTGCATAACAAACACTGACTCGCCGGGAAAACAAAACCTAACTGCCTTCTAGCGGCAGTCCATGGACGCATAGCAAGTAGCTAACCGGTCCATGCTCAGCAAAACGTCGAAGTCCAACATCTCAAGAAGGATCAAGTCGACGGACAGATCTCTGTCACCAATACGGACCGCACATGACCGGAACACGTGTCGTGCAACAAACGACTCTCTAACAGGAGTAGTCACGACAAGCGGCTGATCTAGCAAACACGACTCTCGGCCTAACCTCGGCACGAAGTGCGTAGAAACATACGAATGCGTAGATCCCGGATCAAAAAGAACATGTGCATCGTAAGAACATACAGAAAGGGTACCTGAAACCACGGCATTGGACGCATGCGCTTCCTGATGCGTCAAGGCAAAAACCCGTGCCTGCCCTCTACCGGCTACTGGCTGCCCTCTGCCTCCGCCCCCTCGACCTCTCGGCACAAAACCCCCGTGACCACGACCTCTCTGAACAGGAGTCTGACGCGGCGCAACAACAGGAATAAGAGGCAACGCTCTCTGAAGCGGAGAAGGTGGTAAGGTAACCTGGGGTACTGCTGGCCCTCTCTGACGCACCACGGTACAGTCCCGAACAAGGTGATGTAGACTGCCACACCCAAAGCACCCATAAGACGGTCGCTGGCCCTCCTGGGAGTAAGAGCTGAAT
Source organism: Agapanthus africanus (assembly GCA_030015575.1). Taxonomy (NCBI): domain Eukaryota; kingdom Viridiplantae; phylum Streptophyta; class Magnoliopsida; order Asparagales; family Amaryllidaceae; genus Agapanthus; species Agapanthus africanus. The sequence continues at coordinate 314,860,040 of CM057346.1, read as the reverse complement.
AACTGGCCCCGTCACCACATCTCTGCTACTCCCCGAGTCTGAAGGAACTCTGCCTCTGCATGCAAACCTCGGTCTCCGTGCTGGTACATCCATACGAGTCCTCTTCGGTTCCGAAACAACCGATGACTCAGCTAGACACTCCTGCACCAAAAGAGCTGCATCCACCGCTGCCGCATACGTCTCGCAATGCTGAAAGCTGATGGCTAGGAACAACTGGGTAAGCAGGCCTCAAACAAACCTCTTCACCCTCATCTCCTCGGTCGCCACCAAGTACGGAGCATACACAGACAGCTCGGTAAACAGTACATCATACTCTGACACCGTCATCCCCGGAGTCTGGTGTAACGACTTAAACTGGCGCGCTTGAGCATCCCTGAAGCTCGGTGGAAGAAAACGGGCGAGAAGCACCGTCACAAACTCAGCCCAGGTCATATGGGCAAGACCTGCGGCTCTGCCCCTCTCTTAGGACTCACACCACTTCTGGGCCAGACCATCCAGATGGAAGATCGCGAACTCCACCCATCTCTCGTCAAAGCATCAGAGCGAACGACAAATCCTAGCCATCCGATCGATAAACGACTGCGGATCCTCAGTAGCATCTGTGCCAGTGAACACTAGAGGCCTAAGCCCCATGAACTCTGTCAGCGACACGGTAATAACCTCCGGAGCTGTAACTGTGATTGCCAGAGCAGTAGGTACCATCGTGGTCCCTGCAACAGGACGAACAACTGCCTGGCCTTGTGCTCTAATGGCCACAACTAAAGTCCCCATCATCTTGCGTTGGTCCTGCATACCAGCCCCAAACATAGCAATGTGCTCCGGTACAACAGGCGTACCGCCCTGGTCAGTCCTCGCCTCAGACGAGTCAACTCTGACCTCGGCCCTCGCGGCCGCTCTCAGTGCCCTCGTAGTCTTTGGCGGCATATAGGCTGGAAATTGAAACAATATTCGATAAGGATATAGAAATCGAATCACAAGGATGTACAAAATCACGGAAAGAATTTCAATAAGTTCTACGGTCACTTAGGCGGAGTATCGTATCGTAAGTATGCCGCGGAAGATACACACACCACGTCACTCTGCTTAAGCTACCTACTCCATCATACCAAGGTCATCCTACACTCCGAAAGGTAAAACTTAGCGCTCTGATACCAACTTTGTCACGACCTAAAAATTTAGGCACTTGACCGACCCTTAAACCAGATAACGTCTACAGGCGTACGTAATTTAAGCAAGCCGAAACCCAGAAATCTAAACCACCCCAAATAGGATAAATGGAGAAAAAACATAGTTTGAAGCATTTGGAAACTCTTAAGTAAAAATCTTTAAATTTAGTTTTCTTTCTTGAAAATTTCAGCAGCACCTCCTTTGTAAAAACTAGCCCCGAAAACGGGTACAACATAGATAAAATATAAAGCATCCCAAACGGGAGCAAATAATGCCTAACGGAGGAGACAACCACCACAAACATATATACGACGCCAAAGCGAAGAAATATAAAAGAAAACTGCATAAAAAAGTAAAACTTTTCAACAAAACCGGCTTCCACGAGCACGGCACCCGAAGTCACCAAAATAATAATACAATACCGAATCCTCACAACTCGTCTCTAAGTCAAATAAAAGAAGTGGTAGATGAAGAATAATAGATCCATCAAAAAGATATACAATGTACAAACAGATAACCGCAAACCCACCTAAAAGCAAGGCCTCACAGCCAACCGTAGCAGTATCCGTAAAAGTAGAGATGATAAGACGCCCTGCCGCGACTACTCAGAGGGTAAGTCCTGCAAAACACTATGGTACAACGGGGTTGAGTTTCCAACTCGTGAATAGTAAATAACATCATACTGTAATCGTAAGTATGCACAAACAGCGATAAATCTAGCACATGTAATCTGATAACATATGTATGACAATATAAATATGCAACAATCATGTAAAGGTACATCATCAGGGTACTACAACTATATGAAGCAATTCATATCAAAATAATCTTGAGTGTGTGGGATGATATAATAAAACCTCATGCAAAATCATCAGCATAGGAAAACACCAGGGTCCCTCACTGATACATTAAATCCCAAATCCTCAGGCACCGCATCCCCAGATCGGCCCTCACATCCTGTAAGTCTCATGGAACCTGAATGTCAAACATCGACACCCGAAACATCATGAAAACATATACCTGTGTGTGTGTGTGTGTGTTTATTGTATGAAGATATCAACCCCGTATGTCCACCGACGATACGTAGAAATCATGGAAAACTTGAGTGTCTAACACCGACAATCGAAACATCATGAAACCCGTGTCTAGCATCGACACGTAAATCTCCATAACTCAGGCGCTGTCACCACGACTGGCCCTGACGATATGTCATACATCACTCCGGTCGGTATCCTCACGATAACTGCCGAGTCCAATTACTATCACTGGTAGGTAGTGGTCCCTCTGCCAGGCTTATCGTCTACACCACGAAATCACCACTCGTCCCGGGGTACCATACCGGGTCCACCATGTACCCGCAGACGATGCCTCCCGCTCCTCGAATCGGGTATCACAAGCCAAATCTCAGAACCAAGAAATTATATTGTGGACGCACTGAAATATCATATAAAGAGGAACCGGGTTTTCAAACAATACATAGTTTTGTTGAAATACCCCCACAGTTTTCAATTCCATAAATCATATGAAATCCATATCTCAATACCTAAATCCATGAAAAACTAATATATGCAATATAAAACAAAAATATGACCATATCAAGGGAAATCCGCTCTTTTAAATAAATCCATCTTTAAAATATATCTTGCGGTTCCTAAATCCTCCAAAAACAAGTGCAGCATCATATAAAGTGTACATATAATTGTAGCAAGGTTTAAGTATCTACATGTAAGCAAATATGTATGATGTATTTCATAAGCACAATAGTCAACGTCTCTATATCACATGTCAAAACAATACTATTTAAGGTATATACAACTATAGCAAAAATAGGTGGGTGTACAGGTCAGTATGTATGCATGATGTACAGGGAGCAATAGCAAGATATACATGAAATGGAATAAGGGTCACTATCTCAACTATCCCTGCCCAATGCAATATCACGTATGTAAGTGGTTTGTGCGTGTCATGGCAATTACCGACGGTGTGGGTGTAGCATACAAATCAGTGCTCGTGCAACATGAACCGTCAGTAATGTGTTATATCCAACAGGTACAAGTCAAGGTACAAGAGATATACTATGCAATGACGTTCATATGAAATCAACTAATATGCAATAACATGCAGCTAACATATCATATTAGCCCCGATGCATAACGCCATACGGGCGATTTCCACGTAGATGCTAAATCTACTCACCGATGGTCTCGAGCTATGAAAATCCGATCACCTGCTTCCCCTTGTTCGCAGCACCCGAAGTCCGCGTTTGCGAACCTAAAATTTCACAAATACAACACATAAGCTAAATATCCTATAATGACGAAAAGACAACGAAACGCGATGAAAACACCCGGAAAATTACATTGCGCGCTTAGGGCATCTATCGCGCACGACATCGGCCAAAAACCCTAACTGGGGTCGCTAAACTACAAAACACCAAGTCTAGACCCCGATCGTCCCGATCGCGCAACACAACACAAACAATTACGCGTAATAAAATAGAGATAACCTCGCAACGACCAATCGAACCAACGTCGGAAAAACCCCGAAACCTAGCAAGCAACCTATCGCAATATTTCGCACTAGTTTTAAGTTAACGCATCTCTAGCGATTACAAACACCTTAATATAGCTTAACTAAGCTATCTACACCATTCCTATATTTTTAACACTTTCTAATTAAGTTTTAGCAATAACCTAGTTAGAAAAATTGTATTTTCTACTAGGTTAATCTTTTCCTAATCACAAATTAACACTTTAATTAACATTAAACACTTAATCAAGCTTTACCCTAACTTTAATTTCTTAAAAATTAAAATAAATGTATTAATCAAGAGTTTAAAGCTATATTAACAAATTAATTAGCTAAGTTAAGATTTAAACAGAATTAATTAAGGATTTGTGTTAGAAATTATACCTCCTCAAGAACACCAAAATGAAACTTAATCCATCATCATAGCCTAAAAAAACCATGCTTTGTTGAAGATCCAAGAAGGATTAGTGAAGGAAATGATGGTTTTATTTTTAATTAGGATTTTGTCGATTTATTTTGGAATTTTTGAAGTGTTTTTGAGTGAGAAAGAAGAAGAAATGAGCTTGGGAAATGTTTTGGACAAAAATGGTAAGAGGTTTCGGGCAAGGGGAGATGGGGGTAGTTTTGTGAATTTTGGGTGAAGAAAGTTCTAGGAAATTAGGTAATAAATGCTAATTAAAGCAATTTTGCCACCTTTACTTCTTTTCTTTTCTTATTAAATTAAATCCTTTTGCACTCTAAAAATATCTAGATATTTAGAAAAGAAGTTTCCAAAATTTTCTAGTGATAAAATTTAATTTCTTCTCAAGAGAAGAAATTTCCCGATTTACGTGCACAATTTACCGCTTAAAATAATATTTTATTTGGGAAAAAATTCTATCTGAACCAAAACCTCACATATACCCCCAAAGTTCGCGCACTAGCTTTATTTTAGCTAAATTAGGTGCCGGCAAGTTTATACGGACGTGTGATCGAAATCGGGTTAAAACGGGAAATGCCGACAATTTTGCCCTAAAACGGGAAAATTCGCAATAAGATTTCTAAAATGTTACACAGGTGGAGAAACTTCGGTCAAGGGTCTTGCCATCTGTGAGGGTTCTTTGGCGTAGCCGTATGGTGAGGTGATTACTTGGGAGGCTGCCAGCTAGATTTGGGAGTTTTGTACTCATCTCTTTGAAGGTATGCTTAGTGAGAATTTTAAATTCGGGGACCGAATTTCTTTAAGGGGTGAAGATTGTAACGTTTTAGAAATCGTTTTGCGAATTTTTCGTTTTTAGGGTAAAATAGTCGGTATTTATCATTTTAACTCGATTATGATCAAACTTCAATAAAGACTTGCCGGCACCTAGTTTAGCTAGAATAAAGCTAGTGCACGAACTTTGGGGGTCATTGGGATGTTTTGGTTCACATAGAGTTTTTTCCTTAATAAAGTATTATTTTAATGTTTTATTAGTGGTAATTACTTTTTTTGTTGGTTAATTACTACTAATGTGCTTTTATGCTAAACTAATCACTAGAATTATGTTTAGAACCTTCTCACCAAAATAACTTGATATTTGTGGAATTATTTGATTTTTTTTAAAAGAAAAGATAATGAGGACTTAAAGCTTTTGTTTTATTATACAATTATTGCAATTTCCTTCTAGAAATTTCCACACAACTCCACACAAACCCTAGCCTTCTCATTTGGCCGGCCACATCCAACTCCTTGCTGCCTTTCATTTTTCTTCACCCATTTCTTCTCATTTTGCTTCAAAAAAATCATGAAAAATCCAAATAAGTTCATACAAATTCAAATATAAATCAAACCCATCATTCTTCTTCTTTAATCTTGCTTGGATCTTCATTCTAGTGGGGATTTTGGAGGCTAAAGTTTGGATTGTTCTTGTTTCAAATCTTGTCTCTTTCAAGGTATAAATCCAAACCCTAATCTCTTTTTGCAGTTTAATACTTTAATTAGCTTAATTAGATGTTTAATTTAAGCTTTTAAATTCATATTTAGAAATTCAAGATATCATTTTGATAATCAAATTAGGGTTTTGATAAGTGGATTGGTTAAGTGATAAGTTATGACAAATGAAAACTTAATCAAATTGCTAATTTGTTAAAAGATATTTTCCTAATCGGCTAATTAAGCTAATTAACAAACTAAACTTTTGCTAATCCTAATTAGTGAAATCTAAAATTTTAGTAAAGATTTAAATGGTTTAACCTTGCTATTTTGAGATATTTGTAAATTCTAGTTTTGATAAAACTTTTAGTTTTGTGCTAAAATGATATACTGCTTACTAGATTTACGGATATTTTAGGCGTGGGTTTATTTTGACGTTGCGACGTTATGTATATTGATTCCACGCTATATCTTGTGTTGTGAATTTGGGATTGGTACGATCAGGGTCTAGACTTGGTAGTTGTGTCGTTTTGTGTTCCAAGCTAGGGTCGTGCCGATGTCGTTCGTGTTTTTGTGTAGCTTTTACTCTTGAGTTCGTTTCTTAATGTCGCTACGCGCGTTAGCCACTAAAACGAACATTTGGGAGTATCTTTGGAGTTGGTGTGTCGGTTAAACGTAGATGTACGAATTTTGGTCGATTGGTTATATACACTTGCTTCATTGTTATATGTGTTCAGGATCGCAGGCGGGGACTTCGGACGATGCGAAGTTGGGAAAGCAGGTGGTTGGATTTACTTAGCCAGGATCGTTGGTGAGTAGATTTAACGTCTACAGGGGAATCGCCCGCATGGCGTTATGCGTCTGTGCTTGATTAAGTGACTTGACCTTTAGGGTTTAGTATATGGACTCGTTTGTGCATGTGTATCTTAGTTGCAGATCTCATTTACCTATTGCATTCATACATAGTATTAATGAGCCACAACACTGTTATTGACTATTCATGTTGCATGAGCACTGATTGTATGCCACTCACACCGTCAATAATTGACATGACATGCACAACACCTATACATATGTGATATTGTATTCCTTAGGGACATTGAGACATGATCCTTATTTTCATTGTGCATATGACATATAGCATACCTGTGTACCTACATGCTTACACATATACCCTTACATGCTTACATGCTAGTTACCCATATACCTATAGGGTAGTATACCATTAATGATAGGTATATACACATATGAGACAGCTACAGGTACTTCTGGCATACATACATATACCTAGAGGGTATTATGGATAGGTATGGAGAGATACCTTGCTACAAATATTTTTACATCATACATACTTACATATGGACAAACATATCTTGCTATACCGACATGGTTACACACACCTTGTTATAGCTGCATGTTCACCTGTATATGATGTTGCATCTGATTTTAGAGAAATCAGGAACCACATGATATAGTTAATAACTTGTTGCAGTTAAATAGCGGTTTTTCCTTTATATGCTCATATTACTGTTTCATGTTGCATATATTATATTTCTTGGATTCCGCATGGTTATATGATTTTCATACGATATTCTCTGATGTTTATTTCCTAAGTATATATAACAGTGGAATGGGACGCTATTATATATGCATATATATATATTAATGGAGTGGGACGCTAATATATATGTATACAGGTCTGTATAATATATCATCATAATGTTTCATGCAAGTATTTTATTCTTTACTTGAAGTTTTCTGGATTTGAGGACCGTGGTAGTTTCATGAAAATATGCATTATTTGAAAAACTCGGTTTCTCTTGATATGATATTTCTGCAGCCACCATGAGATTTCTCGGTTCTGAGCATATATATATACCCCATGCGAGGAGGCGTAGTGGGCCGTATGAGGATACATGGTGGGGCCCGGAGGTACCCTGGGCAAAAGTCGATGTAACATGCCCATGAGCCTGACAGGGGAACCATACCTACCGGTGACAGTACTTCTGACATGGCGGTTATTGTAGGGATACCGACCGGGGTCATGTGCGTACAGATACGTCAAATTTCGAGGGTCATAGCTAGGCACTCGAGTTTTCGGATAGCGTATGATACGTACCTATCAGAGCCATTCGTGGTGACAGCACCTGATAGATCAATATTTTTGTTAGTTATATGTATGCCCTAGAGGCCATTACTGTACATTGGATGTATATTGTAGTGGGTGCTGGGACATATATAGGGAGGACTTTCTTGCTTGACATGATAGTATGCTATCTGGTTGCTCTTTACCTTAACGTGTACATTGATGTCTCTCTGTTACATGTTGGTAAAGCCCTTAGGATGTGTACTTGACTACCTGGACTATGATGCGGATCATACTGGTGGGGATATGGTAGTCCATAAGTACATCCTTCAAAGTCCCTAGTCGTGGGTGTATCGAGACGGGGCATCGATATACCAGAGTAGACTAGCGTATACCTTCTCGACCCATACAGATGGGCGATGGATGATCCCATATCCATTGGTGTTTGACATCGGAGATGATATACGGGTGCTCAGTGGAGACTGGGTACACTGGACGGACTCGCCGAGAACTCCCAGATGGTATTATACCTCACGTCAGATGGCAGTTCTCTGGTGACACTGGTACAGAGTAGTCTGTTGACCCGAGATCGTCATAGAGTCTTGTGTGGTTCCCACTGTGCTTTGATTTCCATCTTACCACGTCCAAGAGGGCATGCAAAACGGTGGTTTTTGGGTACAGTCCCGAGTCACATGGAGGCAATGAGCGATAGGAGGGGATTCGTCTCTCCCGGTATAGGGAGTTGATGTTGCGCTGTGTTCGAGTGGCTATAACAGGAAATCCCTGGCCAGGGTTGCTGAGATTTACTGGTAAGTGTTACCAGTAGTTTCTCGAATTGTTATAGACCTCATATCGACACGACTTATCGAGCTATTGGGGTCTGACGTTTACCACCCCTAGGCGAGATATGAGACATATCAGATGAACAGACCGGACTGTACGGTAAGTGTTACTGGTTGGATTCACAGGAGTGTGAGCGGGCTTGCTCGTCGATCTTCTGATCGCTCAATACCCGGGTGGCCGTTACGTTTAGCAGACCGCTTGCGGCTTGTGGGTGCTTGATATGATCATCACCTGCTGCCGGCGTATTGACGAGTCTTTAGAGTCCTACACAGAGGTTTCCTGGCTCAAGCGAAACGAAATAGGAGCGCATATGAGATATGTGCGGGACCGAGAATGATACCAGTATGTGATACTGTATTCGATTCTCGCGATTTGTGACATTGATCGGTTATATGCGATATAGCCGGGTTATCGGATCAAGTGTTGATTCGATAAGTTGTTACTGTAGATATTAGTCGGTTATATACGATATGACCGGATCATTAAATTAAGTGTTGATTTAATGATTTAATGCATAATTATATATTTGATATATTACTTTGCATTAACTAGTATCGGTTCACTTTAAATGGATTTTCTCACTCGGGTGTGCGCATTGCATATGCGATATGATTTTGTGCACTTGATTGTATCATGTTTGATGATACATGCTTTTTGGTTAAGTGTAAAGTATTAAACTATGGTTAAGTGGATGATTAGGGTTTTTACTTATTCATTTATTTATTTCATTTATTCTTTTTGGAAAATAAAATGCAAAGAGAAAAATGGTGGAATTCTTTTGTTCATTCATGAAGCTTCATGAATACTTTGACTTAGTCACCATTTTTGTCTTCATACCTAACCTAACCATTAACTTAACTTGAGTTTAGTCTCTACACATAACCATGGTTGGATTATGATAAGTTTTGATTTTCTTTTCTATTTTATTTTAACTTATCATAACATTCTTCTTCTTCTTCCTTGAACTCAAGAAGAAAACCTTGACTTCATCAATGGTGGATTGATGAAATGAGTGAGAAATCCAATTCTAAAGTCTACCCACTTCCTATTTCTTCATCCTCTACCTCTTGCCAAGTAGTATAGTGTGTTTCCTTCACAAGTTTTCTAGACTTGGTGAAGTTGGAGCTTGATCTAGCGATGCCTCGACGTAGATCATCTTCGGCATGGACATCGACGACCTAGCTCGCCTATTCTCCGATGAAGCCGACGCTAGAGCCCGGGAATTCACTAGGACAGCGAGGGGACTTCGTTGCGGAGCTATGGAGGTGGAGCACCGAATCTACAAAGTTTGTATTTCCGTTTAACCTTTAGTTAAGTTGTTAACTGGTTATCTTTTCGCCTAGATTTCTAGCCAACGATCCGTAGTCGGGTTTATCGGCACCTAGATTTTTTGAAATTGGCATGGTTGATGCCTTGTGAGACCTCACTAGAGTGCCTAGGAACCCTATAGTGGTATCAGAGACTAGCTAGAGCCTTAGGCGAAGTCTAGACGGAATTTGAAACCCGATCGAACCCGAAACCCCAAATCAAAATTGCTCTCTGGAAATTTTCTAAAAACAGGGTTTTTTGTGAATTAAAAATTGCCAAGAAATTCAGTAGGGAATCCTAAGAGTTACTGTGAAGCACGTGGCTCTAAATCGACAAAAGAGGCGCGGAACCGCGGCCCCTCCCTGGTTTTAGCGGCGGTTCCGCGGCCATGTTGCTGATTTAGACCACGAGTCTTGCACAGTAATTCTTGTGTCAAAATGCTGAGTCTTCTGAAAATTTTTATATTTTATTCAAGAGTTGAATTTTCTAGGGTTGTTTTGGGGATTCGGTGTTTCGATCGGAGTATCAGATTTTGTCTTTGTGGCTTTCCGGATAAATTTCAGAATATGTTAAAAAGTTCGACCGGATATAAATACCCACTTTTTCCCCTGTCGGGAAATTTCCAAGTGTTGGATTTTTCCGTAGTTTTACGACGTTCTAAGTAGTGCAAGTAACGCGATGGACCCTCTATCTAGAAGACAACAAACCTTAACTCGATTATGTGACCGTCTTGAACTGCCCTTTGAACCTTCGGGTTTGGGGCAGTACGGCGTGCCACATGTAAGGCGTTGGCTTGACCCTTCTACGGCTGGACCGTTGGTACTGAGGCACGAACGGAATGTTGTTAGACTTATTTCATGTGTTGAGCTGTATCGGGAAAACTTGGGTGTTCGATTGTTCGATCGAAAAGTTTAACATTTTCTATTTATCCGGAATGGGATACAATAATTGGAATTCACAAAAAGTTATGTGATAACTGAATGAATGTTATAAACATAGCAGTTTAGTCTCACTTGATCGGTTGCCACGGAATTTTGATGTGATCAAAAGTCCGTCGCAATCACGTAGCGTACGCGGATACTCGCCGGGTAAACTTAATAGACAGCCTCACTCCATAGCCCCGACCAAGTGACTGTAGGAGAACCCCGTCGCCGAAAGCATCCGTTCGAGTGCTCGCAGTAGCGGTGTTCCGCCTTGGTGCACTTCGTCGACGGTATCGGGGGCGCGGCTGCCTACAAAAGTTTACGACGAGCATTCGATCAGAATGTCGGGAATCCTGTTGAATTCGCCGACTTGATATTGAAAAGTGTTTTCGATTTTGAGACTAAAATGCGGGGTTTATAATTGTTAGGCATGCGATGTCTAAGGAATTCATTTGATTAGGCATGCGATGTCTATGTAGGTTGCGGATTCCAACTGTTGTAGTTTTACACTTTCTTTTCTGTGACCGTAAGTGTAATATGTGATATCGCCGGTTTCGTTGCTATATGTCAACGACAATTGGGATGCGCATATTTACTTACGTTGATGACATGTGATGTTATGTGTTGCTGGATATGTTATATTGGATCGTCGTGTTTGAATAGCCGGGGGTTTTTATGTGAGATGAGTGTTTTTCATTTTCATTCATGTAAAAACTTGTATGTAATATTCTTTTATTGGGGCGCTTCCAGGTTGCGGAAGTTGTCACCCTTTGTATATTATTTACTTTTCCGCACTAGGATAGACCCAAGGAGGAGGGCATAAGTAACCGGGTTCTGGAGTCCAGTGGGAGACCAACTCGAAGAGTCGAGTCCGGGTCTCCTAACTCCAGAATTGGTAGGGTTGCTTGCCGCTCTCGTAGGGGTCTAGGGGTGTGGGTTTGGCTATTCATCACGACCGTGGAATCCGTGTTTTATACTGGCTCGTATTGAAAACACAGACGTCCTAGTATATCCAATATTTCATATGTTTCTTCTGCTGCGATATCTGTGATGTGTTTCTGTGATAGATACAGTATATAGTGTATATGATATATTATATAGGCGTTACTTATGTTTTACACCCGAGCTAGCCCTGCCCCGCTCTGCCGTTAGTTACCTAACCTAACGGTGCACGAGGGGACAACGAGGCGAATGCGGATGGCATAAGTGTACGTCGTATTTATCTGTGATGTTTAGGTACTTAAATGATGGGACTTCATTAATGTGATTAATGAAATAAAAGAAACCTAAGATGTTGTAGAATCGAATTTCAAAATAAAACAGGTAGCTACAGTTCTTGCTTTGCATAGCGGTATATATGATATATCCTGCACCTTATTCGATAAGGAAAGGACCGAGATCCCTTCACCGGGAGTGACTCCTTTAGCAATAACTGGCATATGCAACACACTCGGTTTGTCTTTTGATTGCTTTTAAGTGTTTTTGCTTTGCACAGTGATATATATGATATATCCCGCACCTCATTCGACGAGGAAAGGACCGACGATCCCTTCACCGGGAGTGACTCCTTTAGCAAAACTAGAAAAGCCTCAAAAACACTCCATTTCAAAATCATTTGATTCTACAACGATATCAAGTTCATTACGCAATAGGTTTTTAGAAAAACCTGTCGTAGCCCTCCGTCATTCAGATAAGTCCTATTTAGTATTCGTGCTACGTTTGTTGACCTCCGTCAAGGCGTAGTGTGCGGTAGCTAACTAGTATTTATCTGCTTATGCATATGATGCAGATTGGATTAGGGTAGTCGTGCGGCCTTGTTGACCTCCGTCAAGGGTCGTGCGGGTGGGTTTAATTCGATCAAGAAATGACGGGTTGAACTTGACTAGTAGCCTATGGTTTGTTGACCTCCGTCAAGGTCATAGGACGCTAGGGGCAAAATATTATCGGGAATTGCAAGTGTTGAAATTTGCAATGAGATTGCATACCTTCTATGAGATAGTTGGATCCCGATACCCGCTGCGAGTAAGAGTTACTCCTGGGAGAGTTTTATACATTATAATTAGCCGATCAAGTAGGTGTCTAGAAAGGTGTTAACGAGGTTACGCCTCTGGGAAAACGAGGTTTACATTAATTAGGTTCGTGCGAAAGCACGGGGGACCTCCCTCAAAGTACCGACACTGGCCTGGCCGAAAGATTGGCGAACTTGTAGTGTGTAATTAATCCCGGCTAGTCTTTCCTTTTAGGGTTTGAAGGAAGATTTGATAAAAAGCAGCGGGAGCCATCCTGATTAGATAAAATAATAACCAATCTATTCTTGCAAGAGCGCACGCTGAGTGTTTTCTTCTCTCTCTCTCCAGGTAGCGACCATATCACGCCTTAATCAAGATAATAATACGGAAATATTGACCGAACCCGCTTGTTATACTGAGCTGGGGAACGTTGGTCCCGCTCCAACTTATAATTGTTATAAGACAGAGCAGGAAATATGGGATTACCAGAATTCCCGTGCCGCCCAAACGAAGAGAGTACTTGCTGATGCATCATCTTCGGGTGTGTTCATTACAGAGAACTGTTTCTCAGTATCCTTTACGTCCTGGGTATGTGATACCATATCAGGATCCCAGATATGTAATCTGTTACATAGGGTTACAGAAAGGTAGAGAACTGAGAACGGGTGATAAGTTTCATGAGGCAGAAAACGGGGCAAGAGTTACAGCCAAGTCTGTTGGTCACTGTCACCCTATATTACCAATACATTGATTCTGAACGAATGTTATTAGATACCGAACCTGATATACAAAATCATATCAGTCTCTTTATTAGTAAAGAAAAGATAAAATTTTGTATTGTTGGATAATGTTTTGAACATTTCCTATATCAAAAGTTGATCGGTTCAGGCACGTTATCTAAAAGCATTGATGTTCTAAATCAAACTACAGTTCCTGGTATACAGAACACACACAAGAGGAAGAGTTCAGAAATGAACGAATCATTCTTGAGGCATTGTAGACTAGGTCATATCAATGTGACCCGACTAGGGTGAGTTACATGAAGATGCATATTTAAATTAGTTTGAATTTACATCTTGTGAAACTCGCCAGTCATGTCACAAAGATAAAATGACCATAGCCCTGTTTATTGGAAACAGAGAAAGAGTTAATAAACTCTTGGGATGATACATGTTGATGTATGTAGGTCCCCTGTCTACACATACCAGGACTGGTTCTTGATACTTCATTACGTTCTCTGATGATCTTTCGAGATTCAGACCTATGTTCCTGTTGAAACACAAGTCCGAACCTTTTGAGATATTCACAGAATATAAGTTAGAAGTAGAGAACCAAAATAAGGGTATAAGTATTATGTCCTATGATGAGATCAAGGAGGAGAATACTTGAGCACGGAATTCCTGGATTATTCTAAAGGAGAATGAGATTCTCTCTCAGCATTACTCCTCCGTATACACCATTGCACGATGGTATATCGGGACGGAGCAATCACACCCTATATGATATGGTATGCTCTATGATGAGTACTACTGAGATACCTATTTCCTTTTGGGAGTTATGCGCTTGAAAAGCTGCATACCTATTGAATACGGTTCCAATCAAATCAGTTGCCTACCACTTCATATGTGATATGGAAAGGGAAGAGCCCATGTCTTAAGTTAGTTAAGATTTGGGGTTGACCGGCCTATGTCTAAAAGCAAAATCCGGACAAGCTCGAGGCAATGTCAGTTATGTAGAACTGGAAATGTTCCAGCTATACAAACTACAGCAGATAATTTGGTAGAACCAGAGGATTCAATAGTTACCAATGAACCTCAGCCTCTCCGCCGATCTAGTAGGGTTCCTCACCCACCTGAGAGATACTTCTGTTTCTCTATGACAGTGGGAGCGAGGATTGCATCATGAGATGATGACCCAACTAGTTTCGAGCAGGCCATCGAGAGTGATGACTCTGTAAGAATGGCTGGATGCTTAGTGATCTGAGATGGAATCCTTATACACCAACAAAGTATGGACTTTGGTTGCTATATCTGAAGGGTTAAATCCCCATCAGGAGCAAGTATATCTTGAGAAGATTACTTGGTGTACATCGAAAAGTTGAGACTTTCAAAGCTAGACTTGTTAACAGTTTGCATCATTGACCAGCCCTGGATAATGATAAAACCTTTTTAAGTATCTATGCTTAAGTCTATCCAGATCCTACTTACCACGGCTACATACCATGACTACGATATCTGGTGGTTGGGTGTCATGACTGCTTTTCTAAATGATATTTTGGAAGAGAGCGTCTATAAGTACACAGCCAGAGGGCTTCGTAGACAGTGGGAGCAGCGGAAACGTGTGCAAGATGCTTTATAGGATAAAGCAGGCATCGCGGAGTTGGAACGTCTGTTTTGATGTGTTAGTCAAAGAGTTTGACATCATTAAAATGGTAGATGAACCTTGTATAAACAAAAAGGTAGTAGGGAGTATGGTGACGATCCTCGTAGAGTATGTGGATGACATACTCTTGATAGGGAAGGAGTTTCCTATGCTACGCTCGATCAATCTCCGCTTATCACAATGATTCTCCACATAGGATCAAAGTAATACCTACTAAATCCTGGATTTTGGATCTATGAGATAGATCTAATTGGATGTTAGGAATCTCACTAGCTGTAGTGAGATGGTATCAGTTGATCCTGGGGAGAATCACTGGAAGTGTTCCAGGGTGATAAAGACGACTGAATGTCAGTCGCAGGCATTGTCTTTACCCTCAGTAAAGGGACGGTATGTTGGAAGAGTTCCAAGCTAGATACCGTGACATACTAGACGATAAAGGCAGGATAAATCGCTACTTAAGATGCTACCAAAGAGGCTGTTTGGGTGTATATTGGTTCATGAGATGAACTATGTTCCTCCCATTGTGTGACAATGGAGTTGTGCCTTATGCCAAGGAACGCAGGTCCCATCAGTGATCCAGACATATTCTAAGGCAGTATCACTTGATCATGGAGATGGTTGATCTCTAAGGGATCGAGGTTAGGAGAGTAGACTCAGAGGACAACACGGCGGATCCACTCACGAAGGCCTATTCCTAGAGAGAGACTTTTATGGGATGGTTGAGTATGAGATGCTACAACCACTGCTACAGATGGCCCTAGTGCAAGTGGGAGATTGTTAGTTATATGTATGCCCTAGAGGCCATTACTGTACATTGGATGTATATTGTAGTGGGTGCTGGGACATATATAGGGAGGACTTTCTTGCTTGACATGATAGTATGCTATCTGGTTGCTCTTTACCATAACGTGTACATTGATGTCTCTCTGTTACATGTTGGTAAAGCCCTTAGGATGTGTACTTGACTACCTGGACTATGATGCGGATCATACTAGTGGGGACATGGTAGTCCATAAGTACATCCTTCAAAGTCCCTAGTCGTGGGTGTATCGAGACGGGGCATCGATATACCAGAGTAGACTAGCGTATACCTTCTCGACCCATACAGATGGGCGATGGATGATCCCATATCCATTGGTGTTTGACATCGAAGATGATATACGGGTGCTCAGTGGAGACTGGGTACACTGGACGGACTCGCCGAGAACTCCCAGATGTTATTATACCTCACGTCAGATGGCAGTTCTCTGGTGACACTGGTACAGAGTAGTCTGTTGACCCGAGATCGTCATAGAGTCTTGTGTGGTTCCCACCGTGCTTTGATTTCCATCTTACCACGTCCAAGAGGGCGTGCAAAACGGTGGTTTTTGGGTACAGTCCCGAGTCACATGGAGGCAATGAGCGATAGGAGGGGATTCGTCTCTCCCGGTATAGGGAGTTGATGTTGCGCTGTGTTCGATTGGCTATAACAGGAAATCCCTGGCCAGGGTTGCTGAGATTTACTGGTAAGTGTTACCAGTAGTTTCTCGAATTGTTATAGACCTCATATCGACACGACTTATCGAGCTATTGGGGTCTGACATTTACCACCCCTAGGCGAGATATGCGACATATCAGACGAACAGACCGGACTGTACGGTAAGTGTTACTGGTTGGATTCACAGGAGTGTGAGCGGGCTTGCTCGTCATCTTCTGATCGCTCAATACCCGGGTGGCCGTTACGTTTAGCAGACCGCTTGCGGCTTGTGGGTGCTTGATATGATCATCACCTGCTGCCGGCGTATTGACGAGTCTTTAGAGTCCTACACAGAGGTTTCCTGGCTCAAGCGAAACGAAATAGGAGCGCATATGAGATATGTGCGGGACCGAGAATGATACCAGTATGTGATACTGTATTCGATTCTCGCGATTTGTGACATTGATCGGTTATATGCGATATAGCCGGGTTATCGGATCAAGTGTTGATTCGATAAGTTGTTACTGTAGATATTAGTCGGTTATATTCGATATGACCGGATCATTAAATTAAGTGTTGATTTAATGATTTAATGCATAATTATATATTTGATATATTACTTTGCATTAACTAGTATCGGTTCACTTTAAATGGATTTTCTCACTCGGGTATGCGCATTGCATATGCGATATGATTTTGTGCACTTGATTGTATCATGTTTGATGATACATGCTTTTTGGTTAAGTGTAAAGTATTAAACTATGGTTAAGTGGATGATTATGGTTTTTACTTATTCATTTATTTATTTCATTTATTCTTTTTGGAAAATAAAATGCAAAGAGAAAAATGGTGGAATTCTTTTGTT
This sequence comes from Agapanthus africanus, assembly GCA_030015575.1. Lineage (NCBI taxonomy): Eukaryota > Viridiplantae > Streptophyta > Magnoliopsida > Asparagales > Amaryllidaceae > Agapanthus > Agapanthus africanus. Next base: position 314,842,581 of record CM057346.1, on the reverse strand, counting down.
CATTCATGAAGCTTCATGAATACTTTGACTTAGTCACCATTTTTGTCTTCATACCTAACCTAACCATTAACTTAACTTGAGTTTAGTCTCTACACATAACCATGGTTGGATTATGATAAGTTTTGATTTTCTTTTCTATTTTATTTTAACTTATCATAACATTCTTCTTCTTCTTCCTTGAACTCAAGAAGAAAACCTTGATTTCATCAATGGTGGATTGATGAAATGAGTGAGAAATCCAATTCTAAAGTCTACCAACTTCCTATTTCTTCATCCTCTACCTCTTGCCAAGTAGTAGAGTGTGTTTCCTTCACAAGTTTTCTAGACTTGGTGAAGTTGGAGCTTGATCTAGCGATGCCTCGACGTAGATCATCTTCGGCATGGACATCGACGACCTAGCTCGCCTATTCTCCGATGAAGCCGACGCTAGAGCCCGGGAATTCACTAGGACAGCGAGGGGACTTCGTTGCGGAGCTATGGAGGTGGAGCACCGGATCTACAAAGGTTGTATTTCCGTTTAACCTTTAGTTAAGTTGTTAACTGGTTATCTTTTCGCCTAGATTTCTAGCCAACGATCCGTAGTCGGGTTTCTCGGCACCTAGATTTTTTGAAATTGGCATGGTTGATGTCTTGTGAGACCTCACTAGAGTGCCTAGGAACCCTACAATTTTGGTGTCGATGCTTGACACTTGTTTCATCATATTTTGGGTGTCGATTTTAGACACTCACCTTATATGAAACTTACTTGATACTGATATTGTACATACAGGATATGTGGGATATACTGATATTGTAGATACAGGATATGTGAGATCTACTTGATGTTGTACATTCAGGATATATGAGATATACTTGATATTGGACACTCAGGATTTATGAGATTTACTTGATATTTGACACTCAGTATATATATGAGACTTACAGGATATGAGAGCCAATTTGGGGGCCGATCGAGGAAATTGGGATTTAGATTGTCTTGATGGACTTTGGTCCTACCACGAGGTCAGGATTGCATGGAGATGACATATTTTATCCCATAATCCTCATTTATTTTATATGCATTGCTTCATGTATTAGTAGTACCTGCTAGAGTACTTTTCATGATAGTTGCATATACTTATTGTCATTTATTGTTTCATTTATTGTAGTACCTGCTAGAGTACTTTTCATGACTATTGCACATACATACTGCCATCTTATTGCTATCAGCTTGCATGTTTTAGATTCGCGATGTACGTGCATACTTGCGATTACCGGCATATGTTATTTACTGTTCACGAGTTGGCAACTCACCCCCATTGTGCTACAGTGTTTGCAGGTGTTTTCCCCAGGGCAGTCGCGGCAGGCTTTCCATCTTTCGTATCATCTTTTGCTGCAGATACCGCTTCGGCAGACTGTGCACGGTTTTGCTACAGGTGGGTTTTGCGGCTATCTGTTGTTGTTTATTGTTATCTTGTACACTGTATTCTCCATCTTCAATTATCATGTATTGACTTAGAGACGTGATGTGGGACGATATTGTATATATTTTTGACTCTGTCGGTGTTTTATATAGAGTTTTAATTTTATCGTCTTTTTCTTCGCTACGGCGTCGTATATTTTCTTGTGATGGTTGTTTTCCGTCATTTGGCGTGGATTTGTTCCCGTTGGGGATGCTTTACTTTTATCTTTGTATGTATTCATTTTTGGGGCTACTTTTTCCAAAGGAGGTGCTGCCAAAATTTTCAAGAAAGTAAATTGGACTAAAAGAATTTATACTTGAGATTTTCAAAAGTTTAAACAATGTTTCTCATCTTTTACTGCTTTTGATTGTTTAGATTTCTATGTTTTGGGCCTTCTTAAATTGCGTTACGTCTGTGGACGTTGCATTATTTAAGGGCCGTCACGTGCCAAATTTCGGGTCGTGACATTGATTTTTATGTACATTCGCGTGGACTTCCGAGGCGACAGAGAAGAGATAGGCGTTCATCGACTTCGGCTAGAGCGAGGATAGTAGGTGAGTAGATGTATATCTACGTGGAAAGTCGGGGGGACGGCGTATAGAACCCTCTCAACCATAGTACTAGGATATTAGAAATTCAGTATATATATAGATATTTTAGATATGTATACCCAGCTAATAGGGTTCTGGGATACTTAAAACTTAGTAGTGTACGTGTATGAAGGTATATCCCTAATTCTAGTTTTCTTAGTCCATGAGTCATAGGTAATCACACACACACAGATATATATATATATATACACCATACGTGATATTGTGAGGATGAATCGCCGACATATATATATCGAATCGAGGAATATTGATTAAGATCACTTAAGTAGATATTATGATATATTTAGAACCATACCTATTTTTAAATTAACCAATCGTTATGCACTTTTAAATGACAAATCTCAAGGGTCGCAACGTATTTTCAAATGACAACTTTTTCTCAAAAACACCGTAGTCCCCATTTTCAAAAACAACGATTCATACTATTTTAAGCTATAACTGTATGGTTCATATATAGTCACATATTTTATACTGTTCACGTTTACGGCTTTCTTATTTCTGTTACGCTCGTATTACTTTTCATTGGCGACATACATACTACTTTCCTGTTACTTATCTCTATATGACTTCGTCCATTAGTACACATGCACCATTACCGATGATGTACATGTTGCACGTACACATATTCGCCGGCTCACACACTCATCATCGGTAATTGCTATGCCGCGTACACATTAGAAACCGCTATATCGCTGTATTGTTCCCTAAATTGTTGAATTGCAGCTATTTGTTTAGTACTCTTTACCGCACATGCTAGTTCAGATATTGCACTTCCTTACCGAGTTACACGACAAGCTTATATGAAAACACCAGTTATACCTTACAGTACCGTTCTGCGCTGTACTTACTGTTCCATCGTGGTTACATGCATATGCGATTCTGTTTTCATGAGTTTTCTGGATTTGGGAACCGCAGATACATTTTTAAAGTCTTATGATTGTTTAAAAAACGCGGTTTCTCTTGATATGATATTTCGTTATCCACCATGACATTTCTTGGTTGTGAGCTATGATACTACCCGATTCGAGAAGTTAGGAGGCACCATCTGCAGGTACATGGTAGACCCGGTATGGTACCCTAGGGAAAGAAGAACGTATAGAAAGGCGTTGAGCCCGGTAGGGGAACACTACCTACTTGTGATAGTGTTGGACTCGGCGGATATCCGGAGGATACCGACCGGAGTGATATGAGACAGATGGACATGAGGACCGATCTGATGAGACGGTGCCTGAGATATGAGTATTTACGTATTGATGCTGTGTTAGTGATGTATGCCCTAGAGGCCATTATTCTATAGTACTGGATTGTATCTTAAATTTTGGATTCTTGGGATATACACAGATATAATAACAGTCTTGCTTAATATGATAGTATGCTATCTGGTTTGATTCTATCTTAATATGTGTATATGTTTCTTTAAACATATCTCTAATACATATTAATAGAGCCCTTAGGATCTTTGCTTGACTACCAGCGTTGTGATGGCAGTTGTTGGCTATAGTACCCTCAAGTCAATTATTGTAATCACAGGCATGCGATTGTGATAATTGAGGGAGGACCTATATGGGTGGAACAGTCTTACTCGAGATGATAGTATGCTATCTGGCTTGTCTCTATCATCATGCACATCCTTTATGTAGTATTACAGATCACTATTACATGTTGATAGAGCCCATAGGATTCTTGCTTGACTATCGGCATTATGATGGCGATCATATATGTGGGAGTTGGGTGGTCTATAAGCACATCATTAAATGTCTCTAGTTGAGGGAGTATCGAAACTGGCCATTGATACTCCGGAGTAGACTAGTGTAACTTATCGAGACCCCGACGAGGGGCGGTGGACGGTCTCACAAGCCATTGGTCTCAGTTAGTCACCTAAGATAGTGTACAGGTGCTCATTGGGTTATGAGTACAGTGGACGGACTCGCCGGGAACCTGCTAGTTGGTATTATACCTATTGTCAGATAGCAGTTCCCCGGTGACATATGTACAGGTTAATCTGTCGACCTGAGATCGTCATTTGTCTCATGTGATTTTCCACTGTGATTTGATTACTACCCTACCACTGCTCAAAAGAGTCGTGCAAACAGGTTTTAGTTGGGTACAGTCCAGAGCCACATGGAGGCAGTGAGTGAATCGTTGGGGTATCGTCTCTCCCGGTATTAGGGGTTGATGTCGCGTGGTGCACGGGTGGCCATCACCAGAAATCCTTAGCCAAGATAGACGAGAATTACTGATTTGGATCAATAGTTTCTCAGTGGGTGATGGGCTTCATACCAACACGAAATATCGCGTTATTAGGGGTATGACTTTATCCACCCCCTAGAATCGATATGCGATACTCTTAGACGAATAAACCAGACTGTATGGAAATTGTCACTGACAGGCTCAGTACAGGTTCAGATGAGTTTGCTCGCCGGCCTTCCTTACACTCACTACCTGGGTAATCGTTATGTATAGCTAGTGTCGTTGACGTGCTTGTGGTTAAATCCACTGCCAGCATATTGACGAGTCTTTAAAGTCCCACAAAAAGAGTTTCCCTGGTTCTGGCGAAACTATGTAATAGCCGTATTGCATACATGCAGGGTTCTGATCGATTGATTGTTGTCATGACCCACCCCTAAACACAGATGGTATTGTTCGCTCTAGCCGAAGCCTCACGGTTATCCCTTTGAATGAAACTGGGGCTACTTCCTAGTAGGTCACCCATTCCAGAATTTCTCTGGCTCAAGCACGCTTAACTACGGAGTTTTTCAAACTCCGTTGTTCCGATTCATCCAAAGGGCGCCTCTGTGTTATAAGAGTGGTATCATTCCATTTATAGTTCAGATCGTGCCCTCTTTCGAAATGGAATTCAATACTCCCCATTGTTCTGATGGGTTCCTGTGTACATCCGTATCGGTTACATCCCCACCTAGATACCGGATAACATCTCACTTCTCATGGGGTAGGTGGTATTCAGCCCTAACTCCAGCTGGGGTATTACATTCCCCCCTTAGAACAATGGTTTGTCCTCAAACCACAGACCTACTTTTTAGGGACCGGCTCTGATACCATATTTGTCACGACTGACCCCCAAACACAGATGGTATTGTCTGTTCTGCCCGAAGCCGCACGGTTTTGTCCCTTTGAATGAACCTGGGGCAACTTCCCAGTAGGTCACCCATTCCAGAATTTCTCTGGCTCAAGCACGCTTAACTATGGAGTTTTTCAAACTCTGAAGTTCCGATTCATGCAAAAGACGCCTCTGTGTTATAAGAGTGGTATCATTCCATTTATAGTTCAGATCGTGCCCTCTTTCGGAATGGAATTCGATACTCCCCGTTGTTCTGGTGGGTCCCCTTGTGCATCTGTATCGGTTACATCCCCACCTCGATACTGGATAACATCTCACTTCTCATGAGGTAGGTGGTTTTCAGCCCTAACTCCACCTGGGGTATTACAATAGTACTATATACCAGGACTTTGGATCGGACATTTGATAATACTAGACGGCTCAGGTTTTATCCGGATTATTAAATCAGGTATTGATTTAATAATTTACGTATATGTATTTCGATATGTATATTCTAGTATTATGTTTTTTGTGTTTTTCTATCTCTTCGGTTATTCGTATTTCGGTATGAATACAGGTATGTATATACAGTAGAGTGTAATCCATATTTTTTACACACAACATTCTAGAAGGTAGACACCTCATTTTGGATTTATCCATTTATCATAAATAGATAATGAGGTGGAAAAGGAAAAAGGAGAGTATGGTGAGAACCATGCTTGAATAATGTTGACAAATGAATTGTTAATTCATTTGTGCTAAATATTCAAGTTTGGTTGCATTTTAAAAATTGAAAAAATGAGTTTGATAAAACCATGCTTTATGGTTTGCTCTCTAGGTTGGTTGGTTCACTATTTTTTGAGATGAGAAAAACACTTTCACCATTGGCTTCACTCTCCACTTTCTTTTCTTGAGTTCCTCCACCTTCATCTTCAACCTCCTCTCTACAATCTCATGTGATGAGAATCAAGAAAGGAGGTGAGGAAAAGATACAATTAGAACACTCCACTACATCTTAGGCATTCTACACTAGCCATCTAGAATCCCTAGTTGCTTCGCTTGATCTTTTATGTGGAACTAGAGCCCTGAGCTACATCACTTGGGTGGATCATCTACAATGGAGGAAGATCGACGGCCGAGCTCTATCCAAAGGCCCTCAAGGTGCTAAAGGAGATGGTGGAAAACCGAAGGACATTGTTCGTTCGGTATAACACTCTATCACAGTAGTCAGACTTCTTTAGATTACTAGTTTCATGTTTGGATTCGATTTTATGTAGTTGTTTCTAGCGCCAAGTTCTTTAAACGCCAAAATATTTTGTCCGCAATCGACCACGGTAGATGGCCAGGGTGCTAAGAACCCCAACATGGTATCAGAGCCACCCAAACATTAGAAACTAGTAGAAAACGATGCATTAGTTTCAAAACTGAAAAACTGCGATTTCAAAACCAACTCTCTGTTCTGAAAATATTTTGATCTCGGGAAATTTTTTAAACAAGTGCAGAGTCTTAGTTTTGATATGAGTATGACACTGAATGAAAACAAGGCAATTTGATGTATGTTTGGCCGACCACATTGCAAAAAAAAAAAAACCGACCTCACCTTTTTACAATTCACTTCATGGCCTCATTTTCATCCAGTGTCTAGGGTTTTGTAAATTGTTGATTTTGGTCTTGTTTGTTTTCCTCAAATTTCACTTAGTGTTGTCTTTGGTTTGGGGGGAACGTGGAAAGTTTCAAAACATGAAATTTTGCATCGTTGATATCTGTTATGTGGTGTATGTGGTTTTCAAACGTCGTCTATTTGCTATATTTCATTTAGACGAGGTTGCACATACTTGCTTATACTGCTGTGATGTTGTTATCTGTGATGGCTATGTTCGGATTGTCGTGTGGGATAGCCTATGGTGCAATGGTAGTTGTACAGTTTAGATTCATTTGTATATTCTATATTGCGGGTCGAGCGTCCGACATGTGGACTGCCATTTATGCCAGTTCGTATATTCTTTTATTTGGGCAAGACTGGGTTGAGTTCGATGTCGCCATTGTATATATATTTTTCTTTTCTGTACTAGGATTACTCAGCGGTCGAGTGCTCCAATAGCCGAGTTCAAGAGGACAATGGGCCCACATCTCATGGCGTTGAGATGGAGGGGCCTTACTCTAGAATTGGTGGGCTATTCGCCGCACTCGTAGGGGGTATAGGATAACCCACGGAGGGGTGGTCAAGTTACCAGATTCCGTGAAGTGCTGGGTGGCTTATTCACTTTGTTGATTGGGGTTGCCTTACTTCTGGGATTGGTGGGTAACTTGCTGCACTCGTAGGAGTCCAGGTTTTCTTTGCACATGCTATCCACACGACCGGGGGACGTCGGGTTTCATTTGCGGCTTAAAGGAAACCCGAGGCTCCTAAATTATCCGTTATTCTGTGTTCCTTATCGCTTTTCTGTGATGTTGCTTATATCATGCCTAGGACGAATCTCATATATATATTTATATATACTAGTAGATGTTGTATATGTTTTGCATCCGCGCTAGTCCAGCCCCCGCTCTGCCATTAGTTAAGTAACCTGATGGTGCATGATGGGGCGCCGTGGCGAATGTGGATGGCATATACGTACATTTTATTTTCGTTCTTTTCTGGTGTGATATGGATTAATTGATGGGACTGTGTTAATTTTGATTAATGCAAGGAAAAATAAACCTAAATGATTTTGTTGGAACCAAATTTTGAAAAACTATTATTACAAGAGGTTTCCTTTTGCTTTGCACAGTGGTATTCGGTTCAGAATATCCAGCACCTCATTCGACGAGGCAAGAGCCGAGATCCCTTTATCGGGAGTGACCTCTTGGGAAAAAGTTTGCGTCATTGTAATAACTTAATTATAGTCGATTCTTTATCTTTGCATCGTGGTATCTAGTTAGGAATATCCTGCATCTCATTTGATGAGGAAAGATACGAGATCCCTTCATAAGGAGTGACCTCTTTAGCAAAAGTTTGCGCCAATATATATTTGTAAAACCACTCGGGTTCCTTCAGCGATATCAACTTCATTACGTTAAAGGGTTTTCCGCCGAAAACCTAGCCATAGCCCTCCGTCATTTCTTACGAGTAGTGCTCAGTATTCGTGCTGTGTATGTTGTCATTGTCAAGGCGTAGAGTCGGGTAGCTGAGTATTGCTTGTTTTTTGCATTGGATGTGATTGGTTAGGACAGTCGTAAGGTCATATTGGCATTTTCAAGGAGCCGTATGGGTGAGTTTAACGCAATTAAAATAATAACGGGTTGAAGTTGACTAGGACCTTTTGATATGTTGGCATTGTCATGGTCACTTGGGTCCAAGGGGTAAAAACCATATCGGGAGATACAAATATAGAGGATACTTGCCAGTCATTTGCATATCTTCGGAGTATGGTAACTTGAGTGGCTTCCATCAAGTTATCGTGCGATGATAGTTGGATCCCGATTCCTACTAATGAGTAGGTGTTACTCCTCGGGTGATTTTCAGATGATCCTGACTAATTCTTCTTTTAGTGTTTGAAAGAGAATTCGAGAAACAGTGGGAGCCATCCTAATTAGATAAAGTGATTAAGCAATCAAATCTAGGTTAGAGTGCATGCTGAGTGTTTCTTTTCTTTCTCTCTCTCTTTGGCAACGACCGTGGCGTGATCTTAAAAACTCATGAACCATGTTAACGGAACCTTCTTAAAACACTTTGGTTATTGGATTGTCATTTAGTCGCATATATCATTGCTACTCCTATTTTTCCTTTGCATTTTTCCAGAACTTCTGTATCACTATGAAGATCCACATTTCTTTGATATTCCATTGTATAGTTGCATACAAACTCAAAGGAGCTTGTTCAAGTTCGAGGATGGATTCCGGTTCTGGAGAAATTGAATAGGATTATTCGGTTGTCTTTTCCCTTTACCTTCTCTCAGATTGCGAGGGCTCCTAGTAATAGGACAGTACACCTACTACGCTTATTAGATAGTCCTCTTCCAAACCATAGGCAGGTGCCGAAAGGTAAGGAAGGAAGAAAACCAATTAGCCTAAATGTGGTGTACAGAAGGTAACAAGTAATAACATATAAAGGGATTGCAGTGAGTGCAAGGAAGTATACGGTTACTGTCATGAATCTGGATAGTAGAAGAGGCATTACCAGGAGTACCCGGCCACCCCTTCGAAATATTTTCATGTTTCAGTTTTACTGAGTGTTGTTAATTGAAAATTATTTTCCCAACTGGATTCTAACTAAAGGGCATGTATTTACCAGACTTGATTCTCACAACTGTACGGTGTTACAGATGCTGAGTGGGAGTAAGATATTGAGAATTGGGTGAACAGATCCTCTATATATCGGAATTCTTTGTAATTGGTGATATTAAAGGAAATCACCTGGGTTTTGCCTGACGGCAAATATTTGGTTTTGAATATCCTTTGTTATGCACCAATTTCAAACTGGTATATCTCTACGTTTATTTAATAAAGTGAGATATAACTTTTTGAAATTATGTCTATGACATTTACCCATATCAGTTGATGGTTAGGTAAAGAGCATTCAATAGCGGTGTAATTCTTCTTAACTATAGCATAATTTTCAACATACGACACACAGAGTTTGAGTTATTAAAATCAGTGGACTTATACAGAGTATTGTATGTTGTCCGGTGTCCGTTAAGACAAAGGGGTTGGTACTCGTACAATATTCTGTTTACTCATGACTTCTCTAGTTTTAGACAAGTATTTCGTTGAAATACAAGGTATAGATTTTAAGAAGATATAGGTATAAGAATAAAGTAGAGAACCATATATTGCAAGTATCAGGATTCTTCAAGGTGATTGAATATGTAGATACTTGTGTTTGGTATTCCGTTGTAAGTAATAGTTTTGAGAACTTGCTTCTCTCTCAGGTTACTCATGCGTGGGTGTGCTCCTTGATGAGTAATGCTGCTTGGCCTCCTTCCATCTAGTTGATATGCACTGGATACGACTGCACGTTTTTTGAATCTGGTTCAAATTAAATTAGTGCCTTAGTTTCTATATTGGATATATAGAATAGATTCATATCTTAACGATGTTAAGGTATATGGAGTTGTCCGACTTATGCTTAAGACCAGAATCCTGATAAACTCTTCACACGTTTCAGTAATGGCAGCTTGTGGGTTATCCCGGGCTTTGATGAGGGTTAACATTCTACCATCTGGAAGATCAATAGTTATATTGTTCTTGACTCGCCACAGTTTTAGTAAAATGGATTCTTTTTAGAAAACATTTGTGGGAGTATGGTAGAACTTAAAGTAATTCCAGAACCACAAACGATTACTGAAAATTTTGTAGAACCTAAAAATTCAATTGGTTTGTACGATCCATTATCCACTCAACAGATTTGGTGGGTAAGCTCAGGCACCCTCGAGGTACTTCGTTATCCTCAAAGACGGTGACATAGAGGTTTTATATTACCTAAACTTGACACTACTGTGCAGGGTTCCTAGGCACGCTAATGAGGTCTCACAAGGCATCAACCATGCCAATTTCAAATTTTACGGTGCCGAGAAACCCTAGACTAGATCGTTAACTAGAATTTTAGGCGAAAACAAATGCGAGCAAACAACTTTACTCAAAAGTGAACGGAAATACAACCATTGTAGATCCGGTGCTCCACCTCCATAGCTCCGCAATGATGTCCCTTCGCTGTCCAAAACGAATCACGGGCTCTAGCGTCGGCTTCATCGGAGAGATGGGCAGGCTAGGTCATCGACTACGATGCCGAAGATGATCTACGTCGAGGCATCACAAGATCAAGCTCCCACTTCACCAAGTCATGAAACTTGTGAAGAAAACACCCTATACTACTTGGCAAGAGGTAGAGGATGAAGAAATAGGAAGTGGGTTCACTTTAGAATTGGATTTCTCACTTGATTTCTTCACTTGCCATTGATGAGGCAAGCTTTCTTCATGTGAAGAAGAAGAAGAAAATGAAGATAATGATATGATAAGTTGATTAGAATAGAAAAGAAAAAGAATACTTATCATAACATTAACTATAGTTAGGTGTAGAGAATTTACTAAGGTTAAAAGAATGGTTAGGGTTAAGCTTGAAGACAAAATGGTCATATGGTCAAAGCTTCATGAAGCTTCATCAAGCTTCATGAAAGAAAGAAAGAAAGAATGAAACCATTTTGTTTTCTTTTGTCATTTCATTTTAATCCAAAATAAAAAGATAAATGAATGGACAAATAAATAGAAACCTTAACCATTTACTTAACCTAGGTTTAATTCTTTACACAAAACAATTTTGCATGCATCATCAAACATGATACAATCAAGTGCACAAAAATATATCGCATATACAATGCGCACATCCGAGTGAGAAAATCCATCTTAAGTGAACCGATACTAGTTAATGCAAAGTGATATATCAAGTATATAATTATACATTAAATCATTAAATCAACACTTGATTTAACGATCCGGTCATATCGCATATAACCGACTAGTATCCTATGTATCGTCTTATCGAATCAATCCTTGATTCGATAACTAGGTTATATCGCATATAACCATTCGATACATTCATCGCGAGAATGGAATACGGTATCCCATACACGCATTATTCTCGGTCCCGCACATATCTCATATGCGCTCCTATTTCGTTTCGCTTGAGCCAGGAAACCTCTGTGTAGGACTCTAAAGACTCGTCAATACGCCGGCAGCAGGTGATGATCATATCAAACACCCACAAGCCGCAAGCGGTCTGCTAAACGTAACGGCCACCCGGGTATTGAACGATCAGAAGATCGACGAGCAAGCCCGCTCACACTCCTGTGAATCCAACCAGTAACACTTACCGTACAGTCCGGTCTCGTCGTCTGATATGTCGCATATCTTGCCTAGGGGTGGTAAACGTCAGACCCCAAAAGCTCGATAAGTCGTGTCGATATGAGGTCTATAACAGTTTGAGAAACTACTGGTAACACTTACCAGTAAATCTCAGCAACCCTGGCCAGGGATTTCCGGTTACAGCAAATCGAACACAGTGCAACATCAACTCCCTATACCGGGAGAGACGAATCCCCTCCTATCGCTCATTGCCTCCATGTGATTCGGGACTGTACCTAAAAACCACCGTTTTGCACGCCCTCTTGGACGTGGTAAGGTGGAAATCAAAGCACAGTGGGAACCACACAAGACTCTATGACGATCTCGGGTCAACAGACTACTCTGTACCAGTGTCACCAGAGAACTGCCATCTGACGTAAGGTATAATACCATCTGGGAGTTCTCGGCGAGTCCGTCCAGTGTACCCAGTCTCCACTGAGCACCCGTATATCAACTCTGATGTCAAACACCAATGGATATGGGATCATCCATCGCCCATCTGTATGGGTCGAGAAGGTATACGCTAGTCTACTCTGGTATATCGATGCCCTGTCTCGATACACCCACGACTAGGGACCTTGAAGGATGTACTTATGGACTACCATGTCCCCACTAGTATGATCCGCATCATAGTCCTGGTAACCAAGTACACATCCTCAGGGCTTTACCAACATGTAACAGAGAGACAATCAGTGTACACGTTAAGGTAAAGAGCAACCAGATAGCATACTATTATGTCAAGCAAGAAAGTCCTCCCTATATATGTCCCAGCATCCACTACAATATACATCCTATGTACAGTAATGGCCTCTAGGGCATACATATAACTAACAATCTCCCACTTGCACTAGGGCCATCTGATAGCAGTGGTTGCAGTATCTCATACACAACCATCCCATAAAAGTCTCTCTCTGGGAAAAGGCCTTTCGTGAGTAGATCCGCCGTGTTGTCCTCTGAGTCTGCTCTCCTAACCTCGATCCCCTGGAGATCAACCATCTCCACGATCAGGTGACACTGCCTTAGAATATGTCTGGATCACTGACGGGACGGACGTTCCTTGGCATAAGCCACAACTCCATTGTCACACAATGGGAGGAACATAGTACATCTCATGAACCAATATGCCACGGTAAACAACCTCTTTGGTAGCATCTTAAGTAGAGATGTATCGAGCCTTTATCATCTAGTATGCCACGGTATCTAGCTTGGAACTCTTCCAACATACCGTCCCTTTACTAAGGATAAAGACAATGCCTGTGACTGACATTCAGTCGTCCTTATCACCCTGGAACCCTTCCAGTGATTCTCCCCAGGATCGATTGATACCATCTCAGTACAACTAGTGAGAATCCTAACATCCAATTAGATATATCTCATAGATCCAAAACCCAGGATTTAGGAGGTATCACTTTGATCCTATATGGAGAATCATTGTGATAAGCGGAGATTGACCGAGAGTAGCATAGGAAACTCCTTTCTTATCTAGAGTATGTCACCCACGTACTCTACGAGGATCGTCACTACACTCCCTACTACCTTTTTGTATATACAAGGTTCATCTACCATTTTGATGATGTCAAACTGTTTGACTAACACATCAAAACAGATGTTCCAACTCAGCGATACCTGCTTTATCCTATAAAGCATCTTGTACACGTTTCCGCTGCTCCCACTGTCTACGAAGCCCTCTTGCTTTGTACTTATAGACTTTCTCTTCTAAAACATCATTTAGAAAAGATGTCATGACACCCAACCACCAGATATCGTAGTCATGGTATGTAGCCGTGGCAAGTAGGATCTGGATGGACTTAAGCATAGCTACTTAGAAAAGGTTTCATCATCATCCATACCTGGTCAATGATGTAGACCTTTAACAAGTCTAGCTTTGAAAGTCTCAACTCTTCCATGTACACCAAGTAATCTTCTCAAGATATACTTGCTCCTGATGGGGATTTAACCCTTCAGATTTAGCAACCAAAGTCCATACTTTGTTGGTGTATAAGGATTCCATCTCAGATCGCTAAGCATCCAGCCATTCTTACAGAGTCCCACTCCTGATGGCCAGCTCGAAACTAGTTGGGTCATCATCTCATGATGCAATCCTCGCTCCTACTGTCATCGAGAAACTGAAGTATCCCTCAGGCGGATGAGGAACCCTACTAGATCGGCGGAGAGGCTGAGGTTCGTTTGTTACTATTGAATCCTTTGGTTCTACCAAATTATCTGCTGTTAGTTTGTATAGCTGGAACCTTTCCAGTTCTACATAACTGACCTTGCCTCGAGCTTGTCCGGATTTTGCTTTTAGACATAGGCCGGACAATCCCAAATCTTAACTAGCTTAAGATATGGGCTCTTCCCTTTCCATATCACATATGAAGTGGTAGGCAACTGATTTGAACCTAATTCAATAGGTATGCAACTTCATAAGTGCATAACTCCCAAAAGGAAATAGGTAACTCAGTAGTACTCATCATAGAGCACACCTTATCATATAGGGTGTGATTGCTCCGCCCCGATATATCATCGTGCCATGGTGTATACGGAGGAGTAATGCTGAGAGAGAATCTCATTCTCCTTTAGAATAATCCAGGATTTCCGTGCTCAAGTATTCTCCTCCTCGATCTCATCAAAGGACATAATACTTATACCCGGTTGTTGGTTCTCTACTTCTAACTTATATTCTGTGAATATCTCAAAAGGTTCGGACTTGTGTTTCAACAGGAACATATGTAAGAATCTTGAGAGATCATCAGAGAACGTAATGAAGTATAAAGAACCAGTCCTGGCATGTGTAGACAGGAGACCTTACATACATCATAATGTATCAGTCCCAAGAGTTTACTAACTCTTTCTCTGTTTCCAACAAACAGAGCTATGGTCATCTTATCTTTGTGACATGACTGGCAAGTTTCACAAGATGTAAATTCAAACTGATTTAAATATGCATCTAAAATGTAACTTCAGCCAGTCGGGTCGCATTGATATGACCTAGTCAACAATGCCTCAAGAATGATTCGTTCATTTCTGAACTCTTCCTCTTGTGTGTGTTTCGTATACTAGGAACTGTAGTTTGATTTAGAACATCAAAGCTTTTAGATAACGTGCCTGAACCGATCAACTTTTGATATAGGAAATGTTCAAAACATTATCCAACAATACAAAATTATATCCTTTCTTTACTAATAAAGAGACTGATATGATTTTGTATATCAGGTTCGGTATCTAATAACATTCGTTCAGAATCAATGTATTTGGAATACAGGGTGACAGTGACCAACTGACTTGGCTGCAACACTTGCCCCGTTTTCTGCCTCATGAAACTTATCACCCGTTCTCAGTTCTCTACCTTTCTGTAGCCCTATGTAACAGATTACATATCAGGGATCCTGATCTGGTATCACATACCCAGGACGTAGAGGATACAGAGAAACAGTTCTTTGTAATGAACACACCCGAAGATGATGCATCAGCATGCACTCTCTTCGTTTGGGAGGCACGGGAATTCTGGTAATCCCCAAATTCCTGCTCGGTCTTATAACAATTATAAGTTGGAGCGGGACCAACGTTCCCCAGCTCAGTATATCAAGCGGGTTCGGTCAATACATCCGTATTATTATCTTGATTAAGGCGTGATATGGTCGCTACCTGGAGAGAGAGAGAAGAAAACACTCAGCGTGCGCTCTTTCAAGAATAGATTGGTTATTATTTTATCTAATCAGGATGGCTCCCACTGCTTTTTATCAAATCTTCCTTCAAACCCTAAAAGGAAAGACTAGCCGGGATTAATTACACGCTACAAGTTCGCCAATCTTTCAGCCATGCCAGTGTCGGTACTTTGAGGGAGGTCCCCCGTGCTTTCGCACGAACCTAATTAATATAAACCTCGTTTTCCCAGAGGCGTAACCTCGTTGACACCTTTCTAGACACCTACTTGATCGGCTAATTGTAATGTGTAAAACTCTCCCAGGAGTAACTCTCACTCGCAGTGGGTATCGGGATCCAACTATCTCATAGAAGGTATGCAATCTCATTGCAAATTTCAACACTTGAAATTCCCGATAATTTTGCCCCTAACCTCCTATGACCTTGACAAAGGCCAACAAACCATAGGATGCTAGTCAAGTTCAACCCGTCATTTCTTGATTGAATCAAACCCACCCGCACGACCCTTGACAAAGGCCAACAAGGTCGCACGACTACCCTAACCCAATCTGCATCATATGCATAAGCAGATAAGCACCAGTTAGCTACCGCACACTGCGCCTTGACAAAGGCCAACAAACGCAGCACGAATACTAACTACTACTTATCTGAAATGACGGAGGGCTACGACAGGTTTTTCTGAAAACCTATTGCGTAATGAACTTGATATCGTTGTAGAATCAAATGATTTTAAAATGGAGTGTTTTTGAGGCTTTTCTAGTTTTGCTAAAGGGGTCACTCCCGGTGAAGGGATCGTCGGTCCTTTCCGCAACGAATTTGGTGCGGGATATATCATATATATCACTGTGCAAAGCAAAAACTCTTAAAAGCAATCAAAAGACAAACCGAGTGTGTAGCATCTGCCAGTTATTGCTAAAGGAGTCACTCCCGGTGAAGGGATCTCGGTCCTTTCCTCATCGAATAAGGTGCAGGATATATCACATATACCGCTGTGCAAAGCAAGAACTGTAGCTACTTGTTTTTATATTTGAAATTCGATTCTACAACATCTTTAGGTTTCTTTTACTTTCATTAATCACATTAATGAAGTCCCATCATTTAAGTTACCTAAACATCACAGATAAATACGACGTACACTTATGCCATCCGCATTCGCCTCGATGTCCCCTCATGCACCGTTAGGTTAGGTAACTAACGGCAGAGCAGGGCAGGGCTAGCGCGGGTGTAAAACATAAGTAACATCTATATAATATATCATATATACTATATACAGTATCTATCACAGAACATCACATGACATCACAGATATCGCAGCAGAAGAATCATATGAAATATTGGATATATTAGGACGTCCGTGTTTTCAATACGAGCCAGTATAAAACACGGATTCCACGGCCGTGATGAATAGCCAAACCCACACCCCTAGACCCCTACGAGAGCGGCAAGCAACCCTACCAATCCTAGAGTTAGGAGACCCGGACTCGACTCCTCGAGTTGGTCTCCTACTGGACTCCAGAACCCGGTTACTTATGCTCCCCTCCTTGGGTCTAACCTAGTGCGGAAAAGTAAATAATATACAAACGGTGACATCTTCCGCAACCTGGAAATGCCCCAATTTAAGAATATTACATACAAGTTTTTACATGAATGAAAATGAAAAACACTTATCTCACATAAAAACCCCCGGCTACTCAAACACGACGATCCAATATAACATATCCAGCAACACATAACATCACATGTCATCAACGTAAGTAAATATGCGCATCCCAATTGTCGTTGACATATAGCAATGAAACCGGTAATATCACACATTACACTTACGGTCACAGAAAAGAAAGTGTAAAACTACAACAGTTGGAATCCGCAATCTCTTTAGACATCGCATGCCTAATCAAATGAATACCTTAGACATCGCATGCCTAACTATTATAAACCCCGCATTTTAGTCTCATTATCGAAAACTCTTTTCAATATCAAGTCGGGCAATTCAACAAGATTCCCGACATCCTGATCGAATGCTCGTCGCAAACTTTAGTAGACGGCCGCACCCCCGATACCGTCGACGAAGTGCACCAAGGCGGAACACCGCTGCCGCGAGCACCCGAACGGATGCTTTCGGCGACGGGGTTCTCCTACAGTCACTTGGCCGGGGCTATGGGACGAGGCTGTCTATTAAGTTTACCCGGCGAGTATCCGCGTACGCTACGTGATTGCGACGGACTTTTGATCACATCAAAATTCCGTAGCAACCGATCAAGTGAGACTAAACTGCTATGTTTATAACATTCATTCAGTTATCTCATAACTACTTGTGAATTCCAATTATTGTATCACATTCCAGATAAATAGAAAATGTTAAACTTTCCGATCGAACAATCGAACACCCAAGTTTTCCCGAAACAGCTCATCACATGAAATAAGTCTAAAAACATTCAGTTCATGCCTCAGTACCAACGGTCCAGCCGTAGAAGGGTCAAGCCAACGCCTCACATGTGGCACGCCGTACTGCCCCAAACCCGAAGGTTCAAAGGGCAGTTCAAGATGGTCACATAATCGAGTTAAGGTTTGTTGTCTTCTAGAGGGACCATCGCGTTACTTGCACTACTTAGAACGTCGTTAAACTACGGAAAGATCCAACACTTGGAAATTTCCCGACAGGGGAAAAGGTGGGTATTTATATCCGATCGAACCTTTTTAACATATTCAAAATATCCGGAAAGCCACATAGACAAAGTCTGATAATCCGATCGAATCTGCGAACTCCCAAAACACCCAAGAAAATTCAACTCTTAAATAAATATTAAAAATTCCCATAAAACTCAGCATTTAAATAAAGAAGTTACTGTGCAAAAATGGTTGACTGAAGAGACTAAATGGGCGCGGAACCGCCGCAATAGGCGGCTAATGCCGCAGATCCGCCGCGCTTTAGACAGATCATTAGGTAATTTTTGCACCGTAATTCTTAGAATTTCCTGCTGAATTTTTTAAGCATTTTTAATTTGGAAAAAACCACTTTTTCAGAAAAAGTCCAGAGAGGGTTAAAAGTTAGGGTTTCGGGGTTCGATCGGGTTTCTAACATCGTCTACGCATCGCCTAAGTCTCTAGCTAGGCTCTGATACCACTGCAGGGTTCCTAGACACGCTAATGAGGTCTCACAAGGCATCAACCATGCCAATTTCAAATTTTACGGTGCCGAGAAACCCTAGACTAGATCGTTAACTAGAATTTTAGGCGAAAACAAATGCGAGCAAACAACTTTACTCAAAAGTGAACGGAAATACAACCTTTGAAGATCCGGTGCTCCACCTCCATATCTCCGCAATGATGTCCCTTCGCTGTCCAAAACGAATCCCGGGCTCTAGCGTCGGCTTCATCGGAGAGATGGGCGGGCTAGGTCATCGACTACGATGCCGAAGATGATCTACGTCGAGGCATCACAAGATCAAGCTCCCACTTCACCAAGTCATGAAACTTGTGAAGAAAACACCCTATACTACTTGGCAAGAGGTAGAGGATGAAGAAATAGGAAGTGGGTTCACTTTAGAATTGGATTTCTCACTTGATTTCTTCACTTGCCATTGATGAGGCAAGCTTTCTTCATGTGAAGAAGAAGAAGAAAATGAAGATAATGATATGATAAGTTGATTAGAATAGAAAAGAAAAAGAATACTTATCATAACATTAACTATAGTTAGGTGTAAAGAATTGACTAAGGTTAAAAGAATGGTTAGGGTTAAGCTTGAAGACAAAATGGTCATATGGTCAAAGCTTCATGAAGCTTCATCAAGCTTCATGAAAGAAAGAAAGAAAGAATGAAACCATTTTGTTTTCTTTTGTCATTTCATTTTAATCCAAAATAAAAAGATAAATGAATGGACAAATAAATAGAAACCTTAACCATTTACTTAACCTAGGTTTAATTCTTTACACAAAACAATTTTGCATGCATCATCAAACATGATACAATCAAGTGCACAAAAATATATCGCATATACAATGCGCACATCCGAGTGAGAAAATCCATCTTAAGTGAACCGATACTAGTTAATGCAAAGTGATATATCAATTATATAATTATATATTAAATCATTAAATCAACACTTGATTTAACGATCCGGTCATATCGCATATAACCGACTAGTATCCTATGTATCGTCTTATCGAATCAATCCTTGATTCGATAACTAGGTTATATCGCATATAACCATTCGATACATTCATCGCGAGAATGGAATACGGTATCACATACACGCATTATTCTCGGTCCCGCACATATCTCATATGCGCTCCTATTTCGTTTCGTTTAAGCCAGGAAACCTCTGTGTAGGACTCTAAAGACTCGTCAATACGCCGGCAGCAGGTGATGATCATATCAAACACCCACAAGCCGCAAGCGGTCTGCTAAACGTAACGGCCACCCGGGTATTGAACGATCAGAAGATCAACGAGCAAGCCTGCTCACACTCCTGTGAATCCAACCAGTAACACTTACCGTACAGTCCGGTCTCATCGTCTGATATGTCGCATATCTTGCCTAGGGGTGGTAAACGTCAGACCCTAATAGCTCGATAAGTCGTGTCGATATGAGGTCTATAACAGTTCGAAAAACTACTGGTAACACTTACCAGTAAATCTCAGCAACCCTGGCCAGGGATTTCTGGTTACAGCCAATCGAACACAGCGCAACATCAACTCCCTATACCGGGAGAGACGAATCCCTTCCTATCGCTCATTGCCTCCATGTGATTCGGGACTGTACCCAAAAACCACCGTTTTGCACGCCCTCTTGGACGTGGTAAGGTGGAAATCAAAGCACAGTGGGAATCACACAAGACTCTATGACGATCTCGGGTCAACAGACTACTCTGTACCAGTGTCAGCAGAGAACTGCCATCTGACGTAAGGTATAATACCATTTGGGAGTTCTCGGCGAGTCCGTCCAGTGTACCCAGTCTCCACTGAGCACCTGTATATCAACTCTGATGTCAAACACCAATGGATATGGGATCATCCATCGCCCATCTGTATGGGTCGAGAAGGTATACGCTAGTCTACTCTGGTATATCGATGCCCTGTCTCGATACATCCATGACTAGGGACCTTGAAGGATGTACTTATGGACTACCATGTCCCCACTAGTATGATCCGCATCATAGTCCAGGTAACCAAGTACACATCCTCAGGACTTTACCAACATGTAACAAAGAGACAATCAGTGTACACGTTAAGGTAAAGAGCAACCAGATAGCATACTATCATGTCGAGCAAGAAAGTCCTCCCTATATATGTCCCAGCATCCACTACAATATACATCCTATGTACAGTAATGGCCTCTAGGGCATACATATAACTAACATACTGTTGTTCTAGACTATGAGATCCGGCAGAAGGATAGGTATAACGTCGTTCTAAATTAGCTTTAGAAGTGCACTTGTATATGACTCTGCCAGATGGTTGTTGTAGTCAGTGGGAGCAGCGGAAGCATACTTGGTAAGTAGCTTATGTCTATTTATAGAATAAAGCAGGTATAACAGAGATAGATCGTCTAGTTATGATATGATAGTCACAGAGTTTGACTTCGTCAGAACAACAGATGGACCTGATAAGAAGGTAGTGGGACTGATGTCCTGCTATTTGAATGACATGCACTTGATAAGAAGTGATCTTCCTATACTACGATCGGTTATATTGTGCTTGTCACATGGTGTTTTATTCATATAGGATATAGATAAAATATTAAGGATTCTGGTAACTAGATCTATGGTTTTAGATCTATATTTGGAAAGTGTCCCAATTTGGGTACTTGACACTATTCTAAGGTGACAATATCTGGTGTGGTGGTGTATCCACAGGTGTGGAGTCACCCTCTCTAAAGAGATGTCTTCTAGACTGATGAGAAGAGGGATTTGCATGATTGGCCTATCTCTTGCTTAAGCAATTGAATCAATCATGAGATGTCAAGTACAACACCAGATATTGCTTTTGCACTAGCTGCAATAACCATATATATTACTCCAATCCTGGAGAAACGTTGGGAAGCAGTTACGAACATAAGTGCATGTTCTTGGTATATGGTAACGACAGCCTTCTTCAGGAGGCGGTTATCATTTCAGTCTTCCAAGGTGACCTGGATGACAGAGTGGCTGTCAGAGTTATGTTTTCCCTCGTCTGAGGGGCAGTATGTTGGACAGTGTTAGTGTATATGCCCTAGAGGCCATTACTGTATCATAGTAGTTTGTATATTACTTAATGGAAGCTTGGGATATTCACCTTGTATATATAATCTTGCTCAAAATAGTAGTATGCTACTTGGTTTGTTTCTACTTCAATGTGTACATGTGTTTATTTTAGTATATCACCTATACACATTAGTGGAGCCCTTAGGATATTTGCTTGATTACCAGCGTTGTGATGGCAGTCACACTAGTGGGGGCTGGGTAATCTATAAACACATCCTTATGCAGGTCCCTAGGCGCAGGACTATCGAGACAGGGCATCGATACTCCGGAGTAGACTAGCGTATGCGCTTCTCATCCTAGAGTGGGAGATGGTCTGTCCCACAGCCATCAGTACGTCGTACTGGAGATAGTATGCGGGTGCTCGTTAGGTTACGAGTACACTGGACAGGACTCGTCGGGAACTGACCGGTTGGTATTATACCTATCGTCAGTTATCAGTTCCCAGGTGATATGAGTACAGCTTAGTCCGCTGACTTGACACTGTCACTTCGCCTCGAGTGTGTTCCCACTGTACTTTGATTACTACCCTACCACGGCTCAAAGGAGTCGTGCAAACAGGTAGTAGTTGGGTGCAGTCCCGAAGCACTTGGAGGCAATGACGGTTAGACAGGATTCGTCTCTCCCGGTTGTCATGCCCGAAAGTACGGAACGTGACTGGCACTTAGATTACGAGACGTCTAAAGGCGTACCGTAACCTAAGTCAGCCAAAGCCCAGAAAAAATCTAAACCAAAATCAAAAGAGAGTGAAGGAAACCTTTAATGAAAACGATTTTCAAATCAATTAAGTTGCAAAGAATCCCTTTTTAAAAACATCATAAATTTCTGAAAATTTCGGCAGAGTCTCCCCTGTATTTTCTATCCCCCAAAATGGGTACAACAAGATAATAAACCTGTAATCATAAAAATGGCATCCCCAAGCGGGAGCTAGCTCTTCTCCCAAGGCGGATCACAACCACATGCAATATAATAACCATATCAAGAAAATAGCATAAAAGAAACGCAAAATATCAGAAAACACATCGCCGGCTCAAGTGAGCTCGACCCAAATGAAACCACAAATATACAAATCCCTCAGTCTCATCACTAGGTCGCATATACAATATAAAGTGGTAGATGGAGAATACTAGATACAATGATAAAGCAAAAGAAATAAAGTGTGCTCGCAACCGACCTACGGGCGATGTCGCGAGTCTGAGCAAAAGGAACTGAGGATAAGATAGCCCGCCGCTACAAGATTGACGGGTCCGACCTGCAAGACACTGTGGCACAACGGGGGTGAGTTGCCAGCTCGTGAGTAAATATAACATCTAATAAGGCAATCGTAAGAATGCACGCAATGCACTACAACATGCATGTCCATATGTGATATAATATCTCTAGTATGCATGCACAGGTATGCAATGTCATTATTAAGTCTTTAAGTGTTTTAAATGCTAAGGGTATTGAATTCTTAACTTTAGAAAATGAATATCTGTATAATAGCTAAATACCATCAAGAAATCATCTGAAAACCCGTGTCGAGCATCGACACCAAATAGGAATCATATCTGTCTCAATATCGGGCTCCGTCAGTCCGGATCGGCCCATATCATAAATCTCACGACAACGATCGGTATCCTCCGGATATCCGCCGCGCCAGACATCACCGGTAGGTAGTCTTCCCCTGCCAGGCTCATCGTCTACAACTCGATCTTCTTGCCCCGGGGTACCATACCGGGCCCACCATGTACCCGAGACGGTTCATCCACTCCTCGAATCGGGTCTCGAAATCCAACAGAAAACATGAAAACTCATGGTGGACGACACATACATCACGAGAAAACCGCAACTTTGTTTTTAAAAATGATAAATATAAGCTTTTGTTAAATTCTTGCGGTTTTCCCCAAAAATCCAGAATTCGCAGAAATACTGAAATCCTCAAGAAAATCATAATGTTCACATGTTATATATAATAAATGTCTATGATATCAATGTATGTGATGTGAATTTTAGCTAGAATCTATGTAAATATGATGATAATGCGAGGTATATGCATGCTATGCAATTTCATATATCATGTATGAATGCAAATGGCGATATTAAGTTAAACAGGTTTTCTAGTGCACGTGGCATGGCAATTACCAAAGTCGTCTGTGTCACATGAATAGTGCGCGTGCAACAGATGCCAATGGTAATGGTGTTCGTGTCCTACGAAATGTTATCGCATATGTGCATATGAATATCCATGCAATCTAGCATACTATTAACTATAAGGGTATGCAATGTCAATGAAGGGGTAAGCTAACTAACAACATGAATCTTACAAGAGATAAGGAAATCCTAACTAGGAGGCGCATCGCGCCATCTAGACGATTCCCCCATAGATGAATACATCTACTCACCAGAAATCCCCGCTAATCCGATCCGGCCACCGCCTTGCCTTTTCGCGCCGTGTCCGATGTTTCCCCGACCGATCCTATATTTGCACAATATCAAGCATAAGATTACAAAACCTAAGATGATGCAAGTCACAATATACAATTATCAACGCTCTCGAATTACTCAAAGCATGCACTCGGTGCGCGGGAAAACGCACGAAAATCGCTAACCTTTAACTAGAATCGTCATTTCGGGGAAATCGACAAAACTACAACCCGACTAGACGAAACCCCGCGTTCGCGCACTCTAATAGTCCTATACGAAGCTAATTATATCTCTAACATAACGCAATTTGATCGCATTCTAATTTTCGTAAAAATCTAGCAAGCAATTTTCTAGCCGATTCGATACAAACATCGCAATTTGTCGATTTAGCAAGCATATCATTACACAATTAACCACTCCAATCACCTAGATAACCATCCCTAACTTAATTCTAACAACCATGTTTCAAACCCTAACTCAACATCAAAACCCATTCTTGATTTTCATGAACAATAATTTACAACTAAATTAATACTTCAAAATTAAATTCTAGCATGTATAAACTACAAGTTAGCAACTAGTTTAGGATTTTACCTTACAAGTGGAAACCTAGCATGATCAAGTCACCAAGAAAGCCTCCTTTCATCATGTTTTTGAACTAATTTGGGTTGAAGAGAGAATGGATTAGGGTTTGGCTTTGAATGGGTGAATGAAATTTGTTGATTTTTAATGTATTTTAGAATGAAAATGAAGAAAAAAAGAAGTGAGAAGAGGGGGTTTGCTGCAGGATTGGGGTCGGCCAGCAGCAAGGGAGAGGAGATGGGGAAATTTGGAGAAGTTTCTAGGTCTCAAAACACCCCATGTTGTCATTTAATGCTTTCATATCAACATTTTACAAAAAAAACCTTATTTTACATCATTTTTCCATTAAATTTCCCACCCCAAAACCAAAATTTTGCAAGCCATGATACAATTTTATTAACACCATATTTTAGCTTATAAAGACTCCTAATTATGAAATTTACCTAATTAAATTTGTATTTATCACTAATTTAATGTATTTAAAAAGGCTTAAAATAATTATAAAAAAAAATTAATTACGAATTTTTTTTTATTTAACTAGGAAATTATAAGTGACATTTTAGTGACAAAATTATAGTAATATCTTATCTAAATTTTGTATAATTAGGTCTACAATGAAAAATACCTATTTTGACTTTTTACGGAAAAAGCCGAAAAATTAGCCGATTACCGAAAAACTGCCTAAACGATTTTCGAAGGGTTACAATCTTTCCCCCTTAAAGAAATTGGGTCCCCGAATTTAGAATTTAAGTACGCGTACCTTCAAAAAGATGGGGATATCTCTTCCTCATCTCGACCTCGGTCTCCCAGGTGACCTCCTCGCTGTTCGGGCCACGCCAAAGAACCTTGACAGACGGTATGACCTTCGACCTCAATTTCTTCACCTGCCGATCCAAGATGACCACCGGCTGCTCGGTGAAAGAAAGATCACGCTCTAGCTGGATCATCTGGTGCTGAATCGCTTGGGAAGGATCATGAAGGTACTTGCGGAGCATCGAGACATGGAATACGGGGTGAACATCGGGGAAGCTGGGCGGAAGAGCTAATCGATAAGCGACTGGACCAACACGCTCTAGGATCTCGAAAGGACCAACATATCTAGGACTCAGTTTCCCTTTCCGCCCAAATCTCATCACACCCTTCATCGGAGAGACCTTCAGGAAAACACGATCGCCAACAGCGAACTCGAGTCGGCGACGACGCTTGTCAGCATATGATTTCTGCCTGCTCTGTGCCGCTCTCATCCTGTCCCGAATCAGCCGTATCTTCTCGGTCGTCTCCTGTACGATCTGCGGCCCCAAAATACTGCTCTCCCTGAGCTCTGTCCAACATACAGGCGATCGACATCTCCTCCCATATAAAGCCTCAAAAGGTGCCATCTGAATCGTCTCCTGGAAGCTATTATTGTAGGAAAACTCGATCAAAGGCAAATGACGATCCCAGCTACCACCGAAATCTAAAACACAAGCTCTGAGCATGTCCTCAAGAGTCTGAATAGTACGCTCCGACTGACCGTCAGTCTGCGAATGAAAGGCTGTGCTAAAACTCAATCGGGTGCCCAAAGCTTCCTGGAGTTTCTGCCACAATCGGCTGGTAAACTGGGTGCCACGGTCGGACACGATGCAAGTCGGAACACCATGCAGTCGCACTATCTTATCAATATAAACCTGGGCGTACTGAGAAAATCCAAAAGTGGTCTTCACTGGCAGAAAGTGAGCCTCTTTCGTCAGTCGATCCACAATCACCCAAATAGAGTCGTACCCTCGACTGGTCCTGGGTAGACCCACAACGAAGTCCATGGAGACCTGCTCCCACTTCCACTCAGGGATGGGCAAAGGCTGTAACTCGCCGGCTGGCCTCTGGTGCTCGGCCTTGACTTGCTGACAAGTCAGGCATCTCGACACAAAGTCTGTAATATCCTTCTTCATCCCGTCCCACCAGTAAACCTCTCTCAAATCACGGTACATCTTGGTGGAACCTGGATGCACACTGTATACTGATCTATGTGCCTCCTCAAGAATATCACGCCTCAGTCCCTCTGAATCTGGCACACACAGTCGAGTCCCAAATCGAAGTATCCCCTGATCATCAATCACGAACTCAAAAACTCTACCCTGCCGAATCTGCTCAATAATCTCTAAGATACGGGCATTGCCGGACTGTGCCTCGCGGATACGGTCAAGTAACTGTGGGCGTGCTCTGAAATGGGCTAGCTGTCCCCCTGTAGGAGTAAACTCGAACTGCACTCTGCTATCACATAAAACCTGCCAATCCGCCGTCGACTGCAACTGCACTGCGCTCAAACAAGATAAGCTACCTCCGGGCCTCCTACTCAGAGCATCTGCCACCACATTCGCCTTGCCCGGATGGTATAGAATCTCGCAGTCATAATCCTTCACCAACTCCATCCAACGGCGCTGTCTCAGGTTCAGGTCTCGCTGCTGGAAGATATACTTCAAACTCTTGTGGTCAGTGAATATCTGGCACGACTCACCGTATAGGTAATGTCTCCAGATTTTAAGTGCAAATACCACTGCAGCCATCTCTAAATCATGGGTGGGGTAGTTCTGCTTGTGTTTCCTTAGCTGTCGAGAAGCATACGCGATAACTCTGTCGTGCGGCATCAATACACATCCCAGCCCCACTCTAGAAGCATCACAATAAACCACGAACCCGCCTGATCCTGAAGGCAATGCTAACACTGGTGCAGTAGTCAGACGAGTCTTCAACTGCTGGAAACTATCCTCACATGCCTGGGTCCAATCAAAAGGAACCCCCTTCCGGGTCAACCCGGTCAAAGGTGCAGCAATGCGGGAGAAATCCTGGGCAAAACGTCGAAAATAGCCGGCCAGACCTAGAAAGCTGCGAACCTCTGTAACTGATACTGGTCTAGGCCAACGCTGAACTGCCTCGATCTTCTTCGGGTCCACACAAATACCGTCTCTCGTCACCACATGACCCAAGAAGTCGACACTGTCTAACCAGAATGCGCACTTGGAGAATTTGGCGAACAGTTGATGCTCCCTCAAAGTCTGCAATGTGATACGTAAGTGCTGCTCATGCTCCTCCCGGCTCCGAGAATAAACCAAGATGTCGTCAATGAACACAATGATGAACTGGTCGAGATACGGCCTGAATACACGGTTCATCAAATCCATAAATGCTGCCGGGGCATTGGTGAGCCCGAACGACATTACTAAGAACTCATAATGACCATAACGAGTACGGAAGGCGGTCTTCGGAATATCCTCCTTCCGAACCCGCAACTGGTGATAACCTGACCGTAAATCAACCTTCGAGAAGAACCCTGTGTTGGAGATAGTGCCCTCAGAGTCAATTATTGGATCACAGGTACGTGATTGCAATGATTGAGGGAGGACCTATCCCGGTAGGACAGTCTTACTCGAGATGATAGTATGCTATCTGGTTCATCTTTATCATCGTGTACTGTTTGAGGTGACCTTACAGGTCGCTATTACACGTTGGTAGAGCCCCTAGGATTCTTGCTTGACCACCAGCAGTATGAGGGCGATCATATAAGTGGGAGCTGGTAGTCTATAAGAAAATCCTTAATTGGTCCCTAGTCGTGTGAGTTTTGAGACAGGGCATCGATACTCCAGAGTAGACTAGTGTATATAGTCGAGACCCCGACGAGGGGCGGTGGCCAGTCTCACAAGCCACTGGTGTCAGTTGGATCACCTAAGATGTATACAGGTGCTCATTGGGTTATGAGTACACCGGATAGGACTCGCCGGGAACATGCTAGTTGGTCATATACCAGACGTCAGATGGCAGTTCCCTGGTGACATGTATGCAGGTTAGTTCATCGACCTGGGGATCGTCATTTGTCTCGTGTGAGTTCCCACTGTACTTTGATTACTACCCTACCACGGCTCAAAGGAGTCGTGCAAACAGGTTTTAGTTGGGTACAGTCCCGAGCCACATGGAGGCAGTGAGCGTATCTTCAGGGGTTCGTCTCTCCCGGTATTGGGGGTGAGGTCGTGCTGTGTCTAGGAGAGCCATTACACGAAGCCCTCGGCCGAGGCAAGGAGATTTACTGGTAGGTATTCCAGTAGTATCTCAGGGTGTTCTGGGCTACACTCCGACACGACTTGTACCGCTTTTGGGGGTCTGACTTTTACCAACCACCTAGGCCCGCCATGCGATGCTCATAGACGAACGGACCGGACTGTACAGATATTGTCACTGACAGGCTCAGTAGGGTTGTCAGGCTGAGTTCGCTCACAGACGTCCCTTTTAGTCAATACCTGGTAGCCCGTTACGTATTGGCTTATACCTCTGATGTGCTAGTGGTTAAATCCACAACCAAGGTGTTGATGAGTCTTTAGAGTCCCCCACATTCAGTTACTCAGCTTTCGGGCGAAAAGTTGTAGAGGCCGTATGGAGATATGGCAAGGTCCGATCAGATACGTGCGGTATTGCACGGATCCGGATCGGACATTTTGTACTATAGGCCGTATGGTTATATGGCAGGGTTCGATCAGATACGTGCGGTATTGCACAGATCAGGATCGAACGGACATCACTAGCCGGCTTTGGTTTAAGACGGATCCTAGTATAGTACAATGTAGATTTTGTCTCATTGCATTTGTATTTCGGTCGGAATACAAATGCGGGTGTGTATGCACAGTATCGGGGTTTTTCCTGTAATTTATTACGGGACCAGTTTTCTGGAGTTGCCAGTTTTCTTTTCGTTTCGGCCGATTTCCTTTGTTTCGTTCATTGGCCGAAGTTTGGTGGAGGAGGGCTTATTTGCATTGTTGCAAATAAGGATTTGTGGAGGGGGTCTTTGCATTTTATTTGTATCATGATGGTTTCATGATGGAGCCCATCCTTTGACTCTTTCTTTTCCATCATGGCTTGACTTTGTATATCATCATGGTTGTTGATGATGAGGTTGGTGGTAGGTGGTTGAGTGTGGGTTTTGATTTGGTGATCATTTCCTTTTGCATGATAGCCTTCTCTCTCTCTCCCTTTTGTATCATTGGATGGCTATCTCATTATCTAACATACTACACTCTCATACTCTCCTCTCTTCACCATTGTCATGGCCGGCCATATTAGGCAAGGGCTGTCCAATATTTTGGAGTGTGGGGTTTTGCTCATTTCATGTTCCAAAATCCCCAAAGTTCCTCTACATTGTTCTTGTATCATCCCTCCACCTAAAATGGCATCTCCATGAACCCCAAAGTGAGACTTGAGTACTACACTTTCTACAGCAAATCTTGGGCACGTCGACTAGCCAGCTTCGTGCCCGAGTTGCCTCGGTATTGAGGTGGGAGCCCGTAAAAGAAGTAGGCGATGTGGTGCACTTCCGGCGACGAGGAGGAGACAAGACATTCCGCAGGAGATCGGGACGACGACGAGAAGACCGGAGGACTTGGATCAGTCGGTATATCTCTCTTCCCCATCTTGTAGTTAGCTAGGACTAATAAATGGTTCGATCCGGGTATTAGTGCGCGGCGGTTTGCCAGTTCAGTAAAATTTAAGTTTATCACCGCTTCCGCATTTGGCCGTCGGATTGACGGCCGGGGCGCCGCCGTGCACTTACAGTGGTATCAGAGACTCGCCATTAACTTAGTCTAGCTTTCCTTAATGTGTTTTTCAGTTCCGATCGATCAAATGTTCCAAAACCCGTTTTTCCTTCACGACAGTTTTCTGTTGAAATTTTTTGGTCTCCAAAAATTTTTCAGGTTGTAAAATAGTGATGTACTGGAAG
The DNA here is from genome assembly GCA_030015575.1 of Agapanthus africanus. Taxonomy (NCBI): domain Eukaryota; kingdom Viridiplantae; phylum Streptophyta; class Magnoliopsida; order Asparagales; family Amaryllidaceae; genus Agapanthus; species Agapanthus africanus. The sequence continues at coordinate 314,811,961 of CM057346.1, read as the reverse complement.
TTATAAGCACACTGTAGAAATTCGACACAGTAAGTCGACCACCAGAGCGCGGAACCGCGGCAAAACCCCCCTTGGGCCACGGTTCCGCCGCCGAATAGTGTCCTTGCTGTGTCAAATTTCTTCAGTCGCTTTCTGGGGTGAAAATTGGGTTTTTGGAATAATTACATTGGGCCCAGAATTTCTTGATCTGCTACAGTAATGCTTGGGGGCCCACTTGTTAAAATTTGATCGATCGGATATTTTAAACACATTATTTCACAGTATTTACATTATATCTGCGACCGTGAATGTCACTCGATCGGTAAATCCGGTCTAACTGCTATAGCCCGGTTAGACGGATTTGCGAACGTGACTTTCACGTTGATGTTCTGTTTTTGCTGTGATGTTGCGGATCGGTGGTGGGGGATAGCCTGGATGCAATGCTAGTACAGTTGTGGTTGTATTATGTACATTTGATATTGCGGGGCGAGCGTCCGACATGTGGACTGCCGTCACTGCCTGTTTGTATTATTATTTTGGGGCACGGCCAGGTTGCGGTCGATGTACCCGTTGTATGTATATTTTACTTTCTGTACTAGGATTGCCCCACGGAGGGGTGCACGGATAGCCGGGTTCTGGAGGGCAACAAGCCCGCATCTCATGGCATTGAGACGGAGGGGGCTTCACTCTAGAATTGGCGGGCTATTCGCCGCACTCGTAGGGGGTACAGGTTGACCCAGGAGGGGTGCCCAAGTTACCGGATTCCGTGAAGTGCTGGGTGGTCCATTCACGGTGCTGAAGGGGGCTGCCTTGCTTCAGGTTTTGGCGGGTAACTTGCCGCGCCCGTAGGGGTCTAGGTTTTCATTGCACAGGCTATCCACACGACCAGGGGAACGTCGGGTTTCAGTAGTGGCTCTGTGAAACCCGGGGATCCCAGATATCTGTATTGTTTCTGTGATGCTGTACATTTTCTGTGATGTTGCATTTTTATCACGCCTTGAGCGAATATAATATATTGGTATATATATATTAGTAGATGTGGTATATGTTTTACATCCGCGCTAGTCCAGTCCCCGCTCTGTCGTTAGTTAGCTAACCTAACGGGTAATGACGGGACCCAGTGGCGAATGCGGATGGCATATACGTACATCAGTATATTTTCGTTCTTTTTGGTGTGATCAATTGATGGGACCGCGTTGATTCGGATCAATGCAAGTTAAAAACAAACCTAATCTGATGTTGTTGGAACACTTTTCAAAAAGCTGTTATTGCAAGGACGTTCACTTTTGTTTTGCATCGTGGTATTCAGTTGGAATATCCTGCTCCTCAGTCGACGAGGCAAGGGCCGAGATCCCTTCACCGGGAGTGACCCCTTGGACAAAAAGTTTGCGTCAGGGCAATGACTTCACTATAGCCGATTACTTTTGCTTTGCATCGCGGTATTCAGTTGGAATATCCTGCACCTCATTCTACGGGGAAAGAGCCGAGATCCCTTCACCGGGAGTGACCTCTTTAGCAACGGTTTTCGTCACTATATTTTTAAAAGCTATCCGTTCCTTCGACGATATCAAGTTCATTACGTTAAAGGTTTTCGCCAGAAACCATTCGTAGCCCTCCGTCGTTTCATATGGGTGGTCAATAGTATTCAAGCTGTGTATGTTGGCCAAAGTCAAGGCACAGTGTTTGGTAGCTGTTGGTTATTCATATGCAGCATAGATTGATGCGTTGGTTTGGGACAGTCGTACTGCCTTGTTGGCCAAAGTCAAGGGTAGGTACGGGTGGACTCAAATTAACCTGGAGAATGACGGGTAGAACTTGACATGTGACTTATGATTTGTTGGCCAAAGTCAAGGTCATAAGAGCATGGGGTAAAAATCCACATCGGGAGTTTCAAAAGAACTGAAACTTGCCAGATATGCGCATACCTTCTGGAGTGTGATGATGTGAGCGGATTCCGTCACGTTATCATGCGATGAGAGTTGGATCCCGATTCCCACTGATGAGTTAGTTTACTCCTCGGGTGACCCCGACTAATTCTTCTTTCAGGTTTGGAGGAGAATTTGACAGTACAGTGGGAGGTTTCCAGATTAGATAAATTGGTAACTATTCTGATCTAGGTTAGAGTGCACGCTGAGTGTTTCTTCTCTCTCTCTCTCTCTCTGGCAGCGACCATTGACCCGACCCTAAGACTATGACTCAGTGACCAAGTTGACCGAACCTTCTTAACACTGGCTTTTGGATTGTCAAAGTTGCAAACCTCATTGCCACTCCTACTTTTACCCTTTTCTCCAGGACACCCCGTATTACTACGAACGTCCACTTCCATTGGACAAAACCATCGTATGGTTAGATACGAACTCGAAAGAATTTATTCGAGGATGGTTTCAGGTTCTGGAGGAAACGAATAGGACTATTCAGTTGTCTTTTCCTTTTACCTTCTCTCTGGTTGCGAGTACTCCTTGGTTTAGGAGATAGTACACCTATTACGCAAATTGGATAGTCTTCTTCCAAACCATAGGCAGGTGCCGACCGGTAGGGAATGAAGAAAACCAATTAGCCTAACGATGGTGTACAGAAGGTATTAAGTTAAGACAAAGCAAGGGATTAGTAAGAAGGCAAAGTAAATTGCGACTGCTATTCACGACCAAACCAAGTATTCCTTCGCCAATCCTAAATCACCTTTGTATTTCTCCAGGACACTCCATATCACTACGAAGATCCACAGCTTATTGGATACTCCATCGTATGGTTATATACGAACTCGAAAGGAACTTGTTCCAGTTCGGGGATGGATTCTGGTTCAGGAGAAATAGGAATAAGATTTATTCAGGTGTCTTTTATCTTCACCTTCTCTCGCATTGCGAGTGTTCCTAGGATTAGGACAGTACACCCATTATGCTTATTGGACAGTCTTCTTCCAAACCATAGGCTGGTGCCGAACGGTAGGGAAGGAAGAAAACCATTTGGCCTAAAGGGGTGTGCAGAAGGTAATGACTAAAGACATATGAAGGGATTTGGAGAGGTGGCAAAGAATTATACGGTTACAGTCGTGAATCTGGAAGAGGCATTACTAGGAATACCGGGATACCCCATCGAAACATTTCAATGTTTCAGTTTCACTGTGTACTGTTAAAGGAACACTGATTTCCCAATTAGTCCTTACTCCAGGGTATGTATTTACCAGGTACGATTCTCACATCTGTATGGTTTTACAGATGATGAGTGGGAGTAAGTTATTGGGAATTGGGTGATCATCCTCCTTATATCGGGATTCGTTGTAATCGGTGATATTTGAGGAAATCACCTGGGCTGTTTGCCGGTCGGCAAATATTTGGTTTTGAGTATCCGCTGTCATGCACCAATTTCAAATTGATATATCTGTACGTCTATTTTCATAGAGTGAGATATACCTTTTTGAAATTATGTCTACGACATTTACCTATATCAGTGGATGGTTAGGTAAGGAGCATTAAACAGCGGTGTAATTCTTCTTAACCATAAGTACAGTTTTCAACCTACGACACACAGTGAGTGAGTTATCAGACTCAAGGGACTTGTACAGAGTATTGTATGATGTCCAGGGTCCATCAGGACAGAGGGGTTGGTCCTCGTACTATATTCGGTTTACTTATGACTTCTCTAGTTTTTAGACAGGTGTTTCGTGGAAACACAGGGTCCGAATTTGGAGAAGTTATAGGTATTTGAATAGAGTAGAGAACCAGGTGTAGCAAGTATCGGGATTCTTCAAAGTGATCGAAGTTGTAGATACTTGTATATGGTATTCAGTTGATAGTAGTGATTAAGAGAAATTGCTTCTCTTTCAGGTTACTCATAATTGGAAGCATTCCTAAGTTGAGTAACGCTGATCGGCCTCCTTCCATTTAGTTGACATGCACTGGAGACAGCTGCATGATTTGAATCTGGTTCAATTAAATCAGTGCCTATGGTTCTATATTGGATATAGAACAGTTCATATCTTAACGATGTTAAGGTACGGGGAGTTGTCCGGTTTATGATTAAAACCAGACACTGGACAACTCAAGGCACGTTTCTGTAATGGCTGTTTGTGGGTTGACCCAGGCTATGACGAGGGTTGACTTTCTACCATCTGGATGAACAATAGCGATATTGTTCTAGACTCGCCACAGTTTTATTAAAAATGGATTTTTTCAGAAAACAGTAGTGGGAGTATGGTAGAACTGGAAGTGATTCCAGAACCACAAACGATTACTGAAGATTTCATAGGAACCTAAAGATTCAATCTGGTTTGACATTCCATTGGCTACTCCGCAGATGCGGTGGGTAACTTCAGGCACTCGAGAGGTACTACGGTAGCCTCAAGGACGGTGACAGGGAAGTTCTTGTTTACCCACATTTGCCATTGCTGTTGTTCCAGACTGCGAGACCCGGCAGGAGGATGAGTATAGCGTCGTTCTGAACTGGTTTCAGAAGTGTACGTGTATATGACTCTGCCAGAGGGTTGTCGTAGTCAGTGGGAGCAGCGGAAGCATTGGTGGACAGGTAGCTTATGTCTATTTATAGACTAAAGCAGATATAGCGGAGATAGATCATCAATTTCTGATATGACAGTCATAGGTTTGACTTCATCAGAATAAGGGATGGATCTGTTGAGAAGGTAGTAGGGTGTGATGTCATGGTGTTTGGATGACATACACAGAGTAGGAAAGGAAACTCCTATACTACAACCGGTTATACTTTGGTCGTCACACAGTGTTTTCTCCACACAGGACTTGGATATTATATCAGACATACTGGTTACTAGATCTATGGTTTTATATCTAGATTTGGGTGGTTTCCCAATCAGGGTACTTTGACAGCATTCTAAGAGTATTTAGAATGGTTGACTCCTGGCACGGTATTATACCTGCAGGTGATGGAGTCACTCTCTCTAAAGGTGTCTTATAGACTAAAGTAGAGAGGGAAGTGCATGATTGGCAGATCACTTGCTCAGGCAATTGAGTCAATCATGAAATGTCAAGTACCACGCCAGATGTTGTTCTTGCACTAGATGCAATAAGTTGACATTAATCCAATCCTGGAGAAACAGTCGGAAGCAGTTCTAGAACATAAGTGGATGTTCTAGGGATATGATAACGACAGCCTCATGCAGGAGACAGTTATCATTCCAGGCTTCCAAGGTGACCTGGACGACAAGGAGGTTGTCAGAGTTATAGTTTTTCCTGCTGACGAGGGGCAGTATTTTGGACAGGTGATCCAAGGCAATACTGAGGGAGGCATGGCGCGGGACACTGATTAAGTTCAGTTGTCGATACAGTCTAAGAAGTTTGGATTTGGTGTTCATTTATGAACTAGGTCCCATCAGACATCCAGACACATTCTAAGACAGGTATTGCTCATTTCGGGAGGTGGCTTTCTCCGCGAACATGAGATTTAGAGAGACATAGAAAGAACCAACAAAGCGGATCCACTCACTGAGGCTATTTCTTGAACGCAATAGTTTCGTAAACGAGCTTTGTGAGACTGACTAGTAGAGGAGTTGGGTGTTCGGTATCACACGGGCTGTGAGTATGCGACATCGCAATAATTAGCCTTGAGTGCAAGTGGGAGATTGTTGGAGATAGTGCCCTCAGAGTCAATTATTGGATCACATGTACGTGATTGCAATGATTGAGGGAGGACCTATCCCGGTAGGACAGTCTTACTCGAGATGATAGTATGCTATCTGGTTCATCTTTATCATCGTGTACTGTTTGAGGTGACCTTACAGGTCGCTATTACACGTTGGTAGAGCCCCTAGGATTCTTGCTTGACCACCAGCAGTATGAGGGCGATCATATAAGTGGGAGCTGGTAGTCTATAAGCAAATCCTTAATTGGTCCCTAGTCATGTGAGTTTCGAGACAGGGCATCGATACTCCAGAGTAGACTAGTGTATACAGTCGAGACCCCGACGAGGGGCGGTGGCCGGTCTCATAAGCCACTGGTGTCAGTTGGATCACCTAAGATGTATACAGGTGCTCATTGGGTTATGAGTACACCGGACAGGACTCACCGGGAACATGCTAGTTGGTCATATACCAGACGTCAGATGGCAGTTCCCTGGTGACATGTGTGCAGGTTGGTTCATCGACCTGGGGATCGTCATTTGTCTCGTGTGAGTTCCCACTGTACTTTGATTACTACCCTACCACGGCTCAAAGGAGTCGTGCAAACAGGTTTTAGTTGGGTACAGTCCCGAGCCACATGGAGGCAGTGAGCGTATCTTCAGGGGTTCGTCTCTCCCGGTATTGGGGGTGAGGTCGTGCTGTGTCTAGGCGAGCCATTACACGAAGCCCTCGGCCGAGGTAAGGAGATTTACTGGTAGGTATTCCAGTAGTATCTCAGGGTGTTCTGGGCTACACTCCGACACGACTTGTACCGCTTTTGGGGGTCTGACTTTTACCAACCCCCTAGGCCCGCCATGCGATGCTCATAGACGAACGGACCGGACTGTATAGATATTGTCACTGACAGGCTCAGTAGGGTTGTCAGGCTGAGTTCGCTCACAGACGTCCCTTTTAGTCAATACCTGGTAGCCCGTTACGTATTGGCTTATACCTCTGATGTGCTAGTGGTTAAATCCACAACCAAGGTGTTGATGAGTCTTTAGAGTCCCCCACATTCAGTTACTCAGCTTTCGGGCGAAAAGTTGTAGAGGCCGTATGGAGATATGGCAAGGTCCGATCAGATACGTGCGGTATTGCACGGATCCGGATCGGACATTTTGTACTATAGGCTGTATGGTTATATGGCAGGGTTCGATCAGATACGTGCAGTATTGCACGGATCAGGATCGAACGGACATCACTAGCCGGCTTTGGTTTAAGCCGGATCCTAGTATAGTACAGTGTAGATTTTGTCTCATTGCATTTGTATTTCGGTCGGAATACAAATGCGGGTGTGTATGCACAGTATCGGGGTTTTTCCTGTAATTTATTACGGGACCAGTTTTCTGGAGTTGCCAGTTTGCTTTTCGTTTCGGCCGATTTCCTTTGTTTCGTTCATTGGCCGAAGTTTGGTGGAGGAGGGCTTATTTGCATTGTTGCAAATAAGGATTTGTGGAGGGGGTCTTTGCATTTTATTTGTATCATGATGGTTTCATGATGGAGCCCATCCTTTGACTCTTTCTTTTCCATCATGGCTTGACTTTGTATATCATCATGGTTGTTGATGATGAGGTTGGTGGTAGGTGGTTGAGTGTGGGTTTTGATTTGGTGATCATTTCCTTTTGCATGATAGCCTTCTCTCTCTCTCCCTTTTGTATCATTGGATGGCTCTCTCATTATCTAACATACTACAATCTCATACTCTCCTCTCTTCACCATTGTCATGGCCGGCCATATTAGGCAAGGGCTGTCCAATATTTTGGAGTGTGGGGTTTTGCTCATTTCATGTTCCAAAATCCCCAAAGTTCCTCTACATTGTTCTTGTATCATCCCTCCACCTAAAATGGCATCTCCATGAACCCCAAAGTGAGACTTGAGTACTACACTTTCTACAGCAAATCTTGGGCACGTCGACTAGCCAGCTTCGTGCCCAAGTTGCCTCGGTATTGAGGTGGGAGCCCGTAAAAGAAGTAGGCGATGTGGTGCACTTCCGGCGACGAGGAGGAGACAAGACATTCCGCGGGAGATCGGGACGACGATGAGAAGACCGGAGGACTTGGATCAATCGGTATATCTCTCTTCCCCATCTTGTAGTTAGCTAGGACTAATTAATGGTTCGATCCGGGAATTAGTGCGCGGCGGTTTGCCAGTTCAGTAAAATTTAAGTTTATCACCGCTTCCGCATTTGGCCGTCGGATTGACGGCCGGGGCGCCGCCGTGCACGTACACCCTGCACCCTGGAGCTGATCAAATAAGTCATCAATGCGGGGTAGGGGATACCTGTTCCGCACAGTAACCCGGTTCAGCTGACGATAATCAATGCATAAACGTATACTTCTGTCCTTCTTCTTAACAAACAAGACGGGAGCACCCTAAGGTGACACACTCGGTCTGATAAGCCCTTTGTCCAGCAAGTCCTGTAACTGATCCTTTAGCTCTCTCAGCTCCGCCGGGGCCATCCGATAAGGCGGTATAGAGATAGGCCCCATGCCAGGGATCAAGTCAATACAGAACTCAATCTCGCGCTCTGGTGGCAGACCAGGCAGCTCGTCAAGGAATACATCAAGAAACTCTCTCACAACAGGGACCTGGTCCAACGGAACCTCTGTGGAGCTAGTATCACAATCATAGGCTAAGAATCCCTGACACCCTTTTCCCAAGAGCTGACCAGCGCGAAGAGAAGAAATCAAGCTGGGAAGGGCAGCGCTACGATCTCCCTGAATAATAAGAACCGGCTCACCAGGAAAACTGAATCTGACTGCTTTTTCACGGCAGTCCACGGATGCATAACAGGTGGCTAGCCAGTCCATACCAAGAAGAACGTCGAAGTCTAGCATATCGAGGAGAATCAAATCAACTGAAGAATCTCTCTCCCCGATACGAACGGAACACGATCGATACACAAAACGGGCAACAAAAGACTCGCCTACCGGGGTAATAACGAAAAGCGACTGATCTAACGGAGAAGACTCTCGGCCCAACCTCAGTGCAAAATACGTGGAAACATAGGAATGTGTGGAGCCTGGATCAAATAATACCCGTGCATCAAAAGAACATACTGGCAGAGTACCTGTCACGACGGCATTGGATGCCTGTGCATCCTGAGGAGTCAACGCGAACACTCGGGCCTGTCCACCACTAATAGCTGGCTGTCCTCTGCCTCTACCTCGGCCTCTGCCTCTGCCTCTGTCGCCTCGCCCTCTCGGAACTGGACCGCCACGCCCACGACCTCTAGAAGCATCTGGCTGGCATGGAGCATCGTCAGGAGTAGGAAGTAAAGCTCTCTGAGAAGGTGGTGAGGGTGGTAAAGTCACATGCGGGACTGTCGCCGCGCCCTGGCGTCCCATGGTACAGTCTCTGACACGGTGGTACTGACTCCCACACCAAAAACATCCTGGAGACGACTGCTGGGTCTGTGGATATGAACCAAATAACTGACCTCGTCTCAATCCTCTGCCTCCACCATCTCCCGGAAATAATCTATCGCGATGTCTGCCCATCTGCCGCTGAGCTGGCGTATCAGTACGGATCCTCTTCGGCCCAGAAACGACCGGAGTCTCAGAAATATGCTCCTCCAAAAGTAAGGCTGCATCCATCGCGGCAGTGTATGTATCAAAGTGCTGGGTGCCGATGGCAAGGAATAGCTGTGTATCAAGCCCTCATAAAAACCTCTTTATTCTCTTCTCTTCTGTGTCGACTAGGTATGGAGCTTATCGAGACAACTTGGTAAACTGTATATCATACTCCGACACTGTCATCCCAGGAGTCTTGCGCAAAGACTCAAAACTACGGGCTCGAGCATCTCGGACACTCTCCGGAAGAAAACGGGCAAGAAATGCAGATGTAAACTCATCCCAGGTCATAGAAGGCAGACCTGCAGCTCGGCCACTCTCTACTGAGTCGTACCATGTCTGGGCAAGAGCCTCCAGACGAAAACTCGCAAACTCCACCAATCTATCATCAGAACACCTCAACGAACGGCAAATCCGAGACATCCTATCAAGAAATGCCTGTGGGTCCTCTGTCGCATCTGTACCGGTAAAAGCTGGAGGTCTCAATCTCATGAACTCCTGTAGTGAAACATGGATAGTCTCCGTAGTAGCAGCAGGAGTGACCATCTGTGCAGCAGGTACGATCGTGGTCTGTGCGGTGGAAGGAACGTCCTCGGATCTCTGTGCCCGGCTGGACTCAACTAAAGATCCCATCATCTGCCGCAACTCTTGCATGTCGGCCTCTAATCTGGAAATACGGTCAGGATAAGGCGGATCAGTATGAGCCTGAGGGGTAGGCGTATCATCCCGCTCGATCCTCGCCTCAGATGGGCCCGCCCGAATCTCATCCCTAGCGGCAGCCCGCTGAGCTCTCGTAGTCTTTGGCGGCATCGAAGCTGGAATAAGAAACAGGATTGATAAGGACATTGCTATTGAATCACGGAATGCAAGGAATCAAGAAAGGAAATACAAGCAATTATGTCCTAAGGTCACTTAGGCGGAGTACCGTATCGTAAGTATGCCGCGGATCATACCCACGCTACGCCACTCTGCTTAAGTCACCTACTCCATCTACCAAGGTCGTCCTACACTCAGAAAGGTAAAACCTACGCTTTGATACCAACTTTGTCATGACCCGAAAGTACAGAACGTGACTGGCACTTAGATTACGAGACGTCTAAAGGCGTACCGTAACCTAAGTCAGCTAAAGCCCAGAAAAAATCTAAACCAAAATCAAAAGAGAGTGAAGGAAACCTTTAATGAAAACGATTTTCAAATCAATTAAGTTGCAAAGAATCCCTTTCTAAAAACATCATAAATTTCTGAAAATTTCGGCAGAGTCTCCCCTGTATTTTCTATCCCCCAAAATGGGTACAACAAGATAATAAACCTGTAATCATAAAAATGGCATCCCCAAGCGGGAGCTAGCTCTTCGCCCAAGGCGGATCACAACCACATGCAATATAATAACCATATCAAGAAAAGAGCATAAAAGAAACGCAAAATATCAGAAAACACATCGCCGACTCAAGTGAGCTCGACCCAAAAGAAACCACAAATATACAAATCTCTCAGTCTCATCACTAGCTCGCATATACAATATAAAGTGGTAGATGGAGAATACTAGATACAATGATAAAGCAAAAAGAAATAAAGTGTGCTCGCAACCCACCTACGAGCGATGTCGCGAGTCTGAGCAAAAGGAACTAAGGATAAGATAGCCCGCCGCTAAAAGACTGACGGGTCCGACCTGCAAGACACTGTGGCACAACGGGGGTGAGTTGCCAGCTCGTGAGTAAATATAACATCTAATAAGGCAATCGTAAGAATGCACGCAATGCACCACAACATGCATGTCCATATGTGATATAATATCTCTAGTATGCATGCACAGGTATGCAATGTCATTATTAAGTCTTTAAGTGTTTTAAATGCTAAGGGTATTGAATTCTTAACATTAGAAAATGAATATCTGTATAATAGCTAAATACCATCAAGAAATCATCTGAACACCCGTGTCAAGCATCGACACCAAATAGGAATCATATCTGTCTCAATATCGGGCTCTGTCAGTCCGGATCGGCCCATATCATAAATCTCACGACAACGATCGGTATCCTCCGGATATCCGCCGCGCCAGACATCACCGGTAGGTAGTCTTCCCCTGCCAGGCTCATCGTCTACAACTCGATCTTCTTGCCCCGGGTACCATACCGGACCCACCATGTACCCGAGACGGTTCATCCACTCCTCGAATCGGGTCTCGAAATCCAACAGAAAACATGAAAACTCATGGTGGACGACACATACATCACGAGAAAACCGCAACTTTGTTTTTAAAAATGATAAATATAAGCTTTTTTTAAATTCTTGCGGTTTTCCCCAAAAATCCAGAATTCGCAGAAATACTGAAATCCTCAAGAAAATCATAATGTTCACATGTTATATATAATAAATGTCTATGATATCAATGTATGTGATGTGAATTTTAGCTAGAATCTATGTAAATATGATGATAATGCGAGGTATATGCATGCTATGCAATTTCATATATCATGTATGAATGCAAATGGCGATATTAAGTTAAACAGGTTTTCTAGTGCACGTGGCATGGCAATTACCAAAGGCGTGTGTGTCACATGAATAGTGCGCGTGCAACAGATGCCAATGGTAATGGTGTTCGTGTCCTACGAAGTGTTATCGCATATGTGCATATGAATATCCATGCAATCTAGCATACTATTAACTATAAAGGTATGCAATGTCAATGAAGGGGTAAGCTAACTAACAACATGAATCTTACAAGAGATAAGGAAATCCTAACTAGGGGGCGCATCGCGCCATCCAGACGATTCCCCCATAGATGAATACATCTACTCACCAGAAATCCCCGCTAATCCGATCCGGCCACCGCCTTGCCTTTTCGCGCCGTGTCCGATGTTTCCCCGACCGATCCTATATTTGCACAATATCAAGCATAAGATTACAAAACCTAAGACGATGCAAGTCACAATATACAATTATCAACGCTCTCGAATTACTCAAAGCATGCACTCGGTGCGCGGGAAAACGCACGAAAATCGCTAACCTTTAACTAGAATCGTCATTTCGGGGAAATCGACAAAACTACAACCCGACTAGATGAAACCCCGCGTTCGCGCACTCTAATAGTCTTATACGAAGCTAATTATATCGCTAACATAACGCAATTTGATCGCATTCTAATTTTCGTAAAAATCTAGCAAGCAATTTTCTAGCTGATTCGATACAAATATCGCAATTTGTCGATTTAGCAAGCATATCATTACACAATTAACCACTCCAATCACCTAGATAACCATCCCTAACTTAATTCTAGCAACCATGTTTCAAACCCTAACTCAACATCAAAACCCATTCTGATTTTCATGAACAATAATTTACAACTAAATTAATACTTCAAAATTTAATTCTAGCATATATAAACTACAAGTTAGCAACTAGTTTAGGATTTTACCTTACAAGTGGAAACCTAGAATGATCAAGTCACCAAGAAAGCCTCCTGTCATCATGTTTTTGATCTAATTTGGGTTGAAGAGAGAATGGATTAGGATTTGGCTTTGAATGGGTGAATGAAATTTGTTGATTTTTAATGGATTTTAGCATGAAAATGAAGAAAAAAAGAAGTGAGAAGAGGGGGTTTGTGTTAGTTATATGTATGCCCTAGAGGCCATTACTGTACATAGGATGTATGTTGTAGTGGATGCTGGGACGTATATAGGGAGGACTTTCTTGCTCGACATGATAGTATGCTATCTGGTTGAACTTTACCTTAACGTGTATACTGATTGTCTCTCTGTTACATGTTGGTAAAGCCCTTAGGATGTGTACTTAACTACCTGGACTATGATGCGGATCATACTAGTGGGGACATGGTAGTCCATAAGTACATCCTTCAAAGTCCCTAGTCGAGGGTGTATCGAGACGGGGCATCGATATACCAGAGTAGACTAGCGTATACCTTCTCAACCCATACAGATGGGCGATGGATGATCCCATATCCATTTGTGTTTGACATCAGAGATGATATACGGGTGCTCAGTAGAGACTGGGTACACTGGACGGACTCGCCGAGAACTCCCAGATGGTATTATACCTCACGTCAGATGGCAGTTCTCTGGTGACACTGGTACAGAGTAGTCTGTTGACCCGAGATCGTCATAGAGTCTTGTGTGGTTCCCACTGTGCTTTGATTTCCATCTTACCACGTCCAAGAGGGCGTGCAAAATGGTGGTTTTTGGGTACAATCCCGAGTCACATAGAGGCAATGAGCGATAGGAGGGGATTCGTCTCTCCCGGTATAGGGGGTTGATGTTGCGCTGTGTTCGATTGGCTATAACAGGAAGTCCCTGGCCATGGCTGATCAGAGAATTGCTGGTAAGTGTTACCAGTAGTTTCTCGACCCGTTATGAGCCTCATATCGACACGACTTATCGAGCTATTGGGGTCTGACGTTTACCACCCCTAGGCAAGATATGCGACATATCAGACGATCAGACCGGACTGTACGGTAGTGTTACTGGTTGGATTCACTGGAGTGTGAGCGGGCTTGCTCGTCGATCTTCAGATCGCTCAATACCCGGGTGGCCGTTACGTTTGGCAGACCGCTTGCGGCTTGTGGATGTTTGATATGATCATCATCCGCTGCCGGCGTATTGACGAGTCTTTAGAGTCCTACACAGAGGTTTCCTGGCTCAAGCGAAACGAAATAGGAGTGCATATAAGATATGTGCGAGACCGAGAATAATACCAGTATGTGATACTGTATTCGATTCACGCGATGTGACATTGATCGGTTATATGCGATATAGCCGGGTTATCGGATCAAGTGTTGATTCGATAAGATGTTACTAATGATACCAGTCGGTTATGTGCGTCATGACCGGATCGTTAAATCAAGTGTTGATTTAACGATTTAATGCATAATTATATATTTGATATATTACTTTGCATCAACTAGTATCGGTTCACTTTAAAATGGATTTTCTCACTCGGGTGTGCGCATTGCATATGCGATATGATTTTGTGCACTTGATTGTATCATGTTTGATGATACATGTTTACTTGTGTTTTGTGTAAAGTTTAAACCATGGTTATGTAATGGTTAGGGTTTACATTTTCTTATTCATTTATTTGTTCATTTATTCTTTTTGGAAAAATGAATAGCATGAAGGAAAATGGTGGCTTGTTTTGGATTCTAGTTGAAGCTTCATGAAGCTTTGACCTAAGTAACCATTTTGTCTCATGCTTAACCCTAACCACTCCACTAACCCTAGTTTAATCTCTACACTTGACCATGGTTCATGTTATGATAAGTATTGATTTTCTTTTTCAATATTTATTCATCTTATCATATCTTTTCTTCTTCTTCTTCCTTGAACTCAAGAAGAAAAGCTTAGGTCATCAATGGTGATTGATGATAAAGAGTGAGAAATCCAATTCTAAATTGAACCCAACTCCTATTTCTTCATCCTCTACCTCTTGCCAAGTAGTAGAGTGTGTTTACTTCACAAGTTTCTTGACTTGATGAAGTCGGAGCTTGATTTAGCGATACCTCGACGTAGATCATCTTCGGCATGGACATCGACGACCTAGCTCGCTCGTTCTCCGATGAAGTCGATGCTAGAGCTCGGATTTGATTTGGACAGCGGAGAGGACCTCATCTCGGAGCCGTGGAGGTGGAGGACCGGATCTACAAAGGTTGTATTTCCGTTTCTCATTAGTTAAGTGTTAACTAGTTAGCTTTTTCGCCTAAACATCTAGCAAACGATCCGTAGTCGGGTCTCTCGGCACCGTTAAAATTTTAATTTGGCATGTTCGATGCCTTGTGTGACCTCATTAGGGTGCCTAGGAACCCTACAGTGGTATCAGAGCCTAGCTAGAGCCTTAGGCGAAGTCTAGACGGAATTTGAAACCCGATCGAACCCGAAACACCAAATCAATCTTGCTCTCTGTACTTTTTTGAAAACAGTGAGTTTTTCCAAATTAAAAATTGCTAAAAAATTCAGCAGGGAAAAATAAGAATTACGGTGCAAAAAGTTTCTGGTGAACAGTAAATTTCGCGGCGGATCCGCGGCCCCTTGATGACGTCAGCCCTGTTCCTTTGCACAGTAATTCCTAGTTCAAAGAGCTGAGTTTTCTGGGAATTTTTAATATTTATTCAAGAGTTGAATTTTCTGCAGTTGTTTTGAGGATTCGGTGTTTCGATCGGGGTATCAAATTTTGTCTGTGTGGCTTTTCGGATAAATTCTAGAATATGTTAATAAGTTCGACCGGATATAAATACCCAATTCTTCCCCTGTCGGGAAATTTCCAAGTGTTGGATTTTTCCGTAGTTTAACGATGTTCTAAGTAGTGCAAGTAACGCGATGGTCCCTCTAGAAGACAACAAACCTTAACTCGATTATGTGACCGTCTTGAACTGCCCTTTGAACCTTCGGGTTTGGGGCAGTACGGCGTGCCACATGTGAGGCGTTGGCTTGACCCTTCTACGGCTGGACCATTGGTACTGAGGCACGAACGGAATGTTGTTAGACTTATTTCATGTGTTGATCTGTATTGGGAAAACTTGGGTGTTCGATTGTTCGATCGGAAAGTTTAACATTTTCTATTTATCTGGAATGGGATACAATAATTGGAATTCACAACAAGTTATGAGATAACTGAATGAATGTTATAAACATAGCAGTTTAGTCTCACTTGATCGGTTGCCACGGAATTTTGATGTGATCAAAAGTCCGTCGCAATCACGTAGCGTACGCGGATACTCGCCGGTAAACTTAATAGACAGCCTCACTCCATAGCCCCGACCAAGTGACTGTAGGAGAACCCCGTCGCCGAAAGCATCCGTCCGGGTGCTCGCGGTAGCGGTGTTCCGCCTTGGTGCACTTCGTCGACGGCATCGGGGGTGCGGCCGCCTACTAAAGTTTGCGACGAGCATTCGATCAGGATGTCGGGAATCTTGTTGAATTGCCCGACTTGATATTGAAAAGAGTTTTCGATAATGAGACTAAAATGCGCGGTTTATAATTGTTAGGCATGCGATGTCTAAGTAATTCATTTGGTCAGGCATGCGATGTCTGAGGTGGTTGCGGATTCCAACTGTTGTAGTTTTACACTTTCTTTTCTGTGACCGTAAGTGTAATATGTGATATCGCCGGTTTCGTTGCTATATGTCAACGACAATTGGGATGCGCATATTTACTTACGTTGATGACATGTGATGTTATGTGTTGCTGGATATGTTATATTGGATCCTCGTGTTTGAATAGCCGGGGGTTTTTATGTGAGATGAGTGTTTTTCATTTTCATTCATGTAAAAACTTGTATGTAATATTCTTTTATTGGGGCGCTTCCAGGTTGCAGAAGTTGTCACCGTTTGTATATTATTTACTTTTCTGCACTAGGATAGACCTAAGGTGGAGGGCACAAGTAACCGGGTTCTGGAGTCCAGTGGGAGACCAACTCGAGGAGTCGAGTCCGGGTTTCCTAACTCCAGAATTGGTAGGGTTGCTTTCCGCTCTCGTAGGGGTCTAGGGGTGTGGGTTTGGCTATTCATCGCGACCGTGAAATCCGTGTTTTATACTGGCTCGTATTGAAAACACGGACGTCCTAGTATATCCAATATTTCATATGATTCTTCTGCTGCGATATCTGTGATGTGATCATGTGATGTTCTGTGATAGATATAGTATATAGTATATATGATATATTATATAGACGTTACTTATGTTTTACACCCGCGCTAGCCCTGCCCTGCTCTGTCGTTAGTTACCTAACCTAACGGTGCACGAGGGGACATCGAGGCGAATGCGGATGGCATAAGTGTACGTCATATCTATCTGTGATGTTTAGGTATATAAATGATGGGACTTCATTAATGTGATTAATGAAATAAAAAGAAACCTAAGATGTTGTAGAATCGAATTTCAAAATAAAACAGGTAGCTACAGTTCTTGCTTTGCATAGCGGTATATGTGATATATCCTGCACCTTATTCGATGAGGAAAGGACCGAGATCCCTTCACCGGGAGTGACTCCTTTAGCAATAACTGGTCGATGCTACGCCCTCGGTTTGTCTTTTGATTACTTTTAAGAGTTTTTGCTTTGCACAGTGATATATATGATATATCCCGCACCTCATTCGACGAGGAAAGGACCGACGATCCCTTCACCGGGAGTGACTCCTTTAGCAAAACTAGAAAAGCCTCAAAAGCACTCCATTTTTAAAATTCATTTGATTCTATGACGATATCAAGTTCATTACGCAATAGGTTTTCAGAAAAACCTGTCGTAGCCCTCCGTCATTTCAGATAAGTAGTAGTTAGTATTCGTGCTACGTTTGTTGGCCTGCGTCAAGGCGTAGTGTGCGGTAGCTAACTGGTGCTTATCTGCATAAGCATATGATGTGATTGGATTAGGGTAGTCCTGCGACTTTGTTGGCCTGCGTCAAGGGTCGTGCGGGTGGGTTTAATTCAATCAGGAAATGACGGGTTGAACTTGACTAGTGGACTATGGTTTGTTGGCCTGCGTCAAGGTCATAGGACGCTAGGGGCAAAATATTATCGGGAATTTCAAGTGTTGAAATTTGCAATGAGATTGCATACCTTCTATGAGATAGTTGGATCCCGATACCCGCTGCGAGTAAGAGTTACTCCTGGGAGAGTTTTACATATTACAATTAGCCGATCAAGTAGGTGTCTAGAAAGGTGTTAACGAGGTTACGCCTCTGGGAAAACGAGGTTTACATTAATTAGGTTCGTGCGAAAGCACGGGGGACCTCCCTCAAAGTACCGACACTGGCCTGGCTGAAAGATTGGCGAACTTGTAGTGTGTAATTAATCCCGGCTAGTCTTTCCTTTTAGGGTTTGAAGGAAGATTTGATAAAAAGCAGTGGGAGCCATCCTGATTAGATAAAATAATAACCAATCTATTCTTGACAGAGCGCACGCTGAGTGTTTTCTTCTCTCTCTCTCCAGGTAGCGACCATATCACGCCTTAATCAAGATAATAATACGGATTATTGACCGAACCCGCTTGTTATACTGAGCTGGGGAACGTTGGTCCCGCTCCAACTTATAATTGTTATAAGACAGAGCAGGAATTTAGGGAATACCAGATTTCCCGTGCCGCCCAAACGAAGAGAGTGCATGATGATGCTTCATCTTCGGGTGTGTTCATTATACAGAACTGTTTCTCAGTATCCTTTACGTCCTGGGTATGTGATACCAGATCAGGATCCCAGATATGTAATCTGTTACATAGGGCTACAGAAAGGTAGAGAACTGAGAACGGGTGATAAGTTTCATGAGGCAGAAAACGGGGCAAGAGTTGCAGCCAAGTCTGTTGGTCACTGTCACCCTGTATTACAATACATTAATTCTGAACGAATGTTATTAGATACCGAACCTGATATACAAAATCATATCAGTCTCTTTATTAATAAAGAAATGATAAAATTTTGTATTGTTGGATAATGTTTTGAACATTTCCTATATCAAAAGTTGATCGGTTCAGGCACGTTATCTAAAAGCATTGATGTTCTAAATCAAACTACAGTTCTTAGTATACAGAACACACACAAGAGGAAGAGTTCAGAAATGAACAAATCCTTCTTAAGGTATTGTAGACTAGGTCATATCATTGCGACCCGACTAGCTAAGTTCCACATAGATGCATATTTAAAACAGTTTGAATCTACATCTTATGAAACTTGCCAGTCATGTCACAAAGATAAGATGACCATAGCTCCGTTTATTGGAAACAGAGAAAGCGTTAGTGAACTCATGGGATGATACATGTTGATGTATGTAGGTCCCCAGTCTACACATGCCAATACCGGTTCTTTGTACTTCATTACATTCTCTGATAATCTCTCGAGATTCAGACATATGTTCCTGTTGAAACACAAGTCCGAACCTTTTGAGATATTCACAGAATATAAGTTAGAAGTAGAGAACCAAATACGGGTATAAGTATTATGTCCTTTGATGAGATCAAGGAGGAGAATACTTGAGCACGGAATTCCTAGACCATTCTAAAGGAGAATGAGATTCTCTCTCAGCATTACTCCTCCGTATACACCATAGCACGATGGTATATCGGGGCGGAGCAATCACACCCTATATGATATGGTGTGCTCTATGATGAGTACTACTGAGTTACCTGTTTCCTTTTGGGTGTTATGCACTTGAGAAGTTGCATACCTATTGAATAGGGTTCCAATCAAATCAGTTGCCTACCACTTCATATGTGATATGGAAAGGGAAGAGCCCATGTCTTAAGCTAGTTAAGATTTGGGGTTGTCCGGCCTTTGTCTAAAAGCAAAATCCGGACAAGCTCGAGGCAAGGTTAGTTATGTAGAACTGGAAAGGTTCCAGCTATACAATCTACAGCCGATGATTTGATGGAACCAAAGGATTCAATAGTTACCAACGAACCTCAGCCTCTCCGCCGATCTAGTAGGGTTCCTCACCCACCTGAGAGATACTTCTGTTTCTCTATTACAGTGGGAGCGAGGATTGCATCATGAGATGATGACCCAACTAGCTTCGAGCTGGCCATCAGGAGTAAGACTCTGTAAGAATGGCTGGATGCTTAGTGATCTGAGATGGAATCCTTATACACCAGCAAAGTATGGACTTTAGCTGCTATATCTGAAGGGTTAAATCCCCATCAGGAGCAAGTATATCTTGAGAAGATTACTTGGTGTAGATGGAAAAGTTGAGACTTTCAAAGCTAGACTTGTTAAAGCTTTTCGTCATCGACCAGGCGTGGATCATGATGAAACCTTTTCAAGTGACTATGCTTAAGTCCATCCAGATCCTACTTGCCACGGCTACATACCATGACTACGATATCTGGCGGTTGGGTGTCTTGACTGCTTTTCTAAATGATGATTTAGAAGAGAGCGTCTATAAGTACACAGCCAGAGGGCCTCGTAGACAGTGGGAGCAGCGGAAACGTGTGCAAGATGCTTTATAGGATTAAAGCAGGCATCGCGGAGTTGGAACATCTGTTTTGATGTGTTTGTCAAAGAGTTTGACATCATCAAAATGGTAGATGAACCTTGTATAAACAAAAAGGTAGTAGGGAGTATGGTGACGATCCTCATAGAGTACGTGGATGACATACTCTTGATAGGGAAGGAGTTTCCTATGCTACGCTCGGTCGATCTCTGCTTATCACAAGGATTCTCCAATAGGATCAAAATGATACCTACTAAATCCTGGGTTTTGGATCTATGAGATAGATCTAAATGGATGTTAGAATTCTCACTAGATGTAGTGAGACGGTATCAACCGATCCTGGGGAGAATCACTGGAATGGTTCCAGGGTGATAATGACGACTGAGTGTCAGTCACAGGCATTGTCTTTACCCTCAGTAAAGGGACGGTATGTTGGAAGAGTTCCAAGCTAGATACCGTGGCATACTAGACGATAAAGGCTGAATACATCGCTACTTAAGATGCTACCATAGAGGCAATCTGGGTGTATAATAGTTCATGAGATGAACTTCGTTCCTACCATTGTGAGACAATGGAGTTGTGGCTTATGCCAAGGAACACCCATCCCATCAGTGACCCAGGCGTATTCTGAGGCCGCATCACCTGATCATGGAGATGGTTGATCTCCAGGGTGATCGAGGTTAGGAGAGTAGACTCAGAGGACAACACAGCGGATCCACTCACAAAGGCCTGTTCCCAGAGAGAGACTTTTATGGGATGGTTGAGTATGAGATACTGCAACAACTGCTATCAGATGGCCCTAGTGCAAGTGGAGATTGTTAGTTATATGTATGCCCTAGAGGCCATTACTGTACATAGGATGTATGTTGTAGTGGATGCTGGGACGTATATAGGGAGGACTTTCTTGCTCGACATGATAGTATGCTATCTGGTTGAACTTTACCTTAACGTGTATACTGATTGTCTCTCTGTTACATGTTGGTAAAGCCCTTAGGATGTGTACTTAACTAACTGGACTATGATGCGGATCATAGTAGTGGGGACATGGTAGTCCATAAGTACATCCTTCAAAGTCCCTAGTAGAGGGTGTATCGAGACGGGGCATCGATATACCAGAGTAGACTAGCGTATACCTTCTCAACCCATACAGATGGGCGATGGATGATCCCATATCCATTGGTGTTTGACATCAGAGATGATATACGGGTGCTCAGTAGAGACTGGGTACACTGGACGGACTCGCCGAGAACTCCCAGATGGTATTATACCTCACGTCAGATGGCAGTTCTCTGGTGACACTGGTACAGAGTAGTCTGTTGACCCGAGATCGTCATAGAGTCTTGTGTGGTTCCCACTGTGCTTTGATTTCCATCTTACCACGTCCAAGAGGGCGTGCAAAACGGTGGTTTTTGGGTACAGTCCCGAGTCACATGGAGGCAATGAGCGATAGGAGGGGATTCGTCTCTCCCGGTATAGGGGGTTGATGTTGCGCTGTGTTCGATTGGCTATAACAGGAAGTCCCTGGCCAGGGCTGATCAGAGAATTGCTGGTAAGTGTTACCAGTAGTTTCTCAACCCGTTATGAGCCTCATATCGACACGACTTATCGAGCTATTGGGGTCTGACGTTTACCACCCCTAGGCAAGATATGCGACATATCAGACGATCAGACCGGACTGTACGGTAGTGTTACTGGTTGGATTCACTGGAGTGTGAGCGGGCTTGCTCGTCGATCTTCAGATCGCTCAATACCCGGGTGGCCGTTACGTTTGGCAGACCGCTTGCGGCTTGTGCATGTTTGATATGATCATCATCCGCTGCCGGCGTATTGACGAGTCTTTAGAGTCCTACACAGAGGTTTCCTGGATCAAGCGAAACGAAATAGGAGCGGATATGAGATATGTGCGGGACCGAGAATAATACCAGTATGTGATACTGTATTCGATTCTCGCGATGTGACATTGATCGGTTATATGCGATATAGCCGGGTTATCGGATCAAGTGTTGATTCGATAAGATGTTACTAATGATACCAGTCGGTTATGTGCGTCATGACCGGATCGTTAAATCAAGTGTTGATTTAATGATTTAATGCATAATTATATATTTGATATATTACTTTGCATCAACTAGTATCGGTTCACTTTAAAATGGATTTTCTCACTCGGGTGTGCGCATTGCATATGCGATATGATTTTGTGCACTTGATTGTATCATGTTTGATGATACATGTTTACTTGTGTTTTGTGTAAAGTTTAAACCATGGTTATGTAATGGTTAGGGTTTACATTTTCTTATTCATTTATTTGTTCATTTATTCTTTTTGGAAAAATGAATAGCATAAAGGAAAATGGTGGCTTGTTTTGGATTCTAGTTGAAGCTTCATGAAGCTTTGACCTAAGTAACCATTTTGTCTCATGCTTAACCCTAACCACTCCACTAACCCTAGTTTAATCTCTACACTTGACCATGGTTCATGTTATGATAAGTATTGATTTTCTTTTTCAATATTTATTCATTTTATCATATCTTTTCTTCTTCTTCTTCCTTGAACTCAAGAAGAAAAGCTTAGGTCATCAATGGTGATTGATGATAAAGAGTGAGAAATCCAATTCTAAATTGAACCCAACTCCTATTTCTTCATCCTCTACCTCTTGCCAAGTAGTAGAGTGTGTTTACTTCACAAGTTTCTTGACTTGATGAAGTCGGAGCTTGATTTAGCGATACCTCGACGTAGATCATCTTCGGCATGGACATCGACGACCTAGCTCGCTCGTTCTCCGATGAAGTCGACGCTAGAGCCCGGATTTGATTTGGACAGCGGAGAGGACCTCATCTCGGAGCCGTGGAGGTGGAGGACCGGATCTACAAAGGTTGTATTTCCGTTTCTCATTAGTTAAGTGTTAACTAGTTAGCTTTTTCGCCTAAACATCTAGCAAACGATCCGTAGTCGGGTCTCTCGGCACCGTTAAAATTTTAATTTGGCATGTTCGATGCCTTGTGTGACCTCATTAGGGTGCCTAGGAACCCTACAGTTTGCTGCAGGATTGTGGTCGGCCAGCAGCAAGGGAGAGGAGATGGGGAAATTTGGAGAAGTTTCTAGGTGCCAAAACACCCCATGTTGTCATTTAATGCTTTCATATCAACATTTTACAAAAAAAAACTTATTTTACATCATTTTTCCATTAAATTTCCCACCCTAAAACCAAAATTTTGCAAGCCATGATACAATTTTATTAACACCATATTTTAGCTTATAAAGACTCCTAATTATGAAATTTACCTAATTAAATTTGTATTTATCACTAATTTAATGTATTTAAAAAGGCTTAAAATAATAAAAAATTAATTAATTACGAATTTTTTTTATTTAACTAGAAAATTATAAGTGACATTTTAGTGACAAAATTATAGTAATATCTTATCTAAATTTTGTATAATTAGGTCTACAATGAAAAATACCTATTTTGACTTTTTACGGAAAAAGCCGAAAAATTAGCCGATTACCGAAAAACTGCCTAAACGATTTTTGAAGGGTTAAACCGGTATTGGGGGTTGACATCACGCTGTGTCTAGGAGAGCCATTACACGAGTAGTCCCTGGCCAGGGAAAGCGAGATATACTGGTAGGCTTCCAGTGTTATCTCAGGGTGTTTTGGGCTTCACTCCGGCATGACTTATACCTCTATTAGGGGACTGACGTTTACCGCCCCCTAGGCCCGCCATGCAATATATCTGACGAACAGACCGGACTGTACGGAGACTGTCACATTCAGGCTCAGTAGGAGTTCAGATGGGTTTCACCTCGTCAGTCTTCATGTCGGCATTTACCTGGGGACCGTTACGCACAGCTAGTGCTGCTTGCGGTCTGTGGTTAAACCCACTGCCAGCGTAGTGTCGAGTCTTTAGAGTCCCACACAGAAATCTATTCGCCTTTAGGCAAAAGAGTAGAGGTCGCATGGTTTTGCGACAGGTCGCATGGTTTAGCGACAGGGTCCGGTCACATCCGTGCACTTGTGCACGTACAGTGTCCGGACAGTTAACACTAGCGGGCTTTGGTTTAAGCCAGATCCTAGTGTACGTTTTGGGATTGGTTTTATCCAGTATGTATTCGTGTTCCTCTGAACGTGGATGCGGGTGTGTATGCACAGTAGACGGAGAGACAGAGGCAGAGGATTCTTATTAGGGTTGTTGACTGTTGACTGTTGACCATTGTCTTTTTCCTCAACCCTAATGAGAATATGATATGTAATTAACAATAATATTAATTAAGTATTATAGTGACATGGTTGTTGAGGGGTTGACTTTGTTGACTTTGTTGACCGGTTGACTAGGTTGGACTAGTTGACCATCATGATGACAATGGCTATCATTTCATGGCAAAGGCTTTTGCTTGCTTGTTCTCTTGTACAAAATGAGTGCATGAAATGATATGGCTATTGTAGCTTAAACCATCACTAATACTTGATTGATATTATTGGTTATGATGGTTTTGGATTATGTGAGCCAAGAGAGAAAAGTCTTTCTCATTCTTTCATTTTCTTTTCTCTCTCTTGTGTTCTTGAGCTCTCATCTTCTTCCTCTTGCTCTCCCTCTCTTTAGTTTATGGTTCACTTGTCTCATGTGTTGAGAACCAAGAACCATAGAGAAAAATCCCAACACACTCTCCTCTACTCACTCTAGTTCACAAGGCTTAGCAAACCGAGTGAACTAGTTTCTTCAAAGTTCGAAGAAGAAGCCAAAGGTAGAAGCTTTCATGTGGATCGATCTTCGGCGCAAGGAGACGACGGGGTGAAGCCGATCCGTACACCATCGAGGTTTGAAGACGAAGGAGTTCAAGAAAGTAAGGTATAACCCCCTAACCGAGTAGTTAACAACTCCTAGTTAGCTTGTTAGTTAGATGTTTAACAAAGATCCGGTTTTGAGTCCATGTTACCGCCTCTAGAAAATTGTTTTTCATCAAATTCCGCATGCTCGAAAGTACCGGGAGAGGTAGCATGGACTTACAGTGGTATCAGAGCCTAGTTAAACTCTATCTAACATGTTAGCATAGTAGCTAGAAATTTGACCGGAGAAAAAGTCCCGAAATGAACCCGGAATTCATGCTTGCTGTTGATTTTTTTAAGTCTGTAAAAATAATAAATCATGCTTTAAAAATCGACTCAGAGTTTTTTAAAGATACTGTAGAAAAACGATGCAGAGATTCCATCAAACCACCGCGGAAACGCGGTAATAGCTTGCTATTGCCGCGGTTCCGCGGCCTTCTTGGCTCTTCTCTGGATCGTCTTTGCTTCAGTATACTCAGTGGGTTATTTTGGGATTTTTGGTATATGTGTTTTCAGCCCAGATTTTCCAGAAAGAAAATTTTGTTTTTGGGGCTTTAAAAACCGTATTTCGATTGAGCTTCTAAAGACTTAAGCTGACGGGTTTTTATCTGTGATGTGGTATTTGTATTGAACGTCTGCTAATCGCTATATGTCGATTAGTGGGGGTTATACAAATCTGTGATCTGTAATGTCTTTGGAATGTGTATATGACTTCATTGGATTGTCGCGGGTGAATAGCCGGGGGTTGTGATACGAGAGTTTTCTTTTCTTTCAATTCATGTAAATTTGTAAATTGATGTAATAATTATTTATATGGCCGCACAACCGGGTCGGGGTTGTAGCCGTCATTGTATAATTTCTTTTTACTGTTTTTTCTCCTAGGATAGACCCATGGAGGGGGTGCACAAACTACCGGGTATGCCGAAGTGCCGAGTGGCCTACTCACGGAGTCGAGGGAGGTTGCTTCGCTTCGGGTACTTGGCGGGTAGTTTGCCGCACCCGTAGGGGTCTTGGGTAGGGTATTGGCTATTCACCGCGACCGTGTAATCTGCTTTTCGTCACAGGCTCGTACGAATTGCGGGTTCCTAGTATATCCAATGTGTTCATCTGTGATCTGAAATGGCTATCATTGCAATATATCTATATATGATATTATTTAGGCGTTGCTTATGTTTTACAGCCGCGCTAGCCCAGCCCCCGCTCTGTCGTTAGTTAAGTAACCTAACGGGTAATGACGGGGCCCCGTGGCGAATGCGAATGGCATAAGCGTACGTCATATTTTGGTTGTTTTCTGCAATGGTAGGATTAAATGATGGGACGCATTAAAAGAACTAATGCAAGAATATCACGCATTAAAAGAACTAATGCAAGAAAAATAAACCAAGTAAAAGTCGTTGGAACACTTTCGAAAAACCCCTTGGTTCTTTTCAAAACCAACTTTTAAATGCGGAGCTTGAGCCACTCCTTTTAAAAGCTATCTCGTTCCATCGATTATATCAAGTTCACTACGTTCACGGTTTCGCCAAAACCATTCGTAGCCCTCCGTCGTTTCACATGAATAGTCAATAGTATTCAAGCTATGTTTGTTGGCCAAAGTCAAGGCATAGTGATTGGTAGCTATTGGGTATTCATGTGCAGCATAGATAGATGCGTTGGTTTGGAACAGTCGTATTGCCTTGTTGGCCAAAGTCAAGGGTAGGTGCGGGTGGATTCAAATTAACCTGGAGAACGACGGGTAGAACTTGACATGCGACTTATGATTTGTTGGCCAAAGTCAAGGTCATAAGAGCATGGGGCAAAAATCCACATCGGGAGTTTCAAAAGAACTGAAACTTGCTAGTATTGCATAGCATTTGGAGTGTGATGATTCTGGTAGGATTCGTTCAGTTTCGTCACGCGATGATATTTGGATCCCGATCCTACTGTGAGTATATGCTACTCCTCGGGAAATTTCTCACTTAACGATCAATGCTATAAACCTAGTAAGTGTCTAGAAAGGTGTTAGCGAGGCTACGCCCCGAGGGAAAAGAGGTTATTTAATTAAGGAACTTCGCGAAAGCGTTGGAAAACCTCCCTCGAAGTACCGACACTGGCCTGACTGAACGGTTAAGCAAGAATTGTACGGTGAGATTGATCCCGACTAATTCTTCCTTTTTGGTTTGAGGAGGGATTCGAGAGACAGTGGGAGCCATCCTGTTTAGACAAACTAAAAACCATTCTAAACTTGCAAGAGCATCATGCTGAGTGTTTTTTCTCTCTCTCCTAATTGCAGCGACCAATAGACATGACTGGACTTAAGTTACTTCTAGATAAAAACATACTGACAGGGCCAAACTACAAAGATTGGCTCAGGAATGTCAAGATGGCAATCACTTACGACAAGCTGGGGTATCTTCTTACCACCAAAGCTCCCCCTGTCCCAGGTCCCAAAACCAGCGTCGTGGATAAGGAAATCCGTAAGACCTAGGAAATCGACTGCGCGAAGGCCAAGTGCCTCGTGCTTGCCTCTATGGACAACGAACATCAGAGGAGGCACGAGAATATGGACCTCGAGTCCATATTTCTCCATACAAAAGAACTGTATGGAGAGCAGTCTCGTATCGCAAGATACGAAGTGTCGAAGAAGTTATTTTCGGCAAGGTTGGCCGTCGGATCATTGGTAGCGGAACACGTGCTTAAGATGATTGGCTACATAGAAGAGCTCACGGACCTTGGGACCATGTTGGAGAATGAGCTCTATACGGACTTGATTCTCCAGTCCCTTCCTTCCACTTACGCCCAGTTTATCCTGAACTTCAACTTACAAGAAAAGGAAGTTGAACTTTCAGAACTCCACAACATGCTGAGGAGTGCAGAGGGCACCCTACAGAAAAGTAGGGTAACATCCACTTTGTTTCTAGGAGGATCTTCCTCTTCTAGGTCCAAGGCGAAAGCCAAGGGAAAGAAGAAGAAAGCCCCCACCAAACCAAGGGGCGGTGTTAGTAAAGTGGATACGAAGGGAAAGGCAAAAGCAACAAAGAAAGTGGGAAAGCTTGTGGATAAAGAAGAATGCTTCTATTATCATAAGAAGGGACACTGGAAGAATGATTGCAGGGCTTGGAAAGCCAGAACACAGGAACTGAAGCAGGTTGCGGCTTCAGCTTCAAGTGTGTATGTTATTGATAACTGTCTTTCAATAAACTCTACTTCCTGGGTATTGGATACCGGATCAGGATCTCATATCTGTAATTCTTTGCAGGCGTTGAGAAACCGTAGGTTTTTGAAGGCAGGTGACATGACCCTCAAAGTTGCAAACGGAGCTAGCATGGATGCTAAGGCCGTGGGGGACTATCACCTGGGAATGTCAGATGGACATGTTTTGGTTTTGCGTAATTGCTTTTTTGTACCCAACGCAACTTGTAATATCATTTCTGTATCTTTGGTTTCTAAAGAAGGTTATGAATTTGCGTTTGTAAGCAATGTTGTAAACATTCACCTTAATCAAGTTATGATTGGGTCAGGTACATTGAGCAATGGTATATACGTATTAAACCAACCACAGATTTCCAATGTCCAGAATACACACAAAAGAAAGTCTCCAGAAATCAATCAGATTTTCTTGTGGCATTGTAGACTGGGTCACATCAATGAGAGAAGGTTGACGAAGTTACATACAGAAGGATATTTGGATTCGTTCGAATATCAATCGTATACCATTTGTCAATCCTGTCTCAAAGGAAAGATGACAAAGACTCCGTTCACTGGACACGGAGTAAGAGCAAGCGAGCTCTTGGGACTCGTACACAGCGACGTATGCGGTCCAATGTCTACACATGCGCGAAGCGGTTATTCTTACTTCATTACTTTTACGGATGACCTTTCAAGGTACGGTTATGTCTTCTTAATGAAAAATAAGTCCGAAGCCTTTGAAAAATTCCAGGAATATAAGAATGAAGTAGAAAAACAAACCGGCAAAAGTATCAAGATTCTAAGATCGGATCGAGGTGGTGAATACTTGAGTGCCGAGTTCCTGGACTATTTAAAAGAGAACGGAATTCTCCCTCAGCTTACTCCTCCATACACTCCGCAACATAACGGTGTATCGGAGAGACGGAACCGAACCCTATTGGATATGGTACGGTCCATGATGAGTAACGCTGAGTTACCGCGATCATTCTGGGAGTATGCGCTAGAATCAGCTGCATACCTTTTGAACCGAGTTCCCCCTAAGACTGTGCCTACCACACCATATGAGATGTGGTGTGGGAAGAAACCCTATCTTAAGCACATTAAGACATGGGGATGTCCAGCTTTTGTTAAAAAGCAGCATGCGGACAAGCTCGAGGCACGCTCAGTACAGTGCAAGTTCGTGGGATATCCAAAGAACTCCAAGGGATATTTCTTTTACTGCGATGAAGAACAAAAGGTTTTTGTTTCTCGTCATGCCTACTTCTTGGAAACTGAGTTTTTGGAAAACCAGATAAGTGAAAGCACAGTAGAACTGGAAGAAATTCCAGAACCACGAGCTATTACTGAAAGCTTAGTGGAACCAGAGGGTTCAAAAGAACAAGACATTCCTACGCCGCTCCGCAGGAGTAGTAGGCAGTCTCATCCGCCCGAGAGATACTACGGTTTTCTCATAGACGGAGATAGAGAGGATTGCATCATAGATTATGATGAGCCTACTATCTTCCAGCAGGCCGTTCAGAGCGTTGACTCGGTAAAATGGCTGGATGCAATGCGGACCGAAATGGAGTCCATGTACACCAACAAAGTATGGACGTTGGACATTGCTCCAGACGGGGTAAAACCCGTAGGATGCAAGTGGATCTTCAAAAGGAAGATTGGTGTAGATGGACAGGTTGAGACCTATAAAGCTAGACTGGTTGCAAAGGGTTTTCGTCAAAGCCCTGGTTTGGACTATGACGAGACCTTTTCTCCAGTAGCTATGCTGAAATCCATTCGGATCCTTCTTGCCATTGCTGCCTTCCACGATTATGAGATTTGGCAGATGGACGTAAAGACCGCTTTTCTAAATGGAAATTTAGAGGAGTGTGTCTATATGGACCAGCCAGAGGGTTTCAATCAGAGTGGGAGCAGCGGAAAGGTGTGCAAGTTGCTTAATTCCATCTATGGACTAAAGCAGGCATCGCGGAGTTGGAACATCTGTTTTGATGAGACGGTCAAGGAATTTGGCTTTATCAAAAATCCAGAAGAACCATGCATCTATAGTAGATTTGTAGCGAGAAATGTAGTATTCCTCGTTTTATACGTGGATGACATTCTCTTAATAGGAAATGACATTCCTATGCTGCAATCTGTCAAGGGGTTCTTGTCACACAGGTTCTCCATGAAAGACCTGGGTGATGCCTCATACATCCTGGGGATCCGGATCCATCGTGATAGATCCAAGAGGATATCAGGACTTTCGTAGTCCAGGTACATCGACACCATACTGAAAAGATTCAGTATGGAAGATTCCAAGCGCGGTAACCTACCGGCTTGTCACGGGATCACCCTCTCTAAAGAGATGTCTCCCAAGACTGATTTGGAGAGGGATCGCATGTCTATTATACCCTACGCTTCTGCGGTAGGCACTATAATGTATGCGATGTTGTGTACCAGACCGGATGTAGCTTATGCACTTAGCGTAGTAAGCCGGTATCAGTCAAACCCCGGGGAGAAATACTGGATAGCGGTAAAGAACATTCTCATGTACCTGAGAAGGACTAAGGAGATGTTCTTGGCGTATGGAGGAAAAGACCTCCAGATCGAGGCATTTGCTGACTCCAGCTTCCAGAGTGACAAGGATGATTCCAAGTCCATGTCGGGTTTTGTCTTTACCCTCAATGGAGGGGCGGTGTGTTGGAAGAGTTCCAAACAGGAAACCTTTGCTGACTCGACTATGGAAGCGGAATACATCGCTGCATCTGATGCCGAAAAAGAAGCTGTCTGGATAAGGAAGTTAATGAAAGAACTTCAGGTGGTTCCGTCCATTGTTGATCCAATACCTCTGTATTGCGACAACAACGGGGCTATAGCTTTAGCGAAGGAACCCAGGTCCCATCAGAGATCCAGACACATCTTGAGGCGGTATCACCTGATCAGGGAGATCGTGGATCGCCAGGAGATCGAGGTTCGGAGGGTTGCTTCAGAAGATAAAACTGCAGATCCATTCACCAAGGCCTTGCCCAAGACTCAGTTCGAGCGGCTTATCGAGATGATAGGTCTTCGATACGCCAGTACATGGCCTTAGTGCAAGTGGGAGATTGTTAGTGTATATGCCTTAGAGGCAATTACTGTATCATACTAGTTTGTATATTACTTAATGGAAGCTTGGGATATTCACCTTGTATATACAATCTTGCTCAAAATAGCAGTATGCTCCTTGGTTTGTTTCTATTTCAATGTGTACATGTGTTTATTTTAGTATATCACATATACACATTAGTGGAGCCCTTAGGATCTTTGCTTGATTACCAGCGTTGTGATGGCAGTCACACTAGTGGGGGCTGGGTAATTTATAAGCACATCCTTATGCAGGTACCTAGTCGCAGGACTATCGAGACAGGGCATCGATACTCCGGAGTAGACTAGCGTATGCGCTTCTCATCCCAGAGTGGGAGATGGTCTGTCCCACAGCCATCAGTACGTCGTACTGGAGATAGTATGCGGGTGCTCGTTAGATTACGAGTACACTGGACAGGACTCGTCGGGAACTGACCGGTTGGTATTATACCTATCGTCAGTTATCAGTTCCCAGGTGACATGAGTACAGCTTAGTCCGCTGACTTGACACTGTCACTTCGCCTCGAGTGTGTTCCCACTGTACTTTGATTACTATCCTACCACGGCTTAAAGGAGTCGTTCAAACAGGTAGTAGTTGGGTGCAGTCCCGAAGCACTTGGAGGCAGTGACGGTTAGACAGGATTCGTCTCTCCCGGTATTGGGGGTTGACATCGCGCTGTGTCTAGGAGAGCCATTACATGAGTAGTCCCTGGCCAGGGCAAGCGAGATATACTGGTAGGCTTCCAGTGTTATCTCAGGGTGTTTTGAGCTTCACTCCGGCATGACTTGTACCGCTATTAGGGGACTGACGTTTACCACACCCTAGGCCCGCCATGCGATGTATCAGACGAACAGACCAGACTGTACGGAGACTGTCACATTCAGGCTCAGTAGGAGTTTAGATGGGTTTCACCCCGTCAGTCTTCTTGTCGGCATCTACCTGGGGACCGTTACGCACAGCTAGTGCCGCTTGCGGTCTGTGGTTAAACCCACTGCCAGCGTAGTGTCGAGTCTTTAGAGTCCCACACAGAAAGCTATTTGCCTTTAGGCAAAAGAGTAGAGGTCGCATGGTTTTGCGACAGGGTCCGGTCACATCCGTGCACTTGTGCACGTACAGTGTCCGGACAGTTAACACTAGCGGGCTTTGGTTTAAGCCAGATACTAGTGTACGTTTTGGGATTGGTTTTATCCAGTATGTATTCGTGTTCCTCTGAACGCTGATGCGGGTGTGTATGCACAGTTGACGGAGAGACAGAGGCGGAGGATTCTCATTAGGGTTGTTAACTGTTGACTGTTGACCATTGACTTTTTGCTCAACCCTAATGAGAATATGATATGTAATTAACAATAATATTAATTAAGTATTATAGTGACATGGTTGTTGAGGGGTTGACTTTGTTGACTTGTTGACTTTGTTGACCGGTTGACTAGGTTGGACTAGTTGACCATCATGATGACAATGGCTATCATTTCATGGCAAAGACTTTTGCTTGCTTGTTCTCTTGTGCAAAATGAGTGCATGAAATGATATGGCTATTGTAGCTTAAACCATCACTAATACTTGATTGATATTATTGGTTATGATGGTTTTGGATTATGTGAGCTAAGAGAGAAAAGTCTTGCTCATTCTTTCATTTTTTGTGTTCTTGAGCTCTCATCTTCTTCCTCTTGCTCTCCCTCTCTTTAGTTTATGGTTCACTTGTCTCATGTGTTGAGAACTAAGAACCATAGAGAAAAATCCCAACACACTCTCCTCTACTCACTCTAGTTCACAAGGCTTAGCAAACCGAGTGAACTAGTTTCTTCAAAGTTCGAAGAAGAAGCCAAAGGTAGAAGCTTTCAGGTGGATCGATCTTCGGCGCAAGGAGACGACGGGGTGAAGCCGATCCGTACACCATCGAGGTTTGAAGACGAAGGAGTTCAAGAAAGAAAGGTATAACCCCTTAACCGAGTAGTTAACAACTCCTAATTAGCTTGTTAGTTAGATGTTTAACAAAGATCCGGTTTTGAGTCCATGTTACCGCCTCTAGAAAATTGTTTTTCATCAAATTCCGCATGCCCGAAAGTACCGGGAGAGTTAGCATGTACTTACAGACAGGTGGTCCAAGCGGATACTGAGGAAAGCATGGCGCAGGATTTTGATTAAATTCAGTACACGATACAGTTGTAGGGTTACTAGGCACTCTCACAAGGTTCTACAAGGCATCAAGCATGCCCGATTTAAAATTTAGACGTGCCGAACAACCCTAACCAAGATCTTTAAACTAGAGATTAGGCGAAACAAAGCATGTTAAACACTTTAACATCTAAGAGTTTGGGATTACAACCTTTGTAGTCCGGTCCTTCACTTCATAAGCTTCGTGTTGTGGTCCCTTCGCTGCGATCATCGATTATCCAGACTCTAGTGAGGCTTCACGAAGAGAAAGATGCAAACTTGCTTCCGATCTTCAATAACAAAGAAGATCTACCTTGATGTTTCTTTAACATAAGCTCTCACTCACAAATGAAGTGAACACCCTAATCTAAATGGCTAGGATAGATTAGGATGATGAAGTAGGATTTTAGCTCTCATTTATTTTCTTAATCTCACTCATTTTCATCACCTCTCAAAAAGCTAGAAAGCTTTTTAAGTAAGAAGGAAGAAGAAGAAGAAGAAGAATTAATCTTTTTGTCATGAACAATGAATAAAACCTATGGTTAAAAATACAACCCTTGAGTTACTTTAACTCATGTATAGATTTTACCTAGAGTGAAGGGTTTAGGTTGAGTTAAATAATATCTTGCAAAAATATCAACACATAATATCTTTGCAAGAAACAAAACATAAGCTTCTAGAAGCTTCAAGAAGAAGTTAACCCAAATCAAACTCTAACCATGTTTAATCTCCACTAATCTTATTGCATTTGTAAACATAACTTGTTACAATATTATATATCACATATACAATATTTATTGTAACAAAATAAAATAATACAATTAACATATATCTCATATATATCAATATATTACCTGAGTGAGAAAAAGAATCTTTTTGTGAGCTTATACTAGTTAATGTAATTTAATATATCAAATATATAATTATACATTAAATTATCGAATCAACACTTGATCCGGCTATTTCATAAATAACTGACTAATATAATCTGTATCAGTTCATTGAATCAACACTTGATCCGATGACCCGGCTATATCTCATATACCCGGCCGATATCTCATATCGTGAGAATCTAATACGGTATCACATACATGTATTGTTCTCGGTCCTGTACATATCATATATGTGCTCCTACTCAGTTTTGCCTGAGCCAAGAAAACTCTGTGTAGGACTCTAAAGAATCGTCAATACGGCGGCAGTAGGTGATGATCATATCAAACACCCACAAGTTGCAAGCGGTCAGCTAAACGTAACAGCCACACAGGTATTAAGCGATTAGAAGATAAACAAGCAAGCCTGTACATTTTCTTGCGAATCCAATCAGTAAAACTCCCGTACAGTCCGGTCTCTTCGTCTGATATGTCGCATATCTCGCCTAGTGGTGGTAAACGTCAGACTCCAGTAGCTTGATAAGTCGTGTCGATATGAGGTCCATAACAGTTCGAGAAACTACTGATAACTCTTACCAGTAAATCTCAGCAATCCTGGCCAGAGATTTCCTGTTATAGCCAATCGAACACAGCGCAACATCAACTCCCTATACTGGGAGAGACGAAACCCCTCCTATCGCTCATTGCCTCCATGTGATTCGGGACTGTACCCAAAAGCTACCTTTTTGCACGCCCTCTTAGACGTGGTATGATGGAAATCAAAGAACAGTGGGAATCACACAAGACTCTATGACGATCTCGGGTCTACAGACTAACCTGTACCAGTGTCACCAGAGAACTGCCATCAGACGTAAGGTATAATACCATCTGGGAGTTCTCGGCGAGTCCGTCCAGTATACCCAGTCTCCACTGAGCACCCGTATACATTCTCTGATTTCAAACACCAATGGGTATGGGATCATCCATCGCCCATCATATGGGTCAAGAAGCGCATACGCTAGTCTACTGTGGAGTATCGATGCCCTGTCTCGGTACTCCCACGACTAGGAACATTTGAAGGATGTACTTGGCGACTACTCTGTCCCCAGTAGTATGATCTGCATCATAGTCCTGGTAGTCAAGTACTCATCCTAAGGGCTTTATTATCATGTAGCATAGAGACAATCAGAGTACATGTTAAGATAAAGGGTAACCAGATAGCATACTATCATGTCGAGCAAGAAAGTCCTCCCTATATATGTCCAAGCATCCATTACAATATACAACGTATGTACAGTAATGGCCTCTAGGGCATACATATAACTAACAATCTCCCAGTTGCACTAGGGCCATCTGTTGTGGTATCGCATACCCGACAACCAGCTGTGGTTGAAGTATCTCATACTCAACCATCCCATAAAAGTCTCTACTAGGAAATAGGCCTTTGAGAGTGGATCCGCGTTGTTGCCCTCTGTGTCTACTCTCCTAACCTCAATCTTCCTGGATATCAACCATCTCCATGATCAGGCGATACTGCCTAAGAATATGTCTGGATCTCTGATATGACGGGGGTTCCTTGGTATATGCCACAACTCCATTGTCACACAATGGCAGGATCGAAGTTCATCTCATGAAATAAAATATATCCAGACTTCCTCTTTGGTAGCATCCTTGGTAACGATGTATCTTGTCTTTAATCGTCTAGTAAGTCACGATATCTAGCTTGGAACTCTTCCAACATACCGTCCTTCCACTGAGGGTAATGACAATGCCTGCGACTGACATTCAGTCGTCCTTATCACCCTAGAACCTTTCCAGTGATTCTCTCTAGGATCGATTGATACCATCTCACTACAACTAGTAAGAATCCTAACATCCAATTAGATATATCTCATAGATCCATAACCCAGGATTTAGGAGGTATCACCTTGATCTTATATGGAGAATCTTTGTGATAAGAGGAGATTGACCGAGCGTAGCATAGGAAACTCCTTCCCTATCTAGAGTATGTCATCCACGTACTCTACGAGGATTACCACCATACTCTCTACTACCTTTTCGTATATACAAGGTTCATCTACCATTTTTGATGAAGTCAAACTCTTTGACTACCACATCCAAACAGACGTTCCAACTCCGCGATGCCTGATTTATCACATAAAACAGCTTGCACACGTTTCCGCTGCTCCCACAATCTACGAAGTCCTCTGGCTGTGAACTTATAGACTCTCTCTTCCAAATCATCATTTAGAAAAGCAGCCATGACACTCAACTGCCAGATATCATAGTCATAGTATGTAACCGTGGCAAGTAGGATCTGGATGGACTTAAGCATAGCTTTGAAAGTCTCAACCTTCCATATACACCAAGTAATCTTCTCAAGATATACTTGCTTCTGATGGGGATTTAACCCTTCGGATAAAGCAACCAAAGTCCATACTTTGTTGGTGTATAAGGATTCCATCTCAGATCGCTAAGCATCCAGCCATTCTCACAGAGTCCTCACTCCTGTTGGCCTGCTCGAAACTAGTTGGGTCATCATCTCATGATGCAATACTCGCTCCCACTGTCATAGAGAAACAGAAGTATCTCTCAGGTGGGTGAGGAACCCTACTAGATCGGCGGAAAGGCTGAGGTTCGTTGGAAACTATTGAATCCTTTAGTTTTACCAAATGATCAGCTGCAGTTTGTATAGCTGGAACTCTTTCCAGTTCTACCTTATGACCAATAATTTCTTCACAAGAAATTCCCTTTCTCAATGGTGGCATGCTGATAAACAAAACATCTTTTGTTCCTCGATATGGTAGAAGGTATTCCCTTGCTAATGCTTGGGATATCCAACAAACTTCTACAGAACTGACTTTGCCTCGAGCTTGTCCGGATTTTTCTTTTGACATAGGCCGGACAACCCCAAATCATAACATCTTTATGAGATGGGCTCTTCCCATACCATATCACATATGGAGTGGTAGGCATCTGATTTGGCTGGAACCCTATTCAATAGGTATGCAACTTCTCAAGTGCATAACTAGCAAAAAGAAATAGGAAACTCAGTAGTACTCATCATAGAGCGCACCATATCAAAATAAGGTGTGATTGCTCCACCCCGATACACTGACGTGCTGTGGTGTATACGGAGGAATAATGCCGATAGAGAATCTCATTCTCCTTTAGAATAGTCCAGGAATTCCGTGCTCAAGTATTCTCCTCCTTGATGACATCAAAGGACATAATACTTATACCCGTTTTTGGTTCTTTAATTCTAACTTATATTCATTGAATTTCTCAAAAGTTCCAGACTTGTGTTTCAACAGGAACATATGTTCGGATCTTGAGAGATAATCAGTGAATGTAATGAAGTACAAAGAACCGGTCTTGGCATGTGTAGACAGGGGATCTTCATACATCAGCATGTATCAATCCCAAGAGTTTACTAACTTTTTCTCTGTTTCCAATAAACGGAGCTGTGGTCATCTTATCTTTGTGACATGACTGGCAAGTGTTACAAGATGTAAATCAAAACTAATTTAAATATGCATCTTTATGTAACTTCAGCTTGTCGGGTCACAGTGATATGACCTAGTCTACAATACCTCAAGAAGGATTCGTTCATTTCTGAACTCTTCCTCTTGTGTGTGCTCTGTACGTTAAGAACTGTAGTTTGATTTAGAACATCTATGCTTTTAGATAACGTGCCTGAACCGATCAACTCTTGATATAGGAAATGTTCAAAACATTATCCAACAATAGAAAATTATATCCTTCTTTACTAATAAAGAGACTGATATGATGTTGTATATCAGGTTCGGTAACTAATAACATTCGTTCAGAATCAATGTATTTTGGTAATACAGGGTGATAACTGCTAACAGACTTGGCTGCAACACTTGCATCTTTTCCAACTCTTGAAACTTATCACCCGTTCTCAGTTCTCTACCTATCTGTAGCCCATGTAACAAATTACATTTGCGGGATCCAGATCCGGTATCTCATACCCATGACGTAAAGGATACTGAGAAATAGTTCTCGGTAATGAACACACCCGAAGAAGGTGCATCAACATGCACTTTCTTCGTTTGGGTGGCACGGGAATTCTGGTAATCCCCTATTTCCTGCTCTGTCTTATAACAATTATAAGTTGGAGCGAGATCAACGTTCCCTAGCGCAGTATGACAAGCGGGTTCGGTCAATACATCCGTACTATTATCTTGATTAAGGCGTGACATGGTCGCTACCAGGAGAGAGAGAGAGAAGAAAACACTCAGCGTGCTCTTTTTATAAGAAAAGATTGGTTATCAATTTATCTAATCAGGATGGCTCCCACTGTTTTAGTCAAATCTTCCTTCAAAGCCTAAAAGGAAAGAATAGCCGTGATTAATTACACCCTACAAGTTCGCCAATCTTTCAGCCAGGCCAGTGCCGGTACTTTGAGGGAGGTTCCCCGTGCTTTCGCACGGACCTAATTAAAGTAAACCTTGTTTTCCCAGGGGCGTAACCCCGTTAACACCTTTCTAGACACCTACTTGATCGGCTAATTGTAATGTGTAAAACTCTCCCCGGAGTAACTCTTACTAGCAGCGGGTATTGGGATCCAACTATCTCATAGAAGGTATGCAATCTCATTGCAAATTTCAACACTTGAAATTCCCAATAATATTTTACCCCTAGTGTCATATGACCTTGACAAAAGCTAACAAACCATAGGCCACTAGTCAAGTTCAACCCGTCATTTCCCTATTGAATTAAACCCACCCGCACGACCCTTGACGAAAGCCAACAGAGTTGCACGACTACTCTAACTCAATCGCATCATATGCTTATAAGAATAAGCTTAAATAGCTACCGTACACTACGCCTTGACGAAAGCCAACAAACATAGTACGAATACTATGAAATACTTATCTGAAATGACGGAAGGCAACGACAGGTTTTTAAGAAAACCCTTTGCGTAATGAACTTGATATCGTTGTAGAATCGAGTGATTTTGAATGGAATGTTTTTGAGGCTTTTCTAGTTTTTCTAAAGAGGTCACTCCCAGTGAAGAGATCTCGGCTCTTTCCTTATCGAATAAGGTGCTGGATGTTCTACAAGGAACACCGCTATGCAAAGCAAGAACTAGAGCTACCAGTTTTTAAACAAGTTTCTACAACATCTTTAGGTTTCTTTTATTTCATTAATCTCATTAATAAAGTCACATTTTATTATGCTTCACAAGCATCACATTTGAAACGAAATCTGCAATATAACATATATGTCATAAATATAATATAACAATTCATCTCAGGAAGTAATACGATCTCATCACAAAGCATTGCAGTAGAAGAACATATATCAAATATTGGATATACTAGGAGGTCCGTGTTTTAATACGAGCCTGTATAAAACACGGATTCCACGGTCGCGATGAATAGCCAAACCCACATCCCTTGACACCTACGAGAGCGGCAAGCAACACTGCCAATTCTAGGGTTAGGAGACCCGGTCTCGACTCCTCGAGATGGTCTCCCACTGGACCCTAGAACCCGGTTACTTGTGCTCCCCGCCTTGGGTCTACCTAATGCGGAAAAGTAAATAATATACAATGGTGACATCATCCTCAGCCCGGAAGTGCCCCAATAAAAGAATATTACATACAATTGAATTTTACATGAATGAAAATAAAAACCCTCATCTCACATAAAACCCCAGGCTATTCAAATACGACGATCCAATATAACATATCACAGCAACACATAATATCACATATCATCAACGTAAGTAAATATGCGTATCCCAATTGTCGTTGATGTATAGCAACGAAACCGGTGATACACCACATATTACACTTATGGTCGCAGAAAAGAAAGTGTAATACTACAACAGTTGGAATCCGCAACCTCCTTAGACATTGCATGCCTAACCAAATGAATTCCTTAGATGTCGCATGCCTAACAATTATAAACCCCGCATTTTTGTCTTATTATCGAAAACTCTTTTCAATATCAAGTCGGGCAATTCAACAAGATTCCCGACATCCTGATCGAATGCTCGTCGCAAACTTTAGTAGACGGCCGCACCCCCGGATGCCGTCGACGAAGTGCACTAAGGCGGAACACCGCTGCCGCGAGCACCCGAACGGATGCTTTTGGCGACGGGGTTCTCCTACAGTCACTTGTTCGGGGCTATAGGGCGTGGCTGTCTATTAAGTTTACCCAGCGATTATCCGCGTATGCTACATGATTGCGACGGACTTTTGATCACATCAAAATTCCATGGCAACTGATCATCTGAGACTGAACTGCTAGATTTATAACATTCAACTTAGTTATCTCATAACTACCTGTGGATTCCAAATATTGTATCACATTCCAGATAAATAGACAATGTTAAACTTTCCAATCGAATGATCAAACACCCAAGATTTCCCAAATTGCTCAACACTTGAGTGGAGTAATAAAATTATCCATCACATGCCACAGTACCGATGGTCCAGCCGTAGAAGGGTCAAACCAACGCCTCACATGTGGTAACGCCGTACTGCCTTAAAGCGCAAGGTTTAGAGGCAGTTCAGACGGTCACATAATCGAGTTAAGGTTTGTGTTCTTCTAGAGGGTCCACCGTGTAAGTCTACGGTAGCGCCCCGGCCGTCTACAGACGCCAAATGTGGAACAAAACTTTTTAACTGGCGCTATCGTATACTTTCACCCGGATCTGCCATTATTGCTAAACTAACAAACTGTAAAGAGTGTAGAAAGGTTATACCGAACGATCTGAGTCCTTCGTTCTTTAACCATCATCCCACGCTCCGTTGCGGCTGCTTCGATCTCTTCGATCTCTGATCTGCTCGTCCAGGTGGCACCACGTCGACGATTCTTTAAACGGGCTCCCACCTCTGACTCGAGGCAACTCGGTCATCAAGTTTGCTAAAAGAGATGACCAAGATTGATGTAGAGAATGAGTAGAAGACTTTGTCTCGTTCCGTCCAAAGCTATGGACGAACGGTTAATGAAGTTGCCACTCGAATCGGGTGATGGAATGAAATGAGCTGTGAAATTCCATACATCCCAAAATCTATCATAATCTTTCTACCAGATAAAAACTCCAGTGAGAGAGAGAGAGGAGGGGGCCGGCCATCTTATAGGAATGG
The DNA here is from genome assembly GCA_030015575.1 of Agapanthus africanus. Lineage (NCBI taxonomy): Eukaryota > Viridiplantae > Streptophyta > Magnoliopsida > Asparagales > Amaryllidaceae > Agapanthus > Agapanthus africanus. Next base: position 314,770,618 of record CM057346.1, on the reverse strand, counting down.
AGGGGTGAGTGTAGGAGAGAGGAGAGTGACCATAAGAAAAAAATATCCAGTGTGAACACAAGAAAATATCTCAAGTGTGAACACAAAGTGTGAACACACCAAAAGCAACCAATAAGGAACAAGTGAGTCATAAGCATTGTCACCACCTTCTAGATGCTTCTAGAACCTTCCACACTCATCTCAAGAAAAGATAAATCCGTCTTTAACCGAATGTTAAAAGACGGATGATAGAAAACTGGAAATTGGCAACTTCCAAAAATGATCCCGAAACGAATTTCAGGATAACCCCGTAACTGTATAAATATACCCGCATTTGTATTATGACCGAATACAAATGCAACTGAGACAAAGATATTATATCTACTCAATATAATACTCGGATCCGGCTTAAACCAAAGCCGACCAGTATCATCTGCCCGAAAACTGACACGTACATAAACGCACGTGCATTTTTCGAACCCTGCCATAAAACCATACGGCCTCTACAATGTTTCGCCCGAACTTGGGAAACTGTCTGTGGGGAACTCTAATGACTCGTCAGTACCCTGGCAGTGGGTTTAACCACAAACCGTCAGCGGCACTAGCTATGCGTAACGGCTGCCCATGGACTGACCTCAAGGGATACTGATGAGCGAACTCATCCGGAAACCCTACTGAGCCTAACAGTGACAATGTATATACAGTCCGGTCCGTTCGTCTATGAGTATCGCATATCTGCCTAGGGGGCTAGTAACATCAGACCCCCAATAGCAGTATAAGTCGTGTCGGAGTGTATCCCAATAACACCCTGAGATACTACTGGAGTACCTACCAGTAAATCTCCTGCCACGGCCGTGGGCTTTGTGTAATGGCTCTCCTAGACACAGCACGATCTCGCCCCCAATACCGGGAGAGACGAATCCCCTGCCGATCCGCTCACGTGCCTCCATATGGCTCGGGACTGTACCCAAAAGCTACCTGTTTGCACGACTCCTTTGAGCCGTGGTAGGGTAGAAATCAAAGCACGGTGGGAACTCACACGAGACAAATGATGACCTCAGGTTGATAAACTAACCTGTACACATGTCACCAGGGAACAGCTATCTGACGATATGTATAATACCAACTAGCAGATTCCCGGCGAGTCCTGTCCGGTGTACTCATAACCCCATGAGTACCTGTATACATCTTAGGTGATCCAACTGACACAGTGGCTTGTGAGACCGGCCACCGCCCCTCGTCGGGGTCTCGACTGTATACACTAGTCTACTCCGGAGTATCGATGCCCTGTCTCGAAACTCCCACGACTAGATACCACAATTAAGGATATGCATATAAACTACCCAACTCTCACGTATATGATCGCCATCATACTGTTGGTAGTAAAGCAAGATCCTAAGGGCTTTATCAAAGTGTAACATGTAATCAGTCACCTGAACATGTACACAACTGATAAAGGCAAACCAGATAGCATACTATCATCTCGAGTAAGACTGTCCTACCGGTATAGGTCCTCTGCAATCATTGCAATCACGTACCTGCGATCCAATAATTGACTATGAGGGCACTATCTCCAACACACCGCGTTACTTGCACGATTTTCCGGACGTTTCAAACTCGAGAAAATATCCAACTTTTGAAAATTTTCCGACAGTGGAAAAAGTGAGTTATTGATATCCGTTCGAAATTTTTAACACGTTCTAAAATTATCCAGAAAACTTAAACGAAGTTAAACTTTCCGATCGAATCAACGAGTTCCCAATACACCCCAGAAAACTCAACACTGGAGTAAGATTAAAAATACCCAGAAGCTTGCACAAACACCTACGGATCAACCCTCCAAATACGTGTCCCCAATTCCTTTATATGGCCGCGGAACCGACGCTACAAGCATGGTCTTGCCGCGGTTCCACGGCCGTTAGAGGGACTTGGGGGCTCGTATTGCACTGTTATCCTTAGAATTGCCTGCTGATTTTTTGAGTATTTTTAATGCAGAAAAAATCACATTTTCACAAAATTTCCAGAGAGGGGTCTAAAACGGGGTTTCGGGGTTCGATCGGACTGTAAACTTCGTCTAGACTTCGCCTAAAGCTCTAGCTTGGCTCTGATACCACTGTAGGGTTACTAGGCACTCTCACAAGGTTCTACAAGGCATTAACTATGCCCGATTTAAAATTTAGATGTGCCGAACAACCCTAACCAAGATCTTTAAATTAGAGATTAGGCGAAACAAAGCATGTTAAACACTTTAACATCTAAGAGTTTGGGATTACAACCTTTGTAGTCCGGTCCTTCACTTCATAAGCTCCGTGTTGTGGTCCCTTTGTTGCGATCATCGATTATCCGGACTCTAGAGAGGCTCCACGAAGAGAAATATGCAAACTTGCTTCCGATCTTCGATAACGAAGATGATCTACCTTAAAGTTTCTTTAACACAAGCTCTCGCTCACAAATGAAGTGAACACCCTAATCTAAATGGTTAGGATAGATTAGGACGATGAAGTAGGATCTTAGCTCTCATTTATTTTCTTAATCTCACTCATTTTCGTCACCTCTCAAAAAGCTAGAAAGCTTCTTAAGCAAAAAGGAAGAAGAAGAAGAATCAATCCTTTTGTGATGAACAATGAAAAAAACCTTTGGTTACAAATACAACCCTTGAGTTACTTTAACTCATGTAGAGATTTTACCTAAGGTGAAGGGTTTGGGTTGGGTTAAATAATATCTTGCAAAAATATCAACACATAATATCTTTGCAAGAAACAAAACATAAGCTTCTAGAAGCTTCAAGAAGAAGTTAACCCAAATCAAACCCAAACCATGTTTAATCTCCACTAATCATGTTGCATTTGTAAACATAACTTGTAGCAATATTTTATATCACATATACAATATTTATTGTAACAAAATAAAATAATACAATTAACATTTATCTCATATATATCAATGTATTACCCGAGTGAGAAAAAGAATCTTTTTGTGAGCTTATACTAGTTAATGTAATTTAATATATCAAATATATAATTATACATTAAATTATCGAATCAACACTTGATCCGATAATCCGGCTATTTCATAAATAACCGACTAATATAATCTGTATCAGTTCATCGAATCAACAATTGATCCGATGACGCGGCTATATCTCATATACGCGGCCGATATCTCATATCGTAAGAATCTAATACGGTATCTCATACACGTATTGTTCTCGGTCCTGCACATATCATATATGTGCTCCTACCCCGGTTTTCCTGAGCCAAGAAACCTCTGTGTAGGACTCTAAAGAATTGTTAATATGCCGGCAGTAGGTGATGATCATATCAAACACCCACAAGCTGCAAGCGGTCAACTAAACGTAACAGCCACCCAGGTATTGAGCGATCAGAAGATCAACAAGCAAGCCTGTACATTCTCCGGCGAATCCAATCAGTAACACTCCTGTACAGTCCGGTCTCTTCGTCTGATATGTCGCATATCTCGCCTAGGGACGGTAAACGTAAGTCCCCAGTAGCTTGATAAGTCGTGTCGATATGAGGTCCATAACAGTTCGAAAAACTACTGATAACTCTTACCGGTAAATCTCAGCAACCCTGGCCAGAGATTTCCAGTTATAGCCAATCAAACACATGGCAACATCAACTCCTTATACCGGGAGAGACGAAACCCCTCCTATCGCTCATTGCCTCCATGTGATCCGGGATTGTACCCAAAAGCCGCCATTTTGCACACCCTCTTAGATATGGTATGATGGAAATCAACGCACAGTGGGAATCACACAAGACTCTATGACGATCTCAGGTCTACAGACTAACCTGCACCGGTGTCATCAGAGAACTGCTATCTGACGTGAGGTATAATACTATCTGGGAGTTCTCGGCGAGTCCGTCAAGTTTACTCAGTCTCCACTGAGCACCCGTATACCTTCTCTGATGTCAAACACCAATGGATATGGGATCATCCATCGCCCTTCATTTGTGTCAATAAGCACATACGCTAGTCTACTCTGGAGTATCGATGCCCTGTCTCGGTACACCCACGACTAGGAACATTTGAAGGATGTATTTGGCGACTACTCTGTCCCCACTAGTATGATCTGCATCATAGTCCTGGTAGTCAAGTACTCATCCTAAGGGCTTTATCAACATGTAACATAGAGACAATCAGAGTACATGTTAAGATAAAGGGTAACCAGATAGCATATTATCATGTCTTGCAAGAAAGTCCTCCCTATATATGTCCAAGCATCTACTACAATATACAACGTATGTACAGTAATGGCCTCTAGAGCATACATATAACTAACTACAGTCTAAAAAGTTTGTTGGATTTGGAGTTCATTTGTGAACTGGGTCCCATCAGATATCCAGACAAATTCTAAGACATGTATTGCTCATTTTGGGAGACAGTCTTTCTCCACAAAGTTGAGATATAGAGTGATAAAAATAGAAAGATTGGAGCGGATTCAATCACTAAGGCTATTTCTCGAACACATTAGTTTGCAAACGGGCTTTGAGAGACTGACTAGTAGAGAAGTTGGGTATTCGATATCACACGAGCTGTGAGTATGCGACACTGCAATAATTAGCCTTAAGTGCAAGTGGGATAATGTTGGCTATAGTGCGCTCAAGTTAATTATTGTGATCGTAAGAATACGATTGTGATGATTGAGGGACGACCTATACGGATAGAACAGTCTTACTCGAGATGATAGTATGCTATCTGGTTTGTCTCTATCATCATGTACATACTTTATGTGGTATTACAGATCACTATTACATGTTGATAGAGCCCATAGGATTCTTTCTTGACTACCAGTATTATGATGGCGATCATATACGTGGGAGCTGTGTGGTCTATAAGCACATCCTTAATTGTCCCTAGTCGAGGGAGTATCGAGACTGGGCATTAATACTCCGTAGTAGACTAGTGTAACTTATTGAGACCCCGACAGGGGGCGGTGGCCGGTCTCACAAGCCAATGGTGTTAGTCAGTCACCTAAGATAGTATACAGGTGCTCATTGGGTTATGAGTACACTGGATGGACTCGCCGGGAACTTGCTAGTTTGTATTATACCTATTGTTAGATAGCAGTTCCTAGGTGACATGTGTACAGGTTAGTCTATCGACCTAAGATTGTCATTTGTCTCATGTGGGTTCCCACTGTGCTTTGATTACTATCCTACCATGGCTCAAAGGAGTCGTGCGAACATGTTTTAGTTGGATACCGTCCCGAGCCACATGGAGGCAGTGAGCGGATCGTTGGAGATTCCTCTCTCCAGGTATTGGGGTTTGATTTCGTGAAGTGCACGGGTGGCCATCACCAGAAATCCTTCGCCAAGGAAGAAAAGAATTACTGATTTGGATCACTAGTTTCTCAGTGGGTGATGGGCTTCTTACGGACACGAAATATCGTGTTATTAGGGGTCTGACATTATCCACCCCCTAAACTCGATATGCGATACTCATAGACGAACATACCGGACTGTATGGAGATTGTCACTGACAGGCTCAGTAGGGGTTCAGATGAGTTTGCTCGTCGGCTTTCCTTTCACTCAATAACTGGGCAGCCGTTATATACAGCTAGTGTCGTTGAAGTGCTTGTGGTTAAATATATTACCAGCGTATTGACAAGTCTTTAGAGTCCTATACAAAGGGTTTCCCTGGTTCTGGCGAAACGATGTAGTAGCCGTATTGCATACGTGCAGTGTTCCGATTGATTGATTGTACTATGTACTAGGACGCTCGATCGAACAGTTGATAATACTAGCCGTCTCGGGTTTGAGCCGGATTATTAAATCAGGTATTGATTTAAGAATTTACGTATATGTATATTCTAGTATTATGTTCTCGGTGTTATTCTATCTCTTCGGGGAATCGTATTTCGGTACGAATACAGGTTTGTATATACAGTAGAGTGTAATCCATATTTTTTACAGATAATATTCTAGAAGGTGGATGCCCCATTTTGGATTTATCCATTTATCATAAATGGATAATGAGGTGGAAAAGGAAAAATGAGTGTTTGGTGAGAACCATGCTTGAATAGTGTTGACAAATGAATTGTTAATTCATTTGTGCTCACTATTCAAGTATGATTGCATTTTAAAAATTTTAAAAATGAGTTTGATTAAACCATGATTCATGGTTTGCTCACTTGGATGGTTGGTTCATTATTTTTGAGATGAGAAAAACTCTTTCGCCATTAGCTTCACTCTCCTCTTTCTTTTCTTGTGTTCCTCCACCTTCATCTTCAACCTTCTCTCTACAATCTCATGTGTTGAGAATCAAGAGAGAAGGTGAGGAATATGTTGGATATGTATGCCCTAGAAGCCATTATTGTATATGTATACATATGGATGCTTGGGATATGTATGTACAAGACGTTCTTGCTCAGTTATATATTATATTATTTCAGTTTTCTTTATCAGTAAATTTGTATTTGTTTTTATTGATGCTTTATCCATCTTGCACATATTGATAAAGACATGATATAATAGTATACTATTATGGTTTAACTTTATCTTAACATGGCATATGTTATACATGTTATTACATATTGCGGTTACATGTTGATAAGGCCAGTTGGATCTTGCTTGACTGCCTGCGTTGTGATGGCGATCATACTTGTGGGAGCATAGTTGTCTATAAGCACATCCTTAAACGGTCTCTAGTCGCATGAGTATCGAGACTGGGAATTGATACTCCAAAGTAGACTAGTGTACAAGTTTCTAGCCCCGACGAGGGACAATTGTTGGTCCCGCAGCCATTGGTCTGATGCACCTAAGATCGTATACAGGTGCTCACTGGGTGTGAGTAGACCAAACGGACTCGCCGAGAACATCCAGATGGTAATATACCTATCATTAGATAGATGTTCTCAGGTGACATGTGTACAAGTTAGTTTTCGGACCTAAGATCGTCATTTGTCTCATGTGAGTTCCCACTGTGCTTTGATCACAACCCTACCATGGCTCTACTGAGTCAAGCAAGTAGGTTTTGGTTGGGTACAGTCCCGAGCGACGTGGAGGCAGTGAGCGATTGTTGGGGACTCGTCTCTCCCGGTATTGGTAGTCGATATCGCACTGTGTTCGATTGGTCAGTACCATAAGACCTTGGCCATGGTAGTTGGGATTTACTGATAGGTTGATCAGTAGTTTCCCGGATTGGTCCTGAGCCACAACAGCATGAATTATAGGGTTATTAGGGTCTGACGTTTACTACCCCTAGACCCAGTATGCGATACTCTTAGACGAAGAGATCGGACTGTATGGAGATTTTCACGGATAGGCTCAGTAGGAGTTCGTACGAGTTTGCTCGTCGGCCTTCCTTTTCGACAGGTACCTGGGTAGCCATTACGTACAGTAAGTGTCGCTGACGTGCTTGTAGTTAAACCCACTGCCAGCATACTATCGAGTCTTTAGAGTCCGACACAGAGGGTTTCCCTGCTTCGGGCGAAACGATGTAGAGGCCGTATGGTTTTACGGCAGGGTTCGATCACATACGTGTACTTGTGCACGTGTGATGTTCGGGCGGATAATACTAGTGGGCTTTGGTTTAATCCGGATTCTAATATTATATTCTTGGATTATTTTGTCTCTTTGTATTCGTATTTTTCAGAATACGGATACGGGTATGTATATACGGTGAGGGGCATTCTTGTAATTGTACAAGATACTTCTAGAAGAAGACACCTCATTATTATGTTTAACCATTTTAGTTAATGGTTAATGAGGTGGAGAAATGAGGTGTTCATTTGCATTAATTGAAGCATTGTTACTTGGTGACTCATAGCATGACTTATTCTTTACTATTTGAGTATGCTTGATATTTTCTTTTGTTATGAATTTTTAATGCAAGGTGGAATCTAAATATTTTTGTGGTATCTAGATATTTTGGTGTGGCATTATTAGTTTGCATTCTTAATACACAACACATAGCCATTCTTCACTTGATGATATTCTATCCTCACTTGAACACTCTCATCTTCTCCTTGCTCTCTTCTTCTATGTTCTAAACCTAATTGTGTCATGAGTTGAGAAACCTAAGGTTAGTGAGACATATTAATCCATCATCTCACTCTACTTCATCTAGGCTACTTAGATTAGCATTCTAAGTACCCTAGTTATCTCGATTAGGAGGTAGGAGCTCTAAGTAGGGACTCTCAGGTGGATCATCTTTGACGCGAGGAGGCCGAAGTTCAAGCACGATCCGTATATCTTTTGAGGAGCCAAAGGAGAGGAGCGAAGACCCGAAGGACTTGTTTCTTTAGGTATAATTTCTATCATTGTTGATAGAGCTTCTCTTGTTTCTAGTTAGGTTTATGTTAGATCCGGTTTAGGGTTATTCTAGTGCTAAGTTTAAATCGTTGTAACAAATTTTGTTCCGGAAACGGCCACAGATGATGGCCACGGCGTTAGCATAACCTTTCATGGTATCAAGACCAGCCCATAAAACCTATACTAGCATATTTAAACGATGTTAAAGTAACAAAACCGAAATAACTCTGAAACATCGAAGCCAAACTTCAACTTTCTGTCAAATTTTTCGGAGTCTCTAAATTTTTTTAAACATCTGCAGATTACTCTTTATGCTACAACTAGAACACAAGAGATAAACGAGGTAATAATTTTACAAAATGGCTGGAGAGATTTCATTTTAGACCGGCCTCGCCGGTTTTTCTATGAGGAAAATTTCTCGTTTCTGTTTAGTGTTTTAAATCACTTAGATTTAAGGTTTCAGGATATGTTGGATTTTGCTCAGATTGGATATTTTTTTTATCTTTATTTTTGGTGGCAATTCGGAGTATTCGAAGTCGATATTTATAACACTGTTTAATAGTTTTCAGTACATATATTATTATCTGCGGCCGTGAATGTCATTTGAGCGGTATAACCCGTCTAACTGCTATATATTCTTTTAGACATGTTTGCGAACATGACATTCACATTGATGTTCTGTGATTGTGCTGAGATTGTTGGTTGGATTGTCGTGGTGGATAGCTTACGGTGCAATGATAGTAGTACAGTTAAGTTTTATTTGTACATTTGTTATTGAGGGGCGAGCACCCGACTTGTGGACTGCCGTCACTACCATGTTGTATATTATTTGATTGGGGTACGACCGCGTTGAGGTCGATGTCACCATTGTACATATTTTATTTTCATTTTTCTGTACTAGGTTTACCCTGTGGTGGAGTGCACAAATAGTCGGGTTCTAGAAGTCAACAAGCCCTCATCTCATAGCATTGCGAAGGAGGAAGCTTCACTGTAGAATTGGCGGGCAATTCGCCGCACTCCCATGGGGTATAGTTTGACCCACGGAGGGGCGCTCTAGTTACCGAATCCTCTGAAGTGCTGGGTGGCCTATTCACTTTGTTGATTGAGATTTCCTCACATCTGGGATTGGCGGGTAACTTGCCACGCTCGTAGGGCTCCAGGTTTTCATTGCACAGGCTATCCACACGACCAGGAACATCAGGTTTTATTTGCGGCTCATATGAAACCCGGGTCTCTAAGATTATCCACCATTCTGTGTTTCTTGCTGAGATTCTATGATGTTTCTTATTATCATGCCTAGGATGAATGTTATATATATTTATATATATACTAGTAGATGTTGTATATGTTTTGCACCCGCGCTAGTTCAGCCCCCGCTCTGCCGTTAGTTAAGTAACATAACAGGTGATGACGGGCCCAGTGGCGAATGATGATGGCATATACTTACATTCTATTTTCGTTCTTTTCTGGTGTAATAGGATTAATTGATGGGACCACATTAATTTTGATTAATACAAGAAAAGAAACCGAAAAAGATGTTGTTGGAACAAATTTCGAAAAACTGTAGTAATATTCTTTCGCTTTGCATAGTGGAATTCGGTCGCGAATATCCATCACCTCATTACAGGAGGCAAGAGCTGAGATCCCTTCGCAAGGAATGACCTCTTGAGCAAAAGTTTATGATATAGATTACTCGGTTTTCTTCAAAACCAATAGTTTTCAAAAGCGGAGTTTAAACCACTCCTTTTCAAAGTTATCAGGTTCCTTCAACGATATCAAGTTCAATACGTTAAAGGGTTTTTCGCCAAAAACCCTGCCGTAGCCCTCCATCATTTCAGAAAATTAGTACTTAGTATTCATGCTATGTTTGTTGATTATTCGTCAAGGTACAGTGAACGATAGCCGAGTAATGATTCTCTGTTGCATTGATAGATACGATTGGTTAGGACAGTCGCATGATTTTGTTGATTATTCGTCAAAGATCTTGCGGGTGGGTCCAATGAAATCTTGGATAAAGACGGGTTGAACTTGACTAGGAACTTTTGATTTGTTGATTATTCGTCGAGGTCACTTGGGTCCGAGGAGAAAAAACCACATCGGGAGTTTCAAATATAAAGGAAACTTGCAGATTTAGCATACCTTCTGGAGTGTGGTGACTAGATGGATTCCATCCAGGTCATCACATAATGATCGTTGGATCCCGATCCCACTGATGAGTATGATTACTTTTGGTAGATTATTTCACTAAACAATTAATGTTATAAACCATGTAGGTGTCTAGAACGGTGTTAGCGGGGCTACGCCACCAGGAAAAAGAGGTTACATAATTAAGGAACTTCACGAAAGCATTGAAAAAGCTCGCTCGAAATACCAACACTAGCCTGGCCGAAAGGTTAAGCAAGTATTGTAAGATGCGATTATTCCTGACAAGTTCTCCTTTAAAGGTTTGATGGAGAATTCGAGGAAACAGTGGGAGCCATCCTGATTAGATAAACTAATAGCCAATCTAATCTTGCAAGAGCGCACACTAAGTGTTTCTTTTCTCTCTTTCCAGGTAGCAACCATTTCACAACCTAATCAAGATAATAAAATGTATTTGTTGACCAGTCTGAATTCTTATTCGGGGCTGGGGAACGTCGGTTCAGCTCTAAACTATGACAACTGTCATGAGTATGAGCAAGGGAAAGAGGATTGCATGAATTCCTTGATGACCCCAACAAAGAAGAAGCACACTATTGTGTCTTCTTCAGTTGTTTTTGTTATTGAGAATTGTTTTTCAGTCAGTCATACCTCCTCGGTACTAGATACCGGATCATGATCTCATATCTGTAATTTATTGCAGGGACTAAGAAAATGTAGGATGGTTGGACCTGGCGATATGTCCCTCAGAGTAGAGAACGGAGCACAAGTTGATGCTGCTGCCGTCGGTGGATATCACCTTATGTTGCCAAAAGGCAATACTATGATTTTGAACAATTTCTATTATGTAACTTTCATATTATGCAACATCATATCAGTTTATTTATTTGATAAAGAGGGATATAAGTTTGTTTTTGATAGAAATATCATGAACATTTACTTCAATCAGGTATTGGTTGCAGAAGGTATACTGTGTAATGGTATCTATGTTCTAAATCAAAACACAGTTTCAATGTACAAAACACACGCAAGAGGAAGAGTTCAGATACGAACGAATCTTACTTGTGGCATTGTTGACTAGGTCATATCGGAGAGAAAAGACTGAATAAATTTCATAAGGTTGGATATTTGAATACGTTCGAATTTTCATCTTATGAAACTTGTAAGTCTTGTTTCAAGGGAAAGATGACCAAATCTCTGTTCACCGGACATGGAGAAAGAGTAGCAGAGTTCTTGGGACTCATACGCAGTGATGTGTATGGTCCGTTGTCTATACATGCAAGGGTAGGTTCTCATACTTTATCACATTCACTGACGTTCTCTCTAGATTCGGATATGTGTATCTCATGAAACAAAAATCTGAAGCATTTGAGAAATTCAAAGAATTCATAAAGGAAGTAGAGAACCAGACTGAAAAAAGTATCAAGATCCTCTGGTCTGATAGAGGAGGGGAGTACTTGAGCACGAAATTCTTAGAATACCTAAAAGAGAATGGAATTCTCTCTCAGCTTACTCCTCCGTATACAACACAGCACAACGGTGTATCGGAGCGAAAGAACGGTACCCTATTGGACATGGTTCGCTCTATGATGAGTAGTGCTGAGTTGCCTCTTTCATTCTGGGGACATGCACTGCAAACAGCGGCTTACCTTTTGAATCAGGTTTCTTCCAAATCTGTGCCTAAAACTCCAAATGAAATATGGAGTGGTAAAAGACCGTGTCTTAAATTCATTAAGACTTGGGGTTGTCGAGTATATGTTAAAACACAGAAACCGGATTCACTAGGATATCTGATCTACCACACTGAGGAACAGAAGGTGTTTGTATCTCGTCACGCAACCTTTTTAGAAATGGAACATCCTGCAAAAGAAGTTAGTGGGAGTACGGTAGAACAGGAAGAAACTTCTGAACCACAAAATGTACTGAAGATTTGGTGGAACCACTAGATTGAGTAATCCCAGACAAACCACAACCACTCAGTAGATCTAGTAGGATTTCTCATCCGCCCTACAGATATTACGGTTTTCTCATAGATGGGGATCGAGAGAATTGCATCATGGAAGAAGATGATCCTACTAATTTCAGGAAGGCCATTATCAGTAGGGACTATGATAAGTGGCTGGATACTATGCAATCCGAAACGGAGTCCATCTACACCAATAAAGTGTGGAACTTGGAAATTGCTCCACCGGGGTGAGACCCGTTGTTTGCAAATGGATCAACAAAAGGATGATTGGTATAGATAGGCAGGTGGAAACCTATAAGGCTAGACTTGTTGCAAAAGGTTTTCGTCAAAGACCAGAATTGGACTATGATGAAACCTTTTCTCCAGTGGCTATGCTCAAATCCATTCGAATCCTACTTGCCATTGCATCCTTCCATTACTATGAAATCTGACAGATGGACGTAAAAATGGCTTTTATGAATGGTAGCTTGGAAGTGTGCGTTTCTATGGATCAGCCAGAATGTTTTGTAGACAGTGGGAGCAGCGGGAAGGTGTGCATGTTGCTCAAATCAATTTATAGATTGAAGCAAGCATCGTGGAGCTGGAACATCTATTTTGATGAAACAATCAAGGACTTTGACTTCATCAAGAACGAGGAGGAGCCATGTATTTATAAGAAGATTGTAGGACGAATTGTCATATTCCTAGTCTTGTACGTGGACAGCATTCTCTTGATAGAAAATGATATTCCTATGCTACAATCGGTCAAGCTGTTCTTATCACAAAGGTTCTTCATGAAGGACCTGGGTGATGCCTGTAGGGATTCTTTAGCACCATGCCTAGGGTTAGGGTTGCATCACACATGCTATATTAAAATTTTAGGGTGTGCTAAACAATTCCAACCCTGAATCGAACTAGAAAGTTAGGGTAACATCTTATAGTATCACATATAAAATAGTGTCTAACACTAAGTGGGGAGAAATACAACCTTTGTAGGACTCCTTTGGTGACTCCTTGGATCTCCTAGAGTTTGAACCGGCACGCTTGAATCCTTCCAAGTCCACGACAATCCACTCGGAGTCCCTTTGCTCAAAGCTCCTAGCTTCACTTGGTCTTTCAAGATGTGGACCAAAAAATCTACACTAACGGGCTAGAGTAGTATAGATTGGTGATGTGGTTTGTATTCTCACTTAAAAACCCTTTCTTTTTGTGTTCCTCACTCTGTAGAAAAATCAAGAGAGCATGAATTAGGAAGAAGAAGGAGATGGCTAGCATAAGCGCTTTTGTGATAAATGATAATATCTCTAATAAAATGAGAAAAGAAAATAAATGTATATAAGTCACACTCACATACAACCATGGTTGATAAATATCTAGATATTTTCATTTGTGGGTTAAAGTACAAAAGAAATTAAACCATGGTCATACTATGGTCAAGTAAAGAATAGTGATGAAGAAAATTCAACCATGATTTAATCATTTCTTTTTCTCAATAATGAAAATATATAGACATATATATCTACCACGTGACTCTTGTATTGCCATCTCCAATGTATCAACATCCATGATACAAGTATGCATGTATATGTGCATTGATATCAACATGTATATACATGCATACATTCATGCATACATCCAAATAGAAAAGGTTTAAATAAATGAGCTAAAATTCAATATTAAATCAACACTTGATTTAATGAAACGGTCATATCTCATACGACCCGACCAATAGAAAACGCCCGATTAAAACACGGTATCATATATACGCATTTAATCGAGCTCCCGCGCATATCTCATATGCACACCACATCATTTCGCCTGAGCTAGGAAACTCCTGTGTGGGACTCTAAGACTAGTCAATACGCCGGCAGTAGGTGATGATCATATGAAACATCCACAAGCCGTAAGCGGTCAGCTAAACATAACGGCCACCTGGGTATTGAGCGATCAAAATAAAAACAAGCGAACCTATCAAAACTCCCGTCGGGCTAACTAGCAATACATACCGCACAGTCCGGTCTTTTCGTCAGATATGTTGTATGTCTAGTCTAGGGATGGTATCATCGACCACAATAACTCAATAAGTCTTGTCGGTGTATGGCTTACAACAGATCGAGAAACTACTGATAACACTTATCAGTAAATCTCAGCAGCCCTGGCCAGGGACTTCCTGTTACAGCCAATAGAGCATGGCGCAACATCAACTCCCAATACCGGGAGAGACCAAACCGCTCCTACCGCTCATTGACTCCATGTGCCTCCGGACTGTACCTAAAATCCACCTGTTTGCACGATTTAGTAGAGCCGTGGTAGGGTGGAGATCAAAGTACAGTGGGAGGACATACAAGACTCTATGACGATCTCGGGTCTATAGACTAACATGTACCAGTGTCACCTGAGAACTGCTATCCGACGATAGATAAATAACACATAGGAGTTCTTGGCGAGTCTGTTCAGTGTACCCAGTTTCCACTGAGCACTCATATACAATCTTTGGTGTCACCACACCAGATGGATATGGGATCATCCATCGCCCATCATATGGGACAAGAATGGTGTACGGTAGTCTACTCTGGAATATCGATGCCCTGTCTCCATACATCCACGTCTAGGAACATTTCAAGTATATGCTTATAAACTGCATTTGGCCCACCAGTATGATCCACATCACAATCCCAGTGGTCAAGCAAATATCCTAACGGCTTTGTCAACATGTACCAAATGAGTAATATGCAAGATCAAATGAACATGTGAAGATAAAGTATAACCAGATAGCATACTATCATGTCGAGAAAGAATGTCCCCTGAATACACACATACACATGCCGATACATCCACTGTCATATAATGGCCTCGAGGGTATACATATACCCAACAATCTCCCACTTGCGCTAAGACCAATTATTGTTGTATCTCATACCCAACAACTCAAAAAGTCTCTTATGCTGCGGCTGAGGGAGGGCCTTGGTGAATGGATCCACAGTGTTATTCTTTGTATCTACTCTCCTAATCTCGGTCTCGTGGCGATCAACTATCTCCCAGATCAAATGAGATCTCCTCAGGATGTGTCTGGATTTCTGATGGAACCTGGGCTCTTTGTCCAATGCCACATCCCCATTATTATCACAATAAAATGGTATTGGATCAATAATGGTTGGAACCATTCCTAGCTCCGAGATGAACCTCTTCATCCAGATGGCTTCCTTGGCAGCATCATTTGTAGCAATGTACTCAGCTTGCATTATAGAGTCTGCAACGGTATCCTGTTTGGAACTCTTCCAACTCACCGCCCTTCCGTTGTGGGTAAATGCAAACCCTGAGATAGACTTGCTGTCATCCTTATCACTCTGGAAGCTCAAATCGGTAAAGTCCTCTATTTGGAGATCCCAGTTACCATACACCAAGAACAATTCTTTAGTCTTTCGCAAGTACTTAAGAATGTTCTTGTAACACCTTGGGATGTGTTTAGTGGCTAATTATACTTTTACATATAGTTTTTAATAAAAAGTTTACCAAATTGATTTTCAAATATTTTATCAAAATTAATGAATATTTTATTAGAATTTATTGAGCCTTTCACACACATGTGCATGCAAACTAGGGTTAAAATTTAGGTTAAACCATGTTTAGCAACCATGGTAGAATAACCCATCCTTCTTAAGTTAAATTGATTTTAATTAAGGGTATTTTTATTTTTAATGGAAAATGAATTATTGCTTGGGTTTGACTTGGTGAGAGAGAGAGAGTGCATGATGGGCATCATGGCATGAGCCCATGCTTGCATTAAATGAGAGAGAGAGGGTGTTTACCTTTGTTCTCTCATTTATTTTGTTGTGCTAACTCTTTCTCACTTCTCTCTCTCACTTTCTCACTCTCACACACACACACACTCACACAACAGCAGCTGCAACAGAAGAAGAAGCAGCAGCAGGAGCTTCAGCAGCAGCAACAAACAACAACAACAACAACAACAACAACAACAACAAGAGGTAGCAGCAGCTCAAGCAACAGCATCAGCAACAGCCCCAGCAGCATCAACACCAGCAGCAACACAGCAGCACCAGCATCAGCAGCAGCTCCACCATTAGCAGCAGCAGCTCCAGCATCAGCAGCAGCAACACCAGCAGCACCAACAGCAACAACATCAACAGCATCAGCACAGCAGCAGTAGCAGGCAACAGTAGCTCCTTCCATTCTTCTCCTCCTCCCTTTTTCCTGCTTCCTAGGACCTATTGGGGTATATTTCTTAAACCCAACTCCTTGTTGCTAAGTTTATGTGTTGTTTAATGCTTCGGTTAGAGGTTATTATGGTTATTAGAGTTAGATTGTGTTTTGATGTATGATTTAGTTAAGTTAGAGTTTTTATAGCCTAGTGAACCTTATTAGGTGATAATATTGCTGATTGAACCCATTAGTTTCACTAGATTTAGCTAGATCGTCTTAAATCGCTAAACTTGAAGTTTTAGAATACGGTTTTGATATAGTGTGTAGGATATTGTGATCTTCTATATCTTTGCTCATTTCCTAGCTTAGCAAATAACTTCAGAATAGTGTAAAGGGTAGCTAGGGTGTTGGGTTGAAGCTCGAGCCCGTTCCACCACCAAAAATCCGGCGACAACCCTTATTTTTCTGGCGTCGCCGGCCCCCTATTGATTTGGGCGTTGTTGCTGATATGAGGGGTGTCTGTTGGATTTTCTCTGTTGGTGAAATCTGGGATTATAATTTTTGTAAACAAACATATACACTAGGCTATGAATTGTGCTAGGATCATAGTGTAGAAGCCTGGACCCTTTTCACCCCTTTTTGGCCGATATGACCATTATGGTGGCCGGCCCAATTTTGAGGAAATGTGTTGGATTTTGGCAGGCAGCTGGTTGTAGGTATTGTGGAGGGTTTGGTCTTATTTGATTTTCTTGTTTTTGCTTCAGATTAAATCTGGGACCGTTTACCTATTTTTAGCGTAGCGGGACTTGCGCGACACGTACGATGCGAGTTGAGTTGGTTTGCTGTGTATCACAGCATGTCGCTGTGTGCCACAACGTGTTGCGTTGGGTTTTGGCGTATGCACACACGTTATGTATACACGCGCGTTTATTTCGCGACGCGAGTTTCTCGTTTGATTTCGATATCGCATTTTGCGAGATATTTGCTTATGTGGATTTTCCTTCTGTGAATTCTAGGTTCGCAGGCGGGTACGTCGGACGCCGCAAAGAAAGGGAAGCAGGTGGTCGGCTACAGGTAGCACGCGACCAGGTGAGTAGATTTAACATCTACGGGGAAATCGCCCGTATGGCGTTAAGCGTCAGGGCGTTATAGGATATTTTAGTTGTATGTATTCATATATATATATACTATAGTAGCATACCATCTCTTGTTGCATATAGAATGGTTATTATAAAACACCGCACTGTCACTAACGGTTTAAGCTACACAAGCACTATAAGTATGTTACACTCACTTCGTTAGTGACTGCCATGACACACGCACTATAGGATCACTGCATCATTGATGATTGTCATGACTTGTCGCATATTCACATATTATCAGATATATCATTACTTGCGCACATGCACCCTTTATATCCACATTAGCGCATACTTTCAATGATATATCATTACTTGCGCACATGTACACTGTATATTCACATTAGTGCATACATTCATTGATATATCACTACTTGCGCACATGTACACTGTATATTCACATTAGTGCATACCTTCAATTATATATCACGACTTGCACACATGTACACCATATATTCATATTAGTGCATACCTTCATCGATATATCACTACTTGCGCACATATACACCGTATATTCACATTAGTGCATACATACCTTGATATATCTATACTTGTGCACATATACATCGTATATCCATATTAGTGCACATGTATATTGTTACACTCACATTGCGTATATATCTATTTGCACATCCATACCTATATACATACATATGTTACATGCATGGGTGATATTGACATGATTTAAAAACTAAGGGACCGCACGAGACATTTTCAAAACTGGATCCTTTTTAAAAAAGTGGTTTTTCCTTTCTTTTACTCTTATTGTCATACGACACATTGCATTGATTTACGCATTGAGTTTGGATTTATTTGATTTTTGGATTTGGGAACCGGAGTATTATTTTATGAAAATACTCACTGTTTTAAAAACCCGGTTTCCCTTGATATGATATTTCAGTGCGTCCACCATGCGTTTTCATTGTTCTGAGACGTGTGACATGTGAACCCGAATCGAGGTGCTGGACGAGGCCGATTGCGGGTACATGGTGGACCCGATATGGTACCCCGGCGCGAGAACGGATCGCTGTGCAGTAGATGGTGAGCCTGGCAGAGGGACCACTATCTACCGGTGATTGGATAGATCTGGCGGTTATCCGGAGGATACTGACCAGAGTAGATAGATGGATACGGGACGACACGTACTGCTGGGGCCGAGGGCCGATTCCAAAGACGGAGCCCGATACTTGAGGAATTGCGTGCCGATGGTTGACACGATAATTTGCGATATTTTCGAGTACCGATGCTAGGCATTCACAATTCCATAAGCTGTACAGGATTTGAGGGCCGATCAGAGCGACGGCGCCTGAGTTTTCTTAGGGTTTGGTTGCATTGATAAACACCGGTTATTCTTCCACGTTGACATTCCGTGTAGATGATATTTATTCCCATGATAGCATTCATTATTTTGCATCTCATCCTGTAGCTATAGTACCTGATAGAGTACTTTTGTATGATTATTACATACCCTGCTCATCATATATAGATGCTATTAGATTTCACCTGTCATGCACGATTATTGCATACCCAGCTCATCATATATAGATGCTATTAGATTTCACCTGTCATGCATGATTATTGCATACCCTGCTTAACCATAGAGATGTTATTAGATCGCACTTGTTGCATGATTATTGCTCATATAGCTCATCATATAGATATTATCTGTTGGCATAGGTTAGAGTATCGAAGTACGTGCATACTCACGATTACCTTTATATGTTATCTACTACTCACGAGTTGGCAACTCACCCCCGTTGTGCCACAGTGTTTGCAGGTTTCCCCTCAGAGTAGTCGCGGCAGGCAGTTTTATTGCATCTTTTGATATGGATACCATTGCAGTCGGCGTGCGAGCCCTTTGCTTATAGGTAGGTTTTTACGGTGTCCGTTTATTTTCTAGTTGTATACACTGTTGTATCTAGTACTCTCCATCTACCACTTTTGTATTGAGTTAGAGACCAGTTGTGAGGATGATGTATATTATTTTGTACTCTGGTGTCGAGCTCGTTGTGAGCCGACTTTATTTTTGCAGTTTTATCTTCATGTTGTCTTCACTTATGTTTACTCATTCTTCGCTACGGCATCATATATTATCATTGTGGTGACTGTTTCCGCCCTTGGGCGTGATTGCTCCCGTCTGGGATGCTTATTTCTTATTGTATATCATTTTACTCATATATTGCCTTGTACCCGAGTTCGGGGCTAGTTTTTACAAAGAAAATGCTGCCAAAATTTTTAAGATAAAAACTTGAACTTTAAAGAATTTTACTAAACAACTTAAAGTTTTCTAAATGTTTTAACAAATGTTCTATTAAATGTTTTAACATTCAATACTTTAATGGTTTTGATTTCTGGGTTTCGGCTTACTTAGTCACGTTACGCTTATAGACGTCACGTGGTTAAGTGCCGGTCACGGGCCAAACTTTGGGTCATGACAAAGTTGGTAACAGAGTGTAGGTTTTACCATCGGAGTGTAGGATGACCCTGGTATGATGGAGTAGGTAGCTGAAACAGAGTGGCGTAGCGTGCGTATGTTCCGCGGTATACTCACGACATAGCACTCCGCCTAAGCGACCTTAGGACTTATTGATTGGAATTCCTTCTGGATTGTGTACATTCCTGTGATTCGATTTCCGTATCCTTATCGAAACCTACTTTCTTTCCAGCACTATGCCGCCAAAGACTACGAGGGCATGGAGAGCGGCCGCGAGAGGCGAGATTCGAGTTGACTCGTCCGAGGCGAGGACTGATCCGGGTTTTACACCCGTTGTACCAGAGCAGACTGTTCTTCCTACGACAGACCAGATCGCTAGACTAGTGGCAGAGATGCAGGACTTGCGCCAGACGATGAGCTCATTGGTTGAGACCGTTCGAGCGCAGAGACAGGAGGTTATTGTAAGTCTACGGTAGCACCCCGGCCGTCTAACAGACGCCAATATGCGGAACAAAACTTTTACGACTGGCGCTATCGCGTATTATAATCCGGATCTGCCATTAAAGCTAAACTAATATATTGTAAAGAGGGTAGATATGTTATACCGAACGATCCGAGTCCTTCGGTCTTTAACCATCATCCCACGCTTTGTTGCGGCGGGTTCGATCTTCTGAAACTCCAGTCTCGTCATCCAGGTGGCACCACGTCGACGGATCTTTAAACGGGCTCCCGCCTCTGAACCGAGGCAACTCGGTCGTCAAGTTTGCTAAAAGAGACGACCAAGATGTTGTAGAGAATGAGTAGAACACTTTGTCTCGTTACGTCCAAGGCTATGGACGAACGGTTATTGAAGTTGCCAATTGGAATCGGGTAAATGGAAATTGGGCTGTGTGAAATTTCCATGAACTAAATTTCTTGTATCTTTTTCCCACAAAAATGAATCCATATCCAACCAAGAGGGGTCGGCCACAATTATATATGAGGGAGGTGAGTGTAGGAGAGAGGAAGGGGTGATCCTAAGCATTCATACTTATCACTTCACATAACATCAAAGCATGAATCACTAAAATCATTTAATGCAAAATGGTGATTCATAATAAAACATCACCATTTCATTAAATGAACAATTAATGCTAATGAAAGATACATGAACCTAGTTACCATAATCTAGAACCTTCTAGAACCATGACTCAACCAAGAAAAGATAAATCCGTATTCAACCGAATATTAAATACGGCCGATAGAAAACTGGAAACTGGCAACTTCCAAAAGCGATCCCAAAACGAATTTCAGGACAACCCCGTAACAATATAAACATACCCGCATTTGTATTACGACCGAATACAAATGCAACTGAGACAAAGATATTATATCTACACAGTATAATACTGGGATCCGGCTTAAATCAAAGTCTACCAGTATTATCTGCCCGAAAACTGACACGTGCGAAAACGGACGTGCATTTTCCGAACCTTGCTATAATCCCATACGGCATCTACAACGTTTCGCCCGAACTTGGGAAAGTGTCTGTGGAGGACTCTAATGACTCATCAACACATTGGCACTGGGTATAACCAATAGCACGTCAGAGGTACAAGCTGTACGTAACGGTTTGCCTATGTATCGATTGGAAGGGAAGCTGACGAGCGAACTCATCTATAAACCCTACTGAGCCTGACAGTGACAATTACCGTACAGTCCGGAACATTCGTCTATGAGTATCGCATATTAGGCCTTGGGGGTCGGTAAACGTCAGACCCCCAATAGCTGCATAAGTCGTGTCAGAGAGCGGCCCAGAACACCCTGAGATACTACTGGTATACCCACCAGTATATCTCGATTACCCTGGCCAGGGATTTCGTGTAATGGCTCTCCTAAACACAGCGCGATCTCACCCTCAATCCCGGGAGAAACGAATCCCCTGTCAATCCGCTCACTTGACTCCAATGTGGCTTGGGACTGTACCCAAAATATACCTGTTTGCACGACTCCTTTGACCCGTGATAGGGTATAAATCAAAGCACAGTGGGAACTCACACGAGACAAATGACGACCTCAGGTCGATGAACTAACATGTACACATGTCACCAGGGAACTGCTATCTGACGATATGTATAATACCAACTAGCATGTTCCCGGCGAGTCCTGTCCGGTGTACTCATAACCCAATGAGCTCCTGTATACATCTTAGGTGATCCAACTGACCCCAGTGGCTTGTGAGACCGGCAACCGCCCCTCGTCGGGGTCTCGAATATATACACTAGTCTACTCTGGAGTATCGATGCCCTGTCTCAAAACTCTCACGACTAGGGAAACTTTAAGGATGTGCTTATAGACCCCAGCTCCCACATATATGATCGCCATCACACTGCTGGTAGTCAAGAAAGAATCCTATGGGTTCTATCAACATCTACATGATGATAAAGACAAACCAGATAGCATACTATCATCTCGAGTAAGACTGTTCTATCGGTATAGGTCATCCCTCAATCATTGCAATCACGTACCTGCGATCCAATAATTGACTTAGAGGGCACTATATCCAACAGTTTCACAAAACTCGTTTGCAAAACTATTGTGTTCGAGAAATAGCCTCAATGAGTGGATCCGCTTCGGTGTTTTTTTCTGTATCTCTCTATATCTCAACCTCGCGGAGAAAACCATCTCCCGAATTGAGTAATACCTGTCTTAGAATGTGTCTGGATATCTGATGGGACCTAGTTCATAAATGAACTCCAAATCCAAACTTCTTAGACTGTATCAATCACTGAAACTAATCAGTGTCCAGCACCATGCCTCCCACAGTATCCCCTTGGACTACCTGTCCATAATACTGTCCCTCGTCTGAGGGAAAACTATAACTCTGACAATCACTTTGTCATCCAGGTCACCTGTGAAGCCTGGAATAATAACCGTCTCCCGAAGGAGGCTGCCATCATCAAATCCGTAGAACATGTACTTATGTTCTATAACTGCTTCCGTATGTTTCTTCAGGATTGGATTAATATAAACTTATCGTATCTAGTACAATAACGACATCTGGTGTGGTACTTGACATCTCACGATTGACTCAATTGCCCAAGCAAGTGATCTGTCAATCATGTACGTCCCTCTCCCCTTTAGTCTGTAAGACACCTTTAGAGAGGGTGACTCCATCACCTGCAGGTACACCACCATGCCAGGAGTCATCTATTCTAAAATACTATTAGAATACTGTCAAAGTACCCACATTGGCAAACTACCCAAATCTAGATCAAAAACCATAGATCTAGTGACCAGAATGTCAGATATTATATCCATATCCTTTGTGGAGAAACAACTGTGTGACGACCACAGTACAACCGATCGTAGTATAGGAATTTTACTTCCTACTCTGTGTATGTCATCCAAATACCAAGACATCACACCCTACTACTTTCTTAACATATCCATCCTCTATTCTGATAAAGTCAAACCCATGACTGTCACATCAAATATAGATGATCTATCTCCGCTATTTCTGCTTAAGTCTATAAATAGACACTAGCTACTTGCCCACTATGCTCCCGCTGCTCCTACTGACTACGACAACCCTCTGGCAGAATAATATATACGTACATTTCTAAAACTATTTTAGAACGACGCTATACATATTTCCTGCCGGTTCTCATAGCCTGGAATAACAGTAGTGTCAAGTCTGGGTAAACAAGAACCTCCCTGTCACCGTCCTTGAGGCTACCGGAGTACCTCTCAGGTGTCGGAGGTTACGCACCACATCTGCAGAGTGGCTAATGGAATGTCAAACCTGATAGAATATATAGGTTCTATTAGATTCTACGTAATCGTTTGCGGTTCTAGAATCATTTCCAGTTCTGCCATACTCCCACTACTGTTTTCTGAAAATATCCATTTTAATAAAACTGTGGCGAGTCAAGAACATTATCACTATTGATCTTCCAGATGGTAGAAAATCAACCCTCGTCAAGGCTAGGGTCAACCCACAAACTGCCATTACAGAAACATGCCTTGAGTTTTCCAGTGTCTGTTTTTAAGCATAAGCTGGAAAACTCCCCTTACCTTAACATCGCTAAGATATGAAGCAATATATATCCAATATAGAATCATAGGCACTTATATAATTGGAACCAGATTCAAATCCTTAAGCTGTCTCCAGTGCATATCAACTTAATGGAGAGAGACTAATCAGCATTACTCAACTTAGGAATCCATCCAATTATGAGTAACCTGAAAGAGAAACAAGTTTCTCAAAACTATTACTATCAACTGAATACTAATCACAAGAATCTACATCTTCGAATTCTTTGAAGAATCCAGATACTTGTGACACTTGGTTCTCTACTTTATTCTTATACCCACAACTTCTCAAAACTTAGACCCTGTATTTCTACGAAAAACCGGTCTAAAAAAATAGAGAAGTCACGAGTAAACAGAACAGAGTACGAGGACCAACCTCTTTGTCCTGATGGACACTGGACCACATACAATACTCTGTATAAGTCTGCTGAGTTTAATAACTCAAAACCTGTGCGTCGTAGGTTGAAAACTGTCCCCAGGTGATTTCCTCAAATATCACAAATTACAACGAATTCCGATGAGGATGATCACCTAATTCCCAATAACTTACTCCCACTCATTATCTGTAAAACTATACAGATGTGAGAATGAAACCTGGTAAATACATACTCTGGAGTAAGTATCTAATCGGGAAATCAGTTTTTTTTTAACAATGCACAGTAAAACTGAAACATGAAAATGTTGTTAGTGTATATGCCCTAGAGGCCATTACTGTATCATACTAGTTTGTATATTACTTAATGGATGCTTGGGATATTCACCTTGTATATACAATCTTGCTCAAAATAGTAGTATGCTACTTGGTTTGTTTCTACTTCAATGTGTACTTGTGTTTATTTCAGTATATCACTTATACGCATTAGTGGAGCCCTTAGGATCTTTGCTTGATTACCAGCGTTGTGATGGCAGTCACACTAGTGGGGGCTGGGTAATCTATAAGCACATCCTTATACAGGTCCCTAGTTGCAGGACTATCGAGACAGGGCATCGATACTCCGGAGTAGACTAGCGTATGCGCTTCTCATCCCAGTGTGGGAGATGGTCTGTCCCACAGCCATCAGTACGTCGTACTGGAGATAGTATACGGGTGCTCGTTGGGTTACGAGTACACTGGACAGGACTCGTCGGGAACTGACAGGTTGGTATTATACCTATCGTCAGTTATCAGTTCCCAGGTGACATGAGTACAGCTTAGTCCGCTGACTTGACACTGGCACTTCGCCTCAAGTGTGTTCCCACTGCACTTTGATCACTACCCTACCACGGCTCAAAGGAGTCGTGCAAACGGGTGGTGGTTGGGTGCAGTCCCGAAGCACTTGGAGGCAGTGACGGTTAGACAGGATTCGTCTCTCCCGGTATTGGGGGTTGACATCGCGCTGTGTCTAGGAGAGCCATTACACGAGTAGTCCCTGGCCAGGGCAAACGAGATATACTGGTAGGTTTCCAGTGTTATCTCAGGGTGTTTTGGGCTTCGCTCCGGCACGACTTGTACCGCTATTGGGGGACTGACGATTACCACCCCCTAGGCCCGCCATGCGATGTATCAGACGAACAGACCAGACTGTACGGAGACTGTCACATTCAGACTCAGTAGGAGTTCAGATGGGGTTTCACCTCGTCAGCCTTCTTGTCGGCATCTACCTGGGGACCGTTACGCACAGCTAGTGCCGCTTGCGGTCTGTGGTTAAACCCACTGCCAGCGTAGTGTCGAGTCTTTAGAGTCCCACACAGAGGGTATTCGCCTCTGGGCAAAACAGAGTAGAGGTCGCATGGTTTTGCGACAGGGTTCGTTCTCATCCGCGCACTTGTGCTCGTTTGGAGTCCGGACGGATTATACTGGCAGGCTCTGGTTTGAGCCAAATACTAGTATATATATATATTTGGGGTTGCTTTTATATCTTGGTATTCTTGTTCCTCGGAACGAGAATGCAGGTGTGTATGCACAGTTGCTTGAGGCGGAGGATGAGGTATTTCATTAGGGTTTCGGAACGGGTGCGTATGCACAGTTGACAGTTATCTTTTTCCAAACCCTAATGGTTTTATGGATTATCTATTTATAATAGTAATTAAATGAGAATTTTGTTATGGTTGATATTGTTGACTTGTTGACCATGGTTGACTTGTTGACCATGGTTGAAAGTTGACCACCATCATGCTTCAAAAGTCTTCCTTGATTTATGCTTACATTTTTAAATGAAGCATGGTTGTGGTCATTCCAAATTGCCATCAACTATTCTCATTTTCAATTATTATTATTAGATAATTCTTTTCTTTTGCATTATGGTTGCAAGAAAGAAAAGATATAGCTCATTCTATCATTCTCACTCTCTCTCTTCACTTCATCTTCTTCTTCCTCTAGTCAAGAGAAACCTTCTCATGAGTTGAGAATCCTTCTCTTGAAAAACAAAAGCAACCCTTAGACACTCTCTACTCACTCTAGGATCAAGGGTCTAGCAAGCCGGCGATTCTAGTTCACTCCAAGTACGAGAAAGAGCCCAAAGGTCGAGCCTTCGAGGTGGATCCATCTTCGACGGGAGAAGGCGACGAAAAGAGAACCATCAACCTCTACAAGGTTTGAAGAAGAAGGAGTTCAAGTTTAGGTATAACCATCTTCCATAGTAGCTAACTCTCTTTAGCAAGAACACTAGTTTTAGTTTAGACAACGATCCCGACCAAGTTTAGTCCATGTTGCCTCTTGCGATAAAAATTTGTTTTTTATACCGTTTCCGCCTCCCCGTAAGCACCGGGGGTCGCAATATGGACTTACAGTGGTATCAGAGCCTAACTAAACTTAAACTAGCTTGGTAGTAAAGTGTAACGAAGTTCGGAACCGAAAAATCGCAAAACCGGAAAACTAAAAACCTGAGTTTCTGTTGATTTTTTTTTTTTTTGGCTCAAAATGAAAAACTTTATACTAGTAAAATCGTCTCAGGGTTTTCTAAGAACACACAAGAAAAACGATATCATGTTTCCTCCAAACCGCCGCGCTTCCGCGGCCTCACCTACTCATCTGGCCGCGGAACCGCCGCAAGTTGGTGTCCTCTTTGCATCGTTTTTCGTGCAGTGTTGTTCTGTGTTGGTTTTGGGATTTTTAAGATATATTATATGTACCCAGATTTTCCAGAACTGAAATTTCCTTTTGGGGTCCTATAATTCCGTATTTTTCCCGAACTTCACTACACTTTGACTATGATGGTTATATCTGTGATGTTTGCATGTATTGAACGTCGGCTAATCGCTATAAGACGATTAGTCGGGGTTATACATGATCTGTAATGTGCTGGAATGTGTATATAAATATGTTGGATTGTCGCGGGTGAATAGCCGGGGGTTGTGAGACGAGAGTTTTCTTTTCTTGCAATTCATTGTAAATGTAAATTGATGTAATTATATTATTTGTTTGGCCGCACAACCGGGTCGGGGTTGTAGCCGTCATTGTATAATTCTTTTTACTGTTTTTGCTCCTAGGATAGACCCATGGAGGGGTGCACAAACTACCGAGGACTTGGCGGGTAGTTTGCCGCACCCGTAGGGGTCTTGGGTGGGGTATTTGCTATTCACCGCGACCGTGTTATCTGTTTTTGTTACAGGCTCGTACAAATTACAGATTGCTAGTATATCCAATGTATTTATCTGTGATCTGAAATGTCTATCATTGCTTTCTATTTAGGCGTTGCTTATGTTTTACAGACGCGCTAGCCCAGCCCCCGCTCTGTCGTTAGTTAAGTAACCTAACGGGTAATGACGGGGCCCCGTGGCGAATGCGAATGGCATAAGCGTACGTCATATTTTGGTTGTTTTCTGCAATGGTAGGATTAAATGATGGGACGCATTAAAAGTACTAATGCAAGAATATCACGCATTAAAAGAACTAATGCAAGATAATAAACCAAGTTAAAGTCGTTGGAACACTTTCGAAAAACCACTCGGTTCTTTTCAAAAATAACTTTTAAATGCGGAGTTTGAGCCACTCCTTTTAAAAGCTATCTCGTTCCATCGACCAAATCAAGTTCACTACGTTCACGGTTTCGCCAAAACCATTCGTAGCCCTCCGTCGTTTCGTATGAATATTCAATAGTATTCAAGCTGTGTTTGTTGACCTTCGTCAAGGCATAGTGATTGGTAGCTATTGGGTGTTCATATGTAGCATAGATAGATGCGTTGGTTTGGGACACTCGCATTACCTTGTTGACCTTCGTCAAGGGTATATACGGGTGGATTCAAATTAACCTGGATAATGACGGGCAGAACTTGACATGTGACTTATGATTTGTTGACCTTCGTCAAGGTCATAAGAGCATGGGGCAAAAATCCACATCGGGAGTTTCATAAGTACTGAAACTTGCTAGATTTGCATACCATTTGGAGTGTGGCGATTCTGGTAGGATTCCTTCAGTTTCGTCACGCGATGATATTTGGATCCCGATCCTACTGTGAGTATATGCTACTCCTCGGGAAATTTCTCACTTAACGATCAATGCTATAAACCTAGTAGGTGCCTAGAAAGGTGTTAGCGGGGTTACGCCCCCAGGGAAAAGAGGTTCTTTAATTAAGGAACTTCGCGAAAGCGTTGGAAAACCTCCCTCGAAGTACCGACACCGGCCTGGCTGAACGGTTAAGCAAGTATTGTACGGTGGGATTGATCCTGACTAATTCTTCCTTTATGGTTTGAGGAGGGATTCGAGAAACAGTGGGAGCCATCCTGTTTAGACAAACTAAAAACCACTCTAAACTTGCAAGAGCATCATGCTGAGTGTTTCTTCTTCTCTCTCCTAATTGCAGCGACCAATCAACATGACTGGACTTAAGTTACTCCTAGATAAAAACAAACTGACAGGGCCAAACTACAAAGATTGGCTCAGGAATGTCAAGATAGCAATCACTTATGACAAGCTGGGGTATCTTCTTACCACCAAAGCTCCCCCTGTCCCTGGTCCAACTTCCAGTGTCGCGGACAAGGAAATCCGCAAGACTTGGGAGATTGATAGCGCGAAGGCCAAGTGCCTCCTGCTTGCCTCGATGGACAACGAACATCAGAGGAGGCATGAGAATATGGACATGGAGTCCATATTGCTCCATACAAAAGAACTGTATGGAGAGCAATCACGTATCGCAAGATACGAAGCGTCGAAAAAGTTGTTTTCGACAAAGATGGCCGTCGGATCATCAGTAGCCGAGCACGTGCTAAAGATGATCGGCTACATTGAGGAGCTCGCTGACCTAGGGATCACATTGGAGAGTGAGCTATATACGGATATAGTTCTCCAGTCCCTTCCTTCCACTTACGCCCAGTTTATACTGAACTTCAACCTACAAGAAAAAGAGGTTGAACTATCAGAGCTCCTCAACATGCTGAGGAGCGCAGAGGGCACCCTACAGAAAAGTAGGGATACATCCACTTTGTTTGTAGGAGGATCATCTTCTTCTAGGTCCAAGGCGAAAGCCAAGGGAAAGAAGAAGAAGGCCCCCGCCAAACCAAGGGGCGGTGTTAGTAAAGTGGATACGAAGGGAAAAGGGAAAGCAACAAAGATAGTGGGGAAGCTTGTGGATAAGGAAGAATGCTTCTTTTGTCATAAGAAAGGACACTGGAAGAATGATTGCAGGGCCTGGAAGGCCAGAACACAGGAATTGAAGCAGGTTGCAGCTTCAGCTTCAGGTGTGTATGTTATTGAAAACTGTCTTTCAATAAACTCTACTTCCTGGGTATTGGATACCGGATCAGGATCTCATATCTGTAATTCTTTGCAGGCGTTGAGAAACCGTAGGGATTTGAAGGCAGGTGACATGACCCTCAGAGTTGCGAACGGAGCTAGCATGGATGCTAAAGCCGTGGGGGACTATCACCTGGGAATGTCAGATGGACATGTTTTGGTTTTGCGTAATTGCTTTTTTTGTACCCAACGCAACTTGTAATATCATTTCTGTATCTTTAGTTTCTAAAGAAGGTTATGAATTTGCGTTTGTAAGTAATGTTGTAAACATTCACCTTAATCAAGTTCTGATTGGGTCAGGTACATTGAGTAATGGTATATACGTGTTAAACCAACCACAGATTTTTAATGTCCAGAATACACACAAAAGAAAGTCTCCAGAAATAAATCAGACTTTCTTATGGCATTGTAGATTGGGTCACATCAATGAGAGAAGGTTGACTAAGTTGCATACAGAAGGATATTTGAATGCGTTCGAATATCAATCATATGCCACTTGTCAATCTTGTCTCAAAGGAAAGATGACAAAGACTCCGTTTACTGGACGTGGAGTAAGAGCGAGCGAGCTCTTAGGACTCGTACACAGTGACGTGTGCGGTCCAATGTCTACACATGCCCGAAGCGGACATTCTTACTTCATTACTTTTACGGATGACTTCTCAAGGTACGGTTATGTCTTCTTAATGAAACATAAGTCCGAGGCTTTTGGAAAATTCCAGGAGTATAAGAATGAAGTAGAGAAACAGACCGGCAAAAGTATTAAGATTCTAAGATCGGATCGAGGTGGAGAATACTTAAGTGCCGAGTTCCTGGACTATTTAAAAGAGAACGGAATTCTCTCTCAGCTTACTCCTCCATACACCCCGCAACATAACGGTGTATCGGAGAGACGGAACCGCACCCTATTGGATATGGTGCGGTCCATGATGAGTAACGCTGAGTTACCGCGATCATTCTGGGGATATGCACTAGAAGCAGCTGCGTATCTCTTGAACAAGGCTCCTACCAAGACTGTGCCCACCACCCCATATGAGATGTGGACTGGGAAGAAACCCTGTCTTAATTATCTCAAGGTATGGGGATGTCCAGCTTTTGTAAAAAAGCAGCATGCGGACAAGCTTGAGGCACGTTCAGTACAGTGTAAGTTTGTGGGATACCCAAGAAACTCCAGGGGGTATCTTTTCTATTCCGCTGAGGGACAAAAGGTTTTTGTTTCTCAGCATGCCCGCTTCTTGGAAACTGAGTTTTTGGAAACCCAGATAAGTGGGAACACAATAGAACTGGAAGAAATTCCAGAACCACAGACTGTTACTGAAAGCTTGGTGGAACCAGAGGGTTCAACAGAACAGGACATTCCTACGCCGCTCCGCAGGAGTAGTAGGCAGTCTCATCCGCCCGAGAGATACTACGGTTTTCTCATAGACGGGGATCGAGAGGATTGCATCATAGATTATGATGAACCTACTAGCTTCCAGCAGGCCGTTCAGAGCGTTGACTCAGTGAGATGGCTGGATGCAATGCGGACCGAAATGGAGTCCATGTACACCAACAAGGTATGGACGTTGGACATTGCTCCAGACGGGGTAAAACCCGTAGGATGCAAGTGGATCTTCAAAAGGAAGATTGGTGTAGATGGACAGGTTGAGACCTATAAAGCTAGGCTGGTAGCAAAGGGTTTTCGTCAAAGACCTGGCTTGGACTACGACGAAACCTTTTCTCCAGTAGCCATGCTGAAATCCATTCGGATCCTTCTTGCCATTGCTGCCTTCCACGATTATGAGATCTGGCAAATGGACGTAAAGACAGCTTTTCTAAATGGAAATTTAGAGGAGTGTGTCTATATGGATCAGCCAGAGGGTTTCATTCAGAGTGGGAGCAGCGGAAAGGTGTGCAAGTTGCTTAAGTCCATCTATGGACTAAAGCAGGCATCGCGGAGTTGGAACATCTGTTTTGATGAGACAGTCAAAGAATTTGGCTTTATCAAAAATCCAGATGAACCATGCATCTATAGTAGATTTGTAGCGAGAACTGTAGTATTCCTCGTTTTATACGTGGATGACATTCTCTTAATAGGAAATGACATTCCTATGCTACAATCTGTCAAGGGATTCTTGTCACAAAGGTTCTCCATGAAAGACCTGGGTGATGCCTCATACATCCTGGGGATCCGGATCCATCGTGATAGATCCAAGAGGATATTGGGACTTTCTCAGTCCAGGTACATCGACACCATAGTGAAAAGATTCAGTATGGAAGATTCCAAGCGCGGTAACCTACCGGCTTGTCACGGGATCACCCTCTCTAAAGAGATGTCTCCCAAGACTGATTTGGAGAGGGATCGCATGTCTATTATACCCTACGCTTCTGCGGTAGGCTCTATAATGTATGCGATGTTGTGTACCAGACCGGATGTAGCTTATGCACTGAGTGTAGTAAGCCGGTATCAGTCAAACCCTGGGGAGAAACATTGGATAGCAGTAAAGAACATTCTCAAGTACCTGAGAAGGACTAAGGAGATGTTCTTGGTGTATGGCGGAAAAGACCTCCAGATCGAGGCCTTTGCTGACTCCAGCTTCCAGAGTGACAAGGATGATTCCAAGTCCATGTCGGGTTTTGTCTTCACCCTCAATGGAGGGGCGGTGTGTTGGAAGAGTTCCAAACAGGAAACCGTTGCAGACTCGACGATGGAAGCGGAATACATCGCTGCATCTGATGCCGCAAAAGAAGCTGTCTGGATGAGGAAGTTCTTGAAAGAACTTAAGGTGGTTCCGTCCATTGTTGACCCAATACCTCTGTATTGCGACAACAACGGGGCTATAGCTTTAGCGAAGGAACCCAGGTCCCATCAGAAATCCAGGCACATCTTGAGGCGGTATCACCTGATCAGGGAGATCGTGGATCGCAAGGAGATCGAGGTTCGGAGAGTCGCTTCAGAAGACAACACTGCAGATCCATTCACCAAGGCCTTGCCCCAGACTCAGTTCGAGCGGCTGATCGAGATGATAGGTCTTCGATACGCCAGTACATGGCCTTAGTGCAAGTGGGAGATTGTTAGTGTATATGCCCTAGAGGCCATTACTGTATCATACTAGTTTGTATATTACTTAATGGATGCTTGGGATATTCACCTTGTATATACAATCTTGCTCAAAATAGTAGTATGCTACTTGGTTTGTTTCTACTTCAATGTGTACTTGTGTTTATTTCAGTATATCACTTATACGCATTAGTGGAGCCCTTAGGATCTTTGCTTGATTACCAGCGTTGTGATGGCAGTCACACTAGTGGGGGCTGGGTAATCTATAAGCACATCCTTATACAGGTCCCTAGTCGCAGGACTATCGAGACAGGGCATCGATACTCCGGAGTAGACTAGAGTATGCGCTTCTCATCCCAGTGTGGGAGATGGTCTGTCCCACAGCCATCAGTACGTCGTACTGGAGATAGTATACGGGTGCTCGTTGGGTTACGAGTACACTGGACAGGACTCGTCGGGAACTGACAGGTTGGTATTATACCTATCGTCAGTTATCAGTTCCCAGGTGACATGAGTACAGCTTAGTCCGCTGACTTGACACTGGCACTTCGCCTCAAGTGTGTTCCCACTGCACTTTGATCACTACCCTACCACGGCTCAAAGGAGTCGTGCAAACGGGTGGTGGTTGGGTGCAGTCCCGAAGCACTTGGAGGCAGTGACGGTTAGACAGGATTCGTCTCTCCCGGTATTGGGGGTTGACATCGCGCTGTGTCTAGGAGAGCCATTACACGAGTAGTCCCTGGCCAGGGCAAACGAGATATACTGGTAGGTTTCCAGTGTTATCTCAGGGTGTTTTGGGCTTCGCTCCGGCACGACTTGTACCGCTATTGGGGGACTGACGATTACCACCCCCTAGGCCCGCCATGCGATGTATCAGACGAACAGACCAGACTGTACGGAGACTGTCACATTCAGACTCAGTAGGAGTTCAGATGGGGTTTCACCTCGTCAGCCTTCTTGTCGGCATCTACCTGGGGACCGTTACGCACAGCTAGTGCCGCTTGCGGTCTGTGGTTAAACCCACTGCCAGCGTAGTGTCGAGTCTTTAGAGTCCCACACAGAGGGTATTCGCCTCTGGGCAAAACAGAGTAGAGGTCGCATGGTTTTGCGACAGGGTTCGTTCTCATCCGCGCACTTGTGCTCGTTTGGAGTCCGGACGGATTATACTGGCAGGCTCTGGTTTGAGCCAAATACTAGTATATATATATATTTGGGGTTGCTTTTATATCTTGGTATTCTTGTTCCTCGGAACGAGAATGCAGGTGTGTATGCACAGTTGCTTGAGGCGGAGGATGAGGTATTTCATTAGGGTTTCGGAACGGGTGCGTATGCACAGTTGACAGTTATCTTTTTCCAAACCCTAATGGTTTTATGGATTATCTATTTATAATAGTAATTAAATGAGAATTTTGTTATGGTTGATATTGTTGACTTGTTGACCATGGTTGACTTGTTGACCATGGTTGAAAGTTGACCACCATCATGCTTCAAAAGTCTTCCTTGATTTATGCTTACATTTTTAAATGAAGCATGGTTGTGGTCATTCCAAATTGCCATCAACTATTCTCATTTTCAATTATTATTATTAGATAATTCTTTTCTTTTGCATTATGGTTGCAAGAAAGAAAAGATATAGCTCATTCTATCATTCTCACTCTCTCTCTTCACTTCATCTTCTTCTTCCTCTAGTCAAGAGAAACCTTCTCATGAGTTGAGAATCCTTCTCTTGAAAAACAAAAGCAACCCTTAGACACTCTCTACTCACTCTAGGATCAAGGGTCTAGCAAGCCGGCGATTCTAGTTCACTCCAAGTACGAGAAAGAGCCCAAAGGTCGAGCCTTCGAGGTGGATCCATCTTCGACGGGAGAAGGCGACGAAAAGAGAACCATCAACCTCTACAAGGTTTGAAGAAGAAGGAGTTCAAGTTTAGGTATAACCATCTTCCATAGTAGCTAACTCTCTTTAGCAAGAACACTAGTTTTAGTTTAGACAACGATCCCGACCAAGTTTAGTCCATGTTGCCTCTTGCGATAAAAATTTGTTTTTTATACCGTTTCCGCCTCCCCGTAAGCACCGGGGGTCGCAATATGGACTTACAAATGTTTCGTAGGGGTATACTGGTATTCTTAGTAATGCCTCTTCCATAATCCAATTCATGACTGTAACCGTATATTTCTTTGCCATCTCTCCAAATCCCTTTATTTGTCTTTAGTCATTACCTTCTGTACACCATTGTTAGGCTAAGTGGTTTTCTTCCTTCCCTACCGTTTGGCACCAGCCTATGGTTTGGAAGAAGAATATCCAGTAAGCATAATAGGTGTACCCTCCTAATCCTAGGAGTATTCGCAACTTGAGAGAAGGTGATGATAAAAGACAACTGAATAAACCTTATTCCTGTTTCTCCTGAACCAGAATCCATCCTCGAAAAAATATCCTTCGAGTTCGTATATAATCATACGATGGATTTATCCAATGGAATTGGATGTTCGTAGTGATACGGGTTGTTCTGGAGAAATTAAATGTGAAGTAGGAGTGGCTATGAAATACGTGGTTTGGTCGTGAATGTTAGTAGTCGCAATTTACTTTGCACTCTTTCTAATTCCTTTATTTGTCTTTACATATTACCTTCTGCACACCCTAATTAGGCTAATTGGTTTTCTTCATTCCCTACCTTTCGGCACCTGCCTATGGTTTGGAATAAGACTATCCAATAAGCGTAATAGGTGTACTCTCCTAAACCAAGGAGCCCTCGCAACCTGAGAGAAGGTGATAATAAAAGACAACTGAATAAACCAATTTTATTTCTCCTGAACCTGGATCCATCCTCGAAGAAATCCCTTCGAGTTCGTATATAACCATACGATGGATCTATCCAATGGAAGTGGATGTCCGTACTAATACGGGGTGTTCTGAGAAATACAAAGGGTAAAAGAAGGAGAGGCAATGGCTTATGCAACTATAGACAATCCAAAAGATAGTAAATTAAGAAGGTTCGGTCAACTTGGTCACTGAGTTATAGTCTAGGGTCGGTCAACAGTCGCTGCCAAAGAGAGAGAGAAAAGAAACACTCTGCGTGCACTCTAACCTAGATCAGAATGGTTATCATTTTATCTAATTAGGAAACCTCCCACAGTAATCTCAAATTCTCCTCCAAACCTGAATGAAGAATTAGTCGGGATCACCCGAAGAGTAAACCAACTCATCAGTGAGAATCGGGATCCAACTATCATCGCATGATAACTTGATGGAAGCCACTCAAGTTAACACACTCCAGAAGGTATGCGTAAGTCTGGCAAGTTTCCTGTATGTTTGAAACTCCCGATATAATTTTTATCCCTTGCACTTATGACCTTGACGTAGGCCAACAAATCATAAGCCACATGTCAAGTTCTACCCATTGTTGTCATGATTAATTTAGGTCATCGTACATGCCCTTGACGTAGGCCAACAAGGCTGTACGTCTGTCCTAAACTAATGCATCTATCTGTGCAATAAATGAATACCCAGCAGCTACCAAACACTACTCCTTGACGTAGGCCAACAAACATACCTTGAATACTACTGACCATCCATCAGAAATGACGGAGGATTACGGCTGGTTTTTGGCAAAAAACCTTTAACGTAATGAACTTGATCTCGTTGAAGGAACCTGATAGAATTTTATAAAAAATATAGTAGCGAAAACCTTTTGCTAAAGAAGTCACTCCCGGTGAAGGGATCTCGGCTCTTTCCTCGTGGAATGAGGTGCAGGATATTCCAACTGAATACCGCGATGCATAGCAACTTGTAATCGATTATATAGAAGTTATTACCCTGATGCAAACTTCTGCCCAAGAGGTCACTCCCGGTGAAGGGATCTCGGCCCTTGCCTCGTCGAATGAGGTGCAGGATATTCTAACTGAATACCGCTATGCAAAATAAAAGGAAACGTCTTTGTAATAACTCTCCTTTAAAATTTGTTCCAACAACATCAAATATAGGTTTGTTTTATCTTGCATTGATAAGAATCAACGCATTCCCATCAATTAATAACACCAGAAAAGAACGAAAATAAAATATACGTATATGCCATCCGCATTCGTCACTGGGTCCCATCATCACCCGTTAGGTTACTTAACTAACGACAGAGCGGGGGCTGGACTAGCGCGGGTGTAAAACATATACAACATCTAATAGTATATATACTAATATACAATAATCGCTCCAGGCGTGATTATATGCAACATTACAGAAATGTAATAAGCATCACAGAAAAATACAGATAATCTGGGATCCCCGGGATTCACAGAGCCGCTACTGAAACCCGACGTTCCCTTGGTCGTGTGGATAGCCTGTGCAATGTGACCTAGACCCCTACGGGTGCGGCAAGTTACCCGCCAAAAGCTGAAGCGTGGTAGTCCCCACAACATAGTGAATGGAACACCCGGCAATTCATGGAATCCGGTAAATTGAGCACCCCTCCTTGGGTCAACCTGTACCCCTTACGAGTGCGGCGAATAGTCTGCCAATTCTAGAGTGAGGCCCCTCTGCCTCTCAAAGCCATGAGATACGGACCCGTTGCCTTCTAGAACCCGGCTATCCGTGCACTCCGTCGCGGGATAAACCTAGTACAGAAAAGAAAATATATACAACGGGTACATCGACCTCATCACGGTCGTGCCCCAAAAGAATAATATACAAACAGGCAGTGACGGCAGTCCACAAGTCGGACGCTCGCCGCGCAATATCAAATGTACAAATAAATCCAAGCAGCACTACCATTGCACACTGCTATCCACCACGACAAATCTGCAACATCACAGCAGAACACAGAACATCAACGCGAATGTCACGTTCGCAAACCCGTCTAAAAGAACTATAGCAATTAGACACGGTTTATTGCTCGAATGACATTCCCGGTCAGAGATATAAAGTAAGTACTGTAAACTAACAAGTTTAAAATTTCGACCGACAAAAGTTCACGAAGTGGGCCCCACAAACATCTAGTGTACAGTAATAAAATATGGGCCCAAAAGACATATACCAAAAACCACAATTTCCCATGGAAAACTCACTGGAAAAATTTGGTGCACTTTTCCCACAAAAGCGCGGCCGATCAGCGGCCAAACCCTGGTTTGGGCCGCGGATCCGCGGCTGTTTTGTGGGATCACGTGATCAAATTTCACCAGTGTGCTTAGAATTGCCTGCTTAGTTTTCTGTGATATGTCAAATAATTTTTAGGCTTCATTTAAAATCGACAGAAACCATGTACAGAAAAATGAAGTTTACGATAATCCGTTCGATCGATATTTTAAACGGGTTAGCACAAGTTAGTATAGCTTAATGGTGAGGCTCTGATACCACTGTAAGTCCACGGTAGCGCCCCGGCCGTCTAACAGACGCCAATATGCGGAACAAAACTTTTACGACTGGCGCTATCGCGTACTATAACCCGGATCTGCCATTAAAGCTAAACTAATATATTGTAAAGAGGGTAGAATTGTTATACCGAACGATCCGAGTCTTTCGGTCTTTAACCATCATCCCACGCTTTGTTGCGGCGGCTTCGATCTTCTGAAACTCCAGTCTCGTCGTCCAGGTGGCACCACGTCGACGGATCTTTAAACGGGCTCCCGCCTCTGAACCGATGCAACTCGGCCGTCAAGTTTGCTAAAAGAGACGACCAAGATGTTGTAGAGAATGAGTTGAACACTTTGTCTCGTTACGTCCAAGGCTATGGACGAACGGTTAATGAAGTTGCCAATTGGAATTGGGTAAATGGAAATTGGGCTATGTGAAATTTCGATGAACTAAATTTCTTGTATCTTTTTCTCACAAAAATGAATCCATATCCAACCAAGAGGGGCCGGCCATAATTATATATGAGGGAGGTGAGTGTAGGAGAGTGGAGGGGGTGATCCTAAGCATTCATACTTATCACTTCACATAACATCAAAGCATGAATCACTAAAATCATTTAATGCAAAATGGTGATTCATAATAACACATCACCATTTCATTAAATGAACAATTAATGCTAAGGAAAGATACATGAACCTAGTCACCATAATCTAGAACCTTCTATAACCATGACTCACCCAAGAAAAGATAAATCCGTATTCAACCGAATATTAAATACGGCCGATAGAAAACTTGAAACTGGCAACTTCCAAAAGCGATCCCGAAACGAATTTCCGGACAACCCCGTAACAGTATAAACATACCCGCATTTGTATTACGACCGAATATAAATGCAACTAAGACAAAGATATTATATCTACACAGTATAATACTGGGATCCGGCTTAAACCAAAGCCTACCAGTATTTTCTGCCCGAAAAATGACACGTGCGAAAACGCACGTGCATTTTCCGAATCTTGCTATAATCCCATACGGCATCTACAACGTTTCGCCCGAACTTGGGAAAGTGTCTATGGTGGACTCTAATGACTCATCAACACATTGGCACTGGGTATAACCAATAGCACGTCAGAGGTACAAGCTGTACGTAACGGTTTGCCTATGTATCGATTGGAAGAGAAGCTGACGAGCGAACTCATCTATAAACCCTACTGAGCCTGACAGTGACAGTAACCATACAGTCCAGAACATTCGTCTATGAGTATCGCATATTAGGCCTAGCGGGTCGGTAAACGTCAGACCACCAATAGCTGCATAAGTCGTGTCAGAGAGCAGCCCAGAACACCCTGAGATACTATTGGTATACCTACCAGTATATCTCGATTACCCTGGCCAGGGATTTCGTGTAATGGCTCTCCTAAAAAAAGCGCGATCTCACCCCCAATACCGGGAGAGACGAATCCCCTGCCGATCTGCTCACTTGCTTCCAATGTGGCTCGGGACTGTACCCAAAATATACCTATTTGCACGACTCCTTTGACCCGTGGTAGGGTATAAATCAAAGCACAGTGGGAACTCACACGAGACAAATGACGACCTCAGGTCGATGAACTAACCTATACACATGTCACCAGGGAACTGCTATCTGACGATATGTATAATACCAACTAGCATGTTCCCGGCGAGTCCTCTCCGGTATACTCATAACCCAATGAGCACCTGTATACATCTTAGGTGATCCAACTGACACCAGTGGCTTATGAGACCGGCAACCGCCCCTCGTCGGGGTCTCGAATGTATACACTAGTCTACTCTGGAGTATCGATGCCCTGTCTCAAAACTCTCACGACTACGGAAACTTTAAGGATGTGCTTATAGACCCCAGCTCCCACATATATGATCGCCATCACACTGCTGGTAGTCAAGCAAGAATCCTATGGGCTCTATCAACATCTACATGATGATAAAGACAAACCAGATAGCATACTATCATCTCGAGTAAGACTGTTCTATCGGTATAGGTCATCCCTCAATCATTGCAATCACGTACCTGCGATCCAATAATTGACTTAGAGGGCACTATATCCAACAGTTGTCACCCTTGTTACCCAGTTGTTCCTGGCGATCAGCATGCAGCATTCCGTCACCTACATAGCACCAGCAGATGCAGCCCCAGTTTACGAGACACGTCTTCCAGAGACATTGAGAATTCTGAAATAGTGGAGGAATCGTACTGGTGTACCAACCCAGAGCAGAGGCTTTGGGCGAGGACAGTTGTTCAGCTCTCATCCCCAAGAGGGTCAGCAGTCAGCGCATGGATGTTTTTGATGTGGAAGCCTTCAACACTTCGTCAGACATTGTTCCTTAGCACCACGTCAGGGTCATATTCTGAGACGTCATGGACACGGAGGGTTCGCTCAGAGGGCTCAGTCTAGCAGAGGAGGAGTTCGGCCTGTTGTGGGTAGAGGGCAGACACGAGAGTTTGCTTCTACTCATCGGGACGCGAGGGCGTTCAATGGAGAGTTTTCAGGTATCCTTAATTTGTATGTTCTTTTGATGTATTTATTTGTTTTCACACATGTGCCGTGGTTGGGACGAGAGGCGTGTTAGGTAGATCAGCCGTTTGTTGTGTTAACTTCTGTCATTGATTCTTTTGTTGCGCGATACGTAATTCAGTCGTGTGCCAATCAGACATAAGATAGAGATTCGTCCATCGTTTTGATCCTTCTAGAGATGTTGGATTTGGCGTTCTCCTGGGCACAGACTGGTTAGCTACGTGCTAGGCGTTTATGGACTACCGTGAGGAAACAGTCAGGTTTTTTTTTTCCCGGCGAGTCAGTTCTTGTTGTGCAGGTGGATAGTTATGCCGCCTCTCACAGCTTGAATTCAGCCTTTTTTGCTAGTCGGCTTTTGAGGAGATGTCGTGGATTCTTGGCATTCATTCATGATACCATAGCCACAGTTGTTTTGTTGGACCGGTTTTCTTTCGTGCGAGAGTTTTCCGACGTTGTTCCAGATGAGCCGGCGAAGCTTAAGGAGCTTAAGGATCTACTGCAGAGTTGTTTGTTGGGGGGAGTTTCGTACGTCCGATGTGTTTAGCATTAGGAAGCTCCTATTTCTGTTCGTCAAGGAGAAAGACGACAGATTGAGGTTGTGTATTGATGGATCGTCAATTGAACCGGCTTACGGTGCGGATAGGTATCCTATACCTCGCATTGACGATTTCTTCGATCAGCTCCAGAGTGCGAGACATTTTCTAAGTTTGTTTGGGATCAGGTCATCATTGTGCGTGCTTGTTAGGTCCACGTTACCTCTCCCGGTTCTTACGGGGTTGCGGAAACGGTGAAAAACAATTTTTAGGGTTTTAGTAACATGGACTAGAAAACCCGGATCTTTGCTAAACAACACACTAGCAACAACTACGAGCTTTACCTACTCGGTTAGGGGGTTATACCTTGTCTTGAACTCCTTCTCTTCTTGTTGTTCTCCTCCTTGCTTGCTCCTTGCGGTAGTTTGAACGGCTCCTCCTCTTTGTCTCCTCTTTGCCGAAGATAGATCCACCCGAGGGCCTCGAACTTGAGCTCCTACCTCAACCTAGAGGTAACTAAGGTATTTGGTTTGCTAAACCTAGTACCCTAGAATGATTAGAGATGTGTTATGGTGGCTTTGTCTCAAAAACTTATGATTTCCAACACATGGAACACTTAAGCTTTGAGAGAGGAAGAAGAAGAGCTTTTGTAAAGAGAGAGAAAAGATATGATAGAATGAGAGCTCTCTTTTTGCAACCATGCTCATATGAGAGAATAATAGATTAATAATAATAATTAAAAAGAAAAATGTGATGGTGAGTAAGAAATGACCATTATCATTTCATAATAAATGCAATTTGCAAAGATCAAGAAGCATCTTTGATATGAAATGATTATGGTCAAAATGTCAACAAGGGTCAAAATGTCCACCATGGTCAAATGGTCAACCTAACCATCACCCAACAATCTTTAATTATCATTATTAATCATATTTATCATTCTCATTAGGGTTTGGAAAAAGTCAACGGTAAAAAAGTCAACCAAAGTCAAATGATCAACAACCCTAATGAGAATCATCTGCCTCTATCAACTGTGCATACACACCCGCATCCGCGTTCCGAGGAACATGAATACAATGAGACAAAACCAATCCCAAAACATATACTAAGATCTGGCTTAAATCAAAGCCCGCTAGTAATAACTGTCCGTACACCAAACGTGCACAAGTGCGCGGATGTGAACGAACCCCATCGCAAAACCATGCGACCTCTACTCTGTTTTGCCCAAAGGCGAATAACCCTCTGTGTGGGACTCTAAAGACTCGACACTACGCTGGCAGTGGGGTTAACCACAGACCGCAATCGGCACTAGCTGTACGTAACGGTCCCCAGGTAGATGCCGATAAGAAGACTAATGAGGTGAACCCATCCGAACTCCTACTGAGCCTGTATATGACAATCTCCGTAAAATCCGGTCTGTTCGTCTAAGAGTATCGCATGGCGGGCCTAGGGGGTGGCAAACGTCAGTCCTCTAATAGCGGTACAAGTCGTGTCGGAGTATAGCACAAAACACCCTGAGAAACTACTGGTAACACTACTAGCAAATCTCGCTTGCCCTGGCCAGGGACGACTATGTGCAATGGCTATCCTAGACACAGCGCGATATCAACTCCCAATACCGGGAGAGACGGATCCTGTCTAACCGTCACTGCCTCCAAGTGCTTTGGGACTGCACCCAACTAGTACCTGTTTGCACGACTCAGTAGAGCCGTGGTAGGGTAGTAATCAAAGAACAGTGTGAACACACTTGAGGCGAAGTGACAGTGTCAAGTCAGCGGACTAAGCTGTACTCATGTCACCTGGGAACTGTTAACCGACGATAGGTATAATACCAACCAACAGTTCCCGATGAGTCCTGTCCAGTGTATTCGTAACCTAACGAGCACCCGCATACTATCTCAAGTACGACGTACTGACGGCTGTGGGACAGACCGTCTCCCCTGCTGGGATGAGAAGCGCATACGCTAGTCTACTCCGGAGTATCGATGCCCTGTCTCGATAGTCCTACGACTAGGGACCTGCATAAGGATGTGCTTATAGATTACCCAGCCCCCACGAGTGTGATCTCCATCACAACGCCGGTAATCAAGCAAAGATCCTAAGGGCTCTACTAATATGTATAGGCGATATTTTAAAAGAAACACACGTACACACATTGGAGTAGAAACAAACCAAGTAGCATACTACTATTTTGAGCAAGATTGTATATACAATGGTGAATATCCCAAGCTTCCATTAAGTAATATACAAACTAGTATGATACAGTAATGGCCTCTAGGGCATATACACTGACAATCTCCCACTTGCACTAAGGCCATGTACTGGCGTATCGAAGACCTATCATCTCGATCAGCCGCTCGAACTGAGTCTGGGGCAAGGCCTTCGTGAATGGATCCGCCGTGTTGTCTTTTGTGTCCACTCTCCGTACCTCGATCTCCTGGAAATCAATGATCTCCCTGATCAGGTGATACCGCCTTAAGATGTGTCTGGATTTCTGATGGGACCTTGGTTCCTTCGCTAAAGCTATAGC
The DNA here is from genome assembly GCA_030015575.1 of Agapanthus africanus. Classification (NCBI taxonomy): domain Eukaryota; kingdom Viridiplantae; phylum Streptophyta; class Magnoliopsida; order Asparagales; family Amaryllidaceae; genus Agapanthus; species Agapanthus africanus. The sequence continues at coordinate 314,726,762 of CM057346.1, read as the reverse complement.
CCCATTGTTATTGCAATACAAAGTTTTTGGGTCAACAATGGACGGAACCACCAGAAGTTCACTAATGAACTTCTTCATCCAGACCGCCTCTTTTGCGGCATCGCTTGCAGCAATGTATTCAGCCTCCATCGTCGAGTCTGCGACTGTATCCTGTTTGGAACTCCTCCAACACACCGCCCCTCCGTTGAGGGTAAACACAAAACCCGAGACAGACTTGCTGTCATCTTTGTCATTCTGGAAGCTTGAATCGGTAAAGGACTCGACCCTGAGGTCTCCATTACCGTAAACCAGGAACATCTCCTTAGTCTTTCTCAGGTACTTGAGAGTGTTCTTCACTGCCGTCCAGTGGTACTCACCTGGGTCTGACTGATACCGGCTCACCACGCTTAGTGCGTAAGCTACATCTGGTCTTGTATATAGCATCGCATACATTATAGATCCTACCGCCGAAGCGTAGAGTATAGTGCTCATGCGAACCCTCTCCTCGTCAGTCTTAGGAGACATCTTCTCGGAGAGGGTAATTCCATGCAATGCGGGTATGTTACCATGCTTGGAATCCTCCATACTAAATCTCTTTAGTACGGTCTCTATGTACCTGGACTGCGAAAGTCCCTGTAGTCTCTTGGATCTATCTCTGTAGATCTTGATCCCCAGAATGTACGAGGCATCACCCAGGTCTTTCATGGAGAACCGTTGTGACAAAAATAGCTTGACCGATTGTAGCATAGGAATGCCATTTCCTATCAAAAGAATGTCGTACACGTACAAGAATAGGAATACGACAGTTCGTCCTACAATCTTTTTGTAGACACAAGGTTCATCTTCGTTCTTGATGAAATCAAATTCCTTGATTGCCTCATCAAAACAGATGTTCCAGCTCCACGATGCCTGCTTTAATCCATAAATGGATTTAAGCAACTTGCATACCTTCCCGCTGCTCCCACTGTCTACGATACCTTCTGGCTGATCCATGTAAACGCACTCTTCTTAACAGCCATTTAGAAGGTCCATCTGCCAGATTTCATAGTCATGGAAGGCAGCAATGGTAAGTAGGATCCTAATGGATTTGAGCATAGCCACCGGATAAAAAGTTTCGTCATAGTCCAAACCAGGTCTTTGACGAAAACCTTTTGCAACGTGTCTAGCTTTATAAGTTTCCACCTACCCATCTACACCAAGTTTCCTTTTATAGATCTATTTGCATCCAACGGGTTTTACCCTAGGTGGAGCAATATCCAAGGTCCACACTTTATTGGCGTACATAGACTCCATTTCGGATTGCATTGCTTCCTGCCACTTATCAGAGTCCCAACTGATAATGGCCTGCCTGAAACTGGTAGGGTCATCTTCTTCCAAGATGCAATCCTCTCGATCCCCGTCTATGAGAAAACAGTAGTATCTCTCGGGCGGATGAGAAATCCTACCAGATCTGCGGAGTTGCTGAGGTTCGTTGTGTGTAACTGAATCTAGCGGTTCCTCTAAATCTTTAGTTAAAGTTCGTGTTTCTGGAATTTCATCCAGTTCTACCATGCTGCCACTAATATTTTTTACAAGAAATTCTTTTTCCACAAATGTGGCATTCCTGGAAACAATTATCTTCTGTTCCTCTACATGGTAGAATAGATACCCACTTGAATCTTTTAGGTATCCCACAAACTTACATAAAACTGCCCGTGCCTCAAGTTTGTCTGGGTTCTGCTTTTTGACATAAGCTGGGCAACCCCAAATCTTAATACGTTTAAGATACAAACTCTTACCATTCCATATTTCATACGAAGTCTTAGGCACAGATTTGGATGGAACTTGATTCAATAGATGCGCTGCATTTTGAAGTGCATATCCCCAGAATGAAAGAGGCAACTCGGCACTGCTCATCATGGAGCGAACCATATCCAATAGGGTACGATTCGTCCGCTCTGATATACCGTTGTGCTGTGGTGTATAAGGAGGAGTAAGCTAAGAAAGAATACCATTCTCTTTTAAGTAATCCAGGAATTCGGTGCTTAAGTACTCCCCTCCTCTATCAGAACGGAGGATCTTGATACTTTTGCCAGTCTGGTTCTCTACTTCGTTTCTGAATTCCTTGAATTTCTCAAAAGCTTCAGATTTGTGTTTCATAAGATACACATATCCGAATCTAGAGAGATCGTCAGTGAATGTGATGAAGTACGAGAACCCACCCCTTGCATGTATAGACATCGAACCACATACATCACTGTGTATGAGTCCCAAGAGCTCTGCTGCCCTTTCTCCATGTCAGGTGAACGGAGATTTGGTCATCTTCTCTTTGAGACAAGACTGACAAGTTTCATAAGATGAAAACTCGAACGCATTCAAGAGTCCATCTTTATGCAACTTACTTAGTCTTTTCTCTCCGATATGACCAAGTCTACAATGCCACAAGTAGGATTCATTCGTATCTGAATTCTTCCTCTTGCGTGTGTTTTGTATATTGAGAACTGTATTCTGATTTAGAACGTAGATACCATTACACAGTGTACCTTCTGCAACCAGTACCTTATGAAGGTAATGTTCATGATATTTCTATCAAGAACAAAGTTATATCCATCTTTATCGGGTAAAGAAACTGATATGATGTTGCAAACCATTGAAGGTACATAGTAGCAATCGTTCAAAATCATAGTATTGCCATTTGGCAACACTAGGTGATATTCACCGATGGCTGCAGCATTAACTTGTGCTCCGTTCTCTGCTCTGAGCGACATATCACCAGGTGCAACTTTTCTACTTTTTCTCAGTCCCTGCAATAAATTACAGATATGAGATCCTGATCCGGTATCAAGTACCCAGGAGGTAGGACTGACCGTAAAGCAGTTCTCAATTACAAGAACATCTGATGTAGATGCAAAACCATGCTTCTTCTTCAACTGGGTATCCTTGGAATCCATACAATCCTCTTTCCCTTGCTCAAACTTATGACTGTTGTCACAAGTTAGAGCCGAACCAACGTTCTACAGCCCCGAATAAGAATTCGGATCGGTCAAGCGATACATTTTATTATCTTGATTAGGGCGAGAAATGGTTGCAACCTAGAGAGAGAGAAAAGAAACACTCAGCGTGTGCTCTTGCAAGATTATATTGGTTTATTGATTTATCTAACCAGGATGGCTCCCACTGTTTCCTCAAATTCTTCTTCAAACCCTAAAAGAAGAACTAGTCAGGATTAATCGCACGTCACAATACTTGCTTAACCTTTCATCCAGGCTGGTGTTGGTACTTCGAGGGAGGTTTTCCAACGCTTTAGCGAAGTTCCTTAATTAAATAACCTCTTTCCCTGGAGGCGTAGCCCCGCTAACACCGTTCTAGACACCTACTTGGTTTATAACATTGATTGTTAAGTGAAAAATCTCCTGAGAGTAATCCAACTCATCAGTGGGATCGGGATCCAACTATCATTGTGCGATGACCTAGATGGAATCCACTCTAGTCACCACACTCCAGAAGGTATGCTAAATCTGCAAGTTTCAGTTTCTTTAGAAACTCCCGATGTGGATTTTTGCCCCTAGGACCCAAGTGACCTTGACACAGTTAACAAATCAAAGAGTCCTAGTCAACTTCAACCCGTCATTATCTTGATTGCATTAAACCCACCCGTATAACCCTTGACACATTCAACAAGGTTACACGACTGTTCTAACCAATCACATTGTATCCAGCAGATAAGCAATACCCAGCTATCGTTCACCGCGCCTTGACACAGTCAACAAATGCAGCATGAATACTAAGTATAACTTATAAGAAATGACGGAGGGCGACGGCTGGGTTTTTGGCGAAAAACCCGTTAACGTAATGAACTTGATATCGTTGAAGGAACCTGATAAACTTTTGAAAAATATAGTGGCGAAAACTTTTGCTAAAGAGGTCACTCCCTGTGAAGGGATCTCGGCACTTTCCTCGTCGAATGAGGTGCTGGATATTCTAAGCTGAATACCTCGATGCAAAACAAGAATAATCGACTATAGTGATGTTATTACCCTAACGCAAACTTTTGTCCAAGGGGTCACTCCCGATGAAGGGATCTCGGTCCTTGCCTCGTCGAATGAGGTGCTGGGCATTCATAACCGAATACCTCTGTGCAAAACAAAAGTGAACGTCCTTGCAATAATAGCTTTTTGAAAATTGTTCCAATAACATCTTTTAGGTTTATTTTCTTGCATTAATTTAATGCGTCCCATCATTTAATCCTACCATTGCAGAAAACAACGAAAATATGATGTACGCTTATACCATCCGCATTCGCCACGGGAACCCGTCATCACCCGTTAGGTTACTTAACTAACGACAGAGCGGGGGCTGGACTAGCACGGATGCAAAACATAAGCAACGCCTAAATAGATATCATATATAGATATATTCACATTCGTCAGATGCAATGATAGCCATTCCAGATCACAGATGAATACATTAGATATACTAGGAATCTGCATTCCGTTCGAGCCTGCAACGAAAGACAGATTACACGGCCGCGATGAATAGCCAAATACCCCACCCTAGACCCCTACGGGTGCGGCAAACAACCCGCCAAGTACCCGAAGCGAAGCAGCCTCCCTCAACAACGTGAGTAGGCCACTCGGCACTTCGAGATACCCGGTAGTTTGTGCACCCCACCTTGGGTCTATCCTAGGAGCAAAAACAGTAAAAAGAAATTATACAATGGTGGCTACAACCTCATCCCGGATGTGCGGCCATACAAATAATATTACATCAATTTATATATTACATGAATTGAAAGATAAAGAAAACTCTCATCTCACAACCCCCAGGCTATTCATCCGCGACAATCCAACGAATTCATATACACAAACCATCAACATTACAGATCACAGATATGTATAACCCCCACTAATCGACGTATAGCGATTAGCAGACGTTCAATACATATATCACATCACAGATGTAACCCATTAGCCAAAGTCCACAGAAATTTGATCAAAATACGGACTTGTAACCACCCCAAAAACAAATTTTGTTCTCTGGAAATTCTGGGCAGAAACAAACCATCCTAAAAATCACAGAACACCAACATAAGAACACTGCAAAAAGTTTGACCCACGGCCGAGTTAACTCGGCCGCGGATCCGCGGCAAAATCATGCTCTTGCCACGGTTCCGCGGCTCGTTAACCGACTCACTGGACCAAATTTCTTCTGTGTTCTATAAAAACCCTGAGCGGATTTTTAGCATGTGATTTATTATTTTTTGAACAGATCTAAAAATAGGCAGAAAGTTAGCTTTTTCGGCGTGTTTTGCGGTTTTATGTCCGATCAAAATTTTAGATACTTTGCTAACATGCTAGTGTGTGTTTAGCTAGGCTCTGATACCACTGTTAGGTCCACGTTACCTCTCCTGGTTCTTACGGGGTTGCGGAAACGGTGAAAAACAATTTTTAGGGTTTTAGTAACATGGACTAGAAAACCCGGATCTTTGCTAAACAACACACAAGCAACAACTACGAGCTTTACCTACTCGGTTAGGGGGTTATACCTTGTCTTAAACACCTTCTCTTCTTGTTGTTCTCCTCCTTGCTTGCTCCTTATGGTAGTTTGAACGGCTCCTCCTCCTTGTCTCCTCTTTTCCGAAGATAGATCCACCTGAGGGCCTCGAACTTGAGCTCCTACCTCAACCTAGAGGTTACTAAGGTATTTGGTTTGCTATACCTAGTACCCTAGAATGAGTAGAGATGTGTTATGGTGGCTTTGTCTCAAAAACTTATGATTTTCAACACATGGAACACTTAAGCTTTGAGAGAGGAAGAAGAAGAGCTTTTGTAAAGAGAGAGAAAAGATATGATAGAATGGGAGCTCACTTTTTGCAACCATGCTCATATGAGAGAATAATAGATTAATAATACTAATTAAAAAGAAAAATGTGATGGTGAGTAAGGAATGACCATTATCATTTCATAATAAATGCAATTTGCAAAGATCAAGAAGCATCTTTGATATGAAATGATTATGGTCAAAATGTCAACAAGGATCAAAATGTCCACCATGGTCAAATGGTCAACATAACCATCACACAACAATCTTTAATTATCATTATTAATCATATTTATCATTCTCATTAGATTTTGGAAAAAGTCAACGGTCAACAAGTCAACTAAAGTCAAATGGTCAACAACCCTAATGAGAATCCTCTGCCTCTGCCTCTATCAACTGTGCATACACCCGCATCCGCATTCCGAGGAACACGAATACAATGAGACGAAACCAATCCCAAAACATATACTAGGATCTGGCTTAAACCAAAGCCCGCTAGTAATAACTGTCCGGACACCAAACGTGCACAAGTGCGCGGATATGAACGAACCCCGTCGCAAAACCATGCGACCTCTACTCTGTTTTTCCCAAAGGCGAATAACCTTCTGTGTGGGACTCTAAAGACTCGACACTATGCTGGCAGTGGGGTTAACCACAGACCGCAAGCGGCACTAGCTGTACGTAATGGTCCCCAGGTAGATGCCGATAAGAAGACTGATGAGGTGAACCCATCCGAACTCCTACTGAGCCTGTATGTGACAATCTACGTACAGTCCGGTCTGTTCGTCTAAGAGTATCGTATGGCGGGCCTAGGGGGTGTCAAACGTCAGTCCCCTAATAGCGGTGCAAGTCGTGTCGGAGTATAGCCCAAAACACCCTGAGAAACTACTGGTAACACTACCAGCAAATCTCGCTTGCCCTGGCCAGGGACGACTATGTGTAATGGCTCTCCTAGACACAGCGCGATATCATCTCCCAATACTGGGAAAGACGAATCCTGTCTAACCGTCACTGCCTTCAAGTGCTTCGGGACAGCACCCAATTACTATCTGTTTGCACGACTCGGTAGAGCCGTGGTAGGATAGTAATCAAAGAACAGTGGGAACACACTCGAGGAGAAGTGACAGTGTCAAGTCAGCGGACTAAGCTGTACTCATATCACCTGGGAACTGTTAACTGAAGATAGGTATAATACCAACCAACAGTTCCCGATGAGTCATGTCCAGTGTACTCGTAACCTAACGAGCACCCGCATACTTCTCAAGTACGACGTACTGACGGCTGTGTGGCAGACTGTCTCCCCTGCTGGGATGAGAAGCGCATACGCTATTCTACTCCGGAGTATCGATGCCCTGTCTCGATAGTCCTACGACTAGGGACCTGCATAAGGATGTGCTTATGGATTACCCAGCCCCCACGAGTGTGATCGCCATCACAACGCCGGTAATCAAGCAAAGATCCTAATGGCTCTACTAATGTGTATAGGCGATATTTTAAAAGAAACACACGTACACACATTGAAGTAGAAACAAACCAAGTAGCATACTACTATTTTGAGCAAGATTGTATATACAATGGTGAATATCCCAAGTTTGCATTAAGTAATATACAAACTAGTATGATACAGTAATGGCCTCTAGGGCATATACACTAACAGTGCTACGGGCTTTGTTTGTATTGGTGTGTCATAGGATTCACCAAAGCCCTAGCAGCATTCGAAGATGTGATGAACCGGCTTTCTTCAGGCCTTTTCTTGACCAGTTATTGTTATGTTATTTACGACATTCTGGTCTATTTAATGCGTCTTGAGGGACAGGAGTAGCACTTGAGAATTTGTTTTGCAGATACTGGGAGAGCCCCAGCGGTTTGCTAGATCCTCGGAGTGTTCCTTCAGGCTTGTTTGTGTTGACTCCTAGGTCTTGTAGTTACGGGAGACGGTTTTGTATGGTTCCGAGGAAGATCGTGACCGTACAGCTTAGGCCCAGACTTGTGAGCAGGACGGAGGTCCGCAGATTTTTTGGCTTAGCAGCTTTTTACCGCCGTTTCGTGCAGGATTGCTAGTGTAGTGCTGCACCGTTGACTGAATTAACCAGAATGGAGGTTTCTTTTCTTTCGACTGAGGCATGTGTGCAGAGTTTCGGCAGTTGAAGATTCGGTTAACAACTGCAATCGGTTCTTTCTTTGCTTTTTGGTTCGGGCGACTTTGTGGTTTAACTGTGATGTTTCATGAGTGGGGCTCGAGCGTGTACTGAGGTGACACCATGGAGTTATCGCTTTTGCTTCCCTACATTTAGAGGAAGTACGAGAAGGATATCCCACTCATGATCTGGAGATGGCCGCGGTGGTTTTGCGTTGGAGATTTTGAGACACTACTTATTCGAGAGTCGTGTCTGATTTTCACGGACCACCAGAGCTTAATGTACATCTTCCTGCAGCGGATTTTGATTGTTGTGATAGTCCTCTTCAGATTTATAGTCCTTGTGCGATCGTTGAGTACAGCTTATGTTCGTCTCTACTGAAGGGACAGCTTTCTCATGTCCGCGCCCGACCACTTTTCTTTAATCGCTTTCGCGAGACATTGCCCGCTGACGCTCGTTCGTCAGAGATACTTGAGCCTATTCGGCTGGGTAATGATTCGGAGTCCTTGATTTGTGACAAGGGTGTGCTAATTTTAGGGACGCATTTGTGTACCTGATATTATTGGTTAGAGACGTGAAATCCTGGAGCGGGCACATCGGTCAACTCTCTGTACTCATTCAAGTTCCACCAACATTTAACATGACTTGTGAGATAGTTATGGGTGGGCAGGGATGTAAAGAGAAGTCTCGGGTTTCGTTTCAAGGTGTCTGTCTTATTGTGTGCTTGGGTTGAGCAACTGAGACCAGCTGGAGAGTTGCAACCTTTAACCGTTCCGAAGTGGGAATAGGAGCAGGTCTCTATGAATTTCGTTATGGTGTCTACCCAGGTTTAGTTAGGGTGTGACTCCATTTGGATGCTTGGCGTCCGGTTATACTTAGTTTTCTCAGTTGTTCTTTGTTAAGTTTGTGCGTACGTATTAATTGTTGTCGGCAGCTGGGGATCATCCCTCGCCATTGTTAGGGTTCTCCTTCGATAGCTGTTATCAGAAGACACTCCAATTGGCAACCTTTAGGTTTAGGGGTTAGGTCGTGTCGATCACCAGTCTGTTTTTCTGACTCTGCGTTGTAGGATTTTTGGACTCCAGCTAGTCTAGAGATTTCGGAGATGATCCAGTTGTTTTAGGTCAGGATGAGAATTGTCCATTTCGGACAGAGGTCATATGTCGACCGAGATGGTCGCAGATTCGAGTTCGCAGTGGCAGATCATGTATTCCTATGGATTTTTCCGATAAATGACGTGTTGAGTTTTAGAAAGCTTATCCCAGGATTGTAGGTCTTGTTAAGATCCTTAAAGCGTGTTAGTTTCGTTGCCTTTAATTTGGCACTTTCGCCGAGATTATTAAGTATTAACATCGTATTTTTTTGTGTCGATACTTTGCAATTACCTTCATGACCTTTCTCACATGATTCAGCACCAGACCATTTAGCTTGAGCGCGATCTTTCGTTCACCGACCAGCTAGTCGTAATATTGGACCGGCAGGTAAAGAAACTTAGATCGAAGGTCTTGCCATCAGTGAAGGTGCTTTGGCGCAGCCCAAATGGTGAAGAGATCACTTGGGAGGCCGAGGGCGAGATGCGGAAGAAGTTCCCTCATCTCTTTGAAGGTATGCGTAGTTTTATATTTTTAAATTCGGGGACAAATTTCTTTAAGAGGGGAAGATTGTAACACCTTGGGATGTGTTTAGTGGCTAATTATATTTTTACATATGGTTTTTAATAAAAAGTTTACCAAATTGATTTTCAAATATTTTATCAAAATTAATGAATATTTTATTAGAATTTAATGAGCCATGCACACACATGTGTTGGAGATAGTGCCCTCAGAGTCAATTATTAGGTCACAGGTACGTGATTGTAATGATTGAGGGAGGACCTATCCGGTAGGACAGTCTTACTCGAGATGATAGTATGCTATCTGGTTTACCTTTATCATCGTGTACTGTTTTAGGTGACCTGACACGTCGCTATTACACGTTGATAGAGCCCCTAGGATTCTTGCTTGACCACCAGCAGTATGAGGGCGATCATATAAGTGAGAGCTGGGGATCTACAAGCATATCCTTAAAAGGTCCCTAGTCGTGGGAGTTTCGAGACCGGGCATCGATACTCCATTAGTAGACTAGTGTATACAGTCGAGACCCCGACGAGGGGCGGTGGCCGGTCTCACAAGCCACTGGTGTCAGTTGGATCACCTAAGATGTATACAGGTGCTTATTGGGTTTTGAGTACACCGGACAGGACTCGCCGGGAACATGCTAGTTGGTCATATACCAGACGTCAGATGGCAGTTCCCTGATGACATGTGTGCAGGTTAGTTCATCGACCTGGGGATCGTCATTTGTCTCGTGTGAGTTCCCACTGTACTTTGATTACTACCCTACCACGGCTCAAAGGAGTCGTGCAAACAGGTTTTAGTTGGGTACAGTCCCGAGCCACATGGAGGCAGTGAGCGTATCTTCAGGGGTTCGTCTCTCCCGGTATTGGGGGTGAGGTCGTGCTGTGTCTAGGAGAGCCATTACACAAAGTCCTTGGCCAAGGCAAGGAGATTTACTGGTAGGTATTCCAGTAGTATCTCAGGGTGTTCTGGGCTACACTCCGACACGACTTGTACCGCTTTTGGGGGTCTGGCTTTTACCAACCCCCTAGGCCCGCCATGCGATACTCATAGACGAACGGACCGGACTGCACGGATATTGTCACTGACAGGCTCAGTTGGGTGTCGGGGTGAGCTTCCTCATCGACGTCCCTTTTGGTCAATAGCTGGTGGCCCGTCACGTATTGGCATATACCTCTGACGTGCTAGTGGTTAAATCCACAGCCATAGTATTGACGAGTCTTTAGAGTCCACCACATTTACAGTTACTCAGCTTTCGGGCGAAAGGTTGTAGAGGCCGTATGGAGATATGGCAAGGTCCGATCAGATACATGCGGTATTGCACGGATCAGGATCGGACAGTTTGTACTATAGGCCGTATGGTTATATGGCAGGGTTCGATCAGATACGTGCGGTATTGCACGGATCAGGATCGAACAGATATTACTAGCCGGTTTTGGTATAAGCCGGATCCTAGTATAGTACAGTGGAGATTTTGTCTCATTGCATTTGTATTTCAGTCGAAATACAGATGCGGGTGTGTATGCACAATATCGGGGTTTTCCCGTAATTTATTACGGGACCAGTTTTCTGGAGTTGCCAGTTTGCTTTCCGTTTCGGCCAATTTCCTTTGTTCCGTTCATTGGCCGAAGATTGGTGGAGGAGGGTTTATTTGCATTGTTGCAAATAGACATTTGTGAAGGGGGTATTTGCTTATTGTTGTATCATGATAGTCTCTCCCTTGACCTTGATTTTCTTTGTGTCATGATGGCATGACTTTGTGAGCCATCATGGTAGTTGTTGATGAGTTTTTGGAGTGGAGTTTTGGTTAAAATGATTCTTGATCATCATACCCTTTTTGCTCTCTCTTTTGCATTATGTTCCACCCACCCCCTTGACTTCACTCTTTCTCTCTCCAATCACATATGGCAAAAAAGGGGGGCCGGCCATTCAAAAGGAGATGGGGATTCATTTCATTAGGTAGGTGGGCAATTTTTGGTTCTCATGGTGCTATGAAAATTGCTCTCTTGTTCATCCAAAAACCTCCTTGATTTCCTCCACCAAAATGGCAATTCCACAACCCCAAATTGAGACACAAGTTCTTCACATATTCTACAACGAATCTTGGGCACGTCGAGTAGCCGGCTTCGTGCCCGAGTTGCCTCGGCATTGAGGTGGGAGCCCGTAAACGATGTAGGCGACGTGGTGCACTTCCGGCGACGAGTAGGAGACGGACGGAGATCCCGCGAGGAGATCGGAGTGGAGATGAAGACCGGAGGACTTGGATCGTCGGTATATCTCTTTCCCTTCTTCTAGTTAGCTTAGACTTGTTAATGGTAACGATCCGGGTGTTTAGTGCGCGGTGGTGCCGGTTTGCTAAGTCCGCAAAATTTAAGTTATTCACCGCTTCCGCATTCCGGCGTCGGTTTGACGGCCGGGGCGCCGCCGTGCACTTACAGTGGTATCAGAGCCTCGCCATTAACTTAGTCTAGCTTTGTGTAATGTGTTTGCATTTCCGATCGATCAAAAAGTCCAAAAACCCGTATTTTGTCGCATCAGTTTTCTGTTGGAAATTTTTAGTGTCGAAAAATTTTTCAGGTTGTAAAATATTTATATACTGGAAAATCTAAGCACTCTGTAAAAATTTGATGAAGTGATACCCTAGTCGGAGCGCGGAAGCGCCGCACTATCCCCAGTTTTGCCGCCCTTCCGCCGCACCCTGTAGCAATCACTGCACCATTTTTTTTCCAGAGGCTTTCTGGGCTTAAATGTGGGTTTCTGGAATATTTAAATTGGGCCCATATTTTCTGTAACTGCTACAGTATTGTTTTGGGGCCCACTTGATATAATTTGATCGGTCGGATATTTTAAACACATTTTTCACAGTATTTACATTATATCTGCGACCGTGAATGTCACTCGATCGGTAAATCCGGTCTAACTGCTATAGCCCGGTTAGACGGATTTGCGAACGTGACTTTCACGTTGATGTTCTATGTATTTGCTGTGTTGTTGCGGATCGGTCGTGGGGGATAGCCTGGATGCAATGCTAGTACAGTTCTGTTGTATTATGTACATTTGATATTGCGGGGCGAGCGTCCGACATGTGGACTGCCGTCACTGCCCGTTTGTATTATTATTTTGGGGCATGACCTGGTTGCGGTCGATGTACCCGTTGTATGTATATTTTACTTTCTGTACTAGGATTGCCCCGCGGAGGGGTGCACGGATAGCCGGGTTCTAGAGGGCAGCAAGCCCGCATCTCATGGCATTGGGACGGAGGGGGCTTCACTCTAGGATTGGCGGGCTATTCGCCGCACTCGTAGGGGGTACAGGTTTGACCCAGGAGGGGTGCCCAAGTTGCCGGATTCCGTGAAGTGCTGGGTGGTCCATTCACGGCGCTGAAGGGGGCTGCCTCGCTTCAGGTTTTGGCGGGTGACTTGCCGCGCCCGTAGGGGTCTAGGATTTCATTGCACAGGCTATCCACACGACCAGGGGAACGTCGGGTTTCAGCGGCTCTGTGAAACCCGGGGATCCCAGATATCTGTATTGTTTCTGTGATGCTGTTCATTTTCTGTGATGTTGCATTTTATTCACGCCTTGAGCGAAATATAATATATTGGTATATATATTAGTAGATGTTGTATATGTTTTGCATCCGCGCTAGTCCAGTCCCCGCTCTGTCGTTAGTAAGCTAACCTAACGGGTAATGACGGGACCCAGTGGCGAATGCGGATGGCATATACGTACATCAGTATATTTTCGTTCTTTTTGGTGTGATCAATTGATGGGACTGCATTGATTCGGATCAATGCAAGTTTAAAAACAAACCTAATCTGATGTTGTTGGAACACTTTTCAAAAAGCTGTTATTGCAAGGACGTTCACTTTTGTTTTGCATCGCGGTATTCATTTAGAATATCCTGCTCCTCAGTCGACGAGGCAAGGGCCGAGATCCCTTCACCGGGAGTGACCCCTTGGACAGAAGTTTGCGTCAGGGCATTAACTTCACTATAGCCGATTGCTTTTGCTTTGCATCGTGGTATTCAGTTGGAATATCCTGCACCCCATTCTACGGGGAAAGAGCCGAGATCCCTTCACCGGGAGTGACCTCTTTAGCAACGGTTTTCGTCACTATATTTTTAAAAGCTATCCGTTCCTTCGACGATATCAAGTTCTTTACGTTAAAGGTTTTCGCCAGAAACCATTCGTAGCCCTCCGTCGTTTCATATGGGTAGTCAATAGTATTCAAGCTGTGTTTGTTGGCCAAAGTCAAGGCACAGTGTTTGGTAGCTGTTAGTTATTCATATGCAGCATAGATAGATGCGTTGGTTTGGAACAGTCGTATAGCCTTGTTGGCCAAAGTCAAGGGCTTGTGCGGGTGGATTCGAATCAACCTGGAGAATGACGGGTAGAACTTGACATGTGACTTATGATTTGTTGGCCAAAGTCAAGGTCATAAGAGCATGGGGCAGAAATCACATCGGGAGTTTCAAAAGAACTGAAACTTGCCAGATATGCGCATACCTTCTGGAGTGTGATGACGTGAGCGGATTCCGTCACGTTATCATGCGATGAGAGTTGGATCCCGATTCCCACTGATGAGTTGGTATACTCCTCGGGTGACCCCGACTAATTCTTCTTTCAGGTTTGGAGGAGAATTTGAGGTACAGTGGGAGGTTTCCAGATTAGATAAATTGGTAACCATTCTGATCTAGGTTAGAGTGCACGCTGAGTGTTTCTTTTCTCTCTCTCTTTGGCAGCGACCATTGACCCGACCCTAAGACTTTGACTCAGTGACCAAGTTGACCGAACCTTCTTAAACACCGGCTTTTGGATTGTCAGAGTTGCAGACCTCATTGCCACTCCTACTTTTACCCTTTTCTCCAGGACACCCCGTTTTACTACGAACGTCCACTTCCATTGGACAAAACCATCGTATGGTTAGATACGAACTCGAAAGAATTTATTCGAGGATGGTTTCCGGTTCTGGAGAAAACGGATAGGATTATTCAGTTGTCTTTTCCTTTTACCCTCTCTCAGGTTACGAGTACTCCTTGGTTTAGGGGTAGCACACCTATTACGCAAATTGGATCGTCTTCTTCCAAACCATAGGCAGGTGCCGACCGGTAGGGAATGAAGAAAACCAATTAGCATAACGATGGTGTGCAGAAGGTATTAAGCTTAGACAAAGCAAGGGATTAGTAAGAGGGCAAAGTAAATTGCAACAGATATTCACGACCAAACCAAATATTTCGTTACCACTCCCACATCACCTTTGTATTTCTCCAGGACACTCCGTATCACTACGAAGATCCACAGTTTATTTGGATACTCCATCGTATGGTTATATACGAACTCGAATGGAACTTGTTCCAGTTCGGGGATGAATTCTGGTTCAGGAGAAATAGGAATAAAGTACATTCAGGTGTCTTTTATCTTCACCTTCTCTCGCGTTGCGAGTGCTCCTAGGATTAGGACAGTACACCCTTTATGCTTATTGGATAGTCTTCTTCCAAACCATAGGCTGGTGCCGAACGGTAGGGAAGGAAGAAAACCATTTGGCCTAAAGGGGTGTGCAGAAGGTAAAGACTAAAGACATATGAAGGGATTTGGAGAGGTGGCAAAGAATTATACGGTTATAGTTGTGAATTTGGATAATGGAAGAGGCATTACTAAGAATACCGGGATACCCCACCGAAACATTTCAATGTTTCAGTTTCACTGTGTACTGTTAAAAGAAAACTGATTTCCCGATTAGATACTTACTCCAGGGTATGTATTTACCAGGTATGATTCTCACATCTGTATGGTTTTACAGATGATGAGTGGGAGTAGGTTATTGGGAATTGGGTGATCATCCTCATTATATCGGGATTCGTTGTAATCGGTGATATTTGAGGAAATCACCTGGGCTGTTTGCCGGTCGGCAAATATTTGGTTTTGAATATCCGCTGTTATGCACCAATTTCAAATTGATATATCTGTACGTCTATTTTCATAGAGTGAGATATACCTTTCTGAAATTATGTCTACGACATTTACCTATATCAGTGGATGGTTAGATAAGGAGCATTAAACAGCGGTGTAATTCTTCTTAACCATAAGTACAGTTTTCAACCTACGACACACAGTGAATGAGTTATTAGACTCAAGGGAATTATACAAAGGATTGTATGTTGTCCAGGGTCCATCAGGACAGAGGGGTTGGTCCTCGTACTACATTCAGTTTACTTATGACTTCTCTAGTTTTTAGACAGGTGTTTCGTGGAAACACAGGGTCCGAATTTGGAGAAGTTATTGGTATTTGAATAGAGTAGAGAACCAGGTATAGCAAGTATCGGGATTCTTCAAAGAGATCGAAGATGTAGATACTTGTGTATGGTATTCAGTTGATAGTAATGATGAAGAGATCTTGCTTCTCTTTCAGGTTACTCATAATTGGAAGTATTCCTAAGTTGAGTAACGCTGATCGGCCTCCTTCCATTTAGTTGACATGCGCTGGGGACAGCTGCATGATTTGAATCTGGTTCAATTAAATCAGTGCCTCTGTTTCTATATTGGATATAGAACAGTTCATATCTTAACGATGTTAAGGTACGGGGAGTTGTCCGGTTTATGATTAAAACCAGACACTGGACAACTCAAGGCACGTTTCTGTAATGGCTGTTTGTGGGTTGACCCTGGCTATGACGCGGGTTGACTTTCTACCATCTGGAAGATCAATAGCAATATTGTTCGAGACTCGCCACAGTTTTATTAAAAATGGATTTTTTCAGAAAACAGTAGTGGGAGTATGGTAGAACTGGAAGTGATTCCAGAACCACAAACGATTACTGAAGATTTGATAAGGAACCTAAAGATTCAATCTGGATTGACATTCCATTGGCCACTCCGCAGATAAGGTGGGTAACTTCAGCCACCCGAGAGGTACTACGGTAGCCTCAAGGACGGTGACAGGGAAGTTCTTGTTTACCCACAATTGCCATTGCTGTTGTTCCAGGTTACGAGACCCGGCGGGAGGATGAGTATAGCGTCGTTCTAAACCAGTTTTAGAAGTGTACGTCTATATGACTCTGCCAGAGGGTTGTCGTAGTCAGTGGGAGCAGCGGAAGCATTGGTGGACAGGTTGCTTATGTCTATTTATAGACTAGAGCAGATGTAGCGGAGATAGATCATCTATTTCTGACGTGACAGTCATGGGTTTGACTTCATCAGAATAGGGGATGGATCTGTTGAGAAGGTAGTAGGGTGTGATATCCTGGTATTTGGATGACCTACACAGAGTAGGAAAGGAAACTCCTATACTACGATCGGTTATACTTTGGTCGTCACACAGTGGTTTCTCCACAAAGGAAATGGATTTTATATCAGACATACTGGTTACTAGATCTATGGTTTTAGATCTGGATTTGGGTGGTTTCCCAATCAGGGTACTTGAAAGCATTCTAAGAGTATTTAGGATGGACGACTCCTGGCACGGTAGTGTACCTGCAGGTAATGGAGTCACCCTCTCCAAAGGTGTCTTACAGACTAAAGGGGAGAGGGACGTGCATGATTGGCAGATCACTTGCTTAGGCAATTGAGTCAATCATGAGATGTCAAGTACCACACCAGATGTTGTTCTTGCACTAGATGCAATAAGTTGACATTAATCCAATCCTGGAGAAACAGTCGGAAGCAGTTTTAGAACATAAGTGGATGTTCTAGGGAGATGATAACGACAGCCTCATTCAGGAGACAGTTATCATTCCAGGCTTCCAAGGTGACATGGACGACAAGGAGGTTGTCAGAGTTATAGTTTTCCTTCTGATGAGGGGCAGTATTTTGGACAGGTGGTCCAAGGCAATACTGAGGGAGGCATGGCGCGCAGGATACTGATTAAGTTCAGTTGACGATACAGTCTAAGAAGTTTGGATTTGGAGTTCATTTATGAGCTATGTCCCATCAGACATCCAGACACATTCTAAGACAGGTATTGCTCATTTCGGGAGATGGCTTTCTCCGCGAACTTGAGATATAGAGAGACATAGAAAGAAACAACTAAGCGGATCCACTCACTAAGGCTATTCCTTGAACGCAATAGTTCCGCAAACGAGCTTTGTGAGACTGACTAGTAGAGGAGTTGGATGTTCGGTATCACACGGGCTGTGAGTATGCGTCATCGCAATAATTAGCCTTGAGTGCAAGTGGGAGATTGTTGGAGATAGTGCCCTCAGAGTCAATTATTAGGTCACAGGTACGTGATTGTAATGATTGAGGGAGGACCTATCCGGTAGGACAGTCTTACTCGAGATGATAGTATGCTATCTGGTTTACCTTTATCATCGTGTACTGTTTTAGGTGACCTGACACGTCGCTATTACACGTTGATAGAGCCCCTAGGATTCTTGCTTGACCACCAGCAGTATGAGGGCGATCATATAAGTGGGAGCTGGGGATCTACAAGCATATCCTTAAAAGGTCCCTAGTCGTGGGAGTTTCGAGACCGGGCATCGATACTCCATTAGTAGACTAGTGTATACAGTCGAGACCCCGACGAGGGGCGGTGGCCGGTCTCACAAGCCACTGGTGTCAGTTGGATCACCTAAGATGTATACAGGTGCTTATTGGGTTTTGAGTACACCGGACAGGACTCGCCGGGAACATGCTAGTTGGTCATATACCAGACGTCAGATGGCAGTTCCCTGGTGACATGTGTGCAGGTTAGTTCATCGACCTGGGGATCGTCATTTGTCTCGTGTGAGTTCCCACTGTACTTTGATTACTACCCTACCACGGCTCAAAGGAGTCGTGCAAACAGGTTTTAGTTGGGTACAGTCCCGAGCCACATGGAGGCAGTGAGCGTATCTTCAGGGGTTCGTCTCTCCCGGTATTGGGGGTGAGGTCGTGCTGTGTCTAGGAGAGCCATTACACAAAGTCCTTGGCCAAGGCAAGGAGATTTACTGGTAGGTATTCCAGTAGTATCTCAGGGTGTTCTGGGCTACACTCCGACACGACTTGTACCGCTTTTGGGGGTCTGGCTTTTACCAACCCCCTAGGCCCGCCATGCGATACTCATAGACGAACGGACCGGACTGCACGGATATTGTCACTGACAGGCTCAGTTGGGTGTCGGGGTGAGCTTCCTCATCGACGTCCCTTTTGGTCAATAGCTGGTGGCCCGTCACGTATTGGCATATACCTCTGACGTGCTAGTGGTTAAATCCACAGCCATAGTATTGACGAGTCTTTAGAGTCCACCACATTTACAGTTACTCAGCTTTCGGGCGAAAGGTTGTAGAGGCCGTATGGAGATATGGCAAGGTCCGATCAGATACGTGCGGTATTGCACGGATCAGGATCGGACAGTTTGTACTATAGGCCGTATGGTTATATGGCAGGGTTCGATCAGATACGTGCGGTATTGCACGGATCAGGATCGAACAGATATTACTAGCCGGTTTTGGTATAAGCCGGATCCTAGTATAGTACAGTGGAGATTTTGTCTCATTGCATTTGTATTTCAGTCGAAATACAGATGCGGGTGTGTATGCACAATATCGGGGTTTTCCCGTAATTTATTACGGGACCAGTTTTCTGGAGTTGCCAGTTTGCTTTCCGTTTCGGCCAATTTCCTTTGTTCCGTTCATTGGCCGAAGATTGGTGGAGGAGGGTTTATTTGCATTGTTGCAAATAGACATTTGTGAAGGGGGTATTTGCTTATTGTTGTATCATGATAGTCTCTCCCTTGACCTTGATTTTCTTTGTGTCATGATGGCATGACTTTGTGAGCCATCATGGTAGTTGTTGATGAGTTTTTGGAGTGGAGTTTTGGTTAAAATGATTCTTGATCATCATACCCTTTTTGCTCTCTCTTTTGCATTATGTTCCACCCACCCCCTTGACTTCACTCTTTCTCTCTCCAATCACATATGGCAAAAAAGGGGGGCCGGCCATTCAAAAGGAGATGGGGATTCATTTCATTAGGTAGGTGGGCAATTTTTGGTTCTCATGGTGCTATGAAAATTGCTCTCTTGTTCATCCAAAAACCTCCTTGATTTCCCCCACCAAAATGGCAATTCCACAACCCCAAATTGAGACACAAGTTCTTCACATATTCTACAACGAATCTTGGGCACGTCGAGTAGCCGGCTTCGTGCCCGAGTTGCCTCGGCATTGAGGTGGGAGCCCGTAAACGATGTAGGCGACGTGGTGCACTTCCGGCGACGAGTAGGAGACGGACGGAGATCCCGCGAGGAGATCGGAGTGGAGATGAAGACCGGAGGACTTGGATCGTCGGTATATCTCTTTCCCTTCTTCTAGTTAGCTTAGACTTGTTAATGGTAACGATCCGGGTGTTTAGTGCGCGGTGGTGCCGGTTTGCTAAGTCCGCAAAATTTAAGTTATTCACCGCTTCCGCATTCCGGCGTCGGTTTGACGGCCGGGGCGCCGCCGTGCACTTACAACATGTGCATGCAAACTACGGTTAAAATTTGGGTTAAACCATGTTTAGCAACCATGGTAGAATAACCCATCCTTCTTAAGTTAAATTGATTTTAATTAACGATATTTTTTTTAAATGGAAAATGAATTATTGCTTTGGGTTTGACTTAGTGAGAGAGAGAGAGAGTGCATGATGGGCATCATGGCATGAGCCCATGCTTGCATTAAATGAGAGAGTCAGGGTGTTGACCTTTGTTCTCTCATTTCTTTTGTTGTGCTAACTCTTTCTCACTTCTCTCTCTCTCTCTCACTCTCTCTCTCACACACACACACACACACACACTCACACACACCAGCAGCTGCAACAGCAGAAGCAGCAGCAGCAGGAGCTTCAGCTGCAGCAACAAACAACAACAACAACAACAGGTAGCAGCAGCTGAAGCAACAGCATCAGCATCAGCTTCAGCAGCATCAGCAACAGCCCCAGCAGCATCAACAACAGCAGCAACACAGCAGCTTCAGCAGCACCAGCATCAGCAGCAGCTCTAGCATCAGTAGCAGCAACACCAACAGCAACAACATCAACAGCATCAGCACGGCAGCAGTAGCAGGCAGCAGTAGCTCCTTCCATTCTTCTCCTCCTCCCTTTTTCCTGCTTCCTAGGACCTATTGGGGTATATTTCTTAAACCCAACTCCTTGTTGCTAAGTTTATGTGTTGTTTAATGCTTCGGTTAGTGGTTATTGTGGTTATTAGAGCTAGATTGTGTTTTGATGTAAGATTTAGTTAAGTTAGAGATTTTATAGCCTAGTGAACCTTATTAGGTGATAATATTGCTGATTGAACCCATTAGTTTCACTAGATTTAGCTAGATCGCCTTAAATCGCTAAACTTGAAGTTTTAGAATACGGTTTTGATATAGTGTGTAGGATATTGAGATCTGCTATATCTTTGCTCATTTCCTAGCTTAGCAAACAACTTCAGAATACTGTACAGGGTAGCTAGGGTGTTGGGTTGAAGTTCGAGCCCGTTCCACCACCAAAAATCCGGCGACAATCCTTATTTTTCCGGCGTCGCCGGCCCCCTATTGATTTGTGTGTTGTTGCTGATATGAGTGGTGTCTGTAGGATTTTCTCTGTTGGTGAAATCTGGGATTATAATTTTTGTAAACAAACATATACACTAGGTTATGAATTGTGCTAGGATCATAGTGTAGAAACCTGGACCCTTTTCACCCCTTTTTGGCCGATATGACCTCTATGGTGGCCGGCCCAATTTTGAGGAAATGTGTTGGGTTTTGGCAGGTAGCTGTCTGTAGGTATTGTGAAGGGTTTGGTCTTATTTGATTTTCTTGTTTTTGCTTTAGATTAAATCTGGGACCGTTTACCTATTTTAGCGTAGCGGGACTTGCGCGACACGTACAATGCGTATTAAGTTGGTTTGCTGTGGATCACAGCGTGTCGCTGTGAGCCACAGCGTGTCGCGTTGGGTTTTGGCGTATGCGCACACATTACGTATACACGCGCGTTTAGTTCACGACGCGAGTTTCTCGTTTGATTTCGATATCGCGTTTTGCAAGATATTTACTTATGTGGATTTCCCTTGTGTGAGTTCTTGGTTCGCAGGCGGGTACGTCGGACACCGCAAAGAAGGGGAAGCAGGTGGTCGGCAACGTGTAGCACGCGATCAGGTGAGTAGATTTAACATCTACGGGGAAATCGCTCGTATGGCGTTAAGCGTCAGGGCGTTACAGGATATTTTAGTTGTATGTGTTCATATATATATACTATAGTAGCATACCATCTCCTGTTGCATATAGAATGGTAATTATAGAACACCGCACTGTCACTAACGGTTTAAACTGCACGAGCACTAAAAGTATGTTACACTCACATCGTTAGTGACTGCCATGACACTCAGACTATAGGATCTCCGCATCATTGATGATTGTCATGACTTGTCGCATATTCACATATTATCAGATATATCACTACTTGCGCACATGCACCCTTTATATCCACATTATTGCATACCTTCATTGATTTATCACTACTTGCGCACATGCATCCTTTATATCCACATTAGAGCATACTTTCATTGATATATCACTACTTGTGCACATGTACACTGTATATTCACATTAGTGCATACTTTCATTGATATATCACTACTTGCGCACATGTACACTGTATATTCACATTAGTGCATACTTTCATTGATATATCACTACTTGCGCACATGTACACTGTATATTCACATTAGTGCATACCTTCATTGATATATCACTACTTGCGCACATGTACACCGTATATTCACATTAGTGCATACCTTCATCTATATATCACTACTTGCGCACATGTACACAGTATATTCACATTAGTGCATACGTACCTTGATATATCTATACTTTTGCACATATACATCGTATATCCATATTAGTGCACATGTATATAGTTACACTCACATTGCGTATATATCCATTTGCACATCCATACCTATATACATACATATGTTACATACATGGGTGATATTGACATGATTTAAAAACTAAGGGACCGCACGAGACATTTTCAAAACCGGATCCTTTTTAAAAGAGTGGTTTTCCCTTTCTTTTACTGTTAGTGTCATACGACACATTGCATGGATTTTTGCATTGAGTTTGAATTTATGTGATTTCTGGATTTGGGAACCGGAGTATTATTTTAAGAAAATACGCACTGTTTTAAAAACCCGATTTTCCTTGATATGATATTTCAGTGCGTCCACCATGCGTTTTCTCGGTTCTGAGACGTATGACATGTGAACCCGAATCGAGGAGCTGGATGAGGCCGATTGCGGGTATATGGTGGACCCGGTATGGTACCCCGGGACGAGAACGGATCGCTGTGCAGTAGACGGTAAGCCTAGCGGAGGGACTACTACCTACCAGTGATTGGTTAGATCTGGCGGTTATCCGGAGGATACTGACCAGAGTCGATAGATGGATACGGGACGAAACGTACTGCTGGGGCCGAGGGCCGATTCCGCAGACGGAGCCTGATACTTGAGGATTTGCATGTCGATGCTTGACACGATGATTTGTGATATTTTCGAGTGCCGATGCTAGGCATTCACGATTCCATGAGCTGTACAGGATTTGAGGGCCGTTCAAAGTGACAGCGCCTGAGTTTTATTGGGGTTTGGGTGCATTGATAGACACCGGTTATTCTTCCGCGATGACATTCCGTGTAGATGATATTTATTCCCATACTTGCATTCATTATTTTGCATCTCATCCTGTAGCTATAGTACCTGATAGAGTACTTTTACATGATTATTGCATACACTGCTCATCATATATAGATGCTATTAGATTTCACCTGTCATGCATGATTATTGTATACCCTGCTCATCATATATAGATGCTATTAGATTTCACCTGTCAAGCACGATTATTGCATACCCTGCTTATCATATAGAGATGTTATTAGATCGCACTTGTTGCATAATTATTGCTCATATCGCTCATCATATAGATGATATCTGTTGGTATAGATTACAGTATCGCAGTACGTGCATACTCGCGATTATCTTTATATGTTATCTAATATTCACAAGTTGGCAACTCACCCCCGTTGTGCCACAGTGTTTGCAGGTTGCCCCACAGAGTAGTCGCGGCAGGCTGTTTTATTGCATCTTTTGATACGGATACCATTGCAGTCGGCGTGCGAGCCTTTGCTTATAGGTGGGTTTTTGCGGTATCCGTTTATTTTCCAGCTGTATACACTGTTGTATATAGTACTCTCCATCTACCACTTATGTATTGACTTAGAGACCAGTTGTGAGGACGATGTATATTATTTTGTACGTTGGTATCGAGCTCTTTGTGAGCCGACTTTATTTTTGCAGTTTTATCTTCATGTTGTCTTCACTTATGTTTACTCATTCTTTGCTACGGCGTCGTATATTATCGTTGTGGTGACTGTTTCCGCCGTTGGGCGTGATTGCTCCCGTCTGTGATGCTTATTTCTTATTTTATATCATATTACTCATATATTGCCTTGTACCCGAGTTCGGGAGTAGTTTTTATAAAGGAAATGCTGCCAAAATTTTTAAGATAATAACTTGAACTTTAAAGAATTTTACTAAACAACTTAAAGTTTTCTAAATGTTTTAACAAATGTTCTATTAAATGTTTTAACACTCGATACTTTAATGGTTTTGATTTCTGGGTTTCGGCTTACTTAGTCGCGTTACGCCTGTAGACGTCACGTGGTTAAGTGCCGTTCACGGGCCAAAATTTGGGTCGTGACGGTTCTTCACAGCAGTCCGGTAATTTTCCCCTGGGTTTGACTGATACCTGCTTTCTACACCCAGTGCATAAGCTACATCAGGCCGTGTACACAACATCGCATAGTTTATTGATCCTACGGCTGAAGCGTAGGGAATAATGCTCTTATGAGATCTCTTCATCAGACTTTAGGCAAAAGTCTTTTGAGAGAGTGACTCTGTGGCAAGCGGGTAAGGCACCCCACTTGGAGTCTTCCATACTAAACCACTTTAGGATGGTGTTGATGTACCTGGTATGGGACAATCCCAATAACAGTTTGGATCTATCCTTATAGACCCGTATGCCCAATATGTACGTGGCATCCCCCAGGTCCTTCATGAAGAACCTTTGTGATAAGAATGATTTGACCGACTGTAGCATAGGAATGTCATTTCCTATCAGAAGAATGTCATCCATGTACAATACGAGAAATGCGATAGTTCTCCCTACAATCTTCTTATAAACACAAGGTTCATCTGGATTTTTGATGAAATCAAACTCTTTGATAACATCATCAAAATGGATGTTTCAACTCCGTGATGCCTGCTTTAATCCATTAATGGATTTAAGCAATCTACATACTTTCCCGCTGCTCCCACTGTCGATGAAGCCCTCTGGCTGATTCATATAAACGCATTCATCTAAGTCACCGTTTAGAAATGCAGTTTTAACGTCCATCAGCCAGATTTCATAGTCGTATTGAGCAGCAATAGCAAGTAGGATCCGAATGGATTTAAGCATGGCTACCGGGGAGAAAGTTTCGTCATATTCCAGTCCTGATCTTTGATGAAAGCCTTTCGCTACAAACCTTGCTTTATAGGTTTCCACCTGCCCATCTACATCGTTCTTTCTTTTAAAGATCCATTTGCACCCTACGGGTTTTACCCCAGAGAGTACAACCTCCAAAGTCCATACTTTGTTGGTGTACATAGACTCCATCTTGGATCTCATGGCATCCAGCCATTTCACAGAGTCACCACTCATGATAGCCTGCTGAAAACTGGTAGGGTCATCATCATCCATGATGCAATCTTCTTTTTCACCACTAGTGAGAAAACCGTAGTATCTCTCAGGTGGGCGAGAAGTCCTACCAGATCTACGGAGTGGCTGAGGTTTATAAGATTCTGTTGCAACATCGGGTTCAACCAACTCGTCATTTGTAACTTGTGTCTCTAGAACCACTTCTAGATATACCACATTGCCATCAATATCATTTGGAAAAATCTCATTTTCTTAAAATATGGCATACTGAGAAACAAACACCTTCTGTTCCTCCTTGTGGTAGAAAAGATACCCAAATGAATGTTTCGGATATCCCACAAATTTACGCTTGACCGATTGTGTCTCGAGTTTGTCTGGATTTTTCTTTATGACAAAAGCCGGACAACCCCAAATCTTAACTCGTGTAAGTGATGGTCTCTTCCTATACCATATCTCATATGGAGTGGTAGACACGGTCGTGGTTGGAACTTTGTTCAACAGAAAAGCTGCAGTCTCCAATGCATGCCCCCAAAAGGAGAGAGGTAACTCAGCATCACTCATCATGGATCGTACCATATCTAATAGGATACGATTCCGTCGCTCTGACACGCCGTTATGCTGTGGTGTGTAAGGGGCAGTGAGCTGAGAGAGAATCCCATTCTCTTTTAGGAAGTTCGAAAACTCTGTACTAATATACTCTCCACATCGATCTGATCGAAGTATTTTGATGGTCATTCCTGTTTGTTTTTCTACTTCAAGTTTGTAATCCTTGAATTTCTCGAAAGCTTCAGACTTATGCTTTAACAAAAACACATGACCGAATCTTGACAAATCATCAGTAAAAGTTATGAAGTAAGAAAAATCGCCTCTTTCATGTGTAGACATTGGCCTACATACATCACTATGTATGTGGCCCAAGAGCTCTGTAGCTCTTTCTCCGTGTCCAGTAAACGGAGTTTTGGTAATTTTCCCTTTGATATAAGACTGACAACTCACATAAGATTTATACTCAAAAGGATTTAAATACCCATCTTTATGAAGCTTGTTTAGTCTTGTTTCATTAATATAACCAGGTCTACAATACCAAAGTAAAGCTTCATTTATATCTGAAAATTTTCTTTTATTTGTGTGTTGTATGTTGAAAACTGTATGTTGATTAAGGATGTATATCCCGTTATTATGTCTACCATAACCAATCAACTCTTGATTAAGTTTAATGTTCATAACATTGTGCTGCAATACAAAATGATATCCTTCATTATCTAACAACGAAACGAATATAATATTACAAAGCATGCTTGGTACAAAATAACATGGGTTCAAAACCAATATACAACCCTGAGGCAACCCTAGGTGATACTCTCCCACTGAAACTGCATATACATTGGAACCATTTCCAATTCGAAGAGTATGATCACTGATTAGTGTCAAAGATATGAGTTTACCGCAATCAAGAACTGCGTCGCTTTGCAGCTAGCCGGTGAGTACGGGTCGATCCACAGAGACGGGTAAATTCCTTTTATGTGTTTTAACGAGTTGATTCTATTTGTCGTTTTGATTGGTTTATAAAAATCTATAAAAACTAGATCTAATTAATCTAATTAAAAGTCTTGCTAGGGTTAGGCTTAGGGGAAGTTTTGGAGATTAATGTTTCCTTCACCGCTTTCAATGCCTTCTTTTTTTTGATCTATTAGATGTTACGTTAATTATCAATAAAGTGGATACGAATCTTTTGGGAAGATGTTTCTTCCTCTAGATTTGTATCCTTCCTTTGTTGATAATTACCCTAACCCCCATGGAAAACGCGCGCAACCGGCCCTTTATACTACGGTTCACCGTTACCTCGAGGGATAGGGTGCCGTTGGGAGCGGATGTGTGCGTATGCATAGAGTTCTAACTCTAAAGTGAAGATGGCATTGAAAGGGGTGAGAGATCTCATCTCTCAACCCTTTCGCTAAGGCTAACCCTAACAAGCGAGGAGACTACTCGCTCATTAGGGGATGATAAATTATACTAGAAAATAAAAGCAAGAAAATAAATTACCTACAGATTTGATGGCTCCCTCCAAGTAGAAGACAGAATAGATCTGAATGTCACTTCCAGAAATTCTGAATTTTATTTATTGAAAAGAGGCATAACATTTTACAGATCTAAAATTACAATTTATAGGAAAATAGGAAACCTAGGGTTACAGACTCTCGCACATGCGCAATTACAGATTTGACCCCTGAAAATCCTAACAACTGAACCGACGCACCAAAATTCCACCGACAAGCTTTCTGTAAGGCCGCGGAACCGCGTCGCCAGGCTTGGTTTGGCCGCGGTTCCGCGGCCAAAGAGAGGAGTTGGGCCCTGCACTTTTTGGGCTTGGTTCAGGGGTTCTTGGGCTCTGTATCTTTATATGTATTTTCTCTGTTAGGTTCTGGGTCTTCTCCAGATCTTCAGTGAAAACTTGTTCGTATCTTTTGACCGTTCACTTGCCATTTTTGGACCTTGTACTGTTCTTCGTCTAGGTTTGACTAGGATCCGTCCAATAGTTGGTCAAAAGTCCCTTTTTCTGTTGTGTTGTATCTTTTTCACTGTATTTGCTCCAGAAACCTGTATCCTGTAATATGCAACAAACGTGCGTCAAGAGTACCTGTTTATTTATAAAAAGGATAAGAATAGGGGAATGATAAATGCAATA
Source organism: Agapanthus africanus (assembly GCA_030015575.1). Taxonomy (NCBI): domain Eukaryota; kingdom Viridiplantae; phylum Streptophyta; class Magnoliopsida; order Asparagales; family Amaryllidaceae; genus Agapanthus; species Agapanthus africanus. Next base: position 314,698,852 of record CM057346.1, on the reverse strand, counting down.
TTATGGTCTGAACAAATACCCCCAAACTTACCTTTTGCTCTTCCTCGAGCAAACTTATTTTTATTCACTAAAATCCTAACCGCACTTTCGCAGGGAAACGCGATTGCACTGAGCACGTGCAACAAGCCGTTAAACCTCTAGGTGTCCCTAGTAGGAGGAGTGTTGTCTCTTGAGCGTTTTCAGCGGATTACACCCACAAAATCCTATCAACTCGGCCCATTGACTTTTGTTCACCAATTAGGTTTTCTAACAAGGAATTCTATTATCTTATACTTGTAAATTATCCACCTACATTTTTCACACTTCCTCATCATTTAACTTAAGATTATATATGTTATGTAGACCTACTTAGCTTTCGGCATCTCTTAAGTCTTCCTTCTAGGGTTTCATCTCTACTTAGGAATTTTCTATCAACTCCATTAAAGATACAAATTCTATCTTTCATTCCTCTCTTTTATCTAAATTCCAATCACATGCCCCTACGTGTGTGTAAAGATCACCCCTACACTTGGAAATTCAATTCAAGCAATCATGCCCTTGTTCATTGTCCAAAGTACTTATTAATTGGTGAATTTAAATGAAATTTGCCTACACATCCTTCATGCGACCGTTAATACTTCTTGAGGTACCAACAACCGACTACAAGATGCGTTAGCACTTGAAAGCGTACTTCCTAGTTTTGCAACTCCCAAGGCTTTAGCAGTGACTCCCAAACCAGTTGGTCTAAGGCACTAGGTGATAAGGCACCCTCGCTAAATATTTTTCTATTTTTTACAGCCTTAAGTAATCACAAAAAAAAGCAGTGTCAATTTTTTTTTTCTTTATTCACACTTTTTCTTTTATTTTCTTCGTACTAAGGACTTTAGACAAGAGCATTTCAAGGTCTCTTCTACTATTCCAAGTTTCAAGGTGCGTGATTGTGCAAATTGTAGGGTATACGTTTTCAGAATCTAGACTTAAGCGAGGAACTATTTTTCAAACTTGTATTCTAATAAGAACATCAATACTCTTCCCTTGTTTCGACTTAGCCCAAGAAGTGAACCCAAAATTTGCCTATTTCTAAATAAACTACAAGGCATATACTTTCTACCGTTAAACTTTAAGGGATGTTATTTTTAGGGTTTTTAACTCACTAAGTCTAAGATCTAGTTGTTCCTAACCAGTTAACCTATTAGTCAAACTCAAGTCAATTAGCCAAAATTGAATACAATTATTTTTATAATTTTTGAAATTTTTCAAATTTTTATGGGTTTTCAAATAAGTATGCAAATGCAAAAATATGTACAAATGAATGCGAAGGAAGAAGACGTACCGAGCATACCCCCAAACTTGAACTTGACAGTGTCCTCACTGTCATGCTAAACCAAGAGGGTCAAAATACCGATACTCCCCTGTTTATTTATTTATAATAAATTTTTTTTTTTTATGTTTTGAATTTTGTTTTTTTTTTTTATAGAAAAAGAAAACAAAAGGATATATACATATATACAACAAGATTCCCCCCAAAGTTAAGCTTGGCCTTACACAAGCCAAATGTTAGCACCAACCATTCAAAAATCTTATCATGGTAATGGTAGAGTTGGTGCAAGAATGGGATGGAAAGCAAAGAGATGAAAAGCACGCGAGACCGTGTGGAAAGAAGAATGGTAGAATCTGGTCTCGGTGGGGGAGAAGAAAGACGGAAAGAAGAAAGATGTGGAGTGCGATCTTGAGGGTGTAAATTGAGTGAATAAATTAGCGCAATTTGTGATGACCGATGTGTTAAAAGCGATTGCGCTAACCTACCAACTCGTCTTGCAATGGGGTCAAATCTCTCAAGATTCGCAAGAAAACATGGGTACGCCGAACTTGGTATAGGAGATGAAAGCGTAACGGTCATTTGTTCGGTCGGAACAATAGGAAGGAGGGAGGGTGATATAACAGTCAAAGGTTCAGGAGGCTGAATTGGAAAATCCGACACATCAATTAAAAATGGTTCAACCTCGATATTATCCTCAAGACTCTCCTCAATATTTAATCCATCTATGCCATTATCATCAAAATCTAGACGCATATGAGATTCGGGGGAAACATTTAATAACTCAGGATGATGATTTGAACATAAAATTTCTATTAAATCGACAGGTTCATCATCCGAAATATTCCCGGCGTCTATATCCTCAATCAAGTGAAAATCAATTTCTTTAGACACTTCATCCACAACATGGATATTTATCAATGTAGGCTCTAGAGTGGAGGTGTAAAGATCGAAAAGATTAGGTGCGGTTTCACTCGAAAGGGGTTCCTCACAATTTGGCAAATCAAACACTCCAAAATCGCACAACTCATTTTTATTTTCAACTGGTGAATCATTTGGAACAATCGATGGAAAACCGGAGTTGTGGGCTTCAATTGGGTAATGGTAGGTTTGATTTGAAAATCCTCTCTCATTCTCACTCTGTCCAACTGCCGCCTTATACATTGAAAAATTCGGAGCTAGCGGGACACTAGCTACCGGTTCACTAGGCTGCATAAGGGCGGCCATGAATGCTTCCACATTCCTCATCATTTTATTTGTTGCAGCAATATATGCTTCCAACGACTCTTCTAAACTAGACTTAGGTGGTGAGGGGGTTTCAGTAAAAGATTCAAAATTAGTTGGGTATGTGAAACTCCCTAATGGCTGTGTCGAAACAGCGTCTAGTGAAGGTGGGAAGGTCGGGTATGACTGGTAGGAAGTGGGTGGTAAGACAGGAGTAGGGTCAACATATGGATAAGATGGTGAATAATCGTGCGGATCCCTAAAACTAGATGAGTGGAGAGGGGTGAAAGATCGACTGCGAGATTGAGCAATATGCTCAGCAATGGACATCGGCCTAGGAGTGACAGAAGGACTTGAAGAAGTGGTATCAACATATGTAGGTTGTAAAGGTTGACTCGGTTGACACGAAGTGGGTTGAAAAGTCAAACTATTTCTCCTAGACGCCTCTATTTGATCTTTTAACGAAATTTTTGGCAAGGAGGGATCGTTTTTAAATTGACCGAAACAATTGACGAACGACGCAAAGTTAGGTTCGGGATACCAAAATTCGGCAAGAGATTTATGATGTGGGGTACCCATGATAGAAGAGTGCAAGGATTTCTTAGCGACAAAATTTTTTTTGCAAGTTTTTTTAAAAGATTTTTCTTTATTTTTTTTTATTGGAGAGTTTTGCAATAAGGTTTTAGAAAACGGACTCGTGACACAAAAGTATCAACCACACATGCACAATCAGGCCTAGATCTAGGGTCGCCTAGGTCTGCTAGACAGCTCCTAACTAGAGTTAGAGATAGGACCTCAAACCGCCTCTTCACGGACAAGTACGGCCAGGTAAGTGGGAAAGAACCACCACTACAGTGGGCCTAATTAATAACCACTAGCCTAGACACCGCAATGTCGGTTAGGATAAACGGCTGATGCCTACCCTAGTCCTTTTCCTATTGAGCTCGCTGTCCTTAGGTCTGAGTCTAATCTTTTTTAATTAATTGTGGTAGATGCAAAATGCTTTAGGTGTTTTCTGGGGTCCTGGGAAGGGTGATGAAATCCCCACCCAATCTGAGTTTGGTCAAATAGCCCCTTAGAGTCCGGTTAAATTATGCAAAACAAATAAAATTTCACTTGTATTCAATTTTAGCGCGGCGCAAAGAAACCTGCAGAAAATCTGTTATTTAGAAGGGGGAGAAAGACTCTTTACGCAAAGAATTCCTGCAGAAAACTTTTTACAGAGAGATATATTGTAGGTTGCAGAGGGGAAGAAAAGAGAAATCAAACCAGCAAAATTGATGCGCTGACGTGGCAGGAAGAGCGCGGATCCGCGGCGGGAGGCCCCTAATGCGGCGGAAACGCGGTCGTCTGGTGGGATCGCGCTCTGGAAAATTTGTGCTGCTCTGTACTGATAGTTCCTCTCTGTTCTTATGTACCAATTTTTGTTTTGCCCTCTGTAAATTTCCAGATCCTCAATTCTTCGCTGTTCCTGCAAGATTCAAAAGATACACCCTTCAAACAGATCAAAGTTGATAATTTTTTATTTTTTTTATATTTTCATATTTTTATAATTTTTTAAATTTATATCAACCCGAAAATTCACAAAAAGAAATATTACGCCGTCCCCGGCAACGGCGCCATTTGATTAGTGTCAAAGATATGAGTTTACCGCAATCAAGAACGGCGTCGCTTTGCAGCTAGCCGGTGAGTACGGGTCGATCCACAGAGACGGGCAAATTCCTTTTATGTGTTTTAACGAGTTGATTCTATTTGTCGTTTTGATTGGTTTATAAAAATCTATAAAAACTAGATCTAATTAATCTAATTAAAAGTCTTGCTAGGGTTAGGCTTAGGGGAAGTTTTGGAGATTAATGTTTCCTTCACCGCTTTCAATGCCTTCTTTTTTTAGATCTATTAGATGTTACGTTAATTATCAATAAAGTGAATACAAATCTTTTGGGAAGATATTTCTTCCTCTAGATTTGTATCCTTCCTTTGTTGATAATTACCCTAACCCCCATGGAAAACGCGCGCAACCGGCCCTTTATACTACGGTTCACCGTTACCTCGAGGGATAGGGTGCCGTAGGGAGCGGATGTGTGCGTATGCATGGAGTTCTAACTCTAAAGTGAAGATGGCATTGAAAGTGGTGAGAGATCTCATCTCTCAACCCTTTCGCTAAGGCTAACCCTAACAAGCGAGGAGACTACTCGCTCATTAGGGGATGATAAATTATACTAGAAAATAAAAGCAAGAAAATAAATTACCTACAGATTTGATGGCTCCCTCCAAGTAGAAGACAGAATAGATCTGAATGTCACTTCCAGAAATTCTGAATTTTATTTATTGAAAATAGGCATAACATTTTACAGATCTAAAATTACAATTTATAGGAAAATAGGAAACCTAGGGTTACAGACTCTCGCACATGCGCAATTACAGATTTGACCCCTGAAAATCCTAACAACTGAACCGACGCACCGACGCACCAAAATTCCACCGACAAGCTTTCTGTAAGGCCGCGGAACCGCGGCGCCAAGCTTGGTTTGGCCGCGGTTCCACGGCCAAAGAGAGGAGTTGGGCCCTGCACTTTTTGGGCTTGGTTCAGAGGTTCTTGGGCTCTGTATCTTTATATGTATTTTCTCTGTTGGGCTTCTGGGTCTTCTCCAGGTCTTCAGTGAAAACTTGTTCGTATCTTTTGACCGTTCACTTGCCATTTTTGGACCTTGTACTGTTCTTCGTCTAGGTTTGACTAGGATCCGTCCAATAGTTGGTCAAAAGTCTCTTTTTCTGTTGTGTTGTGTCTTTTTCACTGTATTTGCTCCAGAAACCTGTATCCTGTAATATGCAACAAACGTGCGTCAAGAGTACCTGTTTATTTATAAAAAGGATAAGAATAGGGGAATGATAAATGCAATATTATGGTCTGAACAATCACCGGTAGTCAAAACTCTTCTATTTCTCAATGCCTGTACAGAATTGCAGTTTTGAGAACCCGAACCGGTATCCAATACCTAGGAAGCAGAGTTTATAGAAAAACAGTTTTCAGTTACGAACACACCTGAAGCTGAAGTATCACCATGCTTCTTTTTCTTGAGATCCAAGTATTCAATACAATTTCTTCCAGTGCCTCGTCTTCTTGCAGTGAAAACATTCCCCTTTCCCCGACTCCGCAGCTTTGGATTTTGACTTTCCCCTTCGCCTTCTTAATTCCACCTCTCGGTTTGGTGGATTTCTTCTTATTTTTCTCCCTTGGCCTTGGCTTTTAGGACGGAAGAAGAAGATTTTCCAACAAGAAGTGAGGGGGACTTCTCTTTAAGCATGCTCTCCGCACTTCTCAACATATTGAGATGTTCGGGTAGTGACTTCTCCATGTTTTGCATGTTGAAGTTCACTATGAATAGAGCAAAGGCAGAGGGAAGAGACTGTAGAACAATATCAGTATATTGTTCATCATCCATTGTCCATCTGAGGTCCTCAAGCTCTTCAATAAGAGCTATCATCTTCAAAACGTGATCGCTTACTGGTGTTCCAGGAGCTATCTGCATCTGAAACAACTTTCGAGATCCTTCGTATCTCAGGGTCCGAGATTGCTCCCCATACAACTCTTTTCTATGGAGAAAGATGGATTGAACATCCATCTGGTCGTGTTGTTTTTGATGTGTATTGTCCATCGATGCAAGCGTGAGGCATTTGGCAGTAGCACAGTCAATATCCCACGATTTACTGATCTCCTTATCCGCAATAGAAGATTCAGGGCCTCGGGTAGGTGGGGCTGACGCTGTAAAGATATATGATACTTTGTCATATGTGAAAGCAATGTTAATGTTCCTCAACCAGCCTTTGTAGTTCGGACCGGCCAGCTTGTTTTTATCTACTAAAAGCTTAAGGCATGTCATTGGTATCTTCCATTAAGAGAGAGAAAAGAATACACTCAGTGAAAGCTCTTGCAAAGAACAGATTGGTTATTATCTTATCTAATCGATGTCTCCCACTGCTTTTATCAAATTTTCCTTCAAACCTTAAAAAGAACATTAGCCAGGATTAATTACAGTTACAACTTCGCTAACCGTTCAACCAGGCCAGTGTCGGTACTTTGAGGGAGGTTCCCCGTTATTTCGCACGGACCTAATTAAAATAAACCTCGTTTTCTCAAAGGCGTAGCCCCATAGACACCTTTCTAGACACCTAATGGGTTAGCTAATTGTAAAGTGCAAAACACTCCTGTGAGCAACTCTTGCCCACAGTGAGATCGGGATCCTACTATCACATAGAAGGTATGCAATCTAATTGCAAATTTCAACTCTTAAAACTCCCAATATGGTTTTTACCCCTAGCACTCAACATATCGTAAGTACTAGTCAAGTTCTTCCTATCATTTCGCGATTAACTAGACCCACTCATATGACCCTTAACTATTGTAATGCCTTAAATTTCGATTAGTATTAGTTTAGACGGTAATGCGGGTTTTTGGTAAAAAGTTTACCAATTTGGGTTCCTCACATTTTATAACATTTAATTAATAATTTATTATTATTTGTTATGGCATGCGCACACATATGCATGTTTATGTGAGGGTGTGTTTGTGTTATCGAGATTAGTGACCATGACACTTAACCTAATCTAATCCTTTGCTTTAATCCAATCCTTGTTTAAACCTTAACCTAATCGTAGATATTTGTTGTGAGATATTTACTTTGGGTTTTGTTTGATAAGAGGTGGCATGGTGAGCATAGGTGTGCATTTATTGCATGGTGCATTCACCCACTTACACTCACCTCTCTCTCTCTTTATCTTTTCCTTCTCTCTTTTCTCTCTCACTTCATCTCTTCACATTATTTTCTCATCTCCTCTCTCATCTCAACTGAACACTTGTCTTCCCATCACCAATTCTTCACAAAACCATCACAAACTTCATCAAACTCCCAAAAATCACATCTTTGGACTAGTTTTGCCTTTTGGATGTCTTGGAGCTTGGAAAGCTAAGATCTTTGAGCTTGTGGGAGTAGGTAATGATCTCTATCTGTTCTTTATGGTATTTTAGTGTTGTGTAGTCTTGTAGTTTTAGTTTTGATCGTTTAAAGTTAAGTTTCGTGCAAATATCTTATTTTTAGTGTTATTTGTGATATCTGTGTTCTGCTGTGACCCCGAGAGTATACTAGAAAACCAAATAATGTAGTTGTGTTGTACCTGAGACCATAGGACGCCACCTGGAGCACGAACCCCTGGAGCTCGGACTCGACCGACGAAGAGAAGGTGAATTTTGACGGCGCCGAATTTTTGTTGGAGTTTGGGTGTGGGTTTTTGTGGGTAGGTGTCTGCAGTGGTTTAAGTGTGTTTGGTCTTGTTTAAATTTTGGGTTTTCTCTGTATACAAAATCTGGGATCACATAGCTAGTTTCTTGTGTTACTACTACGCGCGATACGTTATACGACACGGATCGTGCACTTTGTGTGGTTTTGCTCTTGGGTTGGTTTCATAGTGTCTCTATGCACGTTAGCCACAATACGAACAGTTGAGAGTATGTTTTGAGTTGGTACGTCGGTCAAACGTAGTTTGTACGTGTTTCTGTTCGTTAGCTAATATACAGTTGTTATATTGTTTTATGCTTTCAGGATCGCAGGCGGGGACTTCGGATGCTGCGAAGAAGGAGAAACATGTGGTTGGAATTACTTAGCCAGGAGCGTTGGTGAGTAGATTTAAAATCTACAGGGGAATCACCCGGATGGAGTTATGCGTCTGGGCTAGATATGATATGATATTAGTCGCATATTCTATTGCATATATAGAGTTTGCACATAAATCTCATTGCATAGTTACTTGTTGTGCTTGAATTTGTACCCTTTGGACACCGCACTATTATTAACGGCTCATATTGCACGAGCACTGATTATATGTCACACACACCGTCAATAATTGCCATGACACGCACAACACACATACAGATATGATATTGTATTGTTTAGGGACATTGAGACATTGATCCTTATTTTCCTTCGTGCATATGACATATAGCATACCTGTATTCCTACATGCTTACACATATGCCTTGACATCCTTATATGCTAGTTACCCATATACCTATATGGTATTGTACCATTAGTGATAGGTATATACACATGAGACATAGCTACATGTACATCTTGCATACATACATATGCATATACCTGGAGGGTATTACATCATTACTAATAGGGAGATACATATACCTTGCTATACCTGCATGTTTACACATATATCTGGCTATAGTTACATGTTCACCTTTGTTTGATGTTATGGACTTGGAGAAATTAGGAACCACATGATATGTATTAACTTGTTGAAGTTAAATAGCTGCTTTTCCTTTATATGCTCACATTACAGTTTTATGTTGCATATATTATATTCATGGATTTTCTCATTTAGATATGGATTTTCCATGATGTTTTCCGGATTTGAGGACCTTGGTAGTTTCATGAAATTATGCATTATTTGAAAAACCCGGTTTCTCTTGATATGATATTTCAGCAGCCACCATGAGATTTATCGGTTCTGATATATATACCCCATGCGAGGAGGCATCGTGGGCCGTGTGAGGATACAGGGTGGGGCCCGGAGGTACCCGGGGCAAGAAAAGTATTTCGATGTACCACACCGTTGAGCGTGACAGGGGAACCATACCTACCGGTTACAATACTTATGACTCGGAGGTTATCGTGGGGATACCGACCGGAGTCATGTATGTATCGATACGTCGAAAGACGAGGGTCGAAGCTGGGCACTTGGGTTTTCATGATAGCGTATGATACGTACCTATCAGCGGGCCAGTCATGGTGACAGCACCTGATAGATCAGTATCTATGTGTCGATGTTTGACACTTGGTGTCATGATATTTTTACTCCTAAGTATATATAACAGCGGAATGGGACGATGTTATATATATATATATATATATATATATTAGTGGAATGGGACGCTAATATATATGTATACAAATCAAATTTATATACATCATCATAATGTTTCAAGCAAATATACATATTTAGGATATATGAGATTCACTTGATATTGGATACAGGATATATGAGATTTACTTGATATTAGACACTCAGGATATATGAGATTTACTTGATATTGGACACTCAGGATATATGAGACTTACATGATATGAGAGCCAATTTGGGGGCTGATTTGTGAAAATTGGGATTTGGATTGTCTGAATGGACTTTGGTCCTGCCACGAAGTCAGGATTCCGTGGGAATGACATGTTTTATCCCACACTCCGCATTTACTTTATATGCATTGCTTCATGGATTAGTAGTACCTGATAGAGTACCTTTCATGACTGCTTCATATACATATTGCCATTTAATGTTCGTGTATTAGTAGTACCTGATAGAGTACCTTACATGACTGTTGCATATATATTGTCATATTATTGCTTCATGTATTGTTGTACCTGATAGAGTACCTTTCATAACTGTTGCATGCATATGACCAGTTATTGCTATTAGCTTGCATATGTTAGATTCGCGCTGTACGTGCATACTTGCGATTACCTGCATATGTTATTTACTATTCACGAGTTGGCAACTCACCCCCGTTGTGCCACAGTGTTTTGCAGGTTGTTCCTCAGAATAGTCGGAGGTAGGGCTATTTTCATCTATCATATCATCTTTTGCAGCAGATACCGCTACGGCTGACTGTGTACAGTTTTGCTATAGGTGGGTTTTGCGGTTATCCGATATTGCTTATTGTATATTCGTTGTATCCATGTACTCTCCATCTACTACATTCATGTACGACTTAGAGACTTGATGTGAGGAAGATACTGTATATTATTTTTTGACTTGGAGGTCTTTTACGTATTTTTATTAATATCGTCTTTTATTTCATCGCTACGGCGGCGTATATCTGTTGTGGGGGTTGTTTTCCACCTTTAGGCGTGTATTTGCTCCTGTTTGGGATGCTTTACGTATATTTTTGTTGTACCCATTTTTGGGCCTGGTTTTTACAAAGGAGGTGCTGCCAAAATTTTAAACGAAGAAAGGTTGGACTTTAATGAATTTGGGTTGAGATTTCAAAAGTTTTAAAAATGTTATTCACTTACTACCTTTAATGGTTTAGATTGCTGGGTTTTCGGCTTACTTAAATTGCGTTGCGCCTGTAGACGTTGCGTTGTTTAAGGGTCGTCACGTGCCAATTTCGGGTCGTGACAAACTTGGTATCAGAGCGCTAGGTTTTACCTTTCGGAGTGTAGGATGACCTTGGCATGATGGAGTAGGTAGCTTAAGCAGAGTAACGTAGTATGTGTATTTCCGCGGCATACTCACGACACGGTACTCCGCCTAAAGTGACCTAAGTACTAATTGCTTAAAATTCCTTCCATGATGATACATATCCTTGTGATTCGATTTCTGTGTTCTTATCGAATCCTATCTCTTATTATTAGCCTTTGTCGCCGACGACTATGGGGACTCAGAGTGATGCAGCGAGGGCCAAGGTCAAAGTTGACTCGGGTGGGATGAGGACTAACCAGGATGGCACGCTCGTTGCACAGGAGCAAATGGATCTGCCTTCGACAGATCGTGTCGCTTCGCTTGAGGCAGAGATGCAAGACTTGAGCCAGACGATGAGGTCTTTGGTTGAGGCCAGTAGAGCGCAGCGACAAGAGGTTGCCACCCCTGTTACCCAGTTATTCCTTGCAATAGGCACACAGCATTTCGTCACTTAAACAGCACAAGTGGATGCGGCCCTAGTTGACGAGGTACGTATTCCAGAGACTTTGGGAGTTCGAGGACCGAGGAGGGCTCGTATAGGTGTACCAGCCCAAGGACAGAGGTTCAGTTGCCGTGATAGGTTTCGTGCACGTCGCGGGAGTAGCAGAGGCTTGGGACGAGGACAGTCGCTCAGCTCTTATGTAACGTTTTAGAAATCGTTATGCGATTTTTTCCGTTTTAAGGTTAAATTGTCGGTATTTTCTGTTTTTGACCCCACTGTGTTCAAACGACCATATAGACTTGCCACCATCTAGTTTAGCTAAAATAAATCTAGTGTGCAAGCTTTGGTGGTATATAGGACGTTTTGGTTCAATTTAAATTTTTCCCAATTTTAATATTATTTTAATGCGGTATTCACACTTTGAGAAATTTCTCTTTAAGTGATCTTTTCTTCAATTAAGTTTGAGTTAAACCTAAACCTTCTCACTTTACCTAGATTCATTGTGTGGACTAGGGATTAAGTTTAAACTTAAAGAAAAGAATTTAGATGCATGCATGTGTGCATATGTGTGTGTGAATGCATTTATATGCATTTATCACTTGAAATGAGCTAGAACACTCCACACAACTCCATTCTCCTCTCTTCGCCGAGATCCTTTCCTTCCCTACTGCCCTTGATCATTTCGTTTCCAATTTGCATCAATCCAAACTCAAAATTCTCCAAAATTCCAAAATATATCACAAAAATTCTGAAAGTCCTTGTTTTTGCTTCTTGGATCACTTGGAGCTAGGGAAAGCTTGGATCTTGTGAGCAAGATTGTTAGGTATAATCTCTACACTGATAAATTAGAGTTTTTATGTTGTATAGCTCGCTGGTTATGGTTTAGAACACTTAAAGTATCGATTAGTGCGATATCGGGTATTTAGTGTCTTTTTAGAGCTTTTATATCTGCTGTGAGCTGGAAAATTTAGTGAGTGACCAAACAAATTTATAGTGATGTACTAGTGAACCAGAGACACCACCTGAGACACGAGGACTACCCCACCGGCCGGGGCCGGCGACCTCTTCGACGAATTCCGGCGACGTCGGCGATGTAAGGACATGTTGAGGTTTGGGTTCTGTGGGTAGTTGTCTGCTGTTGGTTAGGAGTGTTTGGTACTGTTTACTTTTTTAGTAATTGCAGTATGCAAAATCTGGGACCGTTTACCTATAATATGGTGTTTTGAGTCCGCGTGTTACGTGTTGCGACATGAATCGTGATCTTGTGCAGCTGCTGTACTTGGGTAGGTTTTGTGGTATCGTTACGCATGTTAGCCACTAGACGTACACTCGCGAGTTAGTTTAGTGTTGGTGCATTATTTAATACGTAGTTTTACGTTATATTGATCGATTCTGAGATATTTGCACTATTTCTTGTGTTAGTGGAAATATAGTGTCGTAAGAGGGGAGTTCGGACGCTACGAACAGAGGGAAGCAGGTGGTCGGATTTTCATAGCTAGAGACCATTGTGAGTAGATTTAACATCTACGGGTAAATCGCCCATATGGCGTTATGCGTCGGGGCCGATATGATAGGATAGCTTCATGTTATTGCATATTGGTTAATTTCATATAAATGTCATCGCATAGTAGTATCTGTTGTACCTTTAGATATAACACATTACTGACGGTTCATGTTGCACGAGCACTAAATTGTATGCTACACCCACATCGTCAGTAATTGCCATGACACGCACAAACCACCTACATACGTGATACGGTAGTGGATAGGGATAGTTGAGGTAGTAGCCCTTATCCCATTGTGCATATGAGATATTGTTGACACCTACATACGTGATATTGTATTGGACATGGATAGTTAAGATAGTGACTTTTATTCCATTTCACGTACACTTTACTATAGCTACTTGTACATCTTGCATACATATTGACATGTACACCCACATAGTCTATTACAGCTACATGTATATCTTGTTGGAGATAGTGCCCTCAGAGTCAATTATTAGGTCACGGGTACGTGATTCCAATGATTGAGGGAGGACCTATCCCGGTAGGACAGTCTTACTCGAGATGATAGTATGCTATCTGGTTTACCTTTATCATCGTGTACTGCTTTAGGTGACCTGACAAGTTGCTATTACACGTTGATAGAGCCCCTAGGATTCTTGCTTGACCACCAGCAGTATGAGGGCGATCATATAAGTGGGAGCTGGGGGTCTACAAGCATATCCTTAATAGGTCCCTAGTCGTGGGAGTTTCGAGACCGGGCATCGATCTCCATTAGTAGACTAGTGTATACAGTCGAGACCCCGACGAGGGGCGGTGGCCGGTCTCACAAGCCACTGGTGTCAGTTGGATCACCTAAGATGTATACAGGTGCTCATTGGGTTATGAGTACACCGGACAGGACTCGCCGGGAACATGCTAGTTGGTCATATACCAGACGTCAGATGGCAGTTCCCTGGTGACATGTGTGCAGGTTAGTTCATCGACCTGGGGATCGTCATTTGTCTCGTATGAGTTCCCACTGTACTTTGATTACTACCCTACCACGGCTCAAAGGAGTCGTGCAAACAGGTTTTAGTTGGGTACAGTCCCGAGCCACATGGAGGCAGTGAGCGTATCTTCAGGGGTTCGTCTCTCCCGGTATTGGGGGTGAGGTCATGCTGTGTCTAGGAGAGCCATTACACAAAGTCCTTGGCCAAGGCAAGGAGATTTACTGGTAGGTATTCCAGTAGTATCTCAGGGTGTTCTGGGCTACACTCCGACACGACTTGTACCGCTTTTGGGGGTCTGACTTTTACCAACCCCCTAGGCCCGCCATGCGATACTCATAGACGAACGGACCGGACTGTACGGATATTGTCACTGACAGGCTCAGTAGGGTTGTCAGGCTGAGTTCACTCACAGACGTCCCTTTTAGTCAATACTTGGTAGCCCGTTACGTATTGGCTTATACCTCTGACGTGCTAGTGGTTAAATCCACAACCGAGGTGTTGACGAGTCTTTAGAGTCCCCCACATTCAGTTACTCAGCTTTCGGGCGAAAGGTTGTAGAGGCCGTATGGAGATATGGCAAGGTCCGATCAGATACGTGCGGTATTGCACGGATCAGGATCGGACAGTTTGTACTATAGGCCGTATGGTTATATGGCAGGGTTCGATCAGCTACGTGCGGTATTGCACGGATCAGGATCGAACGGATATTACTAGCCGGCTTTGGTATAAGCCGGATCCTAGTATAGTACAGTGTAGATTTTGTCTCCTTGCATTTGTATTTCGGTCGAAATACAGATGCGGGTGTGTATGCACAGTATCGGGGTTTTCCTGTAATTTATTACGGGACCAGTTTTCTGGAGTTGCCAGTTTGCTTTCCGTTTCGGCCGATTTCCATTGTTCCGTTCATTGGCCGAAGTTTGGTGGAGGAGGGCTTATTTGCATTGTTGCAAATAAGTGGTTGTGGAGGGGGTCTTTGCATTTTTGTTTTATCATGATGGTTTCATGATGGAGCCCATCCCTTGACCTTCCATGCTTCATGATTGCTTGACTTTTTGTAGCAATCATGGTTGTTGATTACTTGTTTTGGAGTGTGGGTTATGGTTGTGATCATTGGATTCTTTCATCATCACTTGCTTGCATCATTGCATTCCACCCACCCCCTTGACCTTACTCTCTCTCTCTCCAATCACACATATGGGGGGGGGGGGCCGGCCACTTGGTAAGCATGAGGAAAATGCTTCTCTTTTGAGTGGGAAAAATATGATACTCTCATTCTTCTTGGTCTATCACATTTTTTCCTTCACCTCTCTCCAAGTTCTTCTTCCTCCACCACAAAAAGGCAACTCCATAATCCCAAATGAGACATGTAATCCACATTATATTCTACAGCAAATCTTGGGCACGTCGAGTAGCCGGCTTCGTGCCCGAGTTGCCTCGGCATTGAGGTGGGAGCCCGTAAAAGAAGTAGGCGATGTGGTGCACTTCCGGCGACGAGGAGGAGACGGGACATTCCGCAAGGGATCGGGACGATGATGAGAAGACCGGAGGACTTGGATCGTCGGTATATCTCTATTCCCTTTCTTGTTGTTAGCTAGGACTAGTTAATGGTTCGATCCGGGTTGTAGTGCGCGGCGGTTTACCAGTTCAAGAAAATTTAAAGTTTATCACCGCTTCCGCTTTTGGCCGTCGGATTGACGGCCGGGACGCCGCCGTGCACTTACAGTGGTATCAGAGCCTCGCCATTAACTTAGTTTAGCTTGGTGTAGTGTGTTTTTCTGTTTCGATCGATCGAATGTTCCAAAACTACATTTTTGTTAGCATCAGTTTTCTGTTAGAAATTTTTGGTGTCGAAAAATTTTTCAGGTTGTAAAATATTGATGTACTGGAAAATCTAAGAGCTCTGTAAAAATTCGACGAAGTAACTCCACAGTGGGAGCGCGGAACCGCCGCGAAAACCCCCTTCCCGCCGCCCTTCCGCCGCACACTGTGGAGATCACTTCACCAATTTTTTACAGAGGCCTTCTGGGCTTAAAATATGGGTTTTGGAATATTAAAATTGGGCCCAGGATTTCTGTGAGTGCTACAGTTTTGATTGGGGGCCCACTTGTTAATTTTTGATCGATCGGATATTTTAAACACATTTTTCACAGTATTTACATTATATCTGCGACCGTGAATGTCACTTGATCGGTAAATCCGGTCTAACTGTTATAGCCCGGTTAGACGGATTTGCGAACGTGACTTTCACGTTGATGTTTTGTTTTTGCTGTGATGTTGCGGATCGGTCGTGGGGGATAGCCTGGATGCAATGCTAGTACAGTTTTGTTGTATTGTGTACATTTGATATTGCGGGGCGAGCGTCCGACATGTGGACTGCCGTCACTGCCCGTTTGTATTATTATTTTGGGGCACGACCTGGTTGCGGTCGATGTACCCGTTGTATGTATATTTTACTTTCTGTACTAGGATTGCCCCGCGGAGGGGTGCACGGATAGCCGGGTTCTGGAGGGCAACAAGCCCGCATCTCATGGCATTGAGACGGAAGGGGCTTCACTCTAGGATTGGCGGGCTATTCGCCGCACTCGTAGGGGGTACAGGTTGACCCAGGAGGGGTGCCCAAGTTACCGGATTCCGTGAAGTGCTGGGTGGTCCATTCACGTTGCTGAAGGGGGCTGCCTCGCTTCAGGTTTTGGCGGGTAACTTGCCGCGCCCGTAGGGGTCTAGGATTTCATTGCACAGGCTATCCACACGACCAAGGGAACGTCGGGTTTCAGCGGCTCTGTGAAACCCGGGGATCCCAGATATCTGTATTGTTTCTGTGATGCTGTACATTTCTGTGATGCTGCATTTTATTCATGCCTTGAGCGAAATACTATATATTGGTATATATATTAGTAGATGTTGTATATGTTTTGCATCCGCGCTAGTCCAGTCCCCGCTCTGTCGTTAGTTAGCTAACCTAACGGGTAATGACGGGACCCAGTGGCGAATGCGGATGGCATATACGTACATCAGTATATTTTCGTTCTTTTTGGTGTGATCAATTGATGGGACTGCATTGATTTGGATCAATGCAAGTTAAAACAAACCTAATCTGATGTTGTTGGAACACTTTTCAAAAAGCTGTTATTGCAAGGACGTTTACTTTTGTTTTGCATCGTGGTATTCATTGGAATATCCTGCTCCTCAGTCGACGAGGCAAGGGCCGAGATCCCTTCACCGGGAGTGACCCCTTGGACAGAAGTTTGCGTCAGGGCATTAACTTCACTATAGCCGATTACTTTTGCTTTGCATCGCGGTATTCATTTGGAATATCCTGCACCCCATTCTACGGGGAAAGAGCCGAGATCCCTTCACCGGGAGTGACCTCTTTAGCAAAGGTTTTCGTCACTATATTTTTAAAAAGCTATCCGTTCCTTCAACGATATCAAGTTCATTACGTTAAAGGTTTTCGCCAGAAACCATTCGTAGCCCTCCGTCGTTTCATATGGATAGTCAATAGTATTCAAGCTGTGTATGTTGGCCAAAGTCAAGGCACAGTGTTTGGTAGCTGTTGGTTATTCATATGCAGCATAGATAGATGCGTTGGTTTGGAACAGTCGTACTGCCATGTTGGCCAAAGTCAAGGGTATGTACGGGTGGATTCAAATTAACCTGGAGAATGACGGGTAGAACTTGACATGTGACTTATGATATGTTGGCCAAAGTCAAGGTCATAAGAGCATGGGGCAGAAATCACATCGGGAGTTTCAAAAGAACTGAAACTTGCCAGATATGCGCATACCTTCTGGAGTGTGATAGCGTGAGCGGATTCCGTCACGTTATCATGCAATGATAGTTGGATCCCGATTCCCACTGATGAGTTAGTTTACTCCTCGGGTAAACCCGACTAATTCTTCTTTCAGGTTTGGAGGAGAATTTGAGGTACAGTGGGAGGTTTCCAGATTAGATAAATTGGTGACCATTCTGATCTAGGTTAGAGTGCACGCTGAGTGTTTTCTTTTCTCTCTCTCTTTGGCAGCGACCATTGACCCGACCCTAAGACTTTGACTCAGTGACCAAGTTGACCGAACCTTCTTAAACACCGGCTTTTGGATTGTCAGAGTTGCAAACCTCATTGCCACTCCTACTTTTACCCTTTTCTCCAGGACACCCCGTTTTACTACGAACGTCCACTTCCATTGGACAAAACCATCGTATGGTTAGATACGAACTCGAAAGAATTTATTCGAGGATGGTTTCCGGTTCTGGAGAAAACGGATAGGATTATTCAGTTGTCTTTTCCTTTTACCCTCTCTCAGGTTACGAGTACTCCTTGGTTTAGGGGTAGTACACCTATTACGCAAATTGGATTGTCTTCTTCCAAACCTTAGGCTGGTGCCGACCGGTAGGGAATGAAGAAAACCAATTAGCATAACGATGGTGTGCAGAAGGTATTAAGTTCAGACAAAGCAAGGGATTAGTAAGAGGGCAAAGTAAATTGCAACAGATATTCACGACCAAACCAAATATTTCGTTACCACTCCCACATCACCTTTGTATTTCTCCAGGACACTCCGTATCACTACGAAGATCCACAGTTTATTTGGATACTCCATCGTATGGTTATATACGAACTCGAATGGAACTGGTTCCAGTTCGGGGATGGATTCTGGTTCAGGAGAAATAGGAATAAGGTTTATTCGGTTGTCTTTTATCTTCACCCTCTCTCATTGCGAGTGTTCCTAGGATTGGGACAGTACACCCATTATGCTTATTGGATAGTCTTCTTCCAAACCATAGGCTGGTGCCGAACGGTAGGGAAGGAAGAAAACCATTTGGCCTAAAAGGGTGTGCAGAAGGTAAAGACTAAAGACATATGAAGGGATTTGGAGAGGTGGCAAAGAACTATACGGTTACAGTCGTGAATCTGGAAGAGGCATTACTAGGAATACCAGAATACCCCATCGGAACATTTCAATGTTTCAGTTTCACTGTGTAATGTTAAAGGAAAACTGATTTCCCGATTAGATACTTACTCCAGGGTATGTATTTACCTGGTACGATTCTCACATCTGTATGGTTTTACAGATGATGAGTGGGAGTAAGTTATTGGGAATTGGGTGATTATCCTCATTATATCGGGATTCGTTGTAATCAGTGATATTTGAGAAAATCACCTGGGCTGTTTGCCGGTCGGCAAATATTTGGTTTTGAATATCCGCTGTTATGCACCAATTTCAAATTGATATATCTGTATGTCTATTTTCATAGAGTGAGATATACCTTTCTGAAATTATGTCTACGACATTTACCTATATCAGTGGATGGTTAGGTAAGGAGCATTAAACAGCGGTGTAATTCTTCTTAACCATAAGTACAGTTTTCAACCTACGACACACAGTGAATGAGTTATCAGACTCAAGGGACTTATACAAAGGATTGTATGTTGTCCAGGGTCCATCAGGACAGAGGGCTTGGTCCTCGTACTATATTCGGTTTACTTATGACTTCTCTAGTTTTTAGACAGGTGTTTCGCGGAAACACAGGGTCCAAATTTCGAGAAGTTATAGGTATTTGAATAGAGTAGAGAACCAGGTATAGCAAGTATCGGGATTCTTCAAAGAGATCGAAGATGTAGATACTTGTGTATGGTATTCAGTTGATAGTAATGATAAAGAGATCTTGCTTCTCTTTCAGGTTACTCATAATTGGAAGTATTCCTAAGTTGAGTAACGCTGATCGGCCTCCTTCCATTTTAGTTGACATGCGCTGGGGACAGCTGCATGATTTGAATCTGGTTCAATTAAATCAGTGCCTCTGTTTCTATATTGGATATAGAACAGTTCATATCTTAACGATGTTAAGGTACGGGGAGTTGTCCGGTTTATGATTAAAACCAGACACTGGACAACTCAAGGCACGTTTCTGTAATGGCTGTTTGTGGGTTGACCCAGGCTATGACGAGGGTTGACTTTCTACCATCTGGATGAACAATAGCGATATTGTTCTAGACTCGCCACAGTTTTATTAAAGATGGATTTTTTTCAGAAAACAGTAGTGGGAGTATGGTAGAACTGGAAGTGATTCCAGAACCACAAACGATTACTGAAGATTTGATAAGGAACCTAAAGATTCAATCTGGATTGACATTCCATTGGCCACTCCGCAGATAAGGTGGGTAACTTCAGGCACCCGAGAGGCACTACGGTAGCCTCAAGGACGGTGACAGGGAAGTTCTTGTTTACCCACAATTGCCATTGCTGTTGTTCCAGGTTACGAGACCCGGCGGGAGGATGAGTATAGCGTCATTCTAAATCAGTTTTAGAAGTGTACGTCTATATGACTCTGCCAGAGGGTTGTCGTAGTCAGTGGGAGCAGCGGAAGCATTGGTGGACAGGTTGCTTATGTCTATTTATAGACTAGAGCAGATGTAGCGGAGATAGATCATCTATTTCTGACGTGACAGTCATGGGTTTGACTTCATCAGAATAGGGGATGGATCTGTTGAGAAGGTAGTAGTGTGTGATATCCTGGTATTTGGATGATATACACAGAGTAGGAAAAGAAACTCCTACACTACGATCGGTTATACTTTGGTCGTCACACAGTTGTTTCTCCACAAAGGAAATGGATTTTATATCAGACATACTGGTTACTAGATCTATGGTTTTAGATCTAGATTTGGGTGGTTTCCCAATCAGGGTACTTGACAGCATTCTAAGAGTATTTAGGATGGACGACTCCTGGTACGGTAGTGTACCTGCAGGTAATGGAGTCACCCTCTCCAAAGGTGTCTTACAGACTAAAGGGGAGAGGGACGTGCATGATTGGCAGATCACTTGCTCAGGCAATTGAGTCAATCGTGAGATGTCAAGTACCACACCAGATGTTGTTCTTGCACTAGATGAAATAAGTTGACATTAATCCAATCCTGGAGAAACAGTCGGAAGCAGTTTTAGAACATAAGTGGATGTTCTAGGGATATGATAACGACAGCCTCATTCAGGAGACAGTTATCATTCCAGGCTTCCAAGGTGACATGGACGACAAGGAGGTTTTCAGAGTTATAGTTTTCCTTCTGATGAGGGGCAGTATTTTGGACAGGTGGTCCAAGGCAATACTGAGGGTGGCATGGCGCGCAGGATACTGATTAAGTTCAGTTGACGATACAGTCTAAGAAGTTTGGATTTGGAGTTCATTTATGAGCTAGGTCCCATCAGACATCCAGACATATTCTGAGACAGGTATTGCTCTTTTCGGGAGATGGCTTTCTCCGCGAACTTGAGATATAGAGAGACATAGAAAGAAACAACTAAGCGGATCCACTCACTAAGGCTATTCCTCGAACGCAATAGTTTCGCAAACGAGCTTTGTGAGACTGACTAGAAGAGGAGTTGGGTGTTCGGTATCACACGGGCTGTGAGTACGCGACATCGCAATAATTAGCCTTGAGTGCAAGTGGGAGATTGTTGGAGATAGTGCCCTCAGAGTCAATTATTAGGTCACGGGTACGTGATTCCAATGATTGAGGGAGGACCTATCCCGGTAGGACAGTCTTACTCGAGATGATAGTATGCTATCTGGTTTACCTTTATCATCGTGTACTGCTTTAGGTGACCTGACAAGTTGCTATTACACGTTGATAGAGCCCCTAGGATTCTTGCTTGACCACCAGCAGTATGAGGGCGATCATATAAGTGGGAGCTGGGGGTCTACAAGCATATCCTTAATAGGTCCCTAGTCGTGGGAGTTTCGAGACCGGGCATCGATACTCCATTAGTAGACTAGTGTATACAGTCGAGACCCCGACGAGGGGCGGTGGCCGGTCTCATAAGCCACTGGTGTCAGTTGGATCACCTAAGATGTATACAGGTGCTCATTGGGTTATGAGTACACCGGACAGGACTCGCCGGGAACATGCTAGTTGGTCATATACCAGACGTCAGATGGCAGTTCCCTGGTGACATGTGTGCAGGTTAGTTCATCGACCTGGGGATCGTCATTTGTCTCGTGTGAGTTCCCACTGTACTTTGATTACTACCCTACCACGGCTCAAAGGAGTCGTGCAAACAGGTTTTAGTTGGGTACAGTCCCGAGCCACATGGAGGCAGTGAGCGTATCTTCAGGGGTTCGTCTCTCCCGGTATTGGGGGTGAGGTCGTGCTGTGTCTAGGAGAGCCATTACACAAAGTCCTTGGCCAAGGCAAGGAGATTTACTGGTAGGTATTCCAGTAGTATCTCAGGGTGTTCTGGGCTACACTCCGACACGACTTGTACCGCTTTTGGGGGTCTGACTTTTACCAACCCCCTAGGCCCGCCATGCGATACTCATAGACGAACGGACCGGACTGTACGGATATTGTCACTGACAGGCTCAGTAGGGTTGTCAGGCTGAGTTCACTCACAGACGTCCCTTTTAGTCAATACTTGGTAGTCCGTTACGTATTGGCTTATACCTCTGACGTGCTAGTGGTTAAATCCACAACCGAGGTGTTGACGAGTCTTTAGAGTCCCCCACATTCAGTTACTCAGCTTTCGGGCGAAAGGTTGTAGAGGCCGTATGGAGATATGGCAAGGTCCGATCAGATACGTGCGGTATTGCACGGATCAGGATCGGACAGTTTGTACTATAGGCCGTATGGTTATATGGCAGGGTTCGATCAGATACGTGCGGTATTGCACGGATCAGGATCGAACGGATATTACTAGCCGGCTTTGGTATAAGCCGGATCCTAGTATAGTACAGTGTAGATTTTGTCTCCTTGCATTTGTATTTCGGTCGAAATACAGATGCGGGTGTGTATGCACAGTATCGGGGTTTTCCTGTAATTTATTACGGGACCAGTTTTCTGGAGTTGCCAGTTTGCTTTCCGTTTCGGCCGATTTCCATTGTTCCGTTCATTGGCCGAAGTTTGGTGGAGGAGGGCTTATTTGCATTGTTGCAAATAAGTGGTTGTGGAGGGGGTCTTTGCATTTTTGTTTTATCATGATGGTTTCATGATGGAGCCCATCCCTTGACCTTCCATGCTTCATGATTGCTTGACTTTTTGTAGCAATCATGGTTGTTGATTACTTGTTTTGGAGTGTGGGTTATGGTTGTGATCATTGGATTCTTTCATCATCACTTGTTTGCATCATTGCATTCCACCCACCCCCTTGACCTTACTCTCTCTCTCTCCAATCACACATATGGGGGGGGGGGCCGGCCACTTGGTAAGCATGAGGAAAATGCTTCTCTTTTGAGTGGGAAAAATATGATACTCTCATTCTTCTTGGTCTATCACATTTTTTCCTTCACCTCTCTCCAAGTTCTTCTTCCTCCACCACAAAAAGGCAACTCCATAATCCCAAATGAGACATGTAATCCACATTATATTCTACAGCAAATCTTGGGCACGTCGAGTAGCCGGCTTCGTGCCCGAGTTGCCTCGGCATTGAGGTGGGAGCCCGTAAAAGAAGTAGGCGATGTGGTGCACTTCCGGGGACGTGGAGGAGACGGGACATTCCGCAAGGGATCGGGACGATGATGAGAACACCGGAGGACTTGGATCGTCGGTATATCTCTATTCCCTTTCTTGTTGTTAGCTAGGACTAGTTAATGGTTCGATCCGGGTTGTAGTGCGCGGCGGTTTGCCAGTTCAAGAAAATTTAAAGTTTATCACCGCTTCCGCTTTTGGCCGTCGGATTGACGGCCGGGGCGCCGCCGTGCACTTACATATCTTGCCCACATATTGACATGTACACCCGCATATTTTCGCTATAGTTGTATGTACCCCAAGAAGTATTGCTTTGATATGTGATATTGAGTTGTTGATCATTGCGCTTATGAAATGCATCATACATACTTGCTTACATGTAGATACTTAAACCTTGCTACACTTACATGTGCACCTCATATGATTCTGCATTGTTTTCGGAGGATTTTGGGAACCGTAAGATATATTTTAAAGCTGGATTCATTTAAAAGAGCGGTTTTCCCTTTATATGCTCATGTTGATGTTTTATGTTGCATATATCAGTTTTATATAAATTTTACGCATTGAGATATGGATTTCATACGATTTATGGATTTGAGAACCGTGGGGGTATTTCAAGAAAACTATGTATTGTTTGAAAACCCGGTTTCTCTTGATATGATATTTCAGTGCGTCCACCATGTGATTTCTCGGTTATGAGATTTGGCTTGTGATACCCGATTCGAGGAGCGGGAGGCACCGTCTGCGGGTACATGGTGGACCCGGTATGGTACCCCAGGGCGAGTGGTGATTTCGTGATGTAGACGATAAGCCTGGCGGTGCGACCACTACCTACCGGTGATTGTATTTGAACTCGGCGGTTATCATGGGGATACCGACCGGAGTGAGGTATGACATATCGTCAGGGCCAGTCGTGATGATGGCGCCTGAGTTATGGGGATTTATGTGTCGATGCTAGATACGGGTTTCATGATGTTTTGAGTGTCGGTGTTAGACTCTCTGGTTTTCATGATTTTTACGTATCGTCGGTGGACATACGGGGTTGATATCCTCATACTTATATACGTATATATATACACTTAGGGATATGTTTTCATGATGTTTCGGGTGTCGATGTTTGACACTCAGGTTCCATGAGATTTACAGGATGTGAGGGCCGATCTATTGATGCGGTTCCTGAGGATTTGGGATTTGATGTGTCAGTGAGTGACACTGGTGTTTTCCATGCTGTTGATTTTTGCATGAGATTTTATATTATATCATCCCATACTCAGGATTATTTGATATGCATTGTTTCATGTAGTTGTAGTATCCTGATGATGTACCTTTACATGATTGTTGCATATTCACTTATCATACTTATGCTATCGGTTTATATGTGAAAGATAGATCGCTGTTCGTGCATACCTACGATTACAGTATGATGTTATTTGGTATTCACGAGTTGGCAACTCACCCCCGTTGTGCCACAGTGATTTGCAGGACTTACCTTCAGAGTAGTCGCGGCAGGGCGTCTTATCATCTCTACTTTTCCGGATACCGCTACGTTAGGCAGTGAGGCCTTCGCTTTTAGGTGGGTTTGCGGTTATCTGCCTGTACATTGTATATCTTTTGTTGGATCTAGTACTCTCCATCTACCACTGTTGTATATGACTTAGAGACGAATTGTGAGGATTCAGTGTTGTATTATATTGGTGACTTTGGGTGCCATGCTCGTGGGAGCCGGTTATGTTGGAAAGTTTACTTCTTATTGCAGTCTTTCATTTGTTATTTCTTCGCTTCGGCGTCGTATACATGTTGTGGTGATTGTGTAAGTCCATGTCACGCACCCCACGAACTTGCGGGGAGGCGGAATATATGAAAAACGATTATCTAAGCTTTGTAACACGGACTTGAGCGCATGAATCGATATCTAAACCATTGCTAACAATCTACTAGAGTTTTAACTACTCGGATACGAACTTATACCTCACGTTACTTGTCCTTCGGGTCTTCATCGCGGTCCTCCACTCCTCGTAGGCTCTTTGGAACATCGGCACCTCAACGGCCTCCTCTAATCAAAGATGATCCACCCGAGAGCTCCAACGCTAAGCTTGATATCTAACTTGAGATAACTAGGTTGCTCAAAGTGCTAATCTACGCTACCTAGGGGATATAGAGTGAGGTTATGGATGTATTAGTCTAGCTAACCCTTGATCTCAACACATGAGAGGTTAGGGTTAGGGATTGAAGAGAGAGTGAGCTTGAGGAGAGAGAAGGTGAAGATAAGAATGAGAATGAATAATGAGCTCATGTGAATTTAACAACCATAACAATTTATCAAATAAATAATATAAATGATTAATTATCATGGTTAGATTCATTCACCTAGTGTGATTCATCAAATGACTCACCAACTAATTAATGCATCATTTAATACAAAGGATGAATCACACAAATGAGTCATTAAGCATTTAATGCTCATGCCACCTTAACCCCTTAGTCACCACTCTTCTAGAAACTTCCCAACAAATTACGAGAATGCCCCTCCAATCCATGAAAACACGGAAAAACTTTAGACTGTATAAATCCAATAACCCGATACTAGAATCTGGCTTAAACCAAAGCCGGCTAGTAAAAACTGTCCGAAAAGTCGTACGTGCGTAAACACATGTACGTGTCCGAACCCTTGTCGTAAAACCATACGACCTCTATATCGTTTTGCCTGGAGCAGGGAAACTCTCTGTGTGGGACTCTAAAGACTCGACACTACGCTAGCAGTGGTTTAACCACAGATCGCAAGCGGCACTAGCTGTACGTAACGATCCCCAGGTAGATGTCGATAAGAAGGCCGATAAGGAAACTCATCCGAACTCCTACTGAGCCTGATGTGACAATCACTGTACAGTCCAGTCTGTTCGTCTAAGACTATCGCATATCTAGCCTAGGGGGCGGCAAGCGTCAGTCCCCTAATAACTGTATAAGTCGTGTCGGAGCGAAGCCCCTTACACCCTGAGAAGCTACTGGAACCTACCAGTATATCTCGCTTGCCCTGGCCAGGGACTTTACGTAATGGCTCTCTGACACAGCGCGATATCAACTCCTAATACCGGGAGAAACGAATCCTATGTAACCACCACTACCTCCAAGTGCTCGGGACTGCACCCAACTGCTACCTGTTTGCACGACTCCTTTGAGCCGTGGTAGGGTAGCAATCTAAGAACAGTAGGACACACTCGAGGCGAAGTAGCAGTGTCAAGTCTGCGGACTATGCTGTACTCATGTCACCTGGGAACTGTTAACTGACGATGGGTATAATACCAACCAATCAGTTCCCCTGCGAGTCCTGTCCCGTGTACCCGTAACCTAACGAGCACCTGCATACTATCTCCAGTACGACGTACTGATGGCTGTGGGACAGAACATCTCCCCAACTGGGATAAGAAGCGTACACACTTAGTCTACTCCGGAATATCGATGCTCTATCTCGATAATCCAACGACCATGGACCTGTATAGGATGTTGCTTACAGACTACCCAGCCCCCACTATTGTGACTGCCATCACAACGCTGGTAATCAAGCAAAGATCCTATGGGCTCTACTAATATGTATAAGTGATACGTTACAAGAAACATATGCACATATTAAAGTAGACACAAACCAAGTAGCATACTACCATTTTTAGCAAGACTGTATATACAACTGTGAATATCCCAAGCTTCCATTAAGTAATATACAATCTAGTATGATACAATAATGGCCCCTAGGGCATATACACTAACAATCTCCCACTTGCACTAGGGACATGAGCTGGCATATCGTAGACCTATCATCTCGAATAGCCTCTCGAACTGCGTCTGAGGAAGGGCCTTTGTGAATGGATCAGCAATGTTATTCTCTGTCTCTACTCTTTTCACCTCGATCTCTCGGCGATCTACGATCTTCCTGATCAGGTGATACCGCCTTAAGATGTGTCTGGACTTCTGATGGGACCTGGGTTCCTTCGCTAAAGCTATAGCGCCGTTGTTGTCGCAATACAGAGGTATTGGACTAATACTGGACGGAACCACCTGAAGTTCTGTGAGGAACTTCTTCATCCAGACAGCTTCTTTTGCGGCATCGCAAGCAGCTATGTACTCCGCTTCCATTATTGAGTCAGCAACAGTCTCCTGCTTGGAACTCTTCCAACAGACCGCCACTCCATTGAGGGTAAAGACATAACCCGACATGGACTTGGAGTCATCTTTGTCACTCTGGAAGCCGGAGTCGGCAAAGGCCTCCATGTTGAGGTCTTTTCCGCCATACACCAAGAACATCTCCTTAGTCCTTCTTAGGTACTTGAGAATGTTCTTTACTGCTATCCAGTGCTTCTCCCCTGGGTTTGCCTGATACCGGCTTACAACGCTTAATGCGTATGCTACATCTGGTCTGGTACATAACATCGCATACATTATAGAGCCTACCGCAGAAGCGTAGAGTATAATCGACATGCGATTCCTTTCCAAATCAGTCTTGGGAGACATCTCTTTGGAGAGGGTGATTCCGTGACAAGCCGGTAGATTACCGCGCTTAGAATCGTCCATACTGAATCTCTTCACTATGGTGTCTATGTATCTGGACTGCGAAAGTCCCAACATCCTCTTTGATCTATCATGATAGATCCGGATCCCCAAAATGTAGGTGGCATTGCCCAGGTCTTTCATGGAGAATTTATGTGACAAGAATCCTTTGACTGACTGTAATATAGGAATACCATTTCCTATTAGGAGAATGTCATCTACGTACAAGACGAGGAATACTACAGCTCTCCTTACAATCTTACTGTATATGCATGGTTCATCTGGATTTTTGATAAAGTCAAATTCTTTGACAGCATCATCAAAACAGATGTTCCAACTCCGCGATGCTTGCTTTAGTCCATAAATGGATTTAAGCAGCTTGCATACTTTACCGCTGCTCCCACTCTGAATGAATCCCTCTGGTTGATCCATATAGACGCTCTCTTCCAAATTACCATTTAGAAAGGCCGTCTTTACGTCCATCTGCCAGATCTCATAATCGTGGAAGGCAGCTATAGCAAGAAGGACCCTAATGGATTTGAGCATAGCCACTGGAGAAAAGGTTTCGTCATAGTCCAAACCAGTTCTTTGAAGAAAACCCTTTGCAACAAGTCTAGCCTTATAGGTTTCAATTTGTCTATCTACACCAATCTTCTTTTTGAAGATCCATTTGTATCCTACGGGTTTACCCCATCTGGAGCAATGTCCAAAGTCCATACTTTGTTAGTGTACATGGACTCCATTTCGGTCTGCATTGCATCCAGCCATTTTACTAAGTCACCGCTCTAAATGGCTTGCTGGAAGCTAGTAGGCTCATCATAGTCAATAGTGCAATCCTCTCTATCCCCGTCTATGAGAAAACCGTAGTATCTCTCGGGCGGATGAGACTGCCTACTACTCCTGCGGAGTGGCGTCGGGATGTCCCTTTCTTCTGAAACCTCTGGTTCTACCAAGCTTTCAGTAATAGCTTGTGGTTCAGGAATTTCTTCCAGTTCTATTGCGCTCCCACTTATCTGATTTTCTAAAAACTCAGTTTCCAAGAAGCGAGCATTATGAGAAACAAAAATCTTTTGTTCCTCTGCGTAATCGAAATAATATCCTTTGGAGTTCTTTGGATATCCCACAAACTTAAACTGTACTGATCGTGCCTCGAGCTTGTCCGCATGCTGCTTCTTTACAAAAGCTGGACATCCCCATATATTAATATGCTTAAGATAGGGTTTCTTTCCACACCACATCTGATATGGTGAAGCAGGCACAGTTTTAGTTGGAACTTGGTTCAAAAGGTATGCAGCAGATTCTAGTGCATATCCCCAGAATGATCGTGGTAACTCAGCCTTACTTATCATGGAACGAACCATATCCAATAGGGTTCGATTCCTTCTTTCTGATACACCGTTGTGTTGTGGTGTGTATGGAGGAGTAAGCTGAGAGAGAATTCCATTCTCTTTTAAGTAACCTAGGAACTCGGCACTTAAGTATTCACCACCTCGATCAGATCTCAGTGTCTTGATACTTTTGCCTGTTTGGTTTTCCACTTCATTCTTGTATTCTTGGAATTTCTCAAAGGCCTCGGATTTATGTTTCATTAAGAAGACATATCCATACCTAGAGAAATCATCAGTAAAAGTAATAAAGTAGGAATAACCACCTCGCGCATGTGTAGACATTGGACCGCATACGTCACTGTGTATGAGTCCCAAGAGCTCGCTTGCTCTTACTCCGTGTCCAGTAAACGGAGTCTTTGTCATTTTTCCCATGAGACAAGATTCACAAGTAGCATAAGATTGATATTCGAACGAAATCAAATATCCTTCTCTATGTAACTTAGTTAATCGTGTTTCATTGATGTGACCTACTCTACAATGCCATAAGAAAGCCTGATTCATGTCTGGAGACTTTCTTTTAAGTGTATTCTGGATATTGAAAACCTGAGCTTAACTTAATATGTATATACCGTTATCTAATGTACCTGACCCAATCAGAACTTGATTTAGGTGGATGTGGACCACATCGCTTATAAAAGTAAAATCATATCCTTCTTTAGAAAGTAAGGATACAGATATGATATTACAAGTTGCACTTGGTACATAAAAACAGTTACGCAGAATCAATATCTTCCCAGTTGTCAGTCCAAGATGATATTCCCCTACGGATTCAGCATCCATGCTCATTCCGTTAGCAACCGTGAGGGTCATAACACCTATCCTGATAACCCTACGGTTTCTCAGAGCCTGTAATGAATTACAGATGTGAGATCCTGACCCGGTATCTAATACCCAGGAAGTAGGATTAACTGACATACAGTTCTCTATTACAAATACACTTGAGGCTGAAGCCACAACATGCTTCATATCCTGGCTACTGGCTTCAAAAGCCCTGCAATCTTTCTGCCAATGCCCAATCCCATAACAATAGGAACGTTCCTCTTTTACTACATTCAGTCCCGAAACTTTTGCCTTTCTCTTTCCTTCTACTTCCTTGGTTTCCTTCAGGGTAGGAGGCAGAGACTATAGAATCAAGTCAGTATCTAACTCGTTTCCCAACACGGTCTCCAGGTCCTGGAGCTCATCAATACCGTTAGTCATTGTAAGGACGTTGTCCCCTACAGATGACCCTTCAGCCAACCTCGCTTGAATTAATTCGTTCGAGGTTTCATATCTAGTGATATGAGATTGCTTTCCATATAAATCTTTATTATGGAGAAAGATGGAAAATAAGTCCATCTTCTCGTGCTGCTTTTGGTATACACCATCAACTGAAGCTAACATGAGGCACTTAGCTTTCGCTTTATCTTTTTCCTTTGTCTGACGGATATCCATATCTGCGACAGTGGAAACTGGACCTGGGACGGTGGGATTTTGAGTAGTAATAGGGTGGTCCAACTTGTCATAGCCAATGGACATCTGGACAGACCTTTGCCAGTCATATAAGTCAGATTCAGTCAATTTGTTATCTAGATGTAACCTATGTATGGTCACAAGGTCGCTGCAATTAAAAGAGAGAGAAGAAAATATTTTAGCATGATGTTGTTGCAAGTTTAGATTGGTTTTAAGTTTATCTAAACAGGATGGCTTCCACTGTTTCTCAAATCCCTTCTCAAACCATAAAAGAAGAGTTAGCCAGGACTATTCTCACCGTACAATTCTTGCTTAACCGTTCAGCCAGATCAGTGTCGATACTTCGAGGGAGGTTTTCCAACGCTTTCGCGAAATTCCTTAATTAAATAACCTCTTTTCTCTGGGGGCGTTACCCCGCTGACACCTTTCTAGGCACCTACTTGGTTTATAGCATTGATCGTTAAGTGAAGAATCTCCTGATAAGTAGCATGTACTCACAGTAGGATCGGGATCCAAAATATCATCGTATGATAATGTTGAAGGAATCCTACCAACATTCATCATATTCCAAAATGGTATGCATCTCTCTGCAAATTTCTGTTTCTTTAGAAATTCCCGATATAGATTTTTGCCCCATGCTCTTATGACCTTGACTTTGGCCAAACAAATCATAAGTCGCATGTCAAGTTCTACCCGTCATTGTCCAGGTTAATTTGAACCCACCCGTACATACCCTTGACTTTGGCCAAACAAGGTAGTACAACTGTCCCAAACCAACACATCTATCTATGCTACATATGAATATCCAACAGCTACCAAACACTGTGCCTTGACTTTGGCCAAACAAACACAGCTTGAATACTATTGAATACCTAAATGAAATGACGGAGGGCTACGAATGGTTTTGGCAAAACCGTGAAAGTAGTGAACTTGATATAATCGAAGGAACCCGATACTTTTTTAAAAGGAGTGGTTAAAGCTCCGTAATTTTTAAAAATTCTGATCTTTTAAAATAACCGAGTGGTTTCTTTTAAATTTGTTCCAACGATTAAACTTTGGTTTATTTTCTTTGCATTATAATAATGTGTCCCATCATTTATCCTATCATTGCAGAAAACAACGAAAATACCACGTCCTCTTATGCCATCCGCATTCGCCACTGGGTCCCGTCATCACCCGTTAGGTTACTTAACTAACGACAGAGCGGAGGATGGGCTAGCGCGGGTGTAAAACATAAGTGACGTCTAATAGCTATCATATATAGATATGGTACATTCGTCAGACGCAATAATAAGCATTCCAGATCACAGATGAACTTTATTGGATATACTAGCAATCCGCATTTGCTTTAAGCCTGCAATAAAAGACGGATTACACAGTTGTGATGAATAGTCATTACCCCACCCTAGACCCCTACGGGTACGGCAAACTACCCGCCAAGTACCCGAAGTGAAGCGGTCTCCCTCATCAAAGTGAGTAGGCCACTAAACACTTCAAAGTACCCAGTAGTTTGTGTACCCCACCTTGGGTCTATCCTAGAAGCAAAAATAGTAAAAAGAAATAATACAACGGTGGCTACAACCGCAACCTGGATGTACCCCGCAAAAGAATATTACATCAAATTACATTTACATTGAATGAATGAATATTAAACACATCTCAAACCCCGGCTAATCATTACAACAGTCCAACACAGTTCATATACACAAACAGTAAACATTACAGAAATGTGCAACCCCCTGCCAACCGACATACTAGCAGTTAGGGGTGGTTTACGAACACATTAAGCATTACAGATAAAATCCCAATTAGCAAATATCTTAGAACATCGATCGATTACCATATTCCATGTTTACCCCAAAAGCAAACCTGCACTGAAGCAACCTGGGTAGAAACAGAGCATACAGGAAACCAAAACACCAATAAATATGAATAATAGAGCAAATCCGAGTCAACTCGGCGTTGACTCGGCGGCGGATCTGCGGCCAAAAGCACCTTCTTGCGGCGGATCCGCGGCCGTATTGTCGAGTTAGGGGCTCGTATTTTCCCAGTATTCTTATATTTCCCTGGTGTGAATTTTAAGGCATATTAAATAATTTTTCAGACATGTTTAAAATTAACAGAAACTTAGGGATCCCGGGGTTACGTTTTCGTGTTTTTCGTCGATCGAACTTCTAATTAGTTGCTAACAAGCTAGTAATGGTTTAGTTGGCTCTGATACCATTGTAAGTCCATGTCACGCACCCCACAAACTTATGGAGAGGCGGAATATATGAAAAACGATTATCAAAGCTTCGTAACACGGACTTGAGCACATGAATCGATATCTAAACCATTGCCAACAATCTACTAGAGGTTTAACTACTCGGATACGAAGTTATACCTCACGTTACTTGTCCTTCGGGTCTTCATCATGGTCCTCCACTCCTCGTAGGCTCCTTGGAACATCGGCACCTCAACGGCCTCCTCGAATCAAAGATGATCCACCCGAGAGCTCCTACGCCAAGCTTGATCTCTAACTTGAGATAACTAGGTTGCTCAAAGTGCTAATCTAAGCTACCTCGGGGATATAGAGTGAGGTTATGGATGTATTAGTCTAGCTAACCCTTGATCTCAACACATGAGAAGTTAGGGTTAGGTTTGAAGAGAGAGTGAGCTTGAGGAGAGAGAAGGTGAAGATAAGAATGAGAATGAATAATGAGCTCATGTGAATTTAACAACCATAACAATTTGTCAAATAAATAATATAAATGATTAATCATCATAGTTAGATTCATTCACCTAGTGTGATTCATCAAATAACTCACCAACTAATTAACGCATCATTTAATACAAAGGATGAATCACACAAATGAGTCATTAAGCATTTAATGCTCATGCCACCTTAACCCCTTAGTCATCACTCTTCTAGAATCTTCCCGACAAATTACGAGAACGCCCCTCCAATCCGTGAAAACACGGAAAAACTTTAGACTGTATAAATCCAATAACCCGATACTAGAATCTGGCTTAAACCAAAGCCGGCTAGTAAAAACTGTCCGAAAAGTCGTACGTCCGTAAACACACGTACGTGTCCGAACCCTTATCGTAAAACCATACGACCTCTATATCGTTTTGCCTGGAGCAGGGAAACTCTTTGTGTGGGACTCTAAAGACTCGACACTACGCTGACAGTGGGTTTTACCACAGATCGCAAGCGGCACTTGCTGTACATAACGATCCCCAGGTAGATGTCGATAAGAAGGACGATGAGGAAACTCATCCGAACTCCTACTGAGCCTGATGTGACAATCTCCGTACAGTCCGGTCTTTTCGTCTAAGACTATCGCATATCTAGCCTAGAGGGCGGCAAGCGTCAGTCCCCTAATAGCTGTATAAGTCGTGTCAGAGCGAAGCCTATTACACCCTGAGAAGCTACTGGAACCTACCAGTATATCTCGCTTACCTTGGCCAGGGACTTTGCGTAATGGTTCTCTGACACATCACGATATCAACTCCCAATACTGGGAGAAATGAATCTTATCTAACCGCCACTGCCTCCAAGTGCTCGGGACTGCACCCAACTGCTACCTGTTTGCACGACTCCTTTGAGCCGTGGTAGGGTAGCAATCTAAGAACAGTGGGACGCACTCGAGGCGAAGTAGCAGTGTCAAGTCTGCGGACTATGCTGTACTCATGTCACCTGGGAACTGTTAACTGACGATTGGTATAATACCAACCAATCAGTTCCCCTGCGAGTCATGTCCCGTGTACCCGTAACCTAACGAGCACCTGCATACTATCTCCAGCACGACGTACCGATGGCTGTGTAACAGACCATCTCCCCAACTGGGATAAGAAGCGTACACACTTAGTCTACTCCGGAATATCGATGCCCTATCTCGATAATCCAACGACCAGGGACCTGTATAGGATGTTGCTTACAGACTACCCAGCCCCCACTAGTGTGACTGCCATCACAGCGCTGGTAATCAAGCAAAGATCCTATTGGCTCTACTAATATGTATAAGTGATACGTTACAAGAAACATATGCACATATTAAAGTAGACACAAACCAAGTAGCATACTACCATTTTTAGCAAGACTGTATATACAACTGTGAATATCCCAAGCTTCCATTAAGTAATATACAATCTAGTATGATACAATAATGGCCCCTAGGGCATATACACTAACAGATTGTCTCCGCCGTTGGGCGTGATTTTGCTCCCATTTGGGATGCTTTATATATTATCTGTGTTGTACCCGTTTTCGGGGCTAGTATTTATAAAGGAGGTGCTGCCGAAATTTTCAAGAAAGAAACTAGATTTAGAGATTTTACTTGTGATTTTCCAAATGATAAAACTGTATTTTTCTCCGCTGATCCAGATTCGGGTGGTTTAGATTTCTGGGTTTCGGCTTACTTGAGTTGCGTACGACTATAGACGTTACGTAGTTTAAGTGCTGGTTACGGGCCAAATTTTGGGTCGTGACAAAGTTGGTATCAGAGCGTTAGGTTTTATCTTTCGGAGTGTAGGATGACCTTGGTTTGATGGAGTAGGTAACTTAAGCAGAGTGATGTAGCGTGTGTATGTTCTGCGGCATACTTTTGACACGGTACTCCGCCTAAGTGACCTTAGGACTTATTGATAGATATCCTTCCGTGATGATATACATCTTTGTGATTCGTTTCCTGTTTCCTTATCGAATCTTGTTTCAATTTCATGCCTATATGCCGCCAAAGACTACGAGGGCACAGAGAGCTGCCGCGAGGGCCGAGGTCAGAGTTGACTCGTCTGAGGCGAGGACATACATGTACGGTACGCCTGTTGTATCGGAGCACATTGCTATGATTGGAGCTGGTATGCAGGATATGCGGCAAATAGTGGGGACTTTAGTAGAGACCATTCGAGCACAGGGGCAGGCAGTTGTTCCACCCGTTGCGGGGACCACGATGGTACCTACAGTTCCGGTAGTCGCAGTTACAGCTCCGGAGGTTTTTACCGTGTCACTGACAGATTTTATGAGGCTGAGGCCTCCGGTATTTACTGGAAAAGATGTTACTGAGGATCCACAGTCGTTCATCGACCGGATGGCCAGGATTTGTCGTTCACTCCGATGCTCCGACGAGAGATGGGTAGAGTTTGCGAGTTTCCGGCAGGAGGGTGTAGGGTTCCTAGGCACTCTCAAGAGGTCTCAAAAGGCATCAACCATGCCAATTTCAAATTTTACAAGTGCCGAGAAACCCTAATACGGATTCGTTGACTAGAGTTTAGGCGAAAAGTGAAACTAGTTAACAACTTAACTAAAGATAAGAAGCTACAACCTTTGTAGATCCGGTTATCCACTTCCTTAGCTCCACGTAGTCGTCCTCTCGCTGTCCAAGTCGGGTCTCGGACTCTAACATCGGCTTCATCGGAGAAATGAGCGGACTAGTCGTCGGGTACTATGCCGAAGATGATCTACGTCGAGGTTACACAAGATCAAGCTCCAACTTCAACAAGTCGTGAAACTTGTGAAGAAAACACCCTATACTACTCGGCAAGAGGTAGAGGGTGAAGAAATAGGAGGTGGGTTCACTTTAGAATTGGATTTCTCACACTTTTGCTCAAGATGCCATTAATGGTGGCAAGCTTTTTCTTGAAGAAGAAGATGATGAAGAAGATAGAATATGATAAGTGTTAAAGAATAATTGAAAAAGAATTCATTCTTATCATATTCTCAACCATAGTTAAGTGTAGAGAATGAACTAGGGTTAGTTCAAATGGTTAGGGTTAAGCATGAGACAAGAATGGTGACTAAGTCAAAGCTTCATGAATCTTCAACTAAAAACAAACAAAGCCACCATTCATGTTTATCTATCAAAAATGAATAAAAAAATAAATAAATGAATAAGTAAAACCCTAATCATCAACTTAACCATGGTTTAATTCTTTACACTTAACCAAAAAAGCATGTATCATCACACATGATACTATCATGTGCACAAAAGTATATCACATATACAACTTGCACATCCAAGTGAGAAAATCCATTTAAAGTGAACCAATACTAGTTAATGCAAAGTAATATATCAAATTTATAATTATACATTAAATCATTAAATCTACACTTGATTTGACGATCCGGTCATATCGCATATAACCGACTAGTATCCTATGTATCGGCTTATCGAATCAATCCTTGATTCGATATCTAGGTTATATCGCATATAACCAATCGATACATTCATCGCGAGAATGAAATACGGTATCACATACATGCATTATTCTCGGTCCTGCACATATCTCATATGCGCTCCTATTTCGTTTCGCTTGAGCCAGGAAACCTCTGTGTAGGACTCTAAAGACTCGTCAATACGCCGGCAGCAGATGATGATCATATCAAGCACCCACAAGCCGCAAGCGGTCTGCTAAACGTAACGGCCACCCGGGTATTGAGCGATCAGAAGATCGACGAGCTAGCCCGCTCACACTCCTGTGAATCCAACCAGTAACACTTACCGTACAGTCTGGTCTGTTCGTCTGATATGTCGCATATCAAGTCTAGGTTTGGCAAACGTCAGACCCCAATAACCGATAAGTCGTGCCGATGTGAGGCTCATAACGGGTCGAGAAACTACTAGTAACACTTACCAGCAAATCTCTGATCAGCCTTGACCAGGGACTTCCATGTTACGGCCAATCGAGCACAGCGCAACATCAACCCCCAATACCGGGAGAGACAAAACCCCTCCTATCGCTCATTGCCTCCATGTGACTCGGGACTGTACCCAAAGACCACCGTTTTGCACGCCCTCATGGATGTGGTAAAGTGGAGATCAAAGCACAGTGGGAATCATACAAGACTCTATGACGATCTCGGGTCTACAGACTAACCTGTACAAGTGTCACCTGAGAACTGCCATCTGACGTGAGGTATAATACCATCTGGGAGTTCTCGGCGAGTCCGTCCAGTGTACCCAGTCTCCACTGAGCACCCGTATACCATCTCTGATGTCAAACACCAATGGATATGGGATCATCCATCGCCCATCTCATGGGTCGAGAAGCGTATACGCTAGTCTACACTGGTATATCGATGCCCCGTCTCGATACACCCACGACTAGGGACCTTGAAGGATGTACCTATGGACTACCATGTCCCCACTAGTATGATCTGCATCATAGTCCAGGTAGTCAAGTACACATCCTAAGGGCTTTACCAACATGTAACTATAAGACAGTTTAAAAAGACAAGTGTATATGTTAAGATAAAGAGCAACCAGATAGCATACTATCATATCGAGCAAGAAATTCATCTCTATATATGTCCAAGCATCCAATATAATATACATCATTTGTACAATACTGGCCTCTAGGGCATACATACAACTAACAATCTCCCACTTGTACTAGGGCCAGCTGCTGTAGTATCGCATACCGAGCATCCCGAAGAGTCTCTCAAACTGTATCTGGGGAATGGCCTTCGTGAGTGGATCCGCCGTGTTGTTCTTCATGTCAACCCTCCTGACCTCGATCTCCCGGCGATCAACTATCTCCCGGATCAGGTGATACCGCCTCAGAATATGCGTGGATCGCTGATAGGACTTAGGTTCCTTGGCCAAAGCCACCGCTCCATTGTTATCGCAATACAAAGGTATTGGATGCTCAATGGATGGAACCACTCCAAGTTCAGTAATGAACTTGTTGATCCAGACAGCCTCTTTGGCAGCATCGTTGGCAGCGATGTATTCAGCCTCCATCGTCGAGTCTGCCACGGTTTCCTGCTTGGAACTCTTCCAGCTAACCGCCCCTCCGTAAAGGGTAAAGACAAATCCCGACTGCGACTTAGAGTCGTCCTTATCACTCTGGAAGCTCGAATCGGTAAAGGACTCCACTTGGAGTTCTCCGTTACCATACACCAAGAGCATCTCTTTAGTCCTTCGTAAGTACTTGAGAATGCTCTTCACAGCTGTCCAGTGACTCTCTCCAGGATCAGCTTGATACCTGCTCACTACACTTAGTAAGTATGCTACATTGGGTCTGGTACATAGCATCGCGTACATGATAGAGCCTACAGCCGAAGCATAGGGTATCCCTTGCATGCGAGCTCTCTCCAAATCAGTCTTGGGAGACATCTCTGTAGAGAGAGTGACTCCAGAGATCGTGGGCAAGTTCCCACGCTTGGATTCTTCCATACTAAACCTCTTTAGTATGGTGTCAATGTACCTGGATTGGGACAATCCCAATATCCGTTTGGATCTATCTCTAAAGATCCTTATTCCCAATATGCAGGAGGCATCACCAAGATCTTTCATTGAGAATCTTTATGCTAAGAAGAGCTTGACCGATTGCAGCATAGGAATATCATTTCCTATCAAGAGTATGTCGTCCACGTACAATACGAGGAAGACCACCTTACTCTCTGCTACCTTCCTGTAGATACAAGGTTCATCTGGGTTTTTGAAGAAATCAAACTCTTTGATAACGACGTCAAAGCAGATGTTCCAACTCCGCGATGCTTGCTTTAATCCATAAATGGATTTAAGCAGCTTGCACACCTTCCCGCTGCTTCCACTGTCTACGAAGCCCTCTGGCTGAGTCATGTACACGCACTCTTCTAAATCACCGTTTAGAAAGGCGGTCTTAACATCCATTTTCCAGATTTCGTAGTCATGATATGCAGCGATGGCAAGCATGATCCGGATGGATTTAAGCATAGCCACTGGAGAAAAGGTTTCGTCATAGTCCACTCCTGGTCTTTGACGAAAACCCTTTGCAACAAGTCTAGCTTTGAAAGTCTCCACTTTCCCATCTACACCAAGTTTTTTCTTGAAGATCCACTTGCTCCCGATGGGTTTTACCCCTTCAGGAGCAACTTCCAAAGTCCATACTTTGTTGGTGTACATGGATTCCATCTCGGACCGCATAGCATCCAGCCATTTCACTGAGTCCCCACTCGTGATGGCCTGCTCGAAGCTAGTTGGGTCATCATCCTCCATGATGCAATCCTCGCTGCCACCATCCATGAGAAAACCGTAGTATCTCACAGGTTGGCGAGGAACCCTACTAGATCGGCGGAGAGGCTGAGGTTCATCAGGAACTACTGAATCCTCTGGTTGAACCAAGTCTTCTGTCATAGTCTGTATTGCTAGAACCTCTTCCAGTTCTACCTCCTTGCCACTAATCTCTTTATCAAGAAATTCCTTTTCTAAAAAGGTGGCATGTCGAGAAACAAACACCTTTTGTTCCTCGGTGTGGTAGAAGATATACCCGTGCGAATGTTTGGGATATCCAATAAACTTACACAGAATGGACCTTGCCGCGAGTTTGTCCGGATTTTGCGTTTTTACATATGCCGGACAACCCCATATCTTAACATAATTAAGACATGGTCTCTTTCCTTTCCATATCTCATATGGAGTGGTTGGCACGGTTTTGGTGGGAACCATATTCAATAGGTCTGCAGCTGTTTCCAGTGCATATCCCCAGAAGGAAATAGGTAACTCAGCCGTGCTCATCATAGAGCGCACCATATCTAATAGGGTGCGGTTCCTCCGTTCTGATACACCGTTGTGCTGTGGTGTATATGGAGGAGTCAGCTGAGAGAGAATCACATTCTCTTTTAGGAAGTCCAGGAATTCATTGCTCAAGTATTCACCTCCTCGATCAGATCGTAGGATTTTAATACTTTTTCCGGTTTGGTTCTCAACTTCTTGTTTATATTCTCTAAATTTCTCAAAAGCTTCTGATTTGTGTTTCATCAGGAACACATACCCGAACCTAGAGAGATCGTCAGTGAATTTAATGATGTATGAAGAACCATCCCTGACATGTGTAGATATAGGACCCCATACATCACTATGTATCAGTCCTAAGAGTTCAGTAACTCTTTCTCCGTGTCCCGTAAACGGAGTTTTGGTCATCTTGCCTTTGAGACATGACTGGCAAGTGTCATAAGATGAAAATTCAAACGGATTCAAATATCCATCCTTATGCAACTTAGCCAGTCGTGTCGCATTGATGTGACCCAGTCTACAATGCCACAAGAAGGATTCGTTCAGTTCAGAACTCTTCCTCTTGTGTGTGTTTGTTATGCTCAGAACTGTTGATTGATTTAGAACATAAATGCCATTGCACAACGTGCCTGATCCAACCAACTTTTGGTTACGGAAAATGTTCATAACATTATCCTGTAATACAAAATTATATCCCTCTTTACTCAATAAAGAAACCGATATAATGTTGCATATCAGGTTCGACATGTAATAGCATTCGTTCAGAACCAATGTATTATCTGTTGGTAATACAAGGTGATATTCCCCGACAGTCTTAGCTGCAACAATTGCACCATTTCCAACTCTAATGTCTTTATCACCTTCACCAAGTTCTCTACCTTTTCTAAGCCCATGTAACTGATTACATATATGGGATCCTGACCCGGTATCTAATACCCAGGACGTAGGGCAAATGGAGAAACAGTTCTCTGTAACGAACACACCCGAAGAAAATGCATCATCATGTACTTTCTTCAATCGGGTGGCATGGGAATCCTGGTATTCCCCTATATCATGTTCATTCCTATAACTCTTATAAGAAAGAACGGAACCAACGTTCCCCAGCACAGTATAACATGCGGGTTCAGTCAATACATCCATATTATTATCTTTATTAGGGCATGACATGGTCGCTACCTGGAGAGAGAGAGAAGAAAACACTTTAGCGTAAGCTCGTGCAAGATCAGATTGGTTATTATCTTATCTAATCAGGATGGCTCCCACTGGTTTTTATCAAATCTTCCTTCAAACCCTAAAAGGAAAGACTAGCCGGGATTAATTACACACTACAAGTTCGCCAATCTTTCAGCCAGGCCAGTGTCGGTACTTTGAGGGAGGTCCCCCGTGCTTTCGCACGAACCTAATTAATGTAAACCTCATTTTCCTAGAGGCGTAACCCCATTGACACCTTTCTAGACACCTACTTGATCGGCTAATCGTAATGTGTAAAACTCTCCCAGGAGTAACTCTTACTCGCAGTGGGTATCGGGATCCAACTATCTCATAAAAGGTATGCAATCTCATTGCAAATTTCAACACTTGAAATTCCCGATAATATTTTGCCCCTAGCATGCTATGACCTTGACGCAGGCCAACAAACCATAGTGCGCTAGTCAAGTTCAACCCGTCATTTCTTGATTGAATTAAACCCACCAGTACGACCCTTGACGCAGGCCAACAAAGTCGCACGACTACCCTAATCCAATCTGCATCACATGCATTAACAGATAAATACTAGTTAGCTACCGCACACTATGCCTTGACGTAGGCCAACAAACGTAGCACGAATACTAAGTAGGATTTATCTGAAATGACGGAGGGCTACGACAGGTTTATCTGAAAACCTATTGCGTAATGAACTTGATATCGTTGTAGAATCGAATGATTTTGAAATGGAGTGTTTTTGAGGCTTTTTCTAGTTTTGCTAAAGGGGTCACTCCCGGTGAAGGGATCGTCGGCCCTTTCCTCGTCGAATGAGGTGCAGGATATATCATATATATCGCTATGCAAAGCAGAAACTATAGAAGCAATCAAAAACAAACCGAGTGTGTAGCATCTTCCAGTTATTGCTAAAGGAGTCACTCCCGGTGAAGGGATCTCGGTCCTTTCCTCATCGAATAAGGTGCAAGGTATATCATATATACCGCTATGCAAAGAAAGAACTGTAGCTACCTGTTTTGTTTAAAATTTGATTCTACAACATCCTAGGTTTCTTTTCTTTCATTAATCACATTAATGAAGTCCCATCATTTAATTCACCTAAACATCACAGATAAATACGACGTACACTTATGCCATCCGCATTCGCCTAGATGTCCCCTCGTGCACCGTTAGGTTAGGTAACTAACGACAGAGCAGGGCAGGGCTAGTGCGGGTGCAAAACATAAGTAACGTCTATATAATATATCATATATACTATATACTGTATCTATCACAGAATATCACATGATCACATCACAGATATCGCAGCAGAAGAAACATATGAAACATTGGATATACTAGGACGTCCGTGTTTTCAATATGAGCCAGTATAAAACACGGATTCCACGATCGTGATGAATAGCCAATCCCACACCCCTAGACCCCTACGAGAGCGGCAAGCAACCCTACCAATTCTAGGGTTAGGAGACCCGGACTCGACTCCTCGAGTTGGTCTCCCACTGGACTCCAGAACCCGGTTACTTGTGCTCCCCTCCTTGGGTCTATCCTAGTGCGGAAAAGTAAATAATATACAAAGGGTGACATCTTTCGCAACCTGGAAGTGCCCCAATAAAAGAATTTTACATACAAGTTTTTACATGAATGAAAATGAAAAACACTCATCTCACATAAAAAAACCCGGCTATTCAAACACGACGATCCAATATAACATATCCAACAACACATAACATCACATGTCATCAACGTAAGTAAATATGCGCATCCCAATTGTCGTTGGCATATAGCAACGAAACCGGCGATATCACATATTACACTTACGGTCACAGAAAAGAAAGTGTAAAACTACAACAGTTGGAATCCGCAACCTCTTTAGACATTGCATTCCTAATCAAATGAAATACTTAGACATCACATGCCTAACAATTATAAACCCCGCATTTTAGTCCCATTATCGAAAACTCTTTTCAATATCAAGTGAGACTAAACCGCTAGATTTATAACATTCATCCAGTTATCTCATAACTGTAGGGTTCTTAGGCACACTAAAGAAGTCTCACAAGTGATCAAACATGCACAAATCAAATTTTACGGGTGCCTACAAACCCTAATACGGATCGTCAACTAGATATATAGGCGATGCAAGCAAGTAAACGGAAATATAGCTAAAGGGAAGGGGCTACAACCTTTGTAGATCCGGTCCTCCACCTCCTAGGCTCCGTGATGAAGTCCTCTCCGCTGTCCAAATCGAACCATGGCTCTAGCGTCGGCTTCATCGGAGAAAAAGCGGGCTAGGTCATTGACGACGATGCCGAAGATGATCTACGTCGAGGCATCGCTAGATCAAGCTCCAACTTCACCAAGTCAAGAAAACTTGTGAAGGAAACACCCTATACTACTTGGCAAGAGGTAGAGGATGAAGAAATAGGAAGTGGGTAGACTTTAGATTTGGATTTCTCACACTTTTTCATCAATCACCATTGATGTAGCAAGCTTTCTTTTCATGGAAAAAGAAGATGAAGAAGAAGAAGAAGATATGATAAGTTAATTTAAAAAGGAAAATAAATGAATCCTTATCATTTCATCAACCATGGTTTAGTGTAGAGATTTAACTAAGGTTAGATGAGTGGTTAGGGTTAGGCATGAGATAAGAATGGTGACTAAGTCAATGCTTCATGAATCTTCAACTTAAAACAAACATAGCCACCATCCATTTTCTCTTTATCATTTTCTTTTTCCAAAATAAACAAAAAGAATAAATAAAAGATTAAGTAAATAAATGATACCCTAACCACTAACTAACCATGGTTTAATACTTTACACAAAACCAAGCTAGAATGTATCAGCAAACATGATACAATCATGTGCACAAAAAATATATCACATATACAATGTGCAATACAAGTGAGTAAATCCATTTAAAGTGAACCAATACCAGTTAATGCAAAGTAATATATCAAATATATAATTATACATTAAATCATTAAATCAACACTTGATTCAATGATCCGGTCATGTCGCATATAACCGGCTAGTATCCAACGTATCGGCTTATCGAATCAATCCTTGATTCGATAACTAGGTTATATCGCATACAACCAATCGATACATTCATCGCGAGAATGGAATACGGTATCACATACACGCATTATTCTCGGTCCTGCACATATCCCATATGTGCTCCTATTTCGTTTCGCTTGAGCCAGGAAACCTCTGTGTAGGACTCTAAAGACTCGTCAATACGCCGGCACCAGATGATGATCATATCAAACACCCACAAGCCGCAAGCGGTCTGCTAAACGTAACGGCCACCCGGGTATTGAGCGATCAGAAGATCGACGAGCAAGCCCGCTCACACTCCTGTGAATCCAACCAGTAACACTTACCGTACAGTCCGGTCTGTTCGTCTGATATGTCGCATATCTCGCCTAGGGGTGGTAAACGTCAGACCCCAATAGCTTGATAAGTCATGCCGACGTAAAGTCCATAACTTTCGTGAAACTACTGATAACTCTTACCAGTATATCACAGCAACCCTGGCCAGGGATTTCCTGTTATGGCCAGTCGTGCATTGCGCAACATCAACCCCCAATACCGGGAGAGACGAATCCCCTCCTATCGCTCATTGCTTCCATGTGAATCGGGACTGTACCCAAAAACCACCTGTTTGCATGACTCAGTAGAGCCGTGGTAGGGTGGAAATC
Source organism: Agapanthus africanus (assembly GCA_030015575.1). NCBI lineage: Eukaryota > Viridiplantae > Streptophyta > Magnoliopsida > Asparagales > Amaryllidaceae > Agapanthus > Agapanthus africanus. The sequence continues at coordinate 314,653,935 of CM057346.1, read as the reverse complement.
AAAGCACAGTGGGAGACACACAAGACTCTATGACGATCTCGGGTCAACAGACTAAGCTGTACCAGTGTCACCAGAGAACTGCCATCTGACGTGAGGTATAATACCATCTGGGAGTTCTCGGCGAGTCCGTTCAGTGTACCCAGTCTCCACTGAGCACCCGTATACCATCTCTGATGTCAAACACCAATGGATATGGGATCATCCATCGCCCATCGCATGGGTCGAGAAGATATACGCTAGTCTACTCTGGAATATCGATGCCACGTCTCGATATTCCCTCGACTAGGAACATTGAAGGATGTACTCATGGACTATCCAGGCCCCACTAGTATGATCTGCATAACAGTCCTGGAAGTCGAGTACACATCCTAAGGGCTTTATCAACATGTAACGGAGAGACAGAAAGTATACACGTTAAGATAAAGAGCAACCAGATAGCGTACTATCATGTCGAGCAAGAAAGTCCTACCTATATATGTCCCAGTATCCACTACAATATACATCCATTGTACAGTAATGGCCTCTAGGGCATACATATAACTAACAATCTCCCACTTGCACTAGGGCCATCTGTAGCAGTGGTTGCAGTATCACATACTCAACCATCCCATAAAAGTCTCTCTCTGGGAATAGGCCTTCGTGAGTGGATCCGCCGTGTTGTCCTCTGAGTCTACTCTCCTAACCTCGATCATCCTGGAGATCAACTATCTCCATGATCAAGTGATGCTGCCTCAGAATATGTCTGGGTCACAGATGGGACCAGGGTTCCAGGGCCAAAACCACACTTCCATTGTCATACAATAGCAGGAACCTAGTTCATCTTATGAACTAATATACACCCAAACTGCCTCTTTGGTAGTATCTTTAATAGCGATGTTACCAGCCTTTATCGTCTAGTTTGCCACGGTATCTAGCTTGGAACTCTTCCAACATACCATCCCTTTACTGATGGTAAAGACAATGCCTGTGACTGACATTCAGTCGTCTTTATCACTCTGGAACCCTTCCAGTGATTCTCCTCAGGATCGATTGATACCATCTCACTATAGCTAGTGAGAATCCTAAAATCTATTTAGATCTATCTCATAGATCCAAATCACAGGATTTAGGAGGTATCACTTTGATCCTTTATGGAGAATCTATGTGATAAGAGGAGATCGACCGATCGTAGCATAGGAAATTCCTTTCCTATCATGAGTATGTTGTCCACGTACAATACGAGGATGACCACTTCACTCTCTACTACCGTTTTGTATATACAAGGTTCATCTACCATTTTGATGATGTCAACTTCTTGGACTAATCCATCAAAACAGATGTTCCAACTCCGCGATGCCTGCTTTATCCTATAAAGCATCTTGCACGCGTTTCCGCTGCTCCCACTGTCTATGAGGCCCTCTGGCTGTGTTCTTATAGACGTTCTCTTCTAAATCATTATTTAGAAAAGTAGTCATGGCACCCAACCACCAGATATCGTAGTTATGGTATGTAGCCGTGGCAAGTAGGATCTGGATGGACTTAAGCATATTCCCTGGAAAAAGGTTTCATCATTTTCCGTGCCTGGTTGATGACGAAAACCTTTAACAAGTCTAGCTTTGAAAGTCTCAACTTTTCCATCTACACCAAGTAATCTTCTCAAGATATACTTGCTCCTGATGGGGATTAAACCCTTCAGATATAGCAACCAAAGTCCATACTTTGTTGGTGTATATGGATTCCATCTCAGATGGCTAAGCATCCAGCCATTCTTACAGAGTCCCTACTCTTGATGGCCTGCTCGAATCTAGTTGGGTCATCATCTCATGATGCAATCCTTGCTCCCACTGTCATCGAGAAACCGAAGTATCTCTCAAGCAGGTGAGGAACCCTGCTAGATCGACGGAGAGGCTGAGGTTCGTCAGGAACTATAAAATCCTTTGGTTCTGTCAAATCTTCAGCTGTAGTTTCGAATAGCTGGAACCTTTCCAGTTCTACAGAACTGACCTTGCCTCGATCTTGTCCGGATTTTGCTTTTGACATAGGCCGGACAATCCCAAATCTTAACTCACTTAAGATATGGGCTCTTCCCTTTCCATATCACATATGAAGTGGTAGGCAGTGATTTGATTCGAACCCTATTCAATAGGTATGCAGCTTCTCAAGCGCATAACTCCAAAAAGGAAACAGGTAACTCAGTAGTACTCATCATAGAGCACACCTTATCATATAGGGTGTGATTGCTCCGCCCCGATACACCAATGTGCTATGGTTATTCGGAGGAGTAATACTGAGAGAGAATCTCATTCTCATTTAGAATAATCCAGGAATTCCATGCACAAGTATTCTCCTCCTTGATCTCATCAAAGGACATAATACTTATACCCGGTTATTGGTTCTCTACTTCTAACTTATATTCTGTGAATACCTCAAAAGGTTCGGACTTATGTTTCAACAGGAACATATGACTGAATCTTGAGAGATTATCAGAGAATATAATGAAGTATAAAGAACCAGTCCTGGCATGTGTAGACAGAAGACCTTACATACATCATCATGTATCAGTCCCAAGAGTTTACCAACTCTTCCTCTGTTTCCAATAAACAGAGCTATGGTCATCTTATCTTTGTGACATGACTGGCAAGTTTCACAAGATGTAAATTCAAACTGATTTAAATATACATCTAAATGTAACTTCAGCCAGTCGGGTCGCATTGATATGACCTAGTCTATAATGCCTCAAGAAGAATTCGTTCATTTCTGAACTCTTCCTCTTGTGTGTGTTCTGAATACAAAGAACTGTAGTTTGATTTAGAACGTTAATGCTTTTAGATAACGCGCCTAAACCGATCAACTTTTGATATAGGAAATGTTCAAAACATTATCCAACAACACAAAATTATATCATTTCTTTACTAATAAAGAGACTGGTATGATTTTGTATATCAGGTTTGGTATCTAATAGCATTTGTTTAGAATCAATGTATTCGTAATACAGGGTGACAGTGACCAACAGACTTGGCTGCAACACTTGCCCCGTCTTCTGTCTCATGAAACTTATCACCCGTTCTCAGTTTTTCTACCTTTTTGTAGCCCTATGTAACATATTACATATCTGGGATCCTGATCCGGTATCAGATACCCAGGATGCAGAGGATACTGAGAAACAGTTCTGCATAATGAACACACCCGAAGGAGATGCATCATATGCACTTTCTTCATTTGGGCGGCATAGGAATTCTGGTATTCCCCTATTTCCTGCTCTGTCTTATAACAATTATAAGTTGGAGCGGGACCAACGTTCCCCAGCTCAGTATAACAAGCGGGTTCGGTCAATAATCCATATTATTATCTTGATTAAGGCGTGATATAGTCGCTACCTGGAGAGAGAGAGAAGAAAACACTCAGCGTGCGCTCTTGCAAGATTAGATTGGTTATGTATTTTATCTAATCAGGATGGTTCCCACTGCTTTTTATCAAATCTTCCTTCAAACCCTAAAAGGAAAGACTAGCCGGGATTAATTACACTCTACAAGTTCGCCAATTTTTCAGCCAGGCCAGTGTCGGTACTTTGAGGGAGGTTCCCCGTGCTTTCGCACGGACCTAATTACAGTAAACCTCGTTTTCCCAGAGGCGTAACCCCGTTGACACCTTTCTAGACACCTACTTGATCGGCTAATTGCAAAGTGCAAAACTCTCCCAGGAGTAACAATTACTCGCAGTGGGTATCGGGATCCAACTATCATATAGAAGGTATGCAATCTCATTGCAAATTTCAACACTTGAAACTCCCGATAAAGGTTTTTACCCCTAGCACCTATGACCTTAACTATGGTCAACAAATCATAAGTACTAGTCAAGTTCTACCCGTCATTTCGTGATTAATTAGACCCACCCACATGACCCTTAACTAAGGTCAACAAAGTCACGCGACTGTCCTAACTAATCGCATCATATGCGGTGTAGGAAGACATCACTTAGCTACCGTACACTGTGCCTTGACTATGGTCAACAAACACAGCACGAATACTAAGTACTCTACTTCCTAAAATGACGGAGGGTTGCGAATGGTTTTTGTGAAAACCTTTAACGCTTTGAACTTGATCTCGTTGCGGAATCAAATGGTTTTTTTTAAATGGAATGTTTTCGAGGCTTTTCTAGTTTTGCTAAAGGGGTCACTCCCGGTGAAGGGATCGTCGGCCCTTTCCTCGTCGAATGAGGTGCGGGATATATCATATATATCACTGTGCAAAGCAGAAACTATAGAAGCAATCAAAGGACAAACCGAGTGTGTAGCATCTGCCAGTTATTGCTAAAGGAGTCATTCCCGGTGAAGGGATCTCGGTCCTTTCCTCATCGAATAAGGTGCAGGATGTTCTATAATGAACACCGCGATGCAAATCAAGAACTGTAGCTACCTGTTTTTATTTTGAAATTCGATTCCACAACATCAATTAGGTTTATTTTCTTTCATTAATCTCATTAATGAATTTCCCATCATTTAAGTCCACCTAAACATCACAGATAAATATAACGTACGCTTATGCCATCCGCATTCGCCTCGATGTCCCGTCTGCACCGTTAGGTTAGGTAACTAACGGCAGAGCGGGGCAGGGCTAGCGCGGGTGTAAAACATAAGCAACGTCTGTTTAATATATCATATATACTATATATAATATCTGTCACAGAACATCACATGATCACAGATAAATCACAGCAGAAGAAACATATGAAATATTGGATATACTAGGACGTCCGTGTTTTCAATACGAGCCAGTATAAAACACGGATTCCACGGTCGTGATGAATAGCCAATCCCACACCCCTAGACCCCTACGAGAGCGGCAAGCAACCCTACCAATTCTAGGGTTAGGAGACCCGGACTCGACTCCTCGAGTTGGTCTCCCACTGGACCCCAGAACCCGATTACTTGTGCTCCCCTCCTTGGGTCTATCCTAGTGCAGAAAAGTAAATAATATACAAATGGTGACAACATCCGCAACCTGGAAGTGCCCCAATAAAAGAATATTCCATACAAGTTTTTACATGAATGAAAATGAAAAACACTCATCTCACATAAAACCCCCCCGGCTATTCAAACACGACGATCCAATATAACATATCCAGCAACACATAACATCACATGTCATCAACGTAAGTAAATATGCGCATCCCAATTGTCGTTGACATATAGCAACGAAACCGGTGACATCACACATTACACTTACGGTCACAGAAAAGAAAGTGTAAAACTACAACAGTTGGAATCCGCAACCACCTCAGACATCGCATGCCTGACCAAATGAATTCTTTAGACATCGCATGCCTAACAATTATAAACCCCGCATTTTAGTCTCAAAATTGAAAACACTTTTCAATATCAAGTCGGGCAATTCAACAGGATTCCCGACATTTTGATCGAATGCTCGTCGCAAACTTTAGTAGACGGCCGCACCCCCGACGCCGTCGACGAAGTGAACCAAGGCGGAACACTGCTACCGCGAGCACCCGAACGGATGCTTTCGGCGACGGGGTTCTCCTACAGTCACTTGGTCGGGGCTATGGAGTGAGGTTGTCTATTAAGTTTACCCGGCGAGTATCCGCGTACGCTACGTGATTGCGACGGACTTTGATCATATCAAAATTCCATGGCAACCGATCAAGTGAGACTAAACTGCTATGTTTATAACATTCATTCAGTTATCTCATAACTACTTGTGAATTCCAAATGTTGTATCACATTCCGGATAAATAGAAAATGCTAAACTTTTCGATCGAACAATCGAACACCCAAGTTTTCCCGATACAGCTCAACACATGAAATAAGTCTAACAGCATTCAGTTCGTGCCTCAGTACCAACGGTCCAGCCGTAGAAGGGTCAAGCCAACGCCTCACATGTGGCACGCCGTACTGCCCCAAACCCGAAGGTTCAAAGGGCAGTTCAAGACGGTCACATAATCGAGTTAAGGTTTGTTGTCTTCTAGAGGGACCATCGCGTTACTTGCACTACTTAGAACGTCGTTAAACTACGGAAAATCCAACAATTGGAAATTTCCCGGCAGGGGAAAAAGTGGGTATTTATATCCGGTCGAACTTTTTAACATATTCTAAAAAATACCCGGAAAAACACACTGACAAAATTAGACAATCCGATCGAAACACCGAGTCCCTAATACAACCCAGAAAATTCAATTCTTTAAAAAATTATTAAAAATTCCCAGAAACACCAACAATAAACTATAAGAATTACTGTGCAGAAAAATGTGCCAGAGGAGACCAACTTGCCGCGGAACCGCCGCATTAGGCATGCATATGCGGCGGTTCCGCCGCACTATGAACGATTCAGAGCCCCCGTTTTAAACAGTAATTCTTATAATATTGCACTGAGGTTTCTGCATATTTTTAATCTGGAAAAAACCCAGGTTTTCAAAATTGTCCAGAGAGCATTTTAAAGTCGGGGTTTTGGGTCGATCGGACTTCTAACTCCGTCTACGCATCGCCTAAGGCTCTAGCTAGGCTCTGATACCACTGTAGGGTTCCTAGGCACACTAAAGAAGTCTCACAAGTGATCAAACATGCACAAATCAAATTTTACGGGTGCCTACAAACCCTAATACGGATCGTCAACTAGATATATAGGCGATGCAAGCAAGTAAACGGAAATATAGCTAAAGGGAAGGGGCTACAACCTTTGTAGATCCGGTCCTCCACCTCCTAGGCTCCGTGATGAAGTCCTCTCCGCTGTCCAAATCGAACCATGGCTCTAGCGTCGGCTTCATCGGAGAAAAAGCGGGCTAGGTCATCGACGACGATGCCGAAGATGATCTACGTCGAGGCATCGCTAGATCAAGCTCCAACTTCACCAAGTCAAGAAAACTTGTGAAGGAAACACCCTATACTACTTGGCAAGAGGTAGAGGATGAAGAAATAGGATGTGGGTAGACTTTAGATTTGGATTTCTCACACTTTTTCATCAATCACCATTGATGTAGCAAGCTTTCTTTTCATGGAAAAAGAAGATGAAGAAGAAGAAGAAGATATGATAAGTTAATTTAAAAAGGAAAATAAATGAATCCTTATCATTTCTTCAACCATAGTTTTGTGTAGAGATTTAACTAAGGTTAGATGAGTGGTTAGGGTTAGGCATGAGATAAGAATGGTGACTAAGTCAATGCTTCATGAATCTTCAACTTAAAACAAACATAGCCACCATCCATTTTCTCTTTATCATTTTCTTTTTCCAAAATAAACAAAAAGAATAAATAAAAGATTAAGTAAATAAAATGATACCCTAACCACTAACTAACCATGGTTTAATACTTTACACAAAACCAAGCTAGAATGTATCATCAAACATGATACAATCATGTGCACAAAAAATATATCACATATACAATGTGCAATACAAGTGAGTAAATCCATTTAAAGTGAACCAATACCAGTTAATGCAAAGTAATATATCAAATATATAATTATACATTAAATCATTAAATCAACACTTGATTCAATGATCCGGTCATGTCGCATATAACCGGCTAGTATCCAACGTATCGGCTTATCGAATCAATCCTTGATTCGATAACTAGGTTATATCGCATACAACCAATCGATACATTCATCGCGAGAATGGAATATGGTATCACATACACGCATTATTCTCGGTCCCGCACATATCCCATATGTGCTCCTATTTCGTTTCGCTTGAGCCAGGAAACCTCTGTGTAGGACTCTAAAGACTCGTCAATACGCCGGCACCAGATGATGATCATATCAAACACCCGCAAGCCGCAAGCGATCTGCTAAACGTAACGGCCACCCGGGTATTGAGCGATCAGAAGATCGACGAGCAAGCCCGCTCACACTCCTGTGAATCCAACCAGTAACACTTACCGTACAGTCCAGTCTGTTCGTCTGATATGTCGCATATCTCGCCTAGGGGTGGTAAACGTCAGACCCCAATAGCTTGATAAGTCATGCCGACGTAAAGTCCATAACTTTCGTGAAACTACTGATAACTCTTACTAGTATATCACAGCAACCCTGGCCAGGGATTTCCTGTTATGGCCAGTCGTGCATTGCGCAACATCAACCCCCAATACCGGGAGAGACGAATCCCCTCCTATCGCTCATTGCCTCCATGTGAATCGGGACTGTACCCAAAAACCACCTCTTTGCACGACTCAGTAGAGCCGTGGTAGGGTGGAAATCAAAGCACAGTGGGATACACACAAGACTCTATGACGATCTCGGGTCAACAGACTAAGCTGTACCAGTGTCACCAGAGAACTGCCATCTGACGTGAGGTATAATACCATCTAGGAGTTCTCGGCGAGTCCGTTCAGTGTACCCAGTCTCCACTGAGCACCCGTATACCATCTCTGATGTCAAACACCAATGGATATGGGATCATCCATCGCCCATCGCATGGGTCGAGAAGATATACGCTAGTCTACTCTGGAATATCGATGCCCCGTCTCGATATTCCCTCGACTAGGAACATTGAAGGATGTACTCATGGACTATCCAGGCCCCACTAGTATGATCTGCATCACAGTCCTGGAAGTCGAGTACACATCCTAAGGGCTTTATCAACATGTAACAGAGAGACAGAAAGTATACACGTTAAGATAAAGAGCAACCAGATAGCGCACTATCATGTCGAGCAAGAAAGTCCTACCTATATATGTCCCAGTATCCACTACAATATACATCCAATGTACAGTAATGGCCTCTAGGGCATACATATAACTAACAATAACTGTTTGTGAATTCCAATTATTGTATCCCATTCCGGATAAGATAGAAAATGTTAAACTTTCCGATCGAACAATCGAACACCCAAGTTTTCCCGAAACCGTTCAACACATGAAATAAGTTCAAAGATATTCATTTCATGCCTCAGTACCAACGGTCCAGCCGTAGAAGGGTCAAGCCAACGCCTCACATGTGGCACGCCGTACTGCCCCAAACCCGAAGGTTCTAAGGGCAGTTCAAGACGGTCACATAATCGAGTTAAGGTTTGTTGTCTTCTAGAGGGACCATCGCGTTACTTGCACTACTCAGAACGTCCTTAAACTACAGAAAAATCCAACAGTTGGAAATTTTCCGGCAGGGGAAAAGGTGGGTATTTATATCCGGTCGAACTTTTTAACATATTCAAAAATTATCCGGAATCCACATAGACAAAATCTGATAATCCGATCGAATCATCGAATCCCCAAAACAACCCCAGAAAATTCAACTCTTGAATAAATATTAAAAATTCCCATAAAACTCAGCACTGTGAAAGAGGAATTACTGTGCAAATATGGAGGGCTGACGTCACCAGAGAGCCGCGGAAACGCCGCAGAAGCTAGGCTTCTTCCGCGGTTCCGCCGCATGTTTGAGGTATCATTGGTCAAATTTTGCACCGTAACTCTTATAATTCCCTGCTGAATTTTTTAAGCATTTTTAATCTGGAAAAAACCCAGTTTATGGAAAAAGACCAGAGAGCAATTTGGTTTTTAGGGTTTCGGTTCGATCGGGTTTCAAACGTCGTCTACACTTCGCCTAAGGCTCTAGCTAGGCTCTGATACCACTGTAGGGTTCCTAGGCACTCTCAAGAGGTCTCACAAGGCATCAACCATGCCAATTTCAAATTTTACAGGTGCCGAGAAACCCTAATACGGATTCGTTGACTAGAGTTTAGGCGAAAAGTGAAACTAGTTAACAACTTAACTAATGATAAGAAGCTACAACCTTTGTAGATCCGGTTATCCACTTCCTTAGCTCCACGTAGTCGTCCTCTCGCTGTCCAAGTCGGGTCTCGGACTCTAACATCGGCTTCATCGGAGAAATGAGCGGACTAGTCGTCGGGTACTATGCCGAAGATGATCTACGTCGAGGTTACACAAGATCAAGCTCCAACATCAACAATTCGTGAAACTTGTGAAGAAAATACCCTATACTACTTGGCAAGAGGTAGAGGGTGATGAAATAGGAGGTGGGTTCACTTTAGAATTGGATTTCTCACACTTTTGCTCAAGATGCCATTAATGGTGGCAAGCTTTTTCTTAAAGAAGAAGATGATGAAGAAGATAGAATATGATAAGTGTTAAAGAATAATTGAAAAAGAATTCATTCTTATCATATTCTCAACCATAGTTAAGTGTAGAGAATGAACTAGGGTTAGTTCAAATGGTTAGGGTTAAGCATGAGACAAGAATGGTGACTAAGTCAAAGCTTCATGAATCTTCAACTAAAAACAAACAAAGCCACCATTCATGTTTATCTATCAAAAATGAATAAACAAATAAATAAATGAATAAGCAAAACCCTAATCATCAACTTAACCATGGTTTAATTCTTTACACTTAACCAAAAAAGCATGTATCATCAAACATGATACTATCATGTGCACAAAAGTATATCACATATACAACTTGCACATCCAAGTGAGAAAATCCATTTAAAGTGAACCAATACTAGTTAATGCAAAGTAATATATCAAATATATAATTATACATTAAATCATTAAATCTACACTTGATTTGACGATCCGGTCATATCGCATATAACCGACTAGTATCCTATGTATCGGCTTATCGAATCAATCCTTGATTCGAAATCTAGGTTATATCGCATATAACCAATCGATACATTCATCACGAGAATGAAATACGGTATCACATACACGCATTATTCTCGGTCCTGCACATATCTCATATGCGCTCCTATTTCGTTTCGCTTGAGCCAGGAAACCTCTGTGTAGGACTCTAAAGACTCGTCAATACGCCGGCAGCAGATGATGATCATATCAAGCACCCACAATTTGCAAGCGGTCTGCTAAACGTAACGGCCACCCGGGTATTGAGCGATCAGAAGATCGACGAGCTAGCCCGCTCACACTCCTATGAATCCAACCAGTAACACTTACCGTACAGTCCGGTCAGTTCGTCTGATATGTCGCATATCAAGTCTAGGGGTGGTAAACGTCAGACCCCAATAACAGATAAGTCATGCCGATGTGAGGCTCATAACGGGTCGAGAAACTACTGGTAACACTTACCAGCAAATCTCTGACCAGCCCTGACCAGGGACTTCCCTGTTACGGCCAATCGAGCACAGCGCAACATCAACCCCCAATACCGGGAGAGACGAAACCCCTCCTATCGCTCATTGCCTCCATGTGACTCGGGACTGTACCCAAAGACCACCGTTTTGCATGCCCTCATGGACGTGGTAAGGTGGAGATCAAAGCACAGTGGGAATCACACAAGACTCTATGACGATCTCGGGTCTACAGACTAACCTGTACAAGTGTCACCTGAGAACTGCCATCTGACGTGAGGTATAATACCATCTGGGAGTTCTCGGTGAGTCCGTCCAGTGTTCCCAGTCTCCACTGAGCACCCGTATACCATCTCTGATGTCAAACACCAATGGATATGGGATCATCCATCGCCCATCTCATGGGTCGAGAAGCGTATACGCTAGTCTACACTGGTATATCGATGCCCCGTCTCGATATACCCACGACTAGGGACCTTGAAGGATGTACCTATGGACTACCATGTCCCCACTAGTATGATCTGCATCATAGTCCAGGTAATCAAGTACACATCCTAAGGGCTTTACCAACATGTAACTATAAGACAGTTTAAAGAGACAAGTGTACATGTTAAGATAAAGAGCAACCAGATAGCATACTATCATATCGAGCAAGAAAGTCATCTCTATATATGTCCAAGCATCCAATATAATATACATCATCTGTACAATACTGGCCTCTAGGGCATACATACAACTAACAGAGGGTCTAGCCTAGAAGTGGTGTGAGTCGTTGGAGAGGGGCAGAGCCGCTGGTCTTGCTCCTATGACCTGGGCTGAGTTTGTGACGGTGTTTATCACCCATTTTCTTCTACCGAGCGTCAGGGATGTGCGTGCGTGCAAATTTGAGTCGTTACTGTAAGTCCATGCTACCTCTCCCGGTACTTTCGGGCATGCGGAATTTGGTAAAAAACGATTTTCTTAGAGGTGGTAACATGGACTTAAAACCCGGATCTTTGTTAAACATCTAACTAACAACCTAACTAGGAGTCGTTAACTACTCGGTTAGGGGGTTTATACCTTTCTTGTCTTGAACTCCTTCGTCTTCAAACCTCGATGGTGGTCCGGATCGGCTTCTTCCCGTCGTCTCCTTATGCCGAAGATAGATCCACCTGAAAGCTTCAACCTTTGGCTCCTTCTTCGATCTTTGAAGAAACTAGTTCACTCGGTTTGCTAAACCTTGTGAACTAGAGTGAGTAGAGAAGAGTTTGTATGGAATTTTATCTATGGTTCTTGGTTCTCAACTCATGAGAAAAGTGAACCATAGAATCAAGAGAGGGAGAGCAAGAGGAGGAAGATGAGAGCTCAAGAACAAGAGAGAGAATGAGCATGAAAGAATGAGAGAAGACTTTTCTCATTTGGCTCTCATAATCCAAAACCATCATCACAAAAATAATAATCAAGTATTGTGTAAAATGGTTCAAGTCAAAATGGCTAAATCATTTCATGCACTCATTTCTCACAAAAGAAACAAGCAAGTAAAAAGTCTTTGCCATGAAATGATAGCCATAGTCATCATGATGGTCAACTAGTCCAACCTAGTCAACCGGTCAACAAAGTCAATAAGTCAACAAAGTCAACCCCTCAACAACCATGTCACCACAATACTTAATTAATATAATTGTTAATCACATATCATATTCTCATTAGGGTTGACCAAAAAGTCAATAGTCAACAGTCAACGGTCAACAACCCTAATGAGAATCCTCTGTCTCTGTCTCTCCGTCAACTGTGCATACACACCTGCATCCGCATTCCGAAGAACACGAATACATACTGGATAAATCCAATCCCAAAAGGTACACTAGGATCTGGCTTAAACCAAAGCCCGCTAGTGTAAACTGTCCGGACACTGTACGTGCACAAGTGCACGGATGTGACCGAACCCTGTCGCAAAACCATGCGACCTGTCGCAAAACCATGCGACCTCTACTCTTTTGCCTAAAGGCGAATAGCTTTCTGTGTGGGACTCTAAAGACTCGACACTACGCTGGCAGTGGGTTTAACCACAGACCGCAAGCGGCACTAGCTGTGCGTAACGGTCCCTAGGTAGATGCCGACAAGAAGACTGACGAGGCGAAACCCATCTGAACTCCTACTGAGCCTGAATGTGACATTCTCCGTACAGTCCGGTCTGTTCATCTGATACATCGCATGGCGGGCCTAGGGGGCGGTAAACGTCAGTCCCCCAATAGCGGTACAAGTCGTGTCGGAGTGAAGCCCAAAACACCCTGAGATAACACTGGAAGCCTACCAGTATATCTCGTTTGCCCTGGCCAGGGACTACTCGTGTAATTGCTCTCCTAGACACAGCGCGATGTCAACCCCCAATACCGGGAGAGACGAATCCTGTCAAACCGTCACTGCCTCCAAGTGCTTCGGGACTGCACCCAACTACCACCTGTTTGCACGACTCCTTTGAGCCGTGGTAGGGTAGTAATCAAAGTACAGTGGGAACACACTCGAGGCGAAGTGACAGTGTCAAGTCAGCGGACTAAGCTGTACTCATGTCACCTGGGAACTGATAACTGACGATAGGCATAATGCCAACTAGTCAGTTCCCGACGAGTCCTGTCCAGTGTACTCGTAACCCAACGAGCACCCGCATACTATCTCAAGTACGACGTACCGACGGCTGTGGGACAGACCGTCTCCCACACTGGGATGAGAAGCGCATGCGCTAGTCTACTCCAGAGTATCGATGCCCTGTCTCGATAGTCCTGCGACCAGGGACCTGCATAAGGATGTGCTTATAGATTACCCAGCCCCACTAGTGTGACTGCCATCACAACGCTGGTAATCAAGCAAAGATCCTAAGGGCTCCACTAATGTGTATAGGCGATATACTAAAATAAACACATGTACACATTGAAGTAGAAACAAACCAAGTAGCATACTACTATTTTGAGCAAGATTGTATATACAAGGTGAATATCCCAAGCTTCCATTAAGTAATATACAAACTAGTATGATACAGTAATGGCCTCTAGGGCATATACACTAACAATCTCCCACTTGCACTAAGGCCATGTACAGGCGTATCGAAGACCTATCATCTCGATCAGCCGCTCGAACTGAGTCTGGGGCAAGGCCTTGGTGAATGGATCTGCAGTGTTATCTTCTGAAGCGACTCTCCGAACCTCGATCTCCTGGCGATCCACGATCTCCCTGATCAGGTGATACCGCCTCAAGATGTGTCTGGAACTCTGATGGGACCTGGGTTCCTTCGCTAAAGCTATAGCCCCGTTGTTGTCGCAATACAGAGGTATTGGATCAACAATGGACGGAACCACCTGAAGTTCTTTCAAGAACTTCCTCATCCAGACAGCTTCTTTTGCGGCATCAGATGCAGCGATGTATTCCGCTTCCATCATTGAGTCTGCAACGGTTTCCTGTTTGGAACTCTTCCAGCACACCGCCCCTCCATTGAGGGTAAAGACAAAACCCGACATGGACTTGGAATCATCCTTGTCACTCTGGAAGCTGGAGTCAGCAAAGGCCTCGATCTGGAGGTCTTTTCTGCCATACACCAAGAACATCTCCTTAGTCCTTCTGAGGTACTTGAGAATGTTCTTTACTGCTATCCAGTGTTTCTCCCCAGGGTTTGACTGATACCGGCTTACCACACTCAGTGCATAAGCTACATCCGGTCTGGTACACAACATCGCATACATTATAGAGCCTACCGCAGAAGCGTAGGGTATAATAGACATGCGATCCCTCTCCAAATCAGTCTTGGGAGACATCTCTTTAGAGAGGGTGATCCCGTGACAAGCCGGTAGGTTACCGCGCTTGGAATCTTCCATACTGAATCTCTTCAGTATGGTGTCGATGTACCTGGACTGTGAAAGTCCTAATATCCTCTTGGATCTATCACGATGGATCCGGATCCCCAGGATGTATGAGGCATCACCCAGGTCTTTCATGGAGAACCTGTGTGACAAGAACCCCTTGACAGATTGTAGCATAGGAATGTCATTTCCTATTAAGAGAATGTCATCCACGTATAAAACGAGGAATACTACAGTTCTCGCTACAAATCTACTGTAGATGCATGGTTCATCTGGATTTTTGATGAAGCCAAATTCCTTGACCGTCTCATCAAAACAGATGTTCCAACTCCGCGATGCCTGCTTTAGTCCATAGATGGACTTAAGCAACTTGCACACCTTTCCGCTGCTCCCACTCTGAATGAAACCTTCTGGCTGGTCCATATAGACACACTCCTCTAAATTTCCATTTAGAAAAGCGGTCTTTACGTCCATTTGCCAAATCTCATAATCGTGGAAGGCAGCAATGGCAAGAAGGATCCGAATGGATTTCAGCATAGCCACTGGAGAAAAGGTTTTGTCATAGTCCAAACCAGGTCTTTGACGAAAACCCTTCGCAACAAGTCTAGCTTTATAGGTCTCAACATGTCCATCTACACCAATCTTCCTTTTGAAGATCCACTTGCATCCTACGGGTTTTACACCGTCTGGAGCAATGTCCAACGTCCATACTTTGTTGGTGTACATGGACTCCATTTCGGTCCGTATTGCATCCAGCCATTTTACTGAGTCAACACTCTGAACGGCCTGCTGGAAGCTGGTAGGCTCATCATAATCTATGATGCAATCTTCTCTATCCCCGTCTATGAGAAAACCATAGTATCTCTCGGGCGGATGAGACTGCCTACTACTCCTGCGGAGCTGCGTAGGAATGTCCTGTTCTTTTGAACCCTCTGGTTCCAATAAGCTTTCAGTAATAGCTCGTGGTTCTGGAATTTCTTCCAGTTCTACTGTGCTCCCACTTATCTGGGTTTCTAAAAACTCAGTTTCCAAGAAGTAGGCATGACGAGAAACAAGAACTTTTTGTTCCTCTTCGCAGTAGAAGAAATATCCCTTGGAGTTCTTTGGATATCCCACAAACTTGCACTGTACCGAGCATGCCTCGAGCTTGTCCGCATGCTGCTTTTTAACAAAAGCTGGACATCCCCATGTCTTAATGTGCTTAAGATAGGGTCTCTTCCCACACCACATCTCATATGGTGTAGTAGGCACAGTTTTAGTTGGAACTCGGTTCAAAAGGTATGCAGCTGATTCTAGCGCATACCCCCAGAATGATCGCGGTAACTTAGCGTTACTCATCATGGACCGTACCATATCTAATAGGGTTCGGTTCCGTCTCTCCGATACACCGTTATGTTGCGGAGTGTTTGGAGGAGTAAGCTGAGAGAGAATTCCGATCTCTTTTAAATAGTCCAGGAACTCGGCACTCAAGTATTCACCACCTCGATCCGATCTTAGAATCTTGATACTTTTGCCGGTTTGTTTTTCTACTTCATTCTTATAATCCTGGAATTTTCCAAAGGCTTCGGACTTATGTTTCATTAAGAAGACATAACCGTACCTTGAAAAGTCATCCGTAAAAGCGATGAAGTAAGAATAACCGCTTCGCGCATGTGTAGACATTGGACCGCACACGTCGCTGTGTACGAGTCCCAAGAGCTCGCTTGCCCTTACTCCGTGTCTAGTAAATGGAGTCTTTGTCATCTTTCCTTTGAGACAGGATTGACAAGTGGAATACGATTGATATTCGAACGGATTCAAATATCCTTCTGTATGTAACTTCGTCAACCTTCTCTCATTGATGTGACCCAGTCTACAATGCCACAAGAAAGTCTGATTTATTTCCGGAGACTTTCTTTTGTGTGTATTCTGGACATTGAAAATCTGTGGTTGGTTTAATACGTATATACCATTGCTCAATGTACCTGACTCAATCAGAACTTGATTAAGGTGAATGTTTACAACATTGCTTACAAACGCAAATTCATAACCTTCTTTAGAAACTAAAGATACAGAAATGATATTACAAGTTGCGTTGGGTACAAAAAAGCAATTACGTAAAACCAAAACATGTCCATCTGACATTCCCAGGTGATAGTCCCCCACGGCTTTAGCATCCATGCTAGCTCCGTTCGCAACTCTGAGGGTCATGTCACCTGCCTTCAAAACCCTACGGTTTCTCAACGCCTGCAATGAATTACATATATGAGATCCTGATCCGGTATCCAATACCCAGGAAGTAGAGTTTATTGAAAGACAGTTTTCAATAACATACACACCTGAAGCTGAAGCTGCAACCTGCTTCAATTCCTGTGTTCTGGCTTTCCAAGCCCTGCAATCATTCTTCCGGTGTCCTTTCTTATGACAATAGAAGCATTCTTCCTTATCCACAAGCTTTCCCGCTTTCTTTGTTGCTTTTGCTTTTCCCTTCATATCCACTTTACTAACACCGCCTCTTGGTTTGGCGGGGGCTTTCTTCTTCTTTCCCTTGGCTTTCGCCTTGGACCTAGAAGAAGATGATCCTCCTACAAACAAAGTGGATGTTTCCCTATCTTTCTGTAGGGTGCCCTCTGCGCTCCTCAGCATGTTGAGGAGCTCTGAAAGTTCAACTTCTTTTTCTTGTAAGTTGAAGTTCAGTATAAACTGGGCGTAAGTGGAAGGAAGGGACTGGAGAACTAAGTCCGTATAGAGCTCACTCTCCAATGTGGTCCCTAGGTCTGCGAGCTCCTCAATGTAGCTGATCATCTTAAGCACGTGCTCTGCTATTGATGATCCGACGGCCATCCTTGCCGAAAATAACTTTTTCGACGCTTCGTATCTTGCGATACGAGATTGCTCTCCATACAGTTCTTTTGTATGAAGAAATATGGATTCCAAGTCCATATTCTAGTGCCTCCTCTGATGTTCATTGTCCATAGAGGCAAGTACGAGGCATTTGGCCTTCGCGCTATCAATCTCCCAAGTCTTACGGATTTCCTTATCCGCGACGCTGGAAGTGGGACCAGGGACAGGGGGAGCTTTGGTGGTAAGAAGATACCCCAGCTTGTCGTAAGTAATTGCCATCTTGACATTCCTGAGCCAATCTTTGTAGTTTGGCCCTGTCAGTATGTTTTTATCTAGAAGTAACTTAAGTCCAGTCATGTCGATTGGTCGCTGCAATTAGGAGAGAGAAGAAACACTCAGCTTGATGCTCTTGCAAGTTTAGAATGGTTTTTAGTTTGTCTAAACAGGATGGCTCCCACTGTTTCTCGAATCCCTCCTCAAACCAAAAAGGAAGAACTAGTCGGGATCAATCCCACCGCACAATACTTGCTTAACCGTTCAGCCAGGCCAGTGTCGGTACTTCGAGGGAGGTTTTCCAACGCTTTCGCGAAGTTCCTTAATTCAAGAACCTTTTTTCCCTGGGGGCGTAGCCCCGCTAACACCTTTCTAGGCACCTACTAGGTTTATAGCATTGATCATTTAGTGAGAAATTTCCCGAGGAGTAGCATATACTCACATTAGGATCGGGATCCAAATATCATCGCGTGACGAAACTGAAGGAATCCTACCAGAATCATCACACTCCAAGTGGTATGCAAATCTAGCAAGTTTCAGTTCTTTTGAAACTCCCGATGTGGATTTTTGCCCTATGCTCTTATGACCTTGACTTTGGCCAACAAATCATAAGTCACATGTCAAGTTCTTCCCGTCATTCTCCAGGTTAATTTGAATCCACCCGTACCTACCCTTGACTTTGGCCAACAAGGCAGTACGACTGTTCCAAACCAACGCATCTATCTATGCTGCACATGAATACCCAATAGCTACCAATCACCATGCCTTGACTTTGGCCAACAAACATAGCTTGAATACTATTGACCATCCATGTGAAACGACGGAGGGCTACGAATGGTTTTGGCTAAACCGCGAACGTAGTGAACTTGATATAATCGATGGAACGAGATAGCTTTTAAAAGGAGTGGCTCAAGCTCCGCATTTAAAAGTTAGTTTTGAAAAGAACCGAGTGGTTTTTCGAAAGTGTTCCAACGACTTTTAACTTGGTTTATTTTCTTGCATTAGTTCTTTTAATGCGTGATATTCTTGCATTAGTTCTTTTAATGCGTCCCATCATTTAATCCTACCATTGCAGAAAACAACCAAAATAAGACGTACGCTTATGCCATTCGCATTCGCCACGGGGCCCCGTCATTACCCGTTAGGTTACTTAACTAACGACAGAGCGGGGGCTGGGCTAGCGCGGCTGTAAAACATAAGCAACGCCTAAATAATATCATATATAGATATATTGCAATGATAGCCATTTCATATCACAGATGAACACATTGGATATACTAGGAACCCGCAATTCGTACGAGCCTGTAACGAAAAGCAGATTACACGGTCGCGGTGAATAGCCAAAACCCCACCCAAGACCCCTACGGGTGCGGCAAACTACCCGCCAAGTACCCGAAGCGAAGCAACTTCCCTCATCCCCGTGAGTAGGCCACTCGGCACTTCGGCATACCCGGTAGTTTGTGCACCCCCTCCATGGGTCTATCCTAGGAGCAAAAACAGTAAAAAGAAATTATACAATGACGGCTACAACCCCGACCCGGTTGTGCGGCCATACAAATAATTATTACATCAATTTACAAATTTACATGAATTGAAAGAAAAGAAAACTCTCGTCTCACAACCCCCGGCTATTCACCCGCGACAATCCAATGAATTCATATACACATTCCAATAACATTACAGATCACAGATTTGTATAACCCCCACTAATCGACATATAGCGATTAGCAGACGTTCAATACAAATATCACATCACAGAAAAACCCGTCAGCTAAAGTCTTTTAGAAGTTCGATCAAAAATACGGATTTTCAGGACCCCAAAAATAAAATTTTCGTTCTGGAAAATCTGGGCTGAAAATACATATACTAAAATTCCTAAAATACCCCCATAAGCACACTGTAGCAAATAACAATCAGAGAGGAGCCAAGACGGCCGCGGAACCACGGCAATAGCAAGCTATTGTCGCGTTTCTGCGGCGCAATGATGAGATCAGGGGACCGCCTTTCTACAGTGCACTATAAAAACCCTGAGTCGATTTTTGATGCATGATTTATTATTTTTACAGAACATAAAAAATCGACAGCAACTTTGAAAACGGGGTTTATTTCGGGACTTTTTCTTTGATCGATTTTCTAGCTACTTTGCTAACATGTTAGATAGAGTTTAACTAGGCTCTGATACCACTGTAAGTCCATGCTACCTCTCCGGTACTTTCGGGCATGCGGAATTTGGTAAAAAACGATTTTCTTAGAGGTGGTAACATGGACTTAAAACCCGGATCTTTGTTAAACATCTAACTAACAACCTAACTAGGAGTCGTTAACTACTCGGTTAAGGGGTTTATACCTTTCTTGTCTTGAACTCCTTCGTCTTCAAACCTCGATGGTGGTCCGGATCGGCTTCTTCCCGTTGTCTCCTTATGCCGAAGATAGATCCACCTGAAAGCTTCAACCTTTGGCTCCTTCTTCGATCTTTGAAGAAACTAGTTCACTCGGTTTGCTAAACCTTGTGAACTAGAGTGAGTAGAGAAGAGTTTGTATGGGATTTTATCTATGGTTCTTGGTTCTCAACTCATGAGAAAAGTGAACCATAGAATCAAGAGAGGGAGAGCAAGAGGAGGAAGATGAGAGCTCAAGAACAAGAGAGAGAATGAGCATGAAAGAATGAGAGAAGACTTTTCTCATTTGGCTCTCATAATCCAAAACCATCATCACAAAAATAATAATCAAGTATTGTGTAAAATGGTTCAAGTCAAAATGGCTAAATCATTTCATGCACTCATTTCTCACAAAAGAAACAAGCAAGTAAAAGTCTTTGCCATGAAATGATAGCCATAGTCATCATGATGGTCAACTAGTCCAACCTAGTCAACCGGTCAACAAAGTCAATAAGTCAACAAAGTCAACCCCTCAACAACCATGTCACCACAATACTTAATTAATATAATTGTTAATCACATATCATATTCTCATTAGGGTTGACCAAAAAGTCAATAGTCAACAGCCAACGGTCAACAACCCTAATGAGAATCCTCTGCCTCTGTCTCTCCGTCAACTGTGCATACACACCCGCATCCGCGTTCCGAGGAACACGAATACATACTGGATAAATCCAATCCCAAAAGGTACACTAGGATCTGGCTTAAACCAAAGCCCGCTAGTGTAAACTGTCCGGACACTGTACGTGCACAAGTGCACGGATGTGACCGAACCCTGTCGCAAAACCATGCGACCTGTCGCAAAACCATGCGACCTCTACTCTTTTGCCTAAAGGCGAATAGCTTTCTGTGTGGACTCTAAAGACTCGACACTACGCTGGCAGTGGGTTTAACCACAGACCGCAAGCGGCACTAGCTGTGCGTAACGGTCCCCAGGTAGATGCCGACAAGAAGACTGACGAGGCGAAACCCATCTGAACTCCTACTGAGCCTGAATGTGACATTCTCCGTACAGTCCGGTCTGTTCGTCTGATACATCGCATGGCGGGCCTAGGGGGCGGTAAATGTCAGTCCCCCAATAGCGGTACAAGTCGTGTCGGAGTGAAGCCCAAAACACCCTGAGATAACACTGGAAGCCTACCAGTATATCTCGTTTGCCCTGGCCAGGGACTACTCGTGTAATGGCTCTCCTAGACACAGCGCGATGTCAACCCCCAATACCGGCAGAGACGAATCCTGTCTAACCGTCACTGCCTCCAAGTGCTTCGGGACTGCACCCAACTACCACCTGTTTGCACGACTCCTTTGAGCCGTTGTAGGGTAGTAATCAAAGTACAGTGGGAACACACTCGAGGCGAAGTGACAGTGTCAAGTCAGCAGACTAAGCTGTACTCATGTCACCTGGGAACTGATAACTGACGATAGGCATAATACCAACTAGTCAGTTCCCGACGAGTCCTGTCCATTGTACTCGTAACCCAACGAGCACCCGCATACTATCTCAAGTACGACGTACCGACGGCTGTGGGACAGACCGTCTCCCACACTGGGATGAGAAGCGCATGCGCTAGTCTACTCCAGAGTATCGATGCTCTGTCTCGATAGTCCTGCGACCAGGGACGTGCATAAGGATGTGCTTATAGATTACCCAGCCCCACTAGTGTGACTGCCATCACAACGCTGGT
The DNA here is from genome assembly GCA_030015575.1 of Agapanthus africanus. Lineage (NCBI taxonomy): Eukaryota > Viridiplantae > Streptophyta > Magnoliopsida > Asparagales > Amaryllidaceae > Agapanthus > Agapanthus africanus. The sequence goes on along the minus strand of CM057346.1, from coordinate 314,631,860 downwards.
AATCAAGCAAAGATCCTAAGGGCTCCACTAATGTGTATAGGCGATATACTAAAATAAACACATGTACACATTGAAGTAGAAACAAACCAAGTAGCATACTACTATTTTGAGCAAGATTGTATATACAAGGTGAATATCCCAAGCTTCCATTAAGTAATGTACAAACTAGTATGATACAGTAATGGCCTCTAGGGCATATACACTAACAGTTACGTCAGACTCCGGGGATGACGGTGTCTGAGTATGATGTACTGTTTACCGAGCTGTCGGTGTATGCTCCGTACCTGGTGGCGACTGAGGAGATGAGGGTGAAGAGGTTTGTTCGGGGCCTACTTACCCAGTTGTTCCTAGCCATCAGCATTCAGCATTGCGACACGTATGCGGCAGCTGTCGATGCAGCTCTATTGGTGGAGGAGCGTCTAGCTGAGTCATCGGTTGTTCCGGAACCGAACAGGACTCGTACGGATGTAGCAGCATGGAGACAGAGGTTTGCACGCCGAGGTAGAATTCTTTTGGACTCGGGAGTAGCAGAGACGTGGGACGTGGCCAGTTATTCAGTTCTTATTCCTAGGAGGGCCAGCGACCGTCTTATGGATGCTTCGGGTGTGGCAGTCTACATCACCTCATTCGGGATTATACCGTGGTGCATCAGAGTAGGCCAGCAGTACCCCAGGTTACCTTACCACCTTCTCCATCTCAGAGAGCGTTGCCTCTTATTCCTGTTGTTGCGCCGCGTCAAACTCCTGTTCAGAGAGGTCGTGGTCGCAGGGGTTTTGTACCGAGAGGTCGAGGTGGCAGAGGGAGAGGACAGCCAGAAGCCGGTAGAGGACGGGCTAGGTTTTTTGCCTTGACTAACCAGGACGCTCAGGCATCCAATGCTGTGGTTTCAGGTACCCTTTCTGTATGTTCTCATGATGCACATGTTCTTTTTTATCCGGATCTACGCATTCATATGTTTCTACGCACTTCGTGCCGAGGTTAGGCCGAGAGTCGTGTTTGCTGGATCAGCCACTTGTCGTGACTACTCCTGTGGGAGAGTCGTTTGTTGCGCGACACGTGTTCCGATCGTGTGCTGTTCGTTTGGGTGACAGAGTTCTGTCCGTCGACTTGATCCTTGTTGAGATGTTGGACTTCGACGTTCTATTAGGCATAGACTGGCTAGCTACTTACTACGCGTCCGTGGACTGCCACGAGAAGACAGTTAGATTTTGTTTTCCGGCGAGTCAGTGTTTGTTGTGCAGGGGGACCGTGGTGCCGTCCCTCACAGTTTGATTTCTGTTCTGTGCGCTAGTCGGCTTCTGAGGAAGGGATGTCGGGGATTCTTGGCGTTCATTCAAGATACTGGAGCCACAGTGGAGTCGTTGGACGAGATTTCTACCGTGCGAGAATTTCCCGATGTCATTCCCGATGAGTTACCTGGGTTGCCGCCAGAGCACGATATTGAGTTCTGCATTGATCGATTCCTGGCACGGAGCCTACTTCTATACCGCCTTATCGGATAGCTCCGGCAGAGCTGAGAGAGCTTAAAGATCAATTGCAAGAGTTGCTTGATTTGGGACTTGTGCGTCCGAGTGTTTCGCCGTGGGGAGCTCCTGTTCTGTTCGTCAAGAAGAAGGACGGCAGTTTGAGGCTATGTGTGGATTATCGTCAGTTGAACCGAGTTACGGTGTGGAACAGGTATCCTTTACCCCGCATTAACGATTTATTTGATCAGCTCCAGGGTGCGAAACATTTTTCGAAGATTGATTTGCGTTCGGGTTCTCATCAGTTGCTGGTTCGAAATGATGACATTACGATGACTGCTTTTCGTACGCGCTATGGGCATTATGAGTTTTTGGTGATGTCGTTCGGACTCACCAATGCGCCGGCGGCGTTCATGGATCTGATGAACCAGATTTTCGGGCCGTTCCTCGACCAGTTTATTTTAGTGTTTATTGATGATATACTAGTCTACTCTAGGAGTCATGAGGAGCATGAGCAGCACTTGAGTATTGCTTTGCAGATTTTGAGAGAGCACCAGCTGTATGCTAAATTCTCAAAGTGCGCATTTTGGCTTGATAGTGTTGACTTCCTGGGTCATGTGGTAACAGGTGATGGTATTCTTGTGGACCCGAGGAAGATAGAGGCTGTACAGCTTTGGCCCAGACCTGTATCGGTGACTGAAGTCCGCAGCATTTTAGGCTTATCTAGTTGTTATCGCAGTTTTATGCAGGATTTCCCGAGTATCGCTGCACCGCTGACGAGACTGAGCCGGAAGGGAGTTCCTTTTCTTTGGACTGATGCGTGCGAGCAGAGTTTTCAGCAGTTGAAGACTTGGTTGACGACAGCACCAGTTCTTTCTTTACCTTCCGGATCAGGCGGCTATGTTGTTTATTGTGATGCTTCTCGAGTGGGGCTCGGCTGTGTATTGATGCATCATGACAGAGTGATCGCTTACTCTTCTAGGCAGCTGAAGAAGCATGAACAGAATTACCCCACTCACGATCTTGAGATGGCCGCGGTTGTTTTTGCGTTGAAGATTTGGAGACACTACTTGTACGGGGTGTCGTATCAGATCTTCACGGATCATAAGAGTTTGAAGTATATCTTCCAGCAGCGGGATCTGAACCTGAAACAGCGCCGTTGGATGGAGCTAGTGAAGGATTATGATTGTGAGATCCTTTGTCACCCGGGCAAGGCGAATGTAGTAGCTGATGCTTTGAATCATAGGCCCGGAGATAGCTTGTCCCAGTTGAGCGCAGTTCAGCGGTCAGTCGTCTGCAGATTGGCAGCTCATGTGTGATGTTAGAGTGCAGTTCGAGTTTACTTCCACTGGGGGACAGTTTGCTCATGTCCGCGCCCGTCCACTAATATTTGATCGTATCCGTGAGGCGCAACCCAGTGATGCCCGTTTGACCGAGATTCTTGAGCTTGTTCGACAGGGTACAGTTTCGGAGTTCATGATTGATGACCAGGGTGTGCTACGATGCGGGACTCGCTTGTGTGTACCAGATGCTGATGGGTTGAGACGCGAGATCCTAAAGCAGGCACATCAGTCAGCCTTTAGCGTTCATCTAGGTTCCACAAAGATGTACCGTGACTTGAGAGACTTTTACTGGTGGGAAGTGATGAAACGCAATATTTCGGACTTCGTTTCGAGGTGCCTGACTTGTCAGCAGGTCAAGGCTGAGTATCAGAGACCGGCAAGAGAGTTGCAGCCTTTACCCATTCCGGAGTGGAGATGGGAGCAGATATCCATGGACTTCATTGTGGGTCTACCCAGGACCAGTAGGGGGTATGACTCCATTTGGGTGATTGTTGACCGGTTGACGAAAGCGGCTCACTTTCTTCCAGTGAAGACCACTTTCGGGTATGCTCAGTATGCGCAGCTGTATATATATGAGATTGTGCTTTTGCACGGTGTTCCCACATGCATAGTATCCGACAGAGGCACCCAGTTTACTAGCCATCTTTGGCAGAAGCTTCAGAAGCTTTGGGTACCCGGTTGAGTTTTAGCACCGCTTTTCATCCGCAGACCGATGGTCAGTCGGAGCGGACTATTCAGACTCTGGATGATATGCTCTGTGTATGTGTGCTAGATTTTGGTGGCAGTTGGGATTGTCACTTGCCGTTGATTGAGTTCTCCAACAACAACAGCTTTCAGGAGACTATTCAGATGGCACCTTTTGAGGCTTTATATGGTAGGAAGTGTCGATCGCCAGTCTGTTGGACCGAGCTTAGCGAGAGTCGAGTTTTGGGACCCCAGCTAGTTCAGGAGACCACGGAGAAGATCCAGCTGATTCAGGACAGGATGAGAGCAGCCCAGTGAAGGCAGACTTGAGTTCGCAGTGGGGGATCATGTATTCCTAAGGATTTCTCCGATGAAGGGCGTTATGCGATTTGGGAAGAGGGGGAAACTCAGTCCCAGATTTGTAGGTCCTTTCGAGATCCTTGAGCGAGTGGGTTCTGTTGCTTATCGTTTGGCGCTCCCGCCCAGTTTTCCGGATGTTCACCCTGTTTTCCATGTGTTGATACTTCGTAGATACCTTCATGATCCTTCTCACATGATTCAGCATGAGACCGTTCAGCTTGAGCACGATCTTTCATTCACCGAGCAGCAAGTAGTTATTTTGGATCGGTAGGTGAAAAAACTTCGGTCAAGGGTCTTGCCGTCTGTGAAGGTTATATGGCGTAGCCCTACAAGTGAGGAGATCACTTGGGAGGCCGAGAGCGAGATGCGGAAGAAATTCCTTCATCTCTTCGAAGGTACGCTTAGTATAAAATTTTAATTCGGGGACCGAATTTCTATAAGGGGGGAGATTGTAACGTTTTAGAAATCGTTATGCGAATTTTTCCGTTTTAGGGTTAAATTGTCGGTATTTTCCGTTTTGACCCGACTGTGTTCAAACGACCATATAGACTTGCCAGCACATAGTTTAGCTAAAATAAAAATAGTGCGCATGCTTTCGGGGTATATAAAACATTTTGGTTCAATTTGAATTTTTCCCAATTTTAATATTATTTTAATACGGTATTCACACTTTGGGAAATTTCTCTTTAAGTGATCTTTTCTTCAATTAAGTTTGAGTTAAACCTAAACCTTCTCACTTTACCTAGATTCATTGTGTGGACTAGGGATTAAGTTTAAACTTAAAGAAAAGAAAGAATAGAATTTAGATGCAAGCATGTGTGCATATGTGTGTGTGAATGCATTTATCACTTGAAATGAGCTAGAACACTCCACACAACTCCATTCTCCTCTCTTGGCCGAGATCCATTCCTTCCCTACTGCCCTTGATCATTTCCTTTCCAATTTGCATCAATCCAAACTCAAAATTCTCCAAAATTCCAAAATATATCACCAAAATTCTAAAGTCCTTGTTCTTGCTTCTTGGATTACTTGGAGCTAGGGAAAGCTTGGATCGTGTTAGCAAGATTGTTAGGTATAATCCCTACACTGATAAATTAGAGTTTTTATGTTGTATAGCTCGCTAGTTATGGCTTAGAACACTTAAAGTATCGATTAGTGCGATATCGGGTTTTTAGTGTCTTTTTAGAGCTTTTATATCTGCAATGAACTGGAAAATTTAGTGAGTGACCAAAAAAATTTATAGTGATGTACTAGTGAACCTGAGACACCACCTGAGACACGAGGACCACCCCACTGGCCAGGGCTGGCGACCTCTTCGACGAATTCCGGCGACGCCGGCGATGTAGGGACATGTTGGGGTTTGGGTTCTGTTGGTAGTTGTCTACTGTTGGTTAGGTGTGTTTGGTACTGTTTACTTTTTTAGTAATTGCAGTATGCAAAATCTGGGATCGTTTACCTATAATCTAGTGTTTTGAGTCCGCGTGTTACGTGTTGCGACACGAATCGTGATCTTGTGCAGCTGCTGTACTTGGGTAGGTTTTGTGGTATCGTTACGCACGTTAGCCACTAGACGTAAACTCGTGAGTTAGTTTAGTGTTGGTGTGTTATTTAATACGTAGTTTTACGTTATATTGATCGATTCGGAGATGTTTACACTATTTCTTGTGTTTGTGGAAATATAGCGTCGCAAGCAGAGACTTCGGACGCTGCGAACAGAGGGAAGTAGGTAGTCGGATTTTCATAGCTGGAGACCATTGTGAGTAGATTTAACATCTACGGGGAAATCGCCCGTATGGCGTTATGCGTCGGGGCTGATATGATAGGATAGATGCATGTTATTGCATATTGGTTAATTTCATATAAATGTCATCGCATAGTAGTATCTATTGTACCTTTAGATATAACACATTACTGACGGTTCATGTTGCACGAGCACTAAATTGTATGCTACACCCACGTCGTCAGTAATTGCCATGACACGCACAAACAACCTACATACGTGATACGGTAGTGGATAGGGATAGTTTTGAGGTAGTAGCCCTTATCCCATTGTGCATATGAGATATTGTTGACACCTACATACTTGATACAGTAGTGGATAGGGATAGTTGAGGTAGTAGCCCTTATCCCATTGTGCATATGAGATATTGTTGACACCTACATACGTGATGTTGTATTGGACATGGATAGTTAAGATAGTGACTCTTATTCCATTTCACGTATACCTTACTATAGCTACTTGTACATCTTGCATACATATTGACATGTACACCCACATAGTCTATTACAGCTACATGTATATCTTGGACACATATTGACATGTACATCCGCATATTTTCGCTATAGTTGTATGTACCCTAAGTGGTATTGCTTTGATATATGATATTGAGTTGTTGATCATTGCGCTTATGAAATGCATCATACATACTTGCTTACATGTAGATACTTAAACCTTGCTACATTTACGTCTACACCTCATATGATGCTGCATTGTTTTCGGAGGATTTTGGGAATCGCAAGATATATTTTAAAGCTGGATTCATTTAAAAGAGATGTTTTCCCTTTATATGCTCATATTGATGTTTTATGTTGCATATATCAGTTTTATATGGATTTTATGCATTGTGATATGGATTTCATATGATTTATGGATTTGAGAACTGTAGGGGTATTTCAAGAAACTATGTATTGTTTGAAAACCCGGTTTCTTTTGATATGATATTTCAGTGCGTCCACCATGTGATTTCTCGGTTCTGAGATTTGGCTTGTGATACCCGATTCGAGGAGCGGGAGGCACCGTCTGCGGGTACATGATGGACCCGGTTTGGTACCCCGGGGCGAGTGGTGATTTCGTGATGTAGACGATATGCCTGGCGGTGGGACCACTACCTACCGGTGATAGTATTTGGACTCGGCGGTTATAATGGGGATACCGACCGGAGTGAGGTATGACATATCGTCAGGGCCAGTCGTGATGACGGCGCCTGAGTTATGGGGATTTACGTGTCGATGCTAGACACAGGTTTCATGATGTTTCGAGTGTCGGTGTTAGACACTCAGGTTTTCAAGATTTTTACGTATCGTCGGTGGACATACGGGGTTGATATCCTCATACTTATATACGTATATATATATAAACACTTATGGATATGTTTTCATGATGTTTCGGGTGTCGATGTTTGACACTCAGGTTCCATGAGACTTACAGGATGTGAGGGCCGATCTGTGGATGCGGTGCCTGAGGATTTGGGATTTGATGTGTCAGTGAGTGACACTGGTGTTTTATATGCTGATGATTTTTGCATGAGATTTTATATTATATCATCCCATACTCAGGATTATTTGATATGCATTGTTTCATGTAGTTGTAGTATCCTGATGATGTACCTTTACATGATTGTTGCATATTCACTTATCATACTTATGCTATCGGTTTACATGTGATAGATAGATCGCTGTTCATGCATACCTGCGATTACAGTATGATGTTATTTACTATTCACGAGTTGGCAACTCACCCCCGTTGTGCCATAGTGTTTTGTTGGACTTACCCTCAGAGTAGTCGCGGCAGGGCGTCTTATCATCTCTACTTTTGCGGATACCGCTACGTTAGGCAGTGAGGCCTTTGCTTTTAGGTGGGTTTGCGGTTATCTGCCTGTACATTGTATATCTTTTGTTGGATTTAGTACTCTCCATCTACCACTGTTGTATATGACTTAGAGACGACTTGTGAGGATTCAGTGTTGAATTATATTGGTGACTTTGGGTGCCGTGCTCATGGGAGCCGGTTATGTTGGAAAGTTTACTTCTTATTGCAGTCTTTCCTTTGTTATTTCTTCGTTTCGGCGTCGTATACATATTGTAGTGATTGTCTCCACCTTTGAGCGTGATTTTTCTCCTATTTGGGATGCTTTATATATTATCTGTGTTGTACCCGTTTTCGGGGCTAGTTTTTACAAAGGAGGTGCTGCCAAAATTTTCAAGAAAGAAAACTAGAGTTAGAGATTTTACTTATGATTTTCCAAATGATAAAACTATGTTTTTCTCCGTTGATCCAGATTTGGGTGGTTTAAATTTCTGGGTTTCGGCTTACTTGAGTTGCGTACTCCTGTAGACGTTACGTAGTTTAAGTGCTGGTTACGGGCCAAATTTTGGGTTGTGACATCTTATCCCCAGGAGGGTCTGCAGTTCTTATCTGGATGCTATCAGAGCGGGAGTTTGGATCATCGGGTTCGAGTTTGTACGAAGCCACGTGAGCGCGGGGCAGCTGTACCGCAGAGAGGTCGGGGTCATGGAGGATTCGCTTAGAGGGGACAGGTTGGTAGAGCAGGAGTTCAGCCAGTTGCGGGTAGGGTGAAGACAAGATAGTTTGCTTCTACTCATCGTGACGCGCGGGCGTCCCATGTAGAGTTTTCAGATATTCTTAATTCGTAAGTTCTTTTGATGCACTTGTTTGTTTTACACACTTTGTGCCGTGGATGGGCGGAGAGTCGTGTTTGCTAGATCAGCAGTTTGTTATGTTAACTTCTGTTAGCGATTCTTTTATTACGGGGCACGTGTTTCGGTCGTGTGCCAATCGGATAGGAGATAGAGACTCGTCCATCATTTTGATCCTTCTAGAGATGTTGGATTTGACGTTCTCTTGGGCACGGACTGGTTGGCTACGCGCTAGGCGTTTGTGGACTACAGCGAGGAAACAGTCAGGTTTTGTTTTCCCGGCAAGTCTGTTCTTGTTGTGCAGGGGGACAGTGGTGCCGTCTCTCACAGTTTGAATTCAGCCTTTTTCGCTAGTCGGCTTTTGAGGAGAGGATGTCGAGGATTCTTGGCTTTCATTCATGATACCGAAGCCATAGTGAATTTGTTGGACCGGGTTCCTATCGTTCGATAGTTTTCCGACGTTGTTCCAGATAAGCCGGCGGAGCTTAGGGTGCTTAAGGATCAGCTGCAAAGTTGCTGTAGGGGGGCTTGTACGTCCAAGTGTTTTGCTTTGAGGAGCTCCTATTCTGTTCGTCAATAGAAGGACAGCAGTTGAGATTGTGTATTGATGGATCGTCAATTGAACCGGGTTACGGTGCGGATTGGTATCCTTTACCTCGCATTGACGATTTCTTCGATCAGCTTCAGTGTGCGAGACATTTTCTAAGATTGTTTGGGATCAGGTCATCATTGGTTGCGGGTTCGGAGTGATGTCATTCCGAAGACTGCTTTTGTGTGTGCTACGGGCAATATGAGTTTTGGTGGTGTCGTTGGACTCACCAATGCCCTAGCAGCATTCGTGGATGTGATGAACTATATTTCTTCAGGCCGTTCCTCGACCAGTTTATTGTTGTGTCATTTATGACATTCTGTTCTTTTCCGAGAGTCGTGTGGAACGTGGGCAGCACTTGAGGATTTGTTTTGCAAACATTGGGAGAGCACCGGCCGTTTGCTAAATTCTCGAAGTGTTTTTTCAGGCTTGATTGTGTTGACTCCTAGGTCTTGTAGTTACGGGAGACGGTTTCATATGGTCCCGAAGGAGATTGAGGCCGTACAGCTTTGGCCCAAACTTGTGTACGGGGCGGAGGTCCGCAGATATTTGGGCTTAGCTGGTTTTTACCGCCATTTCATGAAGGATTGCTAGTGTATCGCTGCACCGTTGACTGGACAGACCGGAAAGGAGGTTCCTTTTCTTTGGACTGAGTCAAGCGTGCGGAGTTTTCAACAGTTGAAGCTCAGCAGACAATTGCACTAGTTCTTTCTTTGCTTTCAGGTTCGTGCGACTTTGTTGTTTAACTGTGATGTTTCGCGAGTGGGGATCGATTTTGCATTGATGTGGCGTTATCGCTTTTATTTCCCGACAGTTGGAGGAAGTACGAGCAGGATATCCCACTCATGATCTGGAGATGGCCGCGGTGGTCGTGCGTTAGAGATTTGGAGAAACTACTTGTATGGAGAGTCGTGTCAGATTTTCACGGACCACCAGAGATTAATGTACATCTTCCTGAAGTGGGTTTTGATTGTTGACACAGCGCCGTTGGATGGAGCTTGTGAAGGATTGTGTTTGTGAGATCCTCGTTACCCGTGGCAAGGGGATTGTGGTAGTTGATGCTGGAGTCGTAGGCCCGGGGTTAGCTTGTCCCAGTTATGTGTAGTTTTGAGACATTCTTCTATAGATTTACAGTTTTTGTGCGATCGTTGAATACAGCTTAAGTTCGCCTCTACTGAGCGGACAGTTTGCTCATGTCCGCGCCCGTCCATTTTCCTTAATCGTTTTCACGAGGCACAGCCCGCCGATGCTCGTTTGTCAGAGATTCTTGAGCATACTCGGCTGGGTAAAGATTCGGAGTCCTTGATTTGTGACCAGGGTGTGCTATGTTTAGAGACGCGTTTCTGTGTACCTGATACTGTTGGGTAGAAACGAGAAATCCTAAAGCAGGCACATCAGTCAGCATTCTGTGTTCATTCAAGTTCCACCAATATGTGACGTGACTTGTGAGATCGTTACGGGTGGGCAAGGATGAAGAGCGATGTTTTGGATTTCGTTTCAAGGTGGCTGTCTTGTTGTGAGCAAAGGTTGAGCATTTAAGACCGGCTGGAGAGTTGCAAACTTTAACCGTTCCGGAGTGGGAATGGGAGCAGATCTCCATGAATTTCGTTGTGGTGTCTACCCAGGTCTAGACAGGGTGTGACTCTATTTGGGTGTTTGTTGTCCGTTTTTACTCAGTTTGCTCAGTTGTTCTTCGTTAAGATTGTGCGTTCCACGGAGTTCCTTCTTATGTTGTATCCAATAGTGGCACTCTGTTCGCCTGTCGTCTTTGGCAGAAGCTTCAGAAAGCCTTGGGTGCTGGTTGAGCTTTAGCTCCGCTTTTCCATCCGCAGGACGACGGTTTGTGAGAGCGGGCTATACAGACTCTGAGGATATACTTGTGCATGCGTACTAATTGTTGTTGGCAGTTAGGATCGTCACTTGCCATTGTTAGGGTTCTCCTTTGATAGCTGTTATCAGGAGATATTCCAATTGGAAACCTTTAGGCTTTGTTTGTTAGGTCGTGTCGATCGTCAGTCTGTTTTGCTGACTCTGCGAGAGTATGAATTTTGGACCACAGCTTGTCTAGGGACTTCGGAGATGATCCAGTTGGTTCAGGTCAGGATGAGAGTAGCCCAGTGCAAACAGAAGTTTTATGCCGACCGTGGTGGTCGCAGACTTGAGTTCGCAGTGGGAGATCATGTATTCTTACGGATTTTCCGATGAATGACGTGTTGAGTTTTGGAAAGCTTATCCCAGGATTGTAGGTCCTTTTGAGATCCTCAAGCGAATTAGTTTCGTTGCCTATAATTTGGCACTTCCGCCCAGATTATTGAGTATTCACCCTGTTTTCCTTGTGTCGATACTTCGCAAATACCTTCATGACCTTTCTTACAAGATTTAGCACCAGACCATTTATTTTGGACGCGATCTTTTCGTTCACCGGCAGCCAATTGTCTTAATGTAGCAGTATTCTATTGTTTAACCAATTGTTCTTTTCGTTCACTGGCAGCCAAGCGCTCGTGCAACAAAGCCAATTGTTCCATCTGTATAATACTAGAATCTGGCTTAAACTAAAGCCGACTAGTATTATCTGCCCGATCATACTACGTGCACAAGTGGACGTAAGTGATCGCGGACCTGCAGTAAAACCATACGGCCTCTACACCTTTTGCCCGGTGCAGGGAAACTCTCTGTGTGGGACTTTAAAAACTCGACACTACGTTGGCAGTAGATTTAACCACAGGCCGCAAGTGGTACTAGCTGTACGTAACGTTCCCCAAGTAGATGTCGATAAGAAGGTCGATGAGGAAACCCATCCGAACTCCTACTGAGCTTGATGTGACAATTTCCATACTGTCCGGTCTGTTCGTCTAGGACTATCGCATATCGGGCCTAGGGGGCGGTAAACATCAGACCCCTAATAGCGGTATAAGTCACGTCGGAGTGTAGCACATTACATATTGAGAAATTACTGGAACCTACCAGTAAATCTCGCTTGCCTTGGCCAGAGACTTTGCGTAATGGCTCTCCATACATACCGCGATATCAACCCCCAATACCGGGAGAGACGAATCCTCTCTAACCGCCACTACCTCCAAGTGCTTCGGGACTGAACCCAACTACTACCTTTTTGCACGACTCCTTTGAGCCGTGGTAGTGTAGTAATCTTCTAAGAACAGTGGGAACACACCCGAGGCGAAGTAGCAGTGTCAAGTCGATGGACTAAGCTGTACTCATGTCACTTAGGAACTGCAATCTGAAGATGGGTATAATACCAACCTGCAGTTCCCGGCGAGTTCTATCCGGTGTACCCGTAACCTAACGAGCACCTGCATACTATCTCCAGTACGACGTACTGATGGCTGTGGGACAGACCATCTCCCCATGCTGGGATGAGAAGCGTATACACCATTCAACTCCGGAGTATCGATGCCCCGTCTCGATAATCATACGACCAGGGACATGTATATGATGTGCTTATAGATTACCCAGCCCCCACTAGTATGACTGCCATCACAACGCTGGTAATCAACCAAAGATCCTAAGGGCTCTACTAATATGTATAAGCGATATGTTAAAAGAAACACATGCACAAATTAAAGTAGAAACAAACCAAGTAGCATACTACAATTTTTAGCAAGACTGTTAATACAACTGTGAATATCCTAAGCTTCCATTAAGTAATATACAAACTATTATGATACAGTAATGGCCTCTAGGGCCTAAACACTAACAATTTCCCACTTGCACTAGGGCCATGTACTGGCATATCGCAGACCAATCATCTCGAATAGCCTCTCAAACTGCGTCTGAGGAATAGCCTTAGTGAACGGATCAGCAGTGTTATTCTCCGTATCTACTCTCTTCACCTTGATCTCCCGGCGATCTACTATCTCCCTGATCAGGTGATACCGCCTTAAGATGTGTCTGGACTTCTGATGGGACCTAGGTTCCTTCGGTAAAGCTATAGCGCCGTTGTTGTCGCAATACAGAGGTACTGGATCATTACTGGTAGGAACCACCTGAAGTTCTGTGAGGAACATCTTCATCCAGACAGCTTCTTTTGCGGCATTGCAAGCAGCTATGTACTCCACTTCCATCGTTGATTCAGTAACGGTGTCCTGCTTGGAACTCTTCCAACAGACCGCCACTCCATTGATGGTAAAGACATAACCCGACATAGACTTGGAGTCATCCTTGTCACTCTGAAAGCTTGAGTCAGCAAAGGCGTCGATCTGGAGGTCCTTTCCGCCATACACCAAGAACAGCTCCTTAGTCCTTCTCAAGTACTAGAGAATGTTCTTTACTGCTATCCAGTGCTTCTCCCCTGGGTTTGCCTAATACCGGCTTACAACGCTCAATGCGTATGCTACATCTGGTCTGGTACATAACATCGCATACATTATAGAGCCTACCGCAGAAGTGTAGGGTATAATCGACATGCGAGCCCTTTCCAAATCAGTCTTTGGAGACATCTCTTTGGAGAGGGTGATTCCGTGACAAACCGGTAGGTCACCACTCTTAGAATCTTCTATACTGAATATTTTCAATATGGTTTCTATGTACCTGCACAGCGAAAGTCCCAACATCCTCTTTGATCTATCACGATAGATCTGGATCCCCAGAATGTAGGTGGCATCACCCAGGTCCTTCATGGAGAACTTATGTGACAAGAATCTTTTGACTGACTATAGCATAAGAATATCATTTCCTATTAGGAGAATGTCATCCACGTACAAGACGAGGAATACTACAGCTCTCCCTACAATCTTACTTTATATGTGTAACGTTTTAAAAATAATTAAATAAATAATTAAATAAATAAAATCGTTTAAGTGAATTTTATGATTTTCGGTAAAGTAAAACGTATTTGTCGTAAAACAAAACCGTAATTATTTTTCACTATAAATTTAAAAATACCTATTTTAATTATGTTATTAATAGTAAATGGTGTTTATTTAGTCACTTAAATCTTTTGACTGACTGGTGCCAATTTACAAATTTTTCCATGTTTCTAGACATTTCTTTAGTTTATTTAGAATAGAATGAGCAAAATTAAATAAAGTTGTGAAAAGACATTAAGATGATGATATTTTGGAGGAGTTTCTACACCATTCCTCATGTGTTTCTTCCTCTCTCTTTTCCCTACCTCAAAGTGGCCGGCCTCCTCCCTAAGGCTGCCCAAAAAAATCCATCCCCTTCACTTACATAAAAAATCATCAAATTCCATCAAAAAAATTCCGAAATAAACCCCAAAATCCATATTTAATCTTTACCCAATATTCTTTAACCTCTTGGGCATGGATCTTGGAGATGGAAACCATTATTTTGGGGGCTTATTTCATGCTTGGGTTTCATGTTGTGAAGGTATAAATCTCACTCTTTTGATTATTGTTATTTAATGTTTCATTCTAGCATAATTAGAATTAATAAATTAATTCTATCTTCAAGTTTTAAAAATTCAAGTTAGGGTTATAAAATAAAGTTATGATTTTTATTAATTAATTAGGGTTATAATAACTAGTTTAACATTTTTAGAAGTGGAAATTCTTGCATGGTTGATAGATTGTAAATTGCTTATCCAAAATTGTTAAATTAAACCATTTTTTATGCAAACTAGATTTTTATATATTGTATATTTTGGTGAAATAAAATTCCAATTAATATTTGTAACACTATATTGTGGTCTTAAGAGGATATCAACTTGTTGGTGGAATGAAAAACTCAATTTAGTTACTAGTTTTATTGATAATTGATAAATTGTGATAAAAATTGCTATTTTTGCTAACTAGTTTTTGGAAATTCTTAAATAAATGAGGTTTAAAATCTAAATTATAGTTTCATTATATTATTATCATCTTGAATTGTAGTTTCGTAAGTTAATCCATGTAAAATCATGTTTAGTGGTGGAATTGTGGTATTTTGCTTGTAAGATGTATAAAATTGATAAAAGTTGCAAACTAAGAATTTTGTTTTAATGCAAATTAGTGTGAGAAAAATATAGTAATAGGTTGTATAGTCTAGTTATGTTATTTAATGAGTTTTATGACCATTGGTTTCATTTAAATGTCAAGTTTTGAAGAAAAACGGTAAATTGGCATTTTCGGGTTTTACGAAATCGGGCGATTTGATGGATTTTAGGGTTTCGATGAATTAAATAATGTTTTATATTATAAGTAATGAGTTTTAAAACTATGAGTTGGTTGTTGATGTTTATCTCGATTAATCGGAGTTTGTACGCCGATATCGAGCGATATTTGGTTCTTTTGCGTGAACGGGACATAGGTTTTAACCTATGCGCGTTCCGTGTGTCGTTTTGATTTTTGTCCGTGATTTAGTTTACGATACTATATGTGTTTGCATATAGGTACCCCTCACGTGGACTACGGACGATGAAGAAGAGGATGGCGACACCGTCTTCGGCAGATAGGGACCAGGTGAGTAGATGTATATCTACGGGGGGAAAGTCGGGTGGATGGCGCTTAGCACCCCCGCAACGTAGAATAGGATTAGTACTTATTAATATTAGGAAGCCAGATGTGACCTTAGATTCTTAATGAGTAGGACCCTAGTAATGACCCTAGGCTGGACAAGACTGATTTAGGAAGACCATACCAGGGTATGAATACATTGGAAGAGATTCGTAGGTTTGAGGTAGATACACACACACGAACACACTGAAACTCGACGTGGTGTATACGTGTATGTGTATATATATAGGACTAGGTGTAGCTATATATATATATACAACACGTATATGGGATACAATGATGTGATATGATGCATGGGAATGAAACTGAGAAAGGAAGCAGGTTAACACTTGCGCCAAGGCCAAGTAGAGCACGGTTAATGTGTTTTTCCCCAATAGAAATGGAAATAGTAGGATATCCAGGATCCTTACGTTTTCTAGGTAATTGTTGTGGAAAGGCTATGTCTACTGTCTTTGCCATGAATATCTTCTTGGGCACTTGAGTCTTCCTCTTTCTAGTGCATAAGTCTTTAAGAACTTTCGCATAAGCGGGGACTTGTTGGATAGGATCTAGAAGAGGGATGTTGATGTTAACCTGTTTAAACATTTCAGTGATCGTCTCCATTTATGGACTCAGTGTGTTTCCCCTTAACCGATTTGGATAAGGAGCTTGAGCAATAAGATCGGGGTCCAACACTGGAGAAGATCGTGTGGATGGGAACGATCTAAGAATAGGAGTTGGGGTCATTTTCGGTGTGGGCTGAGGTGTCGAGCCTTGGGGAAAACGGAGAATAGGCTCGAAAGAAGGTGGTGGGGTAGAAGAACTGGGGTCAGAATTAGAAGCAGAAGTGGAAGGAAAGGTCTCAGCCGGGGTATCATCGATAGATTTTTCAGTATCTTCAATCTCTTCCCCAACGCGATTATCAAGCACTCTTCCAGATCTCAATGTGGTGATTGCATTCACAAGATGTGAATAGCCAGGATTGGGCAAAGGTTGAGCTGGAAGTTTCCCTTTCTCTCTTGCACTCAATTCGGCATTTATTCATTCAATTTGTGCCTCCATCGATTTAATATTCTCATTTTGAGTGAGAATGATCTTCATCATATTATCGACGGAAGATTGAAAACTTGCCGTCCCTTGGATGGATTGCTTCATGAAAGTATCCAAGGTTTGTGCTAGTGCAGAGGAATTATCAGTACCGGCCAATTGCAAAGAGTTTTCATGTGGTGCAAAAGTGTTGGCCGGATTTGGGAAGTTTTGTGATTGGTAGGGGTGCTGACTCAATTGAAATGGTTGCTGTTGTGGTGGAGGAGCCCTTTGAAAATTGTTTTGGTTTGGAACCGTGTTTTGATTTTGTGATTGGTTCCAAGCAAAATTAGGGTGATTCCTCCAACCCTGATTATATGTAGAAGAAAATGGATCGTTTCTAGGTCTTTGTTGGAAAGCAGAATTGATATGCTCATGACCTTGAAACGAAGAATTCAATGGACATTCTTCCGTGAGATGTGATGGATCAGAACAACATCCACACACAGTTTTGGAAAGTGACATTTGATTTAGGGCGGCGGCTAAAAATTTGTTTTCCATAGTCTCGAGTTTCTTTTGCATTGTGTAGGGTTCCTAGGGACTCTCAAGAGGTCTCACAAGGCATCAACCATGCCAATTTCAAAAATTACGGGTGCCGAGAAACCCTAACACGGATCGTTGGCTAGAAGTCTAGGCGAAAAATGCAACTAGTAAACTAATTAACTAAGTGAACGGAAATACAACCTTTGTAGATCCGGTCCTCCACCTCCATAGCTCCGCAATGAAGTCCTCTCCGCTGTCCAAATCGAACCATGACTCTAGCATCGGCTTCAACGGAGAAAAAGCGGGCTAGGTCATCGACGACGATGCTGAAGATGATCTACGTCGAGGCATCACTAGATCAAGCTCCACCTTCACCAAGCCATGAAAACTTGTGAAGGAAACACCCTATAGTACTTGGCAAGAGGTAGAGGATGAAGAAATAGGAAGTGGGTTCACTTTAGAATTGGATTTCTCACTCATTTTCATCAATCACCATTGATGGAATCAAGGTTCTTCATCTTGAAGAAGAAGAAGAAGAAGATGATAATATTATGATAAGTATTATGTAAAATGAATAATAAAATCAATACTTATCATATGCTAACCTTAGTTAGGTGTAGAGAATAGACTAGGGTTAAGTGGAATGGTTAGGGTTAAGCATGAGACAAAATGGTCACTAAGTCAAAGCTTCATGAAGCTTCATAATACAAACAAAGTTAGCAACCATTTTTCTCTTTATGCTTTTCATTTTCCATAAAGAATAAATCAATAAATAAATGAATAAGAAAATGAAAGGAAAACCCTAACCATTACACAACCATGGTTTAATCTTTACACATGCTCAAGTTAGCATGTATCATCAAACATGATACAAACTTGTGTACAAAAGTATATCACATATACAATGTGCACAATCCAAGTGAGAAAATCCTTTTAAAGTGAACCGATACTAGTTAATGCAAAGTAATATATCAAATATATAATTATGCATTAAATCATTAAATCAACACTTGATTCAATGATCCGGTCATATCGTATATATAACCGACTAATATCAACAGTAACAACTTATCGAATCAACACTTGATCCGATAACCCGGCTATATCGCATATAACCGATCAATGTCACCTTTCGTGAGAATCGAATACAGTATCACATACTGGTATCATTCTCGATCCCGCACATATCTCATATGCGCTCCTATTTCGTTTCGCTTGAGCCAGGAAACCTCTGTGTAGGACTCTAAAGACTCGTCAATACGCCGGCAGCAGATGATGATCATATCAAACACCCACAAGCCGCAAGCGGTCTGCTAAACGTAACGGCCACCCGGGTATTGAGCGATCAGAAGATCGACGAGCAAGCCCGCTCACACTCCAGTGAATCCAACCAGTAACACTACCGTACAGTCCGGTCTGATCGTCTGATATGTCGCATATCTTGCCTAGGGGTGGTAAACGTCAGACCCCAATAGCTCGATAAGTCGTGTCGATATGAGGTCTATAACAGTTCGAGAAACTACTGGTAACACTTACCAGTAAATATCAGCAACCCTGGCCAGGGATTTCCGGTTATAGCCAATCGAACACAGCGTAACATCAACTCCCTATACCGGGAGAGACGAATCCCCTCCTATCGCTCATTGCCTCCATGTGATTCGGGACTGTACCCAAAAACCACCGTTTTGCACGCCCTCTTGGACGTGGTAAGGTGGAAATCAAAGCACAGTGGGAACCACACAAGACTCTATGACGATCTCGGGTCAACAGACTACTCTGTACCAGTGTCACCAGAGAACTGCCATCTGACGTAAGGTATAATACCATCTGGGAGTTCTCGGCGAGTCCGTCCAGTGTACCCAGTCTCTACTGAGCACCCGTATATCTCCTCTGATGTCAAACACCAATGGATATGGGATCATCCATCGCCCATCTGTATGGGTCGAGAAGGTACACACTAGTCTACTCTGGTATATCGATGCCCCGTCTCGATATACCCACGACTAGGGACTTTGAAGGATGTACTTATGGACTACCATGTCCCCACTAGTATGATCCGCATCATAGTCCAGGTAGTCAAGTACACATCCTAAGGGCTTTACCAACATGTAACAGAGAGACAAGCAGTATACACGTTAAGGTAAAGAGTAACCAGATAGCATACTATCATGTCGAGCAAGAAAGTCCTCCCTATATATGTCCAAGCATCCACTACAATATACATCCAATGTACAGTAATGGCCTCTAGGGCATACATATAACTAACAATCTCCCACTTGCACTAGGGCCATCTGATAGCAGTGGTTATAGTATCTCATACTCAGCCATCCCATAAAAATCTCTCTCTGGGAACAGGCCTTTGTGAGTGGATCCGCTGTGTTGTCCTCTGAGTCTACTCTCCTAACCTCGATCTCCTTGGAGATCAACCATCTCCATGATCAGGTGACACCGCCTTAGAATATGTCTGGATCACTGATGGGACCCGGCGTTCCTTGGCATAAGCCACAACTCCATTGTCTCACAATGGTTGGAACGTAGTTCATCTCATGAACCAATATACACCCAAAATCCTCTTTGGTAGCATCTTAAGTA
Organism: Agapanthus africanus; assembly: GCA_030015575.1. Lineage (NCBI taxonomy): Eukaryota > Viridiplantae > Streptophyta > Magnoliopsida > Asparagales > Amaryllidaceae > Agapanthus > Agapanthus africanus. Next base: position 314,612,371 of record CM057346.1, on the reverse strand, counting down.
GCGATGTATCCAGCCTTTATCGTCTAGTATGTCACGGTATCTAGCTTGGAACTCTTCCAACATACCGTCCCTTTACTGAGGGTAAAAACAATGCCTGTGACTGACATTCAGTCGTCATTATCACCCTGGAACCCTTCCAGTGATTCTCCCCAGGATCGGTTGATACCATCTCACTACAACTAGTGAGAATCCTAACATCCATTTAGATCTATCTCATAGATCCAAAACCCAGGATTTAGGAGGTATCACTTTGATCCTATATGGAGAATCCTTGTGATAAGCGGAGATTGATCGAGCGTAGCATAGGAAATTCTTTCCCTATCAAGAGTATGTCATCCACATACTCTACGAGGATCGTCACCATACTCCCTACTACCTTTTTGTATATACAAGGTTCATCTACCATTTTGATGATGTCAAACTCTTTGACTAACACATCAAAACAGATGTTCCAACTCCGCGATGCCTGCTTTATCCTATAAAGCATCTTGTACACGTTTCCGCTGCTCCCACTGTCTACGAAGCCCTCTGGCTGTGTACTTATAGACGCTCTCTTCCAAAACATCATTTAGAAAAGCGGTCATGACACCCAACCACCAGATATCGTAGTCATGGTATGTAGCCGTGGTAAGTAGGATCTGGATGGACTTAAGCATAGAGACTTGAAAAGGTTTCATCATTATCCACGCCTGGTTGATGACGAAAACCTTTAACAAGTCTAGCTTTGAAAGTCTCAACTTTTCCATCTACACCAAGTAATCTTCTCAAGATTTACTTGCTCCTGATGGGGATTTAACCCTTCAGATATAGCAGTCAAAGTCCATACTTTGCTGGTGTATAAGGATTCCATCTCAGATCGCTAAGCATCCAGCCATTCTTACAGAGTCCCACTCCTGATGGCCAGCTCGAAACTAGTTGGGTCATCATCTTATGATGCAATCCTCGCTCCCACTGTCATAGAGAAACCAAAGTATCTCTCAGGTGGGTGAGGAACCCTACTAGATCGGCGGAGAGGCTGAGGTTCGTTGGTAACTATTGAATCCTTTGGTTCTGTCAAATCTTCAGCTGCAGTTTTGTATAGCTGGAACCTTTCCAGCTCTACATTACAGACCTTGCCTCGAGTTTGTCCGGATTTTGCTTTTAGACATAGGCTGGACAACCCCAAATCTTAACTAACTTAAGAGATGGGCTCTTCCCTTATCATATCAAATATGAAGTGGTAGGCAACTGATTTGATTTGAACCCTATTCAATAGGTATGCAGCTTCTCAAGTGCATAACTCCCAAAAAGGAAATAGGTAACTCGGTAGTACTCATCATAGAGCACACCTTATCATATAGGGTGTGATTGCTCCACCCCGATATACCATCGTGCTATGGTGTATACGGAGGAGTAATGCTGAGAGAGAATCTCATTCTCCTTTTAGAATAGTCCAGGAATTGCGTGCTCAAGTATTCTCCTCCATGATCTCATCATAGGACATAATACTTATACCCGTATTTTGGTTTTCTACTTCTAATTTATATTCTGTGAATATCTCAAAAGGTTCGGACTTGTGTTTCAACAGGAACATATGTCTGAATCTTGAGAGATTATCAAAGAATATAATGAAGTATTAAGAACCAGTCCTGGCATGTGTAGACAGGGGACCTTTATACATCAACATGTATCATCCTAAGAGTTCACTAACTCTTTCTCTGTTTCCAATAAACAGAGCTGGTGTCATTATATCATTGTGACATGACTGGCAAGTTTCACAAGATGTAAATTCAAACTGATTTAAATATGCATCTAAATGTAATTTCAGCCAGTCGGATCGCATTGATATGACCTAGTCTACAATGCCTCAAGAAGAAATTCGTTCATTTCTGAACTCTTCCTCTTGTGTGTGTTCCGTACACTAAGAACTGTAGTTTGATTTAGAACATCAATGCTTTTAGATAACGTGCCTGAACCGATCAACTTTTGATATAGGAAATGTTCAAAACATAATCCAACAATACAAAATTTTATCATTTCTTTACTAATAAAGAGATAGATATGATTTTGTATATCAGGTTCGGTATCTAATAACATTCGTTCAGAATCAATGTATTTGGAATACAGGGTGACAGTGACCAACAGACTTGGCTGCAACACTTGCCCCGTTTTCTGCCTCATGAAACTTATCACCCGTTCTCAGTTCTCTACCTATCTGTAGCCCATGTAACATATTACATATGCGGGATCCTGATCCGGTATCATATACCCAGGACGTAAAGGACACTGATAAACAGTTCTATATAATGAACACACCCGAAGATGATGCATCAGCATGCACTCTCTTCGTTTGGGCGGCACGGGAATTCTGGTAATCCCCAATTTCCTGCTCTGTCTTATAAAAATTATAAGTTGGAGCGGGACCAACGTTCCCCAGCTCAGTATAACAAGCGGGTTCGGTCAAATATCCGTATTATTATCTTGATTAAGGCGTGATATGGTCGCTACCTGGAGAGAGAGAGAAGAAGACACTCAGCGTGCGCTCTTGCAAGAATAGATTGGTTATTATTTTATCTAATCAGGATGGCTCACACTGCTTTTCATCAAATCTTCCTTCAAACCGTAAAAGGAAAGACTAGCCGGGATTAATTACACACTACAAGTTTGCCAATCTTTCAGCCAGGCCAGTGTCGGTACTTTGAGGGAGGTGCCCCGTGCTTTCGCAAGGACCTAATTAATGTAAACCTCATTTTCCCAGAGGCGTAACCTCGTTAACACCTTTCTAGACACCTACTTAATCGGCTAATTGTAATGTGTAAAACTCTCCCAGGAGTAACTCTTACTCGCAGTGGGTATCGGGATCCAACTATCTCATAGAAGGTATGCAATCTCATTGCAAATTTCAACACTTGAAATTCCCGATAATATTTTGCCCCTAACGTGCTATGACCTTGACGAAAGCCAACAAACCATAGCCCGCTAGTCAAGTTCAACCCGTACATTTCTTGATTGAATTAAACCCACCCACACGACCCTTGACGAAAGCCAACAAAGCCGCACGACTACCCTAATCCAATCGCATCGTATGCAGCAGATAAGCAGCATATAGCTACCGCACACTGCACCTTGACGAAAGCCAACAAATGCAGCACGAATACTATATACAACTTATCTGAAAATGACGGAGGGCTACGACAGGTTTTTCGGAAAACCTATTGCGTAATGAACTTGATATCGTTGTAGAATCAAATGATTTTTAAAATGGAGTGTTTTTTAGGCTTTTCTAGTTTTGCTAAAGGAGTCACTCCCGGTGAAGGGATCGTCGGTCCTTTCCTCGTCGAATGAGGTGCGGGATATATCATATATATCACTGTGCAAAGCAAAAACTCTTAAAAGAAATCAAAAGACAAACCGAGTGTGTAGCATCTGCCAGTTATTGCTAAAGGAGTCACTCCCGGTGAAGGGATCTCGGTCCTTTCCTTATCGAATAAGGTGCAGGATATATCATATATACCGCTGTGCAAAGTAAGAACTGTAGCTACCTGTTTTATTTGAAATTCGATTCTACAACATCTTTAGGTTTCTTTTACTTTCATTAATCACATTAATGAAGTCCCATCATTTAAAGCACCTAAACATCACAGATAAATACGACGTACACTTATACCATTCGCATTCGCCTCGATGTCCCCTCGTGCACCGTTAGGTTAGGTAACTAACGGCAGAGCGGGGTAGGGCTAGCGCGGGTGTAAAACATAAGTAACGCCTATATAATATATCATATATACTATATAAAGTATCTATCACAGAACATCACATGATCACATCACAGATATCGCAGCAGAAGAATCATATGAAATATTGGATATACTAGGACGTCCGTGTTTTCAATACGAGCCAGTATAAAACACGGATTCAACGGTAACGATGAATAGCCAAACCCACACCCCTAGACCCCTACGAGAGCGGCAAGCAACCCTACCAATTCTAGAGTTAGGAGACCCGGACTCGACTCCTCGAGTTGGTCTCCCACTGGACTCCAGAACCCGGTTACTTGTGCTCCCCTCCTTGGGTCTATCCTAGTGCGGAAAAGAAAATAATATACAAACGGTGACATCTTCCGCAACCTGGAAGTGCCCCAATAAAAGAATATTACATACAAGTTTTTACATGAATGAAAATGAAAAACACTCATCTCACATAAAAACCCCCGGCTATTCAAACACGACGATCCAATATAACATATCCAGCAACACATAACAACACATGTCATCAACGTAAGTAAATATGCGCATCCCAATTGTCGTTGACATATAGCAACGAAACCGGCGATATCACATATTACACTTACGGTCACAGAAAAGAAGTGTAAAACTACAACAGTTGGAATCCGCAACCTGCATAGACATCGCATGCCTAATCAAATGAATTCCTTAGACATCGCATGCCTAACAATTATAAACCCCGCATTTTAGTCTCAAAATCGAAAACTCTTTTCAATATCAAGTCGGGCAATTCAACAAGATTCCCGACATCCTGATCGAATACTCGTCGCAAACTTTAGTAGGCGGCCGCACCCCCGATACCATCGACGAAGTGCACTAAGGCGGAACACCGCTGCCGCGAGCACCCGAACGGATGCTTTCGGCGACGGGGTTCTCCTACAGTCACTTGGTTGGGGCTATGGAGCGAGACTGTCTATTAAGTTTACCCGGCGAGTATCCGCGTACGCTACGTGATTGCGACGGACTTTTGATCACATCAAAATTCCGTGGCAACCGATCAAGTGAGACTAAACCGCTAGATTTATAACATTCATTCTGTTATCTCATAACTGCTTGTGAATTCCAATTATTGTATCACATTCCGGATAAATAGAAAACGTTAAACTTTCCGATCGAACAATCGAACACCCAAGTTTTCCCGATACAGCTCAACACATGAAATAAGTCTAACGACATTCAGTTCGTGCCTCAGTACCAACGGTCCAGCCGTAGAAGGGTCAAGCCAACGCCTCACATGTGGCACGCCGTACTGCCCCAAATCCTAAGGTTCAAAGGGCAGTTCAAGACGGTCACATAATCGAGTTAAGGTTTGTTGTCTTCTAGAGGGACCGTCGTGTTACTTGCACTACTTAGAACGGGATTAAACTACAGAAATATCCAACACTTGGAAATTTCCAGACAGGGGAAAAATTGGGTATTTATATCCGGTCGAACTTTTTAACATATTCAAAAAATTATCCGGAAAGACACATAGACAAAGTTTGACAATCCGATCGAATGTACGAACTCCCAATACAACCCAAAATACTCAACTCTTGATTTCAGATTAAAAATTCCCAGGAACACCAGCACTGCAAAATAGGAATTACTGTGCAAAATTTAATGGGAGAAGAGACAAAAGGGCCGCGGAACCGCCGCATTAGCATGCTAATGCCGCGGTTCCGCCGCACTTTTATGGAATTAGGTCATCGAACTTCACAGTAATTCTTATAATTTCCTTCAGGTTTTTCTGCATATTTTTAATTCTGAAAAATCCCCGAATTTCAAAAATATCTAGAGAGCAAATTCCAATTAGGGTTTCGGTTCGATCGGACTTCAAACTCCGTCTACGCATCGCCTAAGGCTCTAGCTAGGCTCTGATACCACTGTAGGGTTCTTAGGCACTCTCAAGAGGTCTCACAAGGCATCAACCATGCCAATTTCAAAAATTACGGGTGCCGAGAAACCCTAATACGGATCGTTGGCTAGAAGTCTAGGCGAAAAATGCAACTAGTTAACTAATTAACTAAGTGAACGGAAATACAACCTTTGTAGATCCGGTCCTCTACCTCCATAGCTCCGCAATGAAGTCCTTTCCGCTGTCCAAATCGAACCATGACTCTAGCATCGGCTTCAACGGAGAAAAAGCGGGCTAGGTCATCGACGACGATGCCGAAGATGATCTACATCGAGGCATCACTAGATCAAGCTCCACCTTCACCAAGCCATGAAAACTTGTGAAGGAAACACCCTATACTACTTGGCAAGAGGTAGAGGATGAAGAAATAGGAAGTGGGTTCACTTTAGAATTGGATTTCTCACTCATTTTCATCAATCACCATTGATGGAATCAAGGTTCTTCATCTTGAAGAAGAAGAAGAAGATGATAATATTATGATAAGTATTATGTAAAATGAATAATAAAATCAATACTTATCATATGCTAACCTTAGTTAGGTGTAGAGAATAGACTAGGGTTAAGTGGAATGGTTAGGGTTAAGCATGAGACAAAATGGTCACTAAGTCAAAGCTTCATGAAGCTTCATAATACAAACAAAGTTAGCAACCATTTTTCTCTTTATGCTTTTCATTTTCCATAAAGAATAAATCAATAAATAAATGAATAAGAAAATGAAAGGAAAACCCTAACCATTACACAACCATGGTTTAATCTTTACACATGCTCAAGTTAGCATGTATCATCAAACATGATACAAACTTGTGTACAAAAGTATATCACATATACAATGTGCACAATCCAAGTGAGAAAATCCTTTTAAAGTGAACCGATACTAGTTAATGCAAAGTAATATATCAAATATATAATTATGCATTAAATCATTAAATCAACACTTGATTCAATGATCCGGTCATATCGTATATATAACCGACTAATATCAACAGTAACAACTTATCGAATCAACACTTGATCCGATAACCCGGCTATATCGCATATAACCGATCAATGTCACCTTCGCGAGAATCGAATACAGTATCACATACTGGTATCATTCTCGATCCCGCACATATCTCATATGCGCTCCTATTTCGTTTCGCTTGAGCCAGGAAACCTCTGTGTAGGACTCTAAAGACTCGTCAATACGCCGGCAGCAGATGATGATCATATCAAACACCCACAAGCCGCAAGCGGTCTGCTAAACGTAACGGCCACCCGGGTATTGAGCGATCAGAAGATCGACGAGCAAGCCCGCTCACACTCCAGTGAATCCAACCAGTAACACTACCGTACAGTCCGGTCTGATCGTCTGATATGTCGCATATCTCGCCTAGGGGTGGTAAACGTCAGACCCCAATAGCTCGATAAGTCGTGTCGATATGAGGTCTATAACAGTTCAAGAAACTACTGGTAACACTTACCAGTAAATCTCAGCAACCCTGGCCAGGGATTTCCGGTTATAGCCAATCGAACACAGCGCAACATCAACTCCCTATACCGGGAGAGACGAATCCCCTCCTATCGCTCATTGCCTCCATGTGATTCGGGACTGTACCCAAAAACCACCGTTTTGCATGCCCTCTTGGATGTGGTAAGGTGGAAATCAAAGCACAGTGGGAACCACACAAGACTCTATGACGATCTCGGGTCAACAGACTACTCTGTACCAGTGTCACCAGAGAACTGCCATCTGACGTAAGGTATAATACCATCTGGGAGTTCTCGGCGAGTCCGTCCAGTGTACCCAGTCTCTACTGAGCACCTGTATATCTCCTCTGATGTCAAACACCAATGGATATGGGATCATCCATCGCCCATCTGTATGGGTCGAGAAGGTACACGCTAGTCTACTCTGGTATATCGATGCCCCGTCTCGATATACCCACGACTAGGAACTTTGAAGGATGTACTTATGGACTACCATGTCCCCACTAGTATGATCCGCATCATAGTCCAGGTAGTCAAGTACACATCCTAAGGGCTTTACCAACATGTAACAGAGAGACAAGCAGTATACACGTTAAGGTAAAGAGTAACCAGATAGCATACTATCATGTCGAGCAAGAAAGTCCTCCCTATATATGTCCAAGCATCCACTACAATATACATCCAATGTACAGTAATGGCCTCTAGGGCATACATATAACTAACACATTGCTGACATTTTAGCTCTAACTCCTATGGAAACATCCGATTGGTTATTTCCACCGCTAGATGATTGACTTACACCTTCCCACTGTAAAGATTTTTCAGCGAAATCTTCTCAGAATTTCCAAGCTTCCCCATCGTCTTTGGTCATGAAAGTGCCTTGACACATGGATTCAAGAGTCTGTTTTGTGTTAGGATTAATGCCCTCATATATGATTCTGCACAGATCCCATCTAGGGATTCCGTGATGTGGACATTGAACTAACAGATCCATGAAGCGTTCAAGACACTTCGAGAATGTTTCATTTGGAAGCTGGGTGAATTGATTTATTTCGCTACGGACTCAAGCGGTTTTATGATTGGGGTAAAATTTCTTAAGGAATGCTTTTACGAATTCTCCCCAGTTCGAAATGGAATGTGCGGTTGTGTTATACAGCCGCTTCTCGGCTATATCGCACAAGGTAAATGGGAGAAGACGGAGACGCATAGCATCCACAGAAAGTTGTGACGTACCCATCATAGCGCATACATTTTCAAATTTGGTGATAAAGACATATGCGTCTTCAGACTCGAGACCGTAGTATTTGGGTAGAAGGTTGATGTATTGGGGTTTAATCTCAAAATTTTCCCCGCTGGCTGGTGGAATGGAGAGACATGTCGAAAGAGGACCTCGCATAGGATAGCATCTCTCCTGGAGAGAGATGCGGGGTAGATTCCGCGCACATGCGGACGACGGAAGAGTAGTGGTAAAGAAGTTCGATAGAGAGTGTCCATCGAAGTGGGTGTGGTGGTGGGTAAAGAAGAAGTAGACGTAGAATTACCGACTTCGGAGTCGATCGAGGGAACGCGGACAATACGTGCACTAGAATCCCGTGTCCAGCCGAGCTTGCACTAAAGGGTTTAGTACAAGTGGCAGCGTTATGATAATTAGGGGAAAGTTGAAGTGGTGTTTGTTTTGAAAAAGATACGGATTTCTGAAAAAATGCAAATCACAAAAAATGCATACACAACCCTAAGTCTAATGGTCACCTAGGTCAAGTCTCTAGACCACTCCTAACTGCCAGAAGACAAATCGCAGGATCAATCCTCTACTACCTCTTTGTCCCTCCTGTGGCCAGGTAAGTGCCAGGTAAGTGGGTGGTTCTCCACTACGTAAGTAGTGGGCCTAATTAAGTAACCACTTGCCTTAGACACACTTGCCTTAGACACCACAAAAGAAACGCGGATAAGCAATAGATTATCCACGACCTTCTCCTGTCCTAAGTGAGCGCGACGGTCCTTAGAGTCATGTCTAGATATTTTTTTAGTTAATGAGGGTAATGCGGATACAGTTTTGTGATTTTCGGGGCTTAAGAAGGGTAATGAACTCCCCACCTAATCTGAATTTGGTCTTTGCCCCTTAATTTCCGTATTAAAAATGCAAACAACCAAGATCAAACATGCACAATTTTTTTTTTTTGCGGCGCTGCGAATTTTTATTTTATTTTTGCAAAGAAACCTGCAGAAAATTGTTATTGGAGCAGATGAGAAAGGAGATAAGAAAGTTAGAAAGATACCAGAGAACTTTCGTACAGAGATGAAGCCAACACGCCGCGGATCCGCCGTGGGAGGCTGCTATTGCCGCGGAAACGCGGTCAGTTAAGGAGATCACTGCACAAAAATTTAGGCAACTGCTTCAGTTGCCTCACTGAGCTCTCTGGAGTTCTCTGAAAATTTTTCCTATTGCTCTACAGATTCCAGATTTTCTCGCAACAAATCACAACAAATCGTTTAGTGTTTGTGCGAATTTTGATCTAAAAATTTTGATGGAATAAATTTTTCAACTCAAATTTTAAAAACGAACAAATTAGCTCACGATCCCCGGCAACGGCGCCATTTGATTGAATGAAATCTTGGTGTGTATATAAGAAAATGTATAGAAATCACAACCAAAGAAATTTGTTAACCGCAACAAATAACGGTGTCGTATGTAGCGCGTTAGCAAGTGCGGATCGTCCACAGGGAAAGTGTGATCCGTTCGAATTCGAATTAGATGAGTTGAAAATTAAAGAAAAGAGAAAAGACAATTCAATTCAAGATTTATAAAATTGAAGTTCAAGAATTATCTAGATCTAAATCTAAAATCAAGAAAACATTTAAAATCAAGAATTAAGAATTGATGATATCCAATCGATTTAGGTTTCAAGAATTGAAGTGAGGCTCATAGGAATCGATTGAATCTATAGACGTGATGAAAACTAGTGATTACGTTTTCTTATCCATTAATGATTTGATACTAGATCAATGACGATCAACGAGAATTAGGGATTTCTTGCGGAAACTAGCGTTTCATCATCTATCCCTTGTCCTTTCGTTGATTTCATTCATATTCTAGCCTCTAGTAAATTCAAGAATCGATCGTAGATCACTAATTAAGAGCGACCACAATCAAGAAAGCATCGCTCGAAACTAGGTTGTCGATTCTTCAATTTACTAAAGTTTATAAAACTCATAGGACTTAAGAATCGTTTCAAAATTTGTAACATCATCATTTATTGATTCTCTCGACTCCTTCACGAGCGGAGTTTTACTCAAACAGCATATCAAAGAACACAATCAAGAATCGATATCTAATCATGATGCAAGAATGTAAAGAAAGCAAGATAAAGAATTTCACCTTTTATTTATCAACAATTTTGTTACAATTCTCTCAAGATCTACAATGAGGAAAGAACTCGATCGTCGATTGGCTTTGCACGTCTTCGTGAGTCGCGGATCGTCTTGGACCACTTGCTCGGATGAAGATCGGCTTCGCTCCTAAAAGGTTGAAGGCGTCTTGCTTTAATTGTACTCGGAGATCTTGAATTTGGCTTTGGTGATTGGATTAGGGTTAGGGTTACAAGTTGTGTCACTCAACTTGTGTTGGGAATTGTTGGAGGGATCAACAACTCAACCACCTTAGAAGTGAAGCCTTAGGGTCCCTTTTATAGCCTTGATTAGGATTAGCTTCCTTTAGAAGCTAGGTTTAGTTTAGCTTCCCTTGTAAGCTTGGTAGTTAGGTAGAAGGTTCTAGAGGTAGTTAGTTAGGGTTAGCTTCCTTCATAAGCTTGGAGGTTAGGGAGAAGCTTCTAGGCTTAGGTAGCTAAGTAGCTTGCTTAGGAAGCTTGAGGGTGTTTAGCTTGAACAAGGAGCCTTTCTGTTCTGACTGAAACTTCTGGAGAATTCTGGAATTTGAAGTGGCTTAAAGGGGTTCTGAAGCTGAGAAGAGAGATCTGAGCTGAAGCTGTGATGATGTCACCATGACGTGGCCGCGGATCCGCCGTGGGAAGGGAGTTCTGGCCGCGGATCCGCGGCCCAATAGTGGCTTTAGTGTGTTATTTTTCCAGTGCTTATTGGTGCTGACTTCATGGTATGTTCTGATGTGTGGCATTTCATCTCTCTTTCTATATCACTACCAGATCACAAGTCTTGAACTTGGCTTATTTTTCTCAGCACTTTTAGCCGTTTCGGTTCTTTTCCTGGAATTTCCTGCACAAATTCTCGAGACAAGTGTTGCGCTACACAAAGATTATGCGATGCAATGATAAACACTCAATTTTCCTCAAAATGCCGGTTATAATATATAACTCATGTAATTTGGTATTTTACGGATATTTTGCTAATATGTGCTATATTTATACCGAACACCTATAGATGAGTACAAATGGCAGGGAAATTGATGTGTTAAAAATGCAAAATTTTCGACTGATCAACGGTGTGTGTGGCATACAATCAGCGCTCATGCAACATGAGCCGTCAATAATAGTGCAGTGCCCTAAGGATACTAGTCCAAGCACAACAATTAACTAAGCAGTAGGGTAAATGCGCAATTCTAAATATGACATAGAATATGCGACAAAAATTAACATTACTAGCCCAGACGCATAACGCCATGCGGACGATTACCCTGTAGATGTTAAATCTACTCACAACGCTCCTGGCTAAGTGAAGCCAACCACTCGTTTTCCCTTGTAGCAGTGTTCGAAGTCCCCGCCTGCGAACCTACAACATTAAATCAATAAAGCAAGTATATATTAATAATAGACCCAAAACACGCACAAACTACATTTAACCGACGCAACAACACAAAGCTTACTCTCAAGCGTCCGTATTGTGGCTAACGTGTGTAGCGACATGACGAAAACAACTCAAGAGCAAAACTACACAAAGTGCACGATCCGTGTCGTATAACATATCGCGCGGACACAAAACACTTGATTATAGGAAAACGATCCCAGATTTTGCATATTGTAAATACTAAAAAAGTAAACAGTACCAAACACCCCTAACCAACAGCAGACAACTACCCAAAAAATCCAAACCCCATCACCTCCCCCCATAGCCGGCGTCGCCAGAATTCTTCAAAAGGTAGCCGGCCCATGCCGGTGGGGTGGGTCTCGTGTCTCAGGTGGTGCTCCAAGGTCACTAGTACATCACTACAATTTTGTTTGATTTTTCTGTACAAAATCCTGGTCATAGCAGATCCCAGAAATTCAGAAAGACACTAAAGAATACGATATTGCACTAATCGATATCTAGCGTGTTCTAAACCATAACCAACAAGCTATACAACATAAAAACTCCTAATTATCAGATTAGGGATTATACCTAACAACCTTGCTTCCAAGATCTAAGCTTTCCTAGCTCCAAGTGATCAAGAAGGCAAAAAACAAGACTTAAGGTATATTTGTGATTTAATTTGGAATTTTGGAGATTTATAAGCTTGGATTGACGCAAAAAGGAAAGGAAAAGATCAAGAGCAGAATGGGGAAGAGGATTTCAGCCAAGTGAAGAAGTGAGGAGAGTTGTGTGGAGTGTTCTAGCTAAATTCATCAATAAATGCAATTTAATGCATTCACATGCACATGCATGCATGAAGCCACCTATTGCATTCTTTTTCTTTTCTTAAAAACTTAATTCCAATACCCAAATAAAATATCTAGATACTAAGTGAAGGTTTGGTTTTACTTAAGTTGATTTATTTGCAAAAATATCAAAGAAGGAAATTTCCCAAAATATGAATACTGCATTAAAATAATATTAAAAATTGGGAAAAATTCTATCTGAACCAAAACGTCCCATATACCCCCAAAGCATGCGCACTAGTTTTATTTTAGCTAAACTAGGTGCTGGCAAGTCTATATGGTCGTTTGATCACAGTCGGATTAAAACGGAAAATACCAACAATTTTACCCTAAAACGGAAAAATTCGCATAACGATTTTCTAAAACGTTACAGAATCGGGTATACTCACATAAGCTCTCTGGAACCGAGAAAACTCATGGTGGACGCACTGAAATACTATATCAAGAAAAACCGGGTTTTTAAAATAGTGCGTATTTTCTTAAAATAATATCACGGTTCTCAAATCCAGAAATCCCATAAATCCAAACTCAATGCATAAATCGATGCAATGTGTCGTATGACTCTAAGAGTAAAAAGGGAAAACCGCTCTTTTAAAATAATCCAGTTTTGAAAATATCTCATGCGGTCCCTATTTTCTTGAAATCAAGTCAATATCATCCATGTATGTAACATATGTATGTATGTAGGTATGGATGTGCAAATGGATATATACGCGAATATGAGTGTAGCACTACTATGAAAATACAGTGTGCATGTGCGCAAGTATGAAGATATCAATATATATGTGCACTGGTATGAATATACAGTGTGCATGGGCGCAAGTATGAAGATGTCAATATATGTGTGCACTAGTATGAATATACAGTGTGCATATACGCAAGTATGAAGATATCAATATATGTGTGCACTGGTATGAATATACAGTGTGCAGGTGCGCAAGTATGAAGATATCAATATATGTGTGTACTGGTATGAATATACAGTATGCATGTGCGCAAGTATGATGATATCAATATATGGGTGCACTGGTATGAATGTTCAGTGTGCATGTGCACAAGTATGAAGATATCAATATATGTGTACACTGGTATGAATATACAGTGTGCATGTGCGCAAGGATGCAGATATAAATATATGTGTGCATTGGTATGATGTGCAGTGTGCATGTGCGCAAGTAGGGATATCAATGAAGGTATGCACAAATATGAATGTACATAAACATCTATGACTAAACATCCCATCACGCCCTGACGCTTAATGCCATAAGGGCGATTTCCCGTAGATGTTAAATCTACTCACCCGGTCGCGTGCTAAACTTAGCCGACCACCTGCTTTCCTTTCTTTGCGGCGTCTAACATAACCGCCTGCGAACCTAGAATTTACACAAAGAATCCATATATAAGCAAAATCCTACAAAACGCGATATCGAAATCAAACGAGTAACTCGCGTCGCGAACGAAGCGCTCGTGTGTCCGAAACGCTAAAACGTGTGTATACGCGTCTAAAACTACCCCGACACGTCGCGATACGCTGGAATACAGAACCTACTCACGTATCACACATGTCGCGCAAACAAAACGTATTGGAAAATCGATACTACGCTCCAGATTTTTACCCAGGTGATAACTTACAAAATTACACATACCACGGACCTTAAATATACAGCAGACTCCTACCCATGCAAACACAACCCAAAAACTCTCTCATCTGGCCGCAATTTGCGGCCAGAAAGAATAAATCGGCGGCCAAAGGGTGGTTAGGGGGTCTCGTTCTCTGGTGGTGTGCTCTCAAATATGCTCCAGTTATCTCAATTTTTCTCTGAGGTAACCGGGTCTATAGCAGATCACAGAAAGGCCAAGTTTTGCTTAAAAACGTTATATTTTGCACAAAAAGAAGATCTAGGGTATTTTTGTGAAATCTGGGTTGAAGCTAGGTTTATGTGGCGCTAATAACACTTAATTAGGCTAGGCTAACCAATAAAATCATCACTTGGCCACAACTTTACACAAAACACCATTTCTAGCACTAAAACGCATAATTAACACTAACCGAAGATATTTAACACACAAGCTTAGCAAAAAGGAGTTGGGTTAAAGAAATATACCCTAAAAGACTCTAGGAAGCAGGAGAAAAAGGAGAAGAAGAAGATGAGGTGCTGCTGCTGCTGGAGCTGCTGCTGTTGCTTGCTACAGCTGGTGCTGTGTGCTAGTGTTGCTGCTGATTGTTGTTGTTGTTGCTGCTGCTGCTACTTCTTCTGCTGCTGTTATTGCTTCTGCTGTTGCTGCTTCCTCTGCTGCTGCTGCTGTTGCTATGAGAGTGAGAGTGAGAGAGTTGTGAGAAAATGAGAAGCAAAAGAAAAAGAATTGAGAGTTAAGGCTAGTCAACCCCCTCCTCTCTCTCTCTTCATTAAATGAACGCATGGCTCAAGCCATGATGCCCTTCTCTCTCTCTTTCTCTCCCTCCAAGTCAACCAAATTTTAAATCATTTCCAATTAAAAGAAAACAATTAACCCCAAAACCCTTAATAAAAATTTCAAATGGGCTTAACAAAATGGTTAGTTCACCATTGTTGTTAATCTTGGTCTAACCCTAATTTAACCCTAGTTTACATGCACATGTGTGTGCAAGCTTAGAAAAATTCTAATAAAATATTCATTAAATTTGATAAATTATTTGAAAACCGTTTTGGTAAACTTTTTATTAAAACCCATATATTAAAATATAATTAGCTACTAATCACAAGCTAAGGTGTTACAATCTTCCCCCCTTAAAGAAATTCGTCCCCGAATTTAAAATATAAAGCTACGCATACCTTCAAAGAGATGAGGGAACTTCTTCCGCATCTCGCCCTCGGCCTCCCAAGTGATCTCTTCACCATTTGGGCTACGCCAAAGCACCTTCACAGATGGCAAGACCTTCGATCGAAGTTTCTTCACCTGCCGGTCTAATATCACGACTGGGTGCTCGGCGAACGAAAGATCACGCTCGAGCTGAACGGTCTGATGCTGAATCATGTGAGAAGGGTCATGTAGGTATCTGTGAAGTATCGACACGTGGAATACGGGGTGAACATCTTGGAAGTCGGGTGGAAGAGCCAAACGATATGCTACTGCGCCGACACGCTCGAGGATCTCGATGGGACCTATGAATCTGGGTCTAAACTTCCCCTTCCGTCCAAACCTCATCACTCCCTTCATCGGAGAGACCCTCAGAAAAATGTGATCGCCAACTGTGAACTCTAATCTGCGGCGGCGTCTGTCAGCATACGATTTCTGCCTGCTCTGAGCTGTCCTCATCCTATCTCGAATCAACTGTATCTTCTCGGTCGTCTCCTGTACGATCTGTGGCCCCAAAACACTGCTCTCACCGAGCTCTGTCCAACAGACGGGCGATCTACATCTCCTCCCATACAAGGCCTCGAAAGGTGCCATCTGAATAGTATCCTAGAAACTATTGTTGTAGGAGAACTCCACCAAGGGTAAATGATGATCCCAGCTACCACCAAAGTCTAAAACGCACGCTCAGAGCATGTCCTCGAGAGTCTGAATAGTCCGCTCTGACCGGCCGTCGGTCTGCGGATGAAATGATGTGCTGAAACTCAAGAGGGTGCCCAAAGAAGCCTTTGCCATAGTCGGCTGGTAAACTGGGTGCCTCGGTCGGACACGATACACGTCGAGACTCCATGCAGTCGTACAATCTCGTCGATGTATATCTGGGCATACTGAGCAAATTCGAAAGTCGTCTTCACCGGCAGGAAATGAGCCGCTTTCGTCAATCGATCTACGATCACCCAAATGGAGTCATACCCTCGCCTTGTCCTAGGTAGACCCACAACGAAATCCATCGAAATCTGTTCCCATTTCCACTCCGGAATAGATAACGGCTATAGCTCTCCCGCTGGCCTCTGGTGCTTGGCCTTGACTTGCTGACATGTCAGGCATCTCGACACGAAGTCTGTGATGTCCCTCTTCATTCCATCCCACCAGTAAACGTCTTTCATATCATGGTACATCTTGGTTGAACCCGGATGAACACTATACACCGATCGACGTGCCTCCTCAAGAATCTCGCACCGCAATCCCTCAGCATCTGGTACGCATAGCCTAGTCCGAAATCTCAGTATCCCCTGATCATCGATCACGAACTCGGAAAATCTGCCCTGTCCAATCTGTGCCATGATCTCTGAGCAACGGTCATCACTGTACTGTGCCTCATATATACGGTCAAGCAACTGTGGGCATGCACGAACATGCGCAAGCTGTCCCCCGATCAGCATGAACTCGAACTGCACTCGGCTGTCGCATAAAATCTTCCAATCTACCAATGACTGCCTCTGCACTGCGCTCAAACAAGATAGACTACCCCCGGGCCTCCTGCTCAAAGCATCCGCCACTACATTAGCCTTGCCCGGGTGATACAAGATCTCACAATCGTAGTCCTTTACTAGTTCCATCCAACGGCGCTGCCTAAGATTTAGGTCTCGCTGCTGAAATATATACTTTAAACTCTTGTGATCAATGAATATCTGGCACGACTCGCCGTATAGGTAATGTCGCCAGATCTTGAGTGCAAAGACCACTGCATCCATCTCCAAATCGTGAGTGGGGTAGTTCTGTTCATGTTTCTTCAACTGCCGTGAAGCATACGCGATCACCCTGTCATGCTGCATCAATACGCACCCTAGCCCCACTCGAGAAGCGTCACAATAGACCATAAATCTGCCCAATCCTGAAGACAATGATAACACCGGCGCCGTAGTCAAACAAGTTCGTAGCTGCTGAAAGCTATGCTCGCACTCCTTCGGCCAATCGAAAGGAACTCCCTTCCAGGTCAACCCGGTCAAAGGTGCAGCAATATGGGAGAAGTTCTGCATAAATCGCCTGTAGTAGCCGGCTAATCCTAGAATGCTGCGGATCTCCGTAACTGATGCGGGTATGGGCCAACGCTGAACGACCTCGATCTTCTTTGGGTCCACACATATACCATCTCGTATAATCACGTGACCCAAGAAGTCTACGCTGTCAAGCCAGAATGTGCACTTGGAGAATTTTGCGAATAGCCGGTGCTCCCTTAAGGTCTGCAGTGTGATCTGCAACTGCTGCTCGTTCTCCTCTCGGCTCCGGGAATACACCAAAATATCGTCAATGAATACGATGATGAACAAATCAAGATACAGCCTGAATATATGGTTCATTAAGTCCATGAGTGCTGCTGGGGCGTTGGTGAGTCCGAATGACATCACCAAAAACTCATAATGGCCGTAGCGCGTGCGGAAAGCTGTCCTCGGTATATCCTCCTGTCGAACCTGCAGCTGATGGTATCCTGATCGCAAGTCGATCCTCGAAAAATATCCTGCCCCCTGAAGCTGGTCGAACAAGTCGTCGATGCATGGTAAAGGATATCTGTTCCACACGGTAACCCTGTTTAGCTGGCGGTAGTCGATACACAAACGAAAACTGCCGTCCTTTTTCTTGAAAAACATGACCGGAGCACCCCAAGGAGACACACTGGGTCGAATAAGTCCTTTGTCCAGCAAATCTTGCAACTGACCCTTCAACTCACTAAGCTCCGCCGGGGCCATCCGATAAGGCGGTATAGAAATAGGCCCCGTGCCGGGAATCAAATCAATACAGAAAGCAATATCGCACTCATGCGGTAGCCTAGGAAGCTCGTCAGGGAAAGCATCAGGGAACTCACAAACAATCGGAACCTGGTCCAACAGATACTCTGTAGCTCTAGTATCGCAAACATAAGCTAGAAATCCCTGACATCCCTTCCTCAATAGCTATCCAGCGCGAAGAGAAGAAATCAAACTGTGAGGGGCGGCACCACGGCCCCCCTGCACAATAAAAGCCGACTCGTCGGGAAAATAAAATCTAACTGTCTTCTCGCGGCATTCGACAGACGCATAGCACGTGGCTAACTAATCCATGCCCAGAAGAACATCGAAGTCCAACATCTGAAGAAGGATCAAGTCGATAGGCAACTCTCTCTCGCCAATACGGACAACACAGGATCGGAATACGTGCCTAGCAACAAACGACTCTCCTACAGGAGTGGTCACAACAAGCGGCTGCTCAAGCAAACCGGACTCTCTACCCAAACTCGACCCGAAGTGTGTGGAAACGTACGAGTGCGTGGATCCAGGATCAAACAACACGTGTGCGTCAACAGAATATACTGATAGGGTACCTGAGACCACTGCATTGGACTCCTGTGCGTCCTGATTCGTCAACGTGAAAACCCGTGCCTGTCCTCCACCTGCAACTGGCGGTCCCCTACTAGCAACTGGCTGTACTCTGCCGGCGGCTGGCTGTCCTCTGCCTCGGCCACCTCGTCCTCTATGAGTAAACCCTCCGCGACCACGGCCTTTCTGTGCATGAGTCTGACGCAGAGCAACAGTAGATACAATAGGCAACGTCCTCTGGAGTGGGGAAGGTAGAAGTGTGACATGTGGTACTGCTGCCTCACTCCGGCGTATCTCGGTACAGTCTCTGATGCGGTGATGAGGACTACCACACCCAAAGCATCCACACGATGACTGCTGACCCTCTTGGGGGTAAGAGCTAAACATCTGACCTCGCCCCGAGTCTCTGCTACCTGTAAGACGTCTATCACGACATCCGAATGGGAGTCTCCGTGCTGCTGTATCAGTACGAACCCTCTTCGGCCCTGGAACTACCGAAATCTCTACAAGGCGCTCCTCGACTAATAGGGCTGCGTCTACAGCTACTGCATAATTCTCGCAATGCTGTGCGCTGATCGCAAGGAACAGTGGGGTAAGCAAGCCTCGAACAAACCTCTTGACTCGCATCTCCTCAGTAGCCACTAAGTATGGGCCATAAACAGATAACTCGGTAAATAGTACATCGTACTCTGCCACTGTCATCTCTGGCGTCTGGCGTAAGGACAAGAATCTGCGCGCTCGGGCATCCCTGACACTCTGGGGAAGGAAACGGGCTAGAAATACCGTCACAAACTCGGTCCAGGACATAGGAGGAAGACCTGCTGCTCTGCCCTTCTTGATCGATTCACGCCATTTCTGCGCAAGACCTTCCAGGCGAAAGCTCGCAAGCTCTACCCATTTCGCATCTGAGCATCTGAGTGATCGATATATCCGGGCCATCCTATCAATGAAAGACTGTGGGTCCTCGGCTGCATCGGTGCCTGTGAAGACCGGAGGCTTCAGCCTCATGAATTCTGATAGCGATACTGTAATAACCTCCATGGCTGCAGAGACAACTGCCTGAACTGTAGGTACCATCGCGGTCCCCGTAACGGGTGGAACTACCTCTGGTCGCTGCGCTCGAAGTGTCTCGACTAGCGATCCTATCATCTGGCGCAACTCCTGCATACCGGCCCCTAGCATGGTGATCTGATTTGTCATAGAAGGAACAGTCTGCTCTGGTATAACGGGTGTACTACCCGGGTCAGTCCTTTTCTCGGACGAGTTAGCTCGAATCTCGGCTCTCACGGTCGCTCTCTGTAAGTGCACGGCGGGGCCCCGGCCGCCAATCCGAGGCCAAAATGCTGAAACGATAATTTACTTTAACTTTTGAACCGGCACCACCGCGCACAAAAATCCCGGATCGGGACATTAATCTAATCCTAGCTAACAAGAGAAGGGGTAGAGAGATATACCGAGCGATCCGTGTCCTTCGGACTTCTCGTCGTCGTCCCGATCTCCTCCCGGAATCTCCGGTCTCCACCACGTCGCCGGAAGGGCACCACATCACCGGGTTATTTTACGGGCTCCCACCTCTGGACCGAGGCAACTTGGGCACGAAGTTGGCGAGTCGACATGCCAAAGGATGCTGTAGGTTAACTGTAGAACTCTATGTCTCTTGGGGTTTGAGGAAGTTGCCATATGGTGGAGAAAAAGTGTTGCGCCACGGCAGCGCCCCGGCCGTCTATCCGAGGCCAAAATGCGGAATCAAAAATTTTCCTTACTTGGAAACTGGCGCTACCGCGGACAATAAAACCCGGATCGTTAACCATTAACCTATACTAGCTAACAAGAGATGGGAAGAGAAGTATACCGAGTGATCCGAGTCCTCCGGTCTTCTTGTCATCGTCCCGATCTCCCGCGGAAAGTCTGGTCTCCACATTGTCGCCTCCTCGCCGGAAAGGGCACCACATCGCCTGCGTCTTTTACGGGCTCCCGCCTCAATACCGAGGTAACTCGGGCATGAAGCCGGCAACTCGACATGCTCAAGATATGCTGTAGAATGTGTAGTGTAGAGGCTATGTCTCATTTGGGGTTTGTTGCCATTTGAAGATGATGGAGGAAATGAGATAAGAAAAATGGTGCTTGCATTTTTCTAGCATGAATGAGATCAAGAAATGAAACTCTCAAGAAGAAGCTCTCTTCTTCTTTCTCTCTCAAATGTTTTTCAACCATTTTCCTCAAGTGAGAAGAATTTGGTGGAGGAATGAATATGAAGCATGAAGGGAGATGAGTGTAGGAGCACAAGTGGTGACCACAACCAAACAACATCATCACAAACTCAAATCAACCTCTAATCACCTCAAATCACCAAAAAGCAAGTGATGATGAAAGATAAGAATGGTATCAAAAAGATGCTATCATAATTAATCATCTTACAAATAAAACCTCCACAATATGTTATTTGCAAACTTGCAAATAACACCCTCCATCCGAAAAGTCCGGCCGGAAAAGAACAAAGGAAAACCGGCCGGAACGGAATGCAAACTGGCAACTCCAGAAAACTGGTCCCGTAATAAATTACAGGAAAAACCCCGATACGTGCATACACACCCGCATCTGTATTCCGACCGGATACAAATGCAATGAGACAAAATCTACACTGTACTAAACTAGTACCGGCTTAAGCCAAAGCCGGCTAGTAATATCCGTTCGATCCTGATCCGTGGAATACCGCACGTATCTGATCGAACCCTGCCATATATCCATACGGCTACTAGTACAAAACTGTCCGATCCTGATCCGTGCAATACCGCATGTATCTGATCGGACCCTGCCATATCTCCATACGGCCTCTACAGCGTTTCGCCCGAAAGCTGAGTAACTGAAAGTGTAGTGGACTTTAAAGACTCGTCAATACTATGGTTGTGGATTTAACCACCAGCATGTCAGAGGTATAAGCCAATACGTGACGGGCCACCAGCTATTGACCAAAAGGGACGTCGATGAGCGAACTCATCCTGACACCCTACTGAGCCTGTCAGTGACAATATCCGTACAGTCCGGTCCGTTCGTCTATGAGGATCGCATGTCGGGCCTAGGGGGTTGGTAAAAGTCAGACCCCCAAAGGCGGTACAAGTCGTGTCGGAGTGTAGCCCAGAACGCCCTGAGATACTACTGGAATACCTACCAGTAAATCTCCTGCCTCGGCCGAGGGCTTTGCGTAATGGCTCTCCTAGACACAGCGCGACCTCACCCCCAATACCGGGAGAGACGAACCCCTGCAGATCCGCTCACTGCCTCCATGTGGCTCGAGACTGTACCCAACTAAAACCTGTTTGCACGACTCCTTTGAGCCGTGGTAGGGTAGTAATCAAAGCACAGTGGGAACTCACACGAGACAAATGATGATCTCAGGTCGATGAACTAACCTGTACACATGTCACCAGGGAACTGCTATCTGACGTCTGGTATAATCCCAACTAGCAGGTTCCCGGCGAGTCCTGTCCGGTGTACTCATAACCCAATGAGCATCTGTATACATCTTAGGTGAACCAACTGACACCAGTGGCTTGTGAGACCGGCCACCGCCCCTCGTCGGGGTCTCGACTGTATACACTAGTCTACTAATGGAGTATCGATGCCCAGTCTCGAAACTCCCACGACTAGGGACCATTTAAGGATATGCTTATAGACCCCAGCTCCTACGTATATGATCGCCATCATACTGCTGGTCGTCAAGCAAGAATCCTAGGGGCTCTATCAACGTGTAATAGCGACCTGCCAGGTCACCTAAAGCAGTACACGATGATAAAGGTAAACCAGATAGCATACTATCATCTCGAGTAAGACTGTCCTACCGGGATAGGTCCTCCCTCAATCATTGCAATCACGTGCCTGTGATCCAATAATTGACTCTGAGGGCACTATCTCCAACAATCTCCCACTGGCACTCAAGGCTAATTATTGCGATGCCGCATATTCACAGCCCGTGTGATACCGAACACCCAACTCCTCTACTAGTCAGTCTCACAAAGCTCGTTTGCGAAACTATTGCGTTCGAGGAATAGCCTCAGTGAGTGGATCCCCTGTGATGTTTCTTTCTATGTCTCTCTATATCTCAAGTTCGCGGAGAAAGCCATCTCCCGAAATGAGCAATACCTGTCTTAGAATGTCTGGATGTCTGATGGGACCTAGCTCATAAATGAACTCCAAATCCAAACTTCTTAGACTGTATCGTCAACTGAACTTAATCAGTATCCTGCGCCATTCCACCCTCAGTATTGCCTTGGACCACCTGTCCAAAATACTGCCCCTTGTCAGAAGGAAAATTATAACTCTGACAACCTCCTTGTCGTCCATGTCACCTTGGAAGCCTGGAATGATAACTGTCTCCCAAATGGGGCTGTCGTTATCATATCCCTAGAACATCCACTTATGTTCTAAGACTGCTTCCGACTGTTTCTCCAGGATTGGATCGATATCAACTTATTGCATCTAGTGCAAGAACAACATCTGGTGTGGTACTTGACATCTCATGATTGACTCAATTGCCTAAGCAAGTGATCTGCCAATCATGAGTATCCCTCTCCCTTTTAGTCTATAAGACACCTTTAGAGAGGGTGACTCCATCAACTGCAGGTACACTACCGTGTCAGGAGTCGTCCATTCTAAATACTCATAGAATGCAGTCAAGGTACCCAGATTGGGAAACCACCCAAATCTAGATCTAAAACCATACATCTAGTAACCAGTATGTCTGATATAATATCCAAGTCCTATGTGGAGAAACCACTGTGTGACGACCAAAGTATAACCGATCGTAGTATAGGAGTATCTTTTCCTATTCTGTGTATGTCATCCAAATACCAGGACATCATACTCTACTACCTTCTCAACAGATCCATCCCCTATTCTGATGAAGTCAAACCTATGACTGTCAGGTCAGAAATAGATGATCTATCTCCGCTGTAACTGCTTTAGTCTATAAGTAGACATAAGCCTGATGACCACCAATGCTTCCGCCGCTCCCACTGACTACGACAACCCTCTGCCAGAGTCATATAGACATGCACTTCTAAAGCTAGTTTAGAACGATGCTATACTCATCCTCCTGCCGGGTCTCACGGTCTGGAACAACAGCAATGGTAAGTCTGGGTAAACAAGAACCTCCCTGCCACCGTCCTTGAGCATACCGAAGTACCTCTCGAGTGCCTGAGGTTACCCATCATATCTGTGGAGTGGCCAATGGAATGTCAAATCAGATTGAATCTTTAGGTTCCTTATCAAATCTTCAGTAATCGTTTGTGGTTCTGGAATTACTTCCAGTTCTACCATACTCCCACTACTGTTTTCTGAAAAAATCCATTTTTATTAAAACTGTGGCGATTCAAGAACAATATCACTATTGATCTTCCAGATGGTAGAAAGTCAACCCTCTTCATAGCCTGGGTCAACCCACAAACAACCATTACAGAAACGTGCCTTGAGTTATCCAGAGTCTGGTTTTAATCATAAGCCGGACAACTCCCCGTACCTTAACAATGTCAAGATATGAACTGTTCTATATCCAATATAGGAACAGAGGCACTGATTTAATTTAACCAGATTCAAATCATGCAGCTGTCACCAGTGCATGTCAACTAAATAGAAGGAGGCTGATCAGCGTTACTCAACTTAGGAATGCTTCCAATTATGAGTAACCTGAAAGAGAAGCAAGTTCTCTTTATCATTACTATCAACTGAACACCATACACAAGTATCTACATCTTCGATCACTTTGAAGAATCCCGATACTTGCTACACCTGGTTCTCTACTCTATTCAAATACCTATAACTCCTCAAAACTTAGACCCTGTGTTCCATCGAAACACATGTCTAAGAACTAGAGAAGTTAAAAGTAAACAGAATATAGTATGAGGACCAACCCCTCTGTCCTAATGGACACTGGACAACATACAATACTCTGTATAAGTCCGCTGAGTCTAACAACTCTTTCACTGTGCGTCGTAGGTTGAAAACTGTACTTATGGTTAAGAAGAATTACACCGCTGTTTAATGCTCCTTACCTAACCATCCACTGATATAGGTAAATGTCATCGACATAATATCAAAAGGTACATCTCACTCTATGAAAATAGACGTACAGATATAACAATTTGAAATTGGTGCACAATAGCGGATATTCAAAACCAAATATTTGCCGACCGGCAAACAGCCCAGATGATCTCCTCAAATATCACCGATTACAACGAATCCCGATATAATGAGGATGATCACCCTATTCCCAATAACTTACTCCCACTCAGCATCTGTAAAACCATACAGATGTGAGAATCATACCTGGTAAATACATACCCTGGAGTAAGTGTCTAACTGGGAAATCAGTTTTCCATTAACAGTACACGGTGAAACTGAAACATTGAAATGTTTCGTCGGGGTATCCTGGTATTCTTAGTAATGCCTCTTCCATTATCCAGATTCACAACTGTAACCGTATATCTCTTTGCCATCTGTCCAAATCCCTTTATATGTCTTTAGTCATTACCGTCTGCACACCCCTTTAGGCCAATTGGTTTTCTTCCTTCCCTACCGTTCGGCACCAGCCTATGGTTTGGAAGAAGACTATCCAATAAGCATAAAGGGTGTACTGTCCTAATCCTAGGAGCACTCGCAAAGCGAGAGAAGGTGAAGATAAAAGACAACCGAATAAAACTTATTCCTATTTCTCCTGGACCAGAATCCATCCCCGAACTGGAACAAGTTCCTTTCGAGTTCGTATATAACCATACGATGGAGTATCCAATAAACTGTGGATCTTCGTAGTGATACGGAGTGTCCTGGAGAAATACAAAGGTGATTTAGGATTGGCGAAGAAACACTTGGTTCGGTCGTGAATAGCAGTCGCAATTTACTTTGCCCTCTTACTAATCCCTTGCTTTGTCTTAACTTAATACCTTCTGCACACCATAGTTATGCTAATTGGTTTTCTTCATTCCCCACCGTTCGGCACCAGCCTAAGGTTTGGAAGAAGACTATCCAATTTGCGTAATAGGTGTACTATCTCCTAAACCAAGGAGTACTCACAACTTGAGAGAAGGTAAAAAGGAAAAGACAACTGAATAATCCTATCCGTTTTCTCCAGAACCAGAAACCATCCTCGAAGTCCTTCGAGTTCGTATATAACCATAAGATGGTTTTGTCCAATGGAAGTGGACGTTCGCAGTAATGCGGGGTGTCCTGGAGAAAAGGGTAAAAGTAGGAGTGGCAATGAGATCTGCAACTCTGACAATCCAAAAGCCAGTGTTAAGAAGGTTCGGTCAACTTGGTCACTGAGTCATAGTCCAGGGTCGAGTCAATGGTCGCTGCCAAAGAGAGAGAGAAAAGAAACACTCAGCGTGCACTCTAACCTAGATCAGAATGGTTATCACTTTGTCTAATCTGGAAACCTCCCACTGTACCTCAAATTCTCCTCCAAACCTGAAAGAAGAATTAGTCGGGATCACCCGAGGAGTAAACCAACTCATCAGTGGAAATCGGGATCCAACTATCATCACATGATAACTTGACGGAATCCACTCAAGTCACCACACTCCAGAAGGTATGCGCATGCCTGGCAAGTTTCAGTTCTTTTGAAACTCCCGATGTGATTTTTTACCCCAAGCGGTTTATGACCTTGACTAGGTCAACAAACCATAAACCGCCAGTCAAGTTCAACCCGTCATTATTCTGGATTGCATTAAACCCACCCGCACGTGCCCTTGACTAGGTCAACAAGGCCGCACGACTGTCTCAACCAATCCCACTTATGCAACAAACAAGTACCACTTAGCTACCGAACACTACGTCTTGACTAGGTCAACAAACGCAGCACGAATACCAAATAATACCTGTAGGAAATGACGGAGGGCTACGGCTGGTTTTTGGCGAAAAACCTTTAACGTAATGAACTTGATATCGTTGAAGGAACTGCATAGCCTTTTATAAAAATATAATGACGAAAACCTTTACTAAAGAGGTCACTCCCGGTGAAGGGATCTCGGCTCTTTCCCCGTAGAATGAGGTGCAGGATATTCCAACTGAATACCACGATGCAAAGCAAAAGTAATCGGCTATAGTGAAGTTAATGCCCTGACGCAAACTTCTGTCCAAGGGGTCACTCCCGGTGAAGGGATCTCGGCCCTTGCCTCGTCGACTGAGGAGCAGGATATTCCAAATGAATACCACGATGCAAAACAAAAGTGAACGTCCTTGCAATAACAGCTTTTTGAAAAATTGTTCCAACAACATCAGAATAGGTTTGTTTATCTTGCATTGATCCGAATCAACGCAGTCCCATCAAATGATCACACCACAAAGAACGAAAATATACTGATGTACGTATATGCCATCCGCATTCGCCACTGGGTCCCGTCATCACCCGTTAGGTTACTTAACTAACGACAGAGCGGGGACTGGACTAGCGCAGATGCAAAACATATACAACATCTACTAATATATATACCAATATATTATATTTCGCTCAAGGCGTGATAAAATGCAACATCACAGAAAAGTACAGCATCACAGAACAATACAGATATCTGGAAGCCCCGGGTTTCACAGAGCCGCTGCTGAAACCCGACGTTCCCCTGGTCGTGTGGATAGCCTGTGCAATGAAATCCTAGACCCCTACGGGCGCGGCAAGTCACCCGCCAAAACCTGAATCGAGGTAGCCCCCTTCAGCACTGTGAATGGACCACCCAGCACTTCACGGAATCCGGTAACTTGGGCACCCCTCCTGGGTCAACCTGTACCCCCTATGAGTGCGGCGAATAGCCCGCCAATTCCAGACTGAAGCCCCCTCCGTCTCAATGCCCTGAGATGCGGGCCCGTTGCCCTCTAGAACCCGGCTATCCGTGCACCCCTCCGCGGGGTAATCCTAGTACAGAAAGTAAAATATACATACACCGGGTACATCGACCGCAACCAGGTCGTGCCCCAAAAGAATAATACAAACAGGCAGTGACGGCAGTCCACATGTCGGACGCTCGCCCCGCAATATCAAATGTACATAATACAACAAAAACTGTACTAGCATTGCATCCAGGCTATCCCCCACGACCGATCCGCAACAACACAGCATAAACATAGAACATCAACGTGAAAGTCACGTTCGCAAATCCGTCTAACCGGGCTATAGCAGTTAGACGGGATTTACCGATCAAGTGACATTCACGGTCGCAGATATAATGTAAATACTGTGAAATAATGTGTTTAAAAATATCCGATCGATCAAACAATTAACAAGTGGGCCCCCAAGTAATACTGTAGCAGTCACAGAAGATCTGGGCCCAAATTTAATATCCCAAAAGCCCTATTTTCAGCCCAGAAAGCAACTGAAGAAAAACGACCAAGTGAACTCACCATAGTGCGGCGGAACCGTGGCCCCAAGGGGGTTTTGGCCGCGGTTCCGCGCTCCAACTAGTGAATCACTTTATCGTTTTTCTACAGTAGCCTTATATTTTCTAGCACATCATTTTTCTGCAACCTGAAAAAATTTTAGACACCAAAAAATTCCAACAGAAAACTGATGTGAACAAAAATGATGTTTTTGGAATTTTGGTCGATCGGATAAGCAAAACGCATTAGAACAAGCTAGGCAAGGTTAATTGCGTGGCTCTGATACCATGTTGCGCCACGGCAGCGCCCCGGCCGTCTATCCGAGGCCAAAATGCGGAATCAAAAATTTTCCTTACTTGGAAACTGGCGCTACCGCGGACAATAAAACCCGGATCGTTAACCATTAACCTATACTAGCTAACAAGAGATGGGAAGAGAAGTATACCGAGTGATCCGAGTCCTCCGGTCTTCTTGTCATCGTCCCGATCTCCCGCGGAAAGTCTGGTCTCCACATTGTCGCCTCCTCGCCGGAAAGGGCACCACATCGCCTGCGTCTTTTACGGGCTCCCGCCTCAATACCGAGGCAACTCGGGCATGAAGCCGGCAACTCGACATGCTCAAGATATGCTGTAGAATGTGTAGTGTAGAGGCTATGTCTCATTTGGGGTTTGTTGCCATTTGAAGATGATGGAGAAAATGAGATAAGAAAAATGGTGCTTGCATTTTTCTAGCATGAATGAGATCAAGAAATGAAACTCTCAAGAAGAAGCTCTCTTCTTCTTTCTCTCTCAAATGTTTTTCAACCATTTTCCTCAAGTGAGAAGAATTTGGTGGAGGAATGAATATGAAGCATGAAGGGAGGTGAGTGTAGGAGCACAAGTGGTGACCACAACCAAACAACATCATCACAAACTCAAATCAACCTCTAATCACCTCAAATCACCAAAAAGCAAGTGATGATGAAAGATAAGAATGGTATCAAAAAGATGCTATCATAATTAATCATCTTACAAATAAAACCTCCACAATATGTTATTTGCAAACTTGCAAATAACACCCTCCATCCGAAAAGTCCGGCCGGGAAAGAACAAAGGAAAACCGGCCGGAACGGAATGCAAACTGGCAACTCCAGAAAACTGGTCCCGTAATAAATTACAGGAAAAACCCCGATACTGTGCATACACACCCGCATCTGTATTCCGACCGGATACAAATGCAATGAGACAAAATCTACACTGTACTAAACTAGTACCGGCTTAAGCCAAAGCCGGCTAGTAATATCCGTTCGATCCTGATCCGTGCAATACCGCACGTATCTGATCGAACCCTGCCATATATCCATACGGCTACTAGTACAAAACTGTCCGATCCTGATCCGTGCAATACCGCATGTATCTGATCGGACCCTGCCATATCTCCATACGGCCTCTACAGCGTTTCGCCCGAAAGCTGAGTAACTGAAAGTGTGGTGGACTCTAAAGACTCGTCAATACTATGGTTATGGATTTAACCACCAGCACCTCAGAGGTATAAGCCAATACGTGACGGGCCACCAGCTATTGACCAAAAGGGACGTCGATGAGCGAACTATTCCTGACACCCTACTGAGCCTGTCAGTGACAATATCCGTACAGTCCGGTCCGTTCGTCTATGAGGATCGCATGTCGGGCCTAGGGGGTTGGTAAAAGTCAGACCCCCAAAGGCGGTACAAGTCGTGTCGGAGTGTAGCCCAGAACGCCCTGAGATACTACTGGAATACCTACCAGTAAATCTCCTGCCTCGGCCGAGGGCTTTGCGTAATGGCTCTCCTAGACACAGCGCGACCTCACCCCCAATACCGGGAGAGACGAACCCCTGCAGATCCGCTCACTGCCTCCATGTGGCTCGGGACTGTACCCAACTAAAACCTGTTTGCACGACTCCTTTGAGCCGTGGTAGGGTAGTAATCAAAGCACAGTGGGAACTCACACGAGAAAAATGACGATCTCAGGTCGATGAACTAACCTGTACACATGTCACCAGGGAACTGCTATCTGACGTCTGGTATAATCCCAACTAGCAGGTTCCCGGCGAGTCCTGTCCGGTGTACTCATAACCCAATGAGCACCTGTATACATCTTAGGTGAACCAACTGACACCAGTGGCTTGTGAGACCGGCCACCGCCCCTCGTCGGGGTCTCGACTGTATACACTAGTCTACTAATGGAGTATCGATGCCCAGTCTCGAAACTCCCACGACTAGGGACCATTTAAGGATGTGCTTATAGACCCCAGCTCCCACGTATATGATCGCCATCATACTGCTGGTCGTCAAGAAAGAATCCTAGGGGCTCTATCAACGTGTAATAGCGACCTGCCAGGTCACCTAAAGCAGTACACGATGATAAAGGTAAACCAGATAGCATACTATCATCTCGAGTAAGACCGTCCTACCGGGATAGGTCCTCCCTCAATCATTGCAATCACGTGCCTGTGATCCAATAATTGACTCTGAGGGCACTATCTCCAACAAAATGAACTAAGCTTTTGGAGATAGAGCGATGGGAATTTTGCAAGCCAAAAGAGATCAAAATTCCCCTACTAGAATTTTGGACAGCCCCATCCCTCAAAGAATGGCTGGCCAAATCTCCAAGAATGAGTGAGAATTGGAGTGAGAGAAAATTCAACGGGGGAAGGGAAGCTATCATGCAAGAGAGAGAGAAAAAGGATGATAATCATATATCATGATCACAACAACAACCCTCACTCCAAATCAACCCCATCATCAACAACCATGATTACTCCAAAAGTCAAGCAATCATAGACTAAAGAAGTCAAATGAAGGTGCAACCATCATGAAGCAACAATATGCAAAGACCACCCTCCACAATGCTAATTTGCGCAATTACAAATAAGCCCTCCTCCACCAATTTTCAGCCAAGGATTGAAACATAGGAAAATGGCCGAAACGGAAAACTAACTGGCAACTTCAAAAAACTGATCCCGTAATAAATTACAGGAAAACCCCGCTACTGTATATACATACCCGTATTTGTATTCCGACTGAATACAAATGCAATGGGACAAAATCTACACTGTACAATACTAGGATCCGGCTTAAACCAAAGCCCACTAGTATTAACCGTCCGATCAAGATCCGTGCAATACCGCACGTTTCTGATCGAACCCTGCCATATCTCTATACGGCCTCTACAGCGTTTCGCCCGAAACTGGAGAAACTATTTTGTGGGGGACTCTAAAGACTCGTCAATACTATGGCTGTGGATTTAACCACTAGCACGTCAGAGGTATTAGCCATACATGACGGGCTACCAGCTATTGATCAAAAGGGACGTCGATGAGCGAACTCATCCTGACACTCTACTGAGCCTGTCAGTGACAATATCCGTACAGTCCGGTCCGTTCGTCTATGAGCATCGCATGGCGGGCCTAGGGGGTTGGTAAAAGTCAAACCCCCAAAAGCGGTACAAGTCGTGTCGGAGTGTAGCCCAGAACACCTTGAGATACTACTGGAATACCAACCAGTAAATCTCCTGCCTTGGCCAAGGACTTAGTGTAATGGCTCTCCTAGACACAGCGCGACCTCACCCCCAATACCGGGAGAGACGAACCCCTGCAGATCCGCTCACTGCCTCCATGTGGCTCGGGACTGTACCCAACTAAAACCTGTTTGCACGTCTTCTTTGAGCGTGGTAGGGTAGTAATCAAAGTACAGTGGGAACTCACACGAGATAAATGACGATCTGAGGTCGATGAACTAACCTGTACACATGTCACCAGGGAACTGCTATCTGACGTCAGGTATAAGACCAACTAGCATATTCCCGGCGAGTCCTGTCCGGTGTACTCATAACCCAATGAGCACCTGTATACATCTTAGGTGAACCAACCGACACCAGTGTCTTGTGAGACCGGCCACCGCCCCTCGTCGGGGTCTCGACTGTATACACTAGTCTACTCTGGAGTATCGATGCCCTGTCTCGAAACTCCCACGACTAGGGACCTTTTAAGGATGTGCTTATAGACTACCAGCTCCCACGTATATGATCGCCCTCATACTGCTGGCAGTCAAGCAATAATCCTAGGGGCTCTATCAACGTGTAATAGCAACCTGCAAGGTCACCTAAAGCAGTACACGATGATAAAGATAAACCGGATAACATACTATCATCTTGAGTAAGACTGTCCTACTGGGACAGGTCCTCCCTCAATCATTGCAATCACGTGTCTGTAATCCAATAATTGACTCTGAGGGCACTATCTCCAACAAATCTCCCACTTGCACTCAAGGCTAATTATTGCGATGTCGCATACTCACAGCCCGTGTGATACCGAACACCCAACTCCTCTACTAGTCAGTCTCACAAAGCTCGTTTGCGAAACTATTACGTTTGAGGAATAGCCTCAGTGAGTGGATCCGCTTTGATGTTTCTTTCTATATCTCTCTATATCTCAAGTTCGCAGAGAAATCCATCTCCCGAAATGAGCAATACCTGTCTTAGAATGTGTCTGGATGTCTGATAGGACCTAGCTCATAAATGAACTCCAAATCCAAACTTCTTAGACTGTATCGACGACTGAACTTAATCAGTACCCTGCGTAATGCCTCCCTCAGTGTCCACTTGGATCACCTGTCCAAAACACTGCCCCTCGTCAGAGGGAAAACTATAACTCTGACAACCTCCCTGTCGTCCAAGTCATCTTGGAAGCCTGGAATGATAACTGTCTCCCGAATGAAGCTGTCGTTATCATATCCCTAGAACATCCACTTATGTTCTAAAACTGCTTCCGACTGTTTCTCCAGGATTGGATCAATGTCAACTTATTGCATCTAGTGCAAAAACAACATCTGGTGTGGTACTTGACATCTCATGATTGACTCAATTGCTTAAGCAAGTGATCTGCCAATCATGCACATCCCTCCCCCCTTTAGTCTGTAGGACACCTTTAGAAAGGGTGACTCCATCACCTGCAGGTACACTACCGTGCCTGGAGTCGTCCATTCTAAATACTCTTAGAATGCTGTCTAAGTACCCTTAATTGGGAAACCACCCAAATCTAGATCTAAAACCATAGATCTAGTAACCAGTATGTCTGATATAATGTCCAAGTCCCATGTGGAGAAACCACTGTGTGACAACCAAAGTGTAACCGATCGTAGTATAGGAATATCACTTCCTATTCTGTGTATGTCATCCAAATACCAGGACGTCACACCCTACTACCTTCTTAACAGATCCATCCCCTATTCTGATGAAGTCAAACCTATGACTGTCACATCAGAAATAGATGATCTATCTCCGCTATATCTGCTTTAGTCTATAAATAGACATAAGCCACTTGTCTACTATGCTTCCGCTGCTCCCACTGACTACGACAACCCTCTGGCAGAGTCATATAGACGTACACTTTTGAAGCCAGTTCAGAACGACGCTATACTCATCCTCCTGCCAGGTCTTATAGTCTGGAACAACAGCAATAGAAAGTCTGGGTAAACAAGAACCTCCCTGCTACCATCCTTGAGCATACCGAAGTACCTCTCGAGCGCCTGAGGTTACCCACCATATCTGCAGAGTGGCCAATGGAATGTCAATACAGATTGAATCTTTAGGTTCTTATCAAATCTTCGGTAATCGTTTGCGGTTCTGGAATCACTTCCAGTTCTACCATACTCCCACTACTGTTTTCTTGAAAAAAAATCCATTTTTATTAAAACTGTGGTGAGTCAAGAACAATATCACTATTGATCTTCCAGATGGTAGAAAATCAACCCTCGTCATAGCCTGGGTCAACCCATAAACAGCCATTACAGAAACGTGCCTTG
Organism: Agapanthus africanus; assembly: GCA_030015575.1. Taxonomy (NCBI): domain Eukaryota; kingdom Viridiplantae; phylum Streptophyta; class Magnoliopsida; order Asparagales; family Amaryllidaceae; genus Agapanthus; species Agapanthus africanus. The sequence goes on along the minus strand of CM057346.1, from coordinate 314,578,268 downwards.
AGTTATCCAGAGTCTGGTTTTAAGCATAAGCCGGACAACTCCCCGTACCTTAACATCGTTAAGATAAGAACTGTTCTATATCCAATATAGAAACAGAGGCACTGATTTAATTGAACCAGATTCAAATCATGCAGCTGTCTCCAGTGCATGTCAACTAAATGGAAGGAGGCCGATCAGCGTTACTCAACTTAGGAATGCTTCCAATTATGAGTAACCTGAAAGAGAAGCAAGTTCTCTTAATCATTACTATCAACTGAATACCACACACAAGTATCTACATCTTCGATCACCTTGAAGAATCCCGATACTTGCAACACCTGGTTCTCTACTTTATTCATATACCTATAATTTCTCAAAATTTGGACCTTGCGTTTCTACGAAACACTTGTATAAAAACTAGAGAAGTCATAAGTAAATCGAATATAGTACGAGGACCAACCCCTCTGTCCTAATGGACACTGGACAACATACAATCCTCTGTATAAGTCCTTTGAGTCTAATAACTCATTCCCTGTGTGTCGTAGGTCGAAAACTGTACTTATGGTTAAGAAGAATTACACCGTCGTTCAATGCTCCTTACCTAACCATCCACTGATATAGGTAAATGTCATAGACATAATTTCAAAAAGGTATATCTCACTCTATGAAAATAGACGTACAGATATATCAATTTGAAATTGGTGCATAACGACGGATATTCAAAACCAAATATTTGCCGTCCGGCAAACAACCCAGGTGACTTCCTCAAATATCACCAATTACAACGAATTCCGAAATGATGAGGATGATCACCTAATTCCCAATAACTTACTCCTACTCATCATCTGTAAAACCATACAGACGTGAGAATCATACCTGGTAAATACATACCCTGGAGCAAGTGTCTAATTGGGAAATCAGTTTTCTATTAATAGTACACAGTGAAACTGAAACATTGAAATGTTTCGTAGGGGTATCCGGGTATTCCTAGTAATGCCTTTTCCATTATCCAGATTCACAACTGTAACCGTATATTTTCTTTTCCATCTCTCCGCATCCCTTCATATGTCTTTAGTCATTACCTTCTGTACACCCCTTTAGGCCAAATGGTTTTCTTCCTTCCCTACCGTTCGGCACCAGCCTATGGTTTGGAAGAAGACTATCCAATAAGCATAATGTGTGTACTGTCCTAATCCTAGGAGCACTCGCAATGCAAGAGAAGGTGAAGATAAAAGAAAACCGAATAACCTTATTCTTATTTCTCCTGAACCAGAATCCATCCCTGAACTGGAACAAGTTCCTTTCGAGTTTGTATATAACCATACGATGGAGTACCAATAAACTGTGGATCTTCATAGTGATACGGAGTGTCCTGGTGAAATACAAAGGTGAAGTGGGAGTGGTAATGAAATACTTGGTTTGGTCGTGAATAGCAGTCGCAATTTACTTTGCCCTCCTTCTAATCCCTTTATTTGTCTTAACATAATACCTTCTGTACACCATCGTTAGGCTAATTGGTTTTCTTCATTCCCCACCGTTCAACACCAGCCTAAGGTTTGGAAGAAGACTATCCAATTTGCGTAATAGGTGTACTATCTCCTAAACCAAGGAGTACTCGCAACCTGAGAGAAGGTAAAAGGAAAAGTCAACTGAATAGTCCTATTCGTTTTCTCCAGAACCGGAAACCATCCTCGAATAAATTCCTTCGAGTTCGTATATAACCATACGATGGTTTTGTCCAATGGAAGTGGACGTTCGTAGTAATACGGGGTGTCCTGGAGAAAAGGGTAAAAGTAGGAGTGGCAATGAGGTATGCAGCTCTGACAATCCAAAAGCCAGTGTTTAAGAAGGTTCGGTCAACTTGGTCACTGAGTCATAGTCTTAGGGTCGGGTCATGGTCGCTGCCAGAGAGAGAGAGAAAAGAAACACTCAACGTGCACTCTAACCTAGATCAGAATGGTTACCAATTTATCTAATCTGGAAACCTCCCACTGTAACCTCCAATTCTTCTCCAAACCCAAAAGAAGAATTAGTCGGGATCACCCGAGGAGTAAACCAACTCATCAGTGGGAATCGGGATCCAACTATCATCGCATGATAACGTGACGGAATCCGCTCACGTCATCCCACTCCATAAGGTATGCGCATATCTGGCAAGTTTCAGTTTCTTTAGAAACTCCCGATGTGGATTTTTGCCCCATGCGCTTATGACCTAAACGACGGCCAACATATCATAAGTCACATGTCAAGTTCTACCCATCATTGTCCAGGTTAATTTGAACCCACCCGTACATACCCTTGACGAAGGCCAAAATAGTAGTACGACTGTCCCAAACCAATGCATCTATCTATGCTGCAGAAAAATAACAAATAGCTACCATACACTATGCCTTGACGAAGGCCAACATACATAGCATGAATACTAAGTGCTACCTTCCTGAAATGACGGAGGGCTACGAATGGTTTCTGGCTAAAAACCTTTAACATAATGAACTTGATATCGTTGAAGGAACGGATAGCTTTTTAAAAATATAGTGACGAAAACCTTTGCTAAAGAGGTCACTCGCGGTGAAGGGAACTCGGCTCTTTCCCCGTAGAATAAGGTGCAGGATATTCCAACTGAATACCACGATGCAAAGCAAAAGCAATCGGCTATAGTGAAGTTATTGCCCTGACGCAAACTTTTGTCCAAGGGGTCACTCCCGGTGAAGGGATCTCGGCCCTCGCCTCGTCGACTGAGGAGCAGGATATTCCAACTGAATACCACTGTGCAAAAAAAAGTGAACGTCCTTGCAATAACAGCTTTTTGAAAAATGTTCCAACAACATCAGATTAGGTTTGTTTTTAACTTGCATTGATCCGAATCAACGCAGTCCCATCAATTGATCACACCAATAAAGAACGAAAATAATGACGTACGTATATGCCATCCGCATTCGCCACTGGGTCCTGTCATTACCCGTTCGGTTAGCTAACTAACGACAGAGCGGGGACTGGACTAGCGCGGATGCAAAACATATACAACATCTACTAGTATATATACCAATATATAATATTTCGCTCAAGGCATGATAAATTGCAACATCACATAAATGTACAGCATCACAGAACAATACAGATATTTGGGATCCCTGGGTTTCACAGAGCCGCTACTGAAACCCGACGTTCTCCTGGTCGTGTGGATAGCCTGTGCAATGAAATCCTAGACCCGTACGGGCGCGACAAGTTACCCGCCAAAACCTGAAGCGAGGAAGCCCCCTTCAGCAACGTGAGTGGACCACCCAGCACTTGACGGAATCCGGTAACTTGGGCACCCCTTCTGGGTCAACCTGTACCCCCTATGAGTGCGGCGAATAGCCCGCCAATTCTAGAGTGAAGCCCCCTCCGTCTCAACGCCATGAGATGCGGGCTTGTTGCCCTCTAGAACCCGGCTATCCGTGCACCCCTCTGCGGGGCAATCCTAGTACAGAAAGTAAAATATACATACAACGGGTACATCGACCGCAACCTGGTCATGCCCCAAAAGAATAATATACAAACAGGCAGTGACGGCAGTCCACATGTCGGACGCTCGCCCCGCAATATCAAATGTACATAATACAATAAAAAACTGTACTAGCATTGCATCCAGGCTATCCCCCACTACCAATCCGCAACATCACAGCACAACACAGAATATCGACGTGAATGTCACGTTCGCAAATCCGTCTAACCGGGCTATAGCAGTTAGACAGGATTTACCGATCAAGTGACATTCACGGTCACAGATATAATGTAAATACTGTGAACTAATGTGTTTAAAATTCTTGATCGATCAAATTTATCGAAGTGGGCCCCAAGCACTACTGTAGCACTCATAGAAATTCTGGGCCCAAAAAGAATGTTCCAAAACCCCTATTTTCAAGTCAGGAGCTTTCTGCAAAATTTTGGTACACTGAACAGTGCAAGTCGCGGCGGAACCGCGGCCCAAGCATGGGTTTGGCCGCGGTTCCGCGGTGATGTAGTGTGTTCACGAGACCAAAATTTCACAGAATTCTTAGAATTCACTGCACATCATTCTGCAACAACCTGAAAAATTTTTGGAGCTAACAAAATTTCGACAGAAACTGATGCACATGAAAACGCGGTTTTTAGAATTTTGCTCGATCGGAAATGTAAACACACTAGACAAAGCTAGACTAGGTTAATGGCGAGGCTCTGATACCAGTGTAAGTGCACGGCGGCGCCACGGCCGTCAATCCGAGGCCAAAATGCGGAAACGATAATTTACTTTAACTTTTGAACCGGCACCACCGTGCACAAAAATCCCGGATCGGGCCATTAATCCAATCCTAGCTAACAAGAGAAGGGGTAGAGAGATATACCAAGCGATCCGTGTCCTTCGGTCTTCTCGTCGTCGTCCCGATCTCCTCGCAGAATCTCCGGTCTCCACCACGTCGCCGGAAGGGCACCACATCACCGGGTTCTTTTACGGGCTCCCACCTCTGGACCGAGGCAACTCGGGCAAGAAGTTGGCGAGTCGACGTGCCAAAGGATGCTGTAGGTTAACTGTAGAACTCTATGTCCTTTGGGGTTTGAGGAAGCTGCCATATGGTGGAGGAAATGAACTAAGCTTTTGGAGATGGAGCAATGGGAATTTTGCAAGCCAAAAGAGATCAAAATTCCCTTACTAGAATTTTGGACAGCCCCATCCCTCAAAGAATGGCCGGCCAAATCTCCAAGAATGAGCGAGAATTGGGGTGAGAGAAAAGTCAAGGGGGGAGGGGAAGCTATCATGCAAGAGAGAGAGAAAAAGGATGATAATCATATATCATGATCACAACAACAACCCTCACTCCAAATCAAACCCATCATCAACAACCATGATTACTCCAAAAGTCAAGCAATCATGGACTGAAGAAGTCAAATGAAGGTGCAACCATCATGAAGCAACAATATGCAAAGACCACTCTCCACAATGCTAATTTGCACAATTGCAAATAAGCCTTCCTCCACTAATTTTTAGCCAAGGAATGAAACAAAGGAAAATGGCCGAAACGGAAAACAAACTGGCAACTTCAAAAAACTGATCCCGTAATAAATTACAGGAAAACCCCGCTACTATATATACATACCAGTATTTGTATTCCGACTGAATACAAATACAATGAGACAAAATCTACACTGTACAATACTAGGATCCGGCTTAAACCAAAGCCCACTAGTATTAACCGTCCGATCATGATCCGTGCAATACTGAACGTATCTGATCGAACCCTGCCATATCTCCATATGGCCTCTACAGCGTTTCGCCCAAAACTGGAGAAACTGTTTTGTGGGGGACTCTAAAGACTCGTCAATACTATGGCTGTGGATTTAACCACTAGCACATCAGAGGTATTAGCCATACGTGACGGGCTACCAGCTATTGACCAAAAGGGACATCGATGAGCGAACTCATCCTGACACCCTACTGAGCCTGTCGATGACAATATCCGTACAGTCCGGTTCGTTCGTCTATGAGCATCGCATGGCGGGCCTAGGTGGTTAGTAAATGTCAGACCCCCAAAAGCGGTACTAGTCGTGTCGGAGTGTAGCCCAGAACACCATGAGATATTACTGGAATACCTACCAGTAAATCTCCTGCCTTGGCCAAGGACTTCGTGTAATGGCTCTCCTAGACACAGCGCGACCTCACCCCCAATACCCAGAGAGACGAACCCCTGTAGATCCGCTCACTGCCTCCTTGTGGTTCGGGACTGTACCCAACTAAAACCTGTTTGCACGTCTCCTTTGAGCGTGGTAGGGTAGTAATCAAAGTACAGTGGGAACTCACACGAGACAAATGACTATCTGAGGTCGATGAACTAACCTGTACACATGTCACCAGGGAACTGCTATCTGACGTCAGGTATAAGACCAACTAGCATGTTCCCCGCGAGTCCTGTCCGGTGTACTCATAACCCAATGAGCACCTGTATACATCTTAGGTGAACCAACTGACACCAGTGGCTTGTGAGACCGGCCACCGCCCCTCGTCGGGGTCTCGACTGTATACACTAGTCTACTCTGGAGTATCGATGCCCTGTCTCGAAACTCCCATGACTAGGGACCTTTTAAGGATGTACTTATAGACTACCAGCTCCCACGTATATGATCGCCCTCATACTGTTGGCAGTCAAGCAAGAATCCTAGGGGCTCTATCAACGTGTAATAGCGACCTGCAAGGTCACCTAAAGCAGTACACGATGATAAAGATAAACCAGATAGCATACTATCATCTTGAGTAAGACTGTCCTACTGGGACAGGTCTTCCCTCAATCATTGCAATCACCTTCCTGTGATCCAATAATTGAATCTGAGGGCACTATCTCCAACACTCTCTGCGCCCTCGTAGTCTTTGGCGGCATAATGGCTGAAAAGAAAGTAGGATTCAAGAAGAATACGGAAATCGAATCACAAGAATGTATACCATCATGAAGGAATTCCAATAAATAAGTCCTAAGGTCGCTTAGGCGGAGTACCGTGTCGTGAGTATGCCGCGGAACATACGCATGCTACGCCACTCTGCTTCAGCTACCTACTCCGTCATACCAGGGTCATCCTACACTCCAAAAGTAAAACCGACGCTCTGATACCAACTTTGTCACGACCCAAAGTTCGGCCCGTGACCGGCACTTAACCACGTAACGTCTACAGGCGTAACGCGACTAAGTAAGCCGAAACCCAGAAATCAAAACCATTAAAGGAATGATTGTTAACACATTTAAGGGAGACATTTGTTAAAACATTTAGAAAACCTTAAGTAATTTAGTAAAATTCATTAAAGTTCAAGTTATTGTCTTAAAAATTTTGGCAGCATTTCCTTTGTAAAAACTAGCCCCGAAATCGGGTACAAGACAATATATGAGTAAAATGATATACAATAGAAATAAAGCATCCCAAACAGGAGCAATCACGCCCAACGGCGGAAACAATCACTACGATAATAATATACGACGCCGTAGCGAAGATTGAGCAAAAAAAAGTGAAGACAACATGAAATATAAAACTGCATAAATAAAGTCGGCTCACAACGAGCTCGATGTAGGGTTTACCTAGCACCCTATGAAAGGTTTGGAAGCATCACATGTCACAAGATAGATTTTTATGGTGCTAAGTAGCGCACAAAGGATCTATCCTTGAAAATTAGGGTTTCATAACTAAACAAGTGACAAAGACTAGGGTTTTAAGAGTACAACCTTTGTTCCCTACGCTAGACTCCTTGGCCACTTGAGGGTTGGAGGAGGGTTCGCTTGAAGTCTACTAGTGTCCACGACGATCCACCTGAAGCTCCTTGTCCAAGCTAACAACTTCACTAGATCAAGTGGAGGAAATGAAGCTAACACTCTAAACAAGTGGGCTAGACTTGTGTAGAATGATATTGTGGTGGCTTTTCTCACTTCAAAAACCTATCTTGATGAGTGTCTTGCTCACTATAGAAAACTAGAGAGAAAAGGAAGAAGGAGGAAGAAGATGATGGCTTTTCTTTTAATAAGAGTAAAAAGATTAACCCATGAAAAGAAAGTGAAAATATATGTATATATATTTATCACTTCTCATCTCAAACCATGGTTAAATGTTTAAGATATTATTTAATTTGAGTTAAAACACAAAGAGAACGTTAATCCATGGTTAGAAGTAGGTGAGCATGGTTAGGTTAAGGAAGAGTGTAGAATATAACCATTTATTAACCTTTTCTTCTTTTGTTTTGTTTTAACAAAAAATAAATAAATAAATAATAATCCATACATAATAACCATGGTGTGAGTCTTATATTGCCACCATTTTCGATGTATAAGGAACCATGAAGGATGATGTATGTATGTATGTGTGTATGCACATCCATATGTGCATGAATCTATAAAGAAAGCATACCTGCATGCATACATCCATCAAACACAAGAAAGGATTTCTAGTGAGAAACTAATGGTTAAATGATAAATCAACACTTGATTTATCAATCAGATCATATCACATACGACCCCACCAAAAGAAAGCCGCCCGATTAATATACGATATCCCATACGCGCATTCTAACCTGGTCGATGCGCATATCGCATACGCGCACCACAACGTTTCGCCTGGACTAGGTAACTCCTTTGTGGGACTCTAAGACTCGTCAATACGCCAGCACTGGGTGATGATCATATCAAGCACCCCCAAGCCGTAAGCGGTCAGCTAAACGTAACGGCCACCCGGGTATTGAGCGATCAGAAGAAAACAAGCGAACCTGCTACAACTCCTGTCGAGCCAACGGCAACACTACCCGTGCAATCCGGTCTCCTCGTCTGATTTGTCGCATATCAAGTCTAGGGCGGTAAACGTCAGACCCCAATAACCGATAAGTCGTGCCGATGTGAGGCTCATAACGGGTCGAGAAACTACTGGTAACACTTACCAGTAAATCTCTAATCAGCCCTGGCTAGGGACTTCCCTGTTATGGCCAATCGAGCACAGTGCAACATCAACCCCCAATACCAGGAGAGACGAAACCCCCTCCTGTCGCTCATTGCCTCCATGTGACATGGGACTGTACCTAAAAACCACCGTTTTGCATGCCCTCATGGACGTGGTAAGGTGGAAATCAAAGCACAGTGGGAATCACACAAGACTCTATGACGATCTCGGGTCTACAGACTAACCTGCACAAGTGTCACCTGAGAACTGCCATCTGACGTGAGGTATATACCATCTGGGAGTTCTCGGCGAGTCCGTCCAGTGTACCCAGTCTCCACTGAGCACCCGTATACTATCTCTGATGTCAAACACCAATGTATATGGGATCATCCATCGCCCATCTCATGGGTCGAGAAGCGTATACGCTAGTCTACACTGGTATATCGATGCCCCGTCTCGATACACCCACGACTAGGGACCTTGAAGGATGTATTTATGGACTACCATGTCCCAACTAGTATGATCCGCATCATAGTCCAGGTAGTCAAGTACACATCCTAAGTGCTTTACTAACATGTAACTATAAGACAGTATAAAGAGACAAGTATACATGTTAAGATAAAGAGCAACCAGATAGCATACTATCATATCGAGCAAGAAAGTCATCTCTATTATGTCCAAGCATCCAATATAATATACATCATCTGTACAATACTGGCCTCTAGGGCATACATACAACTAACAATCTCCCACTTGCACTAGGGCCAGCTGCTGTAGTATCGCATACCGAGTATCCCGAAGAGTCTCTCAAACTGTATCTAGGGAATGGCCTTTGTGAGTGGATCTGCTGTGTTATTCTTCGTGTCAACCCTCCTGACCTCAATCTCACGGCGATCAACTATCTCCCGGATCAGGTGATACCGCCTCAGATATGCCTGGATCGCTGATGGGACCTGGGTTCCTTGGCTAAAGCCACCGCTCCATTGTTATCACAATACAATGGTATTGGATGCTCAATGGATGGAACCACACCAAGTTCAGTAATGAACTTCTTGATCCAGACAGCCTCTTTGGCAGCATCGTTGGCAGCGATGTATTCAGCCTCCATCGTCGAGTCTGCCACGGTTTCCTGCTCGGAACTCTTCCAGCTAACCGCCCCTCCGTAATGGTAAAGACAAATCCCGACTGTGACTTAGAGTCGTCCTTATCACTCTGGAAGCTCGAATCGGTAATGAACTCCACTTGAAGTTCTCCGTTACCATACACTAAGAGCATCTCGTTAGTCCTTCGTAAGTACTTGAGAATGCTTTTCACAGCTGTCCAGTGATTCTCTCCAGGATCAGCTCGATACGTACTCACTACACTTAGTGAGTATGCTACATCGGGTCTGGTACATAGCATCGCGTACATGATAGAGCCTACAGCCGAAGCATAGGGTATCCCTTGCATGCAAGCTTTCTCCAAATCAGTCTTGGGAGACATCTCTTTGGAGAGAGTGACTCCAGAGATCGTGGGTAAGTTCCCACGCTTGGATTCTTCCATACTAAACCTCTTTAGTATGGTGTCAATATACCTAGATTGGGACAATCCCAATATCCGTTTGGATCTATCTCTATAGATCCTAATTCCCAATATGCAGGAGGCATCACCATGATCTTTCATTGAGAATCTTTGTGATAAGAAGAGCTTGACCGATTGCAGCATAGAAATGTCATTTCCTATCAAGAGTATGTCATCTACGTACAATACGAGGAAGACAACCTTACTCTCTGCTACCTTCTTGTAGATACAAGGTTCATCTACGTTTTTTACGAAATCAAACTCTTTGATAATGACGTCAAAGCAGATGTTCCAACTCCGTGACGCTTGCTTTAATCCATAAATGGATTTAAGCAGCTTGCACACCTTCCCGCTGCTCCCACTATCTGTGAAGCCCTCTGGCTGAGTCATGTACACGCACTCTTCTAAATCACCGTTTAGAAAGGCGGTCTTAACATCCATTTGCCAGATTTCGTATTCATGATATGCAGCGATGGCAAGCATGATCCGGATGGATTTAAGTATAGCCACTGGAGAAAAGGTTTCGTCATAGTCCACACCTGGTCTTTGACGAAAACCCTTTGCAACAAGTCTAGCTTTGAAAGTCTCCACTTTCCCATCTACACCAAGTTTTTTCTTGAAGATCCACTTGCTCTCAATGGGTTTTACCCCTTCAGGAGCAACTTCCAAAGTCCATACTTTGTTGGTGTACATGGATTCTATCTCGGACCGCATTGCATCCAGCTATTTCACTGAGCCCCCACACGTGATGGCCTGCTCGAAGCTAGTTGGGTCATCATCAACCATGATGCAATCCTCGCTTCCACCATCAATGAGAAAACCGTAGTATCTCTCAGGTGGATGAGAAACCCTACTAGATCGGCGGAGAGGCTGGGGTTCGTCGGGTACTACTGAATCTTCTGGTTCTACCAAGTCTTCTGTTATAGTTTGTGTCGCTGGAACCTCTTCCAGTTCTACCTCAATGCCACTAATCTGCTTCATAAGAAAACTTTTTTCTAAGAAAGTGGCATGTCGAGAAACAAACACCTTTTGTTCCTCGGGGTGGTAGAAGATATACCCTTGTGAATTTTTGGGATATCCTATAAACTTACATAAGACAGATCTTGCCTCGAGTTTGTCTGGATTTTGTCTTTTGACATAGGCCGGACAACCCCATATCTTAATGTAATTAGATGTGGTCTCTTCCCTTTCCATATCTCATATAGAGTGGTAGGCACAGATTTGGTAGGAACTCTATTCAATAGGTCTATGGCTGTCTCAAGCGCATACCCCCAGAAGGAAATAGGTAACTCAGCTGTACTCATCATTGAGCGTACCATATCTAATAGGGTACGATTCCTCCGTTCCGACACACCGTTGTGCTGTGGTGTATAAGGAGGAGTAAGCTGAGAGAGAATCCCATTCCCTTTTAGATAATCTAGAAAATCATTGCTCAAGTATTCTCCTCCTCGATCAGATCGAAGGATCTTAATACTTTTGCCCGTTTGGTTCTCCACTCCGTGCTTATATTCTCTGAATTTCTCAAAAGCTTCAGACTTATGTTTCATCAGGAACACATATCCGAATCTTGAGAGATCGTCAGTGAATGTAATGAAGTAGGAAGAACCGTTTCTGGTATGTGTAGACATGGGACCGCATACATCACTATGTATCAGCCCTAAGAGTTCGGTAACTCTTTCTCCGTGTCCCGTAAACGGAGTTTTGGTCATCTTGCCTTTGAGACATGACTGGCAAGTGTCATAAGATGAAAATTCAAACGGATTCAAATATCCATCCTTATGGAACTTAGCTAGTCGTGTCGTATTGATGTGACCCAGTCTACAATGCCACAAGAAGGATTCATTCAGTTCTGAACACTTCCTCTTATGTGTGTTTTGTAAATTGAGGACTGAATTTTGATTGAGAATGAATATGCCATTATGTGACGAGCCTGATGCAACCAACTTTTGATCTAGGAAGATGTTCATAACATCATCCTGTACTACAAAATTATATCCTTCTTTACTCAGTAAAGAAACTGATATAATATTGCACATCATACTCAGTAAAGAAACTGATATAATATTGCACATCATGTTCGGTATATAATAGCACTCATTCAGAATCAGTGTATTATGACTTGGTAATACAAGGTGATATTCGCCAACTGCTTTGGCTGCAATACTTGTACCAATTCCCTACTTGAACGGAATGATCACATTTTCCCAGTTCTCTACTTTCCGTAGCCCATGTAACTGTTTACATATGTGGGATCCTGATCCAGTATCTAATACCCAGGACGTAGGGTGAACTGAAAAAACAGTTCTCAATGGACTAACACACCCGAAGAAGGTGCATCAATATGCATATTCTCCGTTTGGGCGGCTATGAGAATCCAGATATTCTCCTGATTCCTATTCAGTCTTATAACACTTATAAGATAGAACGGGTCCAACGTTCCCCTGCACAGTATAACATGTGGGTTCGGTCAATACATCCATATTATTATCTTGATTAAGGCATGACATGGTCGCTACCTGGAGAGAGAGAGAGAGAAGAAAACACTTTAGCGTATGCGCTTGCAAGATCAGATTGGTTATTATCTTATCTAATCATGATGGGCTCCCACTATTTTTTATCAGATCTTCCTTCAAACCCTAAAAGGAAAGGACTAGGCGGGATTAATTACACCCTACAACTTCGCCAATCTTTCAGCAAGGCCAGTGTCGGTACTTTGAGGGAGGTTCCCCGTGCTTTCGCATGGACCTAATTAAAGTAAACCTCGTTTTCCCAGAGGCGTAATCCCGTTGACACCTTTCTAGACACCTACTTGATCGGCTAATTGTCCAGTGTAAAACTCTCTCAGGAGTAACAATTACTCGCAGTGGGTATCGGGATCCAACTATCTCATAGAAGGTATGCAATCTCATTACAAATTTCAACACTTGAAATTCCCGATAATGCTTTTGCCCCGAGCGTGCTATGACCTTGACGCATGCCAAAACAACCCATAGTCCGCTAGTCAAGTTCAACCGTACAATTCGTTATTGAATTAAACCCACCAGTACGACCCTTGACGCATGCCAAACAACACCGTACGAATACCCTAATCCAAATCGCATCTCATGCTATAGATAAGTAATAATCAGCTACCGTACACTACGCCTTGACGCATGCCAAACAACCGCAGCACGAATACTAAATATTACTTATCTGAATTGACGGAGGGCTACGCAGGTTTTTCAGAAAACCATGAGCGTAATGAACTTGATATCGTCGTAGAATCATGTGAAATTTTGAAATGGAGTGTTTTTTAGGCTTTCATTAGTTTTGCTAAAGAGGTCACTCCCGGTGAAGGGATCTCGGCTCTTTCCTCATCGAATAAGGTGTAGGACATATCATATATATCACTGTACAAAGCAAAACTCTAAAGCAATCAAAAGACAAACCGAGTTTTTGTAGCATCTGCCAGTTTCGCTAAAGAGGTCCACTCCCGGTGAAGGGATCTCGGCTCTTTCCCCATCGAATAAGGTGCAGGGTATATCATATATACCGCTATGCAAAGCAAAACTGTAGCTACCCTTTTTGGAAAAATTTGATTCTATAACATCTTTTAGGTTTTCTTTTCTTTCATTAATCACATTAATGAAGTCCCATCATTTAAGTCACCTAAACATCACAGATAAATACGACGTACACTTATGCCATCCGCATTCGCCTCGATGTCCCCTCGTGCACCGTTAGGTTAGGTAACTAACGGCAGAGCAGGGCAGGGCTAGCGCGGGTGTAAAACATAAGTAACGCCTACATAATATATCATATATACTATATACAGTATTTATTACAGAATATATCTAATGATCACATCACAGATATCGCAGCAGAAACATAGATATAATGTGGGATATACTAGGACGTCCGTATTTATTATTTAGCCAACAATAGAAAATACGGATTCAACGGTCGCGATGAATAGCCAAGCCCACACCCTGGACCCCTACGAGAGCGGCAAGCGACCCTACCAATTCTGGAGTTTGGAGTGTAAGTGCACGGCGGCGCCCCGGCCGTCAATCCGACGGCCAAATGCGGAAACGGTGATAAACTTTAATTTTGCGAACTTTGCAAACCGGCACCACCGCGCACTAAACCCCGGATCGGGCCATTAAACTAGATCTAGCTAACTACAAGACGGGTTAGAGATATACCGAGCGATCCGAGTCCTCCGGTCTTCTCGTCGTCGTCCGATCTCCCGCGGATCCTCCGGTCGTCGCCTCCTTGCCGGAAGGGCACCACATCGCCTGCATCTTTTACGGGCTCCGCCTCTATACCGAGGCAACTCGGGCATGAAGCTGGCAAGTCGACATGCCCAAGAAGTGCTGTAGAATGTGTAGTGCTTAGTCCTCTTTGGGGTTATAGTGCCTTGATGGAGGAATCAACAAGATATGAACTTGGGGTTTTTGTAGCAATGGAAAAAATGAGATGAATCAATAATTTTCCCACACCCTCACCAAAAAGAAATGAACCATCCTCCTAATCTAATGTGGCCGGCCAACATTTTTGTGTGAAATGGTGGGAGGAAAACAACTAAGGGAGGTGAGTGTAGGATAAAGAGAAGAGGTGACCACATCATAAACATGCACCATGCTTAAAACATCTATTCACACCTTAACCTTTCAAATCTCATTAAAGCAAAAGCATGGATGAAAGATATCATAATGAAGACATTTGCAAGAAACCCCTCCACAAAGTGTTATTTGCAAACTTGCAAATAACCCCCTCCATCGGAAAAGTCCGGCCGGGAAAGAACAAAGAAAAACCGGCCGGAACGGAATGCAAACTGGCAAACTCCAGAAAACTGGTCCCGTAATAAATTACAGGAAAACCCCGATACTGTGCATACACACCCGCATCTGTATTCCGTCCAGATACAAATGCAAAGAGACAAAATCTACACAGTACTATACTAGGATCCGGCTTAAACCAAAGCCGGCTAGTAAAAAACTGTTCGATCCTGATCCGTGCAATACCGCACATATTTGATCGAACCCTGCCATATAACCATATGGCCTCAAGTACTAACCGTCCGATCCTGATCCGTGCAATACCGCACGTATCTGATCGGACCCTGCCATATCTCCATACGACCTCTACAGCGTTTCGCCCGAAAGCCTGAGTAACTGAAAGTGTGGTGGACTCTAAAGACTCGTCAATACTATGGTTTGTGGATTTAACCACTAGCACGTCAGAGGTATAAGCCAATACGTAACGGGCCACCAGCTATTGACCAAAAGGGACGTCGATGAGCGAACTCATCCTGACACCCTAATGAGCCTGTCAGTGACAATATCCGTGCAGTCTGGTCCGTTCGTCTATGAGCATCGCATGTCGGGCCTAGGGGGTGGGTAAAAGTCAGACCCCCAAAAGCGGTACAAGTCGTGTCGGAGTGTAGCCCAGAACACCCTGAGATACTCCCGGAATACCTACCAGTAAATCTCCTGCCTTGGGCCAAGGACTTCGTGTAATGGCTCTCCTAGACACAGCGCGACCTCACCCCCATACCGGGAGAGACGAACCCCCGAAGATCCGCTCACTGCCTCCATGTGGCCTCGGGACTGTACCCAACTAAAACCTGTTTGCACGACTCCTTTGAGCCGTGGTAGGGTAGTAATCAAAGTACAGTGGGAACTCACACGAGACAAATGACGATCCCCAGGTCGATGAACTAACCTGTACACATGTCACCTGGGAACTGCTATCTGACGTCAGGTATAAGACCAATTAGCATGTTCCCGGCGAGTCCTGTCCGGTTGTACTCATAACCCAATGAGCACCTGTATACATCTTAGGTGAACCAACTGACACCAGTGGCTTGTGAGACCGGCCACCGCCCCTCGTCGGGGTCTCGACTGTATACACTAGTCTACTCTGGAGAATCGATGCCCTGTCTCGAAACTCCCACGACTAGGGACCTTTTAAGGATGTGCTTATAGACTCCAGCTCTCACTTATATGATCGCCCTCATACTGCCGGCAGTCAAGCAAGAATCCTAGGGGCTCTATCAACGTGCAATAGCGACCTGTCAGGTCACCTGAAGCAGTACACGATGATAAAGGTAAACCAGATAGCATACTATCATCACGAGTAAGACTGTTGTCCCGGGATAGGTCCTCCCTCAATCATTGCAATCACGTGCCTGTGATCCAATAATTGACTCTGAGGGCACTATCTCCAACAAGGAGACCCGGTCTCGACTCCTCGAGATGGCCTCCCACTGAACCCCAGAACCCGGTCACCTGTGCTCCCCTCATTGGGTCCATCCTAATGCGGAAAAGTAAATAATATACAACACTGGTGGCATCGACCTCAACCCGGAAGTGCCCCAAATAAAAGAATATTATAATACATTTGAATTTACATGAATGAAAAATAAAACTCTCATCTCACATAAAACCCCCCGGCTATTCAATCGCGACAATCCTGCACACCATATCTCAGCAACACATAATATCTCATATCATCAACGTAAGTAAGTATGCATACACTGATCGTCGTCGATGTATAGCAACGACAATCGGTAAATACATACTACACTTACGGTCACAGAAAAGAAAGTGTAAAACTGCAATATCTGGAATCCACATTCTCTTTAGACATCGTAAATGCGAAATATCACATATTTCGTATTTCATATCTAGCTATATGAATTCCACACATTGCATCATATTCCAGATAAATAGACGGTATTAAAGTTTTCGAACGAATGATCAAATACCCAAAATTCCCTAAAGCTCAACACTTGAGCGGAGTTCAAAAACCCGGAGTGTAACACAGTAGTAGCGGTCCAGCCGTAGAAGGGTCAAGCCAACGCCTCACATGTGGCACGCCGTACTGCCCCAAACCCTAAGGTTCAAAAGGCAGTTCAAGACGGTCACATAATCGAGTTAAGGTTTGTTGTCTTCTAGAAGGTCCACCACAAAACTTGCACGTAATTCCGAAAGATTTAAACCCCGTGAAAAGTGAGAAAATGACACTCGTTCGAACAATTCAATACTTTCTAATTATCCGGAAAAACATGAAGTCAAAATTCTGATCGAATCATTGAACTCAAAACAATCTCCAGAACAAATAACACTGAGACTAGATTAAAAATACCAAAAAATATCAACATGCAGTTATAAGTTTTACAGTGCAAAAATTATGCGCTGACCCATCTGAACGGCCGCGGAACCGCGGCCCAAGCAAGCTTTGGCCGCATTTCCGCGCCGATAATAACTGTTCACTGCATCGTTTTTTGCAGTTTGTCTTAGATTTCCCTGCTGATATTTTTACATATTTTTAATACTGAAAAATCACTGTTTTGAAAAAATGTCCAGAGAGTGTCCCAAAAAGCCGTATTTTGTTTCGATAGGGTTTTAACTTCGCTAAAGTGTCGCCTAATGTTCTAGGTCGGCTCTGATACCAATGTAGGGTTTACCTAGTACCCTATGAAAGGTTTGGAAGCATCACATGTCACAAAGATTAGATTTTTATGGTGCTAAGTAAGAATACAAAGGATCTATCCTAGAAAATTAGGGTTTCATAACTAAACAAGTGACAGACTAGGGTTTTGAGAGTACAACCTTTGTAGCTCCCTACGCTAGACTCCTTAGCCACTTGAGGTTGGAGGAGGGTTCGCTTGAAGTCTCCTAGTGTCCACGACGATCCACCCGAAGCTCCTTGTCCAAGCTAACAACTTCACTAGATCAAATGGAGGAAATTAAGCTAACACTCTAAACAAGTGGGCTAGACTTGTGTAGAATGATGTTGTGGTGTCTTTTCTCACTTCAAAAACCTATCTTGATGAGTGTCTTGCTCACTATAGAAAACTAGAGAGCAAAGGAAGAAGGAGGAAGAAGATGATGGCTTTTCTTTTAACAAGAGTAAAAAGATTAACCCATGAAAAGAAAGTGAAAATATATGTATATATATTTATCACTTCTCATCACAAACCATGGTTAAATGTTTAAGATATTATTTAATTTGAGTTAAAACACAAAGAGAAGGTTAATCCATGGTTAGAAGTAGGTGAGCATGGTTAGGTTAAGGAAGAGTGTAGAATATAACCATTTATTAACCTTTTCCTCTTTTGTTTTGTTTTAACAAAATAAATAAATAAATAATAATCCATACATATTAACCATGGTGTGAGTCTTATATTGCCACCATTTTCCATGTATAAGCAACCATGAAGGATGATGTATGTATGTATGTGTGTATGCACATCCATATGTGCATGAATCTATAAAGAAAGCATACATGCATACATACATCCATCAAACACAAGAAAGGATTTCTAGTGAGAAACTAATGGTTAAATGATAAATCAACACTTGATTTATCAATCCGGTCATATCACATACGACCCCACAAAAAGCAAGCCACCCGATTGATATACGGTATCCTATACGCGCATTCTAACCGGGTCGATACGCATATCGCATACGCGCACCACAACGTTTCGCCTGGACTTGGTAACTCCTTTGTGGGACTCTAAGACTCGTCAATACGCCGGCAGTGGGTGATGATCTTATCAAGCACCCCCAAGCCGCAAGCGGTTAGCAAAACGTAACGGCAACCCGGGTATTGAGCGATTAGAAGAAAACTAGCGAACCTGCTACAACTCCCGTCGAGCCAACCGGCAACACTTCCCGGGCAGTCCGGTCTCCTCGTCTGATATGTCGCATATCAAGTCTAGGGGTGGTAAACGTCAGACCCTAATAACCGATAAGTCGTGCCGATGTGAGGCTCATAACGGGTCGAGAAACTACTGGTAACACTTACCAGTAAATCTCTAATCAGCCCTGGCCAGGGACTTCCCTGTTACGGCCAATCGAGCACAGTGCAACATCAACCCCCAATACCGGGAGAGACGAAACCCCTCCTATCGCTCATTGCCTCCATATGACTCGGGACTGTACCCAAAAACCACCGTTTTGCACGCCCTCATGGACGTGGTAAGTTGGAAATCAAAGCACGGTGGGAATCACACAAGACTCTATGACGATCTCGGGTCTACAGACTAACCTGCACAAGTGTCACCTGAGAACTGCCATCTGACGTGAGGTATAATACCATCTGGGAGTTCTCGGAGAGTCCGTCCAGTGTACCCAGTCTCCACTGAGCACCCGTATACCATCTCTGATCTCAAACACCAATGGATATGGGATTATTTATCGCCCATCTCATGGGTCGAGAAGCTTATACGCTAGTCTACACTGGTATATCGATGCCCCGTCTCGATACACCCACGACTAGGGACCTTGTAGGATGTACTTATGGACTACCATGTCCCCACTAGTATGATCCGCATCATAGTCCAGGTAGTCAAGTACACATCCTAAGTGCTTTACCAACATGTAACTATAAGACAGTATAAAGAGACAAGTATACATGTTAAGATAAAGAGCAACCAGATAGCATACTATCATATCGAGCAAGAAAGTCATCTCTATATATGTCCAAGCATCCAATATAATTTACATCATCTGTACAATACTGGCCTCTAGGGCATACATACAACTAACACTCGACACCAGAGTACAAATTAATATATATCGTCCTCACAACTGGTCTCTAAGTCAATACATAAGTAGTAGATGGAGAGTACTAGATACAATGGTCTATACAACTGGACAAATAAGCAGATACCGTACAAAACCCATCTATCAGCAAAAGGGCACACACGCAACTGCAGTGGTATCTGTATCAAAAGATGCAAGAAAGCAGCCTGCCGCGACTACTCTGAGGGGCCACCTGCAAGCTCTGTGGCACAACGGGGCTGAGTTGCCAACTCATGAATAGTAGATAACATATAAAGGTAATCGCGAGTATGCACGTACTGCAATACTCTAACCTATGCCAACAGATAACATATATATGATGAGCTAGATGAGCATTAATCATGCAACAAGTGCGATCTAATAACATCTTTATATGATGAGCAGGGTATGCAATAGTCGTGCATAGCATGTGTAATCTAATAACATCTATATAGGATGAGCAGGGTATGCAATAATGGTGCATAGCAAGTGTACTCTATCAGGTACTACAGATACAGGATGAGATGTATAACACTGAATGCAGAGCATGGGAATAAATAACATCTACATGGAATGTCAACGTGGAAAATAACCGGTGTCCATCAATACACTCAAATCCCAGTAAAACTCAGGCACCGTCACTTAATTCGGTCCTCAAATCCTGTAAATCTCATAGAATCGTGAGTACCCAACATCGGCACTCGAAATATCATAAAATAATCGTGTCCAGCATCGACACGCAAATCCTCAAGTATCGGGCTCCGTCAGTCCGGATCGGCCCACGGGCTCCGTCTGCGGAATCGGCCCTCGGACCCGGCAGTACGTGTCATCCCGTATCCATCTATCAACTCTGGTTGGTATCCTCTGTTGGTGTATATGCCCTAGAGGCCATTACTGTATCATACTAGTATGTATATTACTTGATGGAAGCTTGGGATATTCACAGTTGTACAGACAATCTTGCTCAATATAGTAGTATGCTACTTGGTTTGTCTCTGCTTTAATGTGTACATGTGTGTTTATTTATTATATCACCTATACGCATTAGTAGAGCCCTTAGGATCTTTGCTTGATTACCGGCGTTGTGATGGCGATCACACTCGTGGGGGCTGGGTAATCTACAAGCACATCCTTATACTCGTCCCTAGTCATGGGAGTATCGAGATAGGGCATCGATACTCCACAGTAGACTAGCGTATGCGCTTCTCATCCCAGCACGGGAGACGGTCTGTCCCACAGCCGTCAGTACGTCGTACTTGAGATAGTATGCGGGTGCTCGTTAGGTTACGAGTATACTGGACAGGACTCGTCGGGAACTGAAGGTTGGTATTATACCTATCGTCAGTTATCAGTTCCCAGGTGACATGAGTACAGCTTAGTCCGCTGACTTGACACTGTCACATCGCCTCGAGTGTGTTCCCACTGTTCTTTGATTACTACCCTACCACGGCTCTACTGAGTCGTGCAAACAGGTAGTAGTTGGGAGCAGTCCCGAAGCACTTGGAGGCAGTGACGGTTAGACAGGATTCGTCTCTCCCGGTATTGGGGGTTGACATCGCGCTGTGTCTAGGAGAGCCATTACACGAGTAGTCCCTGGCCAGGGCAAGCGAGATATACTGGTAGGTTTCCAGTGTTATCTCAGGGTGTATTGGGCTTCACTCCGACACGACTTGTACCGCTATTAGGGGACTGACGTTTACCGCCCCCCTAGGCCCGCCATGCGATGTATCAGACGAACAGACCGGACTGTACGGAGATTGTCACATACAGGCTCAGTAGGAGTTCGGATGGGTGTACCTCATCGGCCTTCTTATCGACATCTACCTGGGGACCGTTACGTACAGCTAGTGCCGCTTGCGGTCTGTGGTTAAACCCACTGCCAGCGTAGTGTCGAGTCTTTAGAGTCCCACACAGAGAGTTTCCCTGCACTGAGCGAAACGTGTAGAGGCCGTATGGTTTTACGGCAGGGCTGCGATCACTTACGTACACTTGTGTGCGTATGGTGTTCGGGCAGGCAATACTAGTGGGCTTTGGTTTAAGCCGGATCCTAGTATTGTATGGATGGATTTGTTTTGTCTTCTGTGCATCCGCGTTCTACGGAATACGGATGCAGGTGTGTATGCACAGTTTTCTGGAGCGATGAAGGAGGAGGTGCCTCATTAGGGTTTTGGCAGTTGGTTCGGCCAAAACCATTATGTGGCAGGCTCATTAGGGTTTTGGCAGTTCGTTTGGTCAAAACCATTATGAGCAGCGGACATCATTTACTAATCCTATTAGTGATAATCTTTTGATGGCTAATTGCATTGACCATTTGACCCCGTTGACCCCTCTTGACTTTGTTGACCGGTTGACCGAGTTGACCATTGACATTCAAGAGGATTCCACACTCTTCTTTTCTTTTCCATTTTCTTTTGGATTATGATAATGGTCATTTCAATTGTAGCCATCAACTTTATCTTGATGGAATTAGTAATGATGTGGTTTTTGCATTATTGCAACCATGGTTAGCTTTTCTCTTGGTTAAGCTTATCATAATTTTATTCTCTTTCTCTCTCTTGAAAAGAGAAGCTCCATGGTTGCTAAAAACCTCCTTCTTCTTCCTCCTCTTGTTTTCTCCTTTGATCTCATGTGTTGAGAGAAAAAGGTTTTCACTTGACAAACACATCCATACATCCTCTCTACACAACCTAGGGCTTCTAGATTAGCAATCTCCTTGCCCTAGTTACCTCGGCTTGAGGTGGAGCTCGGCGTACATCTCTCGGGTGGATCGTCATCGACTCAAGGAGGCCGCGGAGGTGACCGAAGTCCGGATCAACCTTTGAGCAAGCCATGAAAAGAACAACAAGAAGAGAAGAACATCATAGAAGAACAACAACTAGAAGTGAAGGAGTTCAAGTTGAGGTATAACCCCTAACCGAGTAGTTACATCTCTTGTTAGGTTGCTAGTTTATAGTTTAGCAAAGATCCGGCTTTTACGGTCCATGTTACAAAGCTTAGAAAAAATTTTGATTTACCGTTTCCGCAACCCCGAAAGTACCGGGAGAGGTAACGTGGACCTAACAGTGGTATCAGAGCCTAACTAAACATAAACTAGCTTGGTAGTAAAGTGTATCGAAGTTCGAAACGGAAAAATCGAAAAAACCAAGTTATGAAAACCTGAGTTTCTGTTAAATTTTTTTCTCGTCAAAATAAAATTTATTATATCCCAATAATCATCTCAGGCTTTTTAGAAGAAACTCACCAAAAACGACACAGTAACTCACCTAGATGGCCGCGCTTCCGCGGCAATAGCTTGCTATTGCCGCGGAAGCGCCGCGCTCTGGTAGAGTTGCTGTCTCGTCTTTGGTGCAGTGTGTTTCTGACATGGTTTTAGGATTTTTCTGACATATTATATGTGCCCAGATTTTCCAGAATAGAAATTTGTTTTTGGGGGCCTATAATTCCGTATTTTTTCGAACTTCAATATACTTTGACTATAAAGGTTATATCTGTGATGTTCTTATGTATTGAACGTCGGCTAATCGCTATATGACGATTAGTCGGGGTTATACATATCTGTGATCTGTGATTGTAGTTGATGGTTTGTGTATATGAACTCGTTGGATTGTCGCGGATGAATAGCCGGGGTGGATGTGAGATGAGAGTTTCTTTTTCTTTCATTCATGTAATAAATTTGTAAATTGATGTAATATTATTTGTTTGGCCGCACAACCGGGTCGGGGTTGTAGCCGTCATTGTATAATTCTTTTTACTGTTTTTGCTCCTAGGATAGACCCATGGAGGGGTGCACAAACTACCGAGTAGCTCGAAGTGCCGAGTGGCCTACTCATGGCATTGAGGGAGGTTGCTTCGCTTCGGGTACTTGGCGGGTAGTTTGCCGCACCCGTAGGGGTCTTGGGTGGGGTGTTGGCTATTCATCGCGACCGTGTAATCCGTTTTTCGTTGCAGGCTCGAACGAATTGCGGATTCCTAGTATATCCAAAGTGTTCATCTGTGATCTGGATTGGCTATCATTGCTATATTGCTATATATAATAACTATTTAGGCGTTGCTTATGTTTTACAGCCGCGCTAGCCCAGCCCCCGCTCTGTCGTTAGTTAAGTAACCTAACGGGTGATGACGGGGCCCCGTGGCGAATGCGAATGGCATAAGCGTACGTCATATTTTGATTGTTTTCTGCAATGGTAGGATTTAAATGATGGGACGCATTAAAAGAACTAATGCAAGAAAATAAACCTAAAAGACGTTGTTGGAACAATTTTTCAAAAAAAAAAAGCTGTTATTGCAAGGACGTTCATTTTTGTTTTGCATCGCGGTATTCGGTTATGAATGCCCAGCACCTCAGTCGACGAGGCAAGGGCCGAGATCCCTTCACCGGGAGTGACCCCTTGGACAAAACTTTGCGTCAGGGTAATAACTTCACCATAGTCGATTATTCTTGCTTTGCATCGAGGTATTCATCTTACGAATGCCCAGCACCTCACTCGACGAGGAAAGAGCCGAGATCCCTTCGCAGGGAGTGACCTCTTTAGCAAAAGTTTTCGCCACTATGATTTTCAAAAGGGTGCAATCAGGTTCCTTCAACGATATCAAGTTCATTACGTTAACGGGTTTTTTCGCCAAAAACCCAGCCGTAGCCCTCCGTCGTTTCGGATTAATATTATTCAGTATTCGTGCTGCGTTTGTTGACCTAGTCAAGGCGTAGTGAACGGTAGCTAAATAATATTTTTCTGTGGATTGCAAATATGATTGGTTAGGACAGTCGTGCGGCCTTGTTGACCTAGTCAAGGGCACGTACGGGTGGGTCTAATGCAATCAGGATTATGACGGGTAGAACTTGTCTAACAGTTTGTGGCTTGTTGACCTAGTCAAGGTCATGAACAGTTAGGGGCAAAAACCACATCGGGAGTTTCAAAAGAACTGAAACTTGCAGATTTAGCATACCTTCTGGAGTGTGGTGACTAGAGTGGATTCCATCTAGGTTATCACACAATGACAGTTGGATCCCGATCCTACTGATGAGTTGGTTTACTCTCGGGAGATTATTTCACTTAACGATCAATGCTATAAACCTAGTAGGTGTCTAGAAAGGTGTTAGCGGGGTTACGCCCCCAGGGAAAAGAGGTTCTTTAATTAAGGAACTTCGCGAAAGCGTTGGAAAACCTCCCTCGAAGTACCGACACTAGCCTGGCTGAAAGGTTAAGCAAGTATTGTGACGTGAATTAAAACCCGGCTAGTTCTTCTTTTAAAAAGGTTTTAAGAAGAATTTGAGGAAACAGTGGGAGACATCCTGGTTAGATAAATTAATAAACCAATCTAATCTTGCAAGAGCATACGCTGAGTGTTTCTTTTCTCTCTCTCCAGGCAGCAACCTTTTCACGCCCTAATCAAGATAATAAAATGTATCGCTTGACCGATCCGAATTCTTATTCGGGACTGGGGAAAGATGGTTCAGCTCTAACTTGTGACAACAGTCATGAGTATGAGAATGGGAAAGAGGAAAGTATGGATTTCCAGGATACCCAGTTGAAGAAGAAGCATGGTTTTGCATCTACTTCAGGTGTTCTTGTAATTGAGAACTGTTTTACGGTCAGCCCTACCTCCTGGGTACTTGATACCGGATCAGGATCTCATATCTGTAATTTATTGCAGGGACTGAGAAAAAGTAGGAAAGTTGCACCGGGTGATATGTCGCTCAGAGTAGCGAACGGAGCACAAGTTAATGCGGCAGCCGTCGGTGAATATCACCTAGTATTGCCAAATGGCAAGACTATGATTTTGAACGATTGCTACTATGTACCCTCCATGGTTTGCAACATCATATCAGTTTCTTTACTCGATAAAGATGGATATAACTTTGTTCTTGAAAAGAATATCATGAACATTTACCTTGATAAGGTACTGGTTGCAGAGGGTACACTGTTTAATGGTATCTACGTTCTAAATCAGAATACAGTTCTCAACATACAAAACACACGCAAGAGGAAGAATTCAGATACGAATGAATCCTACTTGTGGCATTGTAGACTCGGTCATATCGGAGAGAAAAGACTGAGTAAGTTGCATAAAGATGGACTCTTGAATGCGTTCGAGTTTTCATCTTATGGAACTTGTCAGTCTTGTCTCAAAGGAAAGATGACCAAATCTCCGTTCACCGGACATGGAGAAAGAGCAGCAGAGCTCTTGGGACTCGTACATAGTGATGTATGTGGTCCGATGTCTATACATGCAAGGGGTGGGTTCTCGTACTTCATCACATTCACTGACGATCTCTCTAGGTTCGGATATGTGTATCTGATGAAACACAAATCTGAAGCTTTTGAGAAATTCAAGGAATTCAGAAACGAAGTAGAGAACCAGACAGGCAAAAGTATCAAGATCCTCCGGTCTGACAGGGGAGGGGAGTACTTAAGCACGGAATTCCTAGATTACTTAAAAGAGAATGGTATTCTCTCTCAGCTTACTCCTCCTTATACACCACAGCACAACGGTGTTTCGGAGCGGAGGAATCGTACCCTACTGGATATGGTTCGCTCCATGATGAGTAGTGCTGAGTTGCCTCTTTCATTTTGGGGACATGCGCTTCAGACAGCGGCATACCTATTGAATGATGTTCCGTCTAAATCTGTGCCTAAGACTCCGTTCGAGATATGGAATGGAAAGAGGCCATATCTTAAAAGATCTAAGATATGGGGTTGTCCGGCTTATGTTAAAAAGCATAAACCGGATAAACTAGAGGCACGGTCAGTTTTATGTAAGTTTGTGGGATATCCAAAGAATGGTTATGGATATCTATTCTACCACACCGAGGAACAGAAGGTGTTTGTTGCTCAGCATGCCGTTTTCTTGGAAACGGAGTTTCTTGCAAAAGAAATTAGTGGGAGCACGGTAGAATTGGAAGAAATTCAGCGACCACAAACTGAAACTGAAAGTTTGACAGAACCTCAGGATTCAATAACCCCAGACGAACCTCAGCCACTCCGCAGATCTGGTAGGATTTCTCATCCGCCCGAGAGATACTACGGTTTTCTCATTGACAGGGATCGAGAGGATTGCATCTTGGAAGAAGATGACCCTACCAGTTTCAGGCAGGCCATTATCAGTAGGGACTCTGATAAGTGGCAGGAAGCAATGCAATCTGAAATGGAGTCCATGTACGCCAATAAAGTGTGGACCATGGATATTGCTCCACCTGGGGTAAAACCCGTTGGATGCAAATGGATCTACAAAAGGAAACTTGGTGTAGATGGGCAGGTGGAAACCTATAAAGCTAGACTCGTTGCAAAAGGTTTTCGTCAAAGACCTGGTTTGGACTATGATGAAACTTTTTCTCCGGTGGCTATGCTCAAATCCATTCGGATCCTACTTGCCATTGCTGCCTTCCATGACTATGAAATCTGGCAGATGGATGTTAAAACGGCTTTCCTAAACGGTTGTTTGGAAGAGTGCGTTTACATGGATCAACCAGAAGGTTTCGTAGACAGTGGGAGCAGCGGAAAGGTGTGCAAGTTGCTTAAATCCATTTATGGATTAAAGCAGGCATCGCGGAGCTGGAACATCTGTTTTGATGAGGCAATCAAGGAATTTGATTTCATCAAGAACGAAGATGAACCCTCTGTATATAAGAAGATTGTAGGACGAACTGTCGTATTCCTAGTCTTGTACGTGGACGACATTCTTTTGATAGGAAATGACATTCCTATGCTACAATCGGTCAAGCTGTTTTTGTCACAAAGGTTCTCCATGAAGGACCTGGGTGATGCCTCGTACATTCTGGGGATTAAGATCTATAGAGATAGATCCAAGAAACTATTGGGACTTTCGCAGTCCAGGTACATAGAGACCGTACTAAAGAGATTTAGTATGGAGGATTCCAAGCGCGGTAACATACCCGCATTGCACGGAATTACCCTCTCCAAGAAGATGTCTCCTAAGACTGACGAGGAGAGGGTTCGCATGAGCACTATACCCTACGCTTCGGCGGTAGGATCTATAATGTATGCGATGCTATGTACAAGACCAGATGTAGCTTACGCGTTGAGCACGGTAAGCCGGTATCAGTCGGACCCAGGGGAGGACCACTGGACAGCAGTGAAGAACATTCTCAAGTACCTGAGAAGGACTAAGGAGATGTTCCTGGTTTACGGTAATGGAGACCTTAGGGTCGAGTCCTTTACCGATTCAAGCTTCCAGAGTGACAAAGATGATAGCAAGTCCGTCTCGGGTTTTGTGTTTACCCTCAACGGAGGGGCGGTATGTTGGAGGAGTTCCAAGCAGGATACCGTTGCAGACTCGACGATGGAGGCTGAATACATTGCTGCAAGCGATGCCGCAAAAGAGGCGGTCTGGATTAAGAAGTTCATTAGTGAACTTCAGGTGGTTCCGTCCATTGTTGACCCAATACCTTTGTATTGCGATAACAATGGGGCTATAGCTTTAGCGAAGGAACCAAGGTCCCATCAGAAATCCAGGCACATCTTAAGGCGGTATCACCTGATCAGGGAGATCATTGATCGACAGGAGATCGAGGTGCGGAGAGTGGACACAAAGGACAACACTGCGGACCCATTCACGAAGGCTTTACCCCAGACTCAGTTCGAGCGGCTGATCGAGATGATAGGTCTTCGATACGCCAGTACATGGCCTTAGTGCAAGTGGGAGATTGTTGGTGTATATGCCCTAGAGGCCATTACTGTATCATACTAGTATGTATATTACTTGATGGAAGCTTGGGATATTCACAGTTGTACAGACAATCTTGCTCAATATAGTAGTATGCTACTTGGTTTGTCTCTGCTTTAATGTGTACATGTGTGTTTATTTATTATATCACCTATACGCATTAGTAGAGCCCTTAGGATCTTTGCTTGATTACCGGCGTTGTGATGGCGATCACACTCGTGGGGGCTGGGTAATCTACAAGCACATCCTTATACTCGTCCCTAGTCGTGGGAGTATCGAGATAGGGCATCGATACTCCACAGTAGACTAGCGTATGCGCTTCTCATCCCAGCACGGGAGACGGTCTGTCCCACAGCCGTCAGTACGTCGTACTTGAGATAGTATGCGGGTGCTCGTTAGGTTACGAGTACACTGGACAGGACTCGTCGGGAACTGAAGGTTGGTATTATACCTATCGTCAGTTATCAGTTCCCAGGTGACATGAGTACAGCTTAGTCCGCTGACTTGACACTGTCACTTCGCCTCGAGTGTGTTCCCACTGTTCTTTGATTACTACCCTACCACGGCTCTACTGAGTCGTGCAAACAGGTAGTAGTTGGGAGCAGTCCCGAAGCACTTGGAGGCAGTGACGGTTAGACAGGATTCGTCTCTCCCGGTATTGGGGGTTGACATCGCGCTGTGTCTAGGAGAGCCATTACACGAGTAGTCCCTGGCCAGGGCAAGCGAGATATACTGGTAGGTTTCCAGTGTTATCTCAGGGTGTATTGGGCTTCACTCCGACACGACTTGTACCGCTATTAGGGGACTGACGTTTACCGCCCCCCTAGGCCCGCCATGCGATGTATCAGACGAACAGACCGGACTGTACGGAGATTGTCACATACAGGCTCAGTAGGAGTTCGGATGGGTGTACCTCATCGGCCTTCTTATCGACATCTACCTGGGGACCGTTACGTACAGCTAGTGCCGCTTGCGGTCTGTGGTTAAACCCACTGCCAGCGTAGTGTCGAGTCTTTAGAGTCCCACACAGAGAGTTTCCCTGCACTGAGCGAAACGTGTAGAGGCCGTATGGTTTTACGGCAGGGCTGCGATCACTTACGTACACTTGTGTGCGTATGGTGTTCGGGCAGGCAATACTAGTGGGCTTTGGTTTAAGCCGGATCCTAGTATTGTATGGATGGATTTGTTTTGTCTTCTGTGCATCCGCGTTCTACGGAATACGGATGCAGGTGTGTATGCACAGTTTTCTGGAGCGATGAAGGAGGAGGTGCCTCATTAGGGTTTTGGCAGTTGGTTCGGCCAAAACCATTATGTGGCAGGCTCATTAGGGTTTTGGCAGTTCGTTTGGTCAAAACCATTATGAGCAGCGGACATCATTTACTAATCCTATTAGTGATAATCTTTTGATGGCTAATTGCATTGACCATTTGACCCCGTTGACCCCTCTTGACTTTGTTGACCGGTTGACCGAGTTGACCATTGACATTCAAGAGGATTCCACACTCTTCTTTTCTTTTCCATTTTCTTTTGGATTATGATAATGGTCATTTCAATTGTAGCCATCAACTTTATCTTGATGGAATTAGTAATGATGTGGTTTTTGCATTATTGCAACCATGGTTAGCTTTTCTCTTGGTTAAGCTTATCATAATTTTATTCTCTTTCTCTCTCTTGAAAAGAGAAGCTCCATGGTTGCTAAAAACCTCCTTCTTCTTCCTCCTCTTGTTTTCTCCTTTGATCTCATGTGTTGAGAGAAAAAGGTTTTCACTTGACAAACACATCCATACATCCTCTCTACACAACCTAGGGCTTCTAGATTAGCAATCTCCTTGCCCTAGTTACCTCGGCTTGAGGTGGAGCTCGGCGTACATCTCTCGGGTGGATCGTCATCGACTCAAGGAGGCCGCGGAGGTGACCGAAGTCCGGATCAACCTTTGAGCAAGCCATGAAAAGAACAACAAGAAGAGAAGAACATCATAGAAGAACAACAACTAGAAGTGAAGGAGTTCAAGTTGAGGTATAACCCCTAACCGAGTAGTTACATCTCTTGTTAGGTTGCTAGTTTATAGTTTAGCAAAGATCCGGCTTTTACGGTCCATGTTACAAAGCTTAGAAAAAATTTTGATTTACCGTTTCCGCAACCCCGAAAGTACCGGGAGAGGTAACGTGGACCTAACATCCTCCGGATAACCGCCAGGTCTAACCAATCACCGGTAGGTAGTAGTCCCTCCGCCGGGCTCACCGTCTAGCAGTAGGAATCTTAATGCCTCGGGATACCGTACCGGGTCCACCATGTACCCGCAATCGGTGCCTACCACTTCTCGAATCGGGTATACTCACACAAGCTCTCTGGAATCGAGAAAACTCATGGTGGACGCACTGAAATACCATATCAAGAGAAACCGGGTTTTTAAAACAGTGCGTATTTTCTTAAAATAATACCACGGTTCTCAAATCCAGAAATCCCATAAATCCGAACTCAATGCGTAAATCCATGCAATGTGTCGTATGACACTAAGAGTAAAAAGGGAAAACTGCTCTTTTAAAAGAATCCAGTTTTGAAAATATCTCATGCGGTCCCTATTTTCTTGAAATCAAGTCAATATCATCAATATATGTAACATATGTATGTATGTAGGTATGGATGTGCAAATGGATATATACGAGAATATGAGTGTAGCACTACTATGAAAATACATTGTGCATGTGCGCAAGTATGAAGATATCAATATATGTGTGCACTGGTATGAATATACAGTGTGCATGTGCGTAAGTATGAAGATATCAATATATGTGTGCACTGGTATGAATATACAGTGTGTATGTGCACAAGTATGAAGATATCAATATATGTGTGAACTGGTATGAATATACAGTGTGCATGTGCGCAAGTATATAGATATCAATATATGGGTGCACTAGTATGAATGTACAGTATGCATGTGCGCAAATATGAAGATATCAATATATGTATGCACTGATATGAATATACAGTGTGCATGTGTGCAAGTATGAAGATAACAATAAATGGGTGCACTGGTATGAATATACAGTGTGCATGTGCGCAAGTATAAAGATATCAATATATGTGTGCACTGGTATGAATATACAGTGTGCATGTGCGCAAGTATGAAGATATCAATATATGTGTGCACTGGTATGAAGATATAGTGTGCACGCAAGCATGAAGATATCAATATATGGGTGCACTGGTATGAATATATAGTGTGCATGTGCGCAAGTATGAAGATATCAATATATGTGTGCACTGGTATGAATATACAGTGTGCATGTGCGCAAGTATGAAGATATCAATATATGTGTGCACTGGTATGAATATACAGTGTGCATGTGCGCAAGTATGAAGATATCAATATATGGGTGCACTGGTATGAATGTACAGTGTGCATGTGCGCAAGTAGGGATATCAATGAAGGTATGCACAAATATGAATATGCATAAATATCTACGACTAAACATCTTATCACGCCCTGACGCTTAACGCCATATGGGCGATTTCCCCGTAGATGTTAAATCTACTCACCTGGTCGCGTGCTAAACGTAGCCGACCACCTGCTTCCCTTTCTTTGCGGCGTCTGATGTACCCGCCTGCGAACCTAGAATTTACACAAAGAATTCATATATAAGCAAAATCCTACAAAACGCGATATCGAAATCAAACGAGAAACTCGCGTCGCGAACTAAACGCCCGGGTGTCCGTTACGTTAAAACGTGTGTATACGCGTCTAAAACTACCCCAACAAGTCGCGATACGCTGGAACACAGAACCCACTCACGTATCACACGTTTTGCGCAAACAAAACGTATTGGAAAAACGATACTACGCTCCAGATTTTTACCCAGGTGAAAACTTACAAAATTGCACATACCACAGACCTTAAATATACAGCAGACTCCTACCCATGCAAACCCAACCCAAAAACTCCCTCATCTGGCCGCAATTTGTGGCCATAAAGAATAAATCGGCGGCCAAAGGGTGGTTAGGGGGTCTTGTTATCTGGTGGTGTGCTCAAGGTCTATCAAATATGCTCCAGTTATCTAAATTTTTCTCTGAAGTAACCGGGTCTATAGCAGATCACAGAAATGCCAAGTTTTGCTTAAAAAAGGTATATTTTGCACAAAAAGAAGATCTAGGGTATTTTGGTGAAATCTGGGTTGAAGCTAAGTTTATGTGGCCCAAATAACACTTAATTAGGCTAGGCTAACAAATAAAATCATCACTTGGCCACAACTTCACACAAAACACCATTTCTAGCACTAAAACGCATAATTAACACTAACTGAAACTATTTAACATACAAGCTTAGCAAAAAGGAGTTGCGTTTAAGAAATATACCCCAAAAGACCCTAGGAAGCAGGAGAAGGAGGAGAAGAAGAAGATGAGGTGATGCTGCTGTTGCTTGCTACAGCTGCTGCTGTGTGCTGTTGTTGCTGCTGATTGTTGTTGTTGCTGCTGCTGCTGTTGCTTCTGCTGCTGCTGCTTCCTCTGCTGCTGCTGCTGCTGTTGCTATGAGAGTGAGAATGAGAGAGTTGTGAGAAAATGAGAGGCAAAGGAAAAAGAATTGAGAGTTAAGGCTAGTCAACCCCCTCCTCTCTCTTTCTCTTCACTAAATGAAGGCATGGCTCAAGCCATGATGCCCTTCTCTCTCTCTCTCTCTCTCTCTCTCTCTCCAAGTCAACCAAATTTTAAATCATTTCCATTAAAAAAAAAATTAACCCCAAAACCCTTAACAAAAATTTCAAATGGGCTTAACAAAATGGTTAGTTCAGCATGGTTGCTAATCATGGTCTAACCCTAATTTAACCCTAGTTTACATGCACATGTGTGTGCAAGCTTAGAAAAATTCTAATAAAATATTCATTAAATTTGATAAATTATTTGAAAATCGTTTTGGTAAAGTTTTTATTAAAAACCATATATTAAAATATAATTAGCCACTAATCACAACCATATATTAAAAACCATTTCCACCCTAAAGTTTATATTCCATTTCTTTCTCCCCTCCACCATTCTTCTCATCCACCAAGACCGTACCTCGCTTACATCCCCACACGGTCTCGTATATTCTTCATTTCTTTTCTCCAGACGTTCTTTCACTAACCACTGGTTTATCATGATAAAAATTTTGAATGGTTGATATTAACTTTTTGCCTGTGAACGGCCTTATATAGATTTATATTGTTCTCTTCCCCCCTAAGTTTGAACTTTAACGCTTAAACAGTGGAAACACTGTTTTACTTAAGATTGGGGAGAACTTTTTGTGTATATATATTTTTGGTTTGCTTTTTCTTTTGAAAAAACAAAAAAATAAAACATGATAAAAAAATATTAAAAAAACAGGGGAGCGCCGACAATTTTGACCCTCTTGGCGTAGCATGACAGTAAGGGCACTGTCAAGTTTAAGTTTGGGGGTGTGCTCGGTAAGCTTTCTATCTTCGCATTAATGTGTATATTTTGCTTTTGCATACTTATTTAAAAATCTATAAAAATCGAAAAAAATTACAAAAAAATAAAAAAATTGTCGTCAAGTTACCTATTAGGGTAACGTAGATTTTTATTCCCAAAATTTAGTTGATATGTTAGGAATAACTAAATCCTAGGCTTAGGAATTAAGAAGACTCAAAATAACCCTCCTTCTGTTTAACCTTGATAATTATACATCCTTGCAGTATTTTTTTAGAAGTAGGAAATGTTGAGTTCAGTTCCTGGGTTAAGTTGATATGAAGGGAAAGTATTGAACGCTTTATTGAAGCATAAGTCTGAAAAATATTTCCTATTCTTGAGTCCAAATTTAGAAAGTATATACCCTACAAACTGCACTTACAGGCACCTTGAAACTTGGGATAGTAGAGGATACCTAGAAATACTCTTGCCTGAAAACCTAGTATGAAAGAAAAACGGTATTTAAAGCTAGCCACCAAAAGAGCATCATTGAAAAATATATCCGGTCTTGAAAGAAAAAATAAATAAATAAAGTCAAGACCTGAAAACTGTTATTTACACTTTATGGTCACACATTCAGTAATCCGCTGTTAGTGCCTCAAGAAGCATTAATAGTCGCATGAAAGATATGTGAGCAAATCCGTCCATCATTAATGAAAAGAAATAGTATTAGGTATTAAGGCAAGGGTACTATAACTTGAATTGAATTCTTAAGTGTAGGGGTGAAATTTTACACAGACGTAGGGGTCTATGATCGATGTTTGGAGGAAAGATAGGAATAAAGAATAAGACTTATGTTTTCCGTAAAGATGATAAAAATCCCGGATTGGTGACTTCGCACTAAGAAGAAAAACTCAAAAGATACCAAGATCTTTCTAAACTGTCAAAACGTATAGGATCTTGGGTTGAATAAATAGGAGGCGTGAAACATAAGGGTTGGATATTTCTAACTTAGGATGATAGAGTTTCTAACTTAGATGCTAAACCATAAGAGTAGAATCAGGGTTATTTTATGAAACCAGCTTAATGGGATTTTATGGGTAGTATCCACTGGAAACCCTCAGGAGACAACACTCCTCCTACTAGGGACACCCAGTGGTTTAACGGCTTGTTGCACGAGCTCAGTGCAATCGCGTTCCCTACGAAAGTGAGGTTAGGTCTTTTTGTGAATAATTGGCTTTGCTCGGGACGAGCAAAAGTTAAGTTTGGGAGTATTTGTTCACCAGAATATTGAATTTAATGTAAGTGCACGGCGGCGCCCCGGCCGTCAATCCGACGCCGGAATGCGGAAGCGGTGAATAACTTAAATTTTGCGGACTTAGCAAACCGGCACCACCGCGCACTATAACCCGGATCGAACCATTAACTAGTCTAAGCTACTTAACAAGATGGGTTAGAGATATACCGACGATCCAAGTCCTCCGGTCTTCATCTCCAATCCGATCTCCTCGCGGGATCTCCGTCCGTCTCATCCTCGTCGCCGGAAGTGCACCACATCGCCTTCTGCGTTTACGGGCTCCCACCTCAATGCCGAGGCAACTCGGGCACGAAGCCGGCTACTCGACGTGCCCAAGGTTCGTTGTAGAATATGTAGTGAGCAAGTCTCATTTTTTGGGGTTTGTGGAATTGCCATTGGTGAAGGAAAAGAGAGCTTGGAGAGAGGTGAGAAAAATGGAGCATACACAAGAAGGAATGTATCATATTTTTCTCCACACAACAAAATGAAAATCAATCCCATTTTTCTCAAGGAATGGCCGCCCCCCCCCCTTCATGTGTGATTGGAGAGAGAGAGAGAGAGCAAGGTCAAGGGGTGGGTGGAAGCAATGATGCAAGAGGGCATCATGAAAGAATATGATCACAAGCAAAAACCACACACAACCACAACCATCATCAACAACCATGATGCTAACAAAGTCAAGCCATCATGAAGTATGAAGTCAAGCAAGTCAAAGGAGGGTGCTATCATGATACAACAAAATGCAAAGACCCCCTTCCACAAATGCCTATTTGCAACAATGCAAATAAGCCCTCCTCCACCAATCTTCGGCCAATGAACGGAACAATGGAAATCGGCCGAAACGGAAAGCAAACTGGCAACTCCAGAAAACTGGTCCCGTAATAAATTACAGGAAAACCCCGATACTGTGCATACACACCCGCATTTGTATTCCGACCGAAATACAAATGCAATGAGACAAAATCTCCACTGTACTATACTAGGATCCGGCTTATACCAAAGCCGGCTAGTAATATCCGTTCGATCCTGATCCGTGCAATACCGCACGTATCTGATCGAACCCTGCCATATAACCATACGGCCTATAGTACAGACTGTCCGATCCTGATCCGTGCAATACCGCACGTATCTGATCGGACCTTGCCATATCTCCATACGGCCTCTACAACCTTTCGCCCGA
The DNA here is from genome assembly GCA_030015575.1 of Agapanthus africanus. NCBI lineage: Eukaryota > Viridiplantae > Streptophyta > Magnoliopsida > Asparagales > Amaryllidaceae > Agapanthus > Agapanthus africanus. The sequence goes on along the minus strand of CM057346.1, from coordinate 314,542,191 downwards.
AAGCTGAGTAACTGAAAATGTGGTGGACTCTAAAGACTCGTCAATACTATGGCTGTGGATTTAACCACTAGCACGTCAGAGGTATATGCCAATACGTGACGGGCCACCAGCTATTGACCAAAAGGGACGTCGATGAGGAAGCTCACCCCGACACCCAACTGAGCCTGTCAGTGACAATATCCGTGCAGTCCGGTCCGTTCGTCTATGAGTATCGCATGGCGGGCCTAGGGGGTTGGTAAAAGTCAGACCCCCAAAAGCGGTACAAGTCGTGTCGGAGTGTAGCCCAGAACACCCTGAGATACTACTGGAATACCTACCAGTAAATCTCCTTGCCTTGGCCAAGGACTTTGTGTAATGGCTCTCCTAGACACAGCACGACCTCACCCCCAATACCGGGAGAGACGAACCCCTGAAGATACGCTCACTGCCTCCATGTGGCTCGGGACTGTACCCAACTAAAACCTGTTTGCACGACTCCTTTGAGCCGTGGTAGGGTAGTAATCAAAGTACAGTGGGAACTCACACGAGACAAATGACGATCCCCAGGTCGATGAACTAACCTGCACACATGTCACCAGGGAACTGCCATCTGACGTCTGGTATATGACCAACTAGCATGTTCCCGGCGAGTCCTGTCCGGTGTACTCATAACCCAATGAGCACCTGTATACATCTTAGGTGATCCAACTGACACCAGTGGCTTGTGAGACCGGCCACAGCCCCTCGTCGGGGTCTCGACTGTATACACTAGTCTACTAATGGAGTATCGATGCCCGGTCTCGAAACTCCCACGACTAGGGACCTTTTAAGGATATGCTTGTAGACCCCCAGCTCCCACTTATATGATCGCCCTCATACTGCTGGTGGTCAAGCAAGAATCCTAGGGGCTCTATCAACGTGTAATAGCGACGTGTCAGGTCACCTAAAACAGTACACGATGATAAAGGTAAACCAGATAGCATACTATCATCTCGAGTAAGACTGTCCTACCGGGATAGGTCCTCCCTCAATCATCGCAATCACGTACCCGTGATCCAATAATTGACTCTGAGGGCACTATCTCCAACAATCTCCCACTTGCACTCAAGGCTAATTATTGCGATGCCGCATACTCACAGCCCGTGTGATACCGAACATCCAACTCCTCTACTAGTCAGTCTCACAAAGCTCGTTTGCGGAACTATTGCGTTCGAGGAATAGCCTTAGTGAGTGGATCCGCTTAGTTGTTTCTTTCTATGTCTCTCTATATCTCAAGTTCGCGGAGAAACCCATCTCCCGAAATGAGCAATACCTGTCTTAGAATGTGTCTGGATGTCTGATGGGACATAGCTCATAATTGAACTCCAAATCCAAACTTCTTAGACTGTATCGTCAACTGAACTTAATCAGTATCCTGCGCCATGCCTCCCTCAGTATTGCCTTGGATCACCTGTCCAAAATACTGCCCCTCGTCAGAGGGAAAAACTATAAATCTGACAACCTCCCTGTCGTCCAGGTCACCTTGGAAGCCTGGAATGATAACTGTCTCCTTAATGAGGCTGTCGTTATCATATCCCTAGAACATCCACTTATGTTCTAAAACTGCTTCCGACTGTTTCTCCAGCATTGGATCATTATCAACTTATTGCACCCACTGCAAGAACAACATCTGGTGTGGTACTTGATATCTCACGATTGACTCAATTGCCTGAGCAAGTGATCTGCCAATCATGCCCGTCCCTCTCCCCTTTAGTCTGTAAGACACCTTTGGAGAGGGTGACTCCATTACCTGCAGGTACACTACCGTGCCAGGAGTCGTCCATTCTAAATACTCTTAGAATGTTGTCAAAGTACCCTGATTGGGAAACCACCCAAATCTAGATTTAAAACCATAGATCTAGTAACCAGAATGTCTGATATAACATCCAAGTCCTGTGTGGAGAAACCACTGTGTGACGACCAAAGTACAACCGATTGTAGTATAGGAGTTTCTTTTCCTATTCTGTGTATGTCATCCAAATACCATGACATCACACCCTACTACCTTCTCAACAGATCCATCCCCTATTCTGATGAAGTCAAACCTATGACTGTCACGTCAGAAATAGATGATCTATCTCCGCTACATCTGCTTTAGTCTATAAATAGACATAAGCTACCTGTCCACCAATGCTTCCGCTGCTCCCACTGACTACGACAACCCTCTGGCAGAGTCATATAGTCGTACACTTCTAAAACTAGTTTAGAACGACGCTATACTCATCCTCCTGCCGGGTCTCGTAACCTGGAACAACAGCAATGGCAATTGTGGGTAAACAAGAACTTCCCTGTCACCGTCCTTGAGGCTACCGGAGTACCTCTCGGGTGCCTGAAGTTACCCACCTTATCTGCGGAGTGGCCAATGGAATGTCAATCCAGATTGAATCTTTAGGTTCCTTATCAAATCTTCAGTAATCGTTTGTGGTTCTGGAATCACTTCCAGTTCTACCATACTCCCACTACTGTTTTCTGAAAAATCCATTTTTAATAAAACTGTGGCGAGTCTAGAACAATATTGCTATTGTTCATCCAGATGGTAGAAAGTCAACCCGCGTCATAGCCTGGGTCAACCCACAAACAGCCATTACAGAAACGTGCCTTGAGTTATCCAGAGTCTGGTTTTAAGCATAATCCGGACAACTCCCCGTACCTTAACATCGTTAAGATATGAACTGTTCTATATCCAGTATAGAAACAGAGGCACTGATTTAATTGAACCAGATTCAAATCATGCAGCTGTTCCCAGCGCATGTCAACTAAATGGAAGGAGGCCGATCAGCGTTACTCAACTTAGGAATACTTCCAATTATGAGTAACCTGAAAGAGAAGCAAGATCTCTTTATCATTACTATCAACTGAATACCATACACAAGTATCTACATCTTCGATCTCTTTGAAGAATCCCGATACTTGCTATACCTGGTTCTCTACTCTATTCAAATACCTATAACTTCTCCAAATTCGGACCCTGTGTTTCCACGAAACACTTGTCTAAAAACTAGAGAAGTCATAAGTAAACCGAATATAGTACGAGGACCAATCCCTCTGTCCTGATGGACCCTGGACATCATACAATACTCTGTACAAGTCCCTTGAGTCTGATAACTCTTTCACTGTGTGTCGTAGGTTGAAAACTGTACTTATGGTTAAGAAGAATTACACCGCTGTTTAATGCTCCTTACCTAACCATCCACTGATATAGGTAAATGTCATCGACATAATATCAAAAGGTATATCTCACTCTATGAAAATAGACGTACAGATATATTAATTTGAAATTGGTGCATAACAGCGGATATTCAAAACCAAATATTTGCCGACCGGCAAACAACCCAGGTGATTTCCTCAAATATCACCGATTACAACGAATCCCGATATAATGAGGATGATCACCCAATTCCCAATAACTTACTCCCACTCATCATCTGTAAAACCATACAGATATGAGAATCAAACCTGGTAAATACATACCCTGGAGCAAGTGTCTAATCGGGAAATCAGTTTCCTTTAACAGTACATAGTGAGACTGAAACATTGAAATGTTTCGATGGGGTATCCTGGTATTCTTAGTAATGCCTCTTCCAGATTCACGACTGTAACCGTATAGTTCTTTGCCACCTCTCCAAATCCCTTCATATGTCTTTAGTCTTTACCTTCTGTACACCCCTTTAGGCCAATTGGTTTTCTTCCTTCCCTACCGTTCGGCACCGGCCTATGGTTTGGAAGAAGACTATCCAATAAGCATAATGGGTGTACTGTCCCAATCCTAAGAACACTCGCAATGAGAGAGGGTGAAGATAAAAGACAACCGAATAAACCTTATTCCTATTTCTCCTGAACCAGAATCCATCCCCGAACTGGAACGAGTTCCTTTCGAGTTCGTATATAACCATACGATGGATTATCCAATAAAATGGGATCTTCGTAGTGATACGGAGTGTCCTGGAGAAATACAAAGGTGATGTGGGAGTGGTAACGAAATATTTGGTTTGGTCGTGAATATCTGTTGCAATTTACTTTGCCCTCCTACTAATCCCTTGCTTTGTCTGAACTTAATACCTTCTGCACACCATCGTTATGCTAATTGGTTTTCTTCATTCCCTACCGGTCGGCACCAGCCTAAGGTTCGGAAGAAGACAATCCAATTTGCGTAATAGGTGTACTACCCCTAAACCAAGGAGTACTCGTAACCTGAGAGAGGGTAAAAGGAAAAGACAACTGAATAATCCTATCCGTTTTCTCCAGAACCGGAAACCATCCTCGAATAAATTCTTTCGAGTTCGTATCTAACCATACGATGGTTTTGTCCAATGGAAGTGGACGTTCGTAGCAATACGGGGTGTCCTGGAGAAAAGGGTAAAAGTAGGAGTGGCAATGAGGTCTGCAACTCTGACAATCCAAAAGCCAGTGTTTAAGAAGGTTCGGTCAACTTGGTCACTGAGTCAAAGTCTTAGGGTCGGGTCAATGGTCGCTGCCAAAGAGAGAGAGAAAAGAAACACTCAGCGTGCACTCTAACCTAGATCAGAATGGTGACAATTTATCTAATCTGGAATCCTCCCACTGTACCTCAAATTCTCCTCCAAACCTGAAAGAAGAATTAGTCGGGGTTACCCGAGGAGTAAACTAACTCATCAGTGGGAATCGGGATCCAACTATCATCGCATGATAACGTGACGGAATCCGCTCACGTCATCACACTCCAGAAGGTATGCGCATATCTGGCAAGTTTCAGTACTTTTGAAACTCCCGATGTGATTTCTGCCCCATGCTCTTATGACCTTGACTTTGGCCAACATATCATAAGTCACATGTCAAGTTCTATCCGTCATTCTCCAGGTTAATTTGAATCCACCCGTACATACCCTTGACTTTGGCCAACATGGCAGTACGACTGTTCCAAACTAACGCATCTATCTATGCTGCATATGAATAACCAACAGCTACCAAACACTGTGCCTTGACTTTGGCCAACATACACAGCTTGAATACTATTGACTATCCATATGAAACGACGGAGGGCTACGAATGGTTTCTGGCGAAAACCTTTAACGTAATGAACTTGATATCGTTGAAGGAACGGATAGCTTTTTTAAAAATATAGTGACGAAAACCTTTGCTAAAGAGGTCACTCCCGGTGAAGGGATCTCGGCTCTTTCCCCGTAGAATGGGGTGCAGGATATTCCAAATGAATACCGCGATGCAAAGCAAAGTAATCGGCTATAGTGAAGTCATTGCCCTGACGCAAACTTTTTGTCCAAGGGGTCACTCCCGGTGAAGGGATCTCGGCCCTTGCCTCGTCGACTGAGGAGCAGGATATTCCAACTGAATACCACGATGCAAAACAAAAGTGAACGTCCTTGCAATAACAGCTTTTTGAAAAGTGTTCCAACAACATCAGATTAGGTTTGTTTTTAACTTGCATTGATCCGAATCAACGCAGTCCCATCAATTGATCACACCAAAAAGAACGAAAATATACTGATGTACGTATATGCCATCCGCATTCGCCACTGGGTCCCGTCATTACCCGTTAGGTTAGCTAACTAACGACAGAGCGGGGACTGGACTAGCGCGGATGCAAAACATATACTACATCTACTAATATATATACCAATATATTATATTTCGCTCAAGGCGTGAAAAGAAATGCAACATCACAGAGAATGAACAGCATCGCAGAAACAGTACAGATATTTGGGATCCCCGGGTTTCACAGAGCCACTACTGAAACCCGACGTTCCCCTGGTCGTGTGGATAGCCTGTGCAATGAAATCCTAGACCCCTACGGGCGCGGCAAGTCACCCGCCAAAACCTGAAGCGAGGCAGCCCCCTTCAGCGCCGTGAATGGACCACCCAGCACTTCACGGAATCCGACAACTTGGGCACCCCTCCTGTGTCAACCTGTACCCCCTACGAGTGCGGCGAATAGCCCGCCAATCCTAGAGTGAAGCCCCCTCCGTCTCAATGCCATGAGATGCGGGCTTGTTGCCCTCCAGAACCCGGCTATCCGTGCACCCCTCCGCGGGGCAATCCTAGTACAGAAAGTAAAATATACATACACCGGGTACATCGACCGCAACCAGGTCGTGCCCCAAAATAATAATACAAACAGGCAGTGACGGCAGTCCACATGTCGGACGCTCGCCCCGCAATATCAAATGTACATAATACAACAGAACTGTACTAGCATTGCATCCAGGCTATCCCCCACGACCGATCCGCAACATCACAGCAAATACATAGAACATCAACGTGAAAGTCACGTTCGCAAATCCGTCTAACCGGGCTATAGCAGTTAGACCGGATTTACCGATCGAGTGACATTCACGGTCGCAGATATAATGTAAATACTGTGAAAAATGTGTTTAAAATATCCGACCGATCGAATATTAACAAGTGGGCCCCAAAACAAAACTGTAGCAGTTACAGAAAATATGGGCCCAATTTTAATGTTCCAAAACCCCTGAAATAAACTCAGAAGGCATCTGTAAAAATTTGGTGATGTGACGTGCACAGTGCACCGCGGAAGGGCGGCAAGTATGGTGTTTTCGCGGCGGTTCCGCGCTCACACTGTAGCGTTACATCGTCGAATTTTTACAGAACTCTTATATTTTCTCGTACATCAATATTTTACAACCTGAAAAATTTTTGGACACCAAAAAATCTTAACAGAAAACTGATGTGGGTGTATTGGGGTTTTCGGACATTTCGATCGATCGGAACAGAAAAACACATTACACAAAGCTAGACTAAGTTAATGGCGAGGCTCTGATACCACTGTAAGTGCACGGCGGCGCCCCGGCCGTCAATCCGACGCCGGAATGCGGAAGCGGTGAATAACTTAAATTTTGCGGACTTAGCAAACCGGCACCACCGCGCACTATAACCCGGATCGAACCATTAACTAGTCTAAGCTACTTAACAAGATGGGTTAGAGATATACCGACGATCCAAGTCCTCCGGTCTTCATCTCCAATCCGATCTCCTCGCGGGATCTCCGTCCGTCTCATCCTCGTCGCCGGAAGTGCACCACATCGCCTTCTGCGTTTACGGGCTCCCACCTCAATGCCGAGGCAACTCGGGCACGAAGCCGGCTACTCGACGTGCCCAAGGTTCGTTGTAGAATATGTAGTGAGCAAGTCTCATTTTTTGGGGTTTGTGGAATTGCCATTGGTGAAGGAAAAGAGAGCTTGGAGAGAGGTGAGAAAAATGGAGCATACACAAGAAGGAATGTATCATATTTTTCTCCACACAACAAAATGAAAATCAATCCCATTTTTCTCAAGGAATGGCCGCCCCCCCCCCCTTCATGTGTGATTGGAGAGAGAGAGAGAGAGCAAGGTCAAGGGGTGGGTGGAAGCAATGATGCAAGAGGGCATCATGAAAGAATATGATCACAAGCAAAAACCACACACAACCACAACCATCATCAACAACCATGATGCTAACAAAGTCAAGCCATCATGAAGTATGAAGTCAAGCAAGTCAAAGGAGGGTGCTATCATGATACAACAAAATGCAAAGACCCCCTTCCACAAATGCCTATTTGCAACAATGCAAATAAGCCCTCCTCCACCAATCTTCGGCCAATGAACGGAACAATGGAAATCGGCCGAAACGGAAAGCAAACTGGCAACTCCAGAAAACTGGTCCCGTAATAAATTACAGGAAAACCCCGATACTGTGCATACACACCCGCATTTGTATTCCGACCGAAATACAAATGCAATGAGACAAAATCTCCACTGTACTATACTAGGATCCGGCTTATACCAAAGCCGGCTAGTAATATCCGTTCGATCCTGATCCGTGCAATACCGCACGTATCTGATCGAACCCTGCCATATAACCATACGGCCTATAGTACAGACTGTCCGATCCTGATCCGTGCAATACCGCACGTATCTGATCGGACCTTGCCATATCTCCATACGGCCTCTACAACCTTTCGCCCGAAAGCTGAGTAACTGAAAATGTGGTGGACTCTAAAGACTCGTCAATACTATGGCTGTGGATTTAACCACTAGCACGTCAGAGGTATATGCCAATACGTGACGGGCCACCAGCTATTGACCAAAAGGGACGTCGATGAGGAAGCTCACCCCGACACCCAACTGAGCCTGTCAGTGACAATATCCGTGCAGTCCGGTCCGTTCGTCTATGAGTATCGCATGGCGGGCCTAGGGGGTTGGTAAAAGTCAGACCCCCAAAAGCGGTACAAGTCGTGTCGGAGTGTAGCCCAGAACACCCTGAGATACTACTGGAATACCTACCAGTAAATCTCCTTGCCTTGGCCAAGGACTTTGTGTAATGGCTCTCCTAGACACAGCACGACCTCACCCCCAATACCGGGAGAGACGAACCCCTGAAGATACGCTCACTGCCTCCATGTGGCTCGGGACTGTACCCAACTAAAACCTGTTTGCACGACTCCTTTGAGCCGTGGTAGGGTAGTAATCAAAGTACAGTGGGAACTCACACGAGACAAATGACGATCCCCAGGTCGATGAACTAACCTGCACACATGTCACCAGGGAACTGCCATCTGACGTCTGGTATATGACCAACTAGCATGTTCCCGGCGAGTCCTGTCCGGTGTACTCATAACCCAATGAGCACCTGTATACATCTTAGGTGATCCAACTGACACCAGTGGCTTGTGAGACCGGCCACAGCCCCTCGTCGGGGTCTCGACTGTATACACTAGTCTACTAATGGAGTATCGATGCCCGGTCTCGAAACTCCCACGACTAGGGACCTTTTAAGGATATGCTTGTAGACCCCCAGCTCCCACTTATATGATCGCCCTCATACTGCTGGTGGTCAAGCAAGAATCCTAGGGGCTCTATCAACGTGTAATAGCGACGTGTCAGGTCACCTAAAACAGTACACGATGATAAAGGTAAACCAGATAGCATACTATCATCTCGAGTAAGACTGTCCTACCGGGATAGGTCCTCCCTCAATCATCGCAATCACGTACCCGTGATCCAATAATTGACTCTGAGGGCACTATCTCCAACATTTAATACCGCCCATTTTTCTGCTCGTTTGTTTATAGGCAGGTGCTTTTGATCCGTGTTAGCTACATATTTATGGGTTACAGGTTTCTAGTCAAAAATAACGCAAATAATACAAAATCTCCACAGTTACGCCAAAATACAGAACATCTGCCACAGACAGAAAAAAGCCGGGTTCCGGTCATCCGTATCCGTCCAGTACCGCTTACCAGTTCAAGAGACAAGACGAAAGCAGTGTCCATTCATGTCTTGGTCAAGCACAGAGCACGAGAGGGGCAACACAAGATTCAATAGGTGCGCGAAGATCGAGGAAGATAAATGTCAAATGAATTAAAAGTGAAGCCATTTTGGACTGTTGCAAATCTGAAGAAACTTTGGAAGCATTTTGCAATTTGGGACATGTAAAACAATAGAAAAAAGCAACACAAGAAACCATGAAAAAAATGACAACCTAAATCCCCTACAGTGTTGCGGAACTGCGGCCAATGTGGCCATTATGCGGTGGTTCCGCGGCCGAGTTGACTCAGTGACAGAAGATATTTTTGGGGTATTTTGGTAATTGCATTTGGGCTCAGAATTTGGCCCTAAGGTTTCAGCTCTCTGCCTATAAATATCCCAGTTTTGTGCTAAGTAAAGGATACTTCTTTTTAGTTAGATTTTAGTGTAGATTAGTTTGTAGTTTCTTCTTCTTCTTCATCTATTCTCCATGAAAGTGTAGTGAGAGCTCTTGAGTGGAAAATCAATAAAGATGAGGGGTTTAATTTAACTTATATCTTTATTTCTTGTATTGTTATTTTAATTTTTTGTGTAACTTTTATTTATTGTTGTTTAGTTGTTGTTGTTATTTCTTGTTCTTTTCCTTTTCTTCTTATCCGTATTTCCAAACCATGATACTCGACAGAGTCCCTTGCTAAGGTGGGCCCAAGTAGTAAGCTTGCATCTTTGTAAAACCGTATTTTTTCTTTCTTTCTTTACTTCTTTCTTATTTTGTTTTTAATTCCTTTTAAATGTGTGAATAATTTCCACACTTGTTAGGGGCTAAGGAAGGTTGGTATGAGGGACGGAAAAATCCCTTGTGCTTCTCATCACCAAACATCTTGAAACGAGCTTAGACAAAACAAACGCAACCCCCTCACTTAGGCGCGCTATACGTGACATATAGCCGCGACCTAAGTCGAGAAGTTCTTTGGGCGTACTAGAACGCGACATGTAGTTATGACTTAATAGGATACGTGGTTGCGGGTGTTTGACCTAGGCTTAGAAATAAGCGCACGTAGCGGAAGGACAAGAGGCACTAGGAATGGATTTAGCGTTGGAAAGCTTGCTTAAACTCGCAAATCCCATTCTTATGTCCTCCTAATCCCCGCTATTTTCTATTATCCCAACTTCATTTTAAGAATGGCAAAAGAGAAGCACAAAACTAATCCTAACTCTACTAACCAACCTTAACCCTAACAACCGTACTTGAACATAAATACAAACACTTAGGATAGATTTGGACCAACACATATACATTCTTTATTGACTCGTCTAACACACGAACGGACATACAACCATCTCCCTATAGATCAACCCGTGCTTAATTGGCTAGCTGCAAAGTGACACCGTCTTGATTACTGTAAACAAAGAACGAGAGTAGAACGCATATCATAAAACGTATCACGTATCCACTACGTCAATTAGGGTGCAGCGGAAAGGTGTGCAAGCAGCTTAAATCAATTTAGGGATTAAAGCAGGCATCGCGGAGCTGAAACATCTATTTTGATGTGGCAGTCAAAGAGTTTGACTTCATCAAAATCGTAGATAAACCATATATATACAAGAAGGTTGTAGAGAGTAAGGTTGTCTTCCTCGTATTGTACGTGGATGACATACTCTTGATAGGAAATGATGTTCATATGCTATACTCGGTCAAGCTCTTCTTATCACGAAGGTTATCCATGAAGGATCTGGGTGATGCCTCCTACATCCTAGGGATTATGATCTATAGATATATATCTAAACGGATGTTGGGATTGTCCCAATCCAGGTACATTGACACCATACTAAAGTGGTTTAGTATGGAAGATTCCAAGCGTGAAAATTTACCCACGATCTCAGGAATCACTCTCTCCAAAGAGATGTCCCCCAAGACTGATTTGGAGAGGGCTCGCATGAAAAGGATACCCTATGCTTCGGCAGTCAAGTCTATCATGTATGCGATGTTATGTACCAGACCGAATGTAGCTTACGCACTTAGTGTTGTAAGCAGATATCAATCGGATACTGGGGAGAATCACTGGACAGCTGTGAAGAACATTCTTAAGTACTTAAGAAGGACTAAAGAAATGTTCTTGGTGTATGGTAATAGTGAACTCCAAGTGGAGTCATTTACCGATTCGAGCTTCCAGAGTGATAAGGACGATAGTAAATCGGTCTCGGCTTTTGTCTTCACCCTCAATGGAGGAGAGGTATGTTGGATGAGTTCCAAGCAAGATACCGTGGTAGACTCGACGATGGAGGCTGAATACATCGTTGCCAACGATGCCGCCAAAGAGCCTGTCTGGATGAAGAAGTTCATAACTGAACTTCATGTGGTTCCATCCATTGAGCATCCAATACCTTTGTATTGTGATTACAATGGAGCTGTAGTTTTAACCAAGGAACCTAGGTCCCATCAGCGATCCGGGCATATTCTGAGGCAATATCAATTGATCCGGGAGATAGTTGATCGCTGGGAGATCGAGGTCAGGAGAGTTGACAAGAAGAATAACACGGCGGATCCACTCACAAAGACCATTCCCCAGATACAATTTAAGAGACTTTTTGGGATATTAGGTATAAGATACTACAACAACTGGCCTTAGTGCAAGTGGGAGATTGTTAGTTATATGTATGCCCTAGAGGCCATTATTGTACATGATTGTATATTATAATGGATGCTTGGACATATATAGAGAGGACTTTCTTGCTCGACATGATAGTATGCTATCTGGTTACTCTTTGTCTTAACATGTACACTTGTATCATTATACTGTCTCTCCGTTACATGTCGATAAAGCCCTTAGGATGTGTGCTTGACTACCAGGACTATGATGCAGATCATATTAGTGGGGTTAGGGTAGTCCATAAGTACATCCTTTAATTGTTCTTAGTCAAGAGAGTATCGAGACAGGGCATCGATATTCTAGAGTAGACTAGTATGTACATTTCTTGACCCTGTATGGAGCGATGGTTGATCCCACAACCATTCGTGTTTGACATTAAAGATTGTACACAGGTGCACATTGGAGAATGGGTACACCGAACAGGACTCGCCGAGAACTCCTAAACGGTATTATACCTATCGTCAGATAGCAGTTCTCTGGTGACTCTGGTACAGGTTAGTCTGTAGACCCGAGATCATCATAGAGTCTTGTGTGATTCCCACTGTGCTTTGATTTCCTCCCAACCACGCTCAAGAGAGTCGTGCAAACAGGTGGATTTTGGGTACAGTCCCGAGTCACATGGAGGCAATGAGCGATAGGAGGGGTTTTGTCTCTCCCGTTATTAGGAGTTGTGTTGGATATATTATGCCATAGAGGCCATTATATGATAGTGGATGTATCGGTATGTGTGTGTGTGTGCGTGTGTGTATTCAGAGGACATTCTTGCTCGACATGATAGTATGCTATATGGTTGTACTTTATCTTGACATGTTTATTTGATCATGCATCTTACTCTTTTGGTACATGTTGATAAAGCCCTTAGGATATATGCTTGACTGCTGGGACTATGATGCAGATCATACTAGTGGGACATGTGTAGTTTATAAGCATATCCTTGAAATGTTCCTAGTCGTAGGTGTATCGAGTTGGGGTATCGATATTCCAGAGTAGACTTGCGTATATCGTTCTTGTCCCATATGATAGGCGATGTATGATCCCATATCCATTGGTGTGGTGAAACCAAAAATTGTATACGGGTGCTCAGTGGAGACTAGGTACACTGAACGGACTCGCCGAGAACTCCTATGTGGTATTATATCTATCGTCGGATAGCAGTTCTTCGGTGACACTGGTACAGGTTAGTCTGTAGACCCGAGATCGTCATAGAGTCTTATGTGTCCTCCCATTTTACTTTGATCTCTCCCCTCCCACGGCTCTACTAAGTCGTGCAAATAGGTGGATTTTGGGTACAGTACCGAGGCACATGGTGGCAATGAGCGATAGGAGGGGTTTCGTCTCTCCCGATATTCGGGGTTGATGTTGCGCTATACTCGATTGGCTATAACAGGAACTCCCTAACCAGGGCTGATGAGTGTCATGCCCCGAAAAGTACGGAACATGACCGGCACTTAAACTACGAAACGTCTCGAGACGTACGTAATCTAAGTAAGCCAAAACCCAGAAATCAAAACCAATTAAGCAGTAGAGTGATGGAAAAACCAATTTAAAGGAAGTAATTTTAATAGCATAAGCCGAATTATGCGTTTTAAAGAATATCAAGTCATTTCTGAAAATTTCGGCAGAGTTTCCTTTATAAAAACAGGCCCTAAATGGGGTACAACATGAATAGTATACGAAATGATAAAAGGCATCCCCAAGCGGGAGCTAGCTCTTTGTCAAACGACGGGCACAACCACGCAAGCAATATAATATACAACGCCGAAGGGCGAGGATCAAAACTGAAAAGGAAACTCAAAACAACATAAATCCATAATAATACAAGCGTGACTCTAAGGTCGAAATAATATACACTGGTGATCTATTTCGATCAATAATACAAGTCTGGTTGATAGAGTTTCTAGATACAACTGAAATAATAAATAACCAATGGTGGTCCTGATGCAAAAGAACCCACCTACCAAAGCAATCACTCGGAAGGAACAGTGTGCTAGCAAAACCGCAACGAAACCTGTACGGCAAAACCTGCAACGAACTGTGGCACAACGGGGGTGAGTTGCCAACTCGTGAGTAGAAAATATCTACGAGTAGAAATCGCATGCACAACGCTATCTTAGGTCATATCAAGTAATATCCTCAAATAAAAATCCAGGTCCATCTATGTATAAGTGTAATACTACATGCTCGTGTCAGAACCTCAGATAGCAACATATCAGATATATGATGTATGAATGCATTACAAATGAAACAGAAAACATCATGAATGAGACAACTGTTTTCTTTATTGTATGAGATTTCTGTATGTATATAAATCGCATATCATCAATGAAATCGATAGATAAAACAGCGTCCAGCATCGACACAAAAGATAAATCTCAGTATCTCAATACCTCAGGCACCGACTAGCCGGACTGGCCTTTATCATCAAATCTCAATATCTCGGTGTCTCAAGTCTCAATATCTCAATACCTCGGGCTCTGTCAGTCCGGATCGGCCTAAATCATCACTCATATGACCACGAACGGTATCCTCTGGACATCCGCCGCGCCAGGTAAAATCACCGGTAGGCAGTCTGCCCCTGCTAGGCTCATCGTCTACACCTCGAGCTTCTTACCCCGGGGTACCTTACCAGGTCCACCATGTACCCGCAGACGGTTCATCCAACTCCTCGAATCGGGTCTCGAAATCCATCTCATAACCGAGAAAACATCATGGTGGACAACTCATACATCACGAGAAAACCGCACTTTTCATTTTAAAAAGAGAGAGAGAGAGAAGTTTATATATATATTGAAATCTCATGAAAATCAAAAATCCAATCATCAATAGCAAGTAAAGAGTGAATATCGGCATAAAACTCCATGATACTGCATAACAGTGAATAATAATATGCAAGCAGTAGCAAGTAATAACTGCAATGTCTAAACTAGCATGAGTACGCTAATACCATGTCGAACTATCAGTTAACAAGCTATGTCCATAAGTAATATTCTCTAAAGTGTTCGTGACATAGCAATTACCGATGATGATGTGTGTGAGCCGGCAAGAAGGTGTACGTGGAACATACGCATCATCGGTAATGATGCTGGTATCCTGACAACAGGGTTTCATGATAATTACAGATAACATATGCACAAGCATGCAATACGATGAAACATCATGAATATACAGAAAACGATGTAGTAACAGCAACACTGAATACTATACCTACCCAAAATACGAGTCATACCATTTGGTATTTAAAATACTCACAACCCTCCTCTTTGCAAATGAGCATGACTCGAGTCCAGTCAAAAGGGTAAGGGAATCCACCTAAATCTGAGTCGATCCATATATATCTAGTAGTCGGTGATCTTGCCTCAATACTATCATGTCCGATACAATATATCATATGACATCCTCGAGTCAAGAGTGCGGATCTAACATCATAAATATATCTCGTACGGTAAATCTATCGCACGGCATCCCAAATCTGGCTACGGATCAAATATCACATTTATCTCATTATTCATTTGGTATTCACATCATCACTTATCGTGAGCAGGGGTACTGATATGAGTAGTGCACACTACTAATATCATCAACAATATCATGATCTGGCTACTGAACTAAAGCCTCATACAATCCGATGTCATCAACACGTATTATCATATAAAAGTACTCATCGCCAAGCGGTCCATTATAAATACCATAACATATCTCATCTCATATCTCGATCATATGTCAACTATCACATATATATATATATATATATATATATATATCATCATCCACATGGTATCGCTGTCAACATCATGACATATCTCGGTCACATATTAAATATCTCACGGCATCATGCTCGATCATATCGACTCATTCCCAAGTATCATATAACATCCTCATCATCCAAGAATATAAATACCAATATATATATGTCCCCAATACGCACAAGGATCTCAATGTATGCGAGTATGTGTATGTGCGTGTATGCAAATCTGTACCCTAGGGTTTTCGTGACTAAGAAATCGACTAAAGTCCTTCTTCAATTCTCGCAACACTAAACCCATGATCACCTACAGCTCCGCTTGCTAAGTGTTCAATCTCTCCAGAACATATAAATGCATATCTATAACATATCACATCATTTCTTGCGACTTTGCGGGGGTGCTATACAAAATCCACCCGACTTCTCCCTGTAGATATAAATCTACTCACCTGATCTTCATTTTCCGATGCCGACGTCGCCACGTGCTTTCTTGTCGTCTCGAAGTCCACGTGGGGTACCTACATATCATATATAGCATCGTAAACGAAATCACACACAAAAACCAAAATGTCGCACGAATCACCCATAAGTCAAAACCTATGGTCTACCTCTCGCAATTCAACCGAATAACCCTCGATATAGACGTACAAAAATCAAGTGATTGAATACAAAACCAAATATCAAAACTTAAATCCATAAACATCATGAAACACATGGCAGCAACCTAGAAAATATGCTCCAGATTTTGTCTCAGGTGAAAACAAGGTAAGATAACAAGTCTAGGGTGTAGTATAGGGAGTGTGTGACCCACTGAAGCAACCTGGGCACCTAACACATTAGGGTGGCCAGCCACATGTTAGTTGTATGTATGCCCTAGAGGCCAGTATTATACAGATGATGTATATTATATTGGATGCTTGGACACATATAGAGAGGACTTTCTTGCTCGATATGATAGTATGCTATCTGGTTGCACTTTATCTTAACATGTATACTTGTCTCTTGATACTGTCTTATAGCTACATGTTGATAAAGCCCTTAGGATGTGTACTTGACTACCTGGACTGTGATACAGATCATACTAGTGGGGCCATGGTAGTCCATAAGTACATCCTTCAATGTTCCTAGTCGTGGGTGTATCGAGACAGGGCATCGATATACCACAGTAGACTAGCGTATACGCTTCTCGACCCATGAGATGGGCGATGGATGTGTAAGTGCACGGCGGCGCCCCGGCCGTCAATCCGACGGCCAAATGCGGAAGCGGTGATAAACTTTAATTTTTCTTGAACTGGCAAACCGCCGCGCACTAATACCCGGATCGAACCATTAATTAGTCCTAGCTTACTACAAGAAAGGGAATAGAGATATACCGACGATCCAAGTCCTCCGGTCTTCTCGTCATCGTCCCGATCTCCTGCGGAATGTCCCGTCTCCTCCTCGTCGCCGGAAGTGCACCACATCGCCTACTTCTTTTACGGGCTCCCACCTCAATGCCGAGGCAACTCGGGCATGAAGCCGGCTAGTCGACGTGCCCAAGATTCGCTGTAGAATATGTAGTCCTCAAGTCTCACTTTGGGGTTGTGGAATTGCCATTTGGTGGAGGAATGATACTTGGAGCTTTTGGGATTGATCTTGTGGGATTTTTGCAACATGAAATGAAGCAAAATCCCACACCAAAATGTTTGGACAGCCCCACCAAGAGAGTGGTCGGCCATGGCTTGGTGAGAGGAGAAAATGGAGTGAGTGCTCAAATGAAAGAGGATAGCCACAACCATAATGCAAGGGAGAGAGAGAAAGGTCATGATATCAAGAGATGATTACAAACCCAAACCCACACTCCACCAACAATCATCAACAACCATGATTGTCAACAAAGTCAAGCCATCATGATAAAGCTAGAAGTCAAGGTCAAGGAAAAGCTATCATGATACAACAAAAAGCAAAGACCCCCTCCACAAATGCTTATTTGCAACAATGCAAATAAGCCCTCCTCCACCAATCTTCGGCCAATGAACGATACAAAGGAAATCGGCCGAAACGGAAAGCAAACTGGCAACTCCAGAAAACTGGTCCCGTAATAAATTACAGGAAAACTCCGATACTGTGCATACACACCCGCATTTGTATTCCGACCGAAATACAAATGCAATGAGACAAAATCTACACTGTACTATACTAGGATCCGGCTTAAACCAAAGCCGGCCAGTAATATCCGTTCGATCCTGATCCGTGCAATACCGCACGTATCTGATCGAACCCTGCCATATAACCATACGGCCCGTAGTACAAACTGTCCGATCCTGATCCGTGCAATACCGCACGTATCTGATCGGACCCTGCCATATCTCCATACGGCCTCTACAACCTTTCGCCCGAAAGCTGAGTAACTGAATGTGGGGGACTCTAAAGACTCGTCAACACCATGGTTGTAGATTTAACCACTAGCACGTCAGAGGTATAAGCCAATACGTAACGGGCTACCAGGTACTGACTAACAGGGATGTCTGTGAGCGAACTCAGCCTGACAACCCTACTGAGCCTGTCAGTGACAATATTCGTACAGTCCAGTCCGTTCGTCTATGAGCATCGCATGGCGGGCCTAGGGGGTTGGTAAAAGTCAGACCCCCAAAAGCGGTACAAGTCGTGTCGGAGTGTAGCCCAGAACATCCTGAGATACTACTGGAATACCTACCAGTAAATCTCCTTGCCTCGGCCGAGGGCTTCGTGTAATGGCTCTCCTAGACACAGCACGACCTCACCCCCAATACCGGGAGAGACGAACCCCTGAAGATACGCTCACTGCCTCCATGTGGCTCTGGACTGTACCCAACTAAAACCTGTTTGCACGACTCCTTTGAGCCGTGGTAGGGTAGTAATCAAAGTACAGTGGGAACTCACACGAGACAAATAACGATCCCCAGGTCGATGAACTAACCTGCACACATGTCACCAGGGAACTGCCATCTGACGTCTGGTATATGACCAACTAGCATGTTCCCGGCGAGTCCAGTCCGGTGTACTCATAACCCAATGAGCACCTGTATACATCTTAGGTGATCCAACTGACACCAGTGGCTTGTGAGACCGGCCACCGCCCCTCGTCGGGGTCTCGACTGTATACACTAGTCTACTCTGGAGTATCGATGCCCTGTCTCGAAACTCACACGACTAGGGACCATTTAAGGATATGCTTATAGACCCCAGCTCCCACTTATATGATCGCCCTCATACTGCTGGTGGTCAAGCAAGAATCCTAGGGGCTCTATCAACGTGTAATAGCGACTTGTCAGGTCACTTAAAGCAGTACACGATGATAAAGGTAAACCAGATAGCATACTATCATCTCGAGTAAGACTGTCCTACCGGGATAGGTCCTCCATCAATCATTGCAATCACGTACCTGTGACCTAATAATTGACTCTGAGGGCACTATCTCCAACAATCTCCCACTTGCACTCAAGGCTAATTATTGCGATGTCGCATACTCACAGCCCGTGTGATACCGAACACCCAACTCCTCTACTAGTCAGTCTCACAAAGCTCGTTCGCGAAACGATTGCGTTCGAGGAATAGCCTTAGTGAGTGGATCCGCATTGTTGTTTCTTTCTATGTCTCTCTATATCTCAAGTTCGCGGAGAAAACCCATCTCCCGAAATGAGCAACACCTGTCTTAGAATATGTCTGGATGTCTGATGGGACTTAGCTCATAAATGAACTCCAAATCCAAACTTCTTAGACTGTATCGTCAACTGAACTTAATCAGTATCCAGCGCCATGCCTCCCTCAGTATTGCCTTGGACCACCTGTCCAAAATACCGCCCCTCGTCAGAAGGAAAACTATAACTCTGACAACCTCCTTGTCGTCCATGTTACCTTGGAAGCCTGGAATGATAACTGTTTCCCGAATGAGGCTGTCGTTATCATATCCTTAGAACATCCACTTATGTTCTAAAACTGCTTCCGACTGTTTCTCCAGGATTGGATCAATGTCAACTTATTGCATCTAGTGCAAGAACAACATCTGGTGTGGTACTTGACATCTCATGATTGACTCAATTGCCTAAGCAAGTGATCTACCAATCATGCACACCCCTCTCCCCTTTAGTCTGTAAGACACCTTTAGAGAGGGTGACTCCATCACTTGCAGGTACACTACCGTGCCAGGAGTCGTCCATTCTAAATACTCTTAGAATGCTGTCTAAGTACCCTGATTGGGAAACCACCCAAATCTAGATCTAAAACCATAGATCCAGTAACCAGTATGTTTGATATAAAATCCATTTCCTTTATGGAGAAACCACTGTGTGACGACCAAAGTATAACCGATTGTAGTATAGGAGTTTCTTTTCCTACTCTGTGTATGTCATCCAAATGCCATGACATCACACCCTACTACCTTCTCAACAGATCCATCCTCTATTCTGATGAAGTCAAACCTATGACTGTCACGTCAGAAAATAGATGATCTATCTCCGCTACATCTGCTCTAGTCTATAAATAGACATAAGCTACCTGTCCACCAATGCTTCCGCTGCTCCCACTGACTACGACAACCCTCTGGCAGAGTCATATAGACGTACACTTCTAAAACTAGTTTAGAACGACGCTATACTCATCCTCCCGCCGGGTCTCGCAGCCTGGAACAACAGCAATGGTAATTGTGGGTAAACAAGAACTTCCCTGTCACCGTCCTTGAGGCTACCGGAGTACCTCTCGGGTGCCTGAAGTTACCTACCTCATCTGCGGAGTGGCCAATGGAATGTCAATCCAGATTGAATCTTTAGGTTCCTTATCAAATCTTCAGTAATCGTTTGTGGTTCTGGAATCACTTCCAGTTCTACCATACTCCCACTACTGTTTTCTGAAAAAATCCATTTTTAATAAAACTGTGGCGAGTCTAGAACAATATCGCTATTGTTCATCCAGATGGTAGAAAGTTAACCCTCATCATAGCCTGGGTCAACCCACAAACAGCCATTACAGAAACGTGCCTTGAGTTGTCCAGTGTCTGGTTTTAATCATAAACCGGACAACTCCCCGTACCTTAACATCGTTAAGATATGAACTGTTCTATATCCAATATAGAACCAGAGGCACTGATTTAATTGAACCAGATTCAAATCATGCAGCTGTCTCCAGTGCATGTCAACTAAATGGAAGGAGGCCGATCAGCGTTACTCAACTTAGGAATGCTTCCAATTATGAATAACCTGAAAGAGAAGCAATTTCTCTTAATCACTACTATCAACTGAATACCATATACAAGTATCTACATCTTCGATTACTTTGAAGAATCCCGATACTTGCTACACCTGGTTCTCTACTCTATTCAAATACCTATAACTTCTCCAAATTCGGACCCTGTGTTTCCATGAACACTTGTCTAAAAACTAGAGAAGTCATAAGTAAACCGAATATAGTACGAGGACCAACCCCTCTGTCCTGATGGACCCTGGACAACATACAATACTCTGTATAAGTCCCTTGAGTCTGATAACTCATTCACTGTGTGTCGTAGGTTGAAAACTGTACTTATGGTTAAGAAGAATTACACCGCTGTTTAATGCTCCTTACCTAACCATCCACTGATATAGGTAAATGTCGTAGACATAATTTCAGAAAGGTATATCTCACTCTATGAAAATAGACGTACAGATATATCAATTTGAAATTGGTGCATAACTGCGGATATTCAAAACCAAATATTTGCCAACCGGCAAACAGCCCAGGTGATTTCCTCAAATATCACCGATTACAACGAATCCCGATATAATGAGGATAATCACCCAATTCCCAATAACTTACTCCCACTCATCATCTGTAAAACCATACAGATGTGAGAATCGTACCTGGTAAATACATACCCTGGAGTAAGTATCTAATCGGGAAATCAGTTTTCCTTTAACATTACATAGTGAAACTGAAACATTGAAATGTTCCGATGGGGTATTCTGGTATTCCTAGTAATGCCTCTTCCAGATTCACGACTGTAACCGTATAGTTCTTTGCCACCTCTCCAAATCCCTTCATATGTCTTTAGTCTTTACCTTCTGTACACCCCTTTAGGCCAAATGGTTTTCTTCCTTCCCTACCGTTCGGCACCAGCCTATGGTTTGGAAGAAGACTATCCAATAAGCATAATGGGTGTACTGTCCCAATCCTAGGAACACTCGCAATGAGAGAGGGTGAAGATAAAAGACAACCGAATAAACCTTATTCCTATTTCTCCTGGACCAGAATCCATCCCCGAACTGGAACAAGTTCCATTCGAGTTCGTATATAACCATACGATGGAGTATCCAAATAAACTGTGGATCTTCGTAGTGATACGGAGTGTCCTGGAGAAATACAAAGGTGATGTGGGAGTGGTAACGAAATATTTGGTTTGGTCGTGAATATCTGTTGCAATTTACTTTGCCCTCTTACTAATCCCTCGCTTTGTCTGAACTTAATACCTTCTGTACACCATCGTTAGGCTAATTGGTTTTCTTCATTCCCTACCGGTCGGCACCAGCCTAAGGTTTGGAAGAAGACTATCCAATTTGCGTAATAGGTGTACTATCTCCTAAACCAAGGAGTACTCGCAACCTGAGAGAAGGTAAAAGGAAAAGACAACTGAATAATCCTATCCGTTTTCTCCAGAACCTGAAACCATCCTCGAATAAATTCCTTCGAGTTCGTATCTAACCATACGATGGTTTTGTCCAATGGAAGTGGACGTTCGTAGTAATACGGGGTGTCCTGGAGAAAAGGGTAAAAGTAGGAGTGGCAATGAGGTTTGCAACTCTGACAATCCAAAAGCCAGTGTTTAAGAAGGTTCGGTTAACTTGGTCACTGAGTCATAGTCTTAGGGTCGGGTCAATGGTCGCTGCCGAAGAGAGAGAGAAAAGAAACACTCAGCGTGCACTCTAACCTAAATCAGAATGGTTACCAATTTATCTAATCTGGAAACCTCCCACTGTACCTCAAATTCTCCTCCAAACCTGAAAGAAGAATTAGTCGGGGTTACCCGAGGAGTAAACTAACTGATCAGTGGGAATCGGGATCCAATTATCATCGCATGACAACGTGACAGAATCCGCTCACGGTATCACACTCCAGAAAGTATGCGCATATCTGGCAAGTTTCAGTTCTTTTGAAACTCCCGATGTGATTTCTGCCCCATGCTCTTATGACCTTGACGAAGGCCAACAAATCATAAGTCACATGTCAACTTCTACCCGTCATTCTCTAGGTTGATTTGAACCCACCCGCACAAGCCCTTGACAAAGGCCAACAAGGCTATACGACTGTCCCAAACCAACGCATCTATCTATGCTGCAGAAAGGCAACAAGCAGCTACCATACACTATGCCTTGACGAAGGCCAACAAACATAGCATGAATACTACGTGCTACCCGTCTGAAACGACGGAGGGCTACGAATGGTTTCTGGCGAAAAACTTTAACGTAGTGAACTTGATATCGCTGAAGGAACGGATAGCTTTTAAAAATATAGTGACGAAAACCGTTGCTAAAGAGGTCACTCCCGGTGAAGGGATCTCGGCTCTTTCCCCGTAGAATGGGGTGCAGGATATTCCAACTGAATACCACGGTGCAAAGCAAAAGTAATCGGCTATAGTGAAGTTAATGCCCTGACGCAAACTTTTTGTCCAAGGGGTCACTCCCGGTGAAGGGATCTCGGCCCTTGCCTCATCGACTGAGGAGCAGGAAATTCCGACTGAATACCACGATGCAAAACAAAAGTGAACGTCCTTGCAATAACAGCTTTTTGAAAAGTGTTCCAACAACATCAGATTAGGTTTGTTTTTAACTTGCATTGATCCGAATCAATGCAGTCCCATCAATTGATCACACCACAAAGAACGAAAATAATATGACGTACGTATATGCCATCCGCATTCGCCACTGGGTCCCGTCTTTACCCGTTAGGTTAGCTAACTAACGACAGAGCGGGGACTGGACTAGCGCGGATGCAAAACATATACAACATCTACTAATATATATACCAATATATTATATTCGCTCAAGGCGTGAATAAAATGCAACATCACAGAAAATGTACAGCATCACAGAAACAATACAGATATCTGGGATCCCCGGGTTTCACAGAGCCGCTGAAACCCGACGTTCCCCTGGTCGTGTGGATAGCCTGCGCAATGAAATCCTAGACCCCTACGGGCGCGGCAAGTTACCCGCCAAAACCTGAAGCGAGGCAGCCCCCTTCAGCACCGTGAATGGACCACCCAGCACTTCACGGAATCCGGTAACTTGAGCACCCCTCCTGGGTCAACCTGTACCCCCTATGAGTGCGGCGAATAGCCCGCCAATTCTAGAGTGAAGCCCCCTCCGTCTCAATGCCATGAGATGCGGGCTTGTTGCCCTCTAGAACCCGGCTATCCGTTCACCCCTCCGCGGGGCAATCCTAGTACAGAAAGTAAAATATACATACAACGGGTACATCGACCGCAACCTGGCCGTGCCCCAAAATAATAATACAATCAGGCAGTGACGGCAGTCCACATGTCGGACGCTCGCCCCGCAATATCAAATGTACATAATACAACAGAACTGTACTAGCATTGCATCCAGGCTATCCCCCACGACCGATCCGCAACATCACAGCAAAAACAGAACATCAACGAGAAAGTCACGTTCGCAAATCCGTCTAACCGAGCTATAGCAGTTAGACCGGATTTACCGATCAAGTGACATTCACGGTCGCAGATATAATGTAAATACTATGAAATAATGTGTTTAAAATATCCGATCGATCAAACTTTAACAAGTGGGCCCCCAAGTACTACTGTAGCACATCAAGAAATTCTGGGCCCAAAATTAATATTCAAAAAATCCAATTTTCACCCCAGAAAGCAACTGAAGAAAATTGATACAGTAAGGACACTATTAGGCGACGGAACCGCGGCCCAAGTGGGGGTTTTGCCGCGGTTCCGCGCTCTGGTCGTCGACTTACTGTGTCGAATTTCTACAGTGAGCTTATAATCTCCAGTACATCAATTTTATACAACCTGAAAAAATTTTGGAGACCAAAAAATTTCAACAGAAAACTGTCGCTAGCAAAAAATGTAGATTTTGGAATTTTGGTCGATCGGAAATGCAAAACACATTAAACCAAGCTAGACTAAGTTAATGGCGAGGCTCTGATACCAATGTAAGTGCACGGCGGCGCCCCGGCCGTCAATCCGATGGCCAAATGCGGAAGCGGTGATAAACTTTAATTTTTCTTGAACTGGCAAACCGCCGCGCACTAATACCCGGATCGAACCATTAATTAGTCCTAGCTTACTACAAGAAAGGGAATAGAGATATACCGACGATCCA
The DNA here is from genome assembly GCA_030015575.1 of Agapanthus africanus. Lineage (NCBI taxonomy): Eukaryota > Viridiplantae > Streptophyta > Magnoliopsida > Asparagales > Amaryllidaceae > Agapanthus > Agapanthus africanus. The sequence continues at coordinate 314,517,200 of CM057346.1, read as the reverse complement.
AGTCCTCCGGTCTTCTCGTCATCGTCCCGATCTCCTGCGGAATGTCCCGTCTCCTCCTCGTCGCCGGAAGTGCACCACATCGCCTACTTCTTTTACGGGCTCCCACCTCAATGCCGAGGCAACTCGGGCACGAAGCCGGCTAGTCGACGTGCCCAAGATTCGCTGTAGAATATGTAGTCCTCAAGTCTCACTTTGGGGTTGTGGAATTGCCATTTGGTGGAGGAATGATACTTGGAGCTTTTGGGATTGATCTTGTGGGATTTTTGCAACATGAAATGAAGCAAAATCCCACACCAAAATGTTTGGACAGCCCCACCAAGAGAGTGGCCGGCCATGGCTTGGTGAGAGGAGAGAATGGAGTGAGTGCTCAAATGAAAGAGGATAGCCACAACCATAATGCAAGGGAGAGAGAGAAAGGTCATGATATCAAGAGATGATCACAAACCCAAACCCACACTCCACCAACAATCATCAACAACCATGATTGTCAACAAAGTCAAGCCATCATGATAAAGCTAGAAGTCAAGGTCAAGGAAAAGCTATCATGATACAACAAAAAGCAAAGACCCCCTCCACAAATGCTTATTTGCAACAATGCAAATAAGCCCTCCTCCACCAATCTTCGGCCAATGAACGATACAAAGGAAATCGGCCGAAACGGAAAGCAAACTGGCAACTCTAGAAAACTGGTCCCGTAATAAATTACAGGAAAACCCCGATACTGTGCATACACACCCGCATTTGTATTCCGACCGAAATACAAATGCAATGAGACAAAATCTACACTGTACTATACTAGGATCCGGCTTAAACCAAAGCCGGCCAGTAATATCCGTTCGATCCTGATCCGTTCAATACCGCACGTATCTGATCGAACCCTTCCATATAACCATACGGCCCGTAGTACAAACTGTCCGATCCTGATCCGTGCAATACCGCACGTATCTGATCGGACCCTGCCATATCTCTATACGGCCTCTACAACCTTTCGCCCGAAAGCTGAGTAACTGAATGTGGGGGACTCTAAAGACTCGTCAACACCATGGTTGTGGATTTAACCACTAGCACGTCAGAGGTATAAGCCAATACGTAACGGGCTACCAGGTACTGACTAACAGGGATATCTGTGAGCGAACTCAGCCTGACAACCCTACTGAGCCTGTCAGTGACAATATCCGTACAGTCCGGTCCGTTCGTCTATGAGCATCGCATGGCGGGCCTAGGGGGTTGGTAAAAGTCAGACCCCCAAAAGCGGTACAAGTCGTGTCGGAGTGTAGCCCAGAACACCCTGAGATACTACTGGAATACCTACCAGTAAATCTCCTTGCCTCGGCCGAGGGCTTCGTGTAATGGCTCTCCTAGACACAGCACGACCTCACCCCCAATACCGGGAGAGACGAACCCCTGAAGATACGCTCACTGCCTCCATGTGGCTCTGGACTGTACCCAACTAAAACCTGTTTGCACGACTCCTTTGAGCCGTGGTAGGGTAGTAATCAAAGTACAGTGGGAACTCACACGAGACAAATGACGATCCCCAGGTCGATGAACTAACCTGCAAACATGTCACCAGGGAACTACCATCTGACGTCTGGTATATGACCAACTAGCATGTTACCGGCGAGTCCAGTCCGGTGTACTCATAACCCAATGAGCACCTGTATACATCTTAGGTGATCCAACTGACACCAGTGGCTTGTGAGACCGGCCACCGCCCCTCGTCGGGGTCTCGACTGTATACACTAGTCTACTCTGGAGTATCGATGCCCTGTCTCGAAACTCACACGACTAGGGACCATTTAAGGATATGCTTATAGACCCCAGCTTCCACTTATATGATCGCCCTCATACTGCTGGTGGTCAAGAAAGAATCCTAGGGGCTCTATCAACGTGTAATAGCGACTTGTCAGGTCACTTAAAGCAGTACACGATGATAAAGGTAAACCAGATAGCATACTATCATCTCGAGTAAGACTGTCCTACCGGGATAGGTCCTCCATCAATCATTGCAATCACGTACCTGTGACCTAATAATTGACTCTGAGGGCACTATCTCCAACAGGATGATCCCATATCCATTGGTGTTTGACATCAGAGATGGTATACGGGTGCTCAGTGGAGACTGGGTACACTGGACGGACTCGCCGAGAACTTCCAGATGGTATTATACCTCACGCCGGATGGCAGTTCTCTGGTGACACTTGTGCAGGTTAGTCTGTAGACCCGAGATCGTCATAGAGTCTTGTGTGATTCCCACTGTGCTTTGATTTCCACCTTACCACATCCAAGAGGGCATGCAAAACGGTGGTTTTTGGGTACAGTCCCGAGTCATATGGAGGCAATGAGCGATAGGAGGGGTTTCGTCTCTCCCGGTATTGGGGGTTGACGTTGCGCTGTGCTCGATTGGCCGTAACAGGGAAGTCCCTGGGCAGGGATGATTAGAGATTTACTGGTAAGTGTTACCGGTAGTTTCTCGACCCGTTATGATCCTCATATCGACACGACTTATCGGTTATTGGGGTCTGACGTTTACCTCCCCTAGACTTGATATGCGACATATCAGACGAGGAGACCGGACTGTACGGGAAGTGTTACCGGCAGGCTTTTACAGGAGTTGGAGCGGGCTTGCTTGCTGATCTTCTGATCGCTCAATACCCGGATAGCCGTTACGTCCAGCTAGTACCGCTGACGGCTTGTGGGTGCTTGATGTGATCATCACCTACTGTCGGCGTATTGACGAGTCTTTAGAGTCCTACACAGAGGTTTTACTGGCTCAGGCAAAACAAAATAGGAGCGCATATGTGATATGTGTGGGACTGAGAATAATGCGTGTATGTAATACCGTATTCTATTCTCGCGACTCTTTGTATCGGTCGGTTATATATGATATAGCCGGGTTATCGAATCAAGTGTTGATTCGATAAGTCGATACATTGGATGTTAGTCGGTTATATGTGATATGACCGGATTATTAAGTCAAGTGTTGATTTAATAATTTATTGTATAATTGTATATTTGATATACTAGTTTACATTAACTAACACATGTTCACTTTAGGATTTTTCTCACATAAGCACAACTTTAATATATATGTGTTATATATTAAAATGTGTTTTCTTTTTGTATCATGGTTGATGATACAACATCCATGAGTGTATGAGACATACACCATCCTATTTGTTATGTTGGATTTAAAGTTTAAAAGTAATTACAAAATTAGTGGAAAATTAGAAAATGCATGAAGCTTGTGGAAGCTTGTGGATGCATTGACTAAAGTCCACTAAATTTGTTTTTACTTTGGATTTTAACCTAACCATCACACTTAGCTATGGTTATGTCTCTACAAGAGTTAGTATATGATACTCACTCACCATGGTTAGCTCACACACTTGATCATTATCCTTTTCTCTTTCTTTTGTTCATCTTCTTCTTCGTTCAAAAAGAAAAAGGGCTTGCTAGGGTTTGATCAAAAGTGAGAATCATTGTGAGAAATAAAATTCCAAAGAGAACCCACTTCCTATTTCTCCATCCTCTACTAGATTAGCACTTTAGTTTAGGGTGTTTGCTTCACTAATTCTCTAGTTAGTGAAGTAGTAGCTTGAGTCGGTATTCCCTCGACGTAGATCATCTTCGGCCTCGGAGACTTCAAGAAAGGACGTGTCTTTCGCCTCGTGAAGCCATGCAAGAGCCCGGGAGAACCATGATCGCAGCGAAGGGACTACGACAAGGAGCCTTAGAAGTGAAGGACCGATCTACAAATGTTGTATTTCGCATACCCTTGGTCGTAAAGTTGTTTACTTGCTATTTTATTCGCCTAATCTCTAGTATACGATCTTGCTTAGGGTTGTTCGGCCCATAAAAATTTAATTTTGGCATGGTCGATGCCTTTTAGAGCCTTGTTAGTGTTCCTAGTAACCCTACAGTGGTATCAGAGCTTAGCTAGAGCATTAAGCGATGTGTTAACGAAGTTAAAACTCCGAACGAACCCGAATACGTCAAAATTAACCGCTCTCTGGACATTTTTTCAAAACTGTGTTTTTTCTGAATTAAAAATACCTAAAAAAATCAGCAGGGTTTTCTAAGAATTACCAAAATGTTCGAGACTCCAATTCTGTATGGCCGCCGCGGAACCGCGGTCCCACCCCACTTCAGGCGGCGGTTCCGCGGCAGATAAAATGAATTGGGGCCAGATCTTTGTGCAGTAATATCCACTACCATTCCTGCATCTTTCTTGGTATTTTTATTATGACTCAAGTGTTGAGTATTTTGGGGTTTATTTTGTAATCGTCGATTCGATTGGAGAATTTAATTTTGTTTTGGTATTCCGGATAATTTAGAAAGTACTAAAATGTTCGAACGGATATCATTAACTCAATTTTTCCCGGCACGAAAAACATTCAAGTGTTGAATTTTTCTAGGGTTTAAATCTTTCGGAAAAACGTGCATGTGACGCGATGGACCCTCTAGAAGACAACAAACCTTAACTCGATTAGATGACCGTCTTGAACTGCCTTTTGTACCTTAGGGTTTGGGGCAGTACGGCGTGCCACATATGAGGCGTTGGCTTGACCCTTCTACGGCTGGACCGTTGCTACTGTAACTATTCTGGAATTTTTGAACTCCGCTCAAGTGTTGAGCTATTAAAGAAATCTTGGGTATTTGATTATTCGATCGGAAAGTTTAATACTGTCTATTTATCTGGAATGTGATACAATATGTGAAATTCATGAAGTTAGGCACGAAATGCGAAATATGTGATATTTCGGATTTACGATGTCGAAAGAGATTGTGGATTCCAAATGTTGTAGTTTTACACTTTCTTTTCTGTGACCGTAAGTGTAATATGTGATATCGCCGGTTTCGTTGCTATATGTCAACGACAATTGGGATGCGCATATTTACTTACGTTGATGACATGTGATGTTATGTGTTGCTGGATATGTTATATTGGATCGTCGCATTCTGAATAGCCGGGGGTTTTATGTGAGATGAGAGTTTTTATTTTCATTCATGTAAAATTAAATGTATGTAATATTCTTTTATTGGGGAACTTCCGGGATGAGGTTGATGTCACCATTTGTATATTATTTACTTTTCCGCACTAGGATAGACCCAAGGAGGAGAGCACAAGTAACCGGGTTCTGGAGTCCAGTGGGAGACCAACTCGAGGAGTCGAGTCCGGGTCTCCTAACTCTAGAATTGGAAGGGTTGCTTGCCTCTCTCGTAGGGGTCTAGGGGTGTGGGTTTGACTATTCATCGCGACCGTGGAATCCGTGTTTTATAGAGGCTCAAAATAAAACACGGACGTCCTAGTATATCCAATGTTTCATATGTTTCTTCTGCTGCGATATCTGTGATGTGATCATTTGATGTGCTGTGATAAATACTGTACATAGTATATATGATATATTATATAGACGTTACTTATATTTTACACCCGCGCTAGCCCTGCCCTGCTCTGCCGTTAGTTACCTAACCTAACAGTGCACGAGGGGACATCGAGGCGAATGCGGATGGCATAAGTGTACGTCGTATTTATCTGTGATGTTTAGGTGACTTAAATGATAGGACTTCATTAATGTGATTAATGAAAGAAAAGAAACCTAAAAGGTGTTGTAGAATCAAAATTTTTAAAAGGGTAGCTACAGTTTTGCTTTGCATAGCGGTATATATGATATACCCTGCACCTTATTCGATGGGGAAAGAGCCGAGATCCCTTCACCGGGAGTGACCACTTTAGCAAAACTGGCAGATGCTACAATACTCGGTTTAACTTTTGACTGCTTTGGGAGTTTTGCTTTGCATAGCGATATATATGATATATCCTGCACCTTATTCGATGAGGAAAGAGTCGAGATCCCTTCACCGGGAGTGACCTCTTTAGAAAAACTAATGAAAGCCTCAAAATCACTCTATTTCAAAATTTCACTCGATTCTACAGTGATATCAAGTTCATTACGCAATAGGCTTTCAGAAAAACCTTTCGTAGCCCTTCGTCATTTCAGATAAGTCCTACTTAGTATTCGTGCTACGTTTGTTGGCCTGCGTCAAGGCGTAGTGTGCAGTAGCTAACTAGTATTTATCTGCTTATGCATATGATGCAGATTGGATTAGGGTAGTCGTGCGACTTTGTTGGCCTGCGTCAAGGGTCGTACGGGTGGGTTTAATTCAATCAAGAAATGACGGGTTGAACTTGACTAACGCACTATGGTTTGTTGGCCTGCGTCAAGATCATGGGACGCTAGGAGCAAAATATTATCGGGAATTTCAAGTGTTGAGATTTGCAATGAGATTGCATACCTTCTATGAGATAGTTGGATCCTGATACCCACTGCGAGTAATTGTTACTCCTGGGAGAGTTTTACACAGGACAATTAGCCGATCAAGTAGGTGTCTAGAAAGGTGTCAACGGGGCTACGCTACTGGGAAAACGAGGTTTACTTTAATTAGGTCTGTGCGAGAGCACGGGGAACTGTTGGAGATAGTGCCCTCAGAGTCAATTATTGGATCATAGGCACGTGATTGCAATGATTGAGGGAGGACCTATCCCGGTATGACAGTCTTACTCGAGTTGATAGTATGCTATCTGGTTTACCTTTATCATCGTGTACTGCTTTAGATGACCTGACATGTCACTATTGCACGTTGATAGAGCCCCTAGGATTCTTGCTTGACTGCCGGCAGTATGAGGGCGATCATATAAGTGAGAGCTGGAGTCTATAAGCACATCCTTAAAAGGTCCCTAGTCGTGGGAGTTTCGAGACAGGGCATCGATTCTCCAGAGTAGACTAGTGTATACAGTCGAGACCCCGACGAGGGGCGGTGGCCGGTCTCATAAGCCACTGGTGTCAGTTGGTTCACCTAAGATGTATACAGGTGCTCATTGGGTTATGAGTACACCGGACAGGACTCGCCGGGAACATGCTAGTTGGTCTTATACCTCATGTCAGATAGCAGTTCCCAGGTGACATGTGTACAGGTTAGTTCATCGACCTGGGGATCGTCATTTGTCTCGTGTGAGTTCCCACTGTACTTTGATTACTACCCTACCACGGCTCAAAGGAGTCGTGCAAACAGGTTTTAGTTGGGTACAGTCCCGAGCCACATGGAGGCAGTGAGCGGATCTTCGGGGGTTCGTCTCTCCCGGTATTGGGGGTGAGGTCGCGCTGTGTCTAGGAGAGCCATTACACGAAGTCCTTGGCCAAGGCAGGAGATTTACTGGTAGGTATTCCAGTAGTATCTCAGGGTGTTCTGGGCTACACTCCGACACGACTTGTACCGCTTTTGGGGGTCTGACTTTTACCCACCCCCTAGGCCCGACATGCGATGCTCATAGACGAACGGACCGGACTGTACGGATATTGTCACTGACAGGCTCAGTAGGGTGGCAGGATGAGTTCGCTCATCGACGTCCCTTTTGGTCAATAGCTGGTGGCCCGTTACGTATTGGCTTATACCTCTGACATGCTAGTGGTTAAATCCACAGCTATAGTATTGACGAGTCTTTAGAGTCCACCACACTTTCAGTTACTCAGCTTTCGGGCGAAACGCTGTAGAGACCGTATGGAGATATGGCAGGGTCCGATCAGATACGTGCGGTATTGCACGGATCAGGATCGGACGGTTTGTACTAGAGGCCGTATAGATATATGGCAGGGTTCGATCAGATACGTGCGGTATTGCACGGATCAGGATCGGACGGATATTACTAGTCGGCTTTGGTTTAAGCCGGATCCTAGTTTAGTACAGTGTAGATTTTGTCTTTTTGCATTTGTATCCGGACGGAATACAGATGCGGGTGTGTATGCACAGTATCGGGGTTTTCCTGTAATTTATTACGGGACCAGTTTTCTGGAGTTGCCAGTTTGCATTCCGTTCCGGCCGGTTTTCGTTTGTTCTTTCCCGGCCGGACTTTTCCGATGGAGGGGGTTATTTGCAAGTTTGCAAATAACATTTTGTGGAGGGGTTTATTGCAAAAGGATTTATTATGAGAGCATCTTTTCTTTTGCACCATTTCTTGCATTTATTGTGAAGTGAATGGATTTGATTTGGGTATGGGTTTTGTTATCATGATGTTTGTATATGGACACCTCCTTACTTTATCCTACCATCACCTCCCTCTTGTGATATACTTTGTTTCCCTCCACCATTTCCAAATGAGATATTGGCCGGCCACATTTTAGAGTGAGGGGAGAAAAATGAGAGAGTTTCATTTTTAGTATGATGGCATTATTCTTGATCTCATTTCATGCTAGAAAAATGCAAGCACCATTTTTCTTCTTGATTCCTCCATCATCTTTCAAATGGCAACAAAACCCCAAATGAGACATAGCCTCTACACTACACATTCTACAGCATATCTTGGGCATGTCGACTTGCCGGCTTCATGCCTGAGTTGCCTCGGTATTGAGGTGGGAGCCCGTAAAAGATGCAGGCGATGTGGTGCCCTTCCGGCAAGGAGGCGACGACCGGAGTTTCCGCGGGAGATCGGGACGGTGACGAGAAGACCGGAGGACTCGGATCACTCGGTATATCTCTAACCCGTCTTGTAGTTAGCTAGATCTAGTTTAATGGCCCGATCCGGGGTTTAGTGCGCGGTGGTGCCGGTTTGCAAAGTTCGCAAAATTAAAGTTTATCACCGTTTCCGCATTTGGCCGTCGGATTGACGACCGGGGCGCCGCCGTGCACTTACAGTGGTATCAGAGACTCGCCATTAACTTCGTCTAGTTTCGTTTGATGTGTTTTGCAGTTCCGATCGACCAAAATTCCAAAAATCCAATTTTAGTTCACATCAGTTTTCTGTTAGAATTTTTTGGTGTCCAAAAATTTTTCAGGTTGTAAAAAACTAATGTACTGGAAATTCTAAGAACAGTGCAAAAATTCGACAACACGATCCCTAAGTTAGAGCGCGGATCCGCGGCCATTTACCTTTATTGGGCCGCGGATCCGCCGCAGTAATGTTGGATCATGTGATCGTTTTTTTGCAGTGGGCTTGTGGGCTAAAAATAGGGGTTTTGGAATATTAAAATTGGGCCCAGAATTTCTGTGAGTGCTACAGTATTGCTTGGGGGCCCACTTGTTAATTTTTGATTGATCGGATATTTTAAACACATTTTTCACAGTATTTACATTATATCTGCGACCTTGAATGTCACTCGATCGGTAAATCCAGTCTAACTGCTATAGCCCGGTTAGACGGATTTGCGAACGTGACTTTCACGTTGATGTTCTGTGTTTATGCTGTGATGTTGCGGATCGGTCGTGGGGGATAGCCTGGATGCAATGCTAGTACAGTGTTGTTGTATTATGTACATTTGTTATTGCGGGGCGAGCGTCCGACATGTGGACTGCCGTCACTGCCTGTTTGTATTATTATTTTGGGGCACGACCAGGTTGCGGTCGATGTACCCGGTGTATGTATATTTTACTTTCTGTACTAGGATTACCCCGCGGAGGGGTGCATGGATAGCCGGGTTCTAGAAGGCAACTAGCCCGCATCTCATGGCATTGGGACGGAAGGGGCTTCACTCCAGGATTGGCTGGCTATTCGCCGCACTCGTAGGGGGTATAGGATTTCATTGCACAGGCTATCCACACGACCAGGGGAACGTCGGGTTTCAGTAGTGGCTCTGTGAAACCCGGGGATCCCAGATATCTGTATTGTTCTGTAATGCTGTACATTTCTGTGATGTTGCATTTTATTCACGCCTTGAGCGAATTACTATATATTGGTATATATATTAGTAGATGTTGTATATGTTTTTCATCCGCGCTAGTCCAGTCCCCGCTCTGCCGTTAGTTAGCTAACCTAACGGGTGATGACGGAACCCAGTGGCGAATGCGGATGGCATATACGTACGTCAGTATATTTTCGTTCTTTGTGGTGTGATCAATTGATGGGACTGCGTTGATTTGGATCAATGCAAGTTAAACAAACCTATTCTGATGTTGTTGGAACACTTTTCAAAAAAAAAAAAAACTGTTATTGCAAGGACGTTCACTTTTGTTTTGCATCGTGGTATTCATTTGGAATATCCTGCTCCTCAGTCGACGAGACAAGGGCCGAGATCCCTTCACCGGGAGTGACCCCTTGGACAGAAGTTTGCGTCAGGGCATTAACTTCACTATAGCCGATTGCTTTTGCTTTGCATCGTGGTATTCAGTTGGAATATCCTGCACCCCATTCTACGGGGAAAGAGCCGAGATCCCTTCACCGGGAGTGACCTCTTTAGTAAAGGTTTTCGTCACTATATTTTCTAAAAAGCTATCCGTTCCTTCAACGATATCAAGTTCATTACGTTAAAGGTTTTCGCCAGAAACCATTCGTAGCCCTCCATCGTTTCATATGGGTATTCAATAGTATTCAAGCTGTGTTTGTTGGCCAAAGTCAAGGCACAGTGTTTGGTAGCTGTTGGTTATTCATATGCAGCATAGATAGATGCGTTGGTTTGGGGCAGTCGTATAGCCTTGTTGGCCAAAGTCAAGGGCTTGTACGGGTGGGCTCAAATTAACTTGGAAAATGACGGGCAGAACTTGACATGTGACTTATGATTTGTTGGCTAAAGTCAAGGTCATAAGAGCATGGGGTAAAAATCTACATCGGGAGTTTCAAAAGAACTGAAACTTGCCAGATATGCGCATACCTTCTGGAGTGTTATAGCGTGAGCGGATTCCGTCACGTTATCATGCGATGATAGTTGGATCCCGATTCCCACTGATGAGTTGGTTTACTCCTCGGGTGACCCCGACTAATTCTTCTTTCAGGTTTGGAGGAGAATTTGAGGTACAGTGGGAGGTTTCCAGATTAGATAAATTGGTAACCATTCTGATCTAGGTTAAGAGTGCACGCTGAGTGTTTCTTTTCTCTCTCTCTTTGGCAGCGACCATTGACCCGACCCTAAGACTATGACTCAGTGACCAAGTTAACCGAACCTTCTTAACACTGGCTTTTGGATTGTCAGAGTTGCAGACCTCATTGCCACTCCTACTTTTACCCTTTTCACCAGGACACCCCGTGTTACTACGAACGTCCACTTCCATTGGACAAAACCATCGTATGGTTAGATACGAACTCGAAGGAATTCGAGGATGGTTTCCGGTTCTGGAGAAAACGGATAGGATTATTCAGTTGACTTTTCCTTTTACCTTCTCTCAAGTTGTGAGTACTCCTTGGTTTAGGAGATAGTACACCTATTACGCAAATTGGATAGTCTTCTTCCAAACTTTAGGCTGGTGCCGAACAGTGGGAAATGAAGAAAACCAATTAGCATAACGATGGTGTGCAGAAGGCATTAAGTTCAGACAAAGCAAGGGATTAGTAAGAGGGCAAAGTAAATTGCGACTGCTATTCACGACCAAACCAAGTATTTCTTCGCCAACCCTAAATCACCTTTGTATTTCTCCAGGACACTCCGTATCACTACGAAGATCCACAGTTTATTGGATACTCCATCGTATGGTTATATACGAACTCGAAAGGAACTTGTTCCAGTTCGGGGATGGATTCTGGTCCAGGAGAAATAGGAATAAGGCTTATTCAGTTGTCTTTTATCTTCACCTTCTCTCGCATTGCGAGTGCTCCTAGGACTAGGACAGTACACCCATTATGCTTATTGGATAGTCTTCTTCCAAACCATAGGCTGGTGCCGAACGGTAGGGAAGGAAGAAAACCATTTGGCCTAAGGGGTGTGCAGAAGGTAATGACTAAAGAAATATAAAAGGATTTGGAGATGTGGCAAAGAATTATACGGTTATAGTTGTGAATCTGGATAATGGTAGAGGCATTACTAGGAATACCAGGATACCCCATCGAAACATTTCAATGTTTCAGTTCAACTGTGTACTGTTAAAAGAAAACTGATTTCCCGATTAGACACTTGCTCCAGGGTATGTATTTACCAGGTTTGATTCTCACATCTGTATGGTTTTACAGATGATGAGTGGGAGTAGGTTATTGGGAATTGGGTGATCATCCTCATTATATCGGGATTCGTTGTAATCGGTGATATTTGAGGAAATCACCTGGGCTGTTTGCCGGTCGGCAAATATTTGGTTTTGAATATCCGCCGTTGTGCACCAATTTCAAATTGATATATCTGTACGTCTATTTGAATAGAGTGAGATATACCTTTTGATATTATGTCGATGACATTTACCTATATCAGTGGATGGTTAGGTAAGGAGCATTAAACAGCGGTGTAATTCTTCTTAACCATTAGTACAGTTTTCAACCTACGACACACAGTGAAAGAGTTGTTAGACTCAGCGGACTTATACAGAGTATTGTATGTTGTCCAGTGTCCATTAGGACAGAGGGGTTGGTCCTCATACTATATTCTGTTTACTTTTAACTTCTCTAGTTCTTAGATATGTGTTTCGTAGAAACACAGGGTCTAGGTTTTGAGGAGTTATAGGTATTTGAATAGAGTATAGAACCAAGTGTAGCAAGTATCGGGATTCTTCAAAGTGATCGAAGATGTAGATACTTGTGTATGGTATTCAGTTGATAGTAATGATAAAGAGAAGTTGCTTCTCTTTCTGGTTACTCATAATTGGAAGCATTCCTAAGTTGAGTAATGCTGATCGGCCTCTCTCCATTTAGTTGACATGCACTGGAGATAGCTGCATGATTTGAATCTGGTTCAATTAAATCAGTGCCTCTGGTTCTATATTGGATATAGTACAGTTCATATCTTAACATTGTTAAGGTATGGGGAGTTGTCCGGCTTATGATTAAAACCAGACACTGGACAACTCAAGGCACGTTTCTGTAATGGCTGTTTGTGGGTTGACCCAGGCTATGACGAGGGTTGACTTTCTACCATAAGAAAGATCAATAGTGATATTGTTCTTAACTCGCCACAGTTTTAATAAAATGGATTTTTTCAAAAACAGTAGTGGGAGTATGGTAGAACTGGAAGTGATTCGAGAACCGCAAACGATTACTGAAGATTTGATAAGGAACCTAAAGATTCAATCTGATTTGACATTCCATTGGCTACTCCGCAGATAAGGTGGGTAACTTCAGGCACCCGAGAGGTACTCCGGTACCCTCAAGGACGGTGACAGGGAAGTTCTTGTTTACCCACACTTGCCATTGTTGTTGTTCCAGGCTGCGAGACCCGGCAGGAGGATGAGTATAGCGTCGTTCTAAACTAGCTTTAGAAGTGCACGTCTATATGACTCTGCCAGAGGGTTGTCGTAGTCAGTGGGAGCAGCGGAAGAATTGGTGGACATCGGGCTTATGTCTATTTATAGACTAAAGCAGATATAGCGGAGATAGATCATCTATTTCTGATGTGACAGTCATAGGTTTGACGTCATCAGAATAGGGGATGGATCTGTTGAGAAGGTAGTAGGGTGTGATATCCGGGTTTTGGATGACATACACAAGGTAGGAAGTGACATTCCTATACTACGATCGGTTATACTTTGGTCGTCACACAGTGTTTTCTCCACAAGGGACTTGGACACAATATCACACATACTGGTTACTAGATCTATGGTTTTAGATCTAGATTTGGGTGGTTTCCCAATCAGGGTACTTTGACAGCATTCTAAGAGTATTTAGAATGGACGACTCCTGGCACGGTAGTGTACCTGCAGGTGATGGAGACACCCTCTCTAAAGGTGTCTTATAGACTAAAGTAGAGAGGGATGTGCATGATTGGCAGATCACTTGCTTAGGCAATTGAGTCAATCATGAGATGTCAAGTACCGCACCAGATGTTGTTCTTGCACTAGATGCAACAAGTTGACATTGATCCAATCCTGGAGAAACAGTCGGAAGCAGTTTTAGAACATAAGTGGATGTTCTAGGGATATGATAACGACAGCCTCATTTGGGAGACAGTTATCATTCCAGGCTTCCAAGGTGACATGGACGACAAGGAAGTTGTCAGAGTTATAGTTTTCCCTCTGACGAGGGGCACTATTTTGGACAGGTGGTCCAAAGCAATACTGAGGGAGGCATGGTGCAGGATACTGATTAAGTTCAGTTGACGATACAGTCTAAGAAGTTTGGATTTGGAGTTCATTTATGAGCTAAGTCCCATCAGACATCCAGACATTCTAAGACAGGTATTGCTCATTTCGGGAGATGGTTTTCTCCACGAACTTGAGATATAGAGAGACATAGAAAGAAACATCTAGGCGGATCCACCCACTGAGGCTATTCCTCGAACGCAAGAGTTTCGCAAACAGGCTTTGTGAGACTGACTAATAGAGGAGTTGGGTGTTCGGTATCACACGGGCTGTGAGTATGCGACATCGCAATAATTAGCCTTGAGTGCAAGTGGGAGATTGTTGGAGATAGTGCCCTCAGAGTCAATTATTGGATCACAGGCACGTGATTGCAATGATTGAGGGAGGACCTATCCCGGTATGACAGTCTTTCTCGAGTTGATAGTATGCTATCTGGTTTACCTTTATCATCGTGTACTGCTTTAGGTGACCTGACATGTCACTATTGCACGTTGATAGAGCCCCTAGGATTCTTGCTTGACTGCCGGCAGTATGAGGGCGATCATATAAGTGAGAGCTGGAGTCTATAAGCACATCCTTAAAAGGTCCCTAGTCGTGGGAGTTTCGAGACAGGGCATCGATTCTCCAGAGTAGACTAGTGTATACAGTCGAGACCCCGACGAGGGGCGGTGGCCGGTCTCACAAGACACTGGTGTCAGTTGGTTCACCTAAGATGTATACAGGTGCTCATTGGGTTATGAGTACACCGGACAGGACTCGCCGGGAACATGCTAGTTGGTTTTATACCTCATGTCAGATAGCAGTTCCCAGGTGACATGTGTACAGGTTAGTTCATCGACCTGGGGATCGTCATTTGTCTCGTGTGAGTTCCCACTGTACTTTGATTACTACCCTACCACGGCTCAAAGGAGTCGTGCAAACAGGTTTTAGTTGGGTACAGTCCCGAGCCACATGGAGGCAGTGAGCGGATCTTCGGGGGTTCGTCTCTCCCGGTATTGGGGGTGAGGTCGCGATGTGTCTAGGAGAGCCATTACACGAAGTCCTTGGCCAAGGCAGGAGATTTACTGGTAGGTATTCCAGTAGTATCTCAGGGTGTTCTGGGCTACACTCCGACACGACTTGTACAGCTTTTAGGGGTCTGACTTTTACCCACCCCCTAGGCCCGACATGCGATGCTCATAGACGAACGGACCGGACTGTACGGATATTGTCACTGACAGGCTCAGTAGGGTGGCAGGATGAGTTCGCTCATCGACGTCCCTTTTGGTCAATAGCTGGTGGCCCGTTACGTATTGGCTTATACCTCTGACGTGCTAGTGGTTAAATCCACAGCCATAGTATTGACGAGTCTTTAGAGTCCACCACACTTTCAGTTACTCAGCTTTCGGGCGAAACGCTGTAGAGACCGTATGGAGATATGGCAGGGTCCGATCAGATACGTGCGGTATTGCACGGATCAGGATCGGACGGTTTGTACTAGAGGCCGTATAGATATATGGCAGGGTTCGATCAGATACGTGCGGTATTGCACGGATCAGGATCGGACGGATATTACTAGCCGGCTTTGGTTTAAGCCGGATCCTAGTTTAGTACAGTGTAGATTTTGTCTTTTTGCATTTGTATCCGGACGGAATACAGATGCGGGTGTGTATGCACAGTATCGGGGTTTTCCTGTAATTTATTACGGGACCAGTTTTCTGGAGTTGCCAGTTTGCATTCCGTTCCGGCCGGTTTTCGTTTGTTCTTTCCCGGCCGGACTTTTCCGATGGAGGGGGTTATTTGCAAGTTTGCAAATAACATTTTATGTAGGGGTTTATTGCAAAAGGATTTATTATGAGAGCATCTTTTCTTTTGCACCATTTCTTGCATTTATTGTGAAGTGAATGGATTTGATTTGGGTATGGGTTTTGTTATCATGATGTTTGTATATGGACACCTCCTTACTTTATCCTACCATCACCTCCCTCTTGTGATATACTTTGTTTCCCTCCACCATTTCCAAATGAGATATTGGCCGGCCACATTTTAGAGTGAGGGGAGAAAAATGAGAGAGTTTCATTTTTAGTATGATGGCATTATTCTTGATCTCATTTCATGCTAGAAAAATGCAAGCACCATTTTTCTTCTTGATTCCTCCATCATCTTTCAAATGGCAACAAAACCCCAAATGAGACATAGCCTCTACACTACACATTCTACAGCATATCTTGGGCATGTCGACTTGCCGGCTTCATGCCTGAGTTGCCTCGGTATTGAGGTGGGAGCCCGTAAAAGATGCAGGCGATGTGGTGCCCTTCCGGCAAGGAGGCGACGACCGGAGTTTCCGCGGGAGATCGGGACGGTGACGAAAAGACCGGAGGACTCGGATCACTCGGTATATCTCTAACCCGTCTTGTAGTTAGCTAGATCTAGTATAATGGCCCGATCCGGGGTTTAGTGCGCGGTGGTGCCGGTTTGCAAAGTTCGCAAAATTAAAGTTTATCACCGTTTCCGTATTTGGCCGTCGGATTGACGACCGGGGCGCCGCCGTGCACTTACAGTAACCTCTCTCAAAGTACCGACACTGGCCTGGCTGAAAGATTGGCGAAATTGTAGGGTGTAATTAATCCCGGCTAGTCTTTCCTTTTAGGGTTTGAAGGAAAATTTGATAAAAAACAGTGGGAGCCATCCTGATTAGATAAAATAATAACCAATCTGATCTTGCAAGAGCAAACGCTAAAGTGTTTTCTTCTCTCTCTCTCCAGGTAGCGACCATTTCATGCCTTAATCAAGATAATAATATGGATGTATTAACTGAACCCGCATGTTATACTGTGCTGGGGAACGTTGGTTCCATTCGTTCTTATAAGAGTTATAGGACTGAACAGGATATAAGGGAATACCAGGATTCCCATGCCACCCGAATGAAGAAAGTACATGTTGATGCATTTTCTTCAGGTGTGTTCGTTACTGAGAACTGTTTCTCCATTTGCTCTACATCCTGGGTATTAGATACCGGGTCAGGATCCCATATATGTAATCAGTTACATGGTGCAATTGTTGCAGCTAAAACCGTCGGGGAATATCACCTTGTATTGCCAACTGGTAATACATTGGTTCTAAACGAAAGCTATTACATGCCGAACCTGATATGCAGTATTATATCGGCTTCTTTACTGAGTAAAGAGGGATATAATTTTGTATTACAGGATAATATTATGAACATTTTCCGTAACCAAAAGTTGGTTGGATCAGGCACGTTGTGCAATGGCATTTATGTTCTAAATCAATCAACAGTTCTGAGCATAACAAACACACACAAGAGGAAGAGTTCAGAATTGAACGAATCCTTCTTGTGGCATTGTAGACTGGGTCACATCAATGCGACACGGCTAGCTAAGTTGCATAAGGATGGATATTTAAATCCGTTTGAATTTTCATCTTATGATACTTGCCAGTCATGTCTCAAAGGAAAGATGACCAAAGCTCCGTTTACGGGACACGAAGAGAGAGTTACAGAACTTTTGGGACTGATACATAGTGATGTATGCGGCCCTATGTCTACACATGCCAGGAATGGTTCTACGTACTTCATTACATTCACTGACAATCTCTCTAGATTCGGATGTGTGTTCCTGATGAAACACAAATCAGAAGCTTTTAAGAAATTTAGAGAATATAAACAAGAAGTCGAGAACCAAACCGGAAAAAGTATTAAAATCCTTCGATCTAATCGAGGAATACTTGAGCAATGAATTCCTGGACTTCCTAAAAGAGAATGGGATTCTCTCTCAGCTGACTCCTCCATATACACCACAGCACAACGGTGTATCGGAACGGAGGAACCGCACCCTATTAGATAGGTGTGCTCTATGATGAGCACAGCTGAGTTACCTATTTCCTTCTGAGGGTATGCACTGGAAACAGCTGCAGACCTATTGAATATGGTTCCCACCAAATCTGTGCCAACCACTCCATATGAGATATGGAAAGGAAAGAGACCATGTCTTAATTATGTTAAGATATGGGGTTGTCCGGCCTATGTAAAAACACAAAATCCGGACAAACTCGCTGCAAGGTCCTGTCTGTGTAAGTTTATTGGATATCCCAAACATTCGCGCGGGTATATCTTCTACCACACCGAGGCACAAAAGGTTTTTGTTTCTCGACATGCCACCTTTTTAGAAAAGGAATTTCTTGAAAAAGAGATTAGTGGCAAGGAGGTAGAACTGGAAGAGGTTCCAGCAATACAAACCACAACAGAAGATTTGGTAGAACCAGAGGATTCGGTAGTTCCCGAAGAACCCCAGCCACTCCGCCGATCTAGTAGGGTTCCTCACCCACCTGAGAGATACTTCGGTTTTCTCATGGATGGTGGGAGCGAGGATTGCATCATGGTTGATGATGGCCCAACTAGCTTCGAGCAGGCTATCATTAGTGGGGACTCAGTGAAATGGCTGGATGCAATGCGGTCCGAGATGGAATCCATGTACACCAACAAAGTATGGACTTTGGATGTTGCTCCTGAAGGGGTAAAACCTATTAGGAGCAAGTGGATCTTCAAGAAAAAACTTGGTGTAGATGGGAAAGTGGAGACTTTCAAAGCTAGACTTGTTGCAAAGGGTTTTCGTCAAAGACCAGGTGTGGACTATGACGAAACCTTTTCTCCAGTGGCTATGCTTAAATCCATCCGGATCATGCTTGCCATCACTGCATATCATGATTACGATATCTGGCAAATGGATGTTAAGACCGCCTTTCTAAACGATGATTTAGAAGAGTGCGTGTACATGACTCAGCCAGAGGGCTTCGTAGATAGTGGGAGCAGCGGGAAGGTGTGCAAGCTGCTTAAATTCATTTATGGATTAAAGCATGTGTCACGGAGTTGGAACATCTGCTTTGACGTCGTTATCAAAGTGTTTGATTTCGTCAAAAACGTAGATGAACCTTGTATCTACAAGAAGGTGGCAGAGAGTAAGGTTGTCTTCCTCGTATTGTACGTTGACGACATACTCTTGATTGGAAATGACATTCCTATGCTGTAATTGGTCAAGCTCTTCTTATCACAAAGATTCTCAATGAAAGATCTTGGTGATGCCTCCTGCATATTGGGAATTATGATCTATAGAGATAGATCTAAAAGGATATTAGGATTGTCCCAATCCAGGTACATTGACACCATACTAAAGAGGTTTAGTATGGAAGAATCCAAGTATGGGAACTTACCCACAATCTCTGAAGTCACTCTCTCCAAAGAGATGTCTCCCAAGACTGATTTGGAGAGAGCTCGCATGCAAGGGATACCCTATGCTTCGGTTGTAGGCTCTATCATGTACGCGATGCTTTGTACCAGACCCGATGTAGCATACTCACTAAGTGTAGTGAGTAGGTATCAAGCTGATCCTGGAGAGAGTCACTGGATAGCTGTGAAGAGTATTCTCAAGTACTTACGAAGGACTAAAGAGATGCTCTTGGTGTATGGTAACGGAGAACTCCAAGTGGAGTTCTTTACCGATTCGAGCTTCCAGAGTGATAAGGACGACTCTAAGTCGCAGTCAGGATTTGTCTTTACCCTTTATGGAGGGGCGGTTAGCTGGAAGAGTTCCAAGCAGGAAACCGTGGCAGACTCAACGATGGAGGCTGGATACATCGCTGCCAACGATGCTGCCAAAGAGGCTGTCTGGATCAAAAAGTTCATTACTGAACTTGGAGTGGTTTTATCTATTGAGCATCCAATACCTTTGTATTGCGATAACAATGGAGCAGTGGCTTTGGCCAAGGAACCCAGGTCCCATCAGCGATCCAGGCATATTCTGAGGCGGTATCACCTGATCCGGAAGATAGTTGATCGCCGGGAGATCGAGGTCAGGAAGGTTGACACGAAGAACAACACAGCGGATCTAATCAAGAAGGTCATTCCCTAGATACAGTTTGAAAGACTCTTCGGGATGCTCGGTATGCGATACTACAGCGGTTGGCCCTAGTGCAAGTAGGAGATTGTTAGTTGTATGTATGCGCTAGAGGCCAGTATTGTACAGATGATGTATATTATATTGGATGCTTGGACATATATAGAGAGGACTTTCTTGCTCGATATGATAGTATGCTATCTGGTTGCTCTTTATCTTAACATGTATACTTGTCTCTTGATACTGTCTTATAGCTACATGTTGATAAAGCCCTTAGGATGTGTACTTGACTACCTGGACTGTGATGCAGATCATACTAGTAGGGCCATGGTAGTCCATAAGTACATCCTTCAATGTTCCTAGTCGTGGGTGTATCGAGACAGGGCATCGATATACCAGAGTAGACTAGCGTATACGCTTCTTGACCCATGAGATGGGCGATGGATGATCCCATATCCATTGGTGTTTAAAATCAGAGATGGTATACGGGTGCTCAGTGGAGACTGGGTACACTGGACGGACTCGCCGAGAACTCCCAGATGGTATTATACCTCACGTTTGATGGCAGTTCTCTGGTGACACTTGTGCAGGTTAGTCTGTAGACCCGAGATCATCATAGAGTCTTGTGTGATTCCAACTGTGCTTTGATTTCCACCTTACCATGTCCAAGAGGGCGTGCAAAACGGTGGTTTTTAGGTACAGTCCCGAGTCACATAGAGGCAATAAGCGATAGGAGGGGTTTCGTCTCTCCCGGTATTGGGGGTTGATGTTGCGCTGTGCTCGATTGGCCGTAACAGGGAAGTCCCTGGCCAGGGCTGATTAGAGATTGTAGGGTTCCTAGGCACACTAATGAGGTCACACAAGACATCAACCATGCCAATTTCAAATTTTTCATGTGCCGAGAAACCCTAATACGGATCGTTAACTAGAGAATAGACGAAACTACAAGCTACTAAACTACTTTAGTGCTAATTAAACGGAAATACAACCTTTGTAGATCCGGTCCTCCACCTCCATAGCTTCGTGATGAAGTCCCTCCGCTGTACCCATCGGATCCCGGACTCTCGCGGTGGTTTCATCGAAGAAATGATCGAGCTAGGTCGTCGACTTCGATGCCGAAGATGATCTACGTCGAGGAAACACAAGATCAAGCTCCAACTTCACCAAGTCAAGAAACTTGTGAAGAAAACACCCTATACTACTTGGCAAGTGGTAGAGGATGAAGAAATAGGAAGTGGGTTCACTTTAGAATTGGATTTCTCACTCTTTTTCTCAAGTCGCCATTAATGGTAGCAAGCTTTTCTTCATGGTTGAAGAAGAAGAAGAAGAAGAAAAGAATTATAATAAGAATAAAAAGAATTATCTTATCATATAGCAACCACAGTTAGGTGTAGAGAATTGACTAAGGTTAGGTTGAATGGTTAGGGTTAAGTATGAAACAAAAATGGTGGACTTATTCAAAGCTTCATGAAGCTTCAACTAGAAAGCAAATCAAGCCACCATTTCTCTTTATCTTTCAAAAAAGAATAAATAAATAAATACCATCTAGTTCTCGGCGTAAGGTATAATACCATCTGGGAGTTCTCGGCGAGTCCGTCCAGTGTACCCAGTCTCCACTGAGCACCCGTATATCATCTCTGATGTCAAACACTAATGGATATGGGATCATCCATCGCCCATCTATATGGGTCAAGAAAGTATACGCTAGTCTACTCTGGTATATCGATGCCCCGTCTCGATACACCCACGACTAGGGACCTTGAAGGATGTACTTATGGACTACCATGTCCCCACTAGTATGATCCGCATCACAGTCCAGGTAGTCAAGTACACATCCTAAGGGCTTTACCAACATGTAACAGAGAGACAATCAGTGTACACGTTAAGGTAAAGATCAACCAGATAGCATACTATCATGTCGAGCAAGAAAGTCCTCCCTATATATGTCCAAGCATCCACTACAATATACATCCTATGTATAGTAATGGCCTCTTGGGCATACATATAACTAACAATCTCCCACTTGCACTAGGGCCATCTGATAGCAGTGGTTGTAGTATCTCATACTCAACCATCCCATAAAACTCTCTCTCTGGGAAAAGGCCTTTGTGAGTGGATCCGCCGTGTTGTCCTCTAAGTCTACTCTCCTGACCTCGATCTCTTGGAGATCAACCATCTCCATGATCAGGTGATACTGCCATAGAATATGTCTGGATCACTGATGGGACAGAGTTGCTTGGCATAAGCCACAACTCCATTATCACACAATGGGGGGAATTAAGTTCATCTCATGAACAAATATACATCCAGACTGCCTCTTTGGTAGCATCTTAAGTAGCGATGTATCCCGCCTTTATCGTCTAGTATGCCACGGTATCTAGCTTGGAACTCTTCCAACATACCGTCGCTTTACTAAGGGTAAAAACAATACCTGTGACTGACATTCAGTCGTTCTCATCACCCTGGAACACTTCCAGTGATTCTCCCCAGGATCGATTGATACCATCTCACTTCAACTAGTGAGAATCCTAACATCCATTTAGATCTATCTCATAGATCCAAAACCCAGGATTTAGTAGGTATCACTTTGATCCTATGTAGAGAATCATTGTGATAAGCGGAGATTGATCGAGCGTAGCACAGGAAACTTCTTCCCTATCAAGAGTATGTCATCCACGTACTCTACGAGGATCGCCACCATACTCCCTGCTACCTTTTTGTATATACAAGGTTCATCTACCATTTTGATGAAGTCAAACTCTTTGACTACTACATCAAAATAGATGTTCCAACTCCGCGATGCCTGCTTTATCCTATAAAGCATCTTGTACACGTTTCCGCTGCTCCCACTGTTTACGAAGCCCTCTGGCTGTGTACTTACAGACGCTCTCTTCTAAAACATCATTTTAGAAAAGCAGTCATGACACCCAACCGCCAGATATCGTAGTCATGGTATGTAGCCGTGGCAAGTAGGATCTGGATGGACTTAAGCATAGCCACTGGAAAAGGTTTCATCATTATCCACGCCTGGTCGATGACGAAAACCTTTAACAAGTCTAGCTTTGAAAGTCTTAACTTTTCCATCTACACCAAGTAATCTTCTCAAGATATACTTGCTCCTGATGGGGATTTAACCCTTCAGATATAGCAACCAAAGTCCATACTTTGTTGGTGTATAAGAATTCCATCTCAGATCGCTAAGCATCCAGCCATTCTTATAGAGTCCCACTCCTGATGGCCAGCTCGAAACTAGTTGGGTCATCATCTCATGATGCAATCCTCGCTCCCACTGTCATAGAGAAACTGAAGTATCTCTCAGGTGGGTGAGCAACCCTACTAGATCGGCGGAGAGGCTGAGGTTCGTTGGTATCTGCTGAATCCTTTGGTTGTACCAAATCATCTGCTGTAGTTTGCATAGCTGGAACCTTTCCAGTTCTACATAACTGACCTTGCCTCGAGCTTGTCCGGATTTTGCTTTTAGACATAGGCCGGACAACCCCAAATCTTAACTAGCTTAAGACGTAGGCTCTTCCCATACCATATCTCATATGGAGTGGTAAGCTGTGATCTGATTCGATCCCTATTTAATAGGTATGCAGCTTCTCAAGCGCATAACTCCCAAAAGGAAACAGGTAACTCAGTAGTACTCATCATAGAGCGCACCATATCAAATAGGGTGCAACTGCTCCGCCCCGATATACCATCGTGCTATGGTGTATACGGGGGAGTAATGCTGAGAGAGAATCTCATTCTCCTTTAGAATAGTCCAGGAATTCCGTGCTCAAGTATTCTCCTCCCTGATCGCATCAAAGGACATAATACTTATACCCTCATTTTGGTTCTCTACTTCTAACTTATATTCCGTGAATATCTCAAAAGGTTCGGACTTGTGTTTCAACAGGAACATATGTCTGAATCTTGAGAGATCATCAGAGAATGTAATGAAGTACAAAGAACCGGTCTTGGTATGTGTAGACTGGGGACCTTTATACATCAACATGTATCATCCCAAGAGTTCACTAACTCTTTCTCTGTTTTCAGTAAACGGAGCTATGGTCATCTTATCTTTGTGACATGACTGGCAAGTTTCACAAGATGTAAATTCAAACTGATTTAAATATGCATCTATATGTAACTTCAGCTAGTCGGGTCGCATTGATATGTCCTAGTCTACAATACCTCACGAAGAATTCGTTCATTTCTGAACTCTTCCTCTTGTGTGTGTTCTGTATATTAAGAACTGTAGTTTGATTTAGAACATCAATGCTTTTAGATAACGTGCCTGAACCGATCAACTTTTGATATAGGAAATGTTCAAAACATTATCCAACAATACAAAATTTTATCATTTCTTTACTAATAAAGAGACTGATATGATTTTGTATATCAGGTTCGGTATCTAATAACATTCGTTCAGAATCAATGTATTTGGAATACAGGGTGACAGTGACCAACAGACTTGGCTGCAACACTTGCACCGTTTTTCTGTCTCATGAAACTTATCACCCGTTCTCAGTTCTCTACCTTTCTGTAGCCCTATGTATCAGATTACATATCTGGGATCTTGATCCGGTATCAAATACCCAGGACGTAGAGGATACAGAGAAACAGTTCTTTGTAATGAACACACCCGAAGATGATGCATCAGTATGCACTTTCTTCGTTTGGGCGGCACGGGAATTCTGATAATCCCCAATTTCCTGCTCTGTCTTATAACAATTATAAGTTGGAGCGGGACCAACGTTACCCAGCTCAGTATAACAAGCGGGTTCGGTCAATATTCCGTATTATTATCTTGATTAAGGCGTGATATGGTCGCTACCTGGAGAGAGAGAGAAGAAAACACTCAGTGTGCGCTCTTGCAAGAATAGATTGGTTATTATTTTATCTAATCAGGATGGCTCCCACTGTTTTAATCAAATCTTCCTTCAAACCCTTAAAGGAAAGACTAGCCGGGATTAATTACACACTACAAGTTCGCCAATCTTTCAGCCAGGCCAGTGTCGGTACTTTGAGGGAGGTCCCCCGTGTTTTCGCACGAACCTAATTAATGTAAACCTCATTTTCCCAGAGGCGTAACCTTGTTAACACCTTTCTAGACACCTACTTGATCGGCTAATTGTAATGTGTAAAACTCTCCCAGGAGTAACTCTTACTCGCAGCGGGTATCGGGATCCAACTATCTCATAGAAGGTATGCAATCTCATTGCAAATTTCAACACTTGAAATTCCCGATAATATTTTACCCCTAGTGTTCTATGACCTTGACGAATGCCAAACAACCCATAGTCCACTAGTCAAGTTCAACCCGTACATTTCTTGATTGAATTAAACCCACCCGCACGACCCTTGACGAATGCCAAACAACGCCGTACGAATACCCTAATCCAATCTGCATCATATGCATAAGCAGATAAATACTAGTTAGCTACCATACACTACGCCTTGACGAATGCCAAACTACCGCAGCACGAATACTAACTAGTACTTATCTGAAATGATGGAGGGCTACGTCAGGTTTTTTTTGAAAACCTATTGCGTAATGAACTTGATATCCTTGTAGAATCAAATGATTTTGAAATGGAGTGTTTTTTAGGCTTTTCTAGTTTTGCTAAAAGGGTCACTCCCGGTGAAGGGATCGTCGGCCCTTTCCTCGTCGAATGAGGTGCGGGATATATCATATATATCACTGTGCAAAGCAAAAACTATAGAAGCAATCAAAAGACAAACCGAGGGGTGTAGCATCTGCCAGTTATTGCTAAAGGAGTCACTCCCGGTGAAGGTATCTCGGTCCTTTCCTTATCGAATAAGGTGCAGGATGTTCTACAAGGAACACCGCGATGCAAAGCAAGAACTGTAGCTACATGTTTTATTTTGAAATTCGATTCCACAACATCTTTAGGTTTCTTTTATTTCATTAATCATATTAATGAAGTCCCATCATTTAAGTACCTAAACATTCCAGATAAATACGACGTACACTTATGCCATCCGCATTCGCCTCGATATCCCCTCGTGCACCGTTAGGTTAGGTAACTAACGACAGAGCAGGGCAGGGCTAGCGCGGGTGTAAAACATAAGTAACGCCTATATAATATATCATATATACTATATACAGTATCCATCACAGCATATCACATGATCACATCACAGATAACGCAGCAAAAAAATATCATATGAAATATTGGATTTACTAGGACGTCCGTGTTTTCAATACGAGCCAGTATAAAACACGGATTCCACGGTCGCGATGAATAGCCAAACCCACACCCCTAGACCCCTACGAGAGCGGCAAGCAACCCTACCAATTCAAGAGTTAGGAGACCCGGACTCGACTCCTCGAGTTGGTCTCCCACTGGACTCCAGAACCCGGTTACTTGTGCTCCCCTCCTCGGGTCTATCCTAGTGCGGAAAAGTAAATAATATAAAAATGGTGACAACATCCGCAACCTGGAAGTGCCCTAATAAAAGAATATTACATACAAGTTTTTACATGAAGGAAAATGAAAAACACTCATCTCACATAAAAAAACCCCGGCTATTCAAACACGACGATCCAATATAACATATCCAGCAACACATAACATCACATGTCATCAACGTAAGTAAATATGCCCATCCCAATTATCTTTGACATATAGCAACGAAACCGGCGATATCACATATTACACTTACGGTCGCAGAAAAGAAAGTGTAAAACTACAACAGTTGGAATCCGCAACCTCTTTAGACATCGCATGCCTGACCAAATGAATTCCTAAGACATCGCATGCCTAACAATTATAAACCCCGCATTTTAGTATCATTATCGAAAACTCTTTTCAATATCAAGTCGGGCAATTCAACAAGATTCCCGATAACCTGATCGAATGCTCGTCGCAAACTTTAGTAGGCGGCCGCACCCCCGATACTGTCGACGAAGTGTACCAAGACGGAACTGTTAGTTATATGTATGCCCTAGAGGCCATTACTGTACATTGGATGTATATTGTAGTGGATGCTGGGACATATATAGGGAGGACTTTCTTGCTCGACATGATAGTATGCTATCTGGTTGAACTTTACCTTAACGTGTATACTGGGTGTCTCTCTGTTACATGTTGGTAAAGCCCCTAGGATGTGTACTTGACTACCTGGACTATGATGCGGATCATACTAGTGGGGACAGGGTAGTCCATAAGTACATCCTTCAAAGTCCCTAGTCGTGGGTGTATCGAGACGAGGCATCGATATACCAGAGTAGACTAGCGTATACCTTCTCGACCCATACAGATGGGCGATGGATGATCCCATATCCATTGGTGTTTGACATCGGAGATGATATACGGGTGCTCAGTAGAGACTGGGTACACTGGACGGACTCGCCGAGAACTCCCAGATGGTATTATACCTTACGTCAAATGGCAGTTCTCTGGTGACACTGGTACAGAGTAGTCTGTTGACCCGAGATCGTCATAGAGTCTTGTGTGGTTCCCACTGTGCTTTGATTTCCATCTTACCACGTCCAAGAGGGTGTGCAAAACGGTGGTTTTTGGGTACAGTCCCGAGTCACATGGAGGCAATGAGCGATAGGAGGGGATTCGTCTCTCCCGGTATAGGGAGTTGATGTTGCGCTGTGTTCGATTGGCTATAACCGGAAATCCCTGGCCAGGGTTGCTGAGATTTACTGGTAAGTGTTACCAGTAGTTTCTCAAACTGTTATAGACCTCATATCGACACGACTTATCGAGCTATTGGGGTCAGACGTCTACCACCCCTAGGCGAGATATGCGACATATCAGACGATCAGACCGGACTGTACGGTAAGTGTTACTGGTTGGATTCACAGGAGTGTGAGCGGGCTTGCTCGTCGATCTTCTGATCGCTCAATACCCGGGTGGCCGTTACGTTTAGCAGACCGCTTGCGGCTTGTGGGTGTTTGATATGATCATCACCTGCTGCCGGCGTATTGACGAGTCTTTAGTGTCCTACACAGAGGTTTCCTGGCTCAAGCGAAACGAAATAGGAGCGCATATGAGATATGTGCGGGACCGAGAATAATGCGTGTATGTGATACCGTATTCTATTCTCGCGATGAATGTGTCGAATGGTTGTATGCGATATAACCTAGTTATCGAATCGAGGATTGATTCGATAGATCGATACATTGGATATTAGTCGGTCATATGCGATATGACCGGATCGTTAAATCAAGTGTTGATTTAATGATTTAATGTATAATTATATATTTGATATATTACTTTGCATTAACTAGTATCGGTTCACTTTTAAATGGTTTTCTCACTTGGATTGTGCACATTGTATATGTGATATACTTTTGTACACAAGTTTGTATCATGTTTGATGATACATGCTCACTAGGGTTTGTGTGAAGGTTAAACCATGGTTGTAGATTGGTTAGGGTTTTCATTTTCTTATTCATTTATTTATTTATTTATTCTTTTTGGAAAATGAAAAGCATAAAGGAAAATGGTGGCTTTGTTTGTTTGTATGTTGAAACTTCATGAAGCTTTGACTAAGTCACCATTTTGTCTCATGTTTAACCCTGACCATTCCCACTAACCCTAGTTTAGTCTCTACACATAACCATGGTTTGAATATGATAAGGTTTGATTTTTCTTTTCCATTTTTAATTAACACTTATCATATTCTTTCTTGCTTCTTCTTCTTCTTCACTTGAAGAAAGCTTGCTTCAACAATGGCAACTTGAGCAAATGAGTGAGAAATCCAATTCTAAAGTGAACCCACTTCCTATTTCTTCATCCTCTACCTCTTGCCAAGTAGTAGAGTGTGTTTTCTTCACAAGTTTCATGACTTGGTGAAGTGGGAGCTTGATCTTGTGATGCCTCGACGTAGATCATCTTCGACACGAAGCCGACGACCTTGCCCGCCCATTTCTCCGATGAAGCAAACGCTAGAGCCCGGGATTTGTTTTGGATAGCAAGGGGACTTCATCGCGGAGCTATGGAGGTGGAGCACCGGATCTACAAAGTTTGTATTTCCGTTCTTGTAGTTAAGTTGTTAACTATTTGCTTTTGTCGCCTAAAACATCTAGTTAACGATCTAGTCTAGGGTTTCTTGGCACCGTAATTTTTTAAATTGGCATGGTTGATGCCTTGTGAGACCTCTTGGGAGTGCCTAGGAACCTTTCAGGAACACCGCTACCTCGAGCACCCGGACGGATGCTTTCGGCGACGGGGTTCTCCTACAGTCACTTGGTCGGGGCTAAGGGGTGTAGCTGTCTATTAAGTTTACCCGGCGAGTATCCGCGTACGTTACGTGATTGCGACGGACTTTTGATCACATCAAAATTCCGTGGCAACCAATCAAGTGAGACTAAACTGCTATGTTTATAACATTCAATTCAGTTATCTCATAACTACTTGTGGATTCCAAATATTGTATCCCATTCCAGATAAATAGAAAATGTTAAACTTTCCGATCGAACATTCAAACACCTAAGTTTTCCCAAAACAGCTCAACACATGAAACAAGTTTAAAAACATCCAGTTCATGCCTCAGTACCAACGGTCCAGCCGTAGAAGGGTCAAGCCAACGCCTCACATGTGGCACGCAGTACTGCCCAAACCCGAAGGTTCAAAGGGCAGTTCAAGACGGTCACATAATCGAGTTAAGGTTTGTTGTCTTCTAGAGGGTCCACCGCGTTACTTGCACTACTTAGAACATTCTTAAACTACAGAAAAATCCAACACTTGGAAATTTCCCGTCAGGGGAAAAATTAGGTATTTATATCCGGTCGAACCTTTTAACAGTTTCTAAAATATCCGGAAAAACATAAACGAAGTTAAATTATCCAATCAAATTAACGAGTCCCCAATAAAACCCTAGAAAACTCAACATTTGAGTGGAATTAAAAAATTCCCATAAAAAATTGCCAAGAAAGGACCTAAGAATAAATATATGAAATTTCAGGGACTAAGTCCAAATTTTGGCCGCGGAAGCGCCGCCAAACCCATGGTTTCGCCGCGGTTCCACGGTCAAATTATTGACTTAGTGGACCGTACTTCACGGTAATTCTTAGTTTTTCCTGCTTGTTTTTCTGAGAATTTCTAATTCACAAAAATCCACTGTTTTGAAAAATGTACAGAGAAGGGTTTTGTCGGGGTTTACGGGTTCGATCGGACTTCTAAATTCGTCTACACTTCGCCTAAAGCTCTAGCTAGTCTCTGATACCACTGTAGGGTTCCTAGGCACACTAATGAGGTCTCACAAGGCATCAACCATGCCAATTTCAAATTTTTCATGTGCCGAGAAACCCTAATACGGATCGTTAACTAGAGAATAGACGAAACTACAAGCTACTAAACTACTTTAGTGCTAATTGAACGGAAATACAACCTTTGTAGATCCGGTCCTCCACCTCCATAGCTCCGTGATGAAGTCCCTCCGCTGTACCCATCGGATCCCGGAATCTCGCGGTGGTTTCATCGAAGAAATGATCGGGCTAGGTCGTCGACTTCGATGCCGAAGATAATCTACGTCGAGGCAACACAAGATCAAGCTCCAACTTCACCAAGTCAAGAAACTTGTGAAGAAAACACCCTATACTACTTGGCAAGTGGTAGAGGATGAAGAAATAGGAAGTGGGTTCACTTTAGAATTGGATTTCTCACTCTTTTTCTCAAGTTGCCATTAATGGTAGCAAGCTTTTCTTCATGGTTGAAGAAGAAGAAGAAGAAAAGAATTATAATAAGAATAAAAAGAATTATCTTATCATATAGCAACCATAGTTACGTGTAGAGAATTGACTAAGGTTAGGTTGAATGGTTAGGGTTAAGTATGAAACAAAAATGGTGGACTTATTCAAAGCTTCATGAAGCTTCAACTAGAAAACAAATCAAGTCACCATTTCTCTTTATCTTTCAAACAAGAATAAATAAATAAATGAATATATAAGTAAATCAAAACCCTAACCATTAACAAAACTATGGTTTAATTCTTACACAAACCCAAGTTTGCATGTATCATCAAATATGATACAAACTTGTGCACAAAAGTATATCACATATACAACTTGTGTACATCAAGTGAGAAAATCCATCTAAAGTGAAAAATATTAGTCAATGTAAAGTAATATATCTAATATATAATTATACATTAAATTATTAAATCAATACTTGATTTAACGATCCGGTCATATCACATATAACCGACTAATATCAATAGTAACAACTTATAGAATCAACACTTGATCCGATAACCCGGCTATATCACATATAACCGATCAGTGTCACAAATCTCGAGAATCGAATACAGTATCACATACTGGTATTATTCTCGGTCCCGCACATATCTCATAAGCGCTCCTATTTCATTTCGCTTGAGCCAGGAAACCTCTGTGTAGGACTCTAAAGACTCGTCAATACGCCGGCAGCAGGTGATGATCATATCAAACACCCACAAGCCGCAAGCGGTCTGCTAAACGTAACAACCACCCGGGTATTGAGCGATCAGAAGATCGACGAGCAAGCCCGATCACACTCCTGTGAATCCAACCAGTAACACTTACCGTACAGTCCGGTCTGATCGTCTGATATGTCGCATATCTCGCCTAGGGGTGGTAAACGTCAGACCCCAGTAGCTCGATAAGTCGTGTCGATATGAGGTCTATAACAGTTCGAGAAACTACCGGTAACACTTACCAGTAAATCTCAGCAACCCTGGCCAGGGATTTCCGGTTATAGCCAATCGAACACAGTGCAACATCAACTCCCTATACCGGGAGAGACGAATCCCCTCCTATCGCTCATTGCCTCCATGTGATTTGGGACTGTACCAAAAAACCACCATTTTGCATGCCCTCTTGGACGTGGTAAGGTGGAAATCAAAGCACGGTGGGAACCACACAAGACTCTATGACGATCTCGGGTCAACAGACTACTCTGTACCAGTGTCACCAGAGAACTGCCATCTGACGTAAGGTATAATACCATCTGGGAGTTCTCGGCGAGTCCGTCCAGTGTACCCAGTCTCCACTGAGCACCCGTATATCATCTCTAATGTCAAACACCAATGGATATGGGATCATCCATCGCCCATCTGTATGGGTCAAAAGGTATACGCTAGTCTACTCTGGTATATCGATGCCCCGTCTCGATACACCCACGACTAGGGACCTTGAAGGATGTACTTATGGACTACCATGTCCCCACTAGTATGATCCGCATCATAGTCCAGGTAGTCAAGTACACATCCTAAGGGCTTTACCAACATGTAACAGAGAGACAATCAGTGTACACGTTAAGGTAAAGATCAACCAGATAGCATACTATCATGTCGAGCAAGAAAGTCCTCCCTATATATGTCCGAGCATCCACTACAATATACATCCTATGTATAGTAATGGCCTCTAAGGCATACATATAACTAACAGAGATTTACTGGTAAGTGTTACCAGTAGTTTCTCGACCCGTTATGAGACTCATATCGGCACGACTTATAAGTTATTGGGGTCTGACGTTTACCTCCCCTAGAATTGATATGCGACATTATAGACGAGGAGACCAGACTGTACGGGAAGTGTTACCGGCAAGCTTTTACAGGAGTTGGAGCGGGCTTTCTTGCTGATCTTCTGATCGCTCAATACCCGGGTAGCCGTTACGTCCAGCTAGTACCGCTGACGGCTTGTGGGTGCTTGATGTGATCATCACCTACTGCCGGCGTATTGACGAGTCTTTAGAGTCCTACACAGAGGTTTTACTGGCTCAGGCAAAACAAAATAGGAGCGCATATATGATATGTGCGGGACCGAGAATAATGCGTGTATGTGATATCGTATTCTATTCTCGCGACTCTTTGTATCGGTCGGTTATATATGATATAGCCGGGTTATCGAATCATGTGTTAATTCGATAAGTCGATGCATTGGATGTTAGTCGGTTATATGTGATATGACCGGATTATTAAGTCAAGTGTTGATTTAATAATTTATTGTATAATTGTATATTTGATATACTAGTTTACATTAACTAACACATGTTCACTTTAGGATTTTTCTCACATAAGCACAAGTTTAATATATATGTGTTATATATTAAAATGTGTTTTCTTTTCGTATCATGGTTGATGATACAACATCCATGAGTGTATGAGACATACACCATCCTATTTGTTATGTTGGATATAAAGTTTAAAAGTAATTACAAAATTAGTGGAAAATTAGAAAATGCATGAAGCTTGTGGAAGCTTGTTGATGCTTTGACTAAAGTCCACTAAATTTGTTTTTACTTTGGATTTTAACCTAACCATCACACTTAGCTATGGTTATGTCTCTACAAGAGTTAGTATATGATACTCACTCACCATGGTTAGCTCACACACTTGATCATTATCCTCTTCTCTTTCTTCTGTTCATCTTCTTCTTGGTTCAAAAAGAAAAAGGGCTTGCTAGGGTTTGATCAAAAGTGAGAATCATTATGAGAAATAAAATTCCAAAGAGAACCCACTTCCTATTTCTCCATCCTCTACTAGATTAGCACTTTAGTTTAGGGTGTTTGCTTCACTAATTCTCTAGTTAGTGAAGTAGTAGCTTGAGTCGGTATTCCGTCGACGTAGATCATCTTCGGTCTCGGAGTCTTCAAGCAAGGACGTGTCTTTCGCCTCGTGAAGCCATGCAAGAGCCCGGGAGAACCATGATCGCAGCGAAGGGACTACGACAAGGAGCCTTAGAAGTGAAGGACCGATCTACAAAGGTTGTATTTCACATACCCTTAGTCGTAAAGTTGTTTACTTGCTATTTTATTCGCCTAATCTCTAGTATACGATCTTGCTTAGGGTTGTTCGGCACATAAAAATTTAATTTTGGCATGGTCGATGCCTTATAGAGCTTTGTTAGTATGCCTAGTAACCCTACACCACATAGGGAGGAATTCCGGCCAGGCCGGTTTTGCTGAGAAGGTAGGGTCTCGTTTTGGCAGGGTGGTCTTATATTGGTTCAATTTGGCCCCTAGAGTTGTTTGTTTGTCTCAGAAATTCCCCGGGTCATACCAGATTTCCCTGCACACTCATTTTCCTCAAAACCTGACATGGATAGTTTTCTGTTTTCAGTATTTAGGTTTGTTTCAGTATAGTCTAGGTTCTAAGATCATAGGGGGTTTAAGGTCACCACTAAGGCCTATTTGCACTAACCCAACTCAAATTAAACCCTAACCCTCTCTAGAATTTTCTAAAGTCCACTAAACCGATCTAAATAACTTCTAAACATGCATAGGTGTTAAGATGAAATAAAAACTATACTAATGGTTTAGAGATTACCTCAATTGGCAACTCAAGAAAACTCTTGAGTTGCCCAAAGTCTTCAAAATTTGATTTTTCATAGTCCAATGTACTTCCCTTGAGCTTGTGCATGTTTTTAATGAAGTAGGGATGAACTTTTGATGTTGTTTTGGGGGTGTTTTGAGGGTTGAAGAGATGGGGGAGGGGAGGTGCTGCCATGGTGAGAAGAAGGGAGAGGAAAAAGATGAAGAGGATGAATAATTGCAAGGGCCCTTGGTCAAAGTTAACCCCTCACCCACTCCCACTCTCTCTCTCATACCCATCCCTCAAGTCATCATTTCCTTTCTTTTTCCTTTTCTTTTCTTTTCTAAAGTCAACAACCATGCATGATAAATGAAGAAAAGACATGATAAAATGTAACATGTGTAAAAATGATATGGTCCATGTCACAAAACACGCTTAATACGCGATTAGCGATATTTAATCGCGATTAGCACTAAAAGTGAATCTAATAAACCATGAAAATTCATAATTAGCCTAAATCACAATAAACACCCACTTTTTAGTAATTTCTATAATTTTCCAAATTTTTCCCCATTTAACTGTATTTAATTGTACTGGACCATTAAAATATTCATTATATTTATTATTTAAATATAAAAATTTCCAAAAAAAATATTTTATTTTTCTGAAATGTTACAATGAGATTTACTGATAAGTGTTATCAGTAGTTTCTCGATCTGTTATGAGCCATATACTGGCATGACTTATTGAGTTATTGGGGTCGGCGATACCATCTCTAAACTCGATTTGCAGCATATCTAACGAAGAGACCGGACTATACAGTAAGTGTTGTCAGTTGGCTCGACGGGTGTTTTGACAGGTTCGCTTGTTTTTCTTCTGATCGCTCAATACCTGGGAGCCGTTACGTACAGCTAGTGCCGCTGACGGTTTGTGGGTATGTGATACGATCACTGCCTACTGCTAGCGTATTGACGAGTCTTAAAGTCCTACAAAGGGGTTTCCTAGCTCAGCAGAAATGATGTGGGGGTGCATATGGGATATGTGCGGGAACTCAATTAAATGCGTGTATATGATACCGTATTTTAAATCAGGCATTTTCAATTTATCGTATTTTAAATCAGGCATTTTCAATTTATCGGGTCATATGTAATATGATCGGGTTATTAAATTAAGTGTTGGTTTAATATTGACTTTTAGCTCATTTATTTAAAACCTTTTCTTTATGGATGTATGCATGAATGTGTGTATGTGTATATGTTGATATGAATACACACATGCATGCATACATGTGTCATGGTTGTTGATACATTGGAGATGGCAATGCAAGACTCACATAGTATAAATACTTATATATTATTGATATTGAGAAAAAGAAAATGAAATTAAATCATGGTTATATTTATTTTACACTCTTCTACACTTGACCTAATTCAGACCATGGTTTGTTTTTTCATTTGTTCTTTAACTCAATACAAAATATCTAGATATTTATTAACCGTGGTTCTATGTGAGTGTGACTCTTATTTATATATATTTTCTTTTCTCATTTTATTTGAGAATTATCACAAACAAAAGAGCTCAAGCTTAGCCATCTCCTTCTTCTTCCTCTTTCATACTCTCTACCCTTTTCAAGTGAGTGAAGGAAAAAAAAGGAAAGGTTTTTAAGTGAGATCCAAACCCACATCACCAATCTATATTAGTCTAGCCCACTTATGTAGATTGTTTGCTCCACTTCGTCAAAGATCAAGTGAAGCTAGGAGCTTGAGCAAAGGGACTCCGTGGTGGATCATCGTGGACTTGGAAGGATTCAAGCAAACCGTTTCAAACCCGAGTTGATCCAAGGAGTCAAGGATGGAGGTCTACAAAGGTTGTATTACTCACCTCTTAGTGTTAAAATAATTCCAGTATGTGATACTAGTTGCTTGTTACCCTAGATTTCTAGTTCGATTCATGGTTGGTATCCTTTAGCATCCACTAAATTTTTATTATAGCATGTGTGATGCAACCCAAACCCTAGACATGGTGCTAAGGAATCCATACAGTGGTATCAGAGATAAGCTAGAAACTTAGACGATGTTATAAATATTACGAAACCGAAACAACTCTGAAAATATGATAATCTGAAACCCTAAATCTTTCTTTCTGTCGATTTTTAAATGGTCTCTAAAAATTTTTTAAGCAACTGCAGAAGCTTGCATATGATGCACTGAGAACACTAGAGAAAATCGAGGCCCATCCACCGGTTTTGAACCGGCCACATTCCGCTCCAAATTGCCACGTTTTCCTCTGGTGCTCTGGTCTGTTGGTTTTAGGGTTTCAGGTGTTGTTTGTTTAGACCAAAATCTTATGTGATGTTTATTTTGTTTAGGGGCTAATTCGGAGTATTTCGTAGTCGTAATTTTAACATTGTTTTTGGTAACTTAGACGACGTTTAACAATTCGAACGAACATCAATCACCACCTCATTGCTCTAGCTGGAAATTCTCCAAGTGTTGGAATTTTCCAAGTTAAACATATTCGGAAGATCATGCAAGTAACCCTATGGACCCTCTAGAAGAACGTAACCCTAACTCGATTCTATGACCACGGAACCGCGGCCAAACCCTAGGGTTTGCCGTAGTTCCGTAGCGCCATAGGTGAGGCAAAGGTTGACCCTTCTACGGTTGGTCCATAAGCACTGTGGCAAGTTTTGGGTATTTTAACTTTGCTCAAGTGTTGAGCTCTCAGGGTAATTTGTGGGTGTTTGTTGATTCAATCAAAACGTTTAACATCGTCTGGATATTTATGAAAGTGATGGTTCTAATTGTTGTAGTTTTTAACTTTCTTTTCTACGACCATAAGTGTAGTATGTGGTGTATCGCCGGTTTCGTTGCTATACATCAACGACAATTGGGGTACGCATACTTACTTATGTTGATGACATGTGATATTATATGTTGCTGAGATATGATGTACAGGATCATCGTGATTGAATGGCCAGGGGTTTTATGTGAGATGAGAGTTTTTATTTTCATTCATGTAAAATTCATTTTATGTAATATTCTTTTATTGGGGCACTTCCGGGTTGAGGATGGTGTCACCATTGTTGTATATTATTTACTTTTCCACATTAGGATAGACCCAAGGAGGGGAGCACAAGTGACCGGGTTCTTGTGTTCAGTGGGAGGCCATCTCGAGGAGTCGAGACAGGGTCTCCTAAACTCTAGAATTGGTACGGTCACTTACTGCTCTCGTAGGGGTCTAGGGGTGTGGGCTTGGCTATTCATCGCGACCGTGGAATCCGTATTTTCTATTGTTGGCTAAATACAAAATACGGACCTCCTAGTATATCCTATATTTTCATATATGTGCTTCTGCATATTCTGTGATGTGATCACTTTATATGCTGAGACGAATGATGTATTATATATATGATATATAATAAACGTTGCTTATGTTTTTCATCCACGCTAGTCCCGCCCCGCTATGCCATTAGTTAAGTAACCTAACGGTACATAACGGGACATTGTGGCGAATGCGGATGGCCTAAGCTTACGTTCTATTTTTGTTTCTTTTTTGTGATGGCTTAAGGACTTAAATGATAGGACTACATTAATGAGATTAATGTAATGAAAAATGAACCTAAAAGATGCAGTAGAATCGGATTTGAAACCTACTCGGCTTTTTATGAAAAAGCAAGTTTTCAAAGTGCGGAGCTTAAGCCACTCCTTTTAAAACCATTAGATTCTACAACGATATCAAGTTCAAAGCGTTAAAGATTTTCTTAAAAACTATTCGTAGCCCTCCGTCATTTTAAGAAGTAGAGTACTTAGTATTCGTGCTATGTATGCTGATTATAGCCAAGGCGTAATGTATGGTAGCTAAGTGAAGTCTTCTTACACAGCATATGATGCAATTAATTAGGACAGTCACATGATTATGTTGACCATAGCCAAGGGTCATGTGGGTGGGTCTAATTAATCATGAAATGACGGGTAGAACTTGATTAGTGCTTATGATATGTTAACTACAGCCAAGTTCATGAGTGCTAGGGGTAAAAACCATATTGGGTGTTTCAAGAGTTGAAATTTGCAATTAGATTGCATACCTTCTATATGATAGTAGGATCCCGATCCTACTGTGAGCAAGAGTTGCTCCCGAGAGAGTTTTGCACTTTACAATTAGCTAACCATTAGGTGTCTAGAAATGTGTCAACGGGGCTACGCCTCTAGAAAAACGAGGTGTATTCTAATTAGGTCTGTGCGAAAGCACAGGGAACCTCCCTCAAAGTACCGGCACTAGCCTGGCTAAACGGTTAGCGAAGTTATAAAATTTAATTAATCCTGGCTAATTTTTTTTAAGGTTTGAAGGAAAATTTGATAAAAGCAGCAGGAGACATCGATTAGATAAGATAAATAACCAATCTGATCTTTGCAAGAGCTTTCGCTGAGTGTATTCTTTTCTCTCTCCTAATGGCAGATTATACAATGACTAGAATTAAGCTACTGTTAGAGAAAAATAAGCTAACTGGGCTGAACTATAAAGACTGGCTGAGGAACATTAACATTGCTCTCACATATGACAAAGTATCATACGTCCTCACTGCTTCAGCCCCACCCAGCCCAGGCCCTGAATCTTCTGTTGCGGATAAGGAGATCAACAAAACATGGGATATTGACTATGCTACTGCCAAATGCCTCGCGCTTGCATCGATGGACAATACACATCAAAAGCAATACGAGCAGATGGATGTACAATCCATCTTTTCCATACAAAAGAGTTGTATAGGGAGCAATCTCGGACCCTGAGATACGAAGCATCTCGAAACTTGTTTCAGATGTGGATAGCTCCTGGCACACCAGTAGGCGATCACATTTTGAAGATGATAGCTCTTATTGAAGAGCTTGAGGACCTCGGATGGACAATAAAGAATAAACAGTATATTGATATTGTTCTTCAGTCTCTTCCCCTGCCTTTGCTCAATTCATAGTGAACTTAAACATGCATAACATGTAGAAGTCACTACCCGAACTTCTCAATATGTTGAGAAGTGCGGAGAGCACGCTTAAGGTGAAGTCTCCCTCTCTGATTGTTGGACAATCTTCCTCTTCCATCCTAAAAGCCAAGGCCAAGGGAAGGAATAATAAGAAATCCACCAAACCGAGAGGTGGAATCAATAAGGCACAAGGGAGAGACATATTCAAGGTTGAGAAGTCAGGAAAAGAAGAATGTTTTCACTACAAGAAGACGGGGCACTGGAAGAGGAACTGTATAAAATACCTTGATCTCAAGAAAATGAAGCATCGTGATGCTTCAGATTCAGGTGTGTTCGTAACAAAAAACTGTTTTTCTATAAACTCTGCTTCCTGGGAATTAGATACTGGTTCGGGTTCTCATGTCTGCAATTCTGTGTAGGGCTTGAGAAATAGCAGAGTTTTGAAGACCGGTGATCACACTCTCTGTCACGACCCGAAATTGGCACGTGACGGCCCTAATATTACGCTACGTCTACAGGCGTAATACAGTAAAAGAAAGCCAAAACCCAGAAATCTAAACCATCAAAGGTAATAAGAAATAA
Source organism: Agapanthus africanus (assembly GCA_030015575.1). NCBI lineage: Eukaryota > Viridiplantae > Streptophyta > Magnoliopsida > Asparagales > Amaryllidaceae > Agapanthus > Agapanthus africanus. The sequence goes on along the minus strand of CM057346.1, from coordinate 314,477,513 downwards.
CAGCATTTTCAAAACCTTTAAAATCTCACCCCAAATTCTTTAAAAGTCCAACTTATTTCCTTTAAAATTTTGACAGCACCTCCTTTGTAAAACAAGCCCCCAAAAATGGGTACAACATAAATATAAAGTAAAGCATCCCCAATAGGAGCAAATCCATGCCAAAAGGCGGAAAACAACCACCACAACAGATATACGACGCCGTAGCGAAGAAAGAGACGATATAAATAAAACTGCATAAAAACCTCCAAGTCGCAAAATAATATACAATATCGTCCTCACATCAAGTCTCTAAGTCATACAAGATAATGGTAGATGGAGAGTACATGATACAACGAATATACAACAAGCAGCATTGTATAACCGCAAAACCTACCTAAGCAAAACTGCACACTGTCAGGCGAAGCGGTATCCGTAGCAATAGATGATACGATGGATGGAAATAACTCTGCCTGTGACTATCCTGAGGAACACCTGCAAGACACTGTGGCAAAACGGGGGTGAGTTGCCAACTCATGAATAGTAAAATAACATATGCAGGTAATCGCGAGTATGTACGTACAGCGCGAATCTAACATAAGCATCTTATAGTAATGAATGGTCATATGTAATGCATCAGTCATGAAAGTGCACTAGCAGGTACAATTAATACATGAAACAATAATACGACGATATATATGTAACAGTCATGTAAGGTACTCTATCAGGTACTACAAGTACATGAAATAATGATATGACAATCTGTATGCAATAATCATGCAATAATGATATGAAAAGGTATATATGCAACAGTCATGAAAGGTACTCTAACAGGTACTACTAATACAAGAAGCAGTGCATATAAATAAAGTTATGTAAATGCAATAGTCATGAAAGGTACACTAACAGGTACTACTAATACATGAAGCAGTGCATAAACAATAAATGTGGAGTATGGAATGAAATATGTCATTTCCACGGAATCCTGATATCGTGGTAGGATCAAAATCCATCAAAACAATCCAAATCCCAATTCCTCAAATCAGCCCCCAAATTGGCTATCATATCAAGTAAGTCTCACATATTGTTAATGTACAATATCAAGTAAATCTCATATATCCCGAATGTACAATATCAAGTATATCTCGTATATCCCGAATGTACAACATCAAGTAGATCTCACATATCCCGTATGTACAATATCAAGTATATCTCGCATATCCTGAATGTACAACATCAAGTAGATCTCATGTATCCCGTATGTACAATATCAAGTATATCACGCATATCCTGTGTGTTTTCATGAATAAATATGATGAAGTATGTAAATCAATATGTATACATATATATTAGCGTCCCACTCCACTAATATATATATACTTAGGAGTAAAATATCACGAAAACAATGTGTCAAGTATCGACACAGAAAGGCTGATCTATCAGGTGCTGTCTCCATGACTGGCCCCCTGATAGGTACGTATCATACGCTATCCTGAAAGCTCGAATGCCTAGCTCTGACCCTCGCCTCTCGACGTATCCATACGCACATGACTCCCGTCGGTATCCCCATGATAACCGCCGAGTCATTAGTAATGTCACCGGAAAGTATGGTTCCCCCACTAACTCATCTCCTCACTGAGATTCTTGCCCCGGAGTACCTCCGGGCCCCACCATGTACCCGCACACGGCTTACTCCATTCCTAGCGTAGGGTATATATATATATCTGAACCGATAAATTTCATGGTGGTTGCTGAAATATCATACCAAGGGAAACCGGGTTTTTCAAATAATGCATAATTTCATGAAACTAGCACGGTCCCCAAATCCAGAAAACATCATGAAAAATCCATATCTCAATACGAAAATCCATGAATATAATATACGCATCATAAATCTGAAATGCGAGCATATAAAAGAAAATCCGCTATTTAACTGCAACAAGTTAACATATAAATCATGCGGTTCCTAATTCTCCAAGTCCAATATAACATCAAGTAAAGGTAAACATGTATCTATAAACAGATATATACGTAAACATAAAGGTGTAGCAAGGTATATGTATCTACCTATGAGTAATGATGTAATATACCCCCTGGGTATAAGTGAAGTATGTGTGCAAGGTATACCCGTAGGTATGTCAGGGTGTGTATGTACCTATTGCTAATATTACAATACCCTATGGGTAAATACAGGTAACTAGTATGTAATCAAATCATGGCATATGTGTAAGCATGTAGGTATACAGGTATGCTATAAGTCATCTGCATAAAGAAATATGAATCAATGTCTCAATGTCCCTAACCAACAATATCATATCTATCAATGGGTTGTGTTGTTAGTTATATGTATGCCCTAGAGGCCATTACTGTACATACGATGTATATTGTAGTGCATGCTTGGACATATATAGGGAGGACTTTCTTGCTCGACATGAAGTATGCTATCTGGTTACTCTTTATCTTAACATGTACTCTGATTGTCTCTATGTCACACGTTGATAAAGCCCTTAGGATGAGTACTTGACTACCAGGACTATGATGCAGATCTTACTAGTGAGGACAGTGTAGTCCCCTAGTACATCCTTCAAATGTTCCTAGTCGTGCGAGTATCGAGACAGGGCATCGATACTCCAGAGTAGAATAGCGTATCCGCTTCTTGACCCATATGATGGGCGATGGATGATCTCATATCCATTGGTGTTTGACATCAGAGAAGGTATACGGGTGCTCAGTGGAGACTGGGTACACTGGACGAACTCGCCGAGAACTCCCAGATGGTATTATACCTCACGTTAGATGGCAGTTCTCTGGTGACACTGGTACAGGTTAGTCTGTAGACCCGAGATCGTCATAGAGTCTTGTGTGATTCCCACTGTGCTTTGATTTCCATCATACCACGTCCAAGAAGGCATGCAAAAAGGTGGCTTTTGGGTACAGTCCCGAATCATATGGAGGCAATGAGCGATAGGAGGGGTTTCATCTCTCCCGGTATAGGGAGTTGATGTTGCGCTGTGTTCGATTGGCTATAACTGGAAATCCCTAGCCAGGGTTGCCAAGATTTACTACTAAGTGTTATCAGTAGTTTCTCGAACTGTTATGGACCTCATATCGACATGACTTATCAAGCTGCTGGGGTCTGACGTTTACCACCCCTAGGCGAGATATGCGACATATCAGATGAAGAGACCGGACTGTACAGGAGTGTTAATGATTGGATTCGCAGGAGAATGTACAGGCTTGCTTGTTGATCTTCTAATCGCTCAATACCTGCGTGGCTGTTATGTTTAGCTGACCGCTTGCAGCTTATGGGTGTTTGATATGATCATCACTTACTGCCGGCGTATTGACGATTCTTTAGAGTCCTACACAAAGGTTTCTTAGCTCAGGCAAAATGGAGTAGGAGCACATATGTGATATGTGCGGGACCGAGAACAATACGTGTATGTGATACAGTATTAGATTCTCATGATATGAGATATCGGCCGGGTATATGAGATATAGCCGGGTCATCGGATCAAGTGTTGATTCGATGAACTGATACAGATAATATTAGTCGGTCATTTGTCAAATAGCCGGATTATCGAATCATGTGTTGATTTGATAATTTAATGTATAATTATATATTTGATTTATTAAATTAAATTAACTAATATAAGCTCACTTATTGATTCATTTTCTCACCGGGTAATACATTGATATATATGCGATATATGTTAATTGTATTATTTTCTTTTGTTACAAAAATATATTATATATGTGATACATAATATTGTAACATGTTATGATTACAAATGCAACATGATTAGTGGAGATTAAACATGGTTAGGGTTTGATTTGGGTTAATCTTTTCTAGAAGCTTCCAGATGCTTTTATTTTGTTTCTTGCAAAGATATTTTGTTTAGATATTTTGCTTGATATTTCCTAACCCAACCCACACCCTTTAACCCTAGTCAAATCTCTATAATGGTTAAGTCCTTCTTGACTTAACCATGGTTGCAATTGTAATGAGTATAACTTTTCATTATTCATCACAAAAGGATTATTCAATCTTCTTCTTCTTCCTTGAGCTCTTGAAAAGCTTTTTAGGTTTTTTTTTGGTGATGATTTAGTGTGAGATTATGAAAACAAATGAGAGCCAAATTCCTATCTCATCATCCTCATCTAATCTAGCCAATTAGATTAGGGTGTTCACTTCATTAGTAAGTGAGAGCTTTGTTAGTTATATGTATGCCCTAGAGGCCATTACTGTACTTAGGATGTATATTGTAGTGGATGCTGGGACATATATAGGGAGGACTTTCTTGCTCGACATGATAGTATGCTATCTGGTTGCTCTTTATCTTAACGTGTACACTGATTGTCTCTCTGTTACATGTTGGTAAAGCACTTAGGATGTGTACTTGACTACCTGAACTATGATGCGGATCATACTAGTGGGGACATGGTAGTCCATAAGTACATCCTTCAAGATCCCTAGTCGTGGGTGTATCGAGACAGGGCATCGATATACCAGAGTAGACTGGCGTATACCTTCTCGACCCATACAGAAGGGCGATTGATGATCCCATATCCATTGGTGTTTGACATCAGAGATGATATACGGGTGCTCAGTAGAGACTGGGTACACTGGACGGACTCGCCGAGAACTCCAAGATGGTATTATACCTTACGTCAGATGGCAGTTTTCTGGTGACACTGGTACAGGTTAGTCTGTAGACCCGAGATCGTCATAGATTCTTGTGTGATTCCCACTGTGCTTTGATTTCCACCTTACCACGTCCAAGAGGGCGTGCAAAACGGTGGTTTTTGGGTACAGTCCCGAATCACATGGAGGCAATGAGCGATAGGAGGGGATTCGTCTCTCCTGGTATAGGGAGTTGATGTTGCGCTGTGTTCGATTGGCTATAACTGGAAATCCCTGGCCAGGGTTGCTGAGATTTACTGGTAAGTGATACCAGTAGTTTCTCGAACTGTTATAGACCTCATATCGACACGACTTATCGAGCTACTGAGGTCTGACGTTTACCACCCCTAGGCAAGATATGCGACATATCAGACGACGAGACCGGACTGTACGGTAAGTGTTACTGGTTGGATTCACAGGAGTATGAGCGGGCTTGCTCGTTGATCTTCTGATCGCTCAATACCCGGGTGGCCGTTACGTTTAGCAGACCGGTTGCGGCTTGTGGGTGTTTGATATGATCATCACCTGCTGCCGGCGTATTGACGAGTCTTTAGAGTCCTACACAGAGGTTTCCTGGCTCAAGAGAAACAAAATAGGAGCGCATATGAGATATGTACGGGACCGAGAATAATACCAGTATGTGATACTGTATTCTATTCTCGCGAATTGTATCATCGGTCGGTTATATGTGATATAGCCGGGTTAACGAATCAAGTGTTGATTCGATACATTGATACACTTAATATTAGTCGGTTATATGCGATATGACCTGATTATTAAATCAAGTATTGATTTAATGATTCAATGTATAATTATATTTTTGATATATTACTTTACATTGACTAGTATTGTTCACTTAAGATGGATTTTCTCACTTGATGTGCACAAGTAGTATATGTGATATATTTTTGTGCACTTGTTTGTACCATGTTTGATGATACATGCAAACTTGGGTGTATGTTTGCTTTAAACCATCTTTAGGTTAATGGTTAGGTTTTAATTTGTTTTATTTATTTTCTTTATTCATTTTGGCAAGAATAAAGTGGAGGCTTGGTTTGTTTTATTCATGAAGCTTCATGAAGCTTTGAAAGTCTTTGCCATTTTGTTTTTTTCCTTAACCTAACCATTAAACATAAACCCTAGTTTATTCTCTACATGTGTTAGCCTCACCCATGGTTGCATGATGATAAGATCACTTGATTTATGATTATTCATTAATTCTTTTTCTATTCTCTTCTTCTTCTTCTTCTTCTTGAGGAAGAAAAGAAAACCTTGCTAGAAAATTTCAAGTGATGATTCCAAGTGAGAAATCCAAATCCAAAGTGAACCAACTTCCTATTTCTTCATCCTCTACCACTTTCCATGTAGTAAAGGGTGTTTTCTTCACAAGTTTCTTGACCTAATGAAGATGGAGCTTGAGTTTGAGTCACCTCGACGTAGATCATCTTCGGCATCGAAGTCAACGACCTAGCCCGCTCGTTTCTCCGACGAAACCATCGCTAGAGTCCGGGATCCGATGATCGCAGTGGAGGGACGTCATCACGGAGCTAAAGAGGTGGAGGACCGGATCTACAAAGGTTGTAGTCACTTTCACTTTCTAGTAAAGTTGTTTACTTGTATAGTTTTCACCTAATCTCTAGTTAACGATCTAGTTTAGGGTTTCTCGGCACCGGAAAATTTTAATTTGGCATGGTTGATGCCTTGTGGAACCTCTTGAGTGTACTTAGGAACCCTACAGTGGTATCAGAGCCTTGCTAGAGTTTTAGGTGCAGAGTAGACGATGTAAGAAGTCCGATCGAACCCGAAACCCTAATTCAAAACCCTTCTCTGTACAATTTTTAAAAACTATGATTTTTGTGAATTAAAAATATGCAGAAAAATCAGCAGGCTTTTTTGTGAAATACTGTGCAGCACGTGCGCCTGAGTCCACTAAAGCGCCGCGGAACCGCGGCACGAGCATGGATCGTGCGGCGGTTCCGTGGCCACAGTCACATTAGTTTTTGAAATGTGCACAGTAATTCCTATCTGTTAATGCTGTATTTTTTGGGAATTTTTAACTTCTACTCAAGAATTGAGTTTTCTGGGTTGTATTGGGAGTTCGTAGATTCGATCGGATTGTCTAATTTTGTCTATGTGTTTTTCCGGGTAATTTTAGATTATGTTAAAAAGTTCGACCGGATATAAATACCCACTTTTTCCCCTGCCGGGAAATTTCCAAGTGTTGGATTTTTCCGTAGTTTAATGACGTTCTAAGTAGTGCAAGTAACGCGATGGTCCCTCTAGAAGACAACAAACCTTAACTCGATTATGTGACCGTCTTGAACTACCCTTTGAACCTTAGGGTTTGGGGCATTACGGCGTGCCACATGTGAGGTGTTGGCTTGACCCTTCTACAGCTGGACCGTTGGTACTGAGGCATGAAGTGAATCTTTTTAAACTTATTTCAAGTGTTGAGCTGTTTCGGAAAAACTTGGGTGTTTGACTGTTCGATCGGAAAGTTTAACATTTTCTTTTTATCTGGAATGTGATACAATATTTGGAATCCATAAGTAGTTATGAGATAACTGATTTGGATGTTATAAACATAGCAGTTTAGTCTCACTTGTGTTAGTTGTATGTATGCCCTAGAGGCAAGTATTGTACAGATGATGTATTTTATATTGGTTGCTTGGACATATATAAAGATGACTTTCTTGCTCGATATGATAGTATGCTATCTGGTTGCTCTTTATCTTAACATGTACACTTGTCTCTTTAAACTGTCTTATAGTTACATGTTGGTAAAGCCCTTAGGATGTGTACTTGACTACCTGGACTATGATGCAGATCATACTAGTAGGGACATGGTAGTCCATGGGTACATCCTTCAAGGTCCCTAGTCGTGGGTGTATCGAGACGGGGCATCGATATACCAGTGTAAACTAGCGTATATGTTTCTCGACCCATGAGATGGGCGATGGATGATCCCATATCCATTGGTGTTTGACATCAGAGATGGTATACGGGTGCTCAGTGGAGACTGGGTACACTGGACGGACTCGCCGAGAACTCCCAGATGGTATTATACCTCACGTCAGATGGCAGTTCTCAGGTGACACTTGTCCAGGTTAGTCTGTAGACCCGAGATCGTCATAGAGTCTTGTGTGATTCCCACTGTGCTTTGATCTCCACCTTTCCACGTCCATGAGGGCGTGCAAAATGGTGGTTTTTGGGTACAGTCCCGAGTCACATGGAGGCAATGAGCGATAGGAGGGTTTTCGTCTCTCCCGGTATTGGGGGTTGATGTTGCGCTGTGCTCGATTGGCCGTAATAGGGAAGTCCCTGGCCAGGGCTGATCAGAGTTTTGCTGGTAAGTGTTACCAGTAGTTTCTCGACCCGTTATGAGCCTCACATCGGCACGTCTTATCGGTTATTGGGGTCTGACGTTTACCACCCCTAGACTTGATATGCGACATATCAGACGAACAGACCGGACAGTACGGTAAGTATTACTGGTTGGATTCACAGGAGTGTGAGCGAGCTTGCTCGTCGATCTTCTGATCGCTCAATACCCGGGTGGCCGTTACGTTTAGCAGACCGCTTGCGGCTTGTGGGTGCTTGATATGATCATCATCTGCTGCCGGCGTATTGACGAGTCTTTAGAGTCCTACACAGAGGTTTCCTGGCTCAAGCGAAACGAAATAGGAGCGCATATGAGATATGTGCGGGACCGAGAATAATGCGTGTATGTGATACCGTATTTCATTCTCGCGATGAATGTTTCGATTGGTTGTATGCGATGTAACCTAGTTATCGAATCGAAGATTGATTCGATAAGTCGATACATTGGATACTGGTCGTTTATGTGCGACATGACCGGATCATTGAATCAAGTGTTGATTTAATGATTTAATGTATAATTATATATTTGTTATATTACTTTGCATTAACTAGTATTGGTTCATTTTAAAAGGATTTTCTCACTTAATGTGTACATTGTATATGTGATATATTTTTTGTGTGCACTTGATTGTATCATGTTTGATGATACATGTTAACTTGAGTTTGTGTAAAGATTAAACCATGGTTATATGAATGGTTAGGGTTTTGTTTACTTATTCATTTATTTATTTTGATTATTGATTTGGGAAAAGAAAATGGAAATGGTGGCTTTTCTTGTTTCTTTCATGAAGCTTCATGAAGGGTTGAAACCTTGACCATTTTTGTTTTCTTCTCTTAACCTAACCATTCACCTAACCCTAGTTTACTCTCTACACTTGACCATGGTTAGTATATGAAAAGTATTCATATTATTTTCATTTTTAATCTAACACTTATCATATTCTATCTTCATCTTCTTCCTCTTGATCAAGAAGAAAGCTTGAATCCATTAATGGCATCTTGAGTAAAAGAGTGAGAAATCCAATTCTAAAGTGAACCCACCTCATATTTCTTCATCCTCTACCTCTTGCCAAGTAGTATAGGGTGTTTTCTTCACAAGTTTCATTGCTTGGTGAAGTTGGAGCTTGATCTTGTGTTGCCTCGACGTAGATCATCTTCGGCATCAAAGCCGACGACCTAGCCCGCCCATTTCTCCGATGAAGCCGATGCTAGAGTCCGGGATCCGATATGGACAGCAAGAGGACATCTACGTGGAGCTAAGGAAGTGGAGAACCGGATCTATAAAGGTTGTAGCCTCTTTCTTTTAGTTAAAATGTTAACTAGTTTCACTTTTCGCCTAAACTCTAGTCAACGAATCCGTATTAGGGTTTCTCGGCACTTGTAAAATTTGAAATTGGCATGGTTGATACCTTGTGAGACCTCATTAGCGTGCCTGGGAACCCTACAGTGGTATCAGAGCCTAGCTAGAGCCTTAGGTGGAGTGTAGACGACGTTTGAAATCCGAACGAACATCGAAACCCTAACCCAAATTGCTCTCTGGACTTTTTTCAAATACTGGGTTTTTTCCAGATTAAAAATGCTTAAAAAATTCAGCAGGGAATTCTAAGAATTACGGTGCAAAAATTACCTCATGATGTGTCTATTGCGCGGCGGAACCGCGGCAGAAGCCTGGCTTCTGCGGCGGTTCCGCGGCCAAATAATGGGATTTGCCTTCAATATTTGCACAGTAATTCATGTTTTCAGGTGCTGAGTTTTCTGGGAATTTTTAATATGCACTCAAGAGTTGAGTATTCTGGGGTTTTATTGGGAATCAAAGATTCGATCGGATTATCAAACTTTGTCTATGTGTTTTTCCGGATAATTTTAGAACATGTTAAAAAGTTCGACCGGATGTAAATACCCAATCTTTCCCCTGCCGGGAAATTTCCAATTGTTGGACTTTTCCATAGTTTAATGACGTTCTAAGTAGTGCAAGTAACGCGATGGTCCCTCTAGAAGACAACAAACCTTAACTCGATTATGTGACCGTCTTGAACTGCCCTTTGAACCTTAGGGTTTAGGGCAGTACGGCGTGCCACATGTGAGGCGTTGGCTTGACCCTTCTACGGCTGGACCGTTGGTACTGAGGCATTAAGTGAATGTCTTTGAACCTATTTCATCTGTTGAACGGTTTCGGGAAAACTTGGGTGTTCGAATGTTCGATCGGAAAGTTTAATATTTTCTATTTATCCGGAATGGGATACAATAATTGGAATTCACAAACAGTTATGAGATAACTAAATGAATGTTATAAATCTAGCGGTTTAGTCTCACTTGATATTGAAAAGAGTTTTCGATAATGAGACTAAAATGCGGGGTTTATAATTGTTAGGCATGTGATGTCTAAGTATTTCATTTGATTAGGCATGCGATGTCTAAAGAGGTTGCGGATTCCAACTGTTGTAGTTTTACACTTTCTTTTCTGTGACCGTAAGTGTAATATGTGATATCGCCGGTTTCGTTGCTATATGTCAACGACAATTGGGATGCGCATATTTACTTACGTTGATGACATATGATGTTATGTGTTGCTGGATATGTTATATTGGATCGTCGTGTTTGAATACCCGAGGGTTTTTATGTGAGATGAGTGTTTTTCATTTTCATTCTTGTAAAAACCTGTATGTAATATTCTTTTATTGGGGCACTTCCAGGTTGCGGAAGATGTCACCTTTTGTATATTATTTACTTTTCCGCATTAGGATAGACCCAAGAAGGGGAGCATAAGTAACCGGGTTCTAGGGTCCAGTGGGAGACCATCTCGAGGAGTCGAGTCCGGGTCTCCTAACCTTAGAATTGGTAGGGTTGCTTGCCGCTCTCGTAGGGGTCTAGGGGTATGGGATTGGCTATTCATCATGACCGTGGAATCCATGTTTTATACTGGCTCGTATTGAAAACACGGACGTCCTAGTATATCCAATATTTCATATGATTTTTTCTGCTGCGATATCTGTGATGTGATCATGTGATATGTTCTGATGGATACAGTATATAGTATATATGATATATTATATAGACGTTACTTATATTTTGCACCCGCACTAGCCCTGCCCTGCTCTGTCGTTAGTTACCTAACCTAACGGTGCACGTGGGGACATCGAGGCGAATGCGGATGGCATAAGTGTACGTCGTATTTATCTGTGATGTTTAGGTGATTTAAATGATGGGACTTCATTAATGTGATTAATGAAAGAAAAGAAACCTAAAAGATGTTGTAGAATCAAATTTTAAACAAAAAAGGATAGCTACAGTTTAGCTTTGCATAGCGGTATATATGATATACCCTGCACCTTATTCGATGAGGAAAGGGCCGACGATCCCTTCACCGGGAGTGACCCCTTTAGCAATAACTGGCAGATGCTACACACTCGGTTTGTTTTTGATTGCTTCTATAGTTTCTGCTTTGCACAGTGATATATATGATATATCCCGCACCTCATTCAACGAGGAAAGGGCCGACGATCCCTTCACCGGGAGTGACCCCTTTAGCAAAACTAGAAAAGCCTCAAAATCACTCCATTTCAAAACTTCATTTGATTCTACAACGATATCAAGTTCATTACGCAATAGGTTTTCAGAAAAACCTGTCGTAGCCCTCCGTCATTTCAGATAAGTACTAGTTAGTATTCGTGCTACGTTTGTTGACTATGTTAAGGCGTAGTGTGCGGTAGCTGATTGGTGCTTATCTGTATAAGCATATGATGCGATTGGATTAGGGTAGTCGTGCGACTTTGTTAACTATGTTAAGGGTCGTGCGGGTGGGTTTAATTCAATCAGGAAATGACGGGTTGAACTTGACTAGCACTTATGATTTGTTGACTATGTTAAGGTCATATAGCTGCTAGGGGCAAAATATTATCGGGAATTTCAAGTGTTGAAATTTGCAATGAGATTGCATACCTTCTATGAGATAGTTGGATCCCGATACCCACTGCGAGTAAGAGTTACTCCCGGGAGAGTTTTACACATTACAATTAGCCGATCAAGTAGGTGTCTAGAAAGGTGTCAACGGGGTTATGCCTCTGGGAAAACGAGTTTTACTTTAATTAGGTCCGTGCGAAAGAACGGGGAACCTCCCTCAAAGTACCGACACTGGCCTGGCTGAAAAATTGGTGAAGTTGTAGGGTGTAATTAATCCCGGCTAGTCTTTCCTTTTAGGGTTTGAAGGAAGATTTGATAAAAACCAGTGGGAGCCATCCTGATTAGATAAGATAATAATATGGATGTATTGACTGAACCCGCATGTTATACTGTGCTGGGGAACGTTGGTTCCTTTCTTTCTTATAAAGGTTATGGGAATGAACAGGACATAAGGAATACCAGGATTCCCATGCCACCCGAATGAAGAAAGTACATGTTGATGCATTTTCTTTGGGTGTGTTCGTTACAGAGAACTGTTTCTCCATTTGCTCTACGTCCTGGGTATTAGATACCGGATCAGGATCCCATATATGTAATCAGTTACATGGGCTCAGGAAAGATAGAGAACTTGGAGAAGGTGATAAAGACATTAGAGATGGAAATGGTGCAATAGTTGCAGCTAAGACTATCGGGGAATATCACCTTGCATTACCAACTGGTAATACATTGGTTCTGAACGAATGCTATTACATGCCGAACCTGATATGCAACATTATATCGGTTTCTTTGTTGAGTAAAGAAGGATATAATTTTGTATTATAGGACAATGTTATGAACATTTTCCGTAACCAAAAGTTGGTTGGATCAGGCACATTGTGCAATGGCATTTATGTTCTAAATCAATCAACAGTTCTGAGCATAACAAACACACACAAGAGGAAGAGTTCAGAACTAAACAATCCTTCTTGTGGCATTGTAGACTGGGTCACATCAATGCGACACGACTGGCTAAGTTGCATAAGGATGGATATTTGAAACCATTCGAATTTTCATCTTATGACACTTGCCAGTCAAGTCTCAAAGGCAAGATGACCAAAACTCCGTTTACGGGACACGGAGAAAGAGTTACCGAACTCTTGGGACTGATACATAGTGATGTATGCGGTCCCATGTCTACACATGCCAGGGATGGTTCTTCATACTTCATTACATTCACTGACGATCTCTTTAAATTCGGATATGTGTTCCTGATGAAACACAAATCAGAAGCTTTTGAGAAATTTAGAGAATATAAACAAGAAGTCGAGAACCAAACCGGAAAAAGTATTAAAATCCTACGATCTGATCGAGGAGGTGAATACTTAAGCAATGAATTCCTGGACTTCCTAAAAGAGAATGGGATTCTCTCTCAGCTGACTCCTCCATATACACCATAGCACAACGGTGTATCAGAACGGAGGAACCGCACCCTATTAGATATGGTGCGCTCTATGATGAGCACAGCTCAGTTACCTATTTCCTTCTGGGGATATGCGCTGGAGACAGCTGCATACCTATTGAATCAAGTTCCATCTAAATCTGTACCTACCACACCATATGAGATATGGAGTGGGAAGAGACCATATTTTAAACGAGTTAAGATATGGGGTTGTCCGGCCTATGTCAAAAGGCAAAATCCAGACAAACGCGAGGCACGGTCGGTTATTTGCAAGTTTATGGTATATCCTAAGAATTCACAAGGATATTTTTTCTACCATGCTGAAGAACAAAAGGTGTTTGTTTCTCAATATGCCACCATTTTAGAAAAGGAATTCCTTGAAAAAGAAATTAGTGGCAAAGTGGTAGAGCTGGAAGAAGTTCCAGATACACAAACCGTAACTGAAGATTTAGTGGAACCAGAAGATTCAGTAGCTCCCAATGAACCTTAGCCTCTCCGCCGATCTAGTAGGGTTCCTCGCCAACCTGAGAGATACTACGGTTTTCTCATGGATGGTGGGAGCGAGGATTGCATCATGGAGGATGATGATCCAACTAGCTTCGAGCAGGCCATCACGAGTAGGGACTCAGTGAAATGGCTGGATGCTATGCGGTCCGAGATGGAATCCATGTACACCAACAAAGTATGGAATTTGGAAGTTGCTCCTGAAGGGGTAAAACCCATTGGGAGCAAATGGATCTTCAAGAAAAAACTTGGTGTAGATGGGAAAGTGGAGACTTTCAAAGCTAGACTTGTTGCAAAGGGTTTTCGTCAAAAACCAGGTGTGGACTATGACGAAACCTTTTCTCCAGTGGCTATGCTTAAATCCATCCGGATCATGCTTGCCATCGCTGCATATCATGACTACGAAATCTGGCAAATGGATGTTAAGACCGCCTTTCTAAATGGTGATTTAGAAGAGTGCGTGTACATGACTCAGCCAGAGGGCTTCGTAGACAGTGGGAGCAGCGGGAAGGTGTGCAAGCTGCTTAAATCCATTTATGGATTAAAGCAAGCATCGCGGAGTTGGAACATCTGCTTTGACGTCGTTATCAAAGAGTTTTATTTTGTCAAAAACCCAGATGAACCTTGTATCTACAAGAAGGTAGCAGAGAGTAAGGTTGTCTTCCTCGTATTATACGTGGACGACATACACTTGATAGAAAATGATATTCCTATGCTGCAATCGGTCAAGCTCTTCTTATCACAAAGATTCTCAATGAAAGATCTTGGTGATGCCTCCTGCATTTTGGGAATTAGGATCTATAGGGATAGATCCAAACGGATATTGGGATTGTCCCAATCCAGGTACATTGACACCATACTAAAGAGCTTTAGTATGGAAGAATCCAAGCGTGGGAACTTGCCCACGATCTCTGGAGTCACTCTCTCCAAAGAGATGTCTCCCAAGACTGATTTGGAGAGAGCTCGCATGCAAGGGATACCCTATGCTTCGGCTGTAGGCTCTATCATGTACGCGATGCTATGTACCAGACCCGATGTAGCATACTCACTAAGTGTAGTGAGCAGGTATCAAGCTGATCCTGGAGAGAGTCACTGGACAGCTGTGAAGAGCATTCTCAAGTACTTACGAAGGACTAAAGAGATGCTCTTGGTGTATGGTAACGGAGAACTCCAAGTGGAGTCCTTTACCGATTCGAGCTTCTAGAGTAATAAGGACGACTCTAAGTCGCAGTCGGGATTTGTCTTTACCCTTTACGGAGGGACGGTTAGCTGGAAGAGTTCCAAGCAGGAAACCGTGGCAGACTCGACGATGGAGGCTGAATACATCGCTGCCAACGATGCTGCTAAAGAGGCTGTCTGGATCAAGAAGTTCATTACTGAACTTGGTGTGGTTCCATCCATTGAGCATCCAATACCTTTGTATTGCGATAACAATGGAGCGGTGGCTTTGGCCAAGGAACCCAGGTCCCATCAGCGATCCAGGCATATTCTGAGGCGGTATCACCTGATCCGGGAGATAGTTGATCGCCGAGAGATCGAGGTCAGGAGGGTTGACACGAAGAACAACACGGCGGATCCACTCACGAAGGCCATTCCCCAGATACAGTTTGGGAGACTCTTCGGGATGCTCGGTATGCGATACTACAGTAGCTGGCCCTAGTGCAAGTGGGAGATTGTTAGTTGTATGTATGCCCTAGAGGCCAGTATTGTACAGATGATGTATTTTACATTGGATGCTTGGACATATATAGAGATGACTTTCTTGCTCGATATGATAGTATGCTATCTGGTTGCTCTTTATCTTAACATGTACACTTGTCTCTTTAAACTGTCTTATAGTTACATGTTAGTAAAGCCCTTAGGATGTGTACTTGACTACCTGGACTATAATGAAGATCATACTAGTGGGGACATGGTAGTCCATAGGTACATCCTTCAAGGTCCCTAGTCGTGGGTATATCGAGACGGGGCATCGATATACCAGTGTAGACTAGTGTATATGCTTCTCGACCCATGAGATGGGCGATGGATGATCCCATATCCATTGGTGTTTGACATCAGAGATGGTATACGGGTGCTCAGTGGAGACTGGGTACAATGGACGGACTCGCCGAGAACTCCCAGATGGTATTATACATCACGTCAGATGGCAGTTCTCAGGTGACACTTGTCCAGGTTAGTCTGTAGACCCGAGATCGTCATAGAGTCTTGTGTGATTCCCACTGTGCTTTGATCTCCACCTTACCACGTCCATGAGGGCGTGCAAAACGGTGGTTTTTGGGTACAGTCCCGAGTCATATGGAGGCAATGAGCGATAGGAGGGGTTTCGTCTCTCCCGGTATTGGGGGTTGATGTTGCGCTGTGCTCGATTGGCCGTAACAGGGAAGTCCCTGGCCAGGGCTGATCAGAGTTTTGCTGGTAAGTGTTACCAGTAGTTTCTCGACCCGTTATGAGCCTCACATCGGCATGACTTATCGGTTATTGGGGTCTGACGTTTACCACCCCTAGACTTGATATGCGACATATCAGACGAACAGACCGGACTGTACGGTAGGTGTTACTTGTTGGATTCACAGGAGTGGGAGCGGGCTTGCTCGTCGATCTTTTGATCGCTCAATACCCGGGTGGCCGTTACGTTTAGCAGACCGCTTGCGGCTTGTGGGTGCTTGATATGATCATCATCTGCTGCCGGCGTACTGACGAGTCTTTAGAGTCCTACACAGAGGTTTCCTGGCTCAAGCGAAACGAAATAGGAGCGCATATGTGATATGTGCGGGACCGAGAATAATGCGTGTATGTGATACCGTATTTCATTCTCGCGATGAATGTTTCGATTGGTTGTATGCGATATAACCTAGTTATCGAATCGAAGATTGATTCGATAAGTCGATACATTGGATACTGGTCGGTTATGTGCGACATGACCGGATCATTGAATCAAGTGTTGATTTAATGATTTAATGTATAATTATATATTTGATATATTACTTTGCATTAACTAGTATTGGTTCATTTTAAAAGGATTTTCTCACTTGATGTGCACATTGTATATGTGATATATTTTTTGTGTGCACTTGATTGTATCATGTTTGATGATACATGTTAACTTGAGTTTGTGTAAAGATTAAACCATGGTTATATGAATGGTTAGGGTTTTGTTTACTTATTCATTTATTTATTTTGATTATTGATTTGGGAAAAGAAAATGGAAATGGTGGCTTTTCTTGTTTCTTTCATGAAGCTTCATGAAGGGTTGAAACCTTGACCATTTTTGTTTTCTTCTCTTAACCTAACCATTCACCTAACCCTAGTTTACTCTCTACACTTGACCATGGTTAGTATATGATAAGTATTCATATTATTTTCCTTTTTAATCTAACACTTATCATATTCTATCTTCATCTTCTTCCTCTTGATCAAGAAGAAAGCTTGAATCCATTAATGGCATCTTGAGTAAAAGAGTGAGAAATCCAATTCTAAAGTGAACCCACCTCCTATTTCTTCATCCTCTACCTCTTGCCAAGTAGTATAGGGTGTTTTCTTCACAAGTTTCATTGCTTGGTGAAGTTGGAGCTTGATCTTGTGTTGCCTCGATGTAGATCATCTTCGGCATCAAAGCCGACGACCTAGCCCGCCCATTTCTCCGATGAAGCCGATGCTAGAGTCCGGGATCCGATATGGACAGCAAGAGGACATCTACGTGGAGATACGGAAGTGGAGAACCGGATCTACAAAGGTTGTAGCCTCTTTCTTTTAGTTAAAATGTTAACTAGTTTCACTTTTCACCTAAACTCTAGTCAACGAATCCGTATTAGGGTTTCTCGGCACTTGTAAAATTTGAAATTGGCATGTTTGATACCTTGTGAGACCTCATTAGCGTGCCTGGGAACCCTACAACTTGATCGGTTGCCTTGGAATTTTGATGTGATCAAAAGTCCGTCGCAATCACGTAGCGTACGCGGATACTCGCCGGATAAACTTAGTAGACAGCTACACCCCTTAGCCCCGACCAAGTGACTGATGAGAACCCCGTCGCCGAAAGAATCCGTTCGGGTGTTCGCGGCAGCGGTGTTCCGCCTTGGTGCACTTCGTCGACGGCATCGGGGTGCGGCCGCCTAATAAAGTTTGCGACGAGCATTCGATCAAAATGTAGGGAATCTTGTTAAATTGCCCGACTTGATATTGAAAAGATTTTTCGGTAATGAGACTAAGATGCGGGGTTTATAATTGTTAGACATGCGATGTCTAAGGAATTCATTTGATTAGGCATGCGATGTCTAAAGAAGTTGCGGATTCCAACTGTTGTGTAGGGTTCCTAGGCACACTAATGAGGTCTCAGAAGCCATCAACCATACCAATTTAAAAATTTTCCGGTGCCGAGAAACCCTAATATAGATCGTTAACTAGAGATTAGGCGAAACATGCAAGTAGTAAACAATTTTACTGCTAAGTGAAAGAGACTACAACCTTTGTAGATCCGGTCCTTCACTTCCTTAGCTCCGTGATGATGTCCCTCCGCTGCGATCATCGGATCCTGGACTCTAGCGATGGTTTCGTCGAAGAAATGATCGGGCTAGGTCGTCGACTTCGATGCCGAAGATGATCTATGTCGAGGCAACTCAAGACCAAGCTCCAACTTCGCCAAGTCATGAAACTTGTGAAGAAAACACCCTATACTACTTGGCAAGTGGTAGAAGATGAAGAAATAGGAAGTGGGTTCACTTTGGATTTGGATTTCTCACTTGGAATGATCACTTGACATATTTGAAGCAAGCTTTTCTTTTCTTTTTCAAGAAGAAGAAGAAGAAGAAAAGAATATCATTAAAATAAAAATCAAGTGAAGAGTTATCATAATCCAACCATGGGTGAGGCTAACACATGTAGAGAATGAACTAGGGTTTAGTTAAAGGGTTAGGGTTTAGGAAAGAAACAAAATGGTTTGACTTTCAAAGCTTCATGAAGCTTCAAGTGAAATCCAAATAAAGTCACCATTTTATTTCTTACCAAAATGAATAAATAAATAAATAAATAAGTAAATAAAGCAAATGAAATGAAACCCTAACCATTTACTAAACATAGTTTAAAGCATACACACACCCAAGTTTGCATGTATCATCAAACATGATACAATCAAGTGCACAAAAATATATCATATATACAATGTGTACATCAAGTGAGAAAATCCATCTTAAGTGAAACAATACTAGTTAATGCAAAGTAATATATCAAATATATAATTATGCATTAAATCATTAAATCAACGCTTGATTTAATGATCCGGTCATACTGCATATAACCGACTAATATTTAGTGTATCAATCTATCGAATCAACACTTGATTCGGTAACCCGGCTATATCTCATATAACCGTCCCATGATACAAATCACGAGAATAGAATACAGTATCACATACTGGTATTATTCTCGGTCCCGCACATATCTCATATGCGCTCCTGTTTCGTTTCGCTTGAGCCAGGAAACCTCTGTGTAGGACTCTAAAGACTCGTCAATACGCCGGCAGCGGATGATGATCATATCAAGCACCCACAAGCCGCAAGCGGTCTGCTAAACGTAACGGCCACCAGGGTATTAAGCGATCAGAAGATCGACGAGCAAGCCCGCTCAAACTCTTGGGAATCCAACCAGTAACACTTACCGTACAGTCCGGTCTGTTCGTCTTATATGTCGCATATCTCGTCTAGGGGTGGTAAACGTCAGACCCTAGTAGCTCGATAAGTCGTGTCGATATGAGGTCTATAACAGTTCGAGAAACTACTGGTAACACTTACAAGTAAATCTCAGCAACCCTGGCCAGGGATTTCCGGTTATAGCCAATCGAACACAGCGCAACATCAACTCCCTATACCGGGAGAGACGAATCCCCTCCGATCAGTCATTGCCTCCATGTGATTCGGGACTGTACCCAAAAACCACCGTTTTGCACACCGTCTTGGACGTGGTAAGGTGGAAATCAAAGCACAGTGGGAATCACACAGACTCTATGACGATCTCGGGTCTACAGACTAACCTGTACCAGTGTCACAAGAGAACTGCATTCTGACGTGAGGTATAATACCATCTGGGAGTTCTCGGCGAGTCCGTCCAATGTACCCAGTCTCCACTGAGCACCCATATATCATCTCTGATGTCAAACACCAATGGATATCGGATCATCCATCGCCCATCTGTATGGGTCGAGAAGGTATACGCTAGTCTACTCTGGTATATCGATGCCCCGTCTCGATACACCAACGACTAGGGACCTTGAAGGATCTACTTCTGGACTACCATGTCCCCACTAGTATGATCCGCATCATAGTCCAGGTAGTCAAGTACACATCCTAAGGGCTTTACCAACATGTAACAGAGAGACAATCAGTGTACACGTTAAGGTAAAGAGCAACCAGATAGCATACTATCATGTCGAGCAAGGAAGTCCTCCCTATATATGTCCAAGCATCCACTACAATATACATCCTATGTATAGTAATGGCCTCTAGGGCATACATATAACTAACAATCTCCCACTTGCACTAGGGTCATCTGATAGCAGTGGTTGCAGTATCTCATACTCAACCATCCCATAAAAGTCTCTCTCTGGGAAAAGGCCTTTGTGAGTGGATCCGCCGTGTTGTCCTCTAAGTCTACTCTCCTAACCTCGATCACCCTGGAGACGAACTATCTCCATGATCAGGTGACACTGCCTCAGAATATGTCTGGATCACTGATGGGACGGGCGTTCCTAGGCCTAAACCATAACTCCATTGTCACACAATGGGAGGAACTATGTTCATCTCATGAACAAATATACATCCAGACTGCCTCTTTGGTAGCATCTTAAGTAGCGATGTATCTTGCCTTTAATAGTCTAGTATGTCACGGTATCTAGCTTGGAACTCTTCCAACATACCATCCCTCCATAGAGGGTAAAGACAATGCCTGTGACTGACATTCAGTCGTCCTTATCACCCTGGAACACTTCCAGTGATTCTCCCTAGGATCGATTGATACCATCTCACTACATCTAGTGAGAATCCTAACATCCATTTAGATCTATCTCATAGATCCAAAACCCAGGATTTAGTAGGTATCACTTTGATCCTATGTGGAGGATCATTGTGATAAGCGGAGATTGATCGAGCGTAGCATAGGAAACTCCTTCCCTATCAAGAGTATGTCATCCACGTACTCTACGAGGATCGTCACCATACTCCCTACTACCTTTTTGTTTATACAAGGTTCATCTACCATTTTGATGATGTCAAACTCTTTGAATAATACATCAAAACAGATGTTCCAACTCCGCGATGCCTGCTTTATCACATAAAACATCTTGCGCACGTTTCTGCTACTCCCACTGTCTACGAAGCCCTCTGACTGTGTACTTACAGACTCTCTTTTCTAAAACCATGTATCATTTTAGAAAAGCAGTCATGACACCCAACCACCAGATATCGTAGTCATGGTATGTAGCCGTGGCAAGTAGGATCTGGATGGAATTAAGCATAGCTACTTAGAAAAGGTTTCAACAAAATCCATACCTGGTCAATGATGCAAACCTTTAACAAGTCTAGCTTTGAAAGTCTCAACTTTTCCAAGTACACCAAGTAATCTTCTCAAGATATACTTGCTCCTGATGGGGATTTACCCCTTCAGATATAGCAACCAAAGTCCATACTTTGTTGGTGTATAAGGATTCCATCTCAGATCGCTAAGCATCCAGCCATTCTTACAGAGTCCCACTCCTGATGGCCAGCTCGAAACTAGTTGGGTCATCATCTCATGATGCAATCCTCGCTCCCACTGTCATAGAGAAACAGAAGTATCTCTCAGGTGGGTGAGGAACCCTACTAGATCGGCGGAGAGGCTGAGGTTCGTTGGTAACTATTGAATCATTTGGTTCTTTCAAATCATCAGCTGCAGTTTGTATAGCTGGAACATTTCCAGTTCTACATAACAGATCTTGCCTCGAGCTTGTCCGGATTTTGCTTTTTAGACATAGGCTGGACAACCCCAAATCTTAACAAACTTAAGATATAGACTCTTCCCTTTCCATATCACATATGAAGTGGTAGGCAATTGATTTGATTGGAACCCTATTCAATAGGTATGCAGCTTCTCAAGTGTAAAACTCCCAAAAAGGAAATAGGTAACTCAGTAGTACTCATCATAGAGCACACCATATCAGATAGGGTGTTATTGCTCCGTCCCGATATACCATCGTGCTATGGTGTATACGGAGGAGTCATTCTGAGAGAGAATCTCATTCTCCTTTAGAATAGTCCAGGAATTCCGTGCTCAAGTATTCTCCTCCCTGATCTCATCAAAGGACATAATACTTATACCCGTATTGGTTCTCTACTTCTAACTTATATTCTGTGAATATCTCAAAAGGTTCGGACTTGTGTTTCAACAGGAACATATGTCTGAATCTAGAGAGATTATCAGAGAATGTAATGAAGTATAAAGAACCGGTCTTGGCATGTGTAGACGGGGGACCTTACATACATCAACATGTATCAGTCCCATGAGTATACTAACTCTTTCTCTGCTTCCAATAAACAGAGCTGTGGTCATCTTATCTTTGTGACATGACCGACAAGTTTTCACAAGATGTAAATTCAAACAGATTTAAATATGCATCTATGTGCAACTTAGCTAGTCGGGTCGCATTGATATGACCTAGTCTACAATACCTCAAGAAGGATCCGTTCATTTCTGAACTCTTCCTCTTATGTGTGTTCCTTATACTAAGAACTGTAGTTTGATTTAGAACACCAATGCTTCTAGATAACGTGCCTGAACCGATCAACTTTTGATATAGGAAATGTTCAAAACATTATCCAACTATAACAAAATTTTATCATTTCATTACTAATAAAGAGACTGATATGATTTTGTATATCAGGTTCGGTATCTAATAACATTCGTTCAGAATCAATGTATTTGGAATACAGGGTGACAGTGACCAACAGACTTGGCTGCAACACTTGCACTGTTTTCTGTCTCATGAAACTTATCACCCGTTCTCAGTTCTCTACCTTTCTGTAGCCCTATGTATCAGATTACATATCTGGGATCCTGATCCGGTATCTAATGCCCAGGACATAGAGGATACAGAGAAACAGTTCTTTATAATGAACACACCCGAAGATGATGCATCATATGCACTTTCTTCGTTTGGGCGGCATAGGAATTCTGGTATTCCCCTATTTCCTGTTCTGTCTTATAACAATTATAAGTTGGAGCGGGACCAACGTTCCCCAGCTCAGTATAGCAAGTGGGTTCGGTCAATATATCCGTTTTATTATCTTGATTAAGGCGTGACATAGTCGCTACCTGGAGAGAGAGAGAGAAGAAAACACTCTGCGTATGCTCTTGCAAGATCAGATTGGTTATTATTTTATCTAATCAGGATGGCTCCCACTGTTTTTATCAAATCCTCCTTCAAACCCTAAAAGGAAAGACTAGCCGGGATTAATTACACACTAGAAGTTCGCCAAACTTTCAGCCAGGCTAGTGTCGGTACTTTGAGGGAGGTCCCCCGTGCTTTCGCACGAACCTAATTAATGTAAACCTCATTTTCCCAGAGGCGTAACCTCGTTAACACCTTTCTAGACACCTACTTGATCGGCTAATTGTAATGTGTAAAACTCTCCCAGGAGTAACTCTTACTCGCAGTGGGTATCGGGATCCAACTATCTCATAGAAGGTATGCAATTTCATTGCAAATTTCAACACTTGAAATTCCCGATAATTTTGCCCCTAGCGTCCTATGACCTTGACGGAGGCCAAACTACCCATAGTCCGCTAGTCAAGTTCAACCCGTCATTTCCTGATTGAATTAATCCCACCCGTACAACCCTTGACGGAGGCCAAACAACGCCATACGAATACCCTAATCCAATCACATCATATGCTAGCAGATAAGCACTAGTTAGCTACCGTACACTACGCCTTGACGGAGGCCAAACTACCACAGCACGAATACTAACTAGTACTTATCTGAAATGACGAAGGGCTACGACAGGTTTTTCTGAAAACCTATTGCGTAATGAACTTGATATCGTTGTAGGATCGAATGAATTTTGAAATGGAGTGTTTTTTAGGCTTTTCTAGTTTTGCTAAAGGGGTCACTCCCGGTGAAGGGATCATCGGCCCTTTCCTCGTCGAATGAGGTGCGGGATATATCATATATATCACTGTGCAAAGCAGAAACTATAGAAGCTATCAAAAGACAAACCGATGGGTGTAGCATCTGCCAGTTATTGCTTAAGGGGTCACTCCCGGTGAAGGGATCGTCGGCCCTTTCCTCATCGAATAAGGTGCAGGATATATCATATATACCGCTGTGCAAAGCAAGAACTGTAGCTACCTGTTTTATTTTTGAAATTCGATTCCACAACATCTTAGGTTTCTTTTATTTCATTAATCTCATTAATGAAGTCCCGTCATTTAAGTACCTAAACATCATAGATAAATACGACGTACACTTATGCCATCCGCATTCGCCTCGATGTCCCCTTGTGCACCGTTAGGTTAGGTAACTAACGGCAGAGCGGGGCAGGGCTAGCGCGGGTGTAAAACATAAGTAACGTCTATATAATATATCATATATACTATATACAGTATTTATCACAGAACATCACATGATCACATCACAGATATCGCAGCAGAAGAATCATATGATACTATATAACGTCTATATAATATATCATATATACTATATACAGTATACTAGGACGTCCGTGTTTTCAATACGAGCCAGTATAAAACACGGATTCCACGGTCGCGATGAATAGCCAAACCCACACCCCTAGACCCCTACGAGAGCGGCAAGCAACCCTACCAATTCTAGAGTTAGGAGACCCGGACACGACTCCTCGAGTTGGTCTCCCACTGGACTCCAGAACCCGGTTACTTGTTGTTGGAGATAGTGCCCTCAGAGTCAACTATTGGATCACAGGCACGTGATTGCAATGATTGAGGGAGGACCTATCCCGGTAGGACAGTCTTACTCGAGATGATAGTACGCTATCTGGTTTACCTTTATCATCGTGTACTGCTTTAGGTGACCTGACAGGTCACTATTGCACGTTGATAGAGCCCCTAGGATTCTTGCTTGGCTGCCAGCAGTATGAGGGCGATCATATAAGTGAGAGTCTATAAGAACATCCTTAAAAGGTCCCTAGTCGTGGGAGTTTCGAGACAGGGCATCGATTCTCCAGAGTAGACTAGTGTAAACAGTCGAGACCCCGACGAGGGGCAGTGGCCGGTCTCACAAGCCACTGGTGTCAGTTGGTTCACCTAAGATGTATACAGGTGCTCATTGGGTTATGAGTACACCGGACAGGACTCGCCGGGAACATGCTAGTTGGTCTTATACCTGACGTCAGATAGCAGTTCCCTGGTGACATGTGTACAGGTTAGTTCATCGACCTGGGGATCGTCATTTGTCTCGTGTGAGTTCCCACTGTACTTTGATTACTACCCTACCACGGCTCAAAGAAGTCGTGCAAACAGGTTTTAGTTGGGTACAGTCCCGAGCCACATGGAGGCAGTGAGCGGATCTTCAGGGGTTCGTCTCTCCCGGTATTGGGGGTGAGGTCGCGCTGTGTCTAGGAGAGCCATTACACGAAGTCCTTGGCCAAGGCAGGAGATTTACTGGTAGGTATTCCAGTAGTATCTCAGGGTGTTCTGGGCTACACTCCGACACGACTTGTACCGCTTTTGGGGTCTGACTTTTACCCACCCCCTAGGCCCGACATGCGATGCTCATAGACGAACGGACCGGACTGTACGGATATTGTCACTGACAGGCTCAGTAGGGTGTCAGGATGAGTTCGCTCATCCACGTCCCTTTTGGTCAATAGCTGGTGGCCCGTTACGTATTGGCTTATACCTCTGACGTGCTAGTGGTTAAATCCACAGCCATAGTATTGACGAGTCTTTAGAGTCCACCACACTTTCAGTTACTCAGCTTTCGGGCGAAACGCTGTAGAGGCCGTATGGAGATATGGCAGGGTCCGATCAGATACGTGCGGTATTTCATGGATCAGGATTGGACAGTTTGTACTAGAGGCCGTATAGTTATATGGCAGGGTTCGATCAGATACGTGCGGTATTGCACGGATCAGGATCGGACGAACATTACTAGCCGGCTTTGGTTTAAGCCGGATCCTAGTTTAGTACAGTGTAGATTTTGTCTCTTTGCATTTGTATCCGGACGGAATACAGATGCGGGTGTGTATGCACAGTTTCGGGGTTTTCCTGTAATTTATTACGGGACCAGTTTTCTGGAGTTGCCAGTTTGCATTCCGTTCCGGCCGGTTTTCCTTTGTTCTTTCCCGGCCGGACTTTTCCGATGGAGGGGGTTATTTACAATTGTGCAAATAACATTTGTGGAGGGGGTTTCTTGCAATTGTGGGATTATGATATCTTTCATCCATTCTCTTGCATTAATTAAGACTTGAAAGGGTATGGGTTGGATTTAAATGAAGTATGGTTGATTTTTTGTTTAGGGTCACCACTTCTTTTCTCCTACCATCACCTCCCTCTTGTATTTGACTTTGCCTCCTCCACCATTTTCATGAGAGATGGGCCGGCCAACATTTTGGGAGAGGGGAGGAAAAATGAGAGTGTTTCATTTTGATGAGGATAATTTGGTTCATCTTATTTTCTTTGCTACACATATTCTAGCTCCACTTGAAAATTCCATTCCTCCATCAAGGCAACTACAAACCCCAAAAGAGACTAGCATGATCTACACCACATTCTATAGCACATCTTGGGCATGTCGACTTGCCAGCTTCATGCCCGAGTTGCCTCGGTATAGAGGCGGGAGCCCGTAAAAGAAACAGGCGATGTGGTGCCCTTCCGCGAGGAGATCGGAGTGGAGATGAAGACCGGAGGACTCGGATCACTCGGTATATCTCTAACCCGTCTTGTTGTTTGCTAGATCTAGTTTAATGGCCCGATCCGGGGTTTAGTGCGCGGTGGTGCCGGTTTGCTAAGTTCGCAAAATTAAAGTTTATCACCGTTTCCGCACTTGGCCGTCGGATTGACGACCAGGGCGCCGCCGTGCACTTACAGTGGTATCAGAGCCTCGCCATTAACTTCGTCTAGCTTCGTTTGATGTGTTTTGCATTTCCGATCGATCAAAATTCCAAAACTTGCATTTTTGTTCACGACAGTTTTCTGTTGAAATTTTTTGGTCTCCAAAAATTTTTCAGGTTGTATAAAACTAATGTACTGGAAATTATAAGACTGCTGCAAAATTCGACGCACTCAGTCGATGGATGAAGCGTGGAACCGCGGCCAAACCCCCCTTGGGCCGCGGTTCCGCCGCACTTTACTGTCCTCACTGTGTCCAATTTTTACAGTGGGCTTGTGGGCTGATTTTGGGGGTTTTGGAATATTAAACTTGGGCCCAGAATTTCTGTGAGTGCTACAGTATTGCTTGGGGGCCCACTTGTTAATTTTTGATCGATCGGATATTTTAAACACATTTTTCACAGTATTTACATTATATCCGCGACCGTGAATATCACTCGATCGGTAAATCCGGTCTAACTGCTATAGCCCGGTTAGACGGATTTGCGAACGTGACTTTCACGTTGATGTTCTGTGTTTATGCTGTGTTGTTGCGGATCGGTCATGGGGGATAGCCTGGATGCAATGCTAGTACAGTGTTGTTGTATTATGTACATTTGATATTGCGGGGCGAGCGTCCGACATGTGGACTGCCGTCACTGCCTGTTTGTATTATTCTTTTGGGGCACGGCCTGGTTGCGGTCGATGTACCCGTTGTATGTATATTTTACTTTCTGTACTAGGATTGCCCCGCGGTGGGGTGCACGGATAGCCGGGTTCTGGAGGGCAACAAGCCCGCATCTCAGGGCATTGAGACGGAGGGGCTTCAGTCTGGAATTGGCGGGCTATTCGCCGCACTCGTAGGGGGTACAGGTTGACCCAGGAGGGGTGCCCAAGTTACCGGATTCCGTGAAGTGCTGGGTGGTCCATTCACGGTGCTGAAAAGGGGCTGCCTCGCTTCAGGTCTTGGCGGGTAACTTGCCGCGCCCGTAGGGGTCTAGGTTTTCATTGCACAGGCTATCCACACGACCAGGGGAACGTCGGGTTTCAGTAGTGGCTCTGTGAAACCCGGGGATCCCAGATATCTGTATTGTTCTGTGATGCTGTACATTTCTGTGATGTTGCATTTTATTCACGCCTTGAGCGAAATATAATATATTGGTATATATATTAGTAGATGTTGTATATGTTTTTCATCCGCGCTAGTCCAGTCCCCGCTCTGCCGTTAGTTAGCTAACCTAACGGGTGATGACGGGACCCAGTGGCGAATGCGGATGGCATATATGTACGTCAGTATATTTTCGTTCTTTGTGGTGTGATCAATTGATGGGACTGCGTTGATTCGGATCAATGCAAGATAAACAAACCTAATCTGATGTTGTTGGAACACTTTTCAAAAAGCTGTTATTGCAAGGACGTTCACTTTTGTTTTGCATCGAGGTATTCATTTAGAATATCCTGCTCCTCAGTCGACGAGGCAAGGGCCGAGATCCCTTCACCGGGAGTGACCCCTTGGACAGAATTTTGCGTCAGGGCATTAACTTCACTATAGCCGATTACTTTTGCTTTGCATCGTGGTATTCAGTTGGAATATCCTGCACCTCATTCTACGGGGAAAGAGCCGAGATCCCTTCACCGGGAGTGACCTCTTTAGTAAAGGTTTTCGTCACTATATTTTCTAAAAAGCTATCCGTTCCTTCAACGATATCAAGTTCATTACGTTAAAGGTTTTCGCCAGAAACCATTCGTAGCCCTCCGTCGTTTCATATGGGTAGTCAATAGTATTCAAGCTGTGTATGTTGGCCAAAGTCAAGGCACAGTGATTGGTAGCTATTGGGTATTCATATGCAGCATAGATAGATGCGTTGGTTTGGGACAGCCGTACTGCCATTTTGGCCAAAGTCAAGGGTAGGTACGGGTGGATTCAAATTAACCTGGAGAATGACGGGTTGAACTTGACATGTGACTTATGATATTTTGGCCAAAGTCAAGGTCATAAGAGCATGGGGTAGAAATCACATCGGGAGTTTCAAAAGAACTGAAACTTGCCAGATATGCGCATACCTTCTGGAGTATTATAGCGTGAGCGGATTCCGTCACGTTATCATGCGATGATAGTTGGATCCCGATTCCCACTGATGAGTTAGTTTACTCCTCGGGTATTCCCGACTAATTCTTCTTATAGGTTTGGAGGAGAATTTAAGGTACAGTGGGAGGTTTCCAGATTAGATAAATTGGTAACCATTCTGATCTAGGCTAGAGTGCACGCTGAGTGTTTCTTTTCTCTCTCTCTCTCTGGCAGCGACCATTGACCCGACCCTAAGACTATGACTCAGTGACCAAGTTGACCGAACCTTCTTAACACAGGCTTTTGGATTGTCAGAGTTGCAGACCTCATTGCCACTCCTACTTTTACCCTTTTCTCCAGGACACCCCGTATTACTACGAACGTCCACTTCCATTAGACAAAACCATCGTATGGTTATATACGAACTCGAAGGGATTCGAGGATGGTTTCCGGTTTTGGAGAAAACGGATAGGATTATTCAGTTGTCTTTTCCCTTTTACCTTCTCTCAAATTGTGAGTACTCCTTGATTAGGAGATAGTACACCTATTATGCAAGTTGGATAGTCTTCTTCCAAACCTTAGGCTGGTGCCGACCGGTAGGAAATGAAGAAAACCAATTAAAATGACGATGGTGTGCAGAAGGTATTAAGATTAAGACAAAGCAAGGGATTAGTAAGAGGGCAAAGTAAATTGCGACTGATATTCACGACCAAACCAAGTATTTCTTCGCCAATCCTAAATCACCTTTGTATTTCTCCAGGACACTCCGTATCACTACGAAGATCCACAGTTTATTGGATACTCCATCGTATGGTTATATACGAACTCGAAAGGAACTTGTTCCAGTTCGGGGATGGATTCTGGTCCAGAAGAAATAGGAATAAGGTTTATTCAGTTGTCTTTTATCTTCACCTTCTCTCGCATTGCGAGTGCTCCTAGGATTAGGACAGTACACCCATTATGCTTATTGGATAGTCTTCTTCCAAACCATAGGCTGGTGCCGAACGGTAGGGAAGGAAGAAAACCATTTGGCCTAAGGGGTGTGCAGAAGGTAATGACTAAAGACATATGAAGGGATTTGGAGAGGTGGCAAAGAATTATACGGTTATAGTTGTGAATCTGGATAATGGTAGAGGCATTACTAAGAATACCAGGATACCCCATCGAAACATTTCAATGTTTCAGTTCAACTGTGTACTGTTAAAAGAAAACTGATTTCCTGATTAGACACTTGCTCCAGGGTATGTATTTACCAGGTTTGATTCTCACATCTGTATGGTTTTACAGATGATGAATGGGAGTAAGTTATTGGGAATTGGGTGATCATCCTCATTATATCGGGATTCGTTGCAATCGGTGATATTTGAAGAGATCACCTGGGATGTTTGCCGGTCGGCAAATATTTGGTTTTGAATATCCGCTGTTGTGCACCAATTTCAAATTGATATATCTGTACGTCTATTTTCATAGAGTGAGATATACCTTTTGATATTATGTCGATGACATTTACCTATATCAGTGGATGGTTAGGTAAGGAGCATTAAACAGCGGTGTAATTCTTCTTAACCATAAGTACAGTTTTCAACCTACGACACACAGTGAAAGAGTTCTTAGACTCAGCGGACTTATACAGAGTATTGTATGTTGTCCAGTGTCCATTAGGACAGAGGGGTTGGTCATCATACTATATTCTGTTTACTTTTAACTTCTCTAGTTCTTAGACATGTGTTTCGTAGAAACACAGGGTCTAAGTTTTGAGGAGTTATAGGTAGTTGAATAGAGTAGAGAACCAGATGTAGCAAGTATCGGGATTCTTCAAGGTGATCGAAGATGTAGATACTTGTGTGTGGTATTCAGTTGATAGTAATGATAAAGAGAAATTGCTTCTCTTTCAGGTTACTCATAATTGGAAGCATTCCTAAGTTGAGTAATGCTGATCGGCCTCTCTCCATTTAGTTGACATGCACTGGAGACAGCTGCATGATTTGAATCTGGTTCAATTAAGTCAGTGCCTCTGGTTCTATATTGGATATAGTACAGTTCATATCTTAACATTGTTAAGGTACGGGGAGTTGTCCGGCTTATGATTAAAACCAGACTCTGGATAACTCAAGGCACGTTTCTGTAATGGCTGTTTGTGGGTTGACCCAGGCTATGACGAGGGTTGACTTTCTACCATAAGAAAGATCAATAGTGATATTGTTCTTAACTCGCCACATTTTAAAAGAAATGGTTATTTTTCAGAAAAACAGTAGTGGGAGTATGGTAGAACTGGAAGCGATTCCAGAACCGCAAACGATTACTGAAGATTTGATAAGGAACCTAAAGATTCAATCTGATTTGACATTCCATTAGCCACTCCACAGATAAGGTGGGTAACTTCAGGCACCCGAGAGGTACTCCGGTAGCCTCAAGGACGGTGACAGGGAAGTTATTGTTTACCCACACTTGCCATTGCTGTTGTTCCAGACTGCGAGACCCGGCAGGAGGATGAGTATAGCGTCGTTCTAAACTAGCTTTAGAAGTGCGCGTCTATATGACTCTGCCAGAGGGTTGTCGTAGTCAGTGGGAGCAGCGGAAGCATTGGTGGACATCAGGCTTATGTCTATTTATAGACTAGAGCAGATATAGCGGAGATAGATCATCTATTTCTGATGTGACAGTCATAGGTTTGACTTCATCAGAATAGGGGATGGATCTGTTGAGAAGGTAGTAGGGTGTGATGTCCTGGTTTTGGATGACATACACAGAGTAGGAAAGGAAATTCCTATACTACGATCGGTTATTCTTTGGTCGTCACACAGTGGTTTCTCCACAAGGGACTTGGACACAATATCAGACATACTGGTTACTAGATCTATGGTTTTTAGATCTAGATTTGGGTGGCTTCCCAATCAGGGTACTTTAACAACATTCTAAGAGTATTTAGAATGGACGACTCCTGGCACGGTAGTGTACCTGCAGGTGATGGAGTCACCCTCTCTAAAGGTGTCTTATAGACTAAAGTAGAGAGGGATGTGCATGATTGGCAGATCACTTGCTTAGGCAATTGAGTCAATCATGAGATGTCAAGTACCACACCAGATGTTGTTCTTGCACTAGATGCAACAAGTTGACATTGATCCAATCCTGGAGAAACAGTCGGAAGCAGTTTTAGAACATAAGTGGATGTTCTAGGGATATGATAACGACAGCCTCATTTGGGAGACAGTTATCATTCCAGGCTTCCAAGGTGACATGGACGACAAGGAGGTTGTCAGAGTTATAGTTTTCCTTCTGACGAGGGGCAGTATTTTGGACAGGTGGTCCAAGGAAATACTGAGGATGGCATGGCGCAGGATACTGATTAAGTTCAGTTGACGATACAGTCTAAGAAGTTTGGATTTGGAGTTCATTTATGAGCTCGGTCCCATCAGACATCCAGACACTCTAAGACAGGTATTGCTCATTTCGGGAGATGGCTTTCTCCGCGAAACTTGAGATATAGAGGGACATAGAAAGAAACATCACGGCGGATCCACTCACTGAGGCTTTTCCTCGAACACAATAGTTTCGCAAACAGGCTTTGTGCGACTGACTAGTAGAGGAGTTGGGTGTTCGGTATCACACGCGCTGTGAGAATGCGACATCGCAATAATTAGCCTTGAGTGCAAGTGGGAGATTGTTGGAGATAGTGCCCTCAGAGTCAATTATTGGATCACAGGCACGTGATTGCAATGATTGAGGGAGGACCTATCCCGGTAGGACAGTCTTACTCGAGATGATAGTACGCTATCTGGTTTACCTTTATCATCATGTACTGCTTTAGGTGACCTGACAGGTCACTATTGCACGTTGATAGAGCCCCTAGGATTCTTGCTTGGCTGCCAGCAGTATGAGGGCGATCATATAAGTGAGAGCTGGAGTCTATAAGAACATCCTTAAAAGGTCCCTAGTCGTGGGAGTTTCGAGACAGGGCATCGATTCTCCAGAGTAGACTAGTGTATACAGTCGAGACCCCGACGAGGGGCAGTGGCCGGTCTCACAAGCCACTGGTGTCAGTTGGTTCACCTAAGATGTATACAGGTGCTCATTGGGTTATGAGTACACCGGACAGGACTCGCCGGGAATATGCTAGTTGGTCTTATACCTGATGTCAGATAGCAGTTCCCTGGTGACATGTGTACAGGTTAGTTCATCGACCTGGGGATCGTCATTTGTCTCGTGTGAGTTCCCACTGTACTTTGATTACTACCCTACCACGGCTCAAAGGAGTCGTGCAAACAGGTTTTAGTTGGGTACAGTCCCGAGCCACATGGAGGCAGTGAGCAGATCTTCAGGGGTTCGTCTCTCCCGGTATTGGGGGTGAGGTCGCGCTGTGTCTAGGAGAGCCATTACACGAAGTCCTTGGCCAAGGCAGGAGATTTACTGGTAGGTATTCCAGTAGTATCTCAGGGTGTTCTGGGCTACACTCCGACACGACTTGTACCGCTTTTGGGGTCTGACTTTTACCCACCCCCTAGGCCCGACATGCGATGCTCATAGACGAACGGACCGGACTGTACGGATATTGTCACTGACAGGCTCAGTAGGGTGTCAGGATGAGTTCGCTCATCCACGTCCCTTTTGGTCAATAGCTGGTGGCCCGTTACGTATTGGCTTATACCTCTGACGTGCTAGTGGTTAAATCCACAGCCATAGTATTGACGAGTCTTTAGAGTCCACCACACTTTCAGTTACTCAGCTTTCGGACGAAACGCTGTAGAGACCGTATGGAGATATGGCAGGGTCCGATCAGATACGTGCGGTATTGCACGGATCAGGATTGGACAGTTTGTACTAGAGGCCGTATAGTTATATGGCAGGGTTCGATCAGATACGTGCGGTATTGCACGGATCAGGATCGGACGAACATTACTAGCCGGCTTTGGTTTAAGCCGGATCCTAGTTTAGTACAGTGTAGATTTTGTCTCTTTGCATTTGTATCCGGACGGAATACAGATGCGGGTGTGTATGCACAGTTTCGGGGTTTTCCTGTAATTTATTACGGGACCAGTTTTCTGGAGTTGCCAGTTTGCATTCCGTTCCGGCCGGTTTTCCTTTGTTCTTTCCCGGCCGGACTTTTCCGATGGAGGGGGTTATTTGCAATTGTGCAAATAACATTTGTGGAGGGGGTTTCTTGCAATTGTGGGATTATGATATCTTTCATCCATTCTCTTGCATTAATTAAGACTTGAAAGGGTATGGGTTGGATTTAAATGAAGTATGGTTGATGTTTTGTTTAGGGTCACCACTTCTTTTCTCCTACCATCACCTCCCTCTTGTATTTGACTTTGCCTCCTCCACCATTTTCATGAGAGATGGGCCGGCCAACATTTTGGGAGAGGGGAGGAAAAATGAGAGTGTTTCATTTTGATGAGGATAATTTGGTTCATCTCATTTTCTTTGCTACACAGATTCTAGCTCCACTTGAAAATTCCATTCCTCCATCAAGGCAACTACAAACCCCAAAAGAGACTAGCATGATCTACACCACATTCTATAGCACATCATGGGCATGTCGACTTGCCAGCTTCATGCCCGAGTTGCCTCGGAATAGAGGCGGGAGCCCGTAAAAGAAACAGGCGATGTGGTGCCCTTCCGCGAGGAGATCGGAGTGGAGATGAAGACCGGAGGACTCGGATCACTCGGTATATCTCTAACCCGTCTTGTTGTTTGCTAGATCTAGTTTAATGGCCCGATCCGGGGTTTAGTGCGCGGTGGTGCCGGTTTGCTAAGTTCGCAAAATTAAAGTTTATCACCGTTTCCGCACTTGGCCGTCGGATTGACGACCAGGGCGCCGCCGTGCACTTACACTTGTGCCCTCCTCCTTGGGTCTATCCTAGTGCGGAAAAGTAAATAATATACAAAGGGTGACATCTTCCGCAACCTGGAAGTGCCCCAATAAAAGAATATTACATACAAGTTTTTACATGAATGAAAATGAAAAACACTCATCTCACATAAAATATACCCCGGCTATTCAAACACGACGATCCAATATAACATATCCAGCAACACATTGTTAGTTATATGTATGCCCTAGAGGCCATTACTGTACATTGGATGTATATTGTAGTGGATGCTGGGACATATATAGGTAGGACTTTCTTGCTCGACATGATAGTACGCTATCTGGTTGCTCTTTATCTTAACATGTATACTCTCTATCTCTCTGATTACATGTTGATAAAGCCCTTAGGATGTGTACTCGACTTCCAAGACTATGATGCAGATCATACTAGTGGGGCCTGGGTAGTCCATGAGTACATCCTTCAATGTTCCTAGTCGTGGGAATATCGAGACGGGGCATCGATATTCCAGAGTAGACTAGCGTATATCTTCTCGACCCATGTGATGGGCGATGGATGATCCCATATCCATTGGTGTTTGACATCAGAGATGGTATGCGGGTGCTCAGTGGAGACTGGGTACACTGAACGGACTCGCCGAGAACTCCCAGATGGTATTATACCTCACGTCAGATGGCAGTTCTCTGGTGACACTGGTACAGCTTAGTCTGTTGACCCGAGATCGTCATAAAGTCTTGTGTGTCTCCCACTGTGCTTTGATTTCCACCCTACCACGGCACTACTGAGTCATGCAAACAGGTGGTTTTTGGGTACAGTCCCGATTCACATGGAGGCAATGAGCGATAGGAGGGGATTCGTCTCTCCCGGTATTGGGAGTTGATGTTGCGCTGTGCACGACTGGCCATAACAGGAAATCCCTGGCCAGGGTTTCCGTGATATACTGGTAAGAGTTATCAGTAGTTTCACGATTGTTATGGACCTCACGTCGGCATGACTTATCAAGTTATTGGGGTCTGACGTTTACCACCCGTGGACGAGATATGCGACATATCAGACGAACAGACCGGACTGTACGGTAAGTGTTACTGGTTGGACTCACAGGAGTGTGAGCGGGCTTGCTCGTCGATCTTCTGATCGCTCAATACCCGGGTGGCCGTTACGTTTAGCAGACCGCTTGCGGCTTGTGGGTGCTTGATATGATCATCATCTGCTGCCGACGTATTGACGAGTCTTTAGAGTCCAACACAGAGGTTTCCTGGCTCAAGCGAAACGAAATAGGAGCGCATATGAGATATGTGCGGGACCGAGAATAATGCATGTATGTGATACCGTATTCTATTCTCGCGATGAATGTATCGATTGGTTGTATGCGATATAACCTAGTTATTGAATCAAGGATTGATTCGATAAGCCGATACATTGGATATTAGTTGGTTGTATACGATATGACCGGATCGTTAAATCAAGTATTGATTTAATGATTTAATGCATAATTATATATTTGATATATTACTTTGCATTAACTAGTACTGGTTCACTTAAATTGGATTTTCTCACTTGATGTACAAAAGTTGTATATGTGATTTACTTTTGTGCACTTGTTTGTATCATGTTTGATGATACATGCTAACTTGGGTTTGTGTAAGACTTAAACCTTGGTTAAGTAAATGGTTAGGGTTTTATCATCTTCTCTTGATTATTTAGTTTATTTATTTATTCTTTATTTTAGGAAAAGAAAATGATATGGTTGCTTCTTTTGTTCTTTTCTTAGATGTTTCAAGAAGCTTTGACCATTCTTGATCTTTTCCTAAACCTAACCATTCACCTAACCTTAGTTAATTCTCTACACTTGACCATGGTTGTGTATATGATAAGTATGATTTTATTTCCTATTTTAAAATAACTTATCATCTATTCTTTCTTCTTCTTCTTCTTCTTCAACAAAGAAGAAAACTTGCCTCCATTAATGGCAACTTGAGAAAAAGAGTGAGAAATCCAATTCTAAAGTGAACCCACTTCCTATTTCGTCATCCTCTACTACTTGCCAAGTAGTATAGGGTGTTTTCTTCACAAGTTTCATCGCTTGGTGAAGTTGGAGCTTGATGTTGTGTTGCCTCGACGTAGATCATCTTCGGCATCGAAGTCGACGACCTAGCCCGATCATTCTTTCGATGAAACCACCGCGAGAGTCCGGGATCCGATGGGTACAGCAGAGGGACGTCAACACGGAGCCATAGAGGTGGAGGACCGGATCTACAAAGGTTGTAGCCTCTTTCCTTTTAGATAAAGTTGTTTATTTGCATTGCATCGCCTATACATCTAGTTAACGATCCGTATTAGGGTTTATAGGCACAAGGAAAAATTTGAATTGGCCATGTTTGATCACTTGTGAGACCTCATTAGTGTGCCTAGGAACCCTACAGTGGTATCAGAGCCTAGCTAGAGCCTTAGGCGATGCATAGACGGAGTTAGAAGTCCGATCGAACCGAAAACCTAACTCCAAAATGCTCTCTGGACTTTTTTCAAAAACTGGGTTTTTTCCAGATTAAAAATTCTTAAAAAATTTAGCAGGAAGATCTAAGAATTATGGTGCAAAACGAGCGTCTAAGTCCATCAAACCGCCGTGGTTCCGCGGCACGAGCATGCCTCGTGCGGCGGTTCCGCGGCCGTACGGTCTCCTTGTTCAATGAATTTTGCACAGTAATTCCTATTTTGCGGTGCTGAGTTTTTTGGGAATTTTTAATATTTACTCAAGAGTTGAGTTTTCTGGGTTGTATTAGGGACTCGGTGTATCGATCGGATTGTCTAATTTTGTCAGTGTGTTTTTCCGGGTAATTTTAGAATATGTTAAAAAGTTCGACCGGATATAAATACCCACTTTTTCCCCTGCCGGGAAATTTCCAATTGTTGGATATTTCTGTAGTTTAATCACGATCTAAGTAGTGCAAGTAACGCGATGGTCCCTCTAGAAGACAACAAACCTTAACTCGATTATGTGACCGTCTTGAACTGCCCTTTGAACCTTCGGGTTTGGGGCAGTACGGCGTGCCACATGTGAGGCGTTGGCTTGACCCTTCTACGGCTGGACCGTTGGTACTGAGGCATGAACTGAATGTTTTTAGACTTATTTCATGTGTTGAGCTGTATTGGGAAAACCTGGGTGTTCGATTGTTCGATCGGAAAGTTTAACATTTTCTATTTATCCGGAATGTGATACAATATTTGGAATCCACAAGTAGTTATGAGATAACTGAATGAATGTTATAAACATAGTAGTTTAGTCTCACTTGATCGGTTGCCACGGAATTTTGATGCGATCAAAAGTCCGTCGCAATCACGTAGCGTACGCGGATACTCGCCGGGTAAACTTAATAGACAGCCTCACTCCATAGCCCCGACCAAGTGACTGTTGGAGAACCCCGTCGCCACAAGCATCTGTACGGGTGTTCGCGGCAGCGGTGTTCCGCCTTGGTGCACTTTGTCGATGGAGTCGGGGGTGCGGCCACCTACTGAAGTTTGCGACGAGCATTCGATCAGGATGTCGGGAATCTTGTTGAATTACCCGATTTTATATTGAAAAGAGTTTTCGATAATGAGACTAAAATGCGGGGTTTATAATTGTTCGGCATGTGATGTCTAAGTATTTCATTTGATTAGGCATGCGATGTCTAAAGAGGTTGCGGATTCCAACTGTTGTAGTTTTACACTTTCTTTTCTGTGACCGTAAGTGTAATATGTGATATCGCCGGTTTCGTTGCTATATGTCAACGACAATTGGGATGCGCATATTTACTTACGTTGATGACATGTGATATTATGTGTTGTTGGATATGTTATATTGGATCGTCGTGTTTGAATAGCCGGGGGGTTTTTATGTGAGATGAGTGTTTTTTCATTTTCATTCATGTAAAAACTTGTATGTAATATTCTTTTATTGGGGCACTTCCAGGTTGCGGATGATGTCACCATTTGTATATTATTTACTTTTCCGCATTAGGATAGACCCAAGGAGGGGAGCACAAGTAACCGGGTTCTAGGGTCTAGTGGGAGGCCATCTTGAGGAGTCGAGTCCGGGTCTCCTAACCCTAGAATTGGTAGGGTTGCTTGCCGCTCTCGTAGGGGTCTAGGGGTGTGGGATTGGCTATTCATCACGACCGTGGAATCCGTGTTTTATACTGGCTCGTATTGAAAACACGGACGTCCTAGTATATCCAATATTTCATATGATATTTTCTGCTGCGATATCTGTGATGTGATCATGTGATATGTTCTGTGATAAATGTTGTATATAGTATACTTGATATATTATATAGACGTTGCTTATGTTTTACACCCGCACTAGCCCTGCCTCGCTCTGGCGTTAGTTATCTAACCTAACGGTACAGACGGGACATCGAGGCGAATGCGGATGGCATGAGCGTACGTTATATTTATCTGTGATGTTTAGGTGGACTTAAATGATGGGGTATTCATTAATGAGATTAATGAAAGAAAATAAACCTAATTGATGTTGTGGAATCGAATTTCAAAAATCAAACAGGTAGCTACAGTTCTTGCTTTGCATCGCGGTGTTCCTTGTAGAACATCCTGCACCTTATTCGATGAGGAAAGGACCGAGATCTCTTCACCGGGAGTGACTCCTTTAGCAATAACTGGCAGATGCTACACACTCGGTTTGTCTTTTGATTGCTTCTATAGTTTCTTCTTTGCACAGTGATATATATGATATATCCCGCACCTCATTCAACGAGGAAAGGGCCGACGATCCCTTCACCGGGAGTGACCCCTTTAGCAAAACTAGAAAAGCCTCAAAAACATTCCATTTAAAAACCATTTGATTCCGCAACGAGATCAAGTTCAAAGCGTTAAAGGTTTTCACAAAAACCATTCGCAACCCTCCGTCATTTTAGGAAGTAGAGTACTTAGTATTCGTGCTACGTTTGTCGACCATAGCCGAGGCGTAGTGTGCGGTAGCTAAGTGATGTCTTCCTACACAGCATATGATGCGATTAGTTAGGACAGTCATGTGGCTTTGTTGATCTTAGCCAAGGGTCATATGGGTGGGTCTAATTAATCACGAAATGACGGGTAAAACTTGACTAGTATCTATGATTTGTTGACCTTAGCCAAGGTCATAGGTGCTAGGGGTAAAAACCATTATCGGGAGTTTCAAGTGTTGAAATTTGCAATGAGATTGCATACCTTCTATGTGATAGTTGGATCCCGATACCCACTGCGAGTAATTGTTACTTCTGGGAGAGTTTTGCACTTTACAATTAGCCGATAAAGTAGGTGTCTAGAAAGGTGTCAACGGGGTTATGCCTCTGGGAAAACGAGGTTTACTGTAATTAGGTCCGTGCGAAAGCACGGGGAACCTCCCTCAAAATACCGACACTGGCCTGGCTGAAAGATTGGCGAACTTGTAGACTGTAATTAATCCCGGGTAGTCTTTCCTTTTAAGGTTTGAAGGAAGATTTGATAAAAACAGTGGGAGCCATCCTGATTAGATAAAATATATAACCAATCTGATCTTGCAAGAGCGCACGCAAAGTGTTTTCTTCTCTCTCTCTCCAGGTAGCGACCATATCACTCCTTAATCAAGATAATAATATGGATGTATTGACCGAATCCGCTTGTTATTGTAAGTGCACGGCGGCGCCCCGGCCGCCAATCCGGCGGCCAATTGCGGAAGCGGTGATAAACTTAATTTTGCGGACTAAGCAAACCGGCACCACCGCACACTAAACTCGGATCGGGCCATTAAACTAGATCTAGCAAAGTAACAAGACGGGAAACAGAGATATACCATAGCGATCCGAGTCCTCCGGTCTTCTCGTCATGGTCCCGATCTCCTGCGGAAAAGTCCCGTCTTCTCCTCGTCGC
This sequence comes from Agapanthus africanus, assembly GCA_030015575.1. Lineage (NCBI taxonomy): Eukaryota > Viridiplantae > Streptophyta > Magnoliopsida > Asparagales > Amaryllidaceae > Agapanthus > Agapanthus africanus. The sequence goes on along the minus strand of CM057346.1, from coordinate 314,436,756 downwards.
CGAAAGTGCACCACATCGCCTACTTTGTTTACGGGCTCCCACCTCAATGCCGAGGCAACTCGGGCACGAAGCCGGCTACTCGACGTGCCCAAGATTTGCTGTAGAATGTGTAGTGAGCTATTGTCTCTATTGGGGTTGAAGGAGTTGCCATATGGTGGAGGAAAAGATACAAGCTTTTTGGAGAGGAGCTAGGAATTTTGGAGAGTCTTCTTGTGTGATTTTTGGAGCATGAAGAGAACCAAAAATTGCCACACCAAAATCAATCACCCACCACCTTAAAGAATGGCCGGCCCTTGTAGGAAAAAGGAGAGAGGGAAAAGTCAAGGGGGAGGTAACCATATGAATCATGCAAGAGAGAGAGAGAGGAATGGTTATCATGAAAAACAATGATACCAAAACAAAACCCATACTCCACCACCAACCACCAACCTCATCATCAACAACCATGATGAGCCAAAAGTCATGCCATCATGACAAGAAGAAGTCAAGGTCAATGAAAAGATGTCATGATAAAACAATATGCAAAGACCCCCTCCACAAACACTTATTTGCAACTATGCAAATAAGCCCTCCTCCACCAAACTTCGGCCAATGAACGGAACAATGGAAATCGGCCGAAACGGAAAGCAAACTGGCAACTCCAGAAAAACTGGTCCCGTAATAAATTACGGGAAAACCCCGATACTGTGCATACACACCCGCATCTGTATTTCGACCGAAATACAAATGCAATGAGACAAAATCTACACTGTACTATACTAGGATCCGGCTTATACCAAAGTCGGCTAGTAATATCTGTTCGATCCTGATCCGTGCAATACCGCACGTATCTGATCGAACCCTGCCATATAACCATACGGCCTATAGTACAAACTGTCCGATCCTGATCCGTGCAATACCGCACGTATCTGATCGGACCTTGCCATATCTCCATACGGCCTCTACAACCTTTCGCCCGAAAGCTGAGTAACTGAATGTGGGGGACTCTAAAGACTCGTCAACACCTCGGTTTTGGATTTAACCACTAGCACGTCAGAGGTATAAGCCAATACGTAACGGGCTACCAAGTATTGACTAAAAGGGACGTCTGTGAGTGAACTCAGCCTGACAACCCTACTGAGCCTGTCAGTGACAATATCCGTACAGTCCGGTCCGTTCGTCTATGAGTATCGCATGGCGGGCCTAGGGGGTTGGTAAAAGTCAGACCCCCAAAAGCGGTACAGGTCGTGTCGGAGTGTAGCCCAGAACACCCTGAGATACTACTGGAATACCTACCAGTAAATCTCCTTGCCTTGGCCAAGGACTTTGTGTAATGGCTCTCCTAGACATAGCACGACCTCACCCCCAATACCGGGAGAGACGAACCCCTGAAGATACGCTCACTGCCTCCATGTGGCTCGGGACTGTACCCAACTAAAACCTGTTTGCACGACTCCTTTGAGCCGTGGTAGGGTAGTAATCAAAGTACAGTGGGAACTCACACGAGACAAATGACGATCCCCAGGTCGATGAACTAACCTGCACACATGTCACCAGGGAACTGCCATCTGACGTCTGGTATATGACCAACTAGCATGTTCCCGGCGAGTCCTGTCCGGTGTACTCATGACCCAATGAGCACCTGTATACATCTTAGGTGATCAACTGACACCAGTGGCTTGTGAGACCGGCCACCGCCCCTCGTCGGGGTCTCGACTGTATACACTAGTCTACTAATGGAGTATCGATGCCCAGTCTCGAAACTCCCACGACTAGGGACCTTTTAAGGATAAGCTTATAGACCCCCAGCTCCCACTTATATGATCGCCCTCATACTGCTGGTGGTCAAGCAAGAATCCTAGGGGCTCTATCAACGTGTAATAGCGACGTGTCAGGTCACCTAAAGCAGTACACGATGATAAAGGTAAACCAGATAGCATACTATCATCTCGAGTAAGACTGTCCTACCGGGATAGGTCCTCCCTCAATCATTACAATCACGTACCTGTGACCTAATAATTGACTCTGAGGGCACTATCTCCAACAATCTCCCACTTGCACTCAAGGCTAATTATAGCGATGTCGCACACTCACAGCCCGTGTGATACCGAACATCCAACTCCTCTACTAGTCAGTCTCACAAAGCTCGTTTGCGGAACTATTGCGTTCGAGGAATAGCCTCAGTGAGTGGATCCGCTTAGTTGTTTCTTTCTATGTCTCTCTATATCTCAAGTTCGCGGAGAAACCCATCTCCCGAAATGAGCAATACCTGTCTTAGAATGTGTCTGGATGTCTGATGGGACATAGCTCATAAATGAACTCCAAATCCAAACTTCTTAGTCTGTATCGTCAACTGAACTTAATCAGTATCCTGCGCGCCATGCCTCCCTCAGTATTGCCTTGGACCACCTGTCCAAAATACTGCCCCTCATCAGAAGGAAAACTATAACTCTGACAACCTCCTTGTCGTCCATGTCACCTTGGAAGCCTGGAATGATAACTGTCTCCTGAATAAGGCTGTCGTTATCATATCCCTAGAACATCCACTTATGTTCTAAAACTGCTTCCAACCGTTTCTCCAGGATTGGATTAATGTCAACTTATTGCATCTAGTGCAAGAACAACATCTGGTGTGGTACTTGACATCTCACGATTGACTCAATTGCCTGAGCAAGTGATCTGCCAATCATGCACGTCCCTCTCCCCTTTAGTCTGTAAGACACCTTTAGAGAGGGTGACTCCATTACCTGCAGGTACACTACCGTGCCAGGAGTCGTCCATCCCAAATACTCTTAGAATGCTTTCAAGTACCCTGATTGGGAAACCACCCAAATCTAGATCTAAAACCATAGATCTAGTAACCAGTATGTCTGATGTAAAATCCAAGTCCCATGTGGAGAAACCACTGTGTGACGACCAAAGTATAACCGATTGTAGTATAGGAGTTTCTTTTCCTATTCTGTGTATGTCATCCAAATACCAGGATATCACACCCTACTACCTTCTCAACAGATCCATCCCTTATTCTGATGAAGTCAAACCTATGACTGTCACGTCAGAATTAGATGATCTATCTCCGCTATGTCTGCTTTAGTCTATAAATAGACATAAGCTACCTGTCCACCAATGCTTCCGCTGCTCCCACTGACTACGACAACCCTCTGGCAGAGTCATATACACGTACACTTCTAAAACTAGTTTAGAACGACGCTATACTCATCCTCCCGCCGGGTCTCGCACCCTGGAACAACAGCAATGGTAATTGTGGGTAAACAAGAACTTCCCTGTCACCGTCCTTGAGGCTACCGTAGTACCTCTCGGGTGCCTGAAGTTACCCACCTTATCTGCGGAGTGGCCAATGGAATGTCAATCCAGATTGAATCTTTAGGTTCCTTATCAAATCTTCAGTAATCGTTTGCGGTTCTGGAATCACTTCCAGTTCTACCATACTCCCACTACTGTTTTCTGAAAAAATCCATTTTTAATAAAACTGTGGCGAGTCTAGAACAATATCGCTATTGTTCATCCAGATGGTAGAAAGTCAACCCTCGTCATAGCCTGGGTCAACCCACAAACAGCCATTACAGAAACGTGCCTTGAGTTGTCCAGTGTCTGGTTTTAATCATAAACCGGACAACTCCCCGTACCTTAAACATCGTTAAGATATGAACTGTTCTATATCCAATATAGAACCAGAGGCACTGATTTAATTGAACCAGATTCAAATCATGCAGCTGTCTCCAGTGCATGTCAACTAAATGGAAGGAGGCCGATCAGCGTTACTCAACTTAGGAATGCTTCCAATTATGAGTAACCTGAAAGAGAAGCAATTTCTCTTAATCACTACTATCAACTGAATACCATACACAAGTATCTACATCTTCGATCTCTTTGAAGAATCCCGATACTTGCTATACCTGGTTCTCTACTCTATTCAAATACCTATAACTTCTCCAAATTCGGACCCTGTGTTTTCACGAAACACCTGTCTAAAAACTAGAGAAGTCATAAGTAAACCGAATATAGTACGAGGACCAACCCCTCTGTCCTGATGGACCCTGGACAACATACAATACTCTGTATAAGTCCCTTGAGTCTGATAACTCATTCACTGTGTGTCGTAGGTTTAAAACTGTACTTATGGTCAAGAAGAATTACACCGCTGTTCAATGCTCCTTACCTAACCATCCACTGATATAGGTAAATGTCGTAGACATAATTTCAGAAAGGTATATCTCACTCTATGAAAATAGACGTACAGATATATCAATTTGAAATTGGTGCATAACTGCGGATATTCAAAACTAAATATTTGCCAACCGGCAAACAGCCCAGGTGATTTCCTCAAATATCACCGATTACAACGAATCCCGATATAATGAGGATAATCACCCAATTCCCAATAGCTTACTCCCACTCATCATCTGTAAAGCCATACAGATGTGAGAATCGTACCTGGTAAATACATACCCTGGAGTAAGGACTAATTGGGAAATCAGTTTTCCTTTAACATTACACAGTGAAACTGAAACATTGAAATGTTCCGATGGGGTATTCTGGTATTCCTAGTAATGCCTCTTCCAGATTCACGACTGTAACCGTATAGTTCTTTGCCACCTCTCCAAATCCCTTCATATGTCTTTAGTCTTTACCTTCTGCACACCCTTTTAGGCCAAATGGTTTTCTTCCTTCCCTACCGTTCGGCACCAGCCTATGGTTTGGAAGAAGACTATCCAATAAGCATAATGGGTGTACTGTCCCAATCCTAGGAACACTCGCAATGAGAGAGGGTGAAGATAAAAGACAACCGAATAAACCTTATTCCTATTTCTCCTGAACCAGAATCCATCCCCGAACTGGAACCAGTTCCATTCGAGTTCGTATATAACCATACGATGGAGTATCCAAATAAACTGTGGATCTTCGTAGTGATACGGAGTGTCCTGGAGAGATACAAAGGTGATGTGGGAGTGGTAACGAAATACCTGGTTTGGTCGTGAATATCTGTTGCAATTTACTTTGCCCTCTTACTAATCCCTTGCTTTGTCTGAACTTAATACCTTCTGCACACCATCGTTATGCTAATTGGTTTTCTTCATTCCCTACCAGTCGGCACCAGCCTAAGGTTTGGAAGAAGACAATCCAATTTGCGTAATAGGTGTACTACCCCTAAACCAAGGAGTACTCGTAACCTGAGAGAGGGTAAAAGGAAAAGACAACTGAATAATCCTATCCGTTTTCTCCAGAACCGGAAACCATCCTCGAATAAATTCTTTCGAGTTCGTATCTAACCATACGATGGTTTTGTCCAATGGAAGTGGACGTTCGTAGTAAAACGGGGTGTCCTGGAGAAAAGGGTAAAAGTAGGAGTGGCAATGAGGTTTGCAACTCTGACAATCCAAAAGCCAGTGTTTAAGAAGGTTCGGTCAACTTGGTCACTGAGTCATAGTCTTAGGGTCGGGTCAAATGGTCGCTGCCAGAGAGAGAGAGAAAAGAAACACTCAGCGTGCACTCTAACCTAGATCAGAATGGTCACCAATTTATCTAATCTGGAATCCTCCCACTGTACCTCAAATTCTCCTTCAAACCTGAAAGAAGAATTAGTCGGGGTCACCTGAGGAGTAAACTAACTCATCAGTGGGAATCGGGATCCAACTATCATTGCATGATAACGTGACGGAATCCGCTCACGCTATCACACTCCAGAAGGTATGCGCATATCTGGCAAGTTTCAGTTCTTTTGAAACTCCCGATGTGATTTCTGCCCCATGCTCTTATGACCTTGACTTTGGCCAACATTTCATAAGTCACATGTCAAGTTCTACCCGTCATTCTCCAGGTTAATTTGAATCCACCCGTACATACCCTTGACTTTGGCCAACATGGCAGTACGACTGTTCCAAACCAACGCATCTATCTATGCTGCATATGAATACCCAATAGCTACCAATCACTGTGCCTTGACTTTGGCCAACATACACAGCTTGAATACTATTGACCACCCATATGAAACGACGGAGGGCTACGAATGGTTTCTGGCGAAAACCTTTAACGTAAAGAACTTGATATCGTTGAAGGAACTGATAGCTTTTAAAAATATAGTGACGAAAACCTTCGCTAAAGAGGTCACTCCCGGTGAAGGGATCTCGGCTCTTTCCCCGTAGAATGGGGTGCAGGATATTCCAACTGAATACCACGGTGCAAAGCAAAAGTAATCGGCTATAGTGAAGTTAATGCCCTGACGCAAACTTTTTGTCCAAGGGGTCACTCCCGGTGAAGGGATCTCGGCCCTTGCCTCGTCGACTGAGGAGCAGGATATTCCAAATGAATACCACGATGCAAAACAAAAGTGAACGTCCTTGCAACAACAGCTTTTTGAAAAGTGTTCCAACAACATCAGATTAGGTTTGTTTTAACTTGCATTGATCCGAATCAATGCAGTCCTATCAATTGATCACACCACAAAGAACGAAAATATACTGATGTACGTATATGCCATCCGCATTCGCCACTGGGTCCCGTCATTACCCGTTAGGTTAGCTAACTAACGACAGAGCGGGGACTGGACTAGCGCGGATGCAAAACATATACAACATCTACTAATATATATACCAATATATTATATTCGCTCAAGGCGTGAATAAAATGCAACATCACAGAGAATGTACAGCATCATAGAAACAATACAGATATCTGGGATCCCCGGGTTTCACAGAGCCGCTGAAACCCGACGTTCCCCTGGTCGTGTGGATAGCCTGTGCAATGAAAACCTAGACCCTTACGGGCGCGGCAAGTCACCCGCCAAAACCTGAAGCGAGGCATCCCCCTTCAGCGCCGTGAATGGACCACCCAGCACTCCACGGAATCCGGTAACTTGGGCACCCCTCCTGGGTCAACCTGTACCCCCTACGAGTGCGGCGAATAGCCCGCCAATCCTAGAGTGAAGCCCCCTCCGTCTCAATGCCATGAGATGCGGGCTTGTTGCCCTCCAGAACCCGGCTATCCGTGCACTCCTCCGCGGGGCAATCCTAGTACAGAAAGTAAAATATACATACACCGGGTACATCGACCGCAACCAGGTCGTGCCCCAAAATAATAATACAAACAGGCAATGACGGCAGTCCACATGTCGGACGCTCGCCCCGAAATATCAAATGTACATAATACAACAAAACTGTACTAGCATTGCATCCAGGCTATCCCCACGACCGATCCGCAACATCACAGCAAAAACAAAACATCAACGTGAAAGTCACGTTCGCAAATCCGTCTAACCGGGCTATAGCAGTTAGACCGGATTTACCGATCGAGTGACATTCACGGTCGCAGATAAAATGTAAATACTGTGAAAAATGTGTTTAAAATATCCGATCAATCAAAATTTTAAGAAGTGGGCCCCAAAGCAATACTGTAGCAGTTAAAGAAATTCTGGGCCCAATGTTATTATTCCAAAACCCCTAAAAACAGCCCAGAAGCCCACTGGAGAAAATTGACACAGTGAGCTCATTATAGTGCGGCGGAACCGCGGCCCAAAGGGGGGTTTGGCCGCGGTTCCGCGCTCCAACTATGGCATCACTCAGTCGAATTTCTACAGTGGCCTTACAATTTCCAGTACATCAATTTTCTGCAACCTGAAAAATTTTTCGAGACCAAAAATTTTCAACAGAAACTGATGCGAACTAAAATGCAGTTTTGGAACATTCGATCGATCGAAACAGAAAAACACATTACACCAAGCTAGACTATGTTAATGGCGAGGCTCTGATACCACTGTAAGTGCACGGCGGCGCCCCGGCCGTCAATCCGGCGGCCAATTGCGGAAGCGGTGATAAACTTAATTTTGCGGACTTAGCAAACCGGCACCACCGCACACTAAACTCGGATCGGGCCATTAAACTAGATCTAGCAAAGTAACAAGACGGGAAAGAGAGATATACCATAGCGATCCGAGTCCTCCGGTCTTCTCGTCATGGTCCCGATCTCCTGCGGAAAAGTCCCGTCTCCTCCTCGTCGCCGGAAGTGCACCACATCGCCTACTTTGTTTACGGGCTCCCACCTCAATGCCGAGGCAACTCGGGCACGAAGCCGGCTACTCGACGTGCCCAAGATTTGCTGTAGAATGTGTAGTGAGCTATTGTCTCTATTGGGGTTGAAGGAGTTGCCATATGGTGGAGGAAAAGATACAAGCTTTTTGGAGAGGAGCTAGGAATTTTGGAGAGTCTTCTTGTGTGATTTTTGGAGCATGAAGAGAACCAAAAATTGCCACACCAAAATCAATCACCCACCACCTTAAAGAATGGCCGGCCCTTGTAGGAAAAAGGAGAGAGGGAAAAGTCAAGGGGGAGGTAACCATATGAATCATGCAAGAGAGAGAGAGAGGAATGGTTATCATGAAAAACAATGATACCAAAACAAAACCCATACTCCACCACCAACCACCAACCTCATCATCAACAACCATGATGAGCCAAAAGTCATGCCATCATGACAAGAAGAAGTCAAGGTCAATGAAAAGATGTCATGATAAAACAATATGCAAAGACCCCCTCCACAAACACTTATTTGCAACTATGCAAATAAGCCCTCCTCCACCAAACTTCGGCCAATGAACGGAACAATGGAAATCGGCCGAAACGGAAAGCAAACTGGCAACTCCAGAAAAACTGGTCCCGTAATAAATTACGGGAAAACCCCGATACTGTGCATACACACCCGCATCTGTATTTCGACCGAAATACAAATGCAATGAGACAAAATCTACACTATACTATACTAGGATCCGGCTTATACCAAAGTCGGCTAGTAATATCTGTTCGATCCTGATCTGTGCAATACCGCACGTATCTGATCGAACCCTGCCATATAACCATACGGCCTATAGTACAACTGTCCGATCCTGATCCGTGCAATACCGCACGTATCTGATCGGACCTTGCCATATCTCCATACGGCCTCTACAACCTTTCGCCCGAAAGCTGAGTAACTGAATGTGGGGGACTCTAAAGACTCGTCAACACCTCGGTTTTGGATTTAACCACTAGCACGTCAGAGGTATAAGCCAATACGTAACGGGCTACCAAGTATTGACTAAAAGGGACGTCTGTGAGTGAACTCAGCCTGACAACCCTACTGAGCCTGTCAGTGACAATATCCGTACAGTCCGGTCCGTTCGTCTATGAGTATCGCATGGCGGGCCTAGGGGGTTGGTAAAAGTCAGACCCCCAAAAGCGGTACAGGTCGTGTCGGAGTGTAGCCCAGAACACCCTGAGATACTACTGGAATACCTACCAGTAAATCTCCTTGCCTTGGCCAAGGACTTTGTGTAATGGCTCTCCTAGACACAGCACGACCTCACCCCCAATACCGGGAGAGACGAACCCCTGAAGATACGCTCACTGCCTCCATGTGGCTCGGGACTGTACCCAACTAAAACCTGTTTGCACGACTCCTTTGAGCCGTGGTAGGGTAGTAATCAAAGTACAGTGGGAACTCACACGAGACAAATGACGATCCCCAGGTCGATGAACTAACCTGCACACATGTCACCAGGGAACTGCCATCTGACGTCTGGTATATGACCAACTAGCATGTTCCCGGCGAGTCCTGTCCGGTGTACTCATGACCCAATGAGCACCTGTATACATCTTAGGTGATCCAACTGACACCAGTGGCTTGTGAGACCGGCCACAGCCCCTCGTCGGGGTCTCGACTGTATACACTAGTCTACTAATGGAGTATCGATGCCCAGTCTCGAAACTCCCACGACTAGGGACCTTTTAAGGATAAGCTTATAGACCCCCAGCTCCCACTTATATGATCGCCCTCATACTGCTGGTGGTCAAGCAAGAATCCTAGGGGCTCTATCAACGTGTAATAGCGACGTGTCAGGTCACCTAAAGCAGTACACGATGATAAAGGTAAACCAGATAGCATACTATCATCTCGAGTAAGACTGTCCTACCGGGATAGGTCCTCCCTCAATCATTACAATCACGTACCTGTGACCTAATAATTGACTCTGAGGGCACTATCTCCAACAGTTATACTATGCTGGGGAACGTTGGTCCCGCTCTAACTTATAATTGTTATAAGACAGAGCAGGAAATAGGGAAATACCAGAATTCCTATACCACCCAAACGAAGAAAGTGCATATGATGCATCTCCTTCGGGTGTGTTCATTACAAAGAACTGTTTCTCAGTATCCTCTGCATCCTGGGTATTTGATACCGGATCAGGATCCCAGATATGTAATCTGTTACATAGGGCTACAAAAAGGTAGAAAAACTGAGAACGGGTGATAAGTTTCATGAGACAGAAAACGGGGCAAGTGTTGCAGCCAAGTCTGTTGGTCACTGTCACCCTGTATTACCAATACATTGATTCTGAATAAATGCTATTAGATACCGAACCTGATATACAAAATCATATCGGTCTCTTTATTAGTAAAGAAATGATAAAATTTTGTGTTGATGGATAATGTTTTGAACATTTCCTATATCAAAAGTTGATCGGTTCAGGCACGTTATCTAAAAGCATTGACGTTCTAAATCAAACTACAGTTCCTAGTATACAGAACACACACAAGAGGAAGAGTTCAGAAATGAACGAATCCTTCTTGAGGCATTGTAGACTAGGTCATATCAATGCGACCCGACTGGCTGAAGTTACATTTTAGATGCATATTTAAATCAGTTTGAATTTACATCTTGTGAAACTTGCCAGTCATGTCACAAAGATTAGATGACCATAGCCCTGTTTATTGGAAACAGAGAAAGAGTTAATGAACTCTTGGGACTGATACATGATGATGTATGTAAGGTCTCCTGTCTACACATGCCAGGACCGGTTCTTTGTACTTCATTACGTTCTCTGGTGATCTCTCAAGATTCAGACATATGTTCCTGTTGAAACATAGGCCCGAAGCTTTTGAGATATTCATAGAATATAAGTTAGGAGTAGAGAACCAATAACCGGGTATAAGTATTATGTCCTATGATGAGATCAGGGAGGAGAATACTTGTGCATGGAATGTAAGTGCACGGCGGCGCCCCGGCCGTCAATCCGACGGCCAAATGCGGAAGCGGTGATAAACTTAAATTTTTCTTGAACTGGCAAACCGCCGCGCACTAATACCCGGATCGAACCATTAACAAGTCTAAGCTAACTACAAGATAGGGAAGAGAAGTATACCGACGATCCAAGTCCTCCGGTCTTCTCGTCATCGTCCCGATCTCCTGCGGAATGTCCCGTCTCCTCCTCGTCGCCGGAAGTGCACCACATCGCCTACTTCTTTTACGGGCTCCCACCTCAATGCCGAGGCAACTCGGGCACGAAGCCGGCTACTCGACGTGCCCAAGGTTCGCTGTAGAATATGTAGTAGAGGATTGTGTCTCATTTGGGGTTCATGGAGGTGCCATTTGGTGGAGGGATGAAACAAGAACAATGTGGAGGAGCTATGGGGTATTTTGGAGCATGATATGAACCAAAAATACACCCACACAATTTTGGACAGCCCCAATCTCAAGTGGTCGGCCATCTCAAGAGGAATGGAGAGAATGAGATAAGTGTATCAAAAATGGGAGCCTCACTCATATGATCCAAGAGAGAGAGAGAGAGGAATCTATCATGCAAAAGGAAATGATTATCAACAAATCCAACACTCCAAGGCAACCATCATCTCATGCATGATGGTTTCAAAAAGTCAAGCCATCATGAGAAGAAGAAGTCAAGTGATGGTGCTCATCATGAAAACCATCATGATCCAACCAATAAGCAAAAACCCCCTCCACAAAATACTTATTTGCAACAATGCAAATAAGTCCTCCTCCACCAATCTTCGGCCAATGAACGGAACAATGGAAATTGGCCGAAACGGAAAGCAAACTGGCAACTCCAGAAAACTGGTCCCGTAATAAATTACAGGAAAACCCCGATACTGTGCATACACACCCGCATCTGTATTTCGACCGAAATACAAATGCAATGAGACAAAATCTACACTGTACTATACTAGAATCCGGCTTATACCAAAGCCGGCTAGTAAAATCCGTGCAATACCGCACGTATCTGATCGAACCCTGCCATATATGCATACGGCCTATAGTACAGACTGTCCGATCCTGATCCGTGCAATACCGCACGTATCTGATCGGACCTTGCCATATCTCCATACGGCTTCTACAACCTTTCGCCCGAAAGCTGAGTAACTGAAATGTGGGGGACTCTAAAGACTCATCAACACCTTGGTTGTGGATTTAACCACTAGCACGTCAGAGGTATAAGCCAATACGTAACGGGCTACCAGGTACTGACTAAAAGGGATGTCTGTGAGCAAACTCAGCCTGACAACCCTACTGAGCCTGTCAGTGACAATATCCGTACAGTCCGGTCCGTTCGTCTATGAGCATCGCATGGCGGGCCTAGGGGGTTGGTAAAAGTCAGACCCCCAAAAGCGGTACAAGTCGTGTCGGAGTGTAGCCCAGAACACCTTGAGATACTACTGGAATACCTACCAGTAAATCTCCTTGCCTCGGCCGAGGGCTTCGTGTAATGGCTCTCCTAGACACAGCACGACCTCACCCCCAATACCGGGAGAGACGAACCGCTGAAGATACGCTCACTGCCTCCATGTGGCTCGGGACTGTACCCAACTAAAACCTGTTTGCATGACTCCTTTGAGCCGTGGTAGGGTAGTAATCAAAGTACAGTGGGAACTCACACGAGACAAATGACGATCCCCAGGTCGATGAACTAACCTGCACACATGTCACCAGGGAACTGCCATCTGACGTCTGGTATATGACCAACTAGCATGTTCCCTGCGAGTCCTGTCCGGTGTACTCATAACCCAATGAGCACCTGTATACATCTTAGGTGATCCAACTGACACCAGTGGCTTGTGAGACCGGCCACCGCCCCTCGTCGGGGTCTCGACTGTATACACTAGTCTACTATGGAGAATCGATGCCCTGTCTCGAAACTCTCACGACTAGGGACCTTTTAAGGATATGCTTATAGACCCCCAGCTCCCACTTATATGATCGCCCTCATACTGCTGGTGGTCAAGCAAGAATCCTAGGGGCTCTATCAACGTGTAATAGCGACGTGTCAGGTCACTTAAAGCAGTACACGATGATAAAGGTAAACCAGATAGCATACTATCATCTCGAGTAAGACTGTCTTACCGAGATAGGTCCTCCATCAATCATTACAATCACGTACCTGTGACCTAATAATTGACTCTGAGGGCACTATCTCCAACAATCTCCCACTTGCACTCAAGGCTAATTATTGCGATGTCGCATACTCACAGCCCGTGTGATACCGAACACCCAACTCCTCTTCTAGTCAGTCTCACAAAGCTCGTTTGCGAAACTATTGCGTTCGAGGAATAGCCTCAGTGAGTGGATCCGCCATGTTGTCTCTTTCCATGTCTCTCTATATCTCAAGTTCGCGGAGAAACCCATCTCCCGAAATGAGCAATACCTGTCTTAGGATGTGTCTGGATGTCTGATGGGACATAGCTCATAAATGAACTCCAAATCCAAACTTCTTAGACTGTATCGACTACTGAACTTAATCAGTGTCCTGCGCCATGCCACCCTCAGTATTGCCTTGGACCACCTGTCCAAAATACTGCCCTTCGTCAGAAGGAGAACTATAACTCTGACAACCTCCTTGTCGTCCATGTCACCTTGGAAGCCTGGAATGATAACTGTCTCCCGAATGAGGCTGTCGTTATCATATCCCTAGAACATCCACTTATGTTCTAAAACTGCTTCCGACTGTTTCTCCAGGATTGGATCAATATCAACTTATTGCATCTAGTGCAAGAACAACATCTGGTGTGGTACTTGACATCTCATGATTGACTCAATTTCCTAAGCAAGTGATATGCCAATCATGCACATCCCTCTCTACTTTAGTCTATAAGACACCTTTAGAGAGGGTGACTCCATTATCTGCAGGTACACTAACGTGCCAGGAGTCGTCCATTCTAAATACTCTTAGAATGCTGTCTAAGTACCCTGATTGGGAAACCACCCAAATCCAGATCTAAAACCATAGATCTAGTAACCAGTATGTCTGATATAATGTCCAAGTCCCATGTGGAGAAACCACTGTGTGACGACCAAAGTATAACCGATCGTAGTATAGGAGTTTATTTTCCTACTCTGTGTATGTCATCCAAATACCAGGACATCACACCTTACTACCTTCTCAACAGATCCATCCCCTATTCTGATGAAGTCAAACCCATGACTGTCACGTCAGAAATAGATGATCTATCTCCGCTACTGATGCTTCAGTCTATAAATAGACATAAGCTACCTGTCCACCAATGCTTCCGCTGCTCCCACTGATTACGACAACCCTCTGGCAGAGTCATATACACGTACACTTCTGGAGCGAGTCCAGAACGACGCTATACTCATCCTCCCGCCGGGTCTCGCAGCCTGGAACAACAGCAATGGTAATTGTGGGTAAACAAGAACTTCCCTGTCACCGTCCTTGAGGCTACCGTAGTACCTCTCGGGTGCCTGAAGTTACCCACCTTATCTGCGGAGTGGCCAATGGAATGTCAATCCAGATTGAATCTTTAGGTTCCTTATCAAATCTTCAGTAATCGTTTGTGGTTCTGGAATCACTTCCAGTTCTACCATACTCCCACTACTGTTTTCTGAAAAAATCCATTTTTATTAAAACTGTGGCGAGTCTAGAACAATATTGCTATTGTTCATCCAGATGGTAGAAAGTCAACCCGCGTCATAGCCTGGGTCAACCCACAAACAGCCATTACAGAAACGTGCCTTGAGTTGTCCAGTGTCTGGTTTTAAGCATAAGCCGGACAACTCCCCGTACCATAACATCGTTAAGATATGAACTGTTCTATATACCATATAGGACCAGAGGCACTGATTTAATTGAACCAGATTCAAATCATGCAACTGTCTCCAGTGCATGTTAACTAAATGGAAGGAGGCCAATCAGCGTTACTCAACTTAGGAATGCTTCCAATTATGAGTAACCTGAAAAAGAAGCAAGTTCTCTTAATCACTACTATCAACTAAATACCGTACACAAGTATCTACATCTTCGATCACTTTGAAGAATCCCGATACTTGCTACACCTGGTTCTCTACTCTATTCAAATACCTATAACTTCTCCAAATTCGGACCCTGTGTTTCCACGAAACACCTGTCTAAAAACTAGAGAAGTCATAAGTAAACCGAATATAGTACGAGGACCAACCCCTCTGTCCTGATGGAACCTGGACATCATACAATACTCTGTACAAGTCCCTTGAGTCTGATAACTCACTCACTGTGTGTCGTAGGTTGAAAACTGTACTTATGGTTAAGAAGAATTACACCGCTGTTTAATGCTCCTTACCTAACCATCCACTGATATAGGTAAATGTCGTAGACATAATTTCAGAAAGGTATATCTCACTCTATGAAAATAGACGTACAGATATATCAATCTGAAATTGGTGCATAACAGCGGATATTCAAAACCAAATATTTGCCGACCGGCAAACAGCACAGGTGATTTCCTCAAATATCACCGATTACAACGAATCCCGATATAATGAGGATAATCACCCAATTCCCAATAACTTACTCCCACTCATCATCTGTAAAACCATACAGATGTGAGAATCGTACCTGGTAAATACATACCCTGGAGTAAAGACTAATTGGGAAATCAGTTTTCCTTTAACAGTACACAGTGAAACTGAAACATCGAAATGTTTCGATGGGGTAATCTGGTATTCCTAGTAATGCCTCTTCCAGATTCACGACTGTAACCGTATAGTTCTTTGCCACCTCTCCAAATCCCTTCATATGTCTTTAGTCTTTACCTTCTGTACACCCCTTTAGGCCAAATGGTTTTCTTCCTTCCCTACCGTTCGGCACCAGCCTATGGTTTGGAAGAAGACTATCCAATAAGCATAATGGGTGTACTGTCCCAATCCTAGGAACACTCGCAATGAGAGAGGGTGAAGATAAAAGACAACCGAATAAACCTTATTCCTATTTCTCCTGGACCAGAATCCATCCCCGAACTGGAACAAGTTCCTTTCGAGTTCGTATATAACCATACGATGGAGTATCCAATAAACTGTGGATCTTCGTAGTGATACGGAGTGTCCTGGAGAAATACAAAGGTGATGTGGGAGTGGTAACGAAATACCTGGTTTGGTCGTGAATATCTGTTGCAATTTACTTTGCCCTCTTACTAATCCCTTGCTTTGTCTGAACTTAATACCTTCTGTACACCATGGTTAGGCTAATTGGTTTTCTTCATTCCCTACCGGTCGGCACCAGCCTAAGGTTTGGAAGAAGACAATCCAATTTGCGTAATAGGTGTACTACCCCTAAACCAAGGAGTACTCGTAACCTGAGAGGGGGTAAAAGGAAAAGACAACTGAATAATCCTATCCGTTTTCTCCAGAACCTGAAACCATCCTCGAATAAATTCTTTCGAGTTCGTATCTAACCATACGATGGTTTTGTCCAATGGAAGTGGACGTTCGTAGCAACACGGGGTGTCCTGGAGAAAAGGGTAAAAGTAGGAGTGGCAATGAGGTTTGCAACTCTGACAATCCAAAAGCCAGTGTTAAGAAGGTTCGGTCAACTTGGTCTCTGAGTCAAAGTCTTAGGGTCGGGTCAATGGTCGCTGCCAAAGAGAGAGAGAAAAGAAACACTCAGCGTGCACTATAACCTAGATCAGAATGGTTACCAATTTATCTAATCTGAAAACCTCCCACTGTACCTCAAATTCTCCTCCAAACCTGAAAGAAGAATTAGTCGGGGTCACCCGAGGAGTAAACTAACTCATCAGTGGGAATCGGGATCCAACTATCATCGCATGACAACGTGACGGAATCCGCTCACGGTATCACACTCCAGAAGGTATGCGCATATCTGGCAAGTTTCAGTTCTTTTGAAACTCCCGATGTGATTTCTGCCCCATGCTCTTATGACCTTGATTTTGGCCAACAAATCATAAGTCACATGTCAAGTTCTACCCGTCATTCTCCAGGTTGATTCGAATCCACCCGCACAAGCCCTTGACTTTGGCCAACAAGGCTATACGACTGTTCCAAACCAACGCATCTATCTATGTTGCATATGAATAACCAACAGCTACCAAACACTGTGCCTTGACTTTGGCCAACAAACACAGCTTGAATACTATTGACTACCCATATGAAACGACGGAGGGCTACGAATGGTTTCTGGCGAAAACCTTTAACGTAATGAACTTGATATCGTTGAAGGAACGGATAGCTTTTTAAAAATATAGTGACGAAAACCGTTGCTAAAGAGGTCACTCCCGGTGAAGGGATCTCGGCTCTTTCCCCGTAGAATGGGGTGCAGGATATTCCAAATGAATACCACGATGCAAAGCAAAAGTAATCGGCTATAGTGAAGTTAATGCCCTGACGCAAACTTTTTGTCTAAGGGGTCACTCCCGGTGAAGGGATCTCGGCCCTTGCCTCGTCGACTGAGGAGCAGGATATTCCAACTGAATACCACGATGCAAAACAAAAGTGAACGTCCTTGCAATAACAGCCTTTTGAAAAGTGTTCCAACAACATCAGATTAGGTTTGTTTTAACTTGCATTGATCCGAATCAATGCAGTCCCATCAATTGATCACACCAAAAAGAACGAAAATATATTGATGTACGTATATGCCATTCGCATTCGCCACTGGGTCCCGTCATTACTCGTTAGGTTAGCTAACTAACGACAGAGCGGGGACTGGACTAGCGCGGATGCAAAACATATACAACATCTACTAATATATATACCAATATATTATATTTCGCTCAAGGCGTGAATAAAATGCAACATCACAGAGAATGAACAGCATCACAGAAACAATACAGATATCTGGGATCCCCGGGTTTCACAGAGCCGCTGAAACCCGACGTTCCCCTGGTCGTGTGGATAGCCTATGCAATGAAAACCTAGACCCCTACGGGCGCGGCAAGTCACCCGCCAAAACCTGAAGCGAGGCAGCCCCCTTCAGCTCCGTGAATGGACCACCCAGCACTTCACGGAATCCGGTAACTTGGGCACCCCTCCTGGGTCAACCTGTACCCCCTACGAGTGCGGCGAATATCCCGCCAATCCTAGAGTGAAGCCCCCTCCGTCTCAATGCCATGAGATGCGGGCTTGTTGCCCTCTAGAATCCGGCTATCCGTGCACCCCTCCGCGGGGCAATCCTAGTACAGAAGGTAAAATATACATACAACGGGTACATCGACCGCAACCTGGCCGTGCCCCAAAATAATAATACAATCAGGCAGTGGCGGCAGTCCACATGTCGGACGCTCGCCCCGCAATATCAAATGTACATAATACAACCACAACTGTACTAGCATTGCATCCAGGCTATCCCCCACGACCGATCCGCAACATCACAGCAAAAACAAAACACCAACGTGAAAGTCACGTTCGCAAATCCGTCTAACCGGGCTATAGCAGTTAGACCGGATTTACCGATCAAGTGACATTCACGGTCGCAGATATAATGTAAATACTGTGAAAAATGTGTTTAAAATATCCGATCAATCAAATTTTAACAAGTGGGCCCCAAAGTACTACTGTAGCACATCAAGAAATTCTGGGCCCAATATTAATATTCCAAAACCCCAATTTTAAGCCCACAAAGACACTGTAGAAATTTGGTGCAGTGATCTCCACAGTGCGCGGCGGAAAAGCGGCGAAAAGGGGGTTTGTGCGGCGGTTCCGCGCTCCCACAGTGGAATCACTTCATCGAATTTTTACAGAGCTCTTAGATTTTCCAGTACATCAATATTTTACAACCTGAAAAATTTTTAGACACCAAAAAATTTCAACAGAAAACTGTCGTGGGCAAACACGGGTTTTTGGACATTTCGATCGATCGGAACTGAAAAACACATTACACAAAGCTAGACTAAGTTAATGGGGAGGCTCTGATACCACTGTAAGTGCACGGCGGCGCCCCGGCCATCAATCCGACGGCCAAATGCGGAAGCGGTGATAAACTTAAATTTTTCTTGAACTGGCAAACCGCCGCGCACTAATACCCGGATCGAACCATTAACAAGTCTAAGCTAACTACAAGATAGGGAAGAGAAGTATACCGACGATCCAAGTCCTCCGGTCTTCTCGTCATCGTCCCGATCTCCTGCGGAATGTCCCGTCTCCTCCTCGTCGCCGGAAGTGCACCACATCGCCTACTTCTTTTACGGGCTCCCACCTCAATGCCGAGGCAACTCGGGCACGAAGCCGGCTACTCGACGTGCCCAAGGTTCGCTGTAGAATATGTAGTAGAGGATTGTGTCTCATTTGGGGTTCATGGAGGTGCCATTTGGTGGAGGGATGAAACAAGAACAATGTGGAGGAGCTATGGGGTATTTTGGAGCATGATATGAACCAAAAATACACCCACACAATTTTGGACAGCCCCAATCTCAAGTGGTCGGCCATCTCAAGAGGAATAGAGAGAATGAGATAAGTGTATCAAAAATGGGAGCCTCACTCATATGATCCAAGAGAGAGAGAGAGAGGAATCTATCATGCAAAAGGAAATGATTATCAACAAATCCAACACTCCAAGGCAACCATCATCTCATGCATGATGGCTTCAAAAAGTCAAGCCATCATGAGAAGAAGAAGTCAAGTGATGGTGCTCATCATGAAAACCATCATGATCCAACCAATAAGCAAAAACCCCCTCCACAAAATACTTATTTGCAACAATGCAAATAAGTCCTCCTCCACCAATCTTCGGCCAATGAACGGAACAATGGAAATTGGCCGAAACGGAAAGCAAACTGGCAACTCCAGAAAACTGGTCCCGTAATAAATTACAGGAAAACCCCGATACTGTGCATACACACCCGCATCTGTATTTCGACCGAAATACAAATGCAATGAGACAAAATCTACACTGTACTATACTAGAATCCGGCTTATACCAAAGCCGGCTAGTAAAATCCGTTCGATCCTGATCCGTGCAATACCGCACGTATCTGATCGAACCCTGCCATATATGCATACGGCCTATAGTACAGACTGTCCGATCCTGATCCGTGCAATACCGCACGTATCTGATCGGACCTTGCCATATCTCCATACGGCTTCTACAACCTTTCGCCCGAAAGCTGAGTAACTGAAATGTGGGGGACTCTAAAGACTCATCAACACCTTGGTTGTGGATTTACCCACTAGCACGTCAGAGGTATAAGCCAATACGTAACGGGCTACCAGGTACTGACTAAAAGGGATGTCTGTGAGCAAACTCAGCCTGACAACCCTACTGAGCCTGTCAGTGACAATATCCGTACAGTCCGGTCCGTTCGTCTATGAGCATCGCATGGCGGGCCTAGGGGGTTGGTAAAAGTCAGACCCCCAAAAGCGGTACAAGTCGTGTCGGAGTGTAGCCCAGAACACCCTGAGATACTACTAGAATACCTACCAGTAAATCTCCTTGCCTCGGCCGAGGGCTTCGTGTAATGGCTCTCCTAGACACAGCACGACCTCACCCCCAATACCGGGAGAGACGAACCCCTGAAGATACGCTCACTGCCTCAATGTGGCTCGGGACTGTACCCAACTAAAACCTGTTTGCATGACTCCTTTGAGCCGTGGTAGGGTAGTAATCAAAGTACAGTGGGAACTCACACGAGACAAATGACGATCCCCAGGTCGATGAACTAACCTGCACACATGTCACCAGGGAACTGCCATCTGACGTCTGGTATATGACCAACTAGCATGTTCCCTGCGAGTCCTGTCCGGTGTACTCATAACCCAATGAGCACCTGTATACATCTTAGGTGATCCAACTGACACCAGTGGCTTGTGAGACCGGCCACCGCCCCTCGTCGGGGTCTCGACTGTATACACTAGTCTACTATGGAGAATCGATGCCCTGTCTCGAAACTCTCACGACTAGGGACCTTTTAAGGATATGCTTATAGACCCCCAGCTCCCACTTATATGATCGCCCTCATACTGCTGGTGGTCAAGCAAGAATCCTAGGGGCTCTATCAACGTGTAATAGCGACGTGTCAGGTCACTTAAAGCAGTACACGATGATAAAGGTAAACCAGATAGCATACTATCATCTCGAGTAAGACTGTCTTACCGGGATAGGTCCTCCATCAATCATTACAATCACGTACCTGTGACCTAATAATTGACTCTGAGGGCACTATCTCCAACATGGAATTCGTGGACTATTCTAAAGGAGAATGAGATTCTCTCTCAGCATTACTCCTCCGTATACACCATAGCATGATGGTATATCGGGACGGAGCAATCACACCCTATATGATATGGTGCGCTCTGTGATGAGTACTACTGAGTTTCCTATTTCCTTTTAGGGAGTTATGCACTTATGAAGTTGCATACCTATTGAATAGGGTTCGATTCAAATCACTGCCTACCACGCCATATAAGATATGGTATGGGAAGAGCCTATCTCTTAAATAAGTTAAGATTTGGGATTGTCCGGCCTGTGTCAAAAGCAAAATCCGGACAAGATCGAGGCAAAGTCAGTTCTGTAGAACTGGAAAGGTTCCAGCTATACAAAACTGCAGCTGATTTGACTGGACCAAAGGATTCTATAGTCCCCAACGAACCTCAAGCCTCTCCGCCGAGCTAGTAGGGTTCCTCACCTGCCTGAGAGATACTTCGGTTTCTCGATGACAGTAGGAGCGAGGACTGTATCATGAGATGATGACCCAACTAGATTCGAGCAGGCCATCGAGAGTAGGGACTCTGTAAGAATGGCTGGATGCTTAGCGATCTGCGATGGAATCCATGTACACCAACAAAGTATGGACTTTGGTTGCTATATCTGAAGGGTTAAATCCCCATCAGGAGCAAGTATATCTAGAGAAGATTACTTGGTGTAGATGGAAAAGTTGAGACTTTCAAAGCTAGACTTGTTAAAGGTTTTCGTCATCGACCAGGCGTGGATAATGATGAAATCTTCTCCAGGAAGTATGCTTAAGTCCATCCAGATCCTACTTGCCATTGCTACATACCATGACTACGATATCTGGTGGTTGGGTGCCATGACTACTTTTCTAAATAGTGATTTAGAAGAGAACGTCTATAAGAACACAGCCAGAGGGCTTCGTAAACAGTGGGAGCAGCGGAAACGTGTGCAAGTTGCTTTACATGATAAAGCAGGCATCGCGGAGTTGGAACGTCTGTTTTGATGTGGTAGTCAAAGAGTTTGACTTCATCAAAATGGTAGATGAACCTTGTATGTACAAAAAGGTAGCAGAGAGTAAGGTGGTCATCCTCGTATTGTACGTGGACAACATACTCTTGATAGGAAAGAGGTTTCTTATGCTACGCACGGTCAATCTCCTCTTATCACATGGATTCTCCATATAGGATCAAAATGATACATCCTAAATCCTGGGTTTTTGGATCTATGAGATAGATCTAGATGGATGTTAGGATTCTCACTAGTTGCAGTGAGATGGTATCAATCGATCCTGGGGAGAATCACTGGAAGTGTTCCAGGATGATAAGGACGACTGAATGTCAGTCACAGGCATTGTCTTCACCCTAAGTGGAGGGACGGTATGTTGGAAGAGTTCCAAGCTAAATACCATGGCAAACTAGACGATAAAGGCTGGTAACATCGCTATTAAAGATACTACCAAAGAGGCAGTTTGGGTGTATATTGGTTCATAAGATGAACTAGGTTCCTATCATTGTATGACAATGGAAGTGTGGCTTCAGCCCAGGAACCCTGGTCCCATCAGTGACCCAGACATATTCTGAGGAAGCATCACCTGATCATGGAGATAGTTGATCTCCAGGGTGATCGTGGTTAGGAGAGTAGACTCAGATGACAACACGGCGAATCCACTCACGAAGGCCTTTTCCCAAAGAGAGACATTTAGGGGATGGTTGAGTATTAGATACTACAACTACTGCTACAGATGACCCTAGTGTAAGTGGGAGATTGTTAGTTATATGTATGCCCTAGAGGCCATTACTGTACATTGGATGTATATTGTAGTGGATGCTGGGACATATATAGGTAGGACTTTCTTGCTCGACATGATAGTACGCTATCTGGTTGCTCTTTATCTTAACATGTATACTCTCTGTCTCTCTGATTACATGTTGATAAAGCCCTTAGGATGTGTACTCGGCTTCCAAGACTATGATGTAGATCATACTAGTGGGGCCTGGGTAGTCCATGAGTACATCCTTCAATGTTCCTAGTCGTGGGAATATCGAGACGGGGCATCGATATTCCAGAGTAGACTAGCGTATATCTTCTCGACCCATGTGATGGGCGATGGATTATCCCATATACATTGGTGTTTGACATCAGAGATGGTATGCGGGTGCTCAGTGGAGACTGGGTACACTGAACGGACTCGCCGAGAACTCCCAGATGGTATTATACCTCACGTCAGATGGCAGTTCTCTGGTGACACTGGTACAGCTTAGTCTGTTGACCCGAGATCGTCATAGAGTCTTGTGTGTCTCCCACTGTGCTTTGATTTCCACCCTACCACGGCTCTACTGAGTCGTGCAAACAGGTGGTTTTTGGGTACAGTCCCGATTCACATGGAGGCAATGAGCGATAGGAGGGGATTCGTCTCTCCCGGTATTGGGAGTTGATGTTGCGCTATGCACGACTGGCCATAACAGGAAATCCCTGGCCAGGGTTGCCGTGATATACTGGTAAGAGTTATCAGTAGTTTCACGATTGTTATGGACCTCACGTCGGCATGACTTATCAAGCTATTGGGGTCTGACGTTTACCACCCCTAGGCGAGATATGCGACATATCAGACGAACAGACCGGACTGTACGGTAAGTGTTACTGGTTGAATTCACAGGAGTGTGAGCGGGCTTGCTCGTCGATCTTCTGATCGCTCAATACCCGGGTGGCCGTTACGTTTAGCAGACCGCTTGCGGCTTGTGGGTGCTTGATATGTCATCATCTTCTGCCGACGTATTGACGAGTCTTTAGAGTCCTAAACAGAGGTTTCCTGGCTCAAGCGAAACGAAATAGGAGCGCATATGAGATATGTGCGGGACCGAGAATAATGCGTGTATGTGATACCGTATTCTATTCTCGCAATGAATGTATCGATTGGTTGTATGCGATATAACCTAGTTATTGAATCAAGGATTGATTCGATAAGCCGATACATTGGATATTAGTTGGTTGTATACGATATGACCGGATCGCTAAATCAAGTATTGATTTAATGATTTAATGCATAATTATATATTTGATATATTACTTTGCATTAACTAGTATTGGTTCACTTAAATTGGATTTTCTCACTTGATGTACAAAAGTTGTATATGTGATATACTTTTGTGCACTTGTTTGTATCATGTTTGCTGATACATGCTAACTTGGGTTTGTGTAAGACTTAAACCTTGGTTAAGTAAATGGTTAGGGTTTTATCATCTTCTCTTGATTATTTAGTTTATTTATTTATTCTTTATTTTAGGAAAAGAAAATGATATGGTTGCTTCTTTTGTTCTTTTCTTAGATATTTCAAGAAGCTTTGACCATTCTTGTTCTTTTCCTAAACCTAACCATTCACCTAACCTTAGTTAATTCTCTACACTTGACCATGGTTGTGTATATGATAAGTATGATTTTATTTCCTATTTTAAAATAACTTATCATGTTTTCTTTCTTCTTCTTCTTCTTCTTCAACAAAGAAGAAACCTTGCCTCCATTAATGGCAACTTGAGAAAAAGAGTGAGAAATCCAATTCTAAAGTGAACCCACTTTCTATTTCTTCATCCTCTACCACTTGCCACGTAGTATAGGGTGTTTTCTTCACAAGTTTCATCGCTTGGTGAAGTTGGAGCTTGATCTTGTGTTGCCTCGACGTAGATCATCTTCGGCATCGAAGTCGACGACCTAGCCTGATCATTCTTTCGATGAAACCACCGCGAGAGTCCGGGATCCGATGGGTACAACCGAGGGACGTCAACACGGAGCCATGGAGGTGGAGGACCGGATCTACAAAGGTTGTAGCCTCTTTCCTTTTAGATAAAGTTGTTTATTTGCATTACATCGCCTATACATCTAGTTAACGATCCGTATTAGGGTTTATAGGCACAAGGAAAAATTTGAATTGGCCATGTTTGATCACTTGTGAGACCTCATTAGTGTGCCTTGGAACCCTACACACATAACATCACATGTCATCAACGTAAGTAAATATGCCCATCCCAATTGTCGTTGACATATAGCAACGAAACCGGCGATATCACATATTACACTTACGGTCACAGAAAAGAAAGTGTAAAACTACAACAGTTGGAATCCGCAACCTCTTTAGACATCGCATGCCTAACAATTATAAACCCCGCATTTTAGTCTCATTATCGAAAACTCTTTTCAATGTCAAGTCGGGCAATTCAGCAAGATTCCCGACATTTTGATCGAATGCTCATCGCAAACTTTATTAGGCGGCCGCACCCCCGATGCCGTCGACGAAGTGCACCAAGGCGGAACAGCGCTGCCGCGAGCACCCGAACAGATGCTTTCGGCGACGGGGTTCTCCTACAGTCACTTGGTTGGGGCTATGGGGTGTAGCTGTCTATTAAGTTTACCCGGCGAGTATCCGCGTACGCTACGTGATTGCGATGGACTTTTGATCGCATCAAAATTCCGTGGAAACCAATCAAGTGAGACTAAACTGCTAGATTTATAACATTCATTCAGTTATCTCATAACTACTTGTGAATTCCAAATGTTGTATCACATTCCGGATAAATAGAAAATGTTAAACTTTCTGATCAAACAATCAAACACCCAAGTTTTCCCGAAACAGCTCAACACATGAAACAAGTTTAAAAACATCCAGTTCATGCCTCAGTACCAATGGTCCAGCCGTAGAAGGGTCAAGCCAACGCCTCACATGTGGCACGCCGTACTGCCCCAAACCCGAAGGTTCAAAGGGCAGTTCAAGACGGTCACATAATCAAGTTAAGGTTTGTTGTCTTCTAGAAGGTCCATCGCGTTACTTGCACTACTTAGAACATTCTTAAACTACGGAAAAATCCAACACTTGGAAATTTCCCGGCAGGGGAAAAAGTGGGTATTTATATCCGGTCGAACTTTTTAACAGTTTCTAAAATATCCGGAAAAACATAAACGAAGTTAAATTATCCAATCAAATTAACGAGTCCCCAATAAAACCCTAGAAAACTCAACACTTGAGTGGAATTAAAAAATTCCCATAAAAAATTGCCAAGAAAGGACCTAAGAATAAATATATGAAATTTCAGGGACTAAGTCCAAATTTTGGCCGCGGAAGCGCCGCCAAACCCATGGTTTCGCCGCGGTTCCGCGGTAAAATTATTGACTTAGTGGACCGTACTTCACAGTAATTCTTAGTTTTTCCTACTTGTTTTTCTGAGAATTTTTAATTCACAAAAATCCACTGTTTTAAAAAATGTACAGAGAAAGGTTTTGTCGGGGTTTACGGGTTCGATCGGAGTTCTAACTTCGTCTACACTTCGCCTAAAGCTCTAGCTACGCTCTGATACCACTGTAGGGTTCCTAGGCACACTAATGAGGTCTCAAAAGGCATCAACCATGCCAATTTCAAAATTTTCCGGTGCCGAGAAACCCTAATATAGATCGTTAACTAGAGATTAAGCAAAACATGCAAGTAGTAAACAATTTTACTGCTAAGTGAAAGAGAATACAATCTTTGTAGATCCGGTCCTCCACTTCCTTAGCTCCGTGATGATGTCCCTCCGCTGCGATCATCGGATCCCGGACTCTAGCGATGGTTTCGTCGAAAAAATGATCGGGCTAGGTCGTCGACTTCGATGCCGAAGATGATCTACGTCGAGGCAACTCAAGATCAAGCTCCAACTTCGCCAAGTCATGAAACTTGTGAATAAAACACACTATACTACTTGGCAAGTGGTAGAGGATGAAGAAATAGGAAGTGGGTTCACTTTGGATTTGGATTTCTCACTTGGAATGATCACTTGACATTTTTGAAGCAAGCTTTTCTTTCTGTTTCAAGAAGAAGAAGAAGAAGAAAAGAATATCATTAAAATAAAAATCAAGTGAAGAGTTATCATAATCCAACCATGGGTGAGGCTAACTCATGTAGAGAATGAACTAGGGTTTAGTTAAAGGGTTAGGGTTTAGGAAAGAAACAAAATGGTTTGACTTTCAAAGCTTCATGATGCTTCAAGTGAAATCCAAATAAAGTCACCATTTTATTTCTTACCAAAATGAATAAATAAATAAGTAAATAAAGCAAATGAAATGAAACCCTAACCATTTACTAAACATAGTTTAAAGCATACACACACCCAAGTTTGCATGTATCATCAAACATGATACAATCAAGTGCACAAAAATATATCACATATACAATGTGCACATCAAGTGAGAAAATCCATCTTAAGTGAACCAATACTAGTTAATGCAAAGTAATATATCAAATATATAATTATGCATTAAATCATTAAATCAACGCTTGATTTAATGATCCGGTCATACTGCATATAACCGACTAATATTTAGTGTATCAATGTATCGAATCAACACTTGATTCGGTAACCCGGCTATATCTCATATAACCGTCCAATGATACAAATCGCGAGAATAGAATACAGTATCATATACTGGTATTATTCTCGGTCCCGCACATATCTCATATGCGCTCCTATTTCGTTTCGCTTGAGCCAGGAAACCTCTGTGTAGGACTCTAAAGACTCGTCAATACGCCGGCAGCGGATGATGATCATATCAAGCACCGACAAGCCGCAAGCGGTCTGCTAAACGTAACGGCCACCCGGGAATTAAGCGATCAGAAGATCGACAAGCAAGCCCGCTCACACTCCTGTGAATCCAACCAGTAACACTTACCGTACAGTTCGGTCTGTTCGTCTGATATGTCGCATATCTCGCCTACGGGTGGTAAACGTCAGACCCCAGTAGCTCGATAAGTCGTGTCGATATGAGGTCTATAACAGTTCGAGAAACTACTGGTAACACTTACCAGTAAATCTCAGCAACCTTGGCCAGGGGTTTCTGGTTATAGCCAATCGAACACAGCGCAACATCAACTCCCTATACCGGGAGAGACAAATCCCCTCCTATCGCTCATTGTCTCCATGTGATTCGGGACAGTACCCAAAAACCACCGTTTTGCACGCCTTCTTGGACGTGGTAAGGTGAAAATCAAAGCACAGTGGGAATCACACAAGACTCTATGACGATCTCGGGTCTACAGACTAACCTGTACCAGTGTCACCAGAGAATTGCCATCTGACGTGAGGTATAATACCATCTGGGAGTTCTTGGCGAGTCCATCCAGTGTACCTAGTCTCCACTGAGCACCTGTATATCATCTCTGATGTCAAACACCAATGGATATGGGATCATCCATCGCCCATCTATATGGGTCGAGAAGGTATACGCTAGTCTACTCTGGTATATCGATGCCCCGTCTCGATACACCCACGACTAGGGACCTTGAAGGATGTACTTATGGACTACCATGTCCCCACTAGTATGATCCGCATCATAGTCCAGGTAGTCAAGTACACATCCTAAGGGCTTTACCAACATGTAACAGAGAGACAATCAGTGTACACGTTAAGGTAAAGAGCAAACAGATAGCATACTATCATGTCGAGCAAGAAAGTCCTCCCTATATATGTCCAAGCATCCACTACAATATACATCCTATGTATAGTAATGGCCTCTAGGGCATACATATAACTAACATGTTGTAGTTTTACACTTTCTTTTCTGTGACCGTAAGTGTAATATGTGATATCGCCGGTTTTGTTACTATATGTCAACGACAATTGGGATGCGCATATTTACTTACGTTGATGACTTGTGATGTTATGTGTTGCTGGATATGTTATATTGGATCGTCGCGTTTTGAATAGCCGGGGTTTTTTATGTGAGATGAGTGTTTTTCATTTTTATTCATGTAAAAACTTGTATGTAATATTCTTTTATTGGGACACTTCCAGGTTGCGGAAGATGTCACCATTTGTATATTATTTACTTTTCCGCACTAGGATAGACCCAAGTAGGGGAGCACAAGTAACCGGGTTCTAGGGTCCAGTGGGAGACCATCTCGAGGAGTCGAGTCTAGGTCTCCTAACTCTAGAATTGGTAGGGTTGCTTGCCGCTCTCGTAGGGGTCTAGGGGTGTGGGTTTGGCTATTCATCGCGACCGTGGAATCCGTGTTTTATACTGGCTCGTATTAAAAACACGGACGTCCTAGTATATCCAATTTTTAATATGATATCTTCTGCTGCGATATCTGTGATGTGATCATTTGATATGCTGTGATGGATACTGTATATAGTATATACGATATATTATATAGACGTTACTTATGTTTTACACCCGCGCTAGCCCTGCCCCGCTCTGTCGTTAGTTACCTAACCTAACGGTGCACGAGGGGACATCGAGGCGAATGCGGATGGCATAAGTGTCCGCCGTATTTATCTGTGATGTTTAGGTGCTTAAATGATGGGACTTCATTAATGTGATTAATGAAAGAAAAGAAACCTAAAGATGTTGTGGAATCGAATTTTCAAAAACAGGTAGCTACAGTTCTTGCTTTGCATCGTGGTGTTCCTTGTAGAACATCCTGCACCTTATTCGATGAGGAAAGGGCCGAGATCCCTTCACCGGGAGTGACCCCTTTAGCAATAACTGGCAGATGCTACACACTCGATTTGTCTTTTGATTTCTTCTATAGTTTCTGCTTTGCACAGCGGTATATATGATATATCCTGCACCTTATTCGATGAGGAAAGGGCCGACGATCCCTTCACCGGGAGTGACCCCTTTAGCAAAACTAGAAAAGCCTAAAAAACACTCCATTTTAAAATCATTTGATTCTACAACGATATCAAGTTCATTACGCAATAGGTTTTCAGAAAAACCTGTCGTAGCCCTCCGTCATTTCAGATAAGTTGTATATAGTATTCGTGCTACATTTGTTGGCTTTTGTCAAGGTGTAGTATGCGGTAGCTATATGCTGCTTATCTGCTGCATACGATGCGATTGGATTAGGGTAGTCGTGCGGCTTTGTTGGCTTTCGTCAAGGGTCGTATGTGTGGGTTTAATTCAATCAAGAAATGTACGGGTTGAACTTGACTAGCGGGCTATGGTTTGTTGGCTTTCGTCAAGGTCATAGCACGTTAGGGGCAAAATTATCGGGAATTTCAAGTGTTGAAATTTGCAATGAGATTGCATACCTTCTATGAGATAGTTGGATCCCGATACCCGCTGCGAGTAAGAGTTACTCCTGGGAGAGTTTTATACATTACAATTAGCCGATCAAGTAGGTGTATAGAAAGGTGTTAACGAGGTTACGCCTCTTGGAAAACGAGTTATACTTTAATTAGGTCCGTGCGAAAGCACGGGACACCTCCCTCAAAGTACCGACACTGGCCTGGCTGAAAGATTGGAGAACTTATAGTGTGTAATTAATCCCGGCTAGTCTTTCCTTTTAGGGTTTGAAGGAAGATTTGATAAAAACAGTGAGAGCCATCCTGATTAGATAAAATAATAACCAATCTGATCTTGCAAGAACATACGCTGAGTGTTTTCTTCTCTCTCTCCAGATAGAGACCATATCACGCCTTAATCAAGATAATAATACGGATTATTTGACCGAACCCGCTTGTTATACTGAGCTGGGGAACGTTGGTCTCGCTCCAACTTATAATTGTTATAAGACAGAGCAGGAAATTGGGGAATACCAGATTTCCCGTGCCGCCCAAACGAAGAAAGTGCATGTTGATGCATCATCTTCGGGTGTGTTCGTTACATAGAACCGTTTCTCAGTATCCTTTACGTCCTGAGTATGTGATACCGGATCAGGATCCCGCATATGTAATCTGTTACATAGGGCTACAGAAAGGTAGAGAACTAAGAACGGATGATAAGTTTCATGAGGCAGAAAACGGTGCAAGTGTTGCAGCCAAGTCTGTTGGTCACTGTCACCCTGTATTACCAATACATTGATTCTGAACGAATGTTATTAGATACCGAACCTGATATACAAAATCATATCAGTCTCTTTATTAGTAAAGAAATGATAAAATTTTGTATTGTTGGATAATGTTTTGAACATTTCCTATATCAATAGTTGATCGGTTCAGGCACGTTATCTAAAAGCATTGACGTTCTAAATCAAACTACAGTTCTTAGTATATGGAACACACACAAGAGGAATAGTACAGAAATGAACGAATCCTTCTTGAGGTATTGTAGACTAGGTCATATCAATGTGACCCGACTAGCTTAAGTTACATTTTAGATACATATTTAAATCAATTTGAATTTACATCTTGTGAAACTTGCCAGTCATGTCACAGAGATAAGATGACCATAGCTCTGTTTACTGGAAACAGAGAAAGAGTTAGTGAACTCTTGGGATGATACATGTTGATGTATGTAGGTCCCCTGTCTACATATGCCAAGACCGGTTCTTTGTATTTCATTACATTCTCTGATAATCTCTCAAGATTCAGACACATGTTCCTGTTGAAACACAAGTCTGAAACTTTTGAGATAATCACAGAATATAAGTTAGAAGTAAAGAACCAAAATACGGGTATAAGTATTATGTCCTTTGATGTGATCAGGGAGGAGAATACTTTAGCACAGAAATCCTGGACTATTCTAAAGGAGAATGAGATTCTCTCTCAGCATTACTCCTCCGTATACACCATAGCACGATGGTATATCGGGGCGGACAATAACACCCTATGTGATATGGTGTGCTCTATGATGAGTACTACTGAGTTTCCTATTTCCTTTTAGGGAGTTATTCACTTGAGAAGCTGCATACCTATTGAATAGGGTTCAAATCAAATCAGTTGCTTACCACTTCATATGTTATATGGAAAGGGAAGAGTCCATATCTTAAGTTTGTTAAGATTTGGGGTTGTCCGGCCTATGTCTAAAAGCAAAATCCGGACAAGCTCGAGGCAAGGTCTGTTATGTAGAACTGGAAAGGTTCCAGCTATACAAACTGCAGCTGATGATTTGGTAGAACCAAAAGATTCAGTAGACCCCGATGAACCTCAGCCTCTCCGCCGATCTGTAGGGTTCCTCATCCGCCTGAGAGATACTTCGGTTTCTCGATGACAGTGGGAGCGAGGAATGCATCATGAGATGATGACCCAACTAGTTTCAAGCTGGCCATCACGAGTGGAACTCTGTAAGAATGGCTGGATGCTTAGCGATCTGAGATGGAATCCTTATACACCAACAAAGTATGGACTTTTGTTACTTTATCTGAAGGGTTAAATCCCCATCAAGAGCAAGTATATCTTGAGAAGATTACTTGGTGTACATGGAAAAGTTGAAACTTTCAAAGCTAGACTTGTTAAAGGTTTGCATCATTGATCAGGTATGGTTTATGATGAAACCTTTTCTAAGTATCTATGCTTAAGTCCATCCAGATCCTACTTGCCATGGCTACATACCATGACTACGATATCTGGTGGTTGGGTGTCATG
Source organism: Agapanthus africanus (assembly GCA_030015575.1). Classification (NCBI taxonomy): domain Eukaryota; kingdom Viridiplantae; phylum Streptophyta; class Magnoliopsida; order Asparagales; family Amaryllidaceae; genus Agapanthus; species Agapanthus africanus. The sequence continues at coordinate 314,404,218 of CM057346.1, read as the reverse complement.
ACTACTTTTCTAAATGATGATTTGGAAGAGAGCGTCTATAAGTACAGAGCCAGAGGGCTTCGTAGACAGTGGGAACAGCGGAAACATGCACAAGTTGCTTTATAGGATAAAGCAGGCATCGCGGAGTTGGAACGTCCATTTTGATGTGTTAGTCAAAGAGTTTGACGTCATCAAAATGGTAGATGAACCTTGTATAAACAAAAAAGATAGTAGGGAGTATGGTAGTGATCCTCGTAGAGTACGTGGATGACATACTCTTGATAGGGAAGGAGTTTCCTATGCTACGCTCTGTCAATCTCCGCTTATCACAAGGATTCTCCATATAGGATCATAGTGATACCTACTAAATCCTGGGTTTTGGATCTATGAGATAGATCTAATTGGATGTTAGGATACTCACTAGTTGTAGTGAGATGGTATCAATCGATCCTGAGGAGAATCTCTGGAAGGGTTCCAGGGTGATAAGGACGACTGAATGTCAGTCACAGGCATTGTCTTTACCCTCAGTAAAGGGACGGTATGTTGGAAGAGTTCCAAGCTAGATACCGTGGCATACTAGACGATAAAGGCTGGATACATCGCTACCAAAGATACTTCCAAAGAGGAAGTCTGGGTGTATATTCGTTCATCCCATTGTGTGACAATGGAGTTGTGGCTTATGCCAAGGAACGCCCATCCCATCAGTGATCCAGACATATTCTAAGACAGTATCACCTGATCAAGGAGATGGTTGATCTCCAGGGGATCAAGGTTAGGAGAATAGACTCAGAGGACAACACGGCGGATCCACTCACAAAGGCCTTTTCCCAGAGAGAGACTTTTATGGGATGGTTGAGTATGAGATACTGCAACCATTGCTACAGATGGCCCTAGTGCAAGTGGGAGATTGTTAGTTATATGTATGCCGTAGAGGCCATTACTGTACATAGGATGTATATTGTAGTGGATGCTGGGACATATATAGGGAGGACTTTCTTGCTCGACATGATAGTATGCTATCTGGTTGCTTTTTATCTTAACGTGTACACTGATTGTCTCTCTGTTACATGTTGGTAAAGCCCTTAGGATGTGTACTTGACTACCTGGACTATGATGCAGATTATACTAGTGGGGACATGGTAGTCCATAAGTACATCCTTCAAGGTCCCTAGTCGTGGGTGTATCGAGACAAGGCATCGATATACCAAAGTAGACTGGCGTATACCTTCTCGACCCATACAGATGGGCGATGGATGATCCCATATCCATTGGTGTTTGACATCAGAGATGATATACGGGTGCTCAGTGGAGACTGGGTACACTGGACGGACTCGCCGAGAACTCCCAGATGGTATTATACCTTACGTCAGATGGCAGTTCTCTGGTGACACTGGTACAGGTTAGTCTGTAGACCCGAGATCGTCATAGAATCTTGTGTGATTCCCACTGTGCTTTGATTTCCACCTTACCACGTCCAAGAGGGCATGCAAAACGATGGAATTTGGGTACAGTCTCGAATCACATGGAGGCAATGAGCGATAAGAGGGGATTCGTCTCTCCCGGTAGAGGGACTTGATGTTGCGCTGTGTTCGATTGGCTATAACCGGAAATCCCTGGCCAGGGTTGCTGAGATTTACTGGTAAGTGTTACCAGTAGTTTCTCGAACTGTTATAGACCTCATATCGACACGACTTATCGAGCTACTGGGGTCTGACGTTTACCACCCATAGGCAAGATATGCGACATATCAGACGACGAGACCGGACTGTACGGTAAGTGTTACTGGTTGGATTCACAGGAGTGTGAGCGGGCTTGCTCGTTGATCTTCTGATCGCTCAATACCCGGGTGGCCGTTACGTTTAGCAGACCGCTTGCGGCTTGTGGGTGTTTGATATGATCATCACCTGCTGTCGGCGTATTGACGAGTCTTTAGAATCCTACACAGAGGTTTCCTGGCTCAAGCGAAACGAAATAGGAGCGTATATGAGATATATACGGGACCGAGAATAATACCAGTATGTGATACTGTATTCTATTCTCGTGAATTGTATCATCGGTCGGTTATATGTGATATAGCCGGGTTAACGAATCAAGTGTTGATTCGATACATTGATACACTTGATATTAGTCGGTTATATGCGATATGACCGGATCATTAAATCAAGTATTGATTTAATGATTCAATGTATAATTATATATTTGATATATTACTTTACATTGACTGGTATTGTTCACTTAAGATGGATTTTCTCACTTGATGTGCACAAGTAGTATATGTGATATATTTTTGTGCACTTGTTTGTATCATGTTTGATGATACATGCAAACTTGGGTGTATGTTTGCTTTAAACCATCTTTAGGTTAATGGTTAGGTTTTAATTTGTTTTATTTATTTTCTTTATTCATTTTGGCAAGAATAAAGTGGAGGCTTGGTTTGTTTTATTCATGAAGCTTCATGAAGCTTTGAAAGTCTTTGCCATTTTGTTTTTTGCCTTAACCTAACCATTAAACCTAAACCCTAGTTTATTCTCTACATGTGTTAGCCTCACCCATGGTTGCATGATGATAAGATCACTTGATTTATGATTATTCATTAATTCTTTTTCTATTCTCTTCTTCTTCTTCTTCTTCTTCTTCTTCTTCTTCTTGAGGAAGAAAAGAAAACCTTGCTAGAAAATTTCAAGTGATGATTCCAAGTGAGAAATCCAAATCCAAAGTGAACCCACTTCCTATTTCTTCATCCTCTACCACTTGCCATGTAGTAGAGGGTGTTTTCTTCACAAGTTTCTTGACCTAGTGAAGATGGAGCTTGAGTTTGAGTCGCCTCGACGCAGATCATCTTCGGCATCGAAGTCAACGACCTAGCCCGCTCGTTTCTCCGACGAAACCATTGCTAGAGTCTGGGATCCGATGATCGCAGCGGAGGGACGTCATCACGGAGCTAAAAAGGTGGAGGACCGGATCTACAAAGGTTGTAGTCACTTTCACTTTCTAATAAAGTTGTTTACTTGTATAGTTTTCGCCTAATCTCTAGTTAACGATCTAGTTTAGGGTTTCTCGGCACCGTAAAATTTTAATTTGGCATGGTTGATGCCTTGTGGAACCTCTTGAGTGTGCTTAGGAACCCTACAAGCTTGTGTTAAAGAAACTTCAAGGTAGATCATCTTTGTTATCGAAGATCGGAAGCAAGCATGCATCTTTCTCTTCGTGGAGCCTCTCTAGAGTCCGGGAACTTGATGATCGCAGCGAAGGTACCACAACACGGAGCTTATGAAGTGAAGGACCAGACTATAAAGGTTGTAATCCCAAACTCTTAGAAGTAAAGTTGTTTACTTGCTATTTATTTCGCCTAATCTCTAGTCTAAGATCTTGGTTAGGGTTGTTCGGCACGTCTAAATTTTGAATCGGGCATGGTTGATGCCTTGTAGACCCTTGTGACAGTGCCTAATAACCCTACAGTGGTATCAGAGCCAAGCTAGAGCTTTAGGCGTCGTCTAGACGAAGTTTAAAGTCCGATCGAACTCTTAATACCCGTTAATTCCTAGTTTCTGGAAAAAATTTCAAAAGTTGACATTTTTCATATTAAAAATACTCAGAAAATAAAGCAGGTAAATCTAAGAATTACTGTGAAGTACGGACCACCAACTCGATCACGTGACCGCGGAACCGCGGCCAAACCACGCGTTTGGCGGCGGTTCCGCGGCCAAACTTTGAAGTCGGGGCCTGATACTTCAGGTCTTAATTCTTGGGTCCTTTTTCATAGTTCTGGGAATTTTTAATTCTACTCAAGTGTTGAGTTTTCTGGGATGTATTGGGAACTCGTTGATTCGATCTGAAAGTTTAACTTCGTTTAAGTGTTTTCCGAATAATTTTAGAACGTGTTAAAAAGTTCGAACGGATATCAATAACTCACTTTTTCCCCTGTCGAAAAATTTCCAAGTGTTGGATTTTTCGTTAGTTAAAGAACGTTAAAAGTCGTGCAAGTAACGCGGTGGACCCTCTAGAAGAACACAAACCTTAACTCGATTATGTGACCGTCTGAACCACTTCTAAACCTTAGGGTTTGGGGCAGTACGGCGTTGCCACATGTGAGGCGTTGGTCTGACCCTTCTACGGCTGGACCATTGGTTCTGTGGCATGTGATGGATGCTTTTAAACTCCGCTCAAGTGTTGAGCCATTTGGGAAATTTTAGGTGTTTGTTTATTCGATCGGAAAGTTTAACATTGTCTATTTATCTGGATTATGATACAATATTTGGAATCCACAAGTAGTTATGAGATAACTAATTTGAATGTTATAAATCTAGCAGTTCATTCTCAGATGATCGGTTGCCACGGGATTTTGAAGCGATCAAAAGTCCGTCGCAATCACGTAACGTACGCGGATACTCGCCGGGTAAACTTAATAAACAGCCACGCCCTATAGCCTCGACCAAGTGACTGTAGGAGAACCCCGTCGCCATAAGCATCCGTTCGGATGCTCGCGGTAGCGGTGTTCCGCCTTAGTGCACTTCGTCGACGGCATCAGGGGTGCGGCCGTCTACTAAAGTTTTCGACGAGCATTCGATCAGGTTGTCGGGAATCTTGTTGAATTGCCCGACTAGATATTGAAAAGTGTTTTCGAGATCGAGACTAGAATGCGGGGTTTATAATTGTTAGGCATGAGATGTCTAAGGAATTCATTTGGTTAGGCAGGCAATGTCTAAGAAGGTTGCGGATTCCAACTGTTGTAGTTTTACACTTTCTTTTCTGCGACCGTAAGTGTAATATGTGGTGTATCGCCGGTTTCGTTACTATACATCAACGACAATTGGAATACGCATATTTACTTACGTTGATAATGTTAGTTGTATGTATGCCCTAGAGGCCAGTATTGTACAGATGATGTATTTTATATTGGATGCTTGGACATATATAGAGATGACTTTCTTGCTCGATATGATAGTATGCTATCTGGTTGCTCTTTATCTTAACATGTATACTAGTCTCTTTAAACAGTCTTATAGTTACATGTTGGTAAAGCCCTCAGGATGTGTACTTGACTACCTGGACTACGATGCAGATCATACTAGTGGGGACATGGTAGTCCATAAGTACATCCTTCAAGGTCCCTAGTCGTAGGTCTATCGAGACGGGGCATCGATATACCAGTGTAGACTAGCGTATACGCTTCTCGACCCATGAGATGGGCGATGGATGATCCCATATCTATTGGTGTTTGACATCAGAGATGGTATACGGGTGCTCAGTGGAGACTGGGTACACTGGATGGACTCGCCGAGAACTCCCAGATGGTATTATACCTCACGTCAGATGGCAGTTCTCAGGTGACACTTGTGCATGTTAGTCTGTAGACCCGAGATCCTCATAGAGTCTTGTGTGATTCCCACTGTGCTTTGATCTCCACCTTACCACGTCCATGAGGGCGTGCAAAACGGTGGTTTTTGGGTACTGTCCCGAGTCACATGGAGGCAATGAGCGATAGGAGGGGTTTCGTCTCTCCCGGTATTGGGGGTTGATGTTGCGCTGTGCTCGATTGGCCGTAACAGAGAAGTCCCTGGCCAGGGCTGATTCAGAGATTTGCTGGTAAGTGTTACCAGTAGTTTCTCGACCCGTTATGAGCCTCACATCGGCACGACTTATCGGTTATTGGGGTCTGACGTTTACCACCCCTAGACTTGATATGCGACATATCAGACGAGGAGATCGGACTGTACAGGAAGTGTTGCCGGTTGGCTCGACGGGAGTTGTAGCAGGTTCGCTTGTTCTCTTCTGATCGCTCAATACCCGGGTGGCCGTTACGTTTAGCTGATCGCTTGCAGCTTGGGGGTGCTTGATATGATCATCACCCACTGCCGGCGTATTGACGAGTCTCAGAGTCCCACAATGGAGTTTCCTAGTCCAGGCGAAACGTTGTGGTGCGCGTATGCGATATGCGCATGGACCCGATTAAAATGCACGTATGGGATACCGTGTATTGATCGGGCGGCTTGCTTTTGGTGGGGTCATATGTGATATGGCCGGATTGATAAATCAAGTGTTGATTTATCATTTAACCGTTAGATTCTCACTAGAAATCCTTTCTTGTTTTCTATGGATGTATGGATGCATGTATGCATTTCTTATTGTTTCATGCACATATGGATGTGCATGCACACATACATACATACATCATCTATCATGGTTGTTTATACATAGAAAATGGTGGATATATAAGACTCACACCATGGTTTATTTTATGGATATTTATTTCTATTTTTTCTAAAACAAAAGAAATGAGATAAGATTGAATCATGGTCAAAGTTTCTACACTCTTCTTGTGACCTAACCATTTGCACCTAACTTTTGACCATGGTTTAATCTTTCTCTTGTGTTTAACTAAAGTAAAATAAAATATTCATATAGAGATAACCATGGTTTGAGATGAAGAAAGAAAAATATATATTCTTATGTTTTTCTTTTTCTCTAGAGAGTTATTCTTATCTTCTTCTAAAATATCCATCATCTTCTTCAACCTTGAGCTCATGCTCTCTTGAATTTTCTAGAGAGCAAATCATTCATCAAGATAGGATTTTGAAGTGAGAAAAGCCACCACAACATCATTCTACACAAGTCTTGCCCACTTGTTTAGAGTGTTAGCTTCGTTTTCATTCTTGATCTTGCGAAGTTGCTAGCTTGGACAAAGCGGACTCCGGGTGGATCATCGGTGACCTAGAGGAGTTCAAGCGGAGCTTTTCCAAACCCCAAGTAGCCAAGGAGTCTAGCGTAGGGAGCTACAAAGGTTGTACTCTCAAAACCCTAGCATTTCTTTCATGTGATGAAGTACAGTTTATGAAACCCTAATTTTTCTAGGATCGATCCTTTGTATGTTAACTTAGCACCCTAAAAATTCAATCTTTGGTACATGTGATGCTTCCAAACCCCTCATAAGGTGCTAGGCTAACCTTTCATTGGTATCAGAGCCAACCTAGAACATTAGGCGACTATTTTACGAAGTTAAAACTCCGATCGAACAGAAATACGGCCTTTTAGAATGCTCTCTGGACATTTTTTAAAATCTGGTTATTTTCAGAATTAAAAATACTTAAAAAATACAGCAGGAAAATATAAGAAATACTGTGAAATACGAACCCATGATCTGAACAAAACGCCGCGGAACCGCGGCAAAGCTTGGCTTAAGCCGCGACTCCGCGGCCATATAGTGGCTTCACGGCTTCGTTTTTGCACAATAACTCCTTAAACTGCTTGTACATTGTTTTGAGTATGTTTAATCTGAATATACTGTTGAAAATTCTGGAGATGGTTTTGGACTCGACGATTCGATCAGAATTTTCATTTCGTTTCTTTTCCGGATAAATTAAAATGTATTAAAGTATTTGAACGAGTATCATTTGCTCACTTTTCACGGGATTTAAAATCTTTCGGAAATACGTGCAAGTTTGTTTGTGCCGGACCCTCTAGAAGACAACAAACCTTAACTTGATTATGTGACCGTCTTGAACTGCCTTTTGAACCTTAGGGTTTGGGGCAGTACGGCGTGCCACATGTGAGGCGTTGGCTTGACCCTTCTACGGCTGGACCGCTACCACTGTGTCACATTCCGGGTTTTTGAATTCCGCTCAAGTGTTGAGCTTTAGCGAATCTTGGGTATTTGATCGTTCGTTCGAAAACTTTAATACCGTCTATTTATCTGGAATGTGATGCAATGTGTGGAATTCATATTATAAGACTTGAAATACGAGGTATGTGATACTTCGCATTTACGATGTCTAAAGAGAATGTGGATTCCAGATATTGCAGTTTTACACTTTCTTTTCTGTGACCGTAAGAGTAGTATGTATTTACCGATTGTCGTTGCTATACGTCGACGATAATAGGTGTATGCATACTTACTTACGTTGATGATATGAGATATTATGTGTTGCTGAGATATGATGTGTAGGATTGTCGCAATTGAATAGCCGGGGGGTTTTATGTGAGATGAGAGTTTTATATTTTCATTCATGTAAATTCAAATGTAATGTAATATTCTTTTATTTGGGGCACTTCCGGGTTGAGGTTGTGTCACCAGTGTTGTATATTATTTACTTTTCCGCATTAGGATGGACCCAAGGAGGGGAGCACAGGTGATCGGGTTCTGGGGTTCAGTGGGAGGCCATCTCGAGGAGTCGAGACCGGGTCTCCTAAACTCCAGAATTGGTAGGGTCGATTGCCGCTCTCGTAGGGGTCCAGGGTGTGGGCTTGGCTATTCATCGCGACTGTGGAATCCGTATTTTCTATTTTGGCTAAATACTAAATACGTACGTCCTAGTATATCCCACATTATATCTATGTTTCTGCTGCGATATCTGTGATGTGATCATTAGATATATTCTGTGATGAATACAGTATATAGTATATATGATATATTATATAGGCGTTACTTATGTTTTACATTCGCGCTAGCACTGCCCTGCTCTGCCGTTAGTTACCTAACCTAACGGTGCACGAGGGGACATCGAGGCGAATGCGGATGGCATAAGTGTACGTCGTATTTATCTGTGATGTTTAGGTGACTTAAATGATGGGACATCATTAATGTGATTAATGAAAGAAAAGAAACCTAAAAGATGTTGTAGAATCAAATTTTAAAATAAAAGGGTAGCTACAGTTTTGCTTTGCATAGCGGTATATATGATATACCCTGCACCTTATTCGATGAGGAAAGAGCCGAGATCCCTTCACCGGGAGTGACCTCTTTAGCGAAACTGGCAGATGCTACAACACTCGGTTTGCTTTTGACTGCTTTTGGAGTTTTGCTTTGCACAGTGATATATATGATATATCCCGCACCTCATTCGACGAGGAAAGGGCCGACGATCCCTTCACCAGGAGTGACCCCTTTAGCAAAACTAGAAAAGCCTCAAGAACACTCCATTTCAAAATTCATTCGATTCTACAACGATATCAAGTTCATTACGCAATAGGTTTTCAGAAAAACCTATCGTAGCCCTCCGTCATTTCAGATAAGTACTAGTTAGTATTCGTTCTACGTTTGTTGACTATGTTAAGGCGTAGTGTGCGGTAGCTGATTAGTGCTTATCTGTATATGCATATGATGCGATTGGATTAGGGTAGTCGTGCGACTTTGTTGACTATGTTAAGGGTCGTGCGGGTGGGTTTAATTCAATCGGGAAATGACGGGTTGAACTTGACTAGCACTTATGATTTGTTGACTATGTTAAGGTCATATGGCTGCTAGGGGCAAAATATTATCGGGAATTTCAAGTGTTGAAATTTGCAATGAGATTGCATACCTTCTATGAGATAGTTGGATCCCGATACCCACTGCGAGTAAGAGTTACTCCTGGGAGAGTTTTACACATTACAATTAGCCGATCAAGTAGGTGTCTAGAAAGGTGTCAATGGGGTTACGCCTCTGGGAAAACGAGGTTTACTTTAATTAGGTCCGTGCGAAAGCACGAGGAACCTCCCTCAAAGTACCGACACTGGCCTGGCTGAAATATCGGCGAAGTTGTAGGGTGTAATTAATCCCGGCTAGTCTTTCCTTTTAGGGTTTGAAGGAAGATTTGATAAAAAAACCAGTGGGAGCCATCCTGATTAGATAAGATAATAACCAATCTAATCTTGCAAGAACATACGCTAAAGTGTTTTCTTCTCTCTCTCTCCAGGTAGCGACCATATCATGCTTTAATCAAGATAATAATATGGATGTATTGACCGAACCCGCATGTTATACTGTGCTGGGGAACGTTGGTTCCGTTCTTTCTTATAAGAGTTATAGGACTGAACAGGACATAGGAGAATACCAGGATTCCCATGCCACCCGAATGAAGAAAGTACATATTGATGCATTTTCTTCGGGTGTGTTCGTTACAGAGAACTGTTTCTCCATTTACCCTACGTCCTGGGTATTAGATACCGGGTCAGGATCCCATATATGTAATCAGTTACATGGGCTTAGAAAAGGTAGAGAACTTGGAGAAGGTGATAAAGACATAAGAGTTGGAAATGGTGCAATTGTTGCAGCTAAGACTGTCGGGGAATATCACCTTGCATTACCGACTGGTAATACATTGATTCTGAACGAATGCTATTACATGCCGAACCTGATATGCAATATTATATCGGTTTCTTTGTTGAGTAAAGAGGGATATAATTTTGTATTACAGGATAATGTTATGAACATTTTCCATAACCAAAAGTTGGTTGGATCAGGCACGTTATGCAATGGCATTTATATTCTAAATCAATCAAGAGTTCTGAGCATAACAAACACACACAAGAGGAAGAGTTCAGAACTGAACGAATCCTTCTTGTGGCATTGTAGACTCGGTCATATAAATGCAACACGGCTAGCTAAGTTGCATAAGGATGGATACTTGAAACCGTTCGAATTTTCATCTTATGACACTTGCCAGTCATGTCTCAAAGGAAAAATGATAAAAACTCCGTTTACGGGACATGGAGAAAGAGTTACCGAACTCTTGGGACTGATACATAGTGATGTATGCGGTCACATGTCTACACATGCCAGGGATGGTTCTTCGTACTTCATTACATTCACTGACGATCTCTCTAGATTCGGATATGTGTTCCTGATGAAACACAAATCAGAAGCTTTTGAGAAATTTAGAGAATATAAACAAGAAGTCGAGTACCAAACCGGAAAAAGTATTAAAGTCCTTCGATCTGATCGAGGAGGTGAATACTTGAGCAATGAATTCCTGGACTTCCGAAAAGAGAATAGGATTCTCTCTCAGCTGACTCCTCCATATACACCACAACACAACGGTGTATCAGAACGGAGGAACCGCACCCTATTAGATATGGTGCGCTCTATGATGAGCACAGCTGAGTTACCTATTTCCTTCTGGGATATGCACTGGAAACAGCAGCATACCTATTGAATCAAGTTCCATCTAAATCTGTACCTACCACACCATATGAGATATAGAGTGGGAAGAGACCATATTTTAAAGAGTTAAGATATGGGTTGTCCGGCCTATATCAAAAGGCAAAATCCAGACAAACTCGAGGCACGGTCAGTTCTTTGCAAGTTTGTGGGATATCCTAAGAATTCCCAAGGATATTTTTTCTACCACGCTGAAGAACAAAAGGTGTTTGTTTCTCAATATGCCACCTTTTTGGAAAATGAATTTCTTGCAAAAGAAATTAGTGGTAAAGTGGTAGAGCTGGAAGAGGTTCCAGAAACACAAACTCAAACTGAAGATTTAGTGGAACCAGAGGATTCGGTAGCTCCCAACGAACCTCAGCCTCTCCGCCGATCTAGTAGGGTTCCTCGCCAACCTGAGAGATACTACGGTTTTCTCATGGACAGTGGGAGCGAGGATTGCATCATGGAGGATGATGACCCAACTAGCTTCGAGCAGGCCATCACGAGTGGGGACTCAATGAGATGGCTGGATGCAATGCGGTCCGAGATGGAATCCATGTACACCAACAAAGTGTGGACTTTGGAAAATACTCCTGAAGGGGTAAAACCCATTGGGAGCAAGTGGATCTTCAAGAAAAAACTTGGTGTAGATGAGAAAGTGGAGACTTTCAAAGCTAGACTTATAGCAAAGGGTTTTCGTCAAAGACCAGGCGTGGACTATGACGAGACCTTTTCTCCAGTGGCTATGCTTAAATCCATCCGGATCATGCTTGCCATCGCTGCATATCATGATTACGAAATCTGGCAAATGGATGTTAAGACCGCCTTTCTAAACGGTGATTTAGAAGAGTGCGTGTACATGACTCAGCCAGAGGGCTTCGTAGATAGTGGGAGCAGCGGGAAGGTGTGCAAGCTGCTTAAATCCATTTATGGGTTAAAGCAAGCATCGCGGAGCTGGAACATCTGCTTTGACATCGTTATCAAAGAGTTTGATTTCGTCAAAAACCCAGATGAACCTTGTATCTATAAGAAGGTGGCAGGGAGTAAGGTTGTCTTCCTCGTATTGTACGTGGACGACATACTCTTGATAGGAAATGATATTCCTATGCTGCAATCGGTCAAGCTCTTCTTATCACAAAGATTCTCAATGAAAGATCTTGGTGATGCCTCCTGCATATTGAGAATTAGGATCTATAGAGACAGATCCAAACAGATATTGGGATTGTCCCAATCCAGGTACATTGACACCATACTAAAGAGGTTTAGTATGGAAGAATCCAAGCGTGGGAACTTGCCCACGATCTCTGGAGTCACTCTCTCCAAAGAGATGTCTCCCAAGACTGATTTCGAGAGAGCTCGCATGCAAGGGATACCCTATGCTTCGGCTGTAGGCTCTATCATGTACGCGATGCTGTGTATCAGACCCGATGTAGCATATTCACCAAGTGTAGTGAGCAGGTATCAAGTTGATCCTGGAGAGAGTCACTGGACAGCTGTGAAGAGCATTCTCAAGTACTTACGAAGGACTAAAGAGATGCTCTTGGTGTATGGTAATGGAGAACTCCAAGTGGAGTCCTTTACCGATTCGAGCTTCCAGAGTGATAAGGACGACTCTAAGTCGCAGTCGGGATTTGTCTTTACCCTTTACGGAGGGGCGGTTAGCTGGAAGAGTTCCAAGCAGGAAACCGTGGCAGACTCGACGATGGAGGCTGAATACATCACTGCCAACGATGCTGCCAAAGAGGCTGTCTGGATCAAGAAGTTCATTACTGAACTTGGAGTGGTTCCATCCATTGAGCATCCAATACCTTTGTATTGCGATAACAATGGAGCGGTGGCTTTGGCCAAGGAACCCAGGTCCCATCAGCGATCCAGGCATATTTTGAGGCGGTATCACCTGATCCGGGAGATAGTTGATCGCCGGGAGATCGAGGTCAGGAGGGTTGACACGAAGAACAACACAGCGGATCCACTCACGAAGGCCATTCCCCAGATACAGTTTGAGAGACTCTTCAGGATGCTCGGTATGCGATACTACAGTAGCTGGCCCTAGTGCAAGTAGGAGATTGTTAGTTGTATGTATGCCCTAGAGGCCAGTATTGTACAGATGATGTATTTTATATTGGATGCTTGGACATATATAGAGATAACTTTCTTGCCCGATATGATAGTATGCTATCTGGTTGCTCTTTATCTTAACATGTATACTAGTCTCTTTAAACTGTCTTATAGTTACATGTTGGTAAAGCCCTTAGGATGTGTACTTGACTACCTGGACTACGATGCAGATCATACTAGTGGGGACAAGGTAGTCCATAAGTACATCCTTCAAGGTCCCTAGTCGTAGGTGTATCGAGACGGGGCATCGATATACTAGTGTAGACTAGCGTATACACTTCTCGACCCATGAGATGGGCGATGGATGATCCCATATCCATTGGTGTTTGACATCAGAGATGGTATACGGGTGCTCAGTGGAGACTGGGTACACTGGACGGACTCACCGAGAACTCCCAGATGGTATTATACCTCACGTCAGATGGCAGTTCTCAGGTGACACTTGTGCAGGTTAGTCTGTAGACCCGAGATCGTCATAGATTCTTGTGTGATTCCCACTGTGCTTTGATCTCCACCTTACCACGTCCATAAGGGCGTGCAAAACGGTGGTTTTTGGGTGCAGTCCCGAGTCACATGGAGGCAATGAGCGATAGGAGGGGTTTCGTCTCTCCCGGTATTGGGGGTTGATGTTGCGCTGTGCTCGATTGGCCGTAACAGGGAAGTCCCTGGCCAGGGCTGATTCAGAGATTTGCTGGTAAGTGTTACCAGTAGTTTCTCGACTCGTTATGAGCCTCACATCAGCACGACTTATCGGTTATTGGGGTCTGACGTTTACCACCCGTAAACTTGATATGCGACATATCAGACGAGGAGACCGGACTGTACAGGAAGTGTTACCGGTTGGCTCGACGGGAGTTGTAGCAGGTTCGCTTGTTCTCTTCTGATCGCTCAATACCCGGGTGGCCGTTACATTTAGCTGACCGCTTGTGGCTTGGTGGTGCATGATATGATCATCACCCACTGCCGGCGTATTGACGAGTCTCAGAGTCCCACAATGGAGTTTCCTAGTCCAGGCGAAACGTTGTGGTGCGCGTATGCGATATGCGCATGGACCCGATTAAAATGCACGTATGGGATACCGTGTATTGATCGAGCGGCTTGCTTTTGGTGGGTCATATGTGATATGGCCGGATTGATAAATCAAGTGTTGATTTATCATTTAACCATTAGATTCTCACTAGAAATCCTTTCTTGTTTTCTATGGATGTATGGATGCATGTATGCATTTCTTATTGTTTCATGCATATATGGATGTGCATGCATACATACATACATACATCATCTATCATGGTTGTTTATACATAGAAAATGGTGGATATATAAGACTCACACCATGGTTTATTTTATGGATATTTATTTCTATTTTTGCTGAAACAAAAGAAATGAGATAAGATTGAATCATGGTCAAAGTTTCTACACTCTTCTTGTGACCTAACCATTTGCACCTAACTTTTGACCATGGTTTAATCTTTCTCTTGTGTTTAACTAAAGTAAAATAAAATATTCATAAAGAGATAACCATGGTTTGAGATGAAGAAAGAAAAATATATATTCTTATGTTTTTCTTTTTCTCTAGCGAGTTATTCTTATCTTCTTCTAAAATATCCATCATCTTCTTCAACCTTGAGCTCATGCTCTCTTGAATTTTCTAGAGAGCAAATCATTCATCAAGATAGGATTTTGAAGTGAGAAAAGCCACCACAACATCATTCTACACAAGTCTTGCCCACTTGTTTAGAGTGTTAGCTTCGTTTTTCATTCTTGATCTTGCGAAGTTGCTAGCTTGGACAAAGCGGACTCCGGGTGGATCATCGGTGACCTAGAGGAGTTCAAGCGGAGCTTTTCCAAATCCCAAGTAGCCAAAGAGTCTAGCGTAGGGAGCTACAAAGGTTGTACTCTCAAAACCCTAGCTTTTCTTTCATGTGATGAAGTACAGTTTATGAAACCCTAATTTTTCTAGGATCGATCCTTGGTATGTTAACTTAGCACCCTAAAAATTCAATCTTTGGTACATGTGATGCTTCCAAACCCCTCATTGGGTGCTAGGCTAACCTTTCAGATAATATGTGATATTATGTGTTGCTGTGATATGTTATATTGGATCATCGTGTTTTGAATAGCCGGGGTTTTTATGTGAGATGAGGGTTTTTCTTTTTCATTCATGTAAAATTCATTTGTATGTAATATTCTTTTATTGGGCCACTTCCGGGCTGAGGATGATGTCACCATTATATATTATTTACTTTTCCGCATTAGGATAGACCCAAAGCGGGGAGCACAAGTAACCGGGTTCTAGGGTCCAGTGGGAGACCATCTCGAGGAGTCGAGACCGGGTCTCCTAACTCTAGAATTGGCAGGCTTACTTGCCGCTCTCGTAGGGGTCTAGGGATATGGATTTGGCTATTCATCATGACGTGGAATCCGTGTTTTATACAGTCTCGTATTAAAATACGGACCTCCTAGTATATCCAATATTTCATATATGTTCTTCTGCTGCAATGTTCTGTGATGAGATCATATTACTGCCTGAGACGAATGTTTATATTATATATTTAAGATATATGTTATATTGCAGATTTCGTTTCAAATGTGATGCTTGTGAAGCATAATTAAAAATGGGACTTCATTAATGAGATTAATGAAATAAAAGAAACCTAAAGATATTGTAGAAACTTGTTTAAAAACTGGTAGCTCTAGTTCTTGCTTTGCATAGTGGTATTCCTTGTAGAATATCCAGCACCTTATTCAATAAGGAAAGAGCCGAGATCCCTTCACCGGGAGTGACCTCTTTAGCGAAACTAGCAGATGCTGCACACTCGGTTTGTCTTTTGATTGCTTCTATAGTTTTTACTTTGCATAGTGGTATTTGCGAAATATCCTGCACCTTATTCGATAATGAAGAGCCAAGATCCCTTCACCGGGAGTGACCCCTTTAGCGAAACTAGAAAAGCCTCAAAAACACTCCTTTTAAAATCACTCAATTCTACAACGATATCAAGTTCATTACGCAAAGGGTTTTCTTAAAAACCTGTCGTAGCCCTCCGTCATTTCAGATAAGTAATAGTTAGTATTCGTACTGCGTTTGTTGAGCTCTGTCAAGACGTAGTGTGCTGTAGCTGATTAGTGCTTATCTGTATAAACATATGATGAGATTGATTTAAGGTAGTCGTGCGACCTTGTTGACCTCTGTCAAGGGTCGTGCGGGTGGGTTTACTTCAATCAGGAAATGACGGGTTTAACTTGACTAGCAGCCTATGGTTTGTTGACCTCTGTCAAGGTCATAGGACGCTTGGGGCAAAATATTATTGGGAATTTCAACTGTTGAAATTTGCAATGAGATTGCATACCTTCTATGAGATAGTTGGATCACGATACCCGCTGCGAGTAAGAGTAACTCCTGGAAGAGTTTTATACATTACAATTAGCCGATCAAGTAGGAGTCTAGAAAGGTGTTAACGGGTTACGCCCCTGGAAAAACGAGGTTTATTTTAATTAGGTCCGTGCCAAAGCACGGGGAACCTCCCTCAAAGTACCGGCACTGGCCTGGTTGAAAGATTGGCGAACTTGTAGGGTGTAATTAATCCCGGCTAGTCTTTTCTTTTGGGGCTTGAAGGAAGATTTGACTAAAATAGTAGGAGACATCCTGATTAGATATATTTATAACCAATCTAATCTTGCAAGAGCATACGCTGAGTGTTTTCTTCTCTCTCTCTCCTGGTTACGACCATATCACGCCTTAATCAAGATAATAATATGGATGTATTGACCGAACCCGCTTGTTATACTGTTCTAGGGAACGTTGGTCCCGCTCCAACTTATAATTGTTATAAGACCGATCAGGAAATAGGGGATTACCAGAATTCCCGTACCACCCAAACGAAGAAAGTGCATATTGATGCATCTTCTTCGGGTGTGTTCATTACACAAAATTGTTTCTCAATATCCTTTACGTCCTGGGTATTTGATACCGGATCAGGATCCCACATATGTAATTTGTTACATGGGCTACAGATAGGTAGAGCACTGAGAACGGGTGATAAGTTTCATGAGATAGAAATGGTGCAAGTGTTGCAGCCAAATCTGTTGGTAGTTATCACCCTGTATTACCAGAATACATTGATTCTGAACGAATGTTATTAGATACCGAACCTGATATACAACATCATATCAGCCTCTTTATTTAGTAAAGAAGGATATAATTTTGTATTGTTGGATAATGTTTTGAACATTTCCTATATCAAGAGTTGATCGGTTCAGGCACGTTATCTAAAAGTATAGACGTTCTAAATCAAACCACAGTTCTTAGTGTACAGAACACACACAAGTGGAAGAGTTCAGAAATGAACGAATCCTTCTTGATGTATTGTAGACTAGGTCATATCAATGTGACTCGACTAGCTGAAGCTACATTTAGATGCATATTTTAATTAGTTTGAATTTACATCTTGTGAAACTTGCCGGTCATGTCACAAAGATAAGATGACCATAGCTCTGTTTATTGGAAACAGAGAAAGAGTTAGTGAACTCTTGGGATTGATACGTGATGATGTATGTAAGTCCTCTGTCTACACATGCCAGGACTGGTTCTTTGTACTTTATTATATTCACTGATAGTCTCTCAAGATTCGCACATGTGTTCCTGTTGAAACACAAGTCTGAACCTTTTGAGAAATTCAATGAATATAAATAAAAAGTAGAGAACCAAAAACGGGTATAAGTATTATATCCTTTGATGAGATCAGGGAGGAGAATACTTGAGCACGGAGATTCCTGGACTATTCTAAAGGAGAATGAGACTCTCTCTCAGCATCACTCCTCCGTATACACCACAGCACGTCGGTGTATCGGGGTGGAGCAATCACACCATATTCGATATGGTGTGCTCTATGATGAGTACTACTGAGTTTCCTATTTCCTTTTGGGAGTTATGCACTTGAGAAGCTGCATACCTATTGAATAGGGTTCTAATCAAATCAGTTACCTACCACTTCATATGTGATATGGAATGGGAAGAGCCCATATCTTAAGTATGTTAAGATTTGGGGTTGTCCAGCCTATGTCTAAAAGCATAATCCAGATAAGCTCGAGGCAAAGTCAGTTCTATGGAACTTTGTTGGATATCCCAAGCATTCGCAAGGGAATATCTTCTACCAAACCGAGGAACAAAAGATGTTTTGTTCTCAGCAAGCCACCTTTGTGAAAGGGAATTTCTTGTGAAGAAATTAGTGGTCATGAGGTAGAACTGGAAATAGTTCCAGCTATACAAAACTGCAGCTGATGATTTGGTAAACCCGAAGGATTCAATAGTTTCCAACGAACCTCGGCCTCTCCGCCGATCTAGTAGGGTTCCTCACCCATCTGAGGGATACTTCGGTTACTCTATGACAGTGGGAGCCAGGATTGCATCATGAGATGATGACCTAACTAGTTTCGAGCAGGCCATCAGGAGTGGGACTCTGTAAGAATGGCTGGATGCTTAGCGATCTGAGATGGAACCCTTATACACCAACAAAGTATGGACTTTGATTGCTTTATCTGAAGGGTTAAATCCCCATCAAGAGCAAGTATATCTTGAGAAGATTACTTGGTGTATATGGAAAAGTTGAGACTTTCAAAGCTGTGCTTAAGTCCATCCAGATTCTACTTGCCACGGCTACATACCATGACTGCGATATCTGGTGGTTGGGTGTCATGACTGCTTTTCTAAATGTTGATTTGGAAGAGAGTGTCTATAAGTACACAGCCAGAGGGCTTCGTAGACAATGGGAGCAGTGGAAACGTGTGCAAGATGTTTTATGCGATAAATCAGGCATTGCGGAGTTGGAACGTCTATTTTGATGGTAGTCGAAGAGTTTGACTTCATCAAAATGGTAGATGGACCTTGTATATACAAAAAGGTAGTAGGGAGTATGGTGGTGATCCTCGTATTGTACGTAGATGACATACTCTTGATAGGAAAGCAGTTTCCTATGCTACGCTCGGTCAATCTCCGCTTATCATAAGGATTCTCCATATAGGATCAAAGCGATACCTCCTAAATCCTGGGTTTTGGATCTATGAGATAGATCTAATTGGATGTTAGGATTCTCACTAGTTGTAGTGAGATGGTATTAATTGATCCTAGGGAAAATCACTGGAATGGTTCCAGGGTGGTAAGGACGACTGAATGTCAGTCACAGGCATTGTCTTTACCCTCAGTGGAGGGACGGTATGTTGGAAGAGTTCCAAGCTAGATACCGTGACTTACTAGACGATTAAAGGCAAGATATGTCGTTACCAAGGATGCTACCAAAGAGGCGGTCTGGATATATATAAGTTCATGAGATGAACTTCGTTCCTACAATTGTGTGACAATGGAGTTTTAGCTTTTGCCAAGGAACCCCCGTCCCATCAGAAATCCAGATATAATTCTTAGGCTGTATCACCTGATCATGGAGATGGTTGATCTCCAGGGAGATCGAGGTTAGGAGAGTAAACACAGAGGACAACAGTGCGGATCCACGCATAAAGGCCTATTTCCCAGTAGAGACTTTTATGGGATGGTTGAGTATGAGATACTTCAACCACAGCTGATTGTTGGGTATGCGATACCACAACAGATGGACCTAGTGCAAGTGGGAGATTGTTAGTTATATATATGCCCTAGAGGCCATTACTGTACATACAATGTATATTGTAGTGGATGCTTGGACATATATAGGGAGGACTTTCTTGCTTGACGTGATAGTATGCTATCTGGTTACTCTTTATCTTAAAATGTACTCTGATTGTCTCTATGTCACATGTTGATAAAGCCCTTAGGATGAGTACTTGACCACCAGGACTATGATGCAGATCATACTAGTGAGGAGAGTGTAGTCGCCAAGTACATCCTTCAAATGTTCCTAGTCGTGGGAGTATCGAGACAGGGCATCGATACTCCAGAGTAGACTAGCGTATCCGCTTCTTGACCCATATGATGGGCGATGGATGATCTCATATCCATTGGTGTTTGACATCAAAGAAGTTATACGGGTGCTCAGTGGAGATTGGGTACACTGGACGGACTCGCCGAAAACTCCCAGATGGTATTTTACCTCACGTCAGATGGCAGTTCTCTGGTGACACTAGTACAGGTTAGTCTGTAGACCCGAGATCGTTATAGAGTCTTGTGTGATTCCCACTGTGCTTTGATTTCAATCATACCACGTCCAAGAGGGCGTGCAAAAAGGTGGCTTTTGGGTACAGTCCCGAATCACATGGAGGCAATGAGCGATAGGAGGGGTTTCGTCTCTCCTGGTATAGGGAGTTGATGTTGCGCTGTGTTCGATTGGCTATAACTGGAAATCCCTGGCCAGGGTTGCCGAGATTTACTGCTAAGTGCTATCAGTAGTTCTCGAACTGTTATGGACCTCATATCGACGCGACTTATCAAACTACTGGGGTCTGATGTTTACCACCCCAAGGCGAGATATGCGACATATCAGACGAAGAGACCGGACTGTACGGGAGTGTTACTGATTGGATTCGCAGGAGAATGTACAGGCTTGCTTGTTGATCTTCTGATCGCTCAATACCTGGGTGGCTGTTACGTTTAGCTGACTGCTTGCAGCTTGTGGGTGTTTGATATGATCATCACCTACTGCCGGCATATTGACGATTCTTTAGAGTCCTACATAGAGGTTTCTTAGCTCAGGCAAAACGGAGTAGAAGCACATATGTGATATGTGCGGGACCGAGAACAATACATGTATGTGATACCGTATTAGATTCTTGCGATATAAGATATCGGCCGGGTATATGAGATATAGCCGGGTCATCGGATCAAGTGTTGATTCGATGAACTAATACAGATAATATTAGTCGGTTATTTGTCAAATAGCCGGATTATCGGATCAAGTGTTGATTTGATAATTTAATGTATAATTATATATTTGATATATTA
Organism: Agapanthus africanus; assembly: GCA_030015575.1. Lineage (NCBI taxonomy): Eukaryota > Viridiplantae > Streptophyta > Magnoliopsida > Asparagales > Amaryllidaceae > Agapanthus > Agapanthus africanus. The sequence continues at coordinate 314,383,300 of CM057346.1, read as the reverse complement.
AATTACATTAACTAATATAAGCTCACTTATTGATTCATTTTATCACCGGATAATACATTGATATATATACGATATATGTTAATTGTATTACTTTCTTTTGTTACAAAAATATATTATATATGTGATACATAATATTGTAACATGTTATGATTACAAATGCAACATGATTAGTGGAGATTAAACATGGTTAGGGTTTGATTTGGGTTAATCTTTTCTAGAAGCTTTTATTTTGTTTCTTGCAAAGATATTTTGTTTAGATATTTTGCTTGATATTTCCTAACCCAACCCACACCCTTTAACCCTAGTCAAATCTCTACAATGGTTAAGTCCTTCTTGACTTAACCATGGTTGCAATTGTAATGAGAATAACTTTTCATTATTCATCACAAAAGGATTATTCATTCTTCTACTTCCTTGAGCTCTTGAAAAGCTTTCTAGGTTTTTCTTTTGTGATGATTTAGTATGAGATTATGAAAACAAATGAGAGACAAATTCCTATCTCATCATCCTCATCTAATCTAGCCAATTAGATTAGGGTGTTCACTTCATTAGTAAGTGAGAGCTTGCGTTAAAGAAACTTCAAGGTAGATCATCTTTGTTATCGAAGATCGGAAGCAAGCATGCATCTTTCTCTTCATGGAGCCACTCTAGAGTCCGGGAACTTGATGATCGCAGCGAAGGGACAACAACACGGAGCTTATGAAGTGAAGGACCGGACTACAAAGGTTGTAATCCCAAACTCTTAGAAGTAAAGTTGTTTACTTGCTATTTGTTTCGCCTAATCTCTAGTCTAAGATCTTGGTTAGGGTTGTTCGGCACGTCTAAATTTTGAATAGGGCATGGTTGATGCCTTGTAGACCCTTATGACTGTGCCTAGTAACCCTACATATGCGTGACATGGCAATTATTGACGGTGTATGTGGCATACAATCAGTGCTCGTGCAACATGAGCCGTCAATAATATGTGCTGTGTCCTAAGGATACTAGTCCAAGCACAACGATTTACTAAGCAGTAGGGTAAATGCGCAATTCTAAATATGACATAGAATATGGGAAAAGTTAAGTCATTTCTAGCCCAGACGCATAATACCATGCGGGCGTTTCCCTGTAGATTTTAAATCTACACACCAACGCTCTTGGCTAAGTGAAGCCAACCTCTTGTTTTCCCCTTGTAGCAGTGTCGGAAGTCCCCGCCTGCGAACCTACCACATTAAAACAATAAAGCAAGTATATATTAATAATAGACCCTAAAACACGCACAAACTACATTTAACCGACGCAACCACACAAAACATACCCTCAAGTGTTCGTATTGTGGCTAACATACGTAGCGACACGACGAAAACAAGTCAAGAGCAAAAATCACACAAAGTGCACGATCCGTGTTGTATAACGTATCGCGCGGACACAAAACACAAGATTATAGAAAAACGATCCCAGATTTTTCATACAGAAAATACTAAAAAAGTAAACAGTACCAAACACCCCTAACCAACAGCAGACAACTACCCACAAAAACCAAACCCCATCACCTCCCCCCATAGCCGGCGTCGCCGGAATTCTTCAAAGGGTCGCCGGCCCATGCCGGTGGGGTTGGTCTCGTGTCTCAGGTGGTGCTCTAGGGTCACTAGTACATCACTACAATTTTGTTTGATTTTTCTGTACGAAATCCAGGTCATAGCAGTTCACAGAGGTTCTAAAAGGACACTAAAAACACGATATTCCACTAATCAATATTTAAAGTGTTATACGCTACAACCAACGAGCTACACAACATAAAAACTCCTAATTAATAGATTAGAGATTATACCTATCAACCTTGCTTCCACGATCTAAGCTTTCCTAGCTCCAAGTCATCAAGAAAGCAAAAACCAAGACTTGAGCTATTTTTGTGATATATTTTGGGATTTTGGGGATTTATTTGCTTGGATTGATGCAAAAATGGAAAGGAAATGATCAAGAGCAGAAGGGGGAAGAGGGATTTCGGCCAAGTGAGGAAGGGAAGGGTTTGTGTAGGGTTTTCTAGTTCATTCCATCAATAAATGCAATTTAATGCATTCACACACACATGCATGCACCTCTTGTAATTCTTTTCTTTTTCTTTAATCTTAATTCTAATTTCCAAACAAATATCTAGATATTGTGTGAAGGTTTATTAACTCAAACTTAATGTTGAAAAGATCACTAAAGAGAAATTTCCCAAAATGTGAATACCGCATTAAAATAATATTAAAATTGGGAAAAAATCATATTGAACCAAAACGTCCCATATACCCCCAAAGCTTGCGCACTAGCTTTATTTTAGCTAAATTAGGTGCTGGCAAGTCTATATGGCCGTTTGATCATAGTCGGGTTAAAACGGAAAATACCGACAATTTAACCCTAAAACGGAAAAATTCGCATAACGATTTCTAAAACATTACAATCTCCCCCCTTATAAAAATTCGTCCCCGAATTTAAAATTCTCACTAAGCGTACCTTCAAAAGAGATGAGTACAAAACTCCCAAATCTCGCTCGTAGCCTCCCAAGTGATCGCCTCACTATGCAGCTACGTCCAAGAAAATACTCCACAGATAGCAAGACCCTTGACCGAAGTTTCTCCACCTGTCGAGCCATTAACACAATTGGCTGCTGTGAACGAATAGATCGAGTCCAAACTATATGGTCTGATGCTGAATCATGTGAGATAGTCATGAAGGTATTTGCAAAGTATCGACACAAGGAATACGGGGTGAAAACTCAATAATCTGGGCGGAAGTGCCAATTTAAAGGAAATGAAACTAACTTGCTAAAAAGATCTTAAAAGGACCTACAATCCTGGGATAAGCTCCCCAAAGCTCAACACGTCATTCATCGGAAAATCCGTAGGAATACATGATCTCCCACTGCGAACTTAAGCCTGCGACCTCCATCGTCGGCATAAGACCTCTGTCCGCACAGGACTGTCATCATCCTGACCTGAACCAACTGGATCATTTCCAAAGTCTCTAGGCTAGCTAGGGTCCAAAAAACCTACTCACGCAGAGTCAGAAAAATAGACTGGAGATCGACACCACCTAACAACAAAATCAAAAGGTTGCCAATTGGAGTGTCTCCTGATAACAGCTACCGAAGGAGAACCCTAACAATGGCAAGTGATGATCCCAACTGCCAACAACAATTAGTACGTACGCACAAGTATATCCTCCAGAGTCGGTATAGCCCGCTCTCACAAAACCATCATCCTGCGGCTGGAAAGACGGAGCTAAAGCTCAACCAGTACCCAAGGCTTTCCTGAAGTTCCTGCCCAAGACGGCAAGTGAACAGGGTGTCCTCATTGGATACGACCCATGAAGGAACTCCATGCAATGCATAAACTTAACAAAGGACAACTGAGCAAACTGAGCATAACCGGACAACAAACACCCAAATGGAGTCACACCCCGACTAAACCTGGGTGGACACCACAACGACATTCATGGAGATCTGCTCCTATTCCCACTCCCGAAACGGTTAAAGGTTGCAACTCTCCACCCGGTCTCAGATGCTCAACCAAAGCTCACAACAAGACAGACACCTTGAACGAAATCCAAAACTTCACTCTTCAATCCTGCCCACCAGTAACTAACTCACAAGTCACGTCACACAATAGTGGAACTCGAATGAACACAGAAAGCTGACTGATGTGCCTGCTCTAGGATTTCGCGTCTCTACCCAACAGTAATAGGTACACACAACGCGTCCCTAAACGTAGCACATCCTGGTCACAAATAAAGGACTCCGAATCTTTACCCTGCCGAACATGCTCAAGAACCTCTAACGAACGAGCGTCGACGGGCAGTGCCTCGCGAAAGCGATTAAGGAAAAGTGGTCGGGCGCGGACATGAGCAAGCTGTCCCCTCGGTAGAGGCGAACTTAAGCTGTACTCAACGATCACATAAGAACTGTAAATCTGCAGAAGACTGTCTCAGAACTACGCATAACTGGAACAAGCTAATCCCGGGCCTATGATTCAAGCATCAGCTACCACAATCGCCTTGCCACGGTTAATAAAGGATCTCACAAACACAATCCTCCACAAGCTCCATCCAATGGCGTTGTCTCAACAATCACAACTCACTGCAGGAAGATGTACATTAAGTTCTGGTGGTCCATGAAAATCTGATACGACTCTCCGAACAAGTAGTGTCTCCAAATCTCCAACGCACGACCACCGCGGCCATCTCCAGATCATGAGTGGGATATCCTGCTCGTTCCTCCTCCAACTGTCGGAAAGCAAAAAGCGATAACTCTATAGTGTCACATCAGTATACAATCGAGCCCCACTCACAAAACATCACAGTTAAACAACAAAGTCACCCGAACCAGAAAGTAAAGAAAGAACTGGTGCAGTTGTCAACCGAATCTCCAACTGCTGAAAACTCCGCACACATGCCTCAGTCCACAGAAAAAGAACCTCCTTCACGGTGAGTTCAATCAACGGTGCAGCAATACACTAGTACTACTGCACGAAACGGCGGTGAAAACCTACTAAGCCCAAAAATCTGCGGACCTCTGTCCCGGATATAAGTATGGGTCAAAACTGTACGGCCTCGATCTTCCTCGGAACCATACAAACACCGTCTCTCGTAACTACAAGACCTAGGAGTCAACACAAACAAGCCTGAAGGAACACTCCGAGAATCTAGCAAACAGTTGGCGCTCTCCCAATGTCTGCAAAACAAATCCTCAAGTGCTGCTCCTGTTCCTCACGACACATTGGAATAGACCAGAATGTCATCAATGACACAACAACAACTGGTCAAGGAACGGCCTGAAGAAATCTGGTTCATCACATACACGAATGCTGCTAGGGCATTGGCGAGTCCAACGACACCACTAACACACACAAAGCCCGTGGCGCACATAAAAGCAGTCTTCGTAATGCCATCACTCCGAACCCGAAAATTGATGACCTGATTCCAACAAACTTAGGAAAGGTCTCGCACTCTGGAGCAGATCGAAGAAATCGTCAATGCGAGGTAAAGAATACCCATCCGCACCGTAAGCCGGTTCCACTGACGATCAATCAATACACAACCTCAACTGCCGTCCTTCTCCTTGACAAACAGAAATAGGAGCTCCCCAATGTGAAACACTCAGACTCATAAGCCCCTAACAAACAACTCTGCAGCCGATCCTTAAGCTCCCTAAGCTTCACCGGCTCATCTGGAACAACGTTGGAAACTCTCGCACGATAGGAATCCGGTCCAACAAACCCACAATGGCTCCGGTATCACGAATGAACGCTAAGAATCCTCGACATCCTCTCCTCAAAAGCCGACTAGCGAAAAAAGCTGAATTCAAGCTGTGAGAGGCGGCACCACTGTCCCTCTACACAACAAGAACTGACTCGCCGGGAAAACACACATGACGGTTTTCTCACGGCAGTCCACAGACGCCTAGCACGTAGCTAACCAGTCCTTGCCCAGGAGAAAGTCAAATCCAACATCTCTAGAAGGATCACAATGACGGACAAATCTCTATCTCCTATCTGATTGGCACACGACCGAAATACGTGTTGCGCAACAAAAGAATCACTAACAGAAGTTAACACAACAACGGCTGATCTAGCATACACAACTCTCAGCCCAACCAAGGCACAAAGTGTGTAAAACAACAAGTGCATAGATCCCAAACAAAACCAACCTATGAATCAAAAGAACATACACCACAGAAAACTCGAAAACTCTGCATTGGACGCCCGTGCGTCCCGATGAGTAGAAGCAAACTCTCGTGTCTGTCTCCTACCCGAAACTGGCTGAACTCCTCCTCTACCAAACTGTCCCCTCAGAGCGAACCCTCCGCGCCCACGACCTCTCTGAAATCGACCCTGACGCGGTGTTAAGGAACAACTCCTGATGTGGTGCCGCATCGAAAACATCCATACGATGGCTGCTGACCCTCCTGGGGATGAGAGCTGAACGACTGTCCTTGTCCCAAGCCTCTGCTACTCCTGCGACGGTCACGAAATCTGTCTCGACGACTAGGCCTCTGTCTCTGAGCTGGTACACCTGTACGAGCCCTCCTCTACTCCAGAACTCCCAAAGTCTCGGAAAAACGCTCCTCGTCAAAACGGGCTGCATCCACTGGTGCTGTATACGTAACACAAGGTTGAGTGCTGACTGCAAGGAACAACTGGGTAACAGGGGCGACCACCTCCTATCTCCGCGCTCTACTGGCCTCAACCAAAGACCTCATCATCTGGCGCAAATCCTGCATCTCTGCCACAAGCCTATCAATATGATTTATCGAAAGCGGATCCATCTGGTCCGATACAACGAGCGTGCCATCCTGGTTAGTCCTCATCCCACACGAGTCAACACTGACCTCGGCCCTCGCTGCATCACTCAAAGTCCTCATAGTCATCGGCGACAAAGGCTATAAATGGAAGAAGAATTCGATATGAACACGAAAATCGAATCACAAGGATATGTATCATCAAGGAAGGAATTTCAAGCAATTAGTACTTAGGTCGCTTTAGGTGGAGTACCGCGTCGTGAGTATACCGCGGACATACACACACTATGTTACTCCACTTAAGCTACCTACTCCATCATACCAAGGTCATCCTACACTCCGAAAGGTAAAACCTGGCTCTGATACCAACTTTGTCACGACCCGAAATTGGCACGTGACGGCCTTAATATTACGCAACGTCTACAGGCGTAACACAGTAAAATAAAGCCAAAACCCAGAAATCTAAACCATCAAAAGTAATAAGAAATAATAGCATTTTCAAAACCTTTGAAATCTCACCCCAAATTCTTTAAAAGTCCAACATATTTCCTTTAAAATTTTGACAGCACCTCCTTTGTAAAACAAGCCCCCAAAAATGGGTAAAACATAAATATAAAGTAAAGCATCCCCAACGGGAGCAAATCTACGCCAAAAGGCGGAAAACAACCACCACAACAGATATACGACGCTGTAGCGAAGAAAGAGACGATATAAATAAAACTGCATAAAAACCTCCAAGTCACAAAATAATATATAATATCGTCCTCACATCAAGTCTCTAAGTCATACAAGATAATGGTAGATGGAGAGTACATGATACAACGAATATACAACAAGCAACATTGGATAACCGCAAAACCTACCTAAGCAAAACTGCACACTGTCAACCGAAGCGGTACCCGCAGCAAAAGATGATACGATGGATGGAAATAGCTCTGCCTCTGACTATCCTGAGGAACACCTGCAAGACACTGTGGCACAACGGGGGTGAGTTGCCAACTCGTGAATAGTAAAATAACATATGCAGGTAATCACGAGTATGTATGTACAGCGCGAATCTAACATAAGCATCTAATAGCAATGAATGGTCATATGTAATGCATCAGTCATGAAAGTACACTAGCAGGTACAATTAATACATGAAACAATAATACGACGATATATATGTAACAGTCATATAAGGTACTCTATCAGGTACTACAAGTACATGAAGTAATGATATGACAATCGGTATGCAATAATCATGCAATAATGATATGAAAAGGTATATATGCAACAGTCATGAAAGGTGCTCTAACAGTTACTACTAATACATGTAGCAGTGCATATAAATAAAGGTATGTAAATGCAACATTCATGAAAGGTACGCTAACTGATACTACTAATACATAAAGCAGCGCATAAACAATAAATGTGGAGTATGGAATGAAATATGTAATTTCCACGGAATCCTGACATCGTGGTAGGATCAAAATCCATCATGACAATTCAAATCCCAATTCCTCAAATCAGCCCCCAAATTGTCTATCATATCAAGTAAGTCTCACATATCCTTAATGTACAACATCAAGTAAATCTCATATATCCCGAATGTACAACATCAAGTATATCTCGTATATCCCGAATGTACAACATCAAGTAGATCTCACATATCCCGTATGTACAATATCAAGTATATCTCGCATATCCTGAATGTACAACATCTAGTAGATCTCACGTATCCCGTATGTACAATATCAAGTATATCTCACATATCCTGTGTGTTTTCATGAATAAATATGATGAAGTATGTAAATCAATATGTATACATATATATTAGCGTCCCACTCCACTAATATATATACTTAGGAGTAAAATATCATGAAAACAATGTGTTAAGCATCGACACAGAAAGGCTGATCTATTAGGTGCTGTCTCTATGACTGGCCCCCTGATAGGTACGTATCATACGCTATCCCGAAAGCTCAAGTGCCTAGCTCTGACCCTCGCCTCTCGACGTATCCATACGCACATAACTCCTGTCGGTATCCCCATGATAATCGCTGAGTCATTAGTAATGTCACCGGAAAGTATGGTTCCCCCACTAACTCATCTCCTCACTGAGATTCTTGCCCCGGGGTACCTCCGGGCCCCACCATGTACCCGGACACGGCTCCCTCCGTTCCTCGCGTAGGGTATATATATATATATATATATATATATATATATATATATATATATCCGAACCGATAAATCTCATGGTGGTTGCTGAAATATCATATCAAGGAAAACCGGGTTTTTCAAATAATGCATAATTTCATGAAACTACCACGGTCCCCAAATCCAGAAGCCATCATGAAAAATCCATATCTCAATGCGAAAATCCATGAATATAATATACGCATCATAAATCTGAAATGCGAGCATATAAAAGAAAAGCCGCTATTTAACTGCAACAAGTTAACATATAAATCATGCGGTTCCTAATTCTCCAAGTCCAATATAACATCAAGTAAAGGTAAACATATATCTATAACTAGATATATACGTAAACATAAAGGTGTAGCAAGATATATGTATCTACTTATGAGTAATGATGTAACATACCCCGTGGGTATAAGTGAAGTATGTGTGCAAAGTATACCCGTAGGTATGTTAGGGTGTGTATGCCTATTGCTAATATTACAATACCCTATGGGTACATACAGGTAACTAGTATGTAATCAAATCATGGCATATGTGTAAGCATGTAGGTATACAGGTATGCTATAAGTCATATGCATAAAGAAATATGAATCAATGTCTCAATATCCCTAACCAACAATATCATATCTATCAATAGGTTGTGCGTGATATGGCAATTATTGACGGTGTGTGTGGCATACAATCAGTGCTCGTGCAACATGAGCCGTCAATAATATGTGCTGTGTCCTAAGAATACTAGTCCAAGCACAACGATTTACTAAGCAGTAGGGGAAATGCGTAATTCTAAATATGACATAGAATATGCGACAAGTTAAGTCATTTCTAGCCCAGACGCATAACGCCATGTGGGCGATTTCCCTGTAGATGTTAAATCTACTCACCTACGCTCCTGGCTAAGTGAAGCCAACCTCTTATTTTCCCCTTATAGCAGTGCCCGATGCCCCCGCCTGCGAACCTACAACATTAAAACAATAAAGAAAGTATATATTAATAATAGACCCCAAAACACGCACAAACTATATTTAACCGACGCAACCATACAAAACATACCCTCAAGTGTTCGTATTGTGGCTAACGTACGTAGTGATACGACGAAAACAACTCAAGAGCAAAAATCACACAAAGTGCATGATCCGTGTCGTATAACGTATCGCGCGGACACAAAACACAAGATTATAGGAAAACGATCCCAGATTTTTCATACAGAAAATACTAAAAAAGTAAACAGTACCAAACACCCCTAACCAACAGCAGACAACTACCCACAAAAACCAAACCCCATCACCTCCCCCCATAGCCGGCGTCGCCGGAATTCTTCAAAGGGTCGCCAGCCCATGCCGGTGGGGTTGGTCTCTTGTCTCAGGTGGTGCTCCAGGGTCACTAGTACATCACTACAATTTTGTTTGATTTTTCTGTACGAAATCCAGGTCATAGCAGTTCACAGAGGTTCTAAAAGGACACTAAAAACACGATATTGCACTAATCGATATTTAAAGTGTTCTACGTTACAACCAAAGAGCTACACAACATAAAAACTCCTAATTAACAGATTAGAGATTATACCTATCAACCTTGCTTCCAAGATCTAAGCTTTCCTAGCTCCAAGTGATCAAGAAGGCAAAAACCAAGACTTGAGGTATTTTTGTGATATATTTTGGGATTTTGGGGATTTATTGGCTTGGATTGATGCAAAAATGGAAGGGAAATGATCAAGAGCAGAAGGGGGAAGAGGGATTTCGGCCAAGTGAGGAAGGGAAGGGTTTGTGTAGGGTTTTCTAGTTCATTCCATCAATAAATGCAATTTAATGCGTTCACACACAAATGCATGCACCTCTTGTAATTCTTTTCTTTTTCTTTAATCTTAATTCTAATTTCCAAACAAATATCTAGATATTGTGTGAAGATTTATTAACTCAAACTTAATGTTGAAAAGATCACTAAAAAGAAATTTCCCAAAATGTGAATACCGCATTAAAATAATATTAAAATTGGGAAAAATTCAAATTGAACCAAAACGTCCCATATACCCCCAAAGCTTGCGCACTACCTTTATTTTAGATAAACTAGGTGCTGGCAAGTCTATATGGCCGTTTGATCACAGTCGGGTTAAAACGGAAAATACCGACAATTTAACCCTAAAACGGAAAAAATCGCATAACGATTTCTAAAACGTTACACTCTCCGAGTTGGAAATGGTTCCAATGTACATGTAGTTTCAGTGGGAGAGTATCAACTAGGGTTGTCATCGGGTTGTATAGTGATTTTGAACCCATGTTATTATGTACCTAGCTTGCTTTGTAATATGATATCCGTTTCTTTATTAGACTATCATGCCCCGCTTCCCAGAGTGCGCTAAGATCGGTATGTGACAGAGCCAACCATGCTACCTGTGGCTAGGAAACATCCCTCCACAGTCCCATTACCTCTGCCTATAAGTATCAAGAACAGTAAAATAAAATAAACTATCTAGTACATGTCCATATGCCAGAATAAACGAGTCAAGAAATAATATGCCAAAGCAATAAATCTAATAAACAATAACAATCTGGAAAGTACGTCCCAAATATGGGCTTACATCAGGAAATGAAAATGCTGAAAGAAAACTAAACTAAGATACTAACAAGCTCCTCACTGCTCGGCCTGTCGACGGAAGTACTCCTGGTCGGCCTGCGAGAGAGAGAAAAGATCTGGGCCATTCAAAACCCAGACGTCAGTGCGTCATAATATCAAACAATAAAATAACATCAAGAGATAACAAGATATGCAGGCATGAGTATGAACAGTAATATGAATGTAATAAGTAAACACAGATATGGAACAGTGAAGTGTATCAGTGTATGTGACATGCGGTGAGTAATCTTTACTACTGGGTTAATTACTCTCAAGTCTTTGAAATCAATTTAATGAATCGTCGATGTAACTCAATAGTATCCCGTGCATGCCCGGGACCACGGTCATGACTCTCGGGCTGAATCCGAGACGTGCCGCTATGCAATAAACAGGTAACATGTACAGACGAATGATGTCAGCAGCATCATTCCGGGGCTAGCCTAGCTCGTAAAACTGATCAGTATAAGTGCCGAACTGTCGAGTTACAAGTCAGGTTTCATCATTGATTTCCCCTTACCCCCGAGTTATGTGTTCAAGTCAGGTATTGATAAATCTGGAGCTAATGCCAACACAGGATCAAGCAGGTACAGGTTTGTCTAAAATAGACAATAGGATATGTCCATCGGGACAACATGTCAGGATTATCGACATTAGGAACAAGATCAGGTATCAAGTCAAGTAATGGTGTATCAGGTCATGTCAAGTAGTGCACAGTGTATCAAATGGGTGCCTAACAGTAAAATATATCAAGTAATGAATCAGGGTAAAAGTACGGATGTACGGTAAAAGTATAGATGCACAATTATGTATCAGGGGTTACATCATGACTATGTAGGATGCATAATATCAAGCATGGAGTACTAATGTAACAGTAATATGAAATAATGTGACATGGCATGTAACTAGATATATAATTAATGGTATGGATGCACAAATATCTATCAAGGTTTACATCTACAACTCCATGACTACATAGGATGCACATTATCAAACATGGGGTGTTAATATAACAGTAATATGAAATAATGTGACACGGCATGCAACTAGTTATAATTAATGGTATTGGTGCGCAAATATCGATCACGGGTCACATTTACAGCTCCAAGATTATGTAGGATGCACATTATCAAGTATGGGGTACTAATGTAGCAGTAATATGAATTAATGTGATCTTTAGATGCAGCTACATATATATTAAATGATATGGATGCATACGGCTATCCGAAAACAGTAAAACATAGGTATGGATGTATAATGCAATCAACATGTGATATTTTTATTCATATGGATGCAAGATAAGTATTATAGCATGTAGCAAGATAAACTTGCATGCGACTAAATACGTGAATAACGGTATAGATGCGTACGGGTTTCTGAAAATAGTAAAATAGTAAAATGGTATTGTGGGATGCATAACCAAACAATATGTAATGTTATTATTCACATGGATGTAAAATATAGTAGTATAGCATGTAGCAAGATAAACTTGCCTGAGCGGAACACACGACGGGTGCGTACGGCACGTCCGACGTCGGGTAATCGTCGCAATGCACACATGGCACGCGAGACGGGTCCAGGCAAGGCAAGAGGGAAACCATGCAGGCAGGGGACGTTCACTGGACTACTCGGATCGTCGGCAGTGGCACGGCTCTGGCGGGTGATCACCGAAAAAGAAAATAGATCAAGAAATGAAAGAAGAAAGTAGAAGAAGAAGAAGAAGAAGAAGAGGAGGGGGAAGAAGAAGAGAGGAGGGTGCTCTGGGGTTTCAAAGGGGTTCTCTGGTGTACGGGGACAGAGATGGGTAGAGGGGACGTCGACGGTAGGTTTTCCGGCAAAGCAAGGTGTGTGCAGGGGTCTCGCCGAGTTGCGGTTGTTAGGGTCATGTTGTTTTGCAGGGAGTGAGTCAGGGTTTGAAGGTGTTGTCGGGGATGCTCGGGGGAGGAGAGGAGAATGGGGGTGAGGTCGGGGTGGTGATCGGCGGTGAGTTGCAGGCGTGGGTTAGGGTGTCGGGTGATGGGTTGTGTTGGGGTTAGAGAGAGGGGAGAGGAAGAGGGAGGTGATTGTAGTGGAGGATGACGAAGAGGTGGTGAGGGGATGCAGGTGAAGGTGGTGACGGCAAGGGGACGAGGGCGAAGGTTGTGGCTGGGTTTGGCATGGTTGCTCGGGTGTTTCTTGGGTCGTTGTGTATAGGTTATGGGGGGTTGTGAGCTTGGGAAATGAGAGTTGAGGAGGTGGAGAAGGTGGTGATGAGGCGAGGTCTGGTGGTGATTGGCAGTGATGAGCGCGAGACGAGGGCAGGGGCTAGGGTTCGCGAGGCGAGGGCACGAGGCGGCGGGAGAAAGAAGATGAAAAGAGATAGAAGGGAGGTGAGTGTAGTGATTGGGAGGTGACCTGATCTCGTAGGGAGTATAAAGAAAAAAAATTTAGAAGAGAGAGAGAGAGAGAGAAACGGTGAGATATGTGATTAGGATTTGATTTAAAATTATAATTTAGTTAAAACACCCTTTCTTTTAAAACATGTATATATATTTAATAACAGTTAATAGTTAGAAATATATTAAATATAATATTAGTTAATTTTGAGTTTTTGGCTAATACAAAAATAGTCCAAAACACGCCCGGGTCGGGTCTAAAATTATGGTTTGAAAATACGGTTAATATACATGTAAACCAAAACCAAAATACAATATCCGGGTAACGAAAAAAGCATACCCCCAAGAACGGATGCACGTAGCGTGCACGTAGCGATCCAAACAGGTCTGTTTCACTGAACTGGACGATAACACGATGTACGGATGCTAACACAGGATTAGGGATATGATGCAGGCCATGCTAGATATTTTTTTTAAATATTTTATTTGACTTTACTTGTTTTATTAAAAAAATGCAGATGCTAGATAAAATGCAGGTATGCAGTACATAAAGAAAATGAAAGTGCACAGATCCACATAACAAGCCGGGATAAATGATAAACAGGAATCAAGACGGGTTTCCAGCATGTGGGTCGGATCGGATGCAAATACAGATGTCAAATACACCATTCGCACCAAAAACACAGTAAATCAAGAAAATAACATAAATAAAGAAATACTCAAAGTAGAACTGGTATAAATGAACTAGAGTGTTACATTATACCCAACTACAAAAAGAATTTCGTCCTCGAAATTCCAGGAATAAGGAAAGATAAACAAACATGAATCTACAAGAATAGGTGTGGAAACTTCTGTCGAATCTCTTCTTCTCGTTCCCAAGTCGATTCTCCATGTGAGCGATTCCCCCATGAAACAAGTACTAGAGGGATAACCTTGTTCTTGAGAACCTTTTCTCTTCGGTCAACAACCGACATTGGTCGTTCCTCATAAGTCAAGTCCTCCCTTACAGTCATCTCCCAATGATCTAGCACGTGTGTTTCATCTCGCACATACTTACAGAGTTGAGATACATGAAACACGTCATGAACACTCACCAAAGATTGTGGTAACGCCAATCGATAAGCTACTTCTCCAACATGCTCCATAATCTCGAAAGGCCTCACGAATCAAGGACTAAGCTTGCCTCGAATCCCAAAACGAATCACTCCTCTAGTCGGTGATATCTTCAAGAATACAAGATCACCAATAGAGAACTCTAGAGGTCTTCTCGATGTATTGGCCCAACTCTTCTGCCGATCTTGTGCTGCTTTCATGTGATTCCGGATCGTATTGACTTTCTCCACGGTTTGCATGATAAGATCCGGTCCCAAAAATCTTCGTTCTCCAATATCGTCCTAACAAACAGGTGAGCGACACTTGCGACCATATAATGCTTCGAATGGAGCCATCTGAATAGTCACCTGAAAGCTGTTATTGTAAGAAAACTCCACCAAGTGTAGATGATCCTCCCATGAACCCTTGAAGTCTAACATGCAAGATCTCAACATATCTTCAAGAGTTTAGATCGTTCTCTCCGACTGGCCATCTGTTTGGGGATGATAAGCGGTGCTAAACTTCAATCGCGTCCCCAAACTTTCCTGTAAACTACTCCAGAAGTGCGATAAGAATCGGGTATCACGATCGGAAACGATGCTCACAGGTACTCTATGCAATCTCACAATCTCCTGCATGTACCGCTCTGCTAATGCTTCCGTTGACTGACCAACTCGAAATGGTATGAAATGAGCTGCCTTGGTCAATCGATCAACAATCACCCAAACTGCATTATTGCCCTTTGGACTTCACG
This sequence comes from Agapanthus africanus, assembly GCA_030015575.1. Lineage (NCBI taxonomy): Eukaryota > Viridiplantae > Streptophyta > Magnoliopsida > Asparagales > Amaryllidaceae > Agapanthus > Agapanthus africanus. The sequence goes on along the minus strand of CM057346.1, from coordinate 314,368,029 downwards.
GTAAAGCTGTCACGAAATCCATGGCTATATGTTCCCACTTCCATTGAGGAATAGGAAGTGGTTGCAATAAACCAGCAACACTTTAATGTTCAGCCTTAACTTACTGACACACCAAGCACTTCGCTATAAAACGGGCAATCTCCCTTTTCATGCCTTCCCACCAGAAATGCTTTCTTAGATCACGGTACATCTTCGTGCCTCCTGGATGGAAGGAATATACGGAACTGCGTTCCTCCTTCATAACTTCTTCACGAATGTCTCCTTTCGACACACACAAACAGCTACTATAACGCAACGAACTATCTTCATGAATCAACAAATCCGTTCGAAGTCCCGCTTCAATCTTTTCTCGAAACTTTTGCAATCTTGGGTCCTATGACTGAGCTGCCTTAATATTATCGATCAACGATGACGGTACTTGCAGCTGTATCAACTGTCCCGAAGAATGCGGTGGCATAATCTCCAACTCGAATCTCCGAAAATCTTTGATAAGCTCCTTCTGTGCAGTCAACATCCGAATTGCTGTCAACCGACTAAGCGCATCCGGTACTACATTAACATTCCCCGGATGATACTTGAGATCAAGATCATAGTCAGCCATCAGCTCCAACCATCTACGCTGCCTCATGTTAAGCTCTTTCTGCGTGAACACATACTTCAGGCTTTTGTGATCGGTGAATACTTCAACCCTTTCGCCCAATAAGTAGTGTCTCCAAATTTTCAAAGAGAAAATCACTGCTGCAAGCTCCAAATCATGAGTTGGATAATTCTTCTCATGGGTCTTCAACTATCTCGATGCGTAGGCTATAACCTTCCCATGCTGCATCAAAACACATCCCAAACCTTTCCCAAATGCGTCGCTGTGAATCACCAATCCTCCGGAACCGTCTGGCACGGTCAAAATAGGAGCGATTATCAATCTTTGCTTCAACGCCTCAAAAGCTGACGCACAACCATCCGTCCATACGAACGGTACCTCCGTTCTCGTAAGCTTGGTCAAAGGCTCAGCCAAACGAGCAAAATTCTCCACGAACCTTCTATAATATCCGACAAGTCCAAGAAAACTTTTGATCTCTGCTACGTTCTTAGGAATCGGCCAATCTTGAACTGCTGCACTTCTCGGGATCAACGGCGATTCCATCTCCGGATACGACGTGCCCCAAAAACTACACTTCTTCAAACCAAAACTCGCACTTGCTCATTTTTGCGTACAATCTTTCATACATCAATGTCTGCAGTGCAATCCTCAAGTGTTCTGCATGCTCTTCTATGCTCCTCGAGTAGACCAGAATATCATTAATGAACACGACTAAAAACTGGTCCAAGAACGGTGATAAGATTCGGTTCATCATGTCCATAAATATCGCTGGTGCGTTCATGACTCCTAATGGAAACACTAAATACTCGTAATTTCCATATCGAGTTCGGAACACAGTCTTGCAAATATCCTCTGATTTAACTCGGACCTGATGATATCCGGACCGCAAATTCAGCTTCGAGAATACCCTCGCACAACTAAGTTGCTCGAATAATTCACCAATGCGAGGGATCGGGTACTTGTTCTTAATAGTCACCCGGTTTAATTCTCGATAATCGATGCATATCCTCCTTGTGCCATCTTTCTTCTTGACTAGAAGAACTGGAGCTCCCCAAGGTGAATTACTGCTACGAATCCAACCCTTCTCTCGCAATTCAGTAACCTGTTTCATGACTTCTTCTAACTCCACTAGTACCATCAGATAGTACGCTTTTGAGATTGGCGCTGCACCAGGAACAAGATCGATCGCGAACTCCACATCTCGTTTTGGCGGTAAACCTGAGATGTCCTCGAACACATCCTTAAACTCTCGAACTACAACTGGCGCTTCCTCCTTATCAACTTCCATTGACGAAAGAACACTACTTGTCGGCCTAGCCCTAAACTCGACTTGCCCGACAGAACTGTTACCTCCAGCAAAAACAAATTCCGGATGTCCGGAAATCTGGAAAATCACTTTGTTTGCCCTACAGTCAATGTGAGCATGGAAAGTTCCGAGAAAGTCCATTCCCAAGACAATATCATAACTGCCGGTATCAATCACCAAGAAATCTGTAAATAACTCTCGTCCACAGACAACAACTGAACAATTCTTTCACTCACTACTAGATATGATCTTCCCATTCCCAATGTGTATTTCCCAACAATTAGACAGGGTCTTGCAATAAATCGAGTGTGCAGCAATAAACTTGGACGACATAAAACAATAGGATGCACCAGAATCTAATGATGCTAATGCGGGAAAATCATGAACCAGTAGGATACCCGAAATGACTTCACCTAAAGCCAAACACTGAAGAAGATAAGCACGGTAAACAGGATTCAAGCTTGCGATAAAACATGAACTGGAAAGCAAGAGAAGCAAGGCAATATAACGACCATAAACAAGGAAGTGAATCAAGACTAGGACTCGAAGTTACTTAAATAGAGTACCACATTGTAACCATGCTGCAGTTCATGGGTACAATCACATAACTCCGTTCAAGTCGCCCAAATCCTAGTATCAGAATAGAGAGAAACAATAGGGAACCAAAAAGTTTCAAGTCGAGATGCAAAGTCATTTGCATATCGTCAAGACAAGGGTCAAGAGAAAGATAAGATTCAAGGATCACGACAATAATGTGGCAGGACATGTTCATAATCACGGGTTTTCTGATTCGTGTATTGGGCTCAATACCAAACTACAAAAGAATCAAACCCGATTAACCTAAATCTTATGTCTCTGATACCAAACAAACCCTATGACGCCCCACTTCTCAGAGTGCGCTAAGATCGGCACGTGACAGAGCCAACCATGCTACCTGTGGCTAGGAAACATCCCTCCACAGTCACATTACGGCTATCTATAAGATATCAGGAACAGTAAAATAAAATAAACTATCTAGTTCATGTCCATATGCCAGAATAAACGAGTCAAGAAATAATATGCGGAAGCAATAAATCCAATAAACAATAATAATCTGGAAAGTACGTCCCAAATATGTGCTCACATCAGGAAATGAAAATGCTGAAAGAAAACTATACTAAGATACTAACAGGCTCCTCACTGCTCGGCCTGTCGACGGATGTACTCCTGGTCGGCCTGCGAGAGAGATAAAAGATTTGGGCCATGCAAAACCCCGACATCAGCGCGTCATAATATCAAACAATAAAATATCATCAAGTGGTAACAAGATATGCAGGCATGAGTATGAACAATAATATGAATGTAATAAGTAAACACGGATATGGAACAGTGAAGTGTATCAGTGTTTGTGACGTGCGGTGAGTAATCTATACTACTGGGTTAATTACTCTCAAGTCTCTGAAATCAATTTAATGAAACATCGATGTCACTCAATAGTATCTCGTGCATGCCCGGGACCACGGTCAAGACTCTCGGGCTGAATCTGAGACATGCCGTTAGGCAGTAAACAGGTAACATGTACAAACGAATGATGTCAGCAGCAGCATCCCGAGGATGGCATAGCCCGTAAAACTGATCTGTATAAATGTTGAACTGTCGAGTTACAAGTCAGGTTTCATCAATGATTTCCCCTTACCCCCAAGTTATGTGTTCAAGTCAGGTATTGATAAATATGGAGCTAATGCCAACACAGGATCAAGCAGGTACAGGTTTGTCTCAAATGGATAACAGAATATGTCCATCGGGAGAACATGTCAGGATTGTCGGCATTAGGAACGGGATCAGGTATCAAGTCAAGCAGTGTTGTAACAGGTCATGTCAAGTATTGCACAGTGTATCAAATGGGTGCCCAACAGTAAAATATAGCAAGTATTGAATCAGGGTAAAAGTACGGATGTACGGTAAAAGTATGGATGCACAATTATCTATCAGGGGTTACATCATGACTATGTAGGATGCACATTATCAAGTATTGGGTACTAATGTAACAGTAATATGAAATAATGTGACATGGCATGTAACTAGATATATAATTAATGGTATGGATGCACAAATATCTATCAGGGGTTACATATACTGCTCCATGACTACGTAGGATGCACATTATCAAGCATGGGTTGTTAATATAACAGTAATATGAAATAATTTGACATGGCGTGCAACTAGTTATAACTAATGTTATTGGTGCACAAATATCGATCAGGGGTCACATTTACAGCTCCAAGATTATGTAGGATGCACACTATCAAGTATGGGGTACTAATGTAGCAGTAATATGAATTAATTTGATCCGTAGATGCAACTACAAATATATTAAATGATATGGATGCATACGGTTATCCGAAAACAGTAAAACTTTGGTATGGATGTATAATGCAATCAACATGTGATATTTTTATTCATATGGATGCAAGATAAGTATTATAGCATGTAGCAAGATAAACTTGCATGCGACTAAATATATGAATAACGATATGGATGCGTACGGGTTTCTGAAAACAGTAAAATAGTAAAATGGTATTGTGGGATGCATAACTAAACAATATGTAATGTTATTATTCACATGGATGTAAAATATAGTAGTATAGGATGTAGCAAGATAAACTTGCCTGAGCGGAACACACGACGAGTGCGTACGGCACGTCCGACATCGGGTAATCGTCGCAACGCACACATGGCACCCAGGACGGGTCCAGGCAAGGCAAGAGGGAAACCACGCAGGCAAAGGACGTTTACTGGACTACTCGGATTGTCGACAGCGGCAAGGCTCCGGCAGGTGATCACCGGAAAAGAAACAAGATCAAGAAATGAAAGAAGAAAGAAGAAGAAGAAAATGATGAAGAAGAGAGGAGGGTGCTCTGGGGTTGGTTCAAAGGGGTTCTCTGGTGTACGGGGACAGAGACGGGTAGAGGGGACATCAACGGTGGGTTTTCCAGCGAAGCAAGGTGTGTGCAAGTGTCTCTCCGAGTTGTGGTTGTTGGGGTCAGGTTCTTATGCAGGGAGTGAGTCGAGGTTTGCAGGTGTTGTCGGGGATGCTCGAGAGAGGAGAGGAGGAGAGGAGAATGTGGGTGAGGTCAGGGTGGTGATCGGCGGTAAGTTGCAGGCGTGGGTTAGGTTGTCGGATGATGGGTTGTGTTGGGGTTAGAGAGAGGGGAGAGGAAGAGGGAGGTGATTGTAGTGGAGGATGACGAGGAGGTGGTGAGGGGATGCAGGCAAAGGTGGTGACGGCAAGGGGACGAGGGCGAAGGTTGTGGCTGGGTTTGGCGTGGTTGCTCGGGTGTTTCTTGGGTCATCGGGTATGGGTTCCGGGGTTTGTAAACTAGGGAAAGGAGAGTTGAGGAGGTGGAGAAGGTGGTGATGAGGCGAGGTCTGGGTGGTGATCCGCAGTGATGAGCGCGAGACGAGGGCAGGGGCTAAGGTTCACGAGGCGAGGGCACGAAGCGGTGGGAGAAAGAAGATGAAAGGAGAAAGAAGGAAGGTGAGTGTAGTGATTGGGAGGTGACCCGATCTCATGGGGAATTTAAAGAAAAAGAATTTTAGGAGAAAGAGAGAGAAACGGTGAGATGTGTGGTTAGGATTTGATTTAAAATTATAATTTAGTTAAAACACCCTTTTTTTTTAAAACGTGTATATATATATTTAATAACAGTTAACAGTTAGAAATATATTAAAAAATAATATTAGTTAATTTTGAGATTTTGGTTAATACAAAAATAGTCCAAAATACGCCCGGGTCGGGTCTAAAATTATGGTTTGAAAATACGGTTAATATACGTGTAAACCAAAACCAAAATACAATATCCGGGTAATGAAAAAGCATACCCCCAAGAACGGATGCATGTAACATGCACGTAGCGATACAAACAGGTATGTTTCACTTAACGGGATGATAACACGATGTACGGATGCTACCACAAGGTTAGGGGTATGATGCAGGCCATGCTAGATATTTTCTTAAAATATTTTATTTGACTGTACTTGTTTTATTAAAAAAATGCAGGTATACAGTACATAAATAAAATGAAAGTGCACAGATCCACATAACAAGCCGGGATAAATGATAAACAGAAATCAAGACGGGTTTCCAGCAAGCGGGTCGGGTCGGATGCAAATACAGATGTCAAATACACTATTCGCACCCAAAACACAGTAAATCAAGAAAATACCATAAATAAAGAAATACTCAACGTAGAACTGGTATAAATGAACTAGGGTATTACATAGACAATGATGGATATCATTTTGTATTGCAGCATAATGTTATGAATATTAAACTAAATCAAGAGTTGATTAGTTCTGGTATACTTAATAACGGGATATACGTCCTTAATCAACACACAGTTTTCAACATACAACATACGAATAAAAGAAAATTTTCAGATATAAATGAAGATTTTCTTTGGCATTGTAGACTTGGTCATATTAATGAAACAAGACTAAACAAGCTTCATAAAGATGGATATTTAAATCCTTTTGAGCATAAATCTTATGTGACTTGTCAGTCTTGTATCGAAGGGAAAATGACCAAAACTCCGTTTACTGGACACGGAGAAAGAGCTATAGAGCTCTTGGGCCTCATACATAGTGATGTATGTGGGCCAATGTCTACACATGCGAGAGGAGGTTTTTCTTACTTCATAACTTTTACTGAAGATTTCTCAAGATTCGGTCATGTGTTTTTATTAAAGCATAAGTCTGAAAGTTTCGAGAAATTCAAGGAGTACAAACTTGAAGTAGAAAAACAAACAGGAATGAGCATCAAGATACTTCGATCAGATCGAGGTGGGGAGTATCTTAGTACAGAGTTATCGAACTTCTTAAAAGAGAATGGGATACTCTCTCAGCTCACTTGTTAGTGTATATGCCCTAGAGGCCATTACTGTATCATACTAGTTTGTATATTACTTAATGGAAGCTTGGGATATTCACCTTGTATAAACAATCTTGCTCAATATAGTAGTATGCTACTTGGTTTGTTTCTACTTCAATGTGTACATGTGCTTATTTTGCGATATCACCTATACGCATTAGTGGAGCCCTTAGGATCTTTGCTTGATTACCAGCGTTGTGATGGCAGTCACACTAGTGGGGGCTGGGTAATCTATAAGCACATCCTTATACAGGTCCCTAGTCGCAGGACTATCGAGACAGGGCATCGATACTCCGGAGTAGACTAGCGTATGCGCTTCTCATCCCAGTGTGGGAGATGGTCTGTCCCACAGCCATCAGTACGTCGTACTGGAGATAGTATACGGGTGCTCGTTAGGTTACGAGTACACTGGACAGGACTCGTCGGGAACTGACAGGTTGGTATTATACCTATCGTCAGTTATCAGTTCCCAGGTGACATGAGTACAGCTTAGTCCGCTGACTTGATACTGCCACTTCGCCTCGAGTACGTTCCCACTGCACTTTGATCACTACCCTACCACGGCTCAAAGGAGTCGTGCAAACAGGTAGTGGTTGGGTGCAGTCCCGAAGCACTTGGAGGCAGTGACGGTTAGACAGGATTCGTCTCTCCCGGTATTGGGGGTTGACATCGCGCTGTGTCTAGGAGAGCCATTACACAAGTAGTCCCTGGCCAGGGCAAGCGAGATATACTGGTAGGCTTCCAGTGTTATCTCAGGGTGTTTTGGGCTTCACTCCGACACGACTTGTACCGCTATTGGGGGACTGACGTTTTACCGCCGCTAGGCCCGACATGCGATGTATCAGACGAACAGACCGGACTGTACGGAGAATGTCACATTCAGACTCAGTAGGAGTTCAGATGGGGTTCACCTCGTCAGCCTTCTTGTCGGCATCTACCTGGGGACCGTTACGCACAGCTAGTGCCGCTTGCGGTCTGTGGTTAAACCCACTGCCAGCGTAGTATCGAGTCTTTAGAGTCCCACACAGAGGGTATTCGCCTCTGGGCAAAACAGAGTAGAGGTCGCATGGTTTTGCGACAGGGTTCGTTCTCATCCGCGCACTTGTGCACGTTTTGGAGTCCGGACGGATTATACTGGCAGGCTCTGGTTTGAGCCAGATACTGGTATATGTTTTGGGGTTTCTTTTATATCTCGGTATTCTTGTTCCTCGGAACGAGAATGCAGGTGTGTATGCACAGTTGCTTGAGGCGGAGGATGAGGTATTTCATTAGGGTTTCGGAACGGGTGCGTTTGCACAGTTGACAGTCGTCATTTTCCAAACCCTAATAGATTTATGAAATATCAATTAATAATAGTAATTAAATGAAATATTGTTATGGTTGATTTTGTTGACTTGTTGACCATGGTTGACTTGTTGACCATGGTTGAATGTTGACCACCATCATGCTTTGAAAGGATTCTCCTTGATTCTTGCTTACATTCATTTAATGAAGCATGATAGTGGTCATTCCAAAACTACCATCAACTATTCTCATTTGAATTATTATTACTAATTAGATAATTCTTTTTCTTTTGATATGGTTGCAAAAAGGAAAAAGAGAGCTCATTCTATCATAATCATTCTCTCTCCTCACTTCATCTTCTTCTTCCTCTAGCCAAAGGAGAATCCTTCTCATGTGTTGAGAATCCCTCTCCTTAAAAGAAAAGCACCCCTTAGACACTCTCTACTCACTCTAGGATCAAGGGTTTAGCAAGCCGGAGATTCTAGTTCACTCAAAGTTCGAGAAAGAGCCCGAAGGTTGAACCCTCAGGTGGATCCATCTTCGACGGAAGAAGGCGACGAGAAGAGAACCATCAACCTCTACAAGGTTTCAAGAAGAAGGAGTTCAAGTTTAGGTATAACCATCTTTCCGAGTAGCTAACTCTCTTTAGAAAGTTTGCTAGTTTAGTTTAGAAAAGATCCCGACTTTGTTTAGTCCATGTTCCCCCATGCGCCAAAATTTGATTTTTATACCGTTTCCGTCTCCCCGTAAGAACCGGGGGTCGCAACATGGACTTACAGTGGTATCAGAGCCTAACTAAACTTAAACTAGCTTGGTAGTGAAGTGTAACGAAGTTCGGAACCGAAAAATCGCAAAACCGGAAAAACCAAAACCCTAAGTTTCTGTTAAATTTTTTTCTGGTCAAAACAAGATTTGTTATACACCTAAAATCGGTTCAGGGTTTTGTGAGAACACCCAAGAAAAACGATCGCATGATTCCCTTAAAGCGCCGCGGTTCCGCGGCAATAGGTGGCTTAGGCCGCGGAACCGCCGCCGTTTTGTTTCCTCTTGTGATCGTTTTTAGTGCAGTGTTCTTCTGGTAGGGTTTTGGGATTTTTAAGATATATTATATGTGCCCAGATTTTCCAGAACAGAAATTTACTTTTGGGGTCCTATATTTCCGTATTTTTTTCCGAACTTCACTGCACTTTGACTATGATGGTTATATCTGTGATGTTTGTATGTATTGAACGTCGGCTAATCGCTATAAGTCGATTAGTCGGGGTTATACATCTCTGTAATCTGTGTTTGATATTGGAATGTGTATATGAATGTGTTGGACTGTCGCGGGTGAATAGCCGGGGTGGATGTGAGATGAGCTTTTGTTTTTCTTTCATTCATTTGTAAATGTAAATTGATGTAATATTATTATTTGTATGGCCGCACAACCGGGTCGGGGTTGTAGCCGTCATTGTATAATTCTTTTTACTGTTTTTGCTCCTAGGATAGACCCATGGAGGGGTGCACAAACTGCCGAGTTCTTGGCGGGTAGTTTGCCGCACCCGTAGGGGTCTTGGGTGGGGTATTTGCTATTCACCGCGACCGTGTAATCCGCTTTTCGTTGCAGGCTCGAACGGATTACGAATTGCTAGTATATCCAATGTATTCATCTGTGATCTGTAATGTCTATCATTGCTTTATATTTAGGCGTTGCTTATGTTTTACAGCCGCGCTAGCCCAGCCCCCGCTCTGTCGTTAGTTAAGTAACCTAACGAGTGATGACGGGACCCCGTGGCGAATGCGAATGGCATAAGCGTACGTCATATTTTGGTTGTTTTATGAAATGGTAGGATTAAATGATGGGACGCATTAAAAGAACTAATGCAAGAATATCACGCATTAAAAGAACTAATGCAAGATAATAAACCAAGTTAAAATCGTTGAAACACTTTCGAAAAACCACTCGGTTCTTTTCAAAACTAACTTTTAAATGCGGAGCTTGAGCCACTCCTTCTAAAAGCTATCTCGTTCCATCGATTATATCAAGTTCACTACGTTCACGGTTTTCGCCAAAACCATTCGTAGCCCTCCATCATTTCAGTTAAATATACGGTAGTATTCAAGCTATGTATTTTGACCTCACGCCAAGGCATAGTGATTGGTAGCTGCCGGATATTTATCTGTTGCATAGATAGAATGCGTTGGTTTGAGACAGTCGTACCGCCATTTTGGCCTACGTCAAGGGTAGGTACGGGTGGATTCAAATCAACCGGGATAATGATGGGAAGAACTTGACATGTGACTTATGACATTTTGACCTCACGCCAAGGTCATAAGAGCATGGGGCAAAAATCCACATCGGGAGTTTCACAAGTACTGAAACTTGCTAGATTTGCATACCATTTGGAGTGTGATGATTCTGGTAGGATTCCTTCATTTTTGTCACGCGATGATATTTGGATCCCGATCCTACTGTGAGTATATGCTACTCCTCGGGAAATTTCTCACTAAACGATCAATGCTATAAACCTAGTAGGTGCCTAGAAAGGTGTTAGCGGGGCTACGCCCCTAGGGAAAAGAGGTTCTTAAATTAAGGAACTTCGCGAAAGCGTTGGAAAACCTCCCTCGAAGTACCGACACTGGCCTGGCTGAACGGTTAAGCAAGTATTGTGCGGTGGGATTGATCCCGGCTAATTCTTCCTTTGTGGTTTGAGGAGGGATTCGAGAGACAGTGGGAGCCATCCTGTTTAGACAAATTAAAAACCATTCTAAACTTGCAAGAGCATCGTGCTAAGTGTTTCTTCTCTCCCCCTGCAGCGACCAAATCGAAATGACTGGACTTAAGTTACTTCTAGATAAAAACATACCGACAGGGCCAAAATACAAAGATTGGCTCAGGAATGTCAAAATGGCAATCACTTACGACAAGCTGGGGTATCTTCTTACCACCAAAGCTCCCCCCGTCCCAGGTCCCACCTCCAGCGTCGCGGATAAGGAAATCCGTAAGACTTGGGAGATTGATTGCGCGAAGGCCAGGTGCCTCGTGCTTGCCTCTATGGACAACGATCACCAGAGGAGGCACGAGAATATAGACTTGGAGTCCATATTTCTCCATACAAAAGAACTGTATGGAGAGCAGTCTCGTATCGCAAGATACGAAGTGTCGAAGAAGTTATTTTCGACAAAGTTGGCCGTCGGATCATCGGTAGCGGACCACGTGCTTAAGATGATTGGCTACACTGAGGAGCTCGCGGAACTTGGGACCACGTTGGACAGTGAACTCTATACAGATTTAATTCTCCAGTCCCTTCCATCCACTTACGCCCAGTTTATACTGAACTTCAACTTACAAGAAAAGGAAGTTGAACTTTCAGAACTCCTCAACATGCTGAGGAGCGCAGAGGGCACCCTACAGAAGGGTAGGGAAACACCCGCTTTGTTTGTAGGAGGATCTTCTTCCTCTAGGTCCAAGGCGAAAGCCAAGGGAAAGAGGAAGAAAGCCCCCGCCAAACCAAGAGGCGGTGTTAGTAAAGTGGGTACGAAGGGAAAGGAAAAGGCAACAAAGATTGCGGGGAAGCTTGTTGGTAAAGAGGAATGCTTCTATTGTCACAAGAGTGGACACTGGAAGAAAGATTGCAGGGCTTGGAAGGCCAGGACACAGGAACTGAAGCAGGTTGCGGCTTCAGCTTCAGGTGTGTATGTTATTGAAAACTGTCTTTCTATAAACTCTACTTCCTGGGTATTGGATACCGGATCAGGATCTCATATCTGTAATTCTTTGCAGGCGTTGAGAAACCGTAAGTTTTTGAAGGCAGGTGACATGACCCTCAGAGTTGCGAACGGAGCTAGCATGGATGCTAAAGCCGTGGGGGACTATCACCTGGGAATGACAGATGGGCATGTTTTGGTTTTGCGTAGTTGCTTTTTTGTACCCAACGCAACTTGTAATATCATTTCTGTATCTTTGGTTTCTAAAGAAGGTTATGAATTTGCGTTTGTAAGAAATGTTGTAAACATTCACCTTAATCAAGTTCTGATTGGGTCAGGTACATTGAGCAATGGTATTTACGTATTAAACCAACCACAGATTTTCAATGTCCAGAATACACACAAAAGGAAGTCTCCAGATATCAATCAGGCTTTCTTATGGCATTGTAGACTGGGTCACATCAATGAGACACGGTTGACTAAGTTACATAAAGAAGGATACTTGGATCCGTTCGAGTATCAGTCTTATGCCACTTGTGAATCTTGTCTCATGGGAAAGATGACAAAGACTCCGTTCACTGGACACGGAGAAAGAGCGAGCGAGCTCTTGGGACTCATACACAGTGACGTGTGTGGTCCAATGTCTACACATGCGCGAAGCGGTTATTCATACTTCATTACTTTCACAGATGATTTCTCTAGGTATGGACATGTCTTCTTAATGAAGCACAAATCCGAGGCCTTTGAGAAATTTCGGGATTACAAGAATGAAGTTGAAAAACAGACCGGCAATAGTATCAAGATTCTAAGATCGGATCGAGGTGGAGAATACTTAAGTGCCGAGTTCCTGAATTACTTAAAAGAGAATGGAATTCTCTCTCAGCTCACTCCTCCATACACTCCGCAACACAACGGTGTATCGGAGAGATGGAACCGAACCCTATTGGATATGGTACGGTCCATGATGAGTAACGCTGAGTTACCGCGATCTTTCTGGGGGTATGCGCTAGAAACAGCTGCATACCTTTTGAACCGAGTTCCTACTAAGACTGTGCCTACCACACCATATGAGTTATGGAGTGGGAAGAAACCCTATCTTCAGTACCTGAAGATTTGGGGATGTCCAGCTTATGTCAAAAAGCAGCATACGGACAAGCTCGAGGCACGCTCAGTACTGTGCAAGTTTGTGGGATACCCAAAGAACTCCAGGGGGTATCTTTTCTATTACGCAGAGGAACAAAAAGTCCTTGTTTCTCGTAATGCCCATTTTCTGGAACATCAGTTCTTGGAAAAAGAAGTAAGTGGGAGCGCAATATAACTGGAAGAAATTCCAGAACCTCAGACTATTACTGAAAGCTTAGTGGAACCAGAGGGTTCGAAAGAACAGGACATTCCTATGCCGCTCCGCAGAAGTAGTAGGCAGTCTCATCCGCCCGAGAGATACTACGGTTTTCTCATAGACGGGGATAGAGAGGATTGCATCATTGACTATGATGAGCCTACTAGCTTCCAACAGGCCGTTCAGAGCGTTGACTCGGTAAAATGGCTGGATGCAATGCGGACCGAAATGGAGTCCATGTACACCAACAAAGTATGGACGTTGGACATTGCTCCAGACGGGGTAAAACCCGTAGGATGTAAGTGAATCTTCAAAAGGAAGATTGGTGTAGATGGACAGGTTGAGACCTATAAAGCTAGACTTGTAGCAAAGGGTTTCCGTCAAAGACCTGGTTTGGACTATGACGAAACCTTTTCTCCAGTGGCTATGCTGAAATCCATTCGGATCCTTCTTGCCATTGCTGCCTTCCACGATTATGAGATTTGGCAGATGGACGTAAAAACCGCTTTTCTAAATGGAAATCTAGAGGAGTGTGTCTATATGGATCAGCCAGAGGGTTTCATTCAGAGTGGGAGCAGCGGAAAAGTGTGCAAGTTGCTTAAGTCCATCTATGGACTAAAGCAGGCATCGCGGAGTTGGAACATCTGTTTTGATGAGACGGTCAAGGAATTTGGCTTTATCAAAAATCCAGATGAACCATGCATCTATAGTAGATTTGTAACGAGAACTGTAGTATTCCTCGTTTTATACGTGGATGACATTCTCTTAATAGGAAATGATATTCCTATGCTACAATCTGTCAAGGGATTCTTGTCACAAAGCTTCTCCATGAAAGACCTGGGTGATGCTTCGTACATCCTGGGGATCCGGATCCATCGTGATAGATCCAAAAGGATATTAGGACTTTCACAGTCCAGGTACATCGACACTATACTGAAAAGATTCAGTATGGAAGATTCCAAGCGCGGTAACCTACCGGCTTGTCACGGGATCACCCTCTCTAAAGAGATGTCTCCCAAGACTGATTTGGAGAGGGATCGCATGTCTATTATACCCTACGCTTCTGCGGTAGGCTCTATAATGTATGCGATGTTGTGTACCAGACCGGATGTAGCTTATGCACTGAGTGTGGTAAGCAGGTATCAGTCAAACCCTGGGGAGAAACACTGGATAGCGGTAAAGAACATTCTCAAGTACCTGAGAAGGACAAAGGAGATGTTCTTGGTGTATGGCGGAAAAGACCTCCAGATCGAGGCCTTTGCTGACTCCAGCTTCCAGAGTGACAAGGATGATTCCAAGTCCATGTCGGGTTTTGTCTTTACCCTCAATAGAGGGGCGGTGTGTTGGAAGAGTTCCAAACAGGAAACCGTTGCAGACTCGACTATGGAAGCGGAATACATCGCTGCATCTGATGCCGCAAAAGAAGCTGTCCGGATAAGGAAGTTCTTGAAAGAACTTCAGGTGGTTCCGTCCATTGTTGACCCAATACCTCTGTATTGCGACAACAACGGGGCTATAGCTTTAGCGAAGGAACCCAGGTCCCATCAGAGATCCAGGCACATCTTGAGGCGGTATCACCTGATCAGGGAGATCGTGGATCGCAAGGAGATCGAGGTTCGGAGGGTTGCTTCAGAAGAAAACACTGCAGATCCATTCACCAAGGCCCTACCCCAGACTCAGTTCGAGCGGCTGATCGAGATGATAGGTCTTCGCTACTCCAGTACATGGCCTTAGTGCAAGTGGGAGATTGTTAGTGTATATGCCCTAGAGGCCATTACTGTATCATACTAGTTTGTATATTACTTAATGGAAGCTTGGGATATTCACCTTGTATAAACAATCTTGCTCAATATAGTAGTATGCTACTTGGTTTGTTTCTACTTCAATGTGTACATGTGCTTATTTTGCGATATCACCTATACGCATTAGTGGAGCCCTTAGGATCTTTGCTTGATTACCAGCGTTGTGATGGCAGTCACACTAGTGGGGGCTGGGTAATCTATAAGCACATCCTTATACAGGTCCCTAGTCGCAGGACTATCGAGACAGGGCATCGATACTCCGGAGTAGACTAGCGTATGCGCTTCTCATCCCAGTGTGGGAGATGGTCTGTCCCACAGCCATCAGTACGTCGTACTGGAGATAGTATACGGGTGCTCGTTAGGTTACGAGTACACTGGACAGGACTCGTCGGGAACTGACAGGTTGGTATTATACCTATCGTCAGTTATCAGTTCCCAGGTGACATGAGTACAGCTTAGTCCGCTGACTTGATACTGCCACTTCGCCTCGAGTATGTTCCCACTGCACTTTGATCACTACCCTACCACGGCTCAAAGGAGTCGTGCAAACAGGTAGTGGTTGGGTGCAGTCCCGAAGCACTTGGAGGCAGTGACGGTTAGACAGGATTTGTCTCTCCCGGTATTGGGGGTTGACATCGCGCTGTGTCTAGGAGAGCCATTACACAAGTAGTCCCTGGCCAGGGCAAGCGAGATATACTGGTAGGCTTCCAGTGTTATCTCAGGGTGTTTTGGGCTTCACTCCGACACGACTTGTACCGCTATTGGGGGACTGACGTTTTACCGCCCCCTAGGCCCGACATGCGATGTATCAGACGAACAGACCGGACTGTACGGAGAATGTCACATTCAGACTCAGTAGGAGTTCAGATGGGGTTCACCTCGTCAGCCTTCTTGTCGGCATCTACCTGGGGACCGTTACGCACAGCTAGTGCCGCTTGCCGTCTGTGGTTAAACCCACTGCCAGCGTAGTGTCGAGTCTTTAGAGTCCCACACAGAGGGTATTCGCCTCTGGGCAAAACAGAGTAGAGGTCGCATGGTTTTGCGACAGGGTTCGTTCTCATCCGCGCACTTGTGCACGTTTTGGAGTCCGGACGGATTATACTGGCAGGCTCTGGTTTGAGCCAGATACTGGTATATGTTTTGGGGTTGCTTTTATATCTCGGTATTCTTGTTCCTCGGAACGAGAATGCAGGTGTGTATGCACAGTTGCTTGAGGCGGAGGATGAGGTATTTCATTAGGGTTTCGGAACGGGTGCGTTTGCACAGTTGACAGTCGTCATTTTCCAAACCCTAATAGATTTATGAAATATCAATTAATAATAGTAATTAAATGAAATATTGTTATGGTTGATTTTGTTGACTTGTTGACCATGGTTGACTTGTTGACCATGGTTGAATGTTGACCACCATCATGCTTTGAAAGGATTCTCTTTGATTCTTGCTTACATTCATTTAATGAAGCATGATAGTGGTCATTCCAAAACTACCATCAACTATTCTCATTTGAATTATTATTACTAATTAGATAATTCTTTTTCTTTTGATATGGTTGCAAAAAGGAAAAAGAGAGCTCATTCTATCATAATCATTCTCTCTCCTCACTTCATCTTCTTCTTCCTCTAGCCAAAGGAGAATCCTTCTCATGTGTTGAGAATCCCTCTCCTTAAAAGAAAAGCACCCCTTAGACACTCTCTACTCACTCTAGGATCAAGGGTTTAGCAAGCCGGAGATTCTAGTTCACTCAAAGTTCGAGAAAGAGCCCGAAGGTTGAACCCTCAGGTGGATCCATCTTCGACGGAAGAAGGCGACGAGAAGAGAACCATCAACCTCTACAAGGTTTCAAGAAGAAGGAGTTCAAGTTTAGGTATAACCATCTTTCCGAGTAGCTAACTCTCTTTAGCAAGTTTGCTAGTTTAGTTTAGAAAAGATCCCGACTTTGTTTAGTCCATGTTCCCCCATGCGCCAAAATTTGATTTTTATACCGTTTCCGCCTCCCCGTAAGAACCGGGGGTCGCAACGTAGACTTACATCACTCCCCCTTACACACCACAGCACAATGGTGTGTCAGAGGGGTAGAATCGTACCCTATTAGATATGGTACGATCTATGATGAGTGATACTGAGTTACCTCTCTCCTTTTGGGGGCATGCATTGGAGACTGCAGTTTTTCTGTTGAACAAAGTTACAACCGAGACCGTGTCTACCACTCCATATGAGATATGGTATGGGAAGAGACCATCTCTTAAACGAGTTAAGATTTGGAGTTGTCCAGCTTTTGTCAAAAAGCAGAATCCAGACAAACTCGAGACACGATCGGTCAAATGTATATTTGTAGGATATCCAAAACTTTCGTTTGGATATCTTTTCTACCACAAGAAGGAACAAATGATGTTTGTTTCTCAACATGCCACATTTTTAGAAAATAAGATTTTTCCAAATGATACTGGAGGCAATGTAGTAGATCTAGAAGAATTTCTAGAGCCACAAGTTACAAATGACGACTTGGTTGAACCTGATGTTGCGAAAGAATCTTATGAAGCTCGGCCACTCCATAGATCTGGCAGTACTTCTCGCCCACCGGAGAGATATTATGGTTTTCTCATTGATGGTGATAGAAAAGATTGCATCATGGATGATGATGACCCTACCAGTTTTCAGCAAGCTATCACGAGTGGTGACTCTGTGAAGTGGCTGGATGCTATGAGATCCGAAATGGAGTTTATGTATACTAACAAAGTATGGAATTTGGATGTTGTACCCTCTGAGGTAAAACCCGTAGAGTGCAAATGGATCTTTAAGAGAAAGATCAGTGTAGATGGGCAGGTGGAGACCTATAAGGTAAGGCTTGTGGCGAAAGGATTTCGTCAAAGCCCAGGTCTGGACTATGACGAAACTTTTTCTCCCGTAGCCATGCTTAAATCCATTTGGATCTTACTTGCTATTGCTGCTCACTATGACTATGAAATCTAGCAGATGGACGTTAAAACGGCTTTTCTAAATAGTGATTTAGAAGAATGTGTTTATATGGATCAGCCAGAGGGCTTCATTGATAGTGGGAGCAGCGGGAAAGAATGTAGATTTCTTAAATCCATTTATGGATTAAAGCAGGCATCACGAAGTTGGAACATCTGTTTTGATGATGTTATCAAAGAGTTTGATTTCGTCAAAAATCCAGATGAACCTTGTGTTTATAAGAAGATTGTAGGAAGTACTGTCACATTCCTTGTATTGTACGTGGATGACATTCTTCTGATAGGAAACGATGTTCCTATGCTACAATCGGTCAAACTGTTCTTATCACAAAGGTTCTCCATGAAGGACCTGGGTGATGCCTCGTACATACTCGGCATGAAGATCTATAGGAATAGATCTAAAAGGTTTTTGGAATTGTCCCAAAACAGATACATTAACACCATCCTAAAGAGATTTAGTATAGAAGACTCCAAGCGGGGTGCCTTACCCACTTGTCATGGAGGCACTCTCTCCAAGGAATTTTGCCCAAAGACTGATGAAGAGAGAGCTCGCATGAGCATTATACACTATGCTTCAGCCGTAGGATCTATAATGTATGCGATGTTATGTACTTGCCCTGATGTAGCTTATGCACTGGGTGTAGTAAGCAGGTATCAATCCAACCCAGGAGAGAATCACTGGACAGCTGTGAAGAACATTCTTAAGTACTTGCGAAGAACTAAAGAAATATTCTTGGTGTATGGTAACAGGGATCTCCAAATGGAGTCCTTTACCGATTCGAGCTTCCAGAGTGATATGGATGACAGCAAATCTATCTCAAGATTTGTATTTACCCTCAATGGAGGGGTGGTATGTTGGAAGAGTTCCAAACAGGATACCGTTGCAGACTCCACGATGGAAGCTGAGTATATTGTTGCAAATGATACTGCCAAGGAAGCCGTCTGGATGAGGAAGTTTATCTCAGAGCTAGGAGTAGTTCCAACCATTATTGATCCAATACCATTGTATTATGATAATAATAGAGCTATGGCGTTGGCCAAAGAGGCCAGGTCGCATCAGCGATCCAAACACATCCTGAGGCGATATCATCTGATCCAGGAGATAGTTGATCACCGCGAGATCGAGATTCGGAGAGTAGATACAAGGAATAACACCGCGGATCTACTCACCAAGGCCCTCCCTCTGCCGCAGCATGAGCAACTTTTTGAGATGTTGGGTATGAGATACGCCAATAATTGGCCTTAGTGCAAATGGGAGATTCTTGGATATATGTATGCCCTAGAGGCCATTATATGATAGCAGATGTATCGGTATGTGTGTATATATATATTCAAAGGACATTCTTGCTCGACATGATAGTATGCTATCCGGTTGTATTTTATCTTGACATGTTCATTTGATCATGCATCTTACTCTTTTGGTACATGTTGATAAAGCCCTTAGGATATATACTTGACTACTGGGACTATGATGCCGATCATACTAGTAGAACATGTGTAGTTTATATGCATATCCTTGAAATATTCCTAGTCATAGGTGTATCGAGATGGAGCATCGATATTCCAGAGTAGACTAGCTTATACCGTTCTTGTCCCATATGATGGGCGATGGATGATCCCATATCCATTGGTGTTGTGACACCAAAGATTGTACACGGGTGCTCAGTGGAGACTGGGTACACTGAACGCACTCGCTGAGAACTCCTATGTGGTATTATATCTATTTTCGGATAGCGGTTCTCAGGTGACACTGGTACAAGTTAGTCTATAGACCCGAGATCATCATAGAGTCTTGTGTGTCCTCCCACTGTACTTTGATCTCTACCCTACCACGGCTCTACTGAGTCGTGCAAACAGGTGGATTTTGGGTACAGCCCCAGACACATGGAGGCAATAAGCGATAGGAGGGGTTTCGTCTCTCCCGGTATTGGGGGACGATGTTGCGCTATGCTCGATTGGCTATAACAGGAAGTCCCTGGCCAGGGCTGATGAGATTTACTGATAAGTGTTATCAGTAGTTTCTCGATCTGTTATGAGCCATATACCAGCATGACTTATTGAGTTATTGGGGTCGATGATACCATCCCTAGACTCGATATGCAGCATATCTGACGAAGAGACCAGACTATACGGTAAGTGTTGCCAGTTGGCTCGACAGGAGTTTTGACAGGTTCGCTTGTTTTTCTTGTTGGAGATAGTGCCCTCAGAGTCAATTATTGGATCACAGGCACGTGATTGCAATGATTGAGGGAGGACCCATCCCGGTAGGACAGTCTTACTCGAGATGATAGTATGCTATCTGGTTTACCTTTATCATCGTGTACTGTTTCAGGTGACCTTACAGGTCGCTATTACACGTTGATAGAGCCCCTAGGATTCTTGCTTGATGACCAGCAGTATGATGGCGATCATACACGTGGGAGCTGGGGTCTATAAGCACATCCTTAAAAGGTCCCTAGTCGTGGGAGTTTCGAGACTGGGCATCGATACTCCATTAGTAGACTAGTGTATACAGTCGAGACCCCGACGAGGGGCGGTGGCCGGTCTCACAAGCCACTGGTGTCAGTTGGTTCACCTAAGATGTATACAGGTGCTCATTGGGTTATGAGTACACCGGATAGGACTCGCCGGGAACCTGCTAGTTGGGATTATACCAGACGTCGGATAGCAGTTCACAGGTGACATGTGTACAGGTTAGTTCATCGACCTGAGATCGTCATTTGTCTCGTGTGAGTTCCCACTGTGCTGATTACTACCCTACCACGGCTCAAAGGAGTCGTGCAAACAGTTTTTAGTTGGGTACAGTCCCGAGCCACATGGAGGCAGTGAGCGGATCTGCAGGGGTTCGTCTCTCCCGGTATTGGGGGTGAGGTCGCGCTGTGTCTAGGAGAGCCATTACGCAAAGCCCTCGGCAGAGGCAGGAGATTTACTGGTAGGTATTCCAGTAGTATCTCAGGGCGTTCTGGGCTACACTCCGACACGACTTGTACCGCCTTTAGGGGTCTGACTTTTACCAACCCCCTAGGCCCGCCATGCGATGCTCATAGACGAACGGACCGGACTGTACGGATATTGTCACTGACAGGCTCAGTAGGGTGTCAGGATGAGTTCGCTCATCGACGTCCCTTTTGGTCAATAGCTGGTGGCCCGTTACGTATTGGCTTATACCTCTGACATGCTAGTGGTTAAATCCACAGCCATTGTATTGACGAGTCTTTAGAGTCCACCACACTTTCAGTTACTCAAGCTTTCGGGCGAAACGCTGTAGATGCCGTATGGAGATATGGCAGGGTCCGATCAGATACGTGCGGTATTGCACGGATCAGGATCGGACGGTTTGTACTAGTGACCGTATGGATATATGGCAGGGTTCGATCCGATACGTGCGGTATTGCACGGATTAGGATCGAACGGATATTACTAGCCGGCTTTGTTTGAAGCCGGTCCTAGTTTAGTATAGTGTAGATTTTGTCTCTTTGCATTTGTATCCGGACGGAATACAGATGCGGGTGTGTATGCACAGTGTCGGGGTTTTCCTGTAATTTATTACGGGACCAGTTTTCTGGAGTTGCCAGTTTGCATTCCGTTCCGGCCGGTTTTCCTTTGTTCTTTCCCGGCCGGACTTTTCCGATGGAGGGGGTTATTTGCAAGTTGTGCAAATAACTTTTGTGGAGGGGGTTTCTTGCAAATGCTTTGATTATGATAGCATCTTTTCATTTGCACCATCACTTGCATTAAATGAGATTTGAAAGGTTAAGGTTTGGATGTATGTTTGTAATGATAATGTTTATGATGTGGTCACCTCTTGCTTTATCCTACACTCACCTCCCTTCATGAGTTTTGATTTTCCTCCACCATTCTCACACAAAAAGAGACCGGCCACTTTAGTTTGGGGATGAGAGAAATTTCCATTTTTGGTGTGACACAAATTTCTTCATCTCATTCTTCTAGTTTTGGAAAAATGAAAGCACCATTTTTCCTTAACCTTATTCCTCCATCAAAGGCAACTACAAACCCCAAATGAGACAAGCATCATCTACACTACTTTCTACAGCAAAGCTTGGGCACGTCGACTAGCCAGCTTCGTGCCCGAGTTGCCTCGGTATTGAGGTGGGAGCCCGTAAAAGATACAGACGATGTGGTGCCCTTCCGGCAAGGATGCGACGACCGGAGTTTCCGCGGGAGATCGGGACGATGACGAGAAGACCGGAGGACTCGGATCACTCGGTATATCTCTCACCCTTTCTCTTGTTTGCTAGTATCGGTTAATGGTTACGATCCGGGTATATTGTCCGCGGTAGCGCCAGTTTCCAAGTAAGGAAAATTTTGATTCCGCATTTTGGCCTCGGATAGACGGCCGGGGCGCTGCCGTGGCGCAACATGGTATCAGAGCCACGCCATTAACCTTGCCTAGCTTGTTCTAATGCGTTTTACTTATCCGATCGACCAAAATTCCAAAAAACCGCGTTTTGCTTGCATCAGTTTTCTGTCGATTATTTCCGGGCTCGAAAAATTTTTCAGGTGATTGCAGAATGATGTACAGAGAATCCTAAGAACACTGGAAAAATTTGGTAACCCAATTCTTCCGTACGACCGCGGAACCGCGGCCTTATCCCTCTTTGGCCGCGGTTCCGCCGCAGGAAGTTGGGATCACTTCTCCATATTTTTGCAGTGGGCTTTTGGGCTTAAGATAGGGATTTTGGAATATTAAAATTGGGCCCAGAATTTCTGTGAGTGCTACAGTATTACTTGGGGGCCCACTTGTTAATTTTTGATCGATTGGATATTTTAAACACATTATTTCACAGTATTTACATTATATCTGCGACCGTGAATATCACTTGATCGGTAAATCCTGTCTAACTGCTATAGCCCGGTTAGACGGATTTGCGAACGTGATTTTCACGTTGATGTTCTGTGTTTATGCTGTGATGTTGCGGATCGGTCGTGGGGGATAGCCTGGATGCAATGCTAGTACAGTTTTGTTTTATATGTACATTTGATATTGCGGGGCGAGCGTCCGACATGTGGACTGCCGTCACTGCCTGTTTGTATTATTCTTTTGGGGCACGACCTGGTTGTGGTCGATGTACCCGGTGTATGTATATTTTACTTTCTGTACTAGGGTTACCCCGCGGAGCGGTGCACGGATAGCCGGGTTCTAGAGGGCAACGGGCCCGCATCTCAGGGCATTGAGACGGAGGGGGCTTCAGTCTGGAATTGGCGGGCTATTCGCCGCACTCGTAGGGGGTACAGGTTGACCCAGGAGGGGTGCCCAAGTTACCAGATTCCGTGAAGTGCTGGGTGGTCCATTCACGGTGCTGAAGGGGGCTGCCTCGCTTCAGGTTTTGGCAGGTAACTTGCCGCGCCCGTAGGGGTCTAGGATTTCATTGCACAGGCTATCCACACGACCAGGGGAACGTCGGGTTTCAGCAGCGGCTCTGTAAAACCCGGGGCTTCCAGATATCTGTATTGTTCTGTGATGCTGTACATTTCTGTGATGTTGCATTTTATTCACGCCTTGAGCGAAATACTATATATTGGTATATATATTAGTAGATGTTGTATATGTTTTTCATCCGCGCTAGTCCAGTCCCCGCTCTGCCGTTAGTTAGTTAACCTAACGGGTGATGACGGGACCCAGTGGCGAATGCGGATGGCATATACGTACGTCAGTATATTTTCGTTCTTTGTGGTGTGATCAATTGATGGGACTGCATTGATTCGGATCAATGCAAGATAAACAAACCTATTCTGATGTTGTTGGAACATTTTTCAAAAAGCTGTTATTGCAAGGACGTTCACTTTTGTTTTTCATCGTGGTATTCATTTGGAATATCCTGCTCCTCAGTCGACGAGCCAAGGGCCGAGATCCCTTCACCGGGAGTGACCCCTTGGACAGAAGTTTGCGTCAGGGCATTAATTTCATTATAGCCGATTACTTTTGCTTTGCATCGTGGTATTCAGTTGGAATATCCTGCACCTCATTCTATGGGGAAAGAGCCGAGATCCCTTCACCGGGAGTGACCTCTTTAGCAAAGGTTTTCGTCACTATATTTTTTATAAAAAGGCTATGCAGTTCCTTCAACGATATCAAGTTCATTACGTTAAAGGTTTTTCGCCAAAAACCAGCCGTAGCCCTCCGTCATTTCCTACAGGTATTATTTAGTATTCATGCTGCGTTTGTTGACCTAGTCAAGACGTAGTGTTCGGTAGCTAAGTGGTACTTGTTTGTTGCATAAGTGGGATTGGTTAAGACAGTCGTGCGGCCTTGTTGACCTAGTCAAGGGCACGTACGGGTGGGTTTAATGCAATCCAGAATAATGACGGGTTGAACTTGACTGGCGGTTTATGGTTTGTTGACCTAGTCAAGGTCATAAACCGCTTAGGGTAAAAATCACATCGGGAGTTTCAAAAGAACTGAAACTTGCCAGACATGCGCATACCTTCTGGAGTGTGATAATGTGACTGGATTCCGTCACGATGTCATGCGATGATAGTTGGATCCCGATTCCCACTGATGAGTTGGTTTACTCCTCGGGTGATCCCGACTAATTCTTCTTTCAGGTTTGGAGGAGAATTTGACGGTACAGTGGGAGGTTTCCAGATTAGATAAAGTGATAACCATTCTGATCTAGGTTAGAGTGCAGGCTGAGTGTTTCTTTTCTCTCTCTCTTTGGCAGCGACCATTGACCCGACCCTAGACTATGACTCAGTGACCAAGTTGACCGAACCTTCTTAACACTGGCTTTTGGATTGTCAGAGTTGCAAACCTCATTGCCACTTCCACTTTTACCCTTTTCTCCAGGACACCCCGTATTACTACAAACGTCCACTTCCATTGGACAAAACCATCGTATGGTTATATACGAACTCGAAGGACTTCGAGGATGGTTTCTGGTTCTGGAGAAAACGAATAGGATTATTCAGTTGTCTTTTCTTTTCACCTTCTCTCATTGCGAGTACTCCTTGGTTTAGGAGATAGTACACCTATTATGCAAATTGGATAGTCTTCTTCCAAACCTTAGGCTGGTGCCGAACGGTGGGGAATGAAGAAAACCAATTAGCATAACGATGGTGTGCAGAAGGTATTAAGTTAAGACAAAGAAAGGGATTAGTAAGAGGGCAAAGTAAATTGCGACTGCTATTCACGACCAAACCGAGTATTTCTTCGCCAATCCTAAATCACCTTTGTATTTCTCCAGGACACTCCGTATCACTACGAAGATCCCAAGTTTTTGGATACTCCATCGTATGGTTATATACGAACTCGAAAGGAACTTGTTCCAGTTCGGGGATGGATTCTGGTCCAGGAGAAATAGGAATACGGTTTATTCGGTTGTCTTTTCTCTTCACCTTCTCTCGCATTGCGAGTGCTCCTAGGATTAGGACAGTACACCCATTATGCTTATTGGATAGTCTTCTTCCAAACCATAGGCTGATGCCGAACGGTAGGGAAGGAAGAAAACCATTTGGCCTAAGGGGTGTGCAGAAGGTGATGACTAAAGATATATAAAGGGATTTGGAGAGGTGGCAAAGAATTATACGGTTATAGTTGTGAATCTGGATAATGGTAGAGGCATTACTAGGAATACCAGGATACCCCACCGAAACATTTCAATGTTTCTGTTTCACTGTGTAATGTTAAAAGAGAACTGATTTCCCGATAAGATACTTACTCCAGGGTATGTATTTACCAGGTATGATTCTCACATCTGTATGGTTTTACAGATGATGAGTGGGAGTAAGTTATTGGGAATAGGGTGATCATCCTCATTATATCGGGATTCGTTGTAATCGGTGATATTTGAGGAGATCACCTGGGCTGTTTGCCGGTCGGCAAATATTTGGTTTTGAATATCCGCTGTTGTGCACCAATTTCACATTGATTTATCTGTACGTCTATTTTCATAGAGTGAGATATACCTTTTGATATTATGTCGATGACATTTACCTATATCAGTGGATGGTTAGGTAAGGAGCATTAAACAGCGGTGTAATTCTTCTTAACCATAAGTACAGTTTTCAACCTACGACACACAGTGAAAGAGTTGCTAGACTCAGCGGACTTATACAGAGTATTGTATATTGTCCAGTGTCCATTAAGACAGTGGGGTTGGTCCTCATACTATATTCTGTTTACTTTTAACTACTCTAATTCTTAGACATGTGTTTCGTAGAAACACAGGGTCTGAGTTTTGAGGAGTTATTGGTATAAGAATAGAGTAGAGAACCAGGTATAGCAAGTATCGGGATTCTTCAAAGTGATCGAAGATGTAGATACTTGTGTATGGTATTCAGTTGATAGTAATGAGAACTTGCTTCTCTTTCAGGTTACTCATAATTGGAAGCATTCCTAAGTTGAGTAACGCTGATCGGCCTCCTTCCATTTAGTTGACATGCACTGGAGATAGCTGCATGATTTGAATCTGGTTCATTTAAATCAGTGCCTCTGGTTCTATATTGGATATAGAACAGTTCATATCTTAACGATGTTAAGGTACGGGGAGTTGTCCGGCTTATGATTAAAACCAGACACTGGACAACTCAAGGCATGTTTCTGTAATGGCTGTTTATGGGTTGACCCAGGCTATGACGAGGGTTGATTTTCTACCATCTGGAAGATCAATAGTGATATTGTTCTTAACTCGCCACATTTTAAAAGGAAATGGTTATTTTTCAGAAAACAGTAGTGGGAGTATGGTAGAACTGGAAGCGATTCCAGAACCGCAAACGATTACTGAAGATTTGATAAGGAACCTAAAGATTCAATCTGTTTTGACATTCCATTGGCCACTCCGCAGATAAGGTGGGTAACTTCAGGCACCCGAGAGGTACTCCGGTAGCCTCAAGGACGGTGACAGGGAAGTTCTTGTTTACCCACACTTGCCATTGTTGTTGTTCCAGGCTGCGAGACCCGGCAGGAGGATGAGTATAGCGTCATTCTAAACTAGCTTTAGAAGTGCACGTCTATATAACTCTGCCAGAGGGTTGTCGTAGTCAGTGGGAGCAGCGGAAGCATTGGTGGACATCAGGCTTATATCTATTTATAGACTAAAGCAGATATAGCGGAGATAGATCATCTATTTCTGATGTGACAGTCATAGGTTTGACGTCATCAGAATGGGGGATGGATCTGTTGAGAAGGTAGTAGGGTGTGATATCCGGGTTTTGGATGACATACACACAGTAGGAAGTGACATTCCTATACTACGATCGGTTATACTTTGGTCGTCACACAGTGGTTTCTCCACAAGGGACTTGGACATTATATCAGACATACTGGTTACTAGGTCTATGGTTTTAGATCTAGATTTGGATAGTTTCCCAATCTGGATACCTTGACAGCATTCTATGAGTATTTAGAATGGACGACTCCTGGCACGGTAGTACACCTGCAGGTAATGGAGTCACCCTCTCTAAAGGTGTCTTACAGACTAAAGGGGAGAGGGATACGCATGATTGACAGATCACTTGCTTAGGCAATTGAGTCAGTCATGAGATGTCAAGTACCACACCAGATGTTGTTCTTGCAGTAGATGCAATAAGTTGATATTGATCCAATCCTGGAGAAACAATCGGAAGCAGTTTTAGGACATAAGTGCATGTTCTAGGGATATGATAACAACAGCCTCATTTGGAGACAATTATCATTCCAGGCTTCCAAGGTGACAAGGACGACAAGGAGGTTGTCAGAGTTATAGTTTTCCCTCTGACGAGGGGCAGTATTTTGGACAGGTGATCCAAGGCAATACTGAGGGAGGCATGACGCAGGATACTGATTAAGTTCAGTTGACGATACAGTCTAAGAAGTTTGGATTTGGAGTTCATTTATGAGCTAGGTCCCATCAGATATCCAGACATACTCTAAGACAGGTATTGCTCATTTCGGGAGATGGCTTTCTCTGCGAACTTGAGATATAGAGAGACATAGAAAGAAACATCACAG
The DNA here is from genome assembly GCA_030015575.1 of Agapanthus africanus. Classification (NCBI taxonomy): domain Eukaryota; kingdom Viridiplantae; phylum Streptophyta; class Magnoliopsida; order Asparagales; family Amaryllidaceae; genus Agapanthus; species Agapanthus africanus. Next base: position 314,340,183 of record CM057346.1, on the reverse strand, counting down.
CGGATCCACTCACTGAGGCTATTCCTCGAACGCAATAGTTTCGCAAACGAGCTTTGTGAGACTGACTAGTAGAGGAGTTCGGTGTTCGGTATCACACGGGCTGTGAGTATGCGACATCGCAATAATTAGCCTTGAGTGCAAGTGGGAGATTGTTGGAGATAGTGCCCTCAGAGTCAATTATTGGATCACAGGCACGTGATTGCAATGATTGAGGGAGGACCCATCCCGGTAGGACAGTCTTACTCGAGATGATAGTATGCTATCTGGTTTACCTTTATCATCGTGTACTGTTTCAGGTGACCTTACAGGTCGCTATTACACGTTGATAGAGCCCCTAGGATTCTTGCTTGATGACCAGCAGTATGATGGCGATCATACACGTGGGAGCTGGGGTCTATAAGCACATCCTTAAAAGGTCCCTAGTCGTGGGAGTTTCGAGACTGGGCATCGATACTCCATTAGTAGACTAGTGTATACAGTCGAGACCCCGACGAGGGGCGGTGGCCGGTCTCACAAGCCACTGGTGTCAGCTGGTTCACCTAAGATGTATACAGGTGCTCATTGGGTTATGAGTACACCGGACAAGACTCGCCGGGAACCTGCTAGTTGGGATTATACCAGACGTCAGATAGCAGTTCCCAGGTGACATGTGTACAGGTTAGTTCATCGACCTGAGATCGTCATTTGTCTCGTGTGAGTTCCCACTGTGCTTTGATTACTACCCTACCACGGCTCAAAGGAGTCGTGCAAACAGTTTTTAGTTGGGTACAGTCCCGAGCCACATGGAGGCAGTGAGCGGATCTGCAGGGGTTTGTCTCTCCCGGTATTGGGGGTGAGGTCGCGCTGTGTCTAGGAGAGCCATTACGCAAAGCCCTCGGCCGAGGCAGGAGATTTACTGGTAGGTATTCCAGTAGTATCTCAGGGCGTTCTGGGCTACACTCCGACACGACTTGTACCGCCTTTGGGGGTCTGACTTTTACCAACCCTCTAGGCCCGCCATGCGATGCTCATAGACGAACGGACCGGACTGTACGGATATTGTCACTGACAGGCTCAGTAGGGTGTCAGGATGAGTTCGCTCATCGACGTCCCTTTTGGTCAATAGCTGGTGGCCCGTTACGTATTGGCTTATACCTCTGACGTGCTAGTGGTTAAATCCACAGCCATTGTATTGACGAGTCTTTAGAGTCCACCACACTTTCAGTTACTCAAGCTTTCGGGCGAAACGCTGTAGAGGCCGTATGGAGATATGGCAGGGTCCGATCAGATACGTGCGGTATTGCACGGATCAGGATCGGATGGTTTGTACTAGTGACCGTATGGATATATGGCAGGGTTCGATCCGATACGTGCGGTATTGCACGGATTAGGATCGAACGGATATTACTAGCCGGCTTTGTTTGAAGCCGGTCCTAGTTTAGTATAGTGTAGATTTTGTCTCTTTGCATTTGTATCCGGACGGAATACAGATGCGGGTGTGTATGCACGGTGTCGGGGTTTTCCTGTAATTTATTACGGGACCAGTTTTCTGGAGTTGCCAGTTTGCATTCCGTTCCGGCCGGTTTTCCTTTGTTCTTTCCCGGCCGGACTTTTCCGATGGAGGGGGTTATTTGCAAGTTGTGCAAATAACTTTTGTGGAGGGGGTTTCTTGCAAATGCTTTGATTATGATAGCATCTTTTCATTTGCACCATCACTTGCATTAAATGAGATTTGAAAGGTTAAGATTTGGATGTATGTTTGTAATGATAATGTTTATGATGTGGTCACCTCTTGCTTTATCCTACACTCACCTCCCTTCATGAGTTTTGATTTTCCTCCACCATTCTCACACAAAAAGAGGCCGGCCACTTTATTTTGGGGATGAGTGAAATTTCCATTTTTGGTGTGACACAAATTTCTTCATCTCATTCTTCTAGTTTTGGAAAAATGAAAGCACCATTTTTCCTTAACCTTATTCCTCCATCAAAGGCAACTACAAACCCCAAATGAGACAAGCATCATCTACACTACTTTCTACAGCAAAGCTTGGACACGTCGACTAGCCAGCTTCGTGCCCGAGTTGCCTCGGTATTGAGGTGGGAGCCCGTAAAAGATACAGACGATGTGGTGCCCTTCCGGTAAGGATGCGACGACCGGAGTTTCCGCGGGAGATCGGGAGGATGACGAGAAGACCGGAGGACTCGGATCACTCGGTATATCTCTCACCCTTTCTCTTGTTTGCTAGTATCGGTTAATGGTTACGATCCGGGTATATTGTCCGCGGTAGCGCCAGTTTCCAAGTAAGGAAAATTTTGATTCCGCATTTTGGCCTCGGATAGACGGCCGGGGCGCTGCCGTGGCGCAACATTTCTTCTGATCGCTCAATACCTGGGAACCATTACGTACAGCTAGTGCCGCTGACGGTTAGTGGGTATGTGATATGATCACTGCCTACTGCTAGCGTATTGACGAATCTTAGAGTCCCACAGAGGGGTTTCGTAGCTCAGGCGAAATAATGTAGGGTGCATATGGGATATGCGCGGGAGCTCGATTAAATGCGTGTATATGATACCGTATTTTAAATCGGGTGTTTTCTATTGGTCGGGTCGTATATGATATGACCGGGTTATTAAATCAAGTGTTGGTTTAATATTGACTTTTAGCTCATTTATTTAAAACCTTTTCTTTATGGATGTATGCATGAATGTGTGTATGTATATATGTTGATATGATATGAATGGACACATGCATGCATACATGTGTCATGGTTGTTGATACATTGGAGATGGTAATGCAAGACTCACATGGTATAAATACTTATATATTATTGATATTGAGAAAAAGAAAATGAAATTAAATCATGGTTATATTTATTCTACACTCTTTTACACGTGACCTAATTTAGACCATGGTTTGTTTTTTCATTTGTTATTTAACTCAATACAAAATATCTAGATATTTATTAACCATGGTTCTATATGAGTGTGACTCTCATTTATATATTTTCTTTTCTCATTTTATTTAAGAATTATCACAAACAAAAGAGCTCAAGCTTAGCCATCTCCTTCTTGTTCCTCCTTCATACTCTCTACCCTTTTCAAGTGAGTGAAGGAAACAAAAAGGAAAGGTTTTTAAGTGAGATCCAAACCCACATCACCAATCTATATTAGTCTATCCCACTTGTGTAGATTAATTCCTCCACATCATCAAAGATCAAGTGAAGCTAGGAGCTTGAGCAAAGGGACTCCATGGTTGATCGTCGTGGACTTGGAAGGATTCAAGCAAACCATTTCAAACCCTAGTTGATCCATGGAGTCTAGGAGGGAGGTCTACAAAGGTTGTATTACTCACCTCTTAGTGTTAAAATACTTCTAGTATGTGATACTAGTTTCTTGTTACCCTAGATTTCTAGTTCGATTCAGGATTGGTATCCTTTAGCACCCCCTAAACTTTTATTATAGCATGTGTGATGCAACCCAAACCCTAGGCATGGTGCTTAGGAATCCCTGCAAGTTGATGTTGCGCTATGCTCGATTGGATATAACAGGAAGTCCCTGGTTAGGGCTGATGATGAGATTTAGTCGTAAGTGTTATCGGTAGTTTCTTGACCCGTTATGAGCCTGACATCAGCATGACTTATCAAGTTATTGTGGTCTGACGTTTACCACCCCTAAACTCGATATGCGACATATCAGACGAAGATACTGGACTATACGGTAGTTGTAATACCCCAGGTGGAATTGGGGACGATACCACCTACCCCGTGAGAAGTGAGATGTTATCCGGTATCGAGGTGGGGATGTAACCGATACAGATACACATGGGGACCGACTGTAGAACAATGGGGAGTATCGAATTCTATTCCGAAAGAGGGCACGATCAGAACTATAAATAGAATGATACCACTTCTATAGCACAGAGGCGCCTTTTGGATGAATCGGAACTCCAGAGTTTGAAAAACTCCGTAGTTAAGCGTGCTTGAGCTAGGGAAATTCTGGGATGGGTGACCTATTGGGAAGTAGCCCCCTTCTTGAGTCCGGTTCATTCAAAAAGACAAAACCATGCGGTTTCGGCCAAAGCGGACAATACCATCTGTGTTTAGGGGTGGGTCATGACAAACATGGTATCAGAGCCGGTCGCTCAAAAGTAAGTCTGTGGTTTGAGGAAGAACCATTGTTCTAAGTGGGGTGGAATGTAATACCCTAGGTGGAGTTGTGGATGAATACCACCTAGCTCGTGAGAAGTGAGATGTTATCCGGTATCGAGATGGGAATGTAACCGATACGGATACACATGAGGACCCACTATAGAACAATGGGGAGTATCGAATTCCATTCCGAAATAGGACACGATCAGAATTATAAATGGAATGATACCACTCCTATAACACAAAGGCGTCTTTTGGATGAATCGGAACTCGAGAGTTTGAAAAACTCCATAGTTAAGCGTGCTTGAGCTATGGAAATTCTGGGATGGGTGGCCTACTGGGAAGTAGCCCCATTCTTGAGTCCGGTTCATTCAAAAGGACAAAACCGTGCGGTTTCGGCCAAAGCGGACAATACCATCTGTGTTTGGGGGTGGGTCGTGACAAATATGGTATCAGAGCCTGTCCCTCAAAAGTAGGTCTGTGGTTCGAGGACGAACAATTGTTCTAAGTGGGGGGGAATGTAATACCCCAGGTGGAGTTGGGGATGAATACTACCTACCCCATGAGAAGTGAGATGTTATCCGGTATCGAGGTGGGGATGTAACCGATACAGAAACACACGGGGACCTACTGTAGAACAATGGGGAGTATCGAATTCCATTCCAAAAGAGGACACAATCAAAACTATAAATGGAATGATACCACTCCTATATCACAGAGGCACCTTTTGGATGATCGGAACTTTAGAGTTTGAAAAACTCCGTAGTTAAGCGTTCTTGAGCTAGGGAAATTCTGGGATGGGTGGCTTACTGGGAAGTAGCCCCCTTCTTGAGTCCGGTTCATTCAAAATGAAAAAACCGTGCGGTTTCGGCCAAAGCGGACAATACCATCTGTGTTTGGGGGTGGGTCGTGACAGTAGTGTTCCTTACCGGATTCATGGGAGTTTGGACAAGCTTACTTGTTGATTTTCTGATCGCTCAATAGCTGGGTAGTCGTTACGTCCAGCTAGTACCACTGACGGCTTGTGGGTGACTGATATGATCATTATCTACTGCTGGAATATTGACGAGTCTTTAGAGTCCTACACAAAAGTTTCCTATAGCTCAAGCGAAACGATGTAGGGTACATATGTGAGATGTGCAGGACCGAGATTAATACGTGTATGTGATACAGTATTCTAATATCGCGATATAGGTTATATATGATATAACCGGATTATTGAATCAAGTGTTGATTCGATAATTTGTTATATGTATATTTGATATACATATAAATGATATTAGTCGGTTATATGTGATATAGCCAGATTATTAAATCAAGTGTTGATTTAATAATTTAATATATAATTATATATTTGATATATTAATATATATTAACTAATATTAGCTCACTTAAGAATTTCTTTTCTACAAATACATACAAATATATATGAGATCTATATTAATGTATTTACTATTGTGTCATGCTAGATGATACATTGGACTTGGGTGTATAAGACTCACACTAAACTAAAGATAATTTGGTTGATTAATTATTAAGGGAAAAATCAAAATTAGGTGGAAATTAGCATGGCTAAAGATACTTGTGGAAGCATGTAGAAGCCTTGACTTAGCCTACTAATTTTGTTTTCCTCTAAATATTTATTAACCCCACCATTATCTTTAGCCATGATTAAGTCTCTACAAATATCATTAGAGATATCTTTTTCACCATGGTTCATCACCTGATCATCTTCTTCATCTCCTTCTTTGCTCTCTAGTTTTGAGTGAGGTGAGAAAGAAAAAGAGAATAATAATTCTAAAGTGAGAAAAATTCCTACTTCATCAATCTATACCAAATTAGCAATTTAGTATAGGTTGTTTAGTTCACTAATTCCTCAATTAGTGAAGAGGTAGCTTGTGTTAGAGATTCATCAAGGTAGATCATCTTCGATCTCGAAAATCCTTAAGCAAGATTGTTCCTTTCGTCTAGTGGAGCCTAAGAAGAGTTCGGGGGACCACTACTTGGAGCTAAGGGACTACTACTTGGAGCTTTAGAAGTTAAGGACCGGTCTACAAAGGTTGTATTCCTTGTTCACTTAGTGTAAAGCTTGTTTACTAGTTTAAAAACCCTAATTCTCTAGTTCGATTCTTGGTTAGTATAGCTTAGTATACTAGATTTTTAAAATTGCATACTTGTGTAGGGTTACTAGGCACTATCACAAGGGTCTACAAGGTATTAACCATGCCCGATTTAAAATTTAGACGCGCCGAACAACCCTCACCAAGATCTTAAACTAGAGATTAGGCGAAACATATAGCAAGTAAACAACTTTAATTCTAAGAGTTTGGGATTACAACCTTTATAGTCCGGTCCTTCGCTTCATAAGCTCCGAGTAGAAGTCCCTTCGCTACGATCATCAAGTTCCCAGACTCTAGAGAGGCTCCACGAAGAGAAAGATGCAAGTTTGCTTCCGATCTTCGATAACAAAGATGATCTACCTTGAAGTTTCTTTAACACAAGCTCTCACTCACAAATGAAGTGAACACCCTAATCTAAATGGTTAGGATAGATTAGGATGATGAAGTAGGATTTTAGCTCTCATTTATTTTCTTAATCTCACTCATTTTCATCACTTCTCAAAAAGCTAGAAATAATTTCAAGAAAGAAGAAAGAAGAAGAAGAAGCCATTTCTTTTGTGATGAATATTGAAACTCTAGTGTGGTTAGAATTGCAACCATGGGTTAAGTATGAAGACTTAATCCATGTAGAGAGTTAACTATGGTGAAGGGTTGGGTTGGGTTAAACAAATATCACAAAATATCCAAATCAAAGTCAAAGCTTCAAGAAGCTTCTTGAAAGCTTCATGCAAGCTTAACCCTAATCCAAACCTTAACCACATTTAAACTCCACAAAACATGTTGCATTTATAACCATAACATGTTACAATATTATATATCACATATACAATATTTATTGTAACAAAATAAAATAATACAATTAATATATATCACATATATATCAATGTATTACCCGAGTGAGAAAAAGAATCTTTAAGTGAGCTAATATTAGTTAATATAATATAATATATCAAATATATAATTATACATTAAATTATCTAATCAACACTTGATCCGATAATCCGGCTATTTCACAAATAACCGACTAATATAATCTGTATCAGTTCATCGAATCAACACTTGATCCGATGACCAGGCTATATCACATATACCCGGCCGATATCTCATATCGCGAGAATCTAATACGGTATCACATACACGTATTGTTCTCGGTTCCGCATATATCATATATGTGCTCCTACTCCGTTTTGCCTGAGCCAAGAAATCTCTGTGTAGGACTCTAAAGAATCGTCAATACGCCAGCAGTAGGTGATGATCATATCAAACACCCACAAGCTGCAAGTGGTCAGCTAAACGTAACAGCCACCCAGGTATTGAGCGATCAGAAGATCAACAAGCAAGCCTGTATTTTCTCCTGTGAATCCAATCAGTAACACTCCCGTACAGTCCGGTCTCTTCGTCTGATATGTCGCATATCTTGCCTAGGGGTGGTAAATGTCAGACCCCAGTAACTTGATAAGTCATGTTGATATGAGGTCTATAACAGTTCGAGAAACTACTGATAACACTTACCAGTAAATCTCAGCAACCCTGGCCAGGGATTTCCAGTTATAGCCAATCGAACACAGCGCAACATCAACTCCCTATACCGGGAAAGACGAATCCCCTCCCATCGCTCATTGCCTCCATGTGATTCGGGACTGTACCCAAAAGCCACCTTTTTGCACGCCCTCTTGGACGTGGTATGATGGAAATCAAAGCACAGTGGGAATCACACAAGTCTCTATGGCGATCTCGGGTCTACAGACTAACCTGTACCAGTGTCACCAGAGAACTGCCATCAGACGTGAGATATAATACCATCTGGGAGTTCTCGGCGAGTCCGTCCAGTGTACCCAGTCTCCACTAAGCACCCGTATACCTTCTCTGATGTCAAACACCAATGGATATAGGATCATCCATCGCCCATCATATGGGTCAAGAAGCGCATACGCTAGTCTACTCTGGTATATCGATGCCCTGTCTCGATACACCTACGATTAGGAACATTTAAAGGATGTACTTGGCGACTACACTGTCCCCACTAGTATGATCTGCATCATAGTCCTGGTAGTCAAGTACTCATCCTAAGGGCTTTATCAACATGTAACAGAAAGACAATCATAGTACATGTTAAGATAAAGAGCAACCAGATAGCATACTATCATGTCGAGCAAGAAAGTCCTCCCTATATATGTCCAAGCATCCACTACAATATACATCGTATGTACAGTAATGGCCTCTAGGCTATACATATAACTAACAACTTGATGCCTCTAAAAACATAGTAGCAGTGCTAAGGCATACTTTCCGTAGAATCCTAAATCGTGATCTACTTCTGTCTTTTACGAAAAGTCCTCCCCGAGAAAATCGCTCGATGTTTCCTACACGAGGAAATTGCTCGTTGTTTCCTCTTTAAGGAAATCAATGTAGTACGACCAAATATCAATCACAGTCCTATCACATACTCATGGATACAAATGACCTTTCAGGATTCTCATTCGTCCATTATACATAGAGTATTGACTGTACTGACTTTGAAAAACACATGATCAAAAACATAAGCCGTTGCCAATATCGCATCTTCCAAACGATATATAAGATTGGCCCTTTCCATCATGTTCTTTATTATTTCTAACGGTTTCCTAATTCTCCTTTCTACAACATTATTTTGTTGTAGAGTTTACGGTGTTATCAGCTGTCTGGCGACTCCTTTTCCTTCATTCAGTTTTCTGAACTGCTAAAATAAATACTTATGGCTTGTATACAGTTCTCAGAACTGCTCCGTGAAACACGCACAACCCTATTTTCATAAACCGACTCTGCACTTTACTGATACAGCGCTTGATACAAATCAGCGCTTCAGTTCCATATGAGATCAGTAGCCATATCGAGTAATTATTAATTAAAGTGTTGAATTAGGAAACTCCACTACATGTCTTCCTGTTTATTGGTTCGTATTTATTGGAGTGAATTATCTGCAATGGATATTCAAATGGTTTATTCTGATAATTTTATCTCCAAGACAACTTTCACAAATAGATGGTTTGATTTTGGCTTAAATGCCAATTAATCCACCATAGGTGGTTAAGTCATCTCATCTATCTGTTGACCTAATCTGCTATGTCACTCAAAACATTCATAGAAGGGTCAATTCTCAAAACCAAAAGGAACTCATAAGAAAGATCGTCATATTAAGCTAACTAAATGCCATAAGCCGAAACTGAACCTGAAACTAAAACTGATAGGAAAATGATTTATGGATAGCAATCTGTATCCCCTATGCATAATAGACTCATATTTTCTCGACAAATGATTTGCTTCCACAAAATTTTCTGCTCTCAGCAGAAGGCCTACTTCCACTCAGTACCCTGACGAGTGGAGAAGTTCAAATTCCCACAGTCTAAACATTTGAACTTATTATTTTTATTATTGCCGGCACATTTCTCCATGTCATATCACATAAGTTGCTGGCATGTTATTCCTATTTTCTTAGCTCGATTGAGCTCTTCTTGCGTTAGAACACCTTCCCTTACGCACTATTGATCTCGTCAACATATCAGTAGCGCTCTTGGTTCTATCGTCTATGGTGAATAAATCTTAAATCTAAGTTACTCAAACGTACTAGCAAACGTCATCACATTCACTTTCTGTATAACTAACTGCTTTATATATCGAGTAGAAAACATATAACCGTCTACTGCTGTCGCTCTACAGTCTAACTGGAGCAGCACTCTTCAGATCCCGGATCAATGAAAATACAACTCTTAAGTTTATTCACATTACGTGATTCAACATCTTATATAAAAATAATGCCAAACTAAGAAATAATATGACGTTGCCATGTCACATAGATTACCCCGTAATCTTTGCACAGCTTATCTCTTGGTGCGTAGATACCCTGTAACCACCGCTCAGCATAAGTTGTGAGTGCTCCGCAATAAATCATATGACCACTAATGATATCGCTCTTCATCACGTCCAATGCATAGAGTGATCCGAGATGTGCCAATCCTTCAAATATTGCTGCATCTCGATGGTGCTGCATGTATAGCCCTGCTGCATTGCTGCCACTTCGTTGGTGCTGCATCGTGTAGCCCCACTACATCGCTGTCACTTTGTCACTAGCGTCCAAAGTTTTTCAGCTTGTTCATATAATATTAAACCAACGTTTTATTTTGTTATCGTCATCTACCATCTTACCCCTGACAAGACTGATGATATCTTCACTTTATTATAGATGCGTTAAGACTTTCAGTATTTACTGAAGTACCGTTCTTTTCTTAAAGAACGCTTTGTTTTCAACCCATTTTAACAAAAACAATAAACTTACTACCTGAAGAAAGAGAAGGAAAGCCTATAGCCCCAACCACATTCTTCAAAAGTATTAAATTTAAAATATTATTAAATTGATTGAACAACGGAACAAAAATTTCTTAGAAATGGAGTAGATTGGGTAGTTGAATCTATATTCCCGTCTTCTCTCGAAATCTCCCACTTGAAATTAGTCAGATTAATGCAGTATGCGTCTTTGTATATATAATATACCATGCACAACATAAAATGCAACATTCAATCTAATAAATTTAATTTTCATTTAAACTGCCATGTTTAATCTTGTTTGTTTTATTAGGATTTGCGTTTTATTCATAAAATTAATACGCATCCCGGACGCTTCTACTGGAACAACTACCCAGTAAATCTCCAAGATTTTATATGAGAGTAAAAATTGATATTTTTGGTGAGCAAAAAAATTTTCCAAAAAAATATAACTCGCAGAGTTAATAACAAAACCCTTAACTAACACAAAACTTGAGTGGGAAACTCCACAAAAATAAGAAAACCCAAAAATAATTTTCTTAATTTTCTAAAATTTTCTCAATTTACTGGATTTTTTCTGGATTTTCTAGAATTTTTCTCCTAATTTTCGAAAAAAGTTTTTATTATTATGATCTTTTTTTTAAAAAATTTTAAAAAAATTGGTCAGGCTCTGCTCGAGCTGTCGAGGCCGGCTCCACTTGAGGTAGCCGCCAAGCGGCTTGGCTTGACTCGAGCCGCCGAGCCCGGCTCGGTCCGGCTCGAGCCGCCGAGCCCGCCTAGGTCTGAGGGCCTGGGCTGAGGCCCGAGCTGAGCTCGAGTCTTAGAGCTCGGCCCGAGCCCAGCTCAGGCCTGGCGCTCCCCACCCCCAATTTTTTTTAAAATATGTTTTTTTCTTTAAAAAATATCCAAAAAATTGTTTTTCTGTTACAGAAATAATTTTTTTAGGAAAAAAAAATAGTTTTCACACCAAAATCCCCCAAAAAAAAACATTTGGTGCTATCACCAAAATTAAAAAATCCCCTAACCGCTATTAATGCTCACCAAAAGAGGAAAAAAATTAAAATTTTCTTTTTACATAAAATATCCCATCTTTAAAAAAATCATCTCACATTTGTTCTATCGGTTATTTCACATTACCGAACTAAAAAAACTATATTAAAACGTCATAAATAAAATAGATTCAATCTATGGTGAGACATAATGATGCAAAATAGATAAAACATAAAAGATCTATTAAACGATAACCCTAATTGATAGATCTGTCATTAAAATAAATAAATAAATTTGATCTAAGTTTAGAACAAAACCCCGCAACTTTTGAGTAGCAAATTAATTTTAAAAATACCGATCTATAATTCTACAAACGTGAGCATGCAAGGCTCTAATACCATTGTTCACTTTGGTAACGTAGATACAACATATGCAATCGTTCTCAGCAGAAAAACTATATGTCTATCTTAAAGGTTTACGATATATCTGATCTGATTGATTATATCGATCATCTTGCCCATGCTACATAAAAGATCTGATCTTTAGCGCCTCCATGCAATCGCCGGAGAGAAATCACATTTTGGTAGAAAGCGAGAATCTCTCACTTGATCATCCCGCAAGCCAACCCTTAGTAGAAGAGGGTGAAGGAAACGATGGCTCTCTGGTTTTTCTCTTTAGAAAAACTCTCTATTTCTCTTATGTCTCATGCATAATAAATTCATATGAAACTTTAGCCCCTTATATATGAATATATAAGATATCCACTCATATGGGCTGATATTGGGCCGGATCGGGCCCAATGGCTAACATGAAATCTATGAATCTTAATTCAGATTAGAATATCTTGTTAGTGTTTCAAATTAGTACTAATTTCAATTTTAGAAGGTTATTTTCTGTTCCTAACAGGAAAAGAATCAAGATGTTGCTATATTCTGTTCTTATAATATATGTTCATCATCTTCATTTGCGAATCCTGCAAATTAGGGAAGAAATGTTTCGGTTCCTGGCAAATTCGGCTATGTTTATATATGTTTGATTGTTCAAAATTTAGGAATTTATTCTTTTAATCGACCGTATTCTATATTAGTTATAAGTATAAATTGATGTAAAATGGAAGGATATCAGTGAGATGCCCTCGGAACATTTTGAGGTTGCTTTACTTAGCTAATAGGAGCTGTCAATGTTCAAGTTTTTTTAGGGTTTTGAAGGGAAATGATGTTTAATATGCACTTACTATGACAATTAAAGCTTCAATTTGATAGTGGTTATTTAAGCATCATGACATTCATTTAAGTAATCTTTTATCAAACAACTTAAATCAGAGCTAGGTGTCCCGATTTGCCTATCCATCGTCTTTCTTTAGACATATTTGTGTTTGCGAGTTTCCAAAATTGCAATAAATTTACCGATACAAGTCTAATAAATAGCTCACTCCCGCTTCAAGAATAAAAATTAAATACCTAAACCAACCAACATTACAAGTAAAGCATATGCATTTCTATATGATTTTATTATAAATTATAAGCAAAATATTCAATTTGGGGTTTAATCATTTTTATCTCCTGCGCTTTAGTCCTATATTAGACAAGCACGCAGCCAATGCGCTTGTTTGATTAGACTCTGAATTTGTTTATACCTAATAATACTTGAACTACATCCATATTTGCAGATTTATTTGCCCTAAATTCAATCAAATATGAAAATTGCTTGATAGGTTTTGGTACCTTGGTACTGTTGGAAATATTAATTCTATCTGAATTCTGGTTGTGTATATAATTGAGCCAAATAATAGTCACATAGAAAACCTGGAGGTTTTGCACATCAAGAATTCATTTCCAAATGACTTCTCAGTAACCTTGTTTTTTGATAATCTAGCTTTTGTGCACTTTAATTTGGGATGGTTTCAGATGGCCCTGGGTTCTTAAAATTAGGACCTTGGTTTGTTGTGAATGAAATGACAAACTAAACTTTGACCGAAATCTGACTTAATTTATTGCAAATTAAGTGGTGAAACAAACCCACTATATCTTCAATTTTTGTTTTAAATAGAAATATATTTCTTCAACAAGGTCCCACACTAACCAGCTTATCCTATATATAAACTCCTCAGTTCATAACCAAAATAACAACTTCAATCTCTCTCTCTCCTCTCTCTCTCTCTCTCTCATGCAAGAAACCACATCAAGTTCTTCAAGAAACACAGCTGAGGCAACCATGGCTGATGATGACAACAAGCCACTTTCTCCCACATCCCCAGAAACGGCCCAGAAACAATCTCCCACAACAATCTCGGAAGACAAGAACCCTACCACACCCTTTCCCTCTTCTTCCTTCAACAAAGAAAACCTAGACTCAACCAATACATTAGCAACTCCCACAACAAACTATTCTTCTTCCTCTTCTTGCTCAACCAATCCCCATTCATATCAAGGCTCCAATGACTATCCCTCTCTAACTAATCACCCTTCGAAAAAACCCAAGTTGGAAGCAAAAGATGATGAAAACACAAAATCTCTAGGTCGGTTTACACCAGGCACTGCTGAGAGTATCACTGGCCACAGCACAGGCTGTTTGAACAGTTCATCCTCGGCTTCTTTGTCCTCGCATGAATCAAGAAACAATGCAGCCGCAGAGCCAAAAAGGAGGTTCATTCGCAGAAGCACTCGAATGTTAGAAAGATTTTAATGATTCTTTTTTCCCCTTAATTATTTTTCTTGAATTTTGACAATGTGATGGTTTTTCTAGACGCGTTCTTGCTAAAATCGGCTGAGATTTCGAAGGATTCTCCACAACTGACGGTCTAAATGTGAAAGGTAATTTAAAGGGTTCTGAGTTCTTGTTCTCTTGATTAATTTCTATCATTTGATATATTTCTGAGATCAACATGTGTTCTCTTACCGTTTTCGACAGTGATGCAAATGAAGGGTAATAGTTCTGAAAGCTTCATGCAGATAGAGTTGGTTTTGAGGAAACGAAAGCAGTTCCTTGATGATCTTGATTAGGAACTTGGGAACGATAGGATTTTTGCACTTTTATTAGAACAACTGTGACGGATCGCAGAATTTGATGTTCATGGATGTTGTATTGAATATAGTCTATGAACAAACATGCACTATAGAATTCTAGTATTTGAATGTACAATAGTTGATTCTTTAATCTGTATGATTGCTGTAAATGGATTCATTCATGATATATAGATACATTGACATTTCTCTTCTATGAGAAACTCATTTCTTCCTGTTATTTGAACAAAAGTTTAGGCTTTCTTAAAATTACGAGGTTTAAATGTGCATAATTTTACTCTTTATCAAGTATTGGATTCTAGAGAGTTTTTATGGTTGACTGTTATAAGAGATGCTTACATATACGGATGAAGTTTATTAAAACACTCAGGTTCTTAATAATTGTGCAAATGTTCTATGCTAGGATACGTTATAAATATTTCGGTCACAGCTTCAATATAACACGCATCATTGAGGCCCTGTTTGGGTATCAAACAGGGCCACAATATAGAGCAAATTGAAAATCATGGATGGGTACGGGTGTGTGGACGCTTCCCTGTTAGTAGATCGTATGTTTAAAACAGATAAACACAATTCAGATAGTTCCAACTTTCATACAGTGCACTACAGAAAAGATTTCACGAACCGGAATATTACTAGCTAATTTAGAAACCACACTCATGAACTCGTAATCCAACTCCAGTGTAGCCATGGCCTTAGGCGCCAAATTCACCACCATGTCCATACTCACCTTCGCCTCTCTCCCCATAGACATCACAACCTTCCCATTGTACTTACTTGCAACACGGCTTCACAACGCGCGCGACTTCTCTCTCCCACTAAAACTTTGCACCCATAAAGATCAAACCTAGCTCGGAGATCTCCTTATTGTTATGTTGTACTGATTAAATAAACCGGCTAGGTTATTTCAATACTAGTGCCTCTATCCGTACCTCGATCAGTGCCCCTTGGATGATTGTGTTTTTATGAGCTGCGACAGTCTTGCGCTGTGTCAAGTCCCCAACATTACACCAACAGTTGGAACGTGTATAAGAATGAGTCTACTTGATTTTTTCTTTTTCCTTTTCTTTTTTAATTGTGCAATGGATGTATATATTGTCGAATATTATCAAAATAAAGGTACAAGAATATATTTAAAGATTCAAAAGATTCTTGCTTAAAATAATTAAGATATTTACAAATTCCTTTAATTAATTATAATAGGTTTTAAACGTTATAGTAAGAAAAAATAAATAAATAACAGTGTATATTTAGCTCTCCACTCATCAATGTTGGTGTTTTTTTCATGTCAGCCCCTAGCTAATTGCATATTTCATCCCCAAAAGTTGAAAATTTCATATTTTATATTCAAAAGTTTTAGCTTACCAAATGTAATGTTTTGAAAATCGTTTACGTGAAATTTCGGATAATCGGTAAAACAACGGGTGTTTTCTGTAAAAATCAAGAAATAATTATTTTTCCACATAAACTTAAATATAGCTACTCTAGCTATGTAATTGCTAGTATTTGGTATTTAATGGGCCACTTATAAATTTTCTGATTTACTAAAAATTTTCCGTAATTAACTATTTTAAATATTATTTTAAGCCTTCACTAATACATTTAATTAGTGAAAATTACAAATTGGAATGGATTAATACAAGTTTTGTGCATCATGACGCATCTAAACATATATTGTAACATGTTCTTTTAAAAAAAATGTTTGGAAGGTTCTAGATATCTCTATGTTTAAAGCTAGAATATAAATGAATTAATTAAATTAAAAAAAAGGAGGTTTGGTGCATGTTAAATTGAGTTTGAGTTTTCATTACTTGGAAATTCCTTCCCCCCCCCCCAACACCCCCACACCTGGCCGAGCACAGCCACCCCTCTCCATTCAACTCTTTTTCATATCATCAAAGAATAAAAGAAAAAGGAAAAAGGGAATTTATTAAACAAAAGAGGTATGGGTGTTGATATGAGGTATGGGTTGACTCATGACTTGGACTCACACTTTCTCCCTCTCCCTCTCCTCACTAGCAGCAGCCCTATCATCCCAAGCTCGGCCAGGATTCCAGCAGCCCCTCCCCATGGTTCTCCACTTCATTTTCCATTAAAATTGCATCAAAATCCACTCAAAACCTCAATAATTCTTCAATTAAATCCTTACCCATTATTCTTTGGCCATTCTAGTATGGATCTTGGTGAAAAGATGCAAGTTTGGGAGGCTAGATTCATATTGGATCTCTTGCATTTGTGAGGTATAATCTAAACCCTATAATTAAATTGTTGTTTAAATACTTTAAATCAAACATATTTAGTTAATAATATGGGTTTGATTGAATGTTTGGAAAATTCAAGTAAGGCTTTGTGAATTCAATTAGGGTTTCTATTACACCATTAAGGATGCAATGTATAGTTTAACATCTTAAAATATGCAAAACCTAGTTTAGTTGTTAAATTGTAAATTGTTAGAATTAATTTTCCCAAATTGTATAATATTGCAAAATTAGAATTTTAGAATTCATATAAGGGAGTGAGATTAAAATATAATGAATATGTGTGTGGCTTAGTTTAGATGTCTAGTGAATATTGTGACGACTAGTTTGTTAAAACATCAAGTTTTGATCTAAAACGGAAATTGGTGCTTACTAGGTTTTTGGAATTAAATCGATTTTAATTAAGTTACGGTTTTGATGATTATAACCTATTTCATATTATATTTAGTGAGTTGTGAAAGCACGATTGGTACGTTTGGGTTTTAAGTTTGGGGATTTCCACGTATAGTGACCCTCGTTGTAGTTTGTGGCGTTGTCGCGGCGCGTTTCGTGCACCAAGTGTGTGCGCGCCGAGTTAATGCGCGTGGTGTAACATTTCAAAAAAATAAAATATCATTTTTGGGAATTTTTATAATTTAATAATAAAATATTGAATATTTTAATAGGGCGGTATAATTAAATACCGATAAATGGGGAAAAATTTGGAAAATTATAGAAATTATTAAAAGAGGGTGTTTTATTTGAATTATACAATTTTTAAGTTTTTATGACTAATTATATGCTAATATAGTGCTAATCGTGATTAAAAATCGCTAATCGGACTTTAAGCGTATTTTGTGCAAAACATTCACCGTATCATTTTTTACATTTGTTGCATATTTTTCCATGGCTCTCCTTCATGTTTTAAAGCATGGTTGTTGATTTGTTGGAAAATAGAAAAGAAAAGGGGAAAAAGAATAAAGAAATAGGTATGGGTGAGAGAGAGAAAGGTGAGCGTTTAGGTTGACTTTGTCTCGAGCCATCCTCTCTTCTTTTGTTCACTCATTTTCCTCTCTCTCTTCTCTCTCATTGCTGCTGCTGCTGCCTCATTCTCTCCCCCTCTCTACCTCCTCAAATCACCTCAATAAACATCTCAAAACCCATTATCCTTTTCATTAAAAAGATGCACAAGCTCAAGGGAAGCACATTGGACTAAGAAAGCAAGAATTTTGGCCACTTGGGGTAGCTTAAGAATTTTCTTGAGTTGCCAAATGAGATATTTTCTGAACCATAAGCTTAGTGTTTCCATTACTTTTACCCCCATGTTAGACTAGAACCGATATCGTGTGGTTTGGATGAAGTTGAAAACTCTAGTTAGGGTTATTGGAAATTGAAAGTTGTGATGGGCAATTGAGCTCAGTAGAGGCCTCACAAATCCCCTAGTGCTAGAATTAAGACCTAGACCAGATACTAGAACCCTGGAATACGGATTTAGGAAAGCCGATATCGGAAAATTGTGAATTCTGTGGATGTAAAATGGAATCTGCTATCACCCCGAGACTCAGAAAATTATTTTGTAAAGACAGTGATACATGCAGGCACCTAGGAAGCTACCACCAAAGCCCTGACCCCTAACCCTCAAACTTGGCCACAATTAAATCCATTCTGACCGCAAATTGCGGCCAGACCAGTGAGGATTTCGCTCGTATTTGTTTTGTGGCTTTTTCTCCAGTAAAATAGACCCTTGGCATATGCAAAATTGTTTAATTTGACCTAGGGTAGAATCTGGAACCTTTTTCCTAAGTTGCTGTTTTGATTCGGAGTCTCGTTTCTCGTATTTTGAATTCTGGATTTGCGTATTATGTTTGTGTAAGTGTATATGCCCTAGAGGCCATTACTGTATCATACTAGTTTGTATATTACTTAATGGAAGCTTGGGATATTCACAGTTGTATATACAATCTTGCTCGAAATGGTAGTATGCTACTTGGTTTGTCTCTGCTTTAATATGTGCATGTGTTTCTTTTAGCATATTGCTGGTATACATATTAGTAGAGCCCTTAGGATCTTTGCTTGATTACCAGCGTTGTGATGGCGCTCGCACTCGTGGGAGCTGGGTAATCTATAAGCACATCCTTATACAGGTCCCTGGTCGTTGGACTATCGAGACAGGGCATCGATACTCCGGAGTAGACTAGCGTATGCGCTTCTCATCCCAGTGTGGGAGACGGTCTGTCCCACAGCCGTTAGTACGTCATACTTGGGATAGTATGCGGGTGCTCGTTAGGTTACGAGTACACTGGACAGGACTCGTCGGGAACTGTTGGTTGGTAATATACCTATCGTCAGTTATCAGTTCCCAGGTGACATGAGTACAGCTTAGTCCGCTGACTTGACACTGTCACTTCGCCTCGAGTGTGTTCCTACTGCACTTTGATTACTACCCTACCACGGCTCAAAGGAGCTGTGCAAACAGGTAGTTTTTGGGTGCAGTCCCGAAGCACTTGGAGGCAGTGACGGTTAGACAGGATTCGTCTCTCCCGGTATTGGGGGTTGACATCGCGCTGTGTCTAGGAGAGCCATTACACGAGTAGTCCCTGGCCAGGGCAAGCGAGATATACTGGTAGGTTTCCAGTGTTATCTCAGGGTGTTCTGGGCTACACTCCGACACGACTTGTACCGCTATTAGGGGACTGACGTTCACCGCCCTCCTAGGCCCGCCATGCGATGTATCAGACGAACAGACCGGACTGTACGGAGACTGTCACATACAGGCTCAGTAGGAGTGCAGATGGGGTTCACCTCGTCAGTCTTCTTATCGACATCTACCTGGGGACCGTTACGTACAGCTAGTGCCGCTTGCGGTCTGTGGTTAAACCCACTGCCAGCGTAGTGTCGAGTCTTTAGAGTCCCACACAGAGAGCTATTCGCCTTTAGGCAAAATGAGTAGAGGTCGCATGGTTTTGCGACAGGGTTCGTTCGCATCCGCGCACTTGTGCACGTTTGCTGTCCGGACAGTTTATACTAGCGGGCTTTGGTTTAAGCCGGATCCTAGTATATGATTTGAGATTGGTTTTTCTCAGAATATTCGTGTTCCTCGGATCACGAATGCGGGTGCGTATGCACAGTTGCTTGAGATTGGGGGAGAGGACCTTATTTAGGGTTAATGGCTTTTGTCATTTTATTAACCCTATTGATTTTGTGTGGATTATAGTTAATTGATAATTAGCTTAATTATTGTGCATGGTTGTTGTTGACAATTTGACTTCATTGACTTGTTGACCTTGTTGACAACTTGACCATAATCATTTCATTTGGAGATGCTCTTTGATCTTTGCAAAATTGAAATGATAATGGTCATGTCATGATTTATCATGACAATTTTCAAGCTAATTATCCAATTAAAATTATCCACACATATTAGTGAGAATGGCTCACTAATAATTCATTCTCTCATATTATTTCTCTCTCTTGCTCATCCTCTCCCTCAAGCTCTCTCCCTCTCATGTGTTGAGAAACAAAAAGCTTGAGAAAAACCTTCACTTGATCCTCTCTACTCTCTTCTAGGGTTCAAGTCTTAGCATTTCTTGCACTCTAGTTACTCCTAGCTTGGAGTTGAAGCTAAAGGTGGTGGCTTTCAAGTGGATCCTTCTTTGACGGGAGAAGACAAGCAAGGTGAACTCTTTCAACCATTCCAAGGAGCAAGGAGAGAAGGACTTTGAGCTCAAGGTATAACCTTTCCATCACTTAGCTACTTTGTAGTTAGGGTTAGCAAGTTTATGTTTAGCAAAGATCCTTAAAGCATAGTCCATGTTGCCTATAGTTGATAAAAATCAAATTTTTATTATGTTTTCCGCCTCCCCGTAAGCACCGGGGTGGGCAACACGGACTTACAGTGGTATCAGAGCCTAACTAAACCTAAACTAGCTAAGTAGTTAAGTGTAACGAAGTTTCGAAACCGAAAAACCCAAAAAACCAAACTTTTTCAAAATCCAAGTTTCTGTTAAAAATTTTTCTGGTCAAAATGAAAAACTTTATACTTGTAAAATTATCTCAGGGTTTTGTGTGAAACACCACCAAAGACGAACCAGAGAGGAGTCTAGAGGACCGCGCTTTCGCGGCATAAGGAAGCTCTTGCCGCGGAAGCGCGGCCGTCTTGTCCCCTCTCTGTATCGTTTTTGGTGCAGTATGTTTCTATGTTGGTTTTGGGATTTTTAGGATATGTTATATGTGCCCAGATTTTCCAGAACTAAAATTTACTTTTGGGGGCCTATAAATCCGTATTTTTCGGAACTTCACTACACTTTAACTATATCGGTTATATCTGTGATGCTTGTATGTATTGAACGTCGGCTAATCGCTATAAGTCGATTAGTCGGGGTTATACATCTCTGTGATCTGTGATTGTTATTGGTTTGTGGATATGAATGGATTGGATTGTCGCGGGTGAATAGCCGGGTTGGATGTGAGATGAGCGTTATTTTTCTTTCATTCATTTGTAACATGTAAATTGATGTAATAATATTATTTGTATGGCCGCACAACCGGGTCGGGGTTGTAGCCGTCATTGTATAATTCTTTTTACTGTTTTTGCCCCTAGGATAGACCCATGGAGGGGGTGCACAAACTACCGGGTATCTCGAAGTGCCGAGTGGCCTACTCACGGTGGTGAGGGAGGTTGCTTCGCTTCGGGTGCTTGGCGGGTAGTTTGCCGCACCCGTAGGGGTCTTGGGTGGGGTATTGGCTATTCACCGCGACCGTGTAATCCGCTTTGCGTTGCAGGCTCGAACGCATTGCGGATTCCTAGTATATCCAATGTATTCATCTGTGATCTGTAATGTCTATCATTGCTATATATTTATATATAATAACTATTTAGGCGTTGCTTATGTTTTACAGCCGCGCTAGCCCAGCCCCCGCTCTGTCGTTAGTTAAGTAACCTAACGGGTGATGACGGGGCCCCGTGGCGAATGCGAATGGCATAAGCGTACGTCATATTTTGGTTGTTTTCTGCAATGGTAGGATTAAATGATGGGACGCATTAAAAGAACTAATGCAAGAAATAAACCAAGTAAAAGTCGATTGGAACACTTTGAAAACCACTCGGTTCTTTTCAAAACTAAAACTTTTAAACGCGGAGCTTGAACCACTCCTTTTAAAAGCTATCTCGTTCCATCGATTATATCAAGTTCACTACGTTCACGGTTTCGCCAAAACCATCCGTAGCCCTCCATCATTTCGGTTAAATATTCGGTAGTATTCAAGCTATGTATTTTGACCTCACGCCAAGGCATAGTGATTGGTAACTACCGGATATTTATCCGTTGCATAGATAGAATGCGTTGATTTGAGACAGTCGTACTGCCGTTTTGGCCTACGTCAAGGGTAGGTACGGGTGGGTTCAAATTAACCAGGATAATGATGGGAAGAACTTGACATGTGACTTATGACATTTTGACCTCACGCCAAGGTCATAAGAGCATGGGGCAAAAATCCACATCGGGAGTTTCATAAGTACTGAAACTTGCTAGCGTTGCATACCATTTGGAGTGTGATAATTCTGGTAGGATTCCTTCGGTTTTATCACGCGATGATATTTGGATCCCGATCCTACTGTGAGTATATGCTACTCCTCGGGAAAACTCTCACTTAACGATCAATGCTATAAACCTAGTAGGTGCCTAGAAAGGTGTTAGCGGGGCTACGCCCACAGGGAAAAGAGGTTACTTAATTAAGGAACTTCGCGAAAGCGTTGGAAAACCTCCCTCGAAGTACCGACACTGGCCTGGCTGAACGGTTAAGCAAGTATTGTACGGTGAGAATGATCCCGGCTAATCCTTTTCTTTACGGTTTGAGAAGGGATTCGAGAGACAGTGGGAGCCATCCAGTTTAGACAAACTAAAAACCACTCTAAACTTGCAAGAGCATCATGCTAAAGTGTTTCTTTTCTCTCTCCTAATTGCAGCGACCATTCAAGATGACCGGACTTAAGTTACTATTAGATAAAAACATATTGACAGGGCCAAACTACAAAGATTGGCTCAGGAATGTCAAGATGGCTATCACTTATGACAAGCTGGGGTATATACTTACCACCAAAGCTCCCCCCGTCCCAGGTCCCACCTCCAGCGTCGCGGATGTAGAAATCCGTAAGACATGGGAGATAGATTGCGCGAGGGCCAAATGCCTCGTACTAGCCTCGATGGACAACGACCATCAGAGGAGGCACGAGAATATGGACCTAGAGTCCATATTTCTCCATACAAAAGAACTGTATGGAGAGCAGTCTCGTATCGCAAGATACGAAGTGTCGAAGAAGCTCTTTTCGGCAAGGTTGGCCGTCGGATCATCGGTAGCGGACCACGTGCTTAAGATGATCGGCTACATAGAGGAGCTCGCGGACCTTGGGACCACGTTGGAGAATGAACTCTATACCGATTTGATTCTCCAGTCCCTTCCTTCCACTTACGCCCAGTTCATTCTTAACTTCAACATGCAAGGAAAGGAGGTTGAACTTGCCGAACTTCTGAACATGTTGAGGACTGCTGAGGGCACCCTACAGAAGGGTAGGGAGACATCCACTTTGTTTGTAGGAGGATCTTCCTCTTCTAGGTCCAGGGCGAAAGCCAAGGGCAAGAAGAAGAAAGCCCCCGCCAAACCAAGAGGCGGTGTCGGTAAAGTGGATACGAAGGGAAAGGGTAAAGCAACAAAGGTAGCGGGGAAGCTGGTGGGGAAGGAAGAATGCTTCTATTGTCACAAAAGTGGCCACTGGAAACAAGATTGCAAGGCTTGGAAAGCCAGAACACAGGATTTGAAGCGAGTTGCAGCTTCAGCTTCAGGTGTGTATGTTATTGAAAACTGTCTATCAATAAACTCTACATCCTGGGTATTGGATACCGGATCAGGATCTCATATCTGTAATTCTTTGCAGGCGTTGAGAAAGCGTAGAGTTTTGAAGGCAGGTGACATGACCCTCAGAGTTGCGAACGGTGCTAGCATGGATGCTGAGGCCGTGGGGGACTATCACCTGGGATTATCAGATGGACACTTTTTGGTTTTGCGTAGTTGATATTATGTACCAAATGCAACCTGTAATATCATTTCTGTATCTTTATTATCTAAAGAAGGTTATGAATTTGCATTTGTAAGTAATGTAGTGAACATTCACCTTAATCAAGTGTTGATTGGGTCAGGTACATTGAACAACGGTATATACGTTTTAAACCAACCACAGGTTTTCAATATCCAGAATACACACAAAAAGAAAGTCTCCAGAAATTAATAAAACTTTCTTATGGCATTGTAGACTGGGTCACATCAATGAGAGAAGATTGACTAAGTTACATACTGAAGGATATTTAGATCCGTTCGAATATCAATCGTATGCAACTTGTCAATCCTGTCTCAAAGGAAAGATGACAAAGGCTCCATTTTCTGGACACGGAGAAAGAGCGAGCGAGCTCTTGGGACTCGTACACAGCGACGTGTGCGGTCCAATGTCTACACATGCGCGAAGCGGTTTTTCTTACTTCATAACTTTTACGGATGATTTCTCAAGATTCGGACATGTCTTCTTAATGAAGCATAAATCCGAAGCTTTTGATAAGTTCCAGGAATATAAGAATGAAGTAGAAAAACAAACAGGCAAAAGTATCAAGATCCTAAGATCGGATCGAGGAGGAGAATACTTAAGTGCCGAATTCCTGAATTACTTAAAAGAGAATGGAATTCTCTCTCAGCTTACTCCTCCATACACTCCGCAACATAACGGTGTATCGGAGAGACGGAACCGAACCCTATTGGATATGGTACGGTCCATGATGAGTAACGCTGAGTTACCGCGATCATTCTGGGGATATGCGCTAGAAACAGCTGCATATCTTTTGAACCGTGTTCCCACTAAGACTGTGCCTACCACACCATATGAGTTATGGAGTGGGAAGAAACCCTATCTTCAATACTTGAAGATTTGGGGATGTCCAGCTTATGTCAAAAAGCAGCATGTGGACAAGCTCGAGGCACGCTCAGTACTGTGCAAGTTTGTGGGATACCCGAAGAACTCCAGGGGGTATCTTTTCTATTACGCAGAGGAACAAAAAGTCCTTGTTTCTCGCAATGCCCACTTTCTGGAACATCAGTTTTTAGAAAAAGAAATAAGTGGGAGCGCAATAGAACTGGAAGAAATTCCAGAACCACAAACTATTACTGAAAGTTTAGTGGAACCAGAAGGTTCAAAAGAACAGGACATTCCTACGCCACTCCGCAGGAGTAGTAGGCAGTCTCATCCGCCCGAGAGGTACTACGGTTTTCTCATTGACGGGGATAGAGAGGACTGCATCATAGATTGTGATGAGCCTACTAGCTTCCAGTAAGCCATTCAGAGCGTCGACTCGGTAAAATGGCTGGATGCAATGCGGACCGAGATGGAGTCCATGTACACCAACAAAGTATGGACGTTGGACATTGCTCCAGACGGGGTAAAACCCGTAGGATGCAAGTGGATCTTCAAAAGGAAGATTGGTGTAGATGGACAGGTTGAGACCTATAAAGCTAGACTGGTAGCAAAAGGTTTTCGTCAGCGACCTGGTTTGGACTATGACGAAACCTTTTCTCCAGTAGCTATGCTGAAATCCATTCGGATCCTTCTTGCCATCGCTGCTTTCCACGATTATGAGATTTGGCAGATGGACGTAAAGACAGCTTTTCTAAATGGTCATTTAGAGGAGTGTGTCTATATGGACCAGCCAGAGGGTTTCATTCAGGGTGGGAGCAGCGGAAAGGTGTGCAAGTTGCTTAAGTCCATTTATGGACTCAAGCAGGCATCGCGGAGTTGGAACATCTGTTTTGATGAGACGGTCAAAGAATTTGGCTTTATCAAAAATCCAGATGAACCATGCATCTATTGTAGATTTGTAGCGAGAACTGTAGTATTCCTCGTTTTATACGTGGATGACATTCTCTTAATAGGAAATGACATTCCTATGCTACAATCTGTCAAGGGGTTCTTGTCACACAGGTTCTCCATGAAAGACCTGGGTGATGCCTCATACATTCTGGGTATCCGGATCTACCGTGACAGATCCAAGAGGATATTAGGACTCTCGTAGTCCAGGTACATCGACACCATACTGAAGAGATTCAGTATGGAAGATTCCAAGCGCGGTAATCTACCGGCTTGTCATGGGATCACCCTCTCCAAAGAGATGTCTCCCAAGACTGATTTGGAGAGGGATCGCATGTCTATTATACCCTACGCTTCTGCGGTAGGCTCTATAATGTATGCGATGTTGTGTACCAGACCGGATGTGGCTTATGCACTGAGTGTGGTAAGCAGGTATCAGTCAAACCCTGGGGAGAAACATTGGATAAAAGTAAAGAACATTCTCAAGTACCTGAGAAGGACTAAGGAGATGTTCTTGGTGTATGGCGGAAAAGACCTGCAGATTGAGGCCTTTGCTGACTCCAGCTTCCAGAGTGACAAGGATGATTCCAAGTCCATGTCGGGTTTTGTCTTTACCCTCAATGGAGGGGCGGTGTGTTGGAAGAGCTCCAAACAGGAAACCGTTGCTGACTCGACTATGGAAGCGGAATACATCGCTGCATCTGATGCCGCAAAAGAAGCTGTCTGGATGAGGAAGTTCTTGAAAGAACTTCAGGTGGTTCCGTCCATTGTTGACCCAATACCTCTGTATTGCGACAACAACGGGGCTATAGCTTTAGCGAAGGAACCCAGGTCCCATCAGAAATCCAGACACATCTTAAGGCGGTATCACCTGATCAGGAAGACGTGAATCGCCAGGAGATCGAGGTCCGGAGAGTTGCATCAGAGGATAACACAGCAGATCCATTCACCAAGGCCTTGCCCCAGACTCAGTTCGAGCGGCTGATCTAGATGATAGGTCTTCGATACGCCAGTACATGGCCTTAGTGCAAGTGGGAGATTGTTAGTGTATATGCCCTAGAGGCCATTACTGTATCATACTAGTTTGTATATTACTTAATGGAAGCTTGGGATATTCACAGTTGTATATACAATCTTGCTCGAAATGGTAGTATGCTACTTGGTTTGTCTCTGCTTTAATATGTGCATGTGTTTCTTTTAGCATATTGCTGGTATACATATTAGTAGAGCCCTTAGGATCTTTGCTTGATTACCAGCGTTGTGATGGCGCTCGCACTCGTGGGAGCTGGGTAATCTATAAGCACATCCTTATACAGGTCCCTGGTCGTTGGACTATCGAGACAGGGCATCGATACTCCGGAGTAGACTAGCGTATGCGCTTCTCATCCCAGTGTGGGAGACGGTCTTTCCCACAGCCGTTAGTACGTCGTACTTGGGATAGTATGCGGGTGCTCGTTAGGTTACGAGTACACTGGACAGGACTCGTCGGGAACTGTTGGTTGGTAATATACCTATCGTCAGTTATCAGTTCCCAGGTGACATGAGTACAGCTTAGTCCGCTGACTTGACACTGTCACTTCGCCTCGAGTGTGTTCCCACTGCACTTTGATTACTACCCTACCATGGCTCAAAGGAGCTGTGCAAACAGGTAGTTTTTGGGTGCAGTCCCGAAGCACTTGGAGGCAGTGACGGTTAGACAGGATTCGTCTCTCCCGGTATTGGGGGTTGACATCGCGCTGTGTCTAGGAGAGCCATTACACGAGTAGTCCCTGGCCAGGGCAAGCGAGATATACTGGTAGGTTTCCAGTGTTATCTCAGGGTGTTCTGGGCTACACTCCGACACGACTTGTACCGCTATTAGGGGACTGACGTTCACCGCCCCCCTAGGCCCGCCATGCGATGTATCAGATGAACAGACCGGACTGTACGGAGACTGTCACATACAGGCTCAGTAGGAGTGCAGATGGGGTTCACCTCGTCAGTCTTCTTATCGACATCTACCTGGGGACCGTTACGTACAGCTAGTGCCGCTTGCGGTCTGTGGTTAAACCCACTGCCAGCGTAGTGTCGAGTCTTTAGAGTCCCACACAGAGAGCTATTCGCCTTTAGGCAAAATGAGTAGAGGTCGCATGGTTTTGCGACAGGGTTCGTTCGCATCCGCGCACTTGTGCACGTTTGCTGTCCGGACAGTTTATACTAGCGGGCTTTGGTTTAAGCCGGATCCTAGTATATGATTTGAGATTGGTTTTTCTCAGAATATTCGTGTTCCTCGGATCACGAATGCGGGTGCGTATGCACAGTTGCTTGAGATTGGGGGAGAGGACCTTGTTTAGGGTTAATGGCTTTTGTCATTTTATTAACCCTATTGATTTTGTGTGGATTATAGTTAATTGATAATTAGCTTAATTATTGTGCATGGTTGTTGTTGACAATTTGACTTCATTGACTTGTTGACCTTGTTGACAACTTGACCATAATCATTTCATTTGGAGATGCTCTTTGATCTTTGCAAAATTGAAATGATAATGGTCATGTCATGATTTATCATGACAATTTTCAAGCTAATTATCCAATTAAAATTATCCACACATATTAGTGAGAATGGCTCACTAATAATTCATTCTCTCATATTATTTCTCTCTCTTGCTCATCCTCTCCCTCAAGCTCTCTCCCTCTCATGTGTTGAGAAACAAAAAGCTTGAGAAAAACCTTCACTTGATCCTCTCTACTCTCTTCTAGGGTTCAAGTCTTAGCATTTCTTGCACTCTAGTTACTCCTAGCTTGGAGTTGAAGCTAAAGGTGGTGGCTTTCAAGTGGATCCTTCTTTGACGGGAGAAGACAAGCAAGGTGAACTCTTTCAACCATTCCATGGAGCAAGGAGAGAAGGACTTTAAGCTCAAGGTATAACCTTTCCATCACTTAGCTACTTTGTAGTTAGGGTTAGCAAGTTTATGTTTAGCAAAGATCCTTAAAGCATAGTCCATGTTGCCTATAGTTGATAAAAATCAAATTTTTATTATGTTTTCCGCCTCCCCGTAAGCACCGGGGTGGGCAACACGGACTTACAGTTTGTAACGTTTTGAAAATCGTTTCGGTGAAATTTCGGAAAATCGGTAAAATAAGGGGGTTTTCTGTAAAAAGTCAAAATACAAATATCTTTATTTTAAAATTAAATATATATATTCTAGCTATGTAATTGCTAGTATTTGGTGTTTATTGAGCCACTGGTGAAATTTCAAATTTTCTGAAATTTTTTCCGAAATTAATTATTTTAATATTAATTTAAGCCGTCACTAATACATTTAATTAGGAAAAACTACAAACTGGAATGAGTTGAAACAAATTTTGTGCATCATAACATATTAAATAAAATTTTATCATATAGTTTTTGAATTGAAATGAAGTTGTTAAATGGTGTTAGAAAATATCGAAGAAAAGAGGCTTATTTGGTGAAATTAGTGTAAATGGTTTTGAGGGTATAATATGTATCTTTTTCTTTCCACACCCACACTCACACTCCACATTTTTCCTCCCCTCCTTGGCTGAATTTCAGCAGCCCCAAGTTGTTCCCCCCTCAATTTTCCCCACTTGATTTGCAAAAGAAAAGAAAAGAAAATACAGAAATGAGAAGAATGAGAATAGATAAAAGAGTTTGGTCTTTTGTTGACTTGGACTTTTCCCTCACCATACCTCACACTACACTCCCTCTCTCCTCTCCCCCACCTGCATTGGCCGAGGCCCCCCTCCATTTTCAGCCCCTTCATTCTTCATCTCTCTTTCTCTTTAAAAAATTCATCAAAAAATGCTTGAAAATCCACAAAAATCAAGCTAAAATCCAAATCTAATCCCTACCCATTTATCATTAGCCCAACTTGCATGGATCTAGGGAACAAGTTGGCATTTTAGAGGCTTTGATTTCCATATTTGATCTCTTGATCATGAGGTATAATTCTAACCTTTTTGTTTAATTTGTTGTTAATTGCTTTAGGTTAGCTTAATTAAACGTTTAATTAGGTTTTTAATTAGTTCTAAGTGCATGATTTAAAATTCAAGAGAGGGGTTTGAATTCAAATTGGTATTTTGTGTTGTGAGATTATGGTTGTGTGATGTATTTGCCATATCAATGATATACTAAATCAAATTAAGTTGCTAGTTTGCTTTTTTTGTTGATTTAAATTGTGATAATTATATAAATTGCAAACTAGGTTTTTAAAATATTTATATTTTGGTGAGATAAAATTCTAATTAAGGTTACATGTCATTATAAATATTATATTGAGTGGTTTAATGCCTTTGGTTCATGAAAATCCAAGCTAAATTGTTGTTTGTGCATTTTTGCTATAAAATTGTTAAAATTTAGGTATATTATAAACTAGAATTTTGGGGTTAATGAAATTTAATGAGATTAAATTGTGAAAATTGTTTTTACGACTTATTTAAGATATTTAATAAGTATTATGGCTGGTAGATTTGTTTAAACGTCGAGTTTTGTACTAAAACGGGTAATTTTTGCTTGCTAGATTTTCGGAAAAATGGCTTTTAAAGTGAATTTAGGGTTTTTGTGAATTTTAACCTATTTTATATTATGATTAGTGTTCGTGAATACGCAAATGAGTGTGTTTGGGTTTTTCTCGATGGTTTGACGTTTGTACATCGACATCGAGGGTTGGTTTGGCTATTCTTGCATGCGTAGGCGATAGGTTTTGACCTATGCGTGATACGCGTGCCGATTTGATTTTCGTATGCCGTTTCGATTTCGAATTTGGTTTTAATGCGATACGGTGCGTTATGATATGTAGGTACCCCATGTGGACTTCGAGACGACAAGCAAGCGCGTGGCGACGTCGGCACCGGCGAGCGAGGACAAGGTGAGTAGATTTATATCTACGGGGAGAAGTCGGGTGGATGGCGTATAGCCCCCCCGCAATTCGTGGTGATATATACGAATACGTATACACACATATATATTGTTGAGTTTACTGATGAGAAAGATATATTTTAGATATGATTGGATAGGTTTAGTGTTGAGAGACCCTAGAGTAAAGGTTGCACCACACATACACACGCACACCCATACTTGCATACCTTCTTCTTTCATTGTGCTTATACGGGAATATGTATTTATGTGTTCACATGGGTATGGGACTATGCGTTCACATACTGGATTTGAGGATAGTATTTGGGGATTTGAGGTGAGTCGATGAGATTGATTTGAGACCGTGAGATCGGTGATATGGCAGGATTCGTACTTGAGATACATCCTAATATTATAGCGGATCTTGGGACAACGTTACATGTGAATAGTGTTATACATTGAACAGTTGACATGTGATCGTGATACTAGATAAGATATATTAAGATATTTATAATAGGTCGCATTAGGCGATGTATACCTCTTTATGACGATATATGATGATGATATCGGTTTGTATGAGGCTGTAGATCAGCAGTCAGATCATGACTATATTGATGATATTAGTATCGTACTAGACGTAGATCAGTATCCAGATTATGATCTTGAATAAAGAGGATACTAGATGAATAATGTGATATTGACCCGTACCCAGATTTGGGGATGTCGTACGACGGAGTTACGTACGAGCTATATATTGATGATTGATCCGCACTCTTAACTTGGGATGTCTGATTATAGATATGGTATCGGATATGATATTATTTAGGCGGGATCACCGACTATACATATACAGGTATGTATATGTATCGACTCAGATGTTAGGAGGTTTCCTTACCTGTAGTTCAGCTTGTTAGTTCAGCCGTATAGTTTAGTGTAGTTGTTAGACTAGATTAGACTCCTACCTATTTCAAAACTAACGGATCATGGGTATTTTAAAAGATAGGTCAAGGGATTCTACGGATATTTCAAAAGGCGTATCTTTTCTTAAAAACACCGTAGCCCTTATTTCCAAAACCCCACGATTTGTGTTATTTCAAATGGCACCATAGTATGACGTATATATATATTAAAGGCAAATTAGTTACCGTTGTATCTAGTATTTAGCTCCCGCTCATTATTGCTGTTCGCCCCACATCGCATACTTACATTGCTATTTCATATTGCATTGTTGATATTATGCTGTTAGGACACCAGCACCATTACCGATGATGCGTATGTACCACGTACACTTACTTGCCGGCT
The DNA here is from genome assembly GCA_030015575.1 of Agapanthus africanus. Taxonomy (NCBI): domain Eukaryota; kingdom Viridiplantae; phylum Streptophyta; class Magnoliopsida; order Asparagales; family Amaryllidaceae; genus Agapanthus; species Agapanthus africanus. Next base: position 314,308,328 of record CM057346.1, on the reverse strand, counting down.
CACACACATCTTCATCGGTAATTGCCATGTTACGTACACCTTAGAAAATATTATTGCTTGACTTAGCTTGTTAGTTAGTAGTTTGACATGATATTAGTGTACCTTCCTTATATGCCAGTTTAGACATTGTAGTTATTACTTATCACTTCATGCATACTGCTATTCATTGTTATGCCGCATTCATAGATTTTCATGCCTATATTCATGGTTTTACGTGCTATTGATGATTTGGATTCGGATTTCATGAGATTTCTTGGATTTGGAGGAAAACCGCAAAAACATAAATAAACTTCTTCTCTCTCTTTTAAATAAAAAAGTGCGGTTTTCTCATGATGTATGAGTCGTCCACCATGAGTTTGCTGATGGATTTCGAGACCCGAGTTCGAGGAGTGGAGGAACCGTTTTGGGTACATGGTGGACCCGGTGCGGTACCCCGGGGCAAGAGGATCGCAGATGATGGCGTTGAGCCCGGCAGGGGAGCACTACCGACCGGTGATTTTACCCGACGCGTCGGATTTCCGGAGAATACCGTCGTGGTCTTGAGATGGATGGTAGAGGCCGGTCTGGACTAACGGCGCCCTAGATATTGTGATTGAGACATTGAGATTTTGAGATATTGAGGTACAGAGATTGCGACATAGAGATATCGAGATATTTGGATACTTGTTTTGTGTCGATGCTAGGCACTGTTTATGCTGATTTCATTTATGATACCTCATTTTAAAAATACAGAAATCTCACTAATTTATGAAAGCAGTTTTCTTCAGTACATGCATTCTGTTTCATGCATTCATACATCATCCATATGATATATTGCTACCTGAGGCACTGACACGAGCACATGGGAGTACACTCGGGTTAGATATTTACCCTAGTCATTGTTATAGGCTGCATGTTATATATATTTGAGGATATATTATGATCGTTAACCTAGGATTGCGTTGTTCATGCGGTTTCTGTTCGTAGATGTTTTTCTACTCACGAGTTGGCAACTCACCCCCGTTGTGCCACAGTTTCGTGCAGGTTTTGCCGTACAGGTTTCATTACGGCTTGCTGGCACTGCTTCTTTCGGGTGACTTGCTAGTAGGTGGGTTTATTGGTATCGTACCCATCATATTATTTTGTATAATATTATTCAGTTGTATCTAGCAAATTCCATCAACCAAACATGAATTTATTTTTGAGATAGAGACCAGTGATGTTATTCTTTCGACCTTAGAGTCGCGCGTTATATTTCTGTGGATTTCTTGTTGTTTTGAGTTTCCTTTTGAGTTTTGATCCTCGCCTTTGGCGTTGTATATTATATTGCTTGTGTGGTTGTGACCGTCGATTGACGAAGAGCTAGCTCCCGCTTGGGGATGCCTTTTATTGATTTCGTATACTATTCATGTTGTATCCCGTTTGGGAGCCAGTATTTACAAAGGAGACTCTGCCGAAATTTTCAGGAAATATTTGATGTTTTTAAAAACGCATAATTCGGCTTATGCTACTAAAACTACTTGATTTAAATTGGTTTTCCTTCACTCTACTACTTTTCTTGGTTTGGATTTCTGGGTTTTCGGTTTACTTGGATTACGTACGCCTAGAGACGTTTCGTAGTTTAAGTGCCGGTCATGTTCCGTACTTTCGGGACGTGACAAAGTTGGTATCAGAGCGTTAGGTTTTACTTTCGAAGCGTAGGATGACCCTTGGTTGATGGAATAGGTGACTAAAGTAGAGTGACGTACCGTGGGTATGTTCCGCGGCATACTTACGATACGCTACTCCACTTAAGAAGCCTTAGGATGTACATTTCCTTGTTCAGTATTATATTCATTCCTGATCTAGCCTCATCGGTACCAGTTATGGTTTGCTGCCACGATTACGGGCAGGGAGAGCTACGGCTAGAGTTGCGGTCAGCACGAGCTCGTCACAAACGAGGACTGACTAAGGCGTAATTCCGGCGACACGCGATTGCGGAGATGTGTTTTTTTACTGTGTTTTCACGCCACGAGCGTTTGGCGGATCGCTTTTACGAGATTTATCGGATGTGCCGATCAGTACCAGAGGATTGAGCCAATGATAGAGGCCAACCAGATTTTGATGACGGTTGGTGTATTGCTTATTCATGATGTTTGAGGCACTGTTCAGCGTGCAGACGAGTGAGCCAGTTATTGCTGCGAACGACGAGATATCGCTCAGATGTTGGAGCTATTGCAGTACGAGTTATACTAAGAGATGATAGAAGGTCGCTAGTCACCGAGGATGAATGACTAGGACATGTGGTTCGTTCGCTACCCCGATGCGAGATCATCAGATAGATTGATTCCAGCTAAAGATGACTTCACGCGGAGACGTTGAGAGTCGACAGAGGCGATCGAATGTTAGAAACCTATTATTCCAAGTTTAAAGTATTCGGAAGAGCATGCAGACAATTCTATGGACCCTCTAGAAGAATGAAACCCTAACGCGACTTAATGACCGTGTGAAAGCCTTTGAACCTTAGGGTTTGCGGCAGTTCCGCGGCGCCATTAGTGAGGCTTGGGTTTGCCCTTCTACGGCTGGACCATCGATATTGTGGTACGTACTCGATGCTGTTAAACTGTACCCAAGATGTTGAGCTCTTGGGGGATTATGAGGTTTTGACAAATCGATGGGATGGTTCGACTTCATTTGGATGCCAAGTGGTGAGATGCATTTCTTGGGAGACTCCAGATACGAGGATAGCCGTAGGAGCTCAGTCCATGCAGCCACGACGAGATGAGTCCGAAGCAGTCGACATTAGAGAAAGTGGAGTAAGAGGTTCGTACGAGATCTTGATGAGACGACGTTCCACTCCGTCGACATCAGAGATGCGATACGCATGCGAGACATTGTACTTGGATATATCTTCCAAAAGGAGTCGCGATGAGTATGCAGCCGTTCCGGAACAAGAAACAGATATAGTAAAGGACGATGACTTCCGGACAGTTCGGCAGAGACGAGATTGGGGAGAGATCTCGACAGGACCTTTCTGGAATAAATTATGAGAAGACTTGGACTCAGGAGTGGTCATGATACGCACACCAGCAGGCCAGATTTCAGGATCGTCGACGAGACATGCTATGAGTGACCACGACAGTTGGCTAGAGATTCTTGGAGGATGTGCTTGAGCGGGACTATTCCGCCATACTTGATTTTGGTATTTTAAGCGATCTATTCGCATGATTGATTTTAATGATTGAGTTTCATGATATTTGTCTTCATGGACCATGGTTGCACCTGCTGAGTATTTACGACTTTTGCACAGTTGTTGCACTTGATATCGTTTTCAGGCCTTGGTTTCTCACGTTTATGATTTTATGGGTTTCATACAGTTGAGTTGATTTTGTGCGTATATACGCACACGATTTTGTTTTTACACTCGGTATGATTCACATATGCTTGCAGTGCAGGGATACACATTTTGTGCACTTAGATGCACTGGACTTCGATTTCGATTGTGATACTCGATATTTGTTTTGTGCACCTGATTTGATTTTGCGCATGTTCGGCGCTTGATATTGGATTTCATGATTTCGTGCATGATGGATGCACCTGATTTGGATTTTCGCGTTTGTTTTGAGATGCGATTTTCGGGTACACCAGATGCGCTAAATCGAGATTCTTCGTGCATGTCAGATGCACCCGTTTTTGCTGTCAGGCACACCTGATGCCATTGACAGATATTTCGTGCACACCCGATGCACTTAGATATTGTTTCTGTGCGCATGTATGGCACATTCATGGATTTTGATTTCCGTGCGCACCAGACGCTCATAGTATCTATATGCATATTTTGAGATTGATTTCTTATGGAGCAGTACGTTTTTATGATGATTGGTATGAGTTTTTGTACTGAGCGGGACTAGTCAGAGGACAATACCTGAATATATTTTGCATGCATTGATAGTTATTGAAGGGATTTCCAAAAAAAAGCGAGCTATAGTCTCAGTATTTACCTACGTGTCTGATATGACACGAAATGTTTAAAACAAAGAGACCCTTCTAAATTGTTTCCAAAACGGCGGAACGTACATTTTAAACAAAAGGTATATATGTATATGGTTATTTTCTTATGATAGACGTCCGCCACTGTGCAGTGTTATGCGCATTGCACAGCGACTTTAAAAGATTTGGCATGCATTCCCTTCAGATATTTACATATATAGATTTGATATTTACATGTATAGTTTCGAGTTATATCATATTGGTTTTGTATTGGATTTGACATTGGTGTCTTTACCACGACTCCGATGATTGCGGGATGCTTGACGGAGTTTTGATTTTGAGTTATATGCTCATTTTTCATGCGCATGCGCTGCGCTACGATTTGTTTTATGCATTTACGATTTCGGAGCCCCGACGACTTAATGGTTTTTCTTAGATGTTTTAATATTTGGGGGGAGTTTTAATTTAAATTCAGGTACCGAATTTCTTTAAGGGGGAAGATTGTAACGTTTTGAAAATCGTTTCGGTGAAATTTCGGAAAATCGGTAAAATAAGGGGGTTTTCTGTAAAAATTCAAAATACAAATATCTGTATTTTAAAATTAAATATACATATTCTAGCTATGTAATTGCTAGTATTTGGTGTTTATTGAGCCACTGGTGAAATTTCAAATATTCTGAAATTTTTTCCGAAATTAATTATTTTAATATTATTTTAAGCCGTCACTAATCCATTTAATTAGGGAAAACTACAAACTGGAATGAGTTGAAACAAATTTTGTGCATCATAACACATTAAACAAAATTTTATCGTGTGGTTTTTGAATTGAAATGAAGTTGTTAAACGGTGTTAGAAAATATCGAAGAAAAGAGGCTTATTTGGTGAAATTAGTATAAATGGTTTTGAGGGTATAATATGTATTTTTTTCTTTCCACACCCACACTCACACTCCACATTTTTCCTCCCCTCCTTGGCTAAATTTCAGCAGCCCCAAGTTGTTCCCCCCTCAATTTTCCCCACTTGATTTGCAAAAGAAAAGAAAAGAAAAAAAAGAAATGAGAAGAATGAGAATATATAAAAGAGTTTGGTCTTTTGTTGACTTGGACTTTTCCCTCACCATACCTCACACCAAACTCCCTCTCTCCTCTCCCCCACCTGCATTGGCCGAGCCCCCTCTCCATTTTCAGCCCCTTCATTCTTCATCTCTCTTTCTCTTTAAAAAATTCATCAAAAAATTCTTGAAAATCCACAAAAATCAAGCTAAAATCCAAATCTAATCCCTACCCATTTATCATTAGCCCAACTTGCATGGATCTAGGGAACAAGTTGGCATTTTAGAGGCTTTGATTTCCATATTTGATCTCTTGATAATGAGATATAATTCTAAGCTTTTTGTTTAATTTGTTGTTAATTGCTTTAGGTTAGCTTAATTAAACGTTTAATTAGGTTTTTATTTAGTTCTAAGTGCATGATTTAAAATTCAAGAGAAGGGTTTGAATTCAAATTGGTATTTTGTGTTGTGAGATTATGATTGTGTGATGTATTTGCCATATCAATGATATGCTAAATCAAATTAAGTTGCTAGTTTGCTTTTTTTGTTGATTTAAATTGTGATAATTATATAAATTGCAAACTAGGTTTTTAAAATATTTATATTTTGGTGAGATAAAATTCTAATTAAGGTTACATGTCATTATAAATATTATATTGAGTGGTTTAATGCCTTTGGTTCATGAAAATCCAAGCTAAATTGTTGTTTGTGCACTTTTACTATAAAATTGTTAAAATTTGGGTATATTGTAAACTAGAATTTTGGGGTTAATGAAATTTAATGAGATTAAATTGTGGAAATTATTTTTATGACTTATTTAAGATATTTAATAAGTATTATGGCCGCTAGATTTGTTTAAACGTCGAGTTTTGTACTAAAACGGGTAATTTTTGCTTGCTAGATTTTTGGAAAAATGGCTTTTAAAGTGAATTTGGGGGTTTTTGTGAATTTTAACCTATTTTATATTATGATTAGTGTTCGTGAATGCGCAAATGAGTGTGTTTGGGTTTTTCTCGATGGTTTGACGTTTGTACATCGATATCGAGGGTTTGATTGGCTATTCTTGCATGCGTAGGCGATAGGTTTTGACCTATGCGTGATACGCGTGCCGATTTGATTTTCGTATGCCGTTTCGATTTCGAATTTGGTTTTAATTGGATACGGTGCGTTATGATATGTAGGTACCCCATGTGGACTTCGAGACGACAAGCAAGCGCGTGGCGACGTCGGCACCGGCGAGCGAGGACCAGGTGAGTAGATTTATATCTACGGGGAGAAGTCGGGTGGATGGCATATAGCACCCCCGCAATTCGTGGTGATGTATACGAATACGTATGCACACATTTATATTGTTGAGTTTATTGATGAGAAAGATAGATTTTAGGTGTGATTGGATAGGTTTAGTGTTGCGAGACCCTAGAGTAGAGGTTGCACCACACATACAGACGCACACCCATACTTGCATACCTTCTTCTTTCATTGTGCTTATACGGGAATATGTATTTATGTGTTCACATGGGTATGGGACTATATGTTCACATACTGGATTTGAGGATAGTATTTGGGAATTTGAGGTGAGTCGATGAGATTGATTTGAGACCGTGAGATCGGTGATATGGCAGGATTCGTACTTGAGATACGTCCTAATATTATAGCGGATCTTGGGACGACGTTACATGTGAATAGTATTATACATTGAACGGTTGACATGTGATCATGATACGAGATAAGATATATTAAGATATTTATAATAGGTCGCATTAGGCGATGTATACCTCTTTATGACGATATATGATGATGATATCGGTTTGTATGAAGCTGTAGATCGGTAGTCAGATCATGACTATATTGATGATATTAGTATCGTAATAGACGTAGATCAGTACCCAGATTATGATCTTGAATAAAGAGGATACCAGATGAATAATGTGATATTGACTCGTACCCAGATTTGGGGATGCCGTATGACGGAGTTATGTACGAGCTATATATTGATGATTGATCCGCACTCTTGACTTGGGATGTCTGATTATAGATATGGTATCGGATATGATATTATTGAGGCGGGATCACCGACTATACATATACAGGTATGTATATGTATCGACTCAGATGTTAGGCGGTTTCCTTACCTGTAGTTCAGCTTGTTAGTTCAGTCGTATAGTTTAGTGTAGTTGTTAGACTAGATTAGACTCCTACCTATTTCAAAACTAACGGATCGTGGGTATTTTAAAAGACAGGTCAAGGGATTCTACGGATATTTCAAAAGGCGTATCTTTTCTTAAAAACACCGTAGCCTTTATTTCCAAAACCCCACGATTTGTGTTATTTCAAATGGCACCATAGTATGACGTATATATATATTAAATGCAAATTAGTTACCGTTGTGTCTAGTATTTAGCTCCCGCTCATTATTGTTGTTCGCCCCGCATCGCATACTTACATTGCTATTTCATATTGCATTGTTGATATTATGCTGTTAGGACACCAGCACCATTACCGATGATGCGTATGTACCACGTACACTTACTTGCCGGCTCACACACATCTTCATCGGTAATTGCCATGTTACGTACACCTTAGAAAATATTATTGCTTGACTTAGCTTGTTAGTTAGTAGTTTGACATGATATTAGTATACCTGCCTTATATGCCAGTTTAGACATTGTAGTTATTACTTGTCACTTCATGCATACTGCTATTCATTGTTATGCCGCATTCATAGATTTTCATGCCTATATTCATGGTTTTACGTGCTATTGATGATTTGGATTCAGATTTCATGAGATTTCTTGGATTTGGAGGAAAACCGCAAAAACATAAATAAACTTCTTCTCTCTCTTTTAAATAAAAAGTGCGGTTTTCTCATGATGTATGAGTCGTCCACCATGAGTTTGCTGATGGATTTCGAGACCCGAGTTCGAGGAGTGGAGGAACCGTTTCGGGTACATGGTGGACCCGGTGCGGTACCCCGGGGCAAGAGGATCGCAGATAATGGCGTTGAGCCTGGCAGGGGAGCACTACCGACCGATGATTTTACCCGACGCGTCGGATATCCGGAGGATACCGTCGTGGTCTTGAGATGGATGGTAGGGGCCGGTCTGGACTGACGGCGTCCTAGATATTGTGATTGAGACATTGAGATTTTGAGATATTGAGTTACAGAGATTGCGACACAGAGATATCGAGATATTTGGATACTTGTTTTGTGTCGATGCTAGGCACTGTTTATGCTGATTTCATTTATGATACCTCATTTTAAAAATACAGAAATCTCACTAATTTATGAAAGCAGTTTCTTCAGTACATGCATTCTGTTTCATGCATTCATACATCATCCATATGATATATTGCTATCTGAGGCACTGACACGGGCGCATGGGATTACACTCGGGTTAGATATTTACCCTAGTCATTGTTATAGGCTGCATGTTATATATATTTAAGGATATATTATGATCGTTGACCTAGGATTGCGTTGTTCATGCAGTTTCTGTTCGTAGATGTTTTTCTACTCACGAGTTGGCAACTCACCCCCGTTGTGCCACAGTTTCGTGCAGGTTTTGCCGTACAGGTTTCATTACGGCTTACTGGCACTGCTTCTTTCGGGTGACTTGCTAGTAGGTGGGTTTATTGGTATCGTACCCATCATATTACTTTGTATAATATTATTCAGTTGTATCTAGCAAATTCCATCAACCAAACATGAATTTATTTTTGAGATAGAGACCAGTGATGTTATTCTTTCGACCTTAGAGTCGCGCGTTATATTTCTGTGGATTTCTTGTTGTTTTGAGTTTCCTTTTGAGTTTTGATCCTCGCCATTAGCGTTGTATATTATTTTGCTTGTGTGGTTGTGACCGTCGATTGACGAAGAGCTAGTTCCCGCTTGGGGATGCCTTTTATTGATTTCGTATACTATTCATTTTGTATCCCTTTTGGGAGCCAGTATTTACAAAGGAGACTTTGCCGAAATTTTCAGGAAATATTTGATATTTTTAAAAAACGCATAATTCGTCTTATGCTATTAAAACTACTTGGTTTAAATTGGTTTTCCTTCACTCTACTACTTTTCTTGGTTTGGATTTCTGGGTTTTCGGTTTACTTGGATTACGTACGCCTCGAGACGTTTCGTAGTTTAAGTGCCGGTCATGTTCCGTACTTTCGGGACGTGACAGTGTTTTACCTCGATCACTTGACGTTTGTACGACGATATCGAGGGTTGTTTGATGGTTTTGAAAGCGTAGTCCATAGGTTCTAACCTATAGGCCTTAGCGCGTCGTTTGGTTTTCTTGATGTGATTTTAAGATGCTTTTGCGATTGTGTTACCTTATAGGTACCTTCTCGAGGGCTTCATACGAGGAAGAAGATGAAGGCGACATCGACACCGACACGCAGGATGCAAGGTGAGTAGATTATATCTACGGCGGAAGTCGGGTGGATGGCATATAGCACCCCCGCAGTTCGATGTTTAGTATACTAGATATATACTATATATATGTATGATAGCGTTAAGTGTGAAATGGATACTCTAGATGTGATTAGGTGTACTATGGATAGATTAGGGTTTAGAAGTAAACTAGTATAGTTTCCTAGTTGCGAACCCTAGAATGGGTTTACACCCATACCCACACATATGCTTGCTTGTTATACATATACCTAAATGATGAGGATAGTGGATGATATTTGGAGATGAGTCGATGATATTGGGCATAGTGCCAGGAGATCGGTGATATGATGTGATTCGTATTTGGGATACGACATGTGATTTTAGCGGGCCTTGGGACGTGTGTTTTACACACGCATTTATATTTATATAGATGGTATCGATTTGTACTAGACTTAGATCAGTACCCTAGAACATGAGATATGATGATAAGGATACCAGATAATTGATGAGAAGAATATGATATTGACCCATACCCAGATTTGGGATGCCGTATGATGATTTACCGTACGAGCTTTATTTGATGATAAGATCCGCACTCATGACTCGGGGATGTCATATGATATTGTATCATACGCGGTACCTTGAGGCGGGATCACCGACTATTATATTTTACATATATATATTTATATCGACTCAGATTTAGGTGGTTTCCATACCCCTCCAGATTAACTTGTTAGTTAGAGCCGTGGTCTTGCTAGTAGATGTTAGGCTAGGCTGATGTCATAACTATTTCAAAAACTAACGAATCGAGAGTATTTTAAAGAAAGGCAAGGGATTCTACGGATATTTTCAAAATACGCATCTTTTCTTAAAAACACCGTAGCCCTTATTTTCATAAAAACCCCGATTCGTCTTATTTCAAATGGCAAAAACAGTAAGACATAGATACATTGATGTAGATTCTACACTGTGGTGTTTATTATTCATTTGCCGCAGATTCTTACTGTTTGCATCACATTGCATGTTAAATATGTTTATTGTTGTATCAAATCCATGCTGTTAGGACACCGGCACCATTATCGATAATGCATATGTTTCACGTACACCTGTTTGCCGGCTCACATACTTCATCATCGATAATTGCCATGTCACTACACTGTAGTACTGTTGCATTCAGGATATGACCCTTGCATGGCATACTTGTGTACGTACATATTGTACACTCATACTTGTGCACCTATATATTGTACACTCATACTTGTGCACCTACATATTGTACACTCATACTTGTGTACCCACATACTGTACACTCATACTTGTGCACATACCTATTGTACACTCATACTTATGTACTTACATATTATATACTCATACTTGTGTACTTATATATTGTACACTCATACTTGTGTACTTACATATTGTACACTCATACTTGTGCACCTACCTGTTGTACACTCATACTTGTATACATACGTAATTGCACATACATAGATGATTCTCACTTGATTTGGAGATTTGGGAACCACAAGATACTCTTTAAAACTGATTCATTTTAAAAGAGCGGTTTCCCCCAATATATGCATATTACTATTCCATGTTGCATGATATACCGATATGCTTACATTTCTTTTATATGTCGCATACATCATGCTTTCTGATTATACGTATTGAGATATGTTGTTTCCATGATATTTCTGGATTTGGGAACCGTGGGTATTTTAAAAGAGAGTATGTATTGTTTTAAAAACCCGGTTACCCTTGATATGATATTTCAGTGCGTCCACCATGTGTTTTCTCGGTTCTAAGAGTGGCATGTGAAACCCGATTCGAGGAGCGGTGGGCATCGTCTGCGGGTACATGGTGGACCCGGTGAGGTACCCCGGGGCAAGAAGACTCGTATATGTTGGACGGTGAGCCTGGCAGGGGAGTACTACCTACCGGTGATTGTGTTGAGCTCGGCGGATATCTGGGGATACCGACTGGAGTTGGGAGATGAGATGGGCCGATCCAGACTGACGGAGCCCTATGTATATGAGGATTTACGTGCCGATTCTAGGCACAGGTTTCATGATGTTTTCGAGTGTCGATGCTTAACACTCAGTTTCCATGATTTTGATATCTTGCGAGCGACACATGTTGATTTACATCCTCATACTTCCATGCTTATGTTTCTGATATTTATATGCATGATGCTTATTGTCATTGGGTGACACGTGGACGATTTCCATCTACATATATTGACATTGACAATATTGATCACACAGTTGGATGATATCCACATATTCATAGACTTCATGATATGGTCGACATTGATCATACCTCATATTTATGATATGCTATTATCTGAGGCACTGGCACGAGCACTTGGCACTACACTCATGTATAGATGTTACATTGCCACCTTATCTTGTTTCAGACTTATTCATTTGAGGTTTATATATATATCTAATCGTATTGACCTAGGATTGTGTCATATATACGATTTCTGCTATGTGATGTTTTCTATTCATGAGTTGGCAACTCACCCCCGTTATGCCACAGTTTCTTACAGGTTTTGCCGTACAGGTTTCATTACGGCTTCTGGCACACCGCTTCCCTTACGGGTGATTTGCTTTGGTAGGTCGGTTCTTTTGCACCAGAACCACCATTGTACATGTATTATTCAGTTGTATCTAATAATTCCATCAACCAAACTTGTATATTGTTTCAGACTTAGAAAACCAGATTATTTCGACCTTAGAGTCACGCGTTGTAGTATTATGGTTTTCTTGATATTTTGAGTTTCTTTTGAGTTTTGATCCTCGCCCTTCGGCGTTGTATATTATACTGCTTGCGTGGTTGTGACCGCCGATTGACGAAGAGCTAGCTCCCGCTTGGGGATGCATTTTATCATTGTATATATGCTTTTATCATGTTGTACCGCGTTCAGGTTCAGTATTTACAAAGGAAACTGTGCTAAAATTTTCAGAAAAGACGAGACATTTTAAAAATGCATATTTGGTTTACTTATTTGAAAACCTTGCTTTTTAAAACGTGTTTTCTTTACTTCAAAAGAACTAGTTTTCTTTATTTACTCTTTAAAATGGTTTTAGATTTCTGGGCTTTTGGCTTACTTGAATTAGATGGGGTCCTATAGACTTCATATTATTCAAGTGCCAGTCACGTGCTATTTCAGGTCGTGACAAAGTTGGTATCAGAGCGCTAGGTTAACCTTGGTTCGAGTCTAAGTTTGACTATGCAGAGCCTAGAGCGTTATATATATACAGAACTTAGGCTTGACCTTATGGAACTTAGACTTAGTTGAGGGGGTATTATACCAAAATTTTCGTCGCATAGGATGACCCTTGGTTGATGGAGTAGGTAGCTTGAGTAGAGTGACGTACCGTACGTATGTTCCACGTCATACTTACGATACGCTACTCCGCTTAAGAAACCTTAAGATGTACATTTCCTTGCACAGTATTATATTCATTCCTATGAACTATCCTCATCGATACTGGTTATGATTTTGCTGCCACGATTACACGGGCAGAGAGAGCTACGGCTAGAGTTGCGTCAGCTTGAGCTCGTTACGGACGAGGACTGACCAGGGCGTGATTCCAGAGACATACGATTGCATAGAGAGGCGTCGTTTTAGTGTGTTTTCGCGCCATGAGCGTTTGACAGATCGCTTTTACGAGATCTCTCGGACGTCCAGATCAGCACCAGAGGATCAGGCTACTGCTAGAGGCCAGCCAGGATGTGATGACCATTGATATATCGCTTATTCATGATGATTAAGGCGCTGTTCAGCGTGCAGACGAATGGGCCAGTTGTTGCTGCAAATGATGATATATTGCCCAGATGGTGGAGCTACTGCAGCATGAGTATATACTTAGAGATATGAGGGAAAGTCGCTAGTCACCCAAGGAGGAACGACTAGGACATGTGGTTCGTTCGCTTACCCCGATGTGAGGTCATCAGACCGATTGATTCCAGCTAGAGACGATTTCACACAGTTTCGTTGAGAGTCGATAGAGACGATCGAATGTCAGGAACCCATTTCCAAGTTTAAAGTATTCGGGAGACAGTGCAAGTAATGCTATGGACCCTCTAGAAGAATGAAACCCTAACACGACGTAATGACCATGGAACGCCTTCGAATCTTAGGGTTTGCGGCAGTTTAGCGGTGCCATTTGTGAGGCTTGGGTTTGCCCTTCTACGGTTGGTCCACAGGTGCTGTGGTATGTACTGGAATACTATTAAACTGTACTCAAGATGTTGATCTCTTGGGGGATTATGAGGTTCTGACGAGTCGATCGGATGGTTCGACATCATTCGGATATCATGTGATGGGACACATTGCTTGGGAGACTCCAGATACGAGTATAGCCGTTGGAGCGCAGTCCATGCAGCCACGAGAAGACGAGTCCGAATCAGTCGACATTGGAGCAGAGTGGAGTAAAGAGTTCGCACGAGATTTCGACGGGATGACGTTCCACTCCGCTGACATCAGAGATGCGATACGTATGCAGAGGCGCTGTATATGGATATATCTTCCAGAAGGAGTCACGATGAGTATGCAGCCGTTCCGGAATAAGAAACAGATATAGTGAAGGATGGTAACTTCCGGGCAATTCGGTAGGAACGAGATTTGAGAGAGACATCGATAGGACCTTTCTGGAATACTATATGAGAAGACTTGGACCCAGGAGTTGTCATATTGCACACACCCAGCAGGCCAGAGTTCGGCATCGTCGACGAGATAGTTGACCAGGTTCGGATGAAGGACCTTAACCAGATGCGCTGTGAGTTGATCAAGGATGGACGAGAATGGAGTATACCTCCGCAGATTGGGACGAGTTCCTGAGGACATGTTCAGCTAGATATCTTCCACAGAGTGATGAAGATACGGAGTTCGTGATTTCGAGTCCGTGTGAGAGACTTCGGATTGACCGTAGCCGAGGACATTTGCAGTGCGTAGATAGAGATGTGATGTCGAAGTGAACGATTATACAGACAAGTAGGACAAGAAGTTCGTGCGAGATGCTGACGAGCTGTTGTCACTCCCCGTTAAGATTAAAGGTCGGATATGCCTACAGAGGCGCTGGGATGCGACCAGTTTTTGAGGACATGCGGTGCTGAGGACGCAAATGTCCAGAGAGCGAGAAAAGAATATGCAAGAGTACCAACCTCCGTATAGTTCGGCATAGGCAAGACTGGAAGAGACCTTGAGCAGGATTCCTTCCATGACACTGCTGCTATAAGATTTGCACCAGGATTAGATGTGTAATATGTGTTCAGAGGACCAGAGGTCGGCGCCAGTGACGTGCTGCCTTACGAGTGGTCGTGGGGATTGACCAAGAGATGACCAGAGAAGTGCCACGACGGAATCGCCCCCGTTAGCACACCCAACTGGGCTGATGGGCCGATGGATCGCGAGATTGGTAATCCACAGAGAAGATAAGGGCCCAGAGACAGAGGACGCTAGACCGTGAGCAGGAGGCAAGTAGATACCTTGCGCTGCTAGCATTGGATGCACCGACACCTTCTCGACTAAGAAGGAGGATGTATCGATGACGGTATTTATGATTTGTGTGCAGGGTTACTAGGCACTCTCACAAGGGTCTACGAGGCATCAACCATGCCCGATTTAAAATTTAGACGTGCCGAACAACCCTTAACAAGATCTTTAAACTAGAGTTTAGGTGAAACAAAGCATGTTAAACACTTTAACACTAAGTGAGAGGGATTACAACCTTTGTAGATCCGGTCCTTCACATCTAAAGCTCCGTGTTGAGGTCCCTTCATTGCGATCCTCGTGCATCTGGACTCTAGAGAGGCTCCACGAAGAGAATGATGCATGCTTGCTTCCGATCTTCGATAACAAAGATGATTTACCTTGAAGTTTCTTTAACACAACCTCTCACTCACTAAATGAAGTGAACACCTTCATCTAAATGGCAAGGATAGATGAGGATGATGAAGTAGGATTTTTGCTCTCATTTGTTTTCTATTTCTCACTCATTTTCATCACCTTTGAAAAAGCTAGAAAGCTTTTCCATGAAGAACTCAAGGAAGAAGAAGAAGAAGAATCAATTTTTTTTCTTTTTGTGATGAATAATGAAATAATATATTATTAATAATGTAACCATGGTCAACTAAACCTTTGTAGAGATTTAACTAGGGCTAGGGTTTGGGTTGGGTTAAGAATGAGTCATTACAAAATATAAAGCATAATATCTTAACTCAAAACTAAAAGAAACCTTCTAGAATGTTCATGAAAGAACTAACCCAATTCAAACCCTAACCTTATTTAATCTCCACTAAACATGTTGCATTAGTAATCATATCATGTTACAATATTATATATCACATATATAATATTTATTGTAACAAAATAAAATAATACAATTAACATATATCGCATATATATCAATGTATTATCCGAGTGAGAAAAAGAATCTTTTAGTGAGCTTATATCGGTTAATATAATCTAATATATCAAATATATAATTATGCATTAAATTATCAAATTAACACTTGATCCGACAATCCGGCTATATCGCATATAACCAACTAATATATCATTTACCGATTCATCGAATCAACACTTGATCCGATGACCCGGCTGATATCAAATATCGCAAGAATATAATACGGTATCTTATATCACATTATCCTCGGTCCTGCACATATCACATATGTGTGTCACGACCCCAAGTTTGGCCCGTGACCGGTACTTAACCACGTAACGTCTACAGGCGTAACGCGACTAAGTGAACCGAAACCCAGAAATCAAACCAGTGAAAGTATAGAGTGTTATAAGTTTTAATGAAGCACTTACTAACGTGATAAGAAATTTAAATAAACAATCACCAAGATAGTAATATACGACGCCGTAGCGAAGATCAAGATCCACAAGTGGGAACAATACAGATAGGATAAACTGCAAGTACAGTCGGCTCATAACGAGCTCGACACCAGAATACAAATAGAATACATCATCGTCCTCACACTGTCTCTAAGTCAATACATACATGGTAGATGGAGAATACTAGATACAACAATATACATAACTGAAAGATAAACAGATACCGCACAAACCCACCTATCAGCAAAGAGCTAGTACACCAACTATGGGGGTATTTGTGTCAAAAGATGCAACCGCAGCCTGCCGCGACTACTCCGAAGGGCAACCTGCAAACACTGTGGCACAACGGGGGTGAGTTTCCAACTCATGAATAGAGATAACATATAAAGGTAATCGCGAGCATGTACGTACTACGCTACTCTATCATATGCCAACAGATGATATCAATGTGTGATAAGCAGTATGTGCAATAATCATGCAAATGCTCTATCAGGTAATGTAACTACAGGATGAGGTACAATGCTCTATCAGGTAATGTAACTACAGGATGAGGTACAATAGTAAATATTGAGCAGGGGCAATATAGTATCTACACGGAATGTCAACGTGGAATATATAATCGGTGTCCCTCAATGCACCTAGATCCCCCAAATAGCTCAGGCGCCGGCACTCTCATCGGCCCTCAAATCCTGTACATCTCTGAGAATCCCGAGTGCCCAACATCGGCACCCAAATATCATAAATACTCGTGTCCAGCATCGACACGCAAATCCTCATCCATCGGGCCCCGTCAGTCTAGGTCGGCCCACGGGCTCCGTCTGCGGTATCGGCCCTCGGCCCCGGCAGTACGGATCACCCCGCATCCATCTATAGACTCTGATCAGTACCCTCCGGATAACTGTCAGGTCCAACCAATCACGTAGTAGTCCTTCTGCCAGGATCACCGTTTACTGCACAGCGAAACCGTTCTCGCCCCGGGTACCATACCGGGTCCACCATGTACCCGTAATCGGCCTCAACCAGCTTCTCGATTCGGGTTCACATATATCACTCTAGCACCGAGAAAACACATGGTGGACGCTCCGAAATATCATATCAAGGGAACCTGGTTTTTAAATGATTATATATTTGCAATAGCCACGGTTCCCAAATCCAGAAATCACATGTAATCCAAACCAAAATACAAGTCAATGATCCGATATGATATGTGCGTCAAATATAAATAGCATGTCAAGTCACATATAGATGAGCTACAATATGATGATCCGATGTGATATAGGCATCAAGTATGAATAGCATGTCAAGTCACATATAGATGAGCTACAATATGATGATCCGATGTGATATAGGCATCAAGTATGAATAGCATGTTAAGTCACATATAGATGAGCTACAATGTAATGATCCGATGTGATATAGGCATCAAGTATGAATAGCAAGTCATGTCACATGTAGATGAGCTACAATGTAATGATCCGATGTGATATAGGCATCAAGTATGAATATCAAGTCATGTCACATATAGATGAGCTACAATGTAATGATCCGATGTGATATAGGCATCAAGTATGAATATCAAGTCATGTCACATATAGATGAGCTACAATGTAATGATCCGATGTGATATAGGCATCAAGTATGAATAGCATGTCAAGTCACATATAGATGAGCTACAATGTAATGATCCGATGTGATATAGGCATCAAGTATGAATAGCAAGTCATGTCACATATAGATGAGCTACAATGTAATGATCCGATGTGATATAGGCATCAAGTATGAATATCAAGTCATGTCACATATAGATGAGCTACAATGTAATGATCCGATGTGATATAGGCATCAAGTATGAATATCAAGTCATGTCACATATAGATGAGCTACAAAGTAATGATCCGATGTGATATAGGCATCAAGTATGAATATCAAGTCATGTCACATATAGATGAGCTACAATGTAATGATCCGATGTGATATAGGCATCAAGTATGAATATCAAGTCATGTCACATATAGATGAGCTACAATGTAATGATCCGATGTGATATAGGCATCAAGTATGAATATCAAGTCATGTCACATATAGATGAACTATAATGTAATGATCCGATGTGATATTCTACAGTGTGAGTGTCATGGCAATTACTAACGGTGTGTGTGTAACATGCAGGATAGTGCTCGTGCAACATGGACCGTTAGTAATGGTGCGGTGTTCTATCAATTCTAGTTTATATCCAAATAGCAGGGAATGCAGCATGCACTAAATAGTAGCCATGAATAGTCAATATATACAAAGGAAACTATAAGGTCCTATCAGCCCTGACGTAGAACGCCATGCGGGCGATATCCCCGTAGATGTGAAATCTACTCACTGTAGTCTCTCGCTAGGTGTAGCCAACAACTTGTTTCCCCTTCTGCGCGGCGTCCGCCGTACTCGCCTGCGAACCTAGAATTACACAATATATCATACGTAAGCTTGAAGTCACACAAACGCGACATTAAGACCGAACTAGTAACTTGTGTCGCGAACCAAGCGCGCGCGTGCGCGATACGCTAAAACGTGTGGTTACGCGCCTGAAACCACTCCGACGCGTCGCGATACGCAGAAACCCCAAACCCACACACACGTATCACGCGTGTCGCGAAAGATTGAAAATACGGGAAAATAGGTAATCACCTCCAGATTTTGATACAGGAAAGATATTGTAAAACTATATATACCAAAACAACCCATATAGCAGCAGACACCAACACCCCAAACCCCAACCCAAAACTCCCCCATCTGGCCGCAAATTGCGGCCAGAAAGAATATTTCGGCGGCCTCGCTTGGGAATTGGGCTCCCAGGTTTGGTGTGTGCAGTCTAAACCCCACATACATGCTACAGTAATCACTAGTTTTACTCTGAAAAGTCTCGGGTAGCAGCAGATCCTACAGGGCCCAATTTCTAGTTAAAAATCCACACATCCGACAAAAATGGAACTTTAGGGTATTTTTCTGAAATCTGAAACAAACCTAGGTCTAAACCCACACTAATAACTCATTAACAAGCTAATCAAGCCATAACAACATAAATTTTAACATAGTAACACTAAATCCCTTCAATAGCACTAAACATGCACAAAAAGGTGATATTTTGAAACTAAACATGCAAGTTAAGGAGATAGGGTGCTAGGAGTGGGATTTATACCTTCAAAAGACCCTAGAAAGACCAAAAGTTCCAGCTTTTCCCTTTATGTATGCAGATTTGCTTCAAACACCTCAAAAAGCTCACTTTTCATAAGGTTTTGTGATGAAAATGTGTTGATATGTATTGGGTTTTGTGTATGGATCAAAGGGAAGTGAAGAGGAGAAGAAAAGATGAAGTAAATGAGGGTTTCTCTGCTGGAAATTCAGCAGGAAAACTGAAGTGAGGAGAAGAGAGAGAAAAGAGCAAGGAAATGGGTCAAAAAGTCAAAATCTTTACCTAACACCATGCTCATTTGTTTTATTAGGATTTGAAATTATAAAAAGAGTTTTGTGAAAGGATTAAATGGTGGGGAAAATAACTTTGCAACCATGCACAAAGAATGGTTAACAAGTCACAAGAAAAAGTCTAAGTATGCAAGTGTGCACAAACACAAGAAAATTCCCAATATGCTAACATTACCAAAAATAACTAATAATCCTAGAAACACATATCTATAATCACACGTACGATCACTAATTATCACAACAGACATTCAAACGGAAATTCAAAGTGTTACAATCTACCCCCCTTAAAGAAATTCGGTCCCCGAATTTAAAAATCTAACTATACGCACCTTCAAAAAGATGGGGATACCTCTTCCTCATCTCGCTCTCGGTCTCCCAAGTGACCTCCTCTCCGCTTCGGCCAAGCCAAAGTATCTTGACGGACGGTATCTCCTTCGACCTCAATTTCTTCACTTGTCGATCCAAGATCATCACCGGCTGCTCTGCATAGGAAAGGTCGCGCTCAAGCTGGATCGTCGGGTGCTGAATCGCATGCGAAGGATCATGAAGATATCTGCGGAGTATCGAAACGTGAAATACGGGGTGCACATCTGGAAAACTGGGCGGAAGGGCTAATCGATACGCAACCGCGCCAATACGCTCAAGGATCTCGAAGGGGCCCACGTATCTGGGACTAAGCTTCCCCTTCTTCTCAAACCTCATCACGCCTTTCATTGGGGAGACCCTCAAGAAAACATGATCACCAACGGAAAACTCAAGTCTGCGCCGACGACGGTCCGCATAAGATCTCTGCCTACTCTGGGCTGCTCTCATCCTATCGCGAATCAACTGGATCTTCGCGGTCGTCTCCTCCACAATCTGCGGCCCTAAGATAATGCTCTCACTGAGCTCCGTCTAACAGGTGGGCGATCTGCATCTCCTCCCATAAAGAGCCTCAAACGGTGCCATCTGAATGGTCTCCTGGTAGCTGTTGTTGTAGGAGAACTCTACTAAGGGCAAATGATGATCCCAGCTACCTCCGAAGTCCAAAACGCATGCTCTGAGCATGTCCTCGAGAGTCTGAATAGTCCGCTCTGACTGCCCGTCAGTCTGCGGATGGAATGCTGTGCTGAAACTCAAGCGAGTGCCCAAAGCCTCCTGAAGCCTTTGCCATAGCCGGCTGGTAAACTGGGTGCCTCTATCGGACACGATGCATGTCGGAACTCCATGCAGTCGTACAATCTCATCAATATAAATCTGGGCATACTGAGTAAATCCAAAAGTCGTCTTCACCGGTAGGAAGTGAGCCGCTTTCGTCAAACGATCCACGATCACCCAGATGGAGTCATACCCTCGGCTAGTCCTGGGTAGACCCACAATGAAATCCATAGATATCTGTTCCCATTTCCACTCCGGAATGGGTAACGGCTGTAGCTCTCCCGCGGGCCTCTGGTGCTCAGCCTTGACTTGCTGACAAGTCAGGCATCTCGACACAAAATCTGCAATGTCCCTCTTCATGCCGTCCCACCAGTAAACATCTCTCAGATCATGGTACATCTTGGTGGAACCGGGATGAACACTATATACCGACCGATGTGCCTCCTCAAGAATCTCGCGCTGAAATCCCTCAGCATCTGGTACGCACAGTCTAGCTCCAAATCGTAGTATCCCCTGATCATCGATCACGAACTCGGAAAATCTGCCCTGTCCCATCCGTGTCCTGATCTCTGAACAGCGGTCATCACCGTGCTGTGCCTCGTATATACGGTCAAGCAACTGTGGGCGTGCACGAACATGCGCCATCTGTCCTCCGATCGGCGTAAACTCGAACTGTACCCGACTGTCGCATAAGATCTGCCAATCCGCCGAAGACTGCCTCTGCACTGCGCTCAAACAGGATAGACTACCCCCGGGCCTCCTGCTCAAAGCATCCGCCACTACATTCGCCCTGCCCGGGTGATACAAGATCTCACAATCGTAGTCCTTCACTAACTCCATCCATCGGCGCTGTCTAAGGTTCAGGTCTCGCTGCTGAAATATGTACTTTAAGCTCTTGTGGTCAGTGAATATCTGGCACGACTCTCCATACAGATAATGTCGCCAGATCTTGAGTGCAAAGACCACCGCAGCCATCTCCAGATCATGAGTAGGGTAATTCTATTCATGTTTCTTTAATTGCCGTGAAGCATACGCAATCACCCCGTCATGCTGCATCAAAACGCACCCCAGCCCTACTCGTGAAGCATCGCAGTAGACCACAAATCCGCCTGATCCTGAAGGCAATGATAGCACTGGTGTCGTAGTCAGTAGAGCCCATAGTCGCTGGAAACTGTGCTCACACTCCTCCGTCCAATCGAAGCGAACTCCCTTCCGGGTCAACCCGGTCAATGGTGTAGCAATGCGAGAGAAGTCCTGCACGAATCGCCTGTAATAACCGCCAGCCCTAGAAAGCTGCGAACCTCCGTCACTGACGTGGGTCTAGGCCAACTCCGAACTGCCTCTATCTTCCTCGGGTCGACACATATACCATCTCGTGTAATCACGTGCCCCAAGAAGTCTACGCTGTCTAGCCAGAAGGCACACTTGGAGAATTTGGCGAAAAGCTGATGCTCCCTCAAGGTCTGCAGTGTAATCCGCAGGTGCTGCTCGTGCTCCTCTCTACTCCGAGAATACACCAAGATATCGTCAATAAACACTATAATGAACAGATCAAGATACGGCCGGAAAATACGGTTCATCAAATCCATAAATGCTGCTGGCGCGTTGGTGAGTCCGAACGACATCACCAAAAACTCGTAATGGCCGTAACGTGAGCGGAAGGCCGTCCTAGGAATGTCCTCCTGTCGAACCCGCAGCTGATGGTAGCCCGATCGCAAATCGATCCTCGAAAAGTATCCTGCCCCCTGAAGCTGGTCGAACAAATCGTCGATGCGTGGCAAAGGATATCTGTTCCGCACTGTCACCCTGTTCAGCTGGCGGTAGTCAATACACAAACGCAAACTGCCGTCCTTCTTCTTGACGAACAGGACTGGAGCACCCCAAGGAGAAACACTGGGTCGAATAAGTCCCTTATCCAGCAGATCCTGCAACTGACCCTTCAATTCTTTAAGTTCCGATGGGGCCATCCGATAAGGCGGTACAGAAATAGGCCCCGTGCCAGGAACCAAGTCAATGCAGAAAGAAATATCGCGCTCGGGCGGTAGCCCAGGAAGCTCGTCAGGGAACACATCAGGGAACTCGCTAACAACCGGAACCAGATCCAGAGGAACCTCTGTAGCTCTAATATCGCAAACATATGCGAGAAATCCCTGACATCCTTTCCGCAAAAGCTGTCCAGCGCGAAAAGAAGAAATCACACTGTGAGGGGTGTTACCACGGTCCCCCAACACAACAACCACCGATTCGCCAGGAAAACAAAATCGAACTGTCTTCTCACGGCAGTCAACAGAAGCATAGCACGTGGCTAACCAATCCATGCCCAAAAGAACGTCGAAGTCCAGCATCTCAAGAAGGATCAAATCGACCGGCAACTCTCTCCCGCCAATACGGACGGTACAGGATCGGAACACGTGCCTAGCAACAAACGACTCTCCCACAGGAGTAGCCACAACAAGCGACTGGTCAAGCAAATCGGACTCTCTACCCAAACTCGGCACAAAGTGTGTGGATACGTGTTAGTTATATGTATGCCCTAGAGGCCATTACTATACATAGGATGTATATTGTAGTGGATGCTGGGACATATATAGAGAGGACCTTCTTGCTCGACATGATAGTATGCTATCTGGTTGATCTTTACCTTAACGTGTAACTGATTGTCTCTCTGTTACATGTTGGTAAAGCCCTTAGGATGTGTACTTGACTACCTGGACTATGATGTGGATCATACTAGTGGGGACATGGTAGTCCATAAGTACATCCTTCAAAGTCCCTAGTCGTGGGTATATCGAGACACGGGCATCGATATACCAGAGTAGACTAGCGTATACCTTCTCGACCCATACAGATGGGCGATGGATGATCCCATATCCATTGGTGTTTGACATCGGAGATGATATACGGGTGCTCAGTGGAGACTGGGTACACTGGACGGACTCGACGAGAACTCCCAGATGGTATTATACCTTACGTCAGATGGCAGTTCTCTGGTGACACTGGTACAGAGTAGTCTGTTGACCCGAGATCGTCATAGAGTCTTGTGTGGTTCCCACTGTGCTTTGATTTCCACCTTACCACGTCCAAGAGGGCGTGCAAAACGGTGGCTTTTGGGTACAGTCCCGAATCACATGGAGGCAATGAGCGATAGGAGGGGATTCGTCTCTCCCGGTATAGGGAGTTGATGTTGCGTGTGTTCGATTGGCTATAACCGGAAATCCCTGGCCAGGGTTGCTGAGATTTACTGGTAAGTGTTACCTGTAGTTTCTCGAACTGTTATAGACCTCATATCGACTCGACTTATCGAGCTATTGGGGTCTGACGTTTACCACCCCTAGGCAAGATATGCGACATATCAGACGAACAGACCGGACTGTACGGTAAGTGTTACTGGTTGGATTCACAGGAGTGTGAGCGGGCTTGCTCGTCGATCTTCTGATCGCTCAATACCCGGGTGGCCGTTACGTTTAGCAGACCGCTTGCGGCTTGTGGGTGTTTGATATGATCATCACCTGCTGCCGGCGTATTGACGAGTCTTTAGAGTCCTACACAGAGGTTTCCTTGCTCAAGCGAAACGAAATAGGAGCGCATATGAGATATGTGCGGGACCGAGAATAATGCGTGTATGTGATACCGTATTCTATCCTCACGATGAATGTATCGATTGGTTGTATGCGATATAACCTAGTTATCGAATCATGGATTGATTCGATAAGTCGATACATTGGATATTAGTCGGTTATATGCGATATGACCGGATCATTAAATCAAGCGTTGATTTAATGATTTAATGCATAATTATATATTTGATATATTATTTTGCATTAACTAGTATTGGTTCACTTTAAATGGATTTTCTCACTTGCATTGCACAAGTTGTATATGTGATATACTTTTGTGCACTTGATTGTATCATGTTTGATGATACATGTTTATTTGGGTTTGTGTAAAGATTAAACCATGGTTATATGAATGGTTAGGGTTTTCTTTTCTTATTCATTTATTTATTTATTTATTCTTTTTGGAAAATAAATGGCATAATGAGAAAAATGGTGGCTTTCTTTGTTTGCATCTTGAAGCTTCATGAAGCTTTGACTTAGTGACCATTTTGTCTCATGCTTAACCCTAACCACTCCATCTAACCTTAGTTAAATCTCTACACTAAACCATGGTTTGAATATGATAAGAACTGATTTTTCTTTTCTATTTTGATTATTCTTATCATATCATTATCTTCATCTTCTTCATCTTCAACATGAAGAAAACCTAGCTACCTTCAATGGCAACTAGTGAAAATGAGTGAGAAATCCAATTCTAAAGTGAACCCACTTCCTATTTCTTCATCCTCTACCTCTTGCCAAGTAGTATAGGGTGTTTTCTTCACAAGTTTCTTGACTTGGTGAAGTGGGAGCTTGATCTAGTGATGCCTCGACGTAGATCATCTTCGGCATCGAAGCCGACGACCAAGCCCGCCCATTTCTCCGATGAAGCCGATGCTAGAGTCCGGGATGCGATTTGTACAGCGAGGGGACTTCATCATGGAGCTATGGAGGTGGAGAACCGGATCTACAAAGGTTGTATTTCCATTCTTTTAGTTAAGTTGTTAACTAGTTTCCTTTTTCTCCTAAAATTCTAGTTAACGATCCGTATTAGAGTTTCTCGGCACTTGTAAAACTTGAAATTGGCATGGTTGATGCCTTGTGAGACCTCATTAGAGTGCCTAGGAACCCTACAGTGGTATCAGAGCCTAGCTAGAGCCTTACGCGATGCTTAGACGATGTTAGAAACCCGATCGAACCGAAACCCTAAACCCAAAATTGCTCTCTGTACATTTTTCAAAAACTGGGTTTTTTCCAAATTAAAAATATGCAGAAAACTCAGCAGGGGATTCTAAGAACTACTGTACAAAACGGGACCCATGATTCGCCCATAGAGCGGCAGAACCGCGGCAGAAGCATGGCTTCTGCGGCGGTTCCGCGGCCAATAAGTCTCTTCAGTCAACTCTTTTTGCACAGTAATTCCTATATTCAGGTGCTGTATTTTCTGGGAATTTTTAATATTTATTCAAGAGTTGATTTTTCTGGGGTGTTTTGGGTGTTCGGTGATTCGATCGGATTATCAGACTTTGTCTTTGTGGCTTTCCGGATATTTTTGAATATGTTAAAAAGTTCGACCGGATATAAATACCCAATTTTTCCCTTGTCGGGAAATTTCCAAGTGTTGCATTTTTCCGAAGTTTAATGACGTTCTAAGTAGTGCAAGTAACGCGATGGTCCCTCTAGAAGACAACAAACCTTAACTCGATTATGTGACCGTCTTGAACTGCCCTTTGAACCTTCGGGTTTGGGGCAGTACGGTGTGCCACATGTGAGGCGTTGGCTTGACCCTTCTACGGCTGGACCGTTGGTACTGAGGCATGAACTGGATGTTTTTAAACTTGTTTCATGTGTTGATCTGTTTCGGGAAAACTTGGGTGTTCGTTTGTTCGATCGGAAAGTTTAACATTTTCTATTTATCTGGAATGTGATACAATAATTGGAATTCACAAGAAGTTATGAGATAACTGAATGAATGTTATAAACATAGCAGTTTAGTCTCACTTGATCGGTTGCCACGGAATTTTGATGTGATCAAAAGTCTGTCGCAATCACGTAGCGTACGCGGATACTCGCCGGGTAAACTTAATAGACAGCTATACCCCTTAGCCCCGACCAAGTGACCGTAGGAGAACCCCGTCGCCGAAAGCATCCGTTCGGGTGCTCGCGGTAGCGGTGTTCCGCCTTGGTGCACTTCGTCGACGGTATCGGGGGTGCGGCCGTCTACTAAAGTTTGCGACGAGCATTCGATCAGGATGTCGGGAATCTTGTTGAATTGCCCGACTTTATATTGAAAAGTGTTTTCGAATTTGTGACTAAAATGCGGGGTTTATAATTGTTAGGCATGCGATGTCTAAGTAATTCATTTGATTAGGCATGCGATGTCTAAACAGATTGCGGATTCCAACTGTTGTAGTTTTACACTTTCTTTTCTGTGACCGTAAGTGTAATATGTGATATCGCTTGTTTCGTTGCTATATGTCAACGACAATTGGGATGCGCATATTTACTTACGTTGATGACATGTGATGTTATGTGTTGCTGGATATGTTATATTGGATCGTCGTGTTTGAATAGCCGGGGTTTTTTATGTGAGATGAGTGTTTTTCATTTTCATTCATGTAAAAATCTGTATGTAACATTCTTTTATTGGGGCACTTCCAGGTTGCGGAAGATGTCACCTTTTGTATATTATTTACTTTTCCGCACTAGGATAGACCCAAGGAGGGGAGCACAAGTAACCGGGTTCTGGAGTCCAGTGGGAGACCAACTCGAGGAGTCGAGTCCGGGTCTCCTAACTCTAGAATTGGTAGGGTTGCTTGCCGCTCTCGTAGGGGTCTAGGGGTATGGGTTTGGCTATTCATCGCGACCGTGGAATCCGTGTTTTATACTGGCTCGTATTGAAAACACGGACGTCCTAGTATATCCTATATTTCATATGATTCTTCTGCTGCGATATCTGTGATGTGATCATGTGATGTTCTGTGATGGATACTGTATATAGTATATACGATATATTATATAGGCGTTACTTATGTTTTACACCCGCACTAGCCCTGCCCCGCTCTGCCGTTAGTTACCTAACCTAACGGTGCATGAGGGGACATCGAGGCGAATGCGGATGGCATAAGTGTACGTCGTATTTATCTGTGATGTTTAGGTGCTTAATTGATGGGACTTCATTAATGTGATTAATGAAATAAAAGAAACCTAAAGATGTTGTAGAATTGAATTTCAAAAATAAAACAGGTAGTTACAGTTCTTGCTTTGCATAGCGGTATATGTGATATATCCTGCACCTTATTCGATGAGGAAAGGACCGAGATCCCTTCACCGGGAGTGACTCCTTTAGCAATAACTGGCAGATGCTATACATTCGGTTTGTCTTTTGATTGCTTTTAACAGTTTTTTTCTTTGAACAGTGATATATATGATATATCCCGCACCTCATTCGATGAGGAAAGGACCGACGATCCCTTCACCGGGAGTGACTCCTTTAGCAAAACTAGAAAAGCCTAAAAAACACTCCATTTTAAAATCATTTGATTCTACAACGATATCAAGTTCATTACGCAATAGGTTTTCAGAAAAACCTGTCGTAGCCCTCCGTCATTTCAGATAAGTACTAGTTAGTATTCGTGCTGCGGTAGTTTGGCCTCCGTCAAGGCGTAGTGTACGGTAGCTAACTAGTGCTTATCTGCTAGCATATGATGGATTGGATTAGGGTATTCGTACGGCGTTGTTTGGCCTCCGTCAAGGGTCGTGCGGGTAGGTTTAATTCAATCAGGAAATGACGGGTTGAACTTGACTAGCGGACTATGGGTAGTTTGGCCTCCGTCAAGGTCATAGGACGCTAGGGGCAAAATTATCGGGAATTTCAAGTGTTGAAATTTGCAATGAGATTGCATACCTTCTATGAGATAGTTGGATCCCGATACCCGCTGCGAGTAAGAGTTACTCCTGGGAGAGTTTTACACATTATAATTAGCCGATCAAGTAGGTGTCTAGAAAGGTGTTAACGAGGTTACGCCTCTGGGAAAACGAGGTTTACATTAATTAGGTTCGTGCGAAAGCACGGGGGACCTCCCTCAAAGTACCGACACTGGCCTGGCTAAAAGATTGGCGAACTTGTAGTGTGTAATTAATCCCGGTTAGTCTTTCCTTTTAGGGTTTGAAGGAAGATTTGATAAAAAGCAGTGGGAGTCATCCTGATTAGATAACATAATAACCAATCTGATCTTGCAAGAGTGCACGCTGAGTGTTTTCTTCTCTCTCTCTCCAGGTAGCGACCATATCACGCCTTAATCAAGATAATAATACGGATATTTGACCGAACCCGCTTGTTATACTGAGCTGGGGAACGTTGGTCCCGCTCCAACTTATAATTGTTATAAGGCAGAGCAGGAAATTGGGGATTACCAGAATTCCCGTGCCACCCAAACGAAGAGAGTGCATGCTGATGCATCCTCTTCGGGTGTGTTCATTACAAAGAACTGTTTCTCAGTATCCTTTACGTCCTGGGTATATGATACCAGATCAGGATCCCAGATATGTAATCTGTTACATAGGGCTACAGAAAGGTAGAGAACTGAGAACGGGTGATAAGTTTCATGAGGCAGAAAACGAGGCAAGAGTTGCAGCCAAGTCTGTTGGTCACTGTCATCCTGTATTCCAAATACATTGATTCTGAACGAATGTTATTAGATACCGAACCTGATATACAAAATCATATTTGTCTCTTTGTTAGTAAAGAAACGATAAAATTTTGTATTGTTGGATAATGTTTTGAACATTTCCTATATCAAAAGTTGATCGGTTCAGGCACGTTATCTAAAAGCATTAATGTTCTAAATCAAACTACAGTTCTTAGTATACAGAACACACAAAAGAGGAAGAGTTCAGAAATGAACGAATTTTTCTTGAGGCATTGTAGACTAGGTCATATCAATGCGACCTGACTAGCTGAAGTTATATTTAGATGCATATTTAAATCTGTTTGAATTTACATCTTATGAAACTTGCCAGTCATGTCACAAAGATACGATGACCATAGCACTGTTTACTGGAAACGGAGAAAGAGTTAGTAAACTCTTGGGATGATACATGTTGATGCATGTCAGGTCCCCTGTCTACATATGCCAGGACTGGTTCTTTGTACTTCGTTACATTCTCTGATAATCTCTCAAGATTCAGACATATGTTCCTGTTGAAACACAAGTCCGAATCTTTTGAGATATTCAAAGAATATGATTTAGAAGTAGAGAACCAATACGGTTATAAATATTATGTCCTTTGATGAGATCGAGGAGGAGAATACTTGAGCACGGAAATCCTGGACTATTCTAAAGGGGAATGAGATTCTCTCTCAGTATTACTCCTCCGTATACACCATAGCACGATGGTATATCGGGGCGGAGCAGTAACACCCTATGTGATAAGGTGTGCTCTATGATGAGTACTACTGAGTTACCTATTTCCTTTTGGGAGTTTTGCACTTAAGAAGCTGCATACCTATTGAATAGGGTTCAAATCAAATCAGTTGCCTACCACTTCATATGTGATATGGAAAGGGTAGAGCCCATGTCTTAAGCTAGTTACGATTTGGGGTTGACCGGCCTATGTCTAAAAGCAAAATCCGGACAAGCTCGAGGCAAGGTCTGTTATGTAGAACTGGAAAGGTTCCAGCTATACAAACTACAGTAGATGATTTGATAAAACCAAAGGATTCAATAGTTACCAACGAACCTCAGCCTCTCCGCCGATCTAGTAGGGTTTCTCACCCACCTGAGAGATACTTCTGTTTCTCTATGACAGTGGGAGCGAGGATTGCATCATAAGATGATGACCCAACTAGTTTCGAGCTGGCCATCGGGAGTGGGACTCTGTAAGAATGGCTGGATGCTTAGCGATTTGAGATGGAATCCATGTACACCAACAAAGTATGGACTTTGGTTGCTATGTCTGAAGGGTTAAATCCCCATCAGGAGCAAGTGTATCTTGAGAAGATTACTTGGTGTAGGTGGAAAAGTTGAGACTTTCAAAGCAAGACTTGTTAAAAGTTTTCGTCATCAACCAGGCGTGGATAATGATGAAACCTTTTCCAGTGGCTATGCTTAAGTCCATCCAGATCCTACTTGCCACGGCTACATACCATGACTACGATATCCGGCGGTTGGGTGCCATGACTGCTTTTCTAGATGGTGTTTTAGAAGAGTGCGTCTATAAGTACACAGCCAGAGGGCTTCGTAGACAGTGGGAGCAGCGGAAACGTGTGCAAGATGCTTTATAGGATAAAGCAGGCATCGCGGAGTTGGAACATCTGTTTTGATGAGTTAGTCAAAGAGTTTGACATCATCAAAATGGTAGATGAACCTTGTATAAACAAAAAGGTAGTAGGGAGTATGGTGGCGATCCTCGTAGAGTACGTGGATGACATACTCTTGATAAGAAAGGAGTTTCCTATGCTACGCTCGATCAATCTCCGCTTATCACAAGGATTCTCCAATAGGATCAAAGTGATACCTACTAAATCCTGGGTTTTGGATCTATGAGATAGATCTAATTGGATGTTAGGATTCTCATGATGTAGTGAGATGGTATCAATTGATCCTGGGAAGAATCACTGGAAAGGTTCCAGAGTGATAAGGACGACTGAATGTCAGTCACAGGCATTGTCTTTACCCTCAGTAAAGGGACGGTATGTTGGAAGAGTTCCAAGCTAGATACCGTGGCATACTAGACGATAAAGGCAGGATACATCGCTACTTAATATGCTACCAAAGAGGCAGTCTGGATGTATATTAGTTCATGAGATGAACTTTGTTCCTCCCATTGTGTGACAATGGAGTTGTGGCTTATGCCAAGAAACGTCCGTCCCATCAGTGATCCAGACAAATTCTAAGGCAGTATCACCTGATCATGGAGATGGTTGATCTCCAGGGTGATCGAGGTTAGGAGAGTAGACTCAGAGGATAACACGGCGGATCCACTCACAAAGGCCTTTTCCCAGAGAGAGACTTTTATGGGATGGTTGAGTATGAGATACTACAACCACTACTATCAGATGGCCCTAGTGCAAGTGGGAGATTGTTAGTTATATGTATGCCCTAGAGGCCATTACTATACATAGGATGTATATTGTAGTGGATGCTGGGACATATATAGAGAGGACCTTCTTGCTCGACATGATAGTATGCTATCTGGTTGATCTTTACCTTAACGTGTACACTGATTGTCTCTCTGTTACATGTTGGTAAAGCCCTTAGGATGTGTACTTGACTACCTGGACTATGATGCGGATCATACTAGTGGAGACATGGTAGTCCATAAGTACATCCTTCAAAGTCCCTAGTCGTGGGTATATCGAGACAGGGGCATCGATATACCAGAGTAGACTAGCGTATACCTTCTCGACCCATACAGATGGGCGATGGATGATCTTATATCCATTGGTGTTTGACATCGGAGATGATATACGGGTGCTCAGTGGAGACTGGGTACACTGGACGGACTCGCCGAGAACTCCCAGATGGTATTATACCTTACGTCAGATGGCAGTTCTCTGGTGACACTGGTACAGAGTAGTCTGTTGACCCGAGATCGTCATAGAGTCTTGTGTGGTTCCCACTGTGCTTTGATTTCCACCTTACCACGTCCAAGAGGGCGTGCAAAACGGTGGCTTTTGGGTACAGTCCCGAATCATATGGAGGCAATGAGCGATAGGAGGGGATTCGTCTCTCCCGGTATAGGGAGTTGATGTTGCGCTGTGTTCGATTGGCTATAACCGGAAATCCCTGGCCAGGATTGCTGAGATTTACTGGTAAGTGTTACCTGTAGTTTCTCGAACTGTTATAGACCTCATATCGACACGACTTATCGAGCTATTGGGGTCTGACGTTTACCACCCCTAGGCAAGATATGCGACATATCAGACGAACAGACCGGACTGTACGGTAAGTGTTACTGGTTGGATTCACAGGAGTGTGAGCGGGCTTGCTCGTCGATCTTCTGATCGCTCAATACCCGGGTGGCCGTTACGTTTAGCAGACCGCTTGCGGCTTGTGGGTGTTTGATATGATCATCACCTGCTGCCGGCGTATTGACGAGTCTTTAGAGTCCTACACAGAGGTTTCCTGGCTCAAGCGAAACGAAATAGGAGCGCATATGAGATATGTGCGGGACCGAGAATAATACGTGTATGTGATACCGTATTCTATCCTCGCGATGAATGTATCGATTGGTTGTATGCGATATAACCTAGTTATCGAATCATGGATTGATTCGATAAGTCGATACATTGGATATTAGTCGGTTATATGCGATATGACCGGATCGTTAAATCAAGCGTTGATTTAATGATTTAATGCATAATTATATATTTGATATATTACTTTGCATTAACTATTATTGGTTCACTTTAAATGGATTTTCTCACTTGCATTGCACAAGTTGTATATGTGATATACTTTTGTGCACTTGATTGTATCATGTTTGATGATACATGTTTATTTGGGTTTGTGTAAAGATTAAACCATGGTTATATGAATGGTTAGGGTTTTCTTTTCTTATTCATTTATTTATTTATTTATTCTTTTTGGAAAATAAATGGCATAATGAGAAAAATGGTGGCTTTCTTTGTTTGCATCTTGAAGCTTTGACTTAGTGACCATTTTGTCTCATGCTTAACCCTAACCACTCCATCTAACCTTAGTTAAATCTCTACACTAAACCATGGTTTGAATATGATAAGAATTGATTTTTCTTTTCTATTTTGATTATTCTTATCATATCATTATCTTCATCTTCTTCATCTTCAACATGAAGAAAACCTAGCTACCTTCAATGGCAACTAGTGAAAATGAGTGAGAAATCCAATTCAAAAGTGAACCCACTTCCTATTTCTTCATCCTCTACCTCTTGCCAAGTAGTATAGGGTGTTTTCTTCACAAGTTTCTTCACTTGGTAAAGTGGGAGCTTGATCTAGTGATGCCTCGACGTAGATCATCTTCGGCATCAAAGCCGACGACCAAGCCTGCCCATTTCTCCGATGAAGCCGATGCTAGAGTCTGGGATGCGATTTGTGTAAGTCCATATTGCGACCCCCGGTACTTACGGGGAGGCGGAAACGGTATAAAAAACGAATTTTTATCGCAAGAGGCAACATGGACTAAACTTTGTCGGGATCGTTGTCTAAACTAAAACTAGTTAACAAGCTAAAGAGAGTTAGCTACTATGGAAGATGGTTATACCTAAACTTGAACTCCTTCTTCTTCAAACCTTGTAGAGGTTGATGGTTCTCTTTTCGTCGCCTTCTCCCGTCGAAGATGGATCCACCTCGAAGGTTCGACTTTGGGCTCTTCCTCGATCTTTGAGTGAACTAGGGTTTCCGGCTTGCTAAACCTTCATCCTAGAAAGAGTAGAGAGTGATTAGGGTTTGCTTTTCTATCTAAAGAGAATGATTCTCAACACATGAGAAGGTTTCTCTTTTCAAGAGGAAGAAGAAGATGAAATGAGGAGAGAGAGTGAGAATGATAGAATGAGCAAATATTTTCTCTTTCTTGCAACCATATTGCAAAAAGAAAAGAATTATCTAAATGATAATAATTGAAATAAGAATAGTTGATGGTTATTTTAGGAATGACCACTATCATGCTTCTTTAAATGAAGTGTAAGCATGAATCAAGGAGGATCTTCAAAGCATGATGGTGGTCAAAGGTCAACAAGTCAACCAAGGTCAACAAGTCAACAAGTCAACAAAAAATCAACCATAACATAATTCTCATTTAATTACTATTATTAATAGATAATACACAAATCCATTAGGGTTTGGAAAATGATAACTGTCAACTGTGCATACGCACCCGATCCGAAACCCTAATGAAAAACCTCATTCTCCGCCTCAAGCAACTGTGCATACACACCTGCATTCTCGTTCCGAGGAACAAGAATACCAAGATATAAAAGCAACCCCCAAAACATATACCAGTATCTGGCTCAAACCAGAGCCTGCCAGTATAATCCGTCCGGACTCCAAACGTGCACAAGTGCGCGGATGAGAACGAACCCTGTCGCAAAACCATGCGACCTCCACTCTGTTTTGCCCAGAGACGAATACCCTCTGTGTGGGACTCTAAAGACTCGACACTACGCTGGCAGTGGGTTTAACCACAGACCGCAAGCGGCACTAGCTGTGCGTAACGGTCCCCAGGTAGATGCCGACAAGAAGGCTGACGAGGTGAAACCCCATCTGAACTCCTACTGAGTCTGAATGTGACATTCTCCGTACAGTCCGGTCTGTTCGTCTGATACATCGCATGGCGGGCCTAGGGGGCGGTAAAACGTCAGTCCCCCAATAGCGGTACAAGTCGTGTCGGAGTGAAGCCCAAAACACCCTGAGATAACACTGGAAACCTACCAGTATATCTCGCTTGCCCTGGCCAGGGACTACTCGTGTAATGGCTCTCCTAGACACAGCGCGATGTCAACCCCCAATACCGGGAGAGACGAATCCTGTCTAACCGTCACTGCCTCCAAGTGCTTCGGGACTGCACCCAACCACCACCTGTTTGCACGACTCCTTTGAGCCGTGGTAGGGTAGTGATCAAAGTGCAGTGGGAACACACTCGAGGCGAAGTGTCAGTGTCAAGTCAGCGGACTAAGCTGTACTCATGTCACCTGGGAACTGATAACTGACGATAGGTATAATACCAACCTGTCAGTTCCCGACGAGTCCTGTCCAGTGTACTCGTAACCCAACGAGCACCCGTATACTATCTCCAGTACGACGTACTGATGGCTGTGGGACAGACCATCTCCCACACTGGGATGAGAAGCGCATACGCTAGTCTACTCCGGAGTATCGATGCCCTGTCTCGATAGTCCTACGACTAGGGACCTGTAAAAGGATGTGCCTATAGATTACCCAGCCCCCACTAGTGTGACTGCCATCACAACGCTGGTAATCAAGCAAAGATCCTAAGGGCTCCACTAATGTGTATAAGTGATATACTGAAATAAACACAAGTACACATTGAAGTAGAAACAAACCAAGTAGCATACTACTATATTGAGCAAGATTGTTTATACAAGGTGAATATCCCAAGCTTCCATCAAGTAATATACAAACTAGTATGATACAGTAATGGCCTCTAGGGCATATACACTAACAATCTCCCACTTGCACTAAGGCCATGTACTGGCGTATCGAAGACCTATCATCTCGATCAGCCGCTCGAACTGAGTCTGGGGTAGGGCCTTGGTGAATGGATCTGCAGTGTTCTCTTCTGAAGCAACCCTCCGAACCTCGATCTCCTTGCGATCCACGATCTCCCTGATCAGGTGATACCGCCTCAAGATGTGCCTGGATCTCTGATGGGACCTGGGTTCCTTTGCTAAAGCTATAGCCCCGTTGTTGTCGCAATACAGAGGTACTGGGTCAACAATGGACGGAACCACCTGAAGTTCTTTTAAGAACTTCCTTATCCAGACAGCTTCTTTTGCGGCATCAGATGCAGCGATGTATTCCGCTTCCATAGTCGAGTCTGCAACGGTTTCCTGTTTGGAACTCTTCCAACACACCGCCCCTCCGTTGAGGGTAAAGACAAAACCCGACATGGACTTGGAATCATCCTTGTCACTCTGGAAGCTGGAGTCAGCAAAGGCCTCAATCTGGAGGTCTTTTCCGCCATACACCAAGAACATCTCCTTAGTCCTCCTCAGGTACTTGAGAATGTTCTTTACCGCTGTCCAATGTTTCTCCCCAGGGTTTGACTGATACCGGCTTACTACACTCAGTGCATAAGCTACATCCGGTCTGGTACACAACATCGCATACATTATAGAGCCTACCGCAGAAGCGTAGGGTATAATAGACATGCGATCCCTCTCCAAATCAGTCTTGGGAGACATCTCTTTAGAGAGGGTGATCCCGTGACAA
This sequence comes from Agapanthus africanus, assembly GCA_030015575.1. Classification (NCBI taxonomy): domain Eukaryota; kingdom Viridiplantae; phylum Streptophyta; class Magnoliopsida; order Asparagales; family Amaryllidaceae; genus Agapanthus; species Agapanthus africanus. The sequence goes on along the minus strand of CM057346.1, from coordinate 314,271,950 downwards.
GCCGGTAAGTTACCGCGCTTGGAATCTTCCATACTGAATCTTTTCAGTACGGTGTCGATGTACCTGGACTGTGAAAGTCCTAATATCCTCTTGGATCTATCACGATGGATCCGGATCCCCAGGATGTAAGAGGCATCACCCAGGTCTTTCATGGAGAACCTGTGTGACAAGAAACCCTTGACAGATTGTAGCATAGGAATGTCATTTCCTATTAAGAGAATGTCATCCACGTATAAAACAAGGAATACCACAGTTCTCGCTACAAATCTACTATAGATGCATGGTTCATCTGGATTTTTGATAAAGTCAAATTCCTTGACCGTCTCATCAAAACAGATGTTCCAACTCCGCGATGCCTGCTTTAGTCCATAGATGGACTTAAGCAACTTGCACACCTTTCCGCTGCTCCCACTCTGGATGAAACCCTCTGGCTGATCCATATAGACACACTCCTCTAAATTTCCATTTAGAAAAGCGGTTTTTACGTCCATCTGCCAAATCTCATAATCGTGGAAGGCAGCAATGGCAAGAAGGATCCGAATGGATTTCAGCATAGCCACTGGAGAAAAGGTTTCGTCGTAGTCCAAGCCAGGTCTTTGACGGAAACCCTTTGCTACAAGTCTAGCTTTATAGGTCTCAACCTGTCCATCTACACCAATCTTCCTTTTGAAGATCCACTTGCATCCTACGGGTTTTACCCCGTCTGGAGCAATGTCCAACGTCCATACTTTGTTGGTGTACATGGACTCCATTTCGGTCCGCATTGCATCCAGCCATTTTACCGAGTCAATGCTCTGAACGGCCTGCTGGAAGCTAGTAGGCTCATCATAGTCTATGATGCAATCCTCTCTATCCCCGTCTATGAGAAAACCGTAGTATCTCTCGGGCGGATGAGACTGCCTACTACTTCTGCGGAGCGGCATAGGAATGTCCTGTTCATTTGAACCCTCTGGTTCCATTAAGCTTTCAGTAATAGTCTGTGGTTCTGGAATTTCTTCCAGTTCTATTTCGCTCCCACTTACTTCTTTTTCTAAGAACTGATGTTCCAGAAAATGGGCATTACGAGAAACAAGGACTTTTTGCTCCTCTGCGTAATAGAAAAGATACCCCCTAGAGTTCTTTGGGTATCCCACAAACTTGCACAGTACTGAGCGTGCCTCGAGCTTGTCCGCATGCTGCTTTTTGACATAAGCTGGACATCCCCAAATCTTCAAGTACTGAAGATAGGGTTTCTTCCCACTCCATAACTCATATGGTGTGGTAGGCACAGTCTTAGTAGGAACTCGGTTCAATAGGTATGCAGCTGTTTCTAGCGCATACCCCCAGAATGATCGCGGTAACTCAGCGTTACTCATCATAGACCGTACCATATCCAATAGGGTGCGATTCCGTCTCTCCGATACACCGTTATGTTGCGGGGTGTATGGAGGAGTAAGCTGAGAGAGAATCCCATTCTCTTTTAAATAGTCCAGGAATTCGGCACTTAAGTATTCTCCACCTCGATCCGATCTTAGAATCTTAATACTTTTGCCGGTCTGTTTCTCTACTTCATTCTTATACTCCTGGAATTTTCCAAAGGCCTCGGACTTATGTTTCATTAAGAAGACATAACCGTACCTTGAGAAGTCATCCGTAAAAGTAATGAAGTAAGAATGTCCGCTTCGGGCATGTGTAGACATTGGACCGCACACGTCACTGTGTACGAGTCCCAAGAGCTCGCTCGCTCTTACTCCATGTCCAGTAAACGGAGTCTTTGTCATCTTTCCCTTGAGACAGGATTGACAAGTGGCATACGATTGATATTCGAACGCATTCAAATACCCTTCTGTATGTAACTTCGTCAACCTTCTCTCATTGATGTGACCCAATCTACAATGCCATAAGAAAGTCTGATTAATATCTGGTGACTTTCTTTTGTGTGTATTCTGGACATTGAAAATCTGTGGTTGGTTTAATACGTATATACCATTGCTCAGTGTACCTGACCCAATCAGAACTTGATTAAGGTGAATGTTAACAACATTACTTACAAACGCAAATTCATAACCTTCTTTAGAAACCAAAGATACAGAAATGATATTACAAGTTGCGTTGGGTACAAAAAAGCAATTACGCAAAACCAAAACATGTCCATCTGACATTCCTAGGTGATAGTCCCCCACGGCTTTAGCATCCATGCTAGCTCCGTTCGCAACTCTGAGGGTCATGTCACCTTCCTTCAAAAACCTACGGTTTCTCAACGCCTGCAAAGAATTACAGATATGAGATCCTGATCCGGTATCCAATACCCAGGAAGTAGAGTTTATAGAAAGACAGTTTTCAATAACATACACACCTGAAGCTGAAGCCGCAACCTGCTTCAGTTCCTGTGTCCTGGCTTTCCAAGCCCTGCAATCTTTCTTCCAGTGTCCACTCTTGTGACAATAGAAGCATTCCTCTTTACCAACAAGCTTCCCCGCTATCTTTGTTGCCTTTTCCTTTCCCTTCGCACCCACTTTACTAACACCGCCTCTTGGTTTGGCGGGGGCTTTCTTCTTCTTTCCCTTGGCTTTCGCCTTGGACCTAGAAGAAGAAGATCCTCCTACAAACAAAGTGGATGTATCCCTACCCTTCTGTAGGGTGCCCTCTGCGCTCCTCAGCAGGTTGAGGAGTTCTGAAAGTTCAACTTCCTTTTCTTGCAAGTTGAAATTCAGTATGAACTGGGCGTAAGTGGATGGAAGGGACTGGAGAATTATATCTGTGTAGAGTTCACTATCCAACGTGGTCCCAAGTTCCGCGAGCTCCTCAGTGTAGCCAATCATCTTAAGCACGTGGTCCGCTACCGATGATCCGACGGCCAACTTAGTCGAAAATAACTTCTTCGACACTTCGTATCTTGCGATACGAGACTGCTCTCCATACAGTTCTTTTGTATGAAGAAATATGGATTCCAAATCCATATTCTCGTGCCTCCTCTGATGGTCATTGTCCATCGAGGCAAGTACGAGGCATCTGGCCTTCGCGCTGTCAATCTCCCAAGTCTTACGGATTTCCTTATCCGCGACGCTGGAGGTGGGACCTGGGACGGGGGGAGCTTTGCTGGTAAGAAGATACCCCAGCTTGTCGTAAGAGATTGCCAATTTGACATTCCTGAGCCAATCTTTGTAGTTTGGCCCTGTCAGTATGTTTTTATCTAGAAGTAACTTAAGTCCAGTCATTTCGATTTGGTCGCTGCAGGGGGAGAGAAGAAACACTTAGCACGATGCTCTTGCAAGTTTAGAATGGTTTTTAATTTGTCTAAACAGGATGGCTCCCACTGTCTCTCGAATCCCTCCTCAAACCACAAAGGAAGAATTAGCCGGGATCAATCCCACCGTACAATACTTGCTTAACCGTTCAGCCAGGCCAGTGTCGGTACTTCGAGGGAGGTTTTCCAACGCTTTCGCGAAGTTCCTTAATTTAAGAACCTCTTTTCCCTGGGGGCGTAGCCCCGCTAACACCTTTCTAGGCACCTACTAGGTTTATAGCATTGATCGTTTAGTGAGAAATTTCCCGAGGAGTAGCATATACTCACAGTAGGATCGGGATCCAAATATCATCGCGTGACGAAAATGAAGGAATCCTACCATAATCATCACACTCCAAATGGTATGCAAATCTAGCAAGTTTCAGTACTTATGAAACTCCCGATGTGGATTTTTGCCCCATGCTCTTATGACCTTGGCGTGAGGTCAAAATGTCATAAGTCACATGTCAAGTTCTTCCCATCATTATCCCGGTTGATTTGAATCCACCCGTACCTACCCTTGACGTAGGCCAAAATGGTGGTACGACTGTCTCAAAACAACGCATTCTATCTATGCAACAGATAAATATCCGGCAGCTACCAATCACTATGCCTTGGCGTGAGGTCAAAATACATAGCTTGAATACTACCGTATATCTAACTGAAATGATGGAGGGCTACGAATGGTTTTGGCGAAACCGTGAACGTAGTGAACTTGATATAATCGATGGAACGAGATAGCTTTTAGAAGGAGTGGCTCAAGCTCCGCATTTAAAAGTTAGTTTTTGAAAAGAACCGAGTGGTTTTTCGAAAGTGTTCCATCGACTTAAACTTGGTTTATTATCTTGCATTAGTTCTTTTAATGCGTGATATTCTTGCATTAGTTCTTTTAATGCGTCCCATCATTTAATTCCTACCATTGCAGAAAACAACCAAAATATGACGTACGCTTATGCCATTCGCATTCGCCACGGGGTCCCGTCATCACTCGTTAGGTTACTTAACTAACGACAGAGCGGGGGCTGGGCTAGCGCGGCTGTAAAACATAAGCAACGCCTAAATAGAAAGCAATGATAGACATTACAGATCACAGATGAATACATTGGATATACTAGCAATCCGCATTTCTTTCGAGCCTGAAACGAAAAGCGGATAACACGGTCGCGGTGAATAGCAAATACCCCACCCAAGACCCCTACGGGTGCGGCAAACTACCCGCCAAGTTCCCGGTAGTTTGTGCACCCCACCATGGGTCTATCCTAGGAGCAAAAACAGTAAAAAGAATTATACAATGACGGCTACAACCCCGACCCGGTTGTGCGGCCAAACAAATAATATAATTACATCAATTTACATTTACAATGAATGAAAGAAAAAACAAAAGCTCATCTCACATCCACCCCGGCTATTCACCCGCGACAGTCCAACACATTCATATACACATTCCAGAACATTACAGATCATGTATAACCCCGACTAATCGACTTATAGCGATTAGCCGACGTTCAATACATGCAAACATCACAGATATAACCAACATAGCCAAAGTGCAGTGAAGTTCGGAAAAAAAAATACGGAATTATAGGACCCCAAAAGTGAATTTCAGTTCTGGAAAATCTGGGTACATATAATATATCTTAAAAATCCCAAAACCAACACAGAAGAACACTGCACGAAAAACGATGCAAAGAAGACACCAACATGCGGCGGTTCCGCGGCCAGATGAATAGGTGAGGCCGCGGAAGCGCGGCGGTTTGGAGAGAACATGATATCGTTTTTCTTGTGTGTTCTTAGAAAACCCTGAGACGATTTTACAAGTATAAATTTTTTCAATTTGAGCAGAAAAAAATTCAACAGAAAGTTAGGGTTTTGATTTTCCGGTTTTGCGATTTTTCGGTTCCGAACTTCGTTACACCTTACTACCAAGCTAGTTTAAGTTTAGTTAGGCTCTGATACCACTGTAAGTCCATATTGCGACCCCCGGTACTTACGGGGAGGCGGAAACGGTATAAAAAACGAATTTTTATCGCAAGAGGCAACATGGACTAAACTTTGTCGGGATCGTTGTCTAAACTAAAACTAGTTAACAAGCTAAAGAGAGTTAGCTACTATGGAAGATGGTTATACCTAAACTTGAACTCCTTCTTCTTCAAACCTTGTAGAGGTTGATGGTTCTCTTTTCGTCGCCTTCTCCCGTCGAAGATGGATCCACCTCGAAGGTTCGACTTTGGGCTCTTCCTCGATCTTTGAGTGAACTAGGGTTTCCGGCTTGCTAAACCTTCATCCTAGAAAGAGTAGAGAGTGATTAGGGTTTGCTTTTCTATCTAAAGAGAATGATTCTCAACACATGAGAAGGTTTCTCTTTTCAAGAGGAAGAAGAAGATGAAATGAGGAGAGAGAGTGAGAATGATAGAATGAGCAAATATTTTCTCTTTCTTGCAACCATATTGCAAAAAGAAAAGAATTATCTAAATGATAATAATTGAAATAAGAATAGTTGATGGTTATTTTAGGAATGACCACTATCATGCTTCTTTAAATGAAGTGTAAGCATGAATCAAGGAGGATCTTCAAAGCATGATGGTGGTCAAAGGTCAACAAGTCAACCAAGGTCAACAAGTCAACAAGTCAACAAAAAATCAACCATAACATAATTCTCATTTAATTACTATTATTAATAGATAATACACAAATCCATTAGGGTTTGGAAAATGATAACTGTCAACTGTGCATACGCACCCGATCCGAAACCCTAATGAAAAACCTCATTCTCCGCCTCAAGCAACTGTGCATACACACCTGCATTCTCGTTCCGAGGAACAAGAATACCAAGATATAAAAGCAACCCCCAAAACATATACCAGTATCTGGCTCAAACCAGAGCCTGCCAGTATAATCCGTCCGGACTCCAAACGTGCACAAGTGCGCGGATGAGAACGAACCCTGTCGCAAAACCATGCGACCTCCACTCTGTTTTGCCCAGAGACGAATACCCTCTGTGTGGGACTCTAAAGACTCGACACTACGCTGGCAGTGGGTTTAACCACAGACCGCAAGCGGCACTAGCTGTGCGTAACGGTCCCCAGGTAGATGCCGACAAGAAGGCTGACGAGGTGAAACCCCATCTGAACTCCTACTGAGTCTGAATGTGACATTCTCCGTACAGTCCGGTCTGTTCGTCTGATACATCGCATGGCGGGCCTAGGGGGCGGTAAAACGTCAGTCCCCCAATAGCGGTACAAGTCGTGTCGGAGTGAAGCCCAAAACACCCTGAGATAACACTGGAAACCTACCAGTATATCTCGCTTGCCCTGGCCAGGGACTACTCGTGTAATGGCTCTCCTAGACACAGCGCGATGTCAACCCCCAATACCGGGAGAGACGAATCCTGTCTAACCGTCACTGCCTCCAAGTGCTTCGGGACTGCACCCAACCACCACCTGTTTGCACGACTCCTTTGAGCCGTGGTAGGGTAGTGATCAAAGTGCAGTGGGAACACACTCGAGGCGAAGTGTCAGTGTCAAGTCAGCGGACTAAGCTGTACTCATGTCACCTGGGAACTGATAACTGACGATAGGTATAATACCAACCTGTCAGTTCCCGACGAGTCCTGTCCAGTGTACTCGTAACCCAACGAGCACCCGTATACTATCTCCAGTACGACGTACTGATGGCTGTGGGACAGACCATCTCCCACACTGGGATGAGAAGCGCATACGCTAGTCTACTCCGGAGTATCGATGCCCTGTCTCGATAGTCCTACGACTAGGGACCTGTAAAAGGATGTGCCTATAGATTACCCAGCCCCCACTAGTGTGACTGCCATCACAACGCTGGTAATCAAGCAAAGATCCTAAGGGCTCCACTAATGTGTATAAGTGATATACTGAAATAAACACAAGTACACATTGAAGTAGAAACAAACCAAGTAGCATACTACTATATTGAGCAAGATTGTTTATACAAGGTGAATATCCCAAGCTTCCATCAAGTAATATACAAACTAGTATGATACAGTAATGGCCTCTAGGGCATATACACTAACAATTTGTACAGTGAGGGGACTTCATCATAGAGCTATGGAGGTGGAGAACCGGATCTACAAAGGTTGTATTTCCGTTCTTTTAGTTAAGTTGTTAACTAGTTTCCTTTTTCGCCTAAAATTCTAGTTAACGATCCGTATTAGAGTTTCTCGGCACTTGTAAAATTTGAAATTGGCATGGTTGATGCCTTGTGAGACCTCATTAGAGTGCCTAGGAACCCTACAATACGTACGAGTGCGTGGATCCGGGATCGAATAACACGTGTGCATCAACTGAACATACAGGAAGGATACCTGAGACCACCGCATTGGACGCCTGCGCGTCCCGATGCGTCAAAGCAAAGACTCGCGCCTGTCCTCCAGCTGCAACTAACTGTCCCCTGCCGGCCGCTTGCTGCCCTCTACCTCGGCCACCTCGTCCTCTATGAACAAATCCTCCATGACCACGACCTCTCTGTGTATGCGTCTGACGCGGAGTAACAGTAGGTACTATCGGCAATGCCGTCTGGGGTGGTGAAGGTGGTAATGTAACATGCGGTGCTGCCGCCCCACTCCGGGGTACCTCAGGACAATCTCGCACACGATGATAAGAGCTCCCGCAACGGTAACATCCCGATGACGGTCGCTGACCCTCTTGGGAATAGGAGCTAAACAATCGGCCTCGTCTCGAATCTCTGCCACCTGCATGGTGTCTGTCACGACGCCGGAACGGCCGTCTCTGCACTGACGTATCTGCACGAACTCTCTTCGGTCCTGGAACTGCCGAAGTCTCAGCAAGGCGCTCCTCGACTAATAATGCTGCGTCTACTGCTGCTGCGTATGTCTCGTAATGCTGCACGCTGATAGCAAGGAATAGTGGTGTGAGCAAGCCTCGGACAAATCTCTTGACTCGCAACTCCTCAGTAGCCACTAGATACGGAGCATAAACGGATAGCTCGGTAAACAGCACATCGTACTCTGCCACTGACATCTCTGGCGTCTGGCGTAAGGACTCGAACCTGCGTGCTCTAGCATCTCTGACACTCAGGGGAAGAAAGCGGGCAAGGAATAGTGCAACGAACTCTGTCCAGGTCGTAGGAGAAAGACCTGCTGCTCTGCCCTTCTCAACCGAATCACACCATTTCTGCGCAAGACCTTCTAGGCGAAAGCTCGTGAACTCGACCCATCTCATATCTGCGCATCTGAGGGAACGACATATCCGCGCCATCCTATCAATGAAAGACTGTGGATCCTCAGCCACATCGGTGCCTGTGAAGACCGGAGGCTTCAGCCTCATAAACTCTGACAGCGATACTGTAATAACCTCTGTAGTCACAGGTGCAACTGCCTGAACTGTGGGCACCACCGCGGTCTCCACAACGGGTGGAACTACCTCTGGTCGCTGCGCTCGAAGTGTCTCAACTAGAGATCCCATCATCTGGCGCATCTCCTGCATACTGGATCCCATCGTCTGGCGTATCTCCTGCACACCAGCCCCTAACATAGCAATCTGATCTGTCACGGCAGGAACAGCCTGCTCGGGCACAACCGGTGTACTACCCGGATCAGTCCTCGTCTCGGACAAGTCAACTCGAATCTCAGCTCTCGCGGCCGCTCTCTGCGCCCTCGTAGTCTTTGGCGGCATATTGGCTGAAAGGAACAATAGGATTCGATAAGGATACGGAAATCGAATCGCAAGAATGTATATACTCAAGAAGGAATTTACGTCAACAAGTACTAAGGTCGCGTAGGCGGAGTACCGTATCGTGAGTATGCCGCGGAACATACACACGCTACGCTATCCTGCTGCAGCCACCTACTCTATCATACCAGGGTCATCCTACACTCCGAAAGGTAAAACCTACGCTCTGATACCAACTTTGTCACGACCCCAAGTTTGGCCCGTGACCGGCACTTAACCACGTAACGTCTACAGGCGTAACGCGACTAAGTGAACCGAAACCCAGAAATCAAACCAGTGAAAGTATAGAGTGTTATAAGTTTTAATGAAGCACTTACTAACGTGATAAGAAATTTAAATAAACAATCACCAAGATAGTAATATACGACGCCGTAGCGAAGATCAAGATCCACAAGTGGGAACAATACAGATAGGATAAACTGCAAGTACAGTCGGCTCACAACGAGCTCGACACTAGAATACAAATAGAATACATCATCGTCCTCACACTGTCTCTAAGTCAATACATACATGGTAGATGGAGAATACTAGATACAACAATATACATAACTGAAAGATAAACAGATACCGCACAACCCACCTATCAGCAAAGAGCTAGTACACCAACTATGGGGGTATCTGTTGTTGGAGATAATGCCCTCAGAGTCAATTATTGGATCACAGGCACGTGATTGCGGTGATTGAGGGAGGACCTATCCCGGTAGGACAGTCTTACTCAAGATGATAGTATGCTATCTGGTTTACCTTTATCATCGTGTACTGTTTTAGGTGACCTGACACGTCACTATTACACGTTGATAGAGCCCCTAGGATTCTTGCTTGACCACCAGCAGTATGAGGGCGATCATATAAGTGGGAGCTGGGGGTCTACAAGCATATCCTTAAAAGGTCCCTAGTCATGGGAGTTTCGAGACCGGGCATCGATACTCCATTAGTAGACTAGTGTATACAGTCGAGACCCCGACGAGGGGCGGTGGCCGGTCTCACAAGCCACTGGTGTCAGTTGGATCACCTAAGATGTATACAGGTGCTCATTGGGTTATGAGTACACCGGACAGGACTCGCCGGGAACATGCTAGTTGGTCATATACCAGACGTCAGATGGCAGTTCCCTGGTGACATGTGTGCAGTTTAGTTCATCGACCTGGGGATCGTCATTTGTCTCGTGTGAGTTCCCACTGTACTTTGATTACTACCCTACCACGGCTCAAAGGAGAAGTGCAAACAGGTTTTAGTTGGGTACAGTCCCGAGCCACATGGAGGCAGTGAGCGTATCTTCAGGGGTTAGTCTCTCCCGGTATTGGGGGTGAGGTCGTGCTGTGTCTAGGAGAGCCATTACACAAAGTCCTTGGCCAAGGCAAGGAGATTTACTGGTAGGTATTCCAGTAGTATCTCAGGGTGTTCTGGGCTACACTCCGACACGACTTGTACCGCTTTTGGGGGTCTGACTTTTACCAACCCCCTAGGCCCGCCATGCGATACTCATAGACGAACGGACCGGACTGTACGGATATTGTCACTGACAGGCTTAGTAGGGTGTCAGGATGAGTTCGCTCATCGACGTCCCTTTTGGTCAATAGCTGGTGGCCCGTCACGTATTGGCTTATACCTCTGACGTGCTGGTGGTTAAATCCACAGCCATAGTATTGACGAGTCTTTAGAGTCCACCACACTTTCAGTTACTCAAGCTTTCGGGCGAAAAGCTGTAGATGCCGTATGGAGATATGGCAGGGTTCGATCAGATACGTGCGGTATTGCACGGATCGTGATCGGACGGTTTTTACTAGCCGGCTTTGGCTTAAGCCGGATCTTAGTATTTGATTGTGTAGTTTTTGTCTCATTACATTTTGTATTTCGGTCGAAATACAGATGCGGGTGTGTATGCACAGTATCGGGGTTTTTCCTGTAATTTATTACGGGATCAGTTTTTTGGAGTTGCCAGTTTGCTTTCCGTTTCGGCCAATTTCCATTGTTCCGTTCATTGGCCGAAAATTGGTGGAGGAGGGTTTATTTGCATTGTTGCAAATAGGCATTTGTGGAGGGGGTTCTTTGCATCTTGTTATATCATGATGGTTTCATGATGGAGCCCATCCTTTGACTTCTAGCTTTATGATGATGGTTTGACCATTGTAGGTTATGATTGGCTTTTGATAGAGTATGGGTTTTTGGTTGTGAATTTGTGATGGATACATGGGCCGGCCACTGTTGGAGTGAGGTTTGATTTGGTGAGAATTTTCCTTCTTGTACATTTCGTGGGCCCCCCCTCTCTTGAGTGTGCAGGAGAATTTTTGTGAGTAGTGGTTTTAATTTCCTTTGTAAGGAATGGAATATAAATGAGTGTGTGCTGGAATTGCTTTGGAGTGGTGCTGTGAAGGAATTGATTAATTCCTTTGGTATTAATTCATTCACACTTTCATACACAACAGAGAGTGAGTGCTTGCTTCTTTTTTCCAGTGAGGAAAAGACTTGGCCGAGCTCATTTTGTTGGGGATGCTCCATTCTTCATCAAGTTTTCATCCATGATTATTCTTGCAAAAATTCCTCCATACATGGCAACTTCTTAAACCCCAAAGAGACAAGTTTCTACATTATTCTACAGCAAATCTTGGGCGCGTCGGCTAGCCAACTTCGCGCCCGAGTTGCCTCGGTATTGAGGCGGGAGCCCGTAAAAGATGCAGGCGATGTGGTGCCCTTCCGGCAAGGAGGAGACAGACGGAGATCCCGCGAGGAGATCGGAGTGGAGATGAAGACCGGAGGACTCGGATCAGTCGGTATATCTCTAACCCATCTTCTAGTTAGCTTAGACTTGTTAATGGTTACGATCCGGGTGTTTAGTGCGCGGTGGTGCCGGTTTGCTAAGTCCGCAAAATTAAAGTTTTTCACCGCTTCCGCATTTGGCCGTCGGATTGACGGCCGGGGCGCCGCCGTGCACTTACAGTGGTATCAGAGCCTCCCCATTAACTTAGTCTAGCTTTGTGTAATGTGTTTTTCAGTTCCGATCGATCGAAATGTCCAAAAACCCGTATTTGCCCACGACAGTTTTCTGTTGAAATTTTTTTGGTCCCCAAATTTTTTTCAGGTTGTATAAAAGTACTGTACAGAGAGACCTAAGACTACTGTAGAAATACGACGCACTAATCTTTCAAATAGAGCGCGGAACCGCGGCCAATCCCTGCTTGTGGCCGCGGTTCCGCCGCTGAGTAAAGGAATCAGGGTGTTGGATTTCTACAGTGGGCTTCTGGGGATAAATTTGGGTTTCTGGAACATTAAAATTGGGCCCATATTTTCTGTAACTGCTACAGTATTGTTTTGGGGCCCACTTGTTAATATTCGATCGGTCGGATATTTTAAACACATTTTTCACAGTTTTTACATTATATCTGCGACCGTGAATGTCACTTGATCGGTAAATCCCGTCTAACTGCTATAGCCCGGTTAGACGGATTTGCGAACGTGACTTTCACGTTGATGTTCTATGTATTTGCTGTGTTGTTGCGGATCGGTCGTGGGGATAGCCTGGATGCAATGCTAGTACAGTGTGCTGTTGTATTATGTACATTTGATATTACGGGGCGAGCGTCCGACATGTGGACTGCCGTCACTGCCTGTTTGTATTATTATTTTGGGGCACGACCTGGTTGCGGTCGATGTACCCGTTGTATGTATATTTTACTTTCTGTACTAGGATTGCCCCGCGGAGGGGTGCACGGATAGCCGGGTTCTGGAGGGCAACAAGCCCGCATCTCATGGCATTGAGACGGAGGGGGCTTCACTCTAGGATTGGCGGGCTATTCGCCGCACTCGTAGGGGGTACAGGTTGACCCAGGAGGGGTGCCCAAGTTACTGGATTCCGTGAAGTGCTGGGTGGTCCATTCACGTTGCTGAAGGGGGCTGCCTCGCTTCAGGTTTTGGCGGGTAACTTGCCGCGCCCGTAGGGGTCTAGGATTTCATTGTACAGGCTATCCACACGACCAGGGGAACGTCGGGTTTCAGCAGTGGCTCTGTGAAACCCGGGGATCCCAGATATCTGTATTGTTCTGTGATGCTGTACATTTCTGTGATGTTGCATTTCTTTTCACGCCTTGAGCGAAATATAATATATTGGTATATATATTAGTAGATGTTGTATATGTTTTGCATCCGCGCTAGTCCAGTCCCCGCTCTGTCGTTAGTAAGCTAACCTAACGAGTGATGACGGGACCCAGTGGCGAATGCGGATGGCATATACGTACATCAGTATATTTTCGTTCTTTTTGGTGTGATCAATTGATGGGACTGCATTGATTCGGATCAATGCAAAGTTAAAAATAAACCTAATATGATGTTGTTGGAACACTTTTCAAAAGCTGTTCTTGCAAGGACGTTCACTTTTGTTTTGCATCGTGGTATTCAGTTGGAATATCCTGCTCCTTAGTCGACGAGGCAAGGGCCGAGATCCCTTCACCGGGAGTGACCCCTTGGACAAAAGTTTGCGTCAGGGCAATAACTTCACTATAGCCGATCACTTTTGCTTTGCACCGCGGTATTCATTTGGAATATTCTGCACCCCATTCTACGGGGAAAGAGCCGAGATCCCTTCACCGGGAGTGACCTCTTTAGCAATGGTTTTCGTCACTATATTTTTAAAAGCTATCAGTTCCTTCAACGATATCAAGTTCTTTACGTTAAAGGTTTTCGCCAGAAACCATTCGTAGCCCTCCGTCGTTTCAGACGGGTAGCACGTAGTATTCATGCTATGTTTGTTGGCCTTCGTCAAGGCATAGTGTATGGTAGCTGCTTGTTGCTTTTCTGCAGCATAGATAGATGCGTTGGTTTGGGACAGTCGTATAGCCTTGTTGGCCTTCGTCAAGGGCTTGTGCGGGTGGGTTCAAATCAACCTGGAGAATGACGGGTAGAATTTGACATGTGACTTATGATTTGTTGGCCTTCGTCAAGGTCATAAGAGCATGGGGCAAAAATCACATCGGGAGTTTCAAAAGAACTGAAACTTGCCAGATATACGCATACCTTCTGGAGTGTGATACCGTGAGCGGATTCCGTCACGTTATCATGCGATGAGAGTTGGATCCCGATTCCCACTGATGAGTTGGTATACTCCTCGGGTGACCCCGACTAATTCTTCTTTCAGGTTTGGAGGAGAATTTGAGGTACAGTGGGAGGTTTCCAGATTAGATAAATTGGTAACCATTCTGATCTAGGTTAGAGTGCACGCTGAGTGTTTCTTTTCTCTCTCTCTTTGGCAGCGACCATTGACCCGACCCTAAGACTTATGACTCAGTGACCAAGTTGACCGAACCTTCTTAACACTGGCTTTTGGATTGTCAGAGTTGCAAACCTCATTGCCACTCCTACTTTTACCCTTTTCTCCAGGACACCCCGTATTGCTACGAACGTCCACTTCCATTGGACAAAACCATCGTATGGTTAGATACGAACTCGAAGGGATTTATTCGAGGATGGTTTCCGGTTCTGGAGAAAACGGATAGGACTATTCAGTTGTCTTTTCTTTTCACCCTCTCTCAGGTTGCGAGTACTCCTTGGTTTAGGAGTAGTACACCTATTACGCAAATTGGATAGTCTTCTTCCAAACCATAGGCTGGTGCCAACTGGTAGGGAATGAAGAAAACCAATTAGCCTAACGATGGTGTACAGAAGGTATTGAGTTAAGACAAAGCAAGGGATTAGTAAGAGGGCAAAGTAAATTGCAACAGATATTCACGACCAAACCAAGTATTCCTTCGCCAATCCTAAATCACCTTTGTATTTCTCCAGAACACTCCGTATCACTACGAAGATCCACAGTTTATTGGATACTCCATCGTATGGTTATATACGAACTCGAAAGGAACTTGTTCCAGTTCGAGGATGGATTCTGGTTCAAGAGAAATAGGAATTAAGTTCATTCGGTTGTCTTTTATCCTCACATTCTCTCGCATTGCGAGTGTTCCTAGGATTAGGACAGTACACCCATTATGCTTATTGGATAGTCTTCTTCCAAACCATAGGCTGGTGCCGAACGGTAGGGAAGGAAGAAAACCATTTGGCCTAAAGGGGTGTGCAGAAGGTAATGACTAAAGACATATGAAGGGATTTGGAGAGGTGGCAAAGAATTATACGGTTACAGTCGTGAATATGGAAGAGGCATTACTAGGAATACCAGGATACCCCATCGAGACATTTCAATGTTTCAGTTTCACTGTGTAATATTAAAAGAAAACTGATTTCCCGATTAGATACTTACTCCAGGGTATGTATTTACCAGGTATGATTCTCACATCTGTATGGTTTTACAGATGATGAGTGGGAGTAAGTTATTGGGAATTGGGTGATCATCCTCATTATATCGGGATTCGTTGTAATCGGTGATATTTGAGGAAGTCACCTGGGTTGTTTGCCGGACGGCGAATATTTGGTTTTGAATATCCGCTTTTATGCACCAATTTCAAATTGATATATCTGTACGTCTATTTTCATAGAGTGAGATATATCTTTCTGAAATTATGTCTATGACGTTTACCTATATCAGTGGATGGTTAGGTAAGGAGCATTAAACAGCGGTGTAATTCTTCTTAACCATAAGTACAGTTTTCAACCTACGACACACAGTGAATGAGTTATCAGACTCAAGGGACTTATACAGAGTATTGTATGTTGTCCAGTGTCCATCCGGACAGAGGGGTTGGTCCTCGTACTATATTCGGTTTACTTATGACTTCTCTAGTTTTTAGACAGGTGTTTCGTGGAAACACAGTATCCGAATTTTGAGAAGTTATAGGTATTTGAATACAGTAGAGAACCATGTGTAGCAAGTATCGGGATTCTTCAAAGTGATCGAAGATGTAGATACTTGTGTATGGTATTCAGTTGATAGTAATGGTTAAGAGAACTTGCTTCTCTTTCAGGTTACTCATAATTGGAAATGCTCCTAAGTTGTGTAACGCTGATCGGCCTCCTTCCATTTAGTTGACATGCACTGGAGACAGCTGCATGATTTGAATCTGGTTCAATTAAATCAGTGCCTCTGGTTCTGTATTGGATATAGAACAGTTCATATCTTAACGGTGTTAAGGTACGGGGAGTTGTCCGGCTTATGATTAAAACCAGACTCTGGATAACTCAAGGCACGTTTCTGTAATGGCTGTTTGTGGGTTGACCCAGGCTATGACGAGGGTTGACTTTCTATTATCTGGATGAACAATAGCGATATTGTTCTAGACTCGCCACAGTTTTATTAAAAATGGATTTTTTCAGAAAACAGTAGTGGGAGTATGGTAGAACTGGAAGTGATTCCAGAACCACAAACGATTACTGAAGATTTGATAAGGAACCTAAAGATTCAATCTGGATTGACATTCCATTGGCCACTCCGCAGATAAGGTGGGTAACTTCAGGCACCCGAGAGATACTCCGGTAGCCTCAAGGACGGTGACAGGGAAGTTCTTGTTTACCCACATTTGCCATTGTTGTTGTTCCAGGCTGCGAGACCCGGCAGGAGGATGAGTATAGCGTCGTTCTAAACTAGTTTTAGAAGTGCACGTCTATATGACTCTGGCAGAGGGTTTTCGTAGTCAGTGGGAGCAGCGGAAGCATTGGTGGACATCAGGCTTATGTCTATTCATAGACTAAAGCAGATATAGCGGAGATAGATCATCTGTTTCTGATGTGACAGTCATAGGTTTGACGTCATCAGAATAGGGGATGGATCTGTTGAGAAGGTAGTAGGGTGTGATATCCTGGTATTTGGATGACATATACAGAGTAGGAAAAGAAACTCCTATACTACAGTCGGTTATACTTTGGTCGTCACACAGTGGTTTCTCCACAAAGGAAATGGATTTTATATCAGACATACTGGTTACTAGATCTATGGTTTTAGATCTAGATTTGGGTGGTTTCCCAATCAGGGTACTTTGACAGCATTCTAAGAGTATTTAGAATGGACGACTCCATGCACGGTAGTGTACCTGCAGAAGATGGAGTCACCCTCTCCAAAGGTGTCTTACAGACTAAAGGGGAGAGGGATGTGCATGATTGGCAGATCACTTGCTCAGGCAATTGAGTCAATCATGAGATGTCAAGTACCACACCAGATGTTGTTCTTGCACTAGATGCAATAAGTTGACTTTAATCCAATCCTGGAGAAACGGTCGGAAGCAGTTTTAGAACATAAGTGAATGTTCTAGGGATATGATAACGACAGCCTTATCCAGGAGACAGTTATCATTCCAGGCTTCCAAGGTGACATGGACGACAAGAAGGTTGTCAGAGTTATAGTTTTTCCTTCTGATGAGGGCAGTATTTTGGACAGGTGATCCAAGGCAATACTGAGGGTGGCATGGCGCAGGATACTGATTAAGTTCAGTTGACGATAAAGTCTAAGAAGTTTGGATTTGGAGTTCATTTATGAGCTATGTCCCATCAGACATCCAGACACATTCTAAGACAGGTATTGCTCATTTCGGGAGATGGGTTTCTCCGCGAACTTGAGATATAGAGAGACATAGATAGAAACATCTAGGCGGATCCACTCACTGAGGCTATTCCTCGAACGCAATAGTTTCGCAAACGAGCTTTATGAGATTGACTAGTAGAGGAGTTGGGTGTTCGGTATCACACGGGCTGTGAGTATGCGACATCGCAATAATTAGCCTTGAGTGCAAGTGGGAGATTGTTGGAGATAATGCCCTCAGAGTCAATTATTGGATCACAGGCACGTGATTGCGGTGATTGAGGGAGGACCTATCCCGGTAGGACAGTCTTACTCGAGATGATAGTATGCTATCTGGTTTACCTTTATCATCGTGTACTGTTTTAGGTGACCTGACACGTCGCTATTACACTTTGATAGAGCCCCTAGGATTCTTGCTTGACCACCAGCAGTATGAGGGCGATCATATAAGTGGGAGCTGGGGGTCTACAAGCATATCCTTAAAAGGTCCATAGTCGTGGGAGTTTCGAGACCAGGCATCGATACTCCATTAGTAGACTAGTGTATACAGTCGAGACCCCGACGAGGGGCGGTGTCCGGTCTCACAAGCCACTGGTGTCAGTTGGATCACCTAAGATGTATACAGGTGCTCATTGGGTTATGAGTACACCGGACAGGACTCGCCGGGAACATGCTAGTTGGTCATATACCAGACGTCAGATGGCAGTTCCCTGGTGACATGTGTGCAGTTTAGTTCATCGACCTGGGGATCGTCATTTGTCTCGTGTGAGTTCCCACTGTACTTTGATTACTACCCTACCACGGCTCAAAGGAGAAGTGCAAACAGGTTTTAGTTGGGTACAGTCCCGAGCCACATGGAGGCAGTGAGCGTATCTTCAGGGGTTCGTCTCTCCCGGTATTGGGGGTGAGGTCGTGCTGTGTCTAGGAGAGCCATTACACAAAGTCCTTTGCCAAGGCAAGGAGATTTACTGGTAGGTATTCCAGTAGTATCTCAGGGTGTTCTGGGCTACACTCCGACACGACTTGTACCGCTTTTGGGGGTCTGACTTTTACCAACCCCCTAGGCCCGCCATGCGATACTCATAGACGAACGGACCGGACTGTACGGATATTGTCACTGACAGGCTTAGTAGGGTGTCAGGATGAGTTCGCTCATCGACGTCCCTTTTGGTCAATAGCTGGTGGCCCGTCACGTATTGGCTTATACCTCTGACGTGCTGGTGGTTAAATCCACAGCCATAGTATTGACGAGTCTTTAGAGTCCACCACACTTTCAGTTACTCAAGCTTTCGGGCGAAACGCTGTAGATGCCGTATGGAGATATGGCAGGGTTCGATCAGATACGTGCGGTATTGCACGGATCGTGATCGAACGGTTTTTACTAGCCGGCTTTGGCTTAAGCCGGATCTTAGTATTTGATTGTGTAGTTTTTGTCTCATTGCATTTTGTATTTCGGTCGAAATACAGATGCGGGTGTGTATGCACAGTATCGGGGTTTTTCCTGTAATTTATTACGGGATCAGTTTTTTGGAGTTGCCAGTTTGCTTTCCGTTTCGGCCAATTTTCATTGTTCCATTCATTGGCCGAAAATTGGTGGAGGAGGGTTTATTTGCATTGTTGCAAATAGGCATTTGTGGAGGGGGTTCTTTGCATCTTGTTATATCATGATGGTTTCATGATGGAGCCCATCCTTTGACTTCTAGCTTTATGATGATGGTTTGACCATTGTAGGTTATGATTGGCTTTTGATAGAGTATGGGTTTTTGGTTGTGAATTTGTGATGGATACATGGGCCGGCCACTGTTGGAGTGAGGTTTGATTTGGTGAGAATTTTCCTTCTTGTACATTTCGTGGGCCCCCCCTCTCTTGAGTGTGCAGGAGAATTTTTGTGAGTAGTGGTTTTAATTTCCTTTGTAAGGAATGGAATATAAATGAGTGTGTGCTGGAATTGCTTTGGAGTGGTGCTGTGAAGGAATTGATTAATTCCTTTGGTATTAATTCATTCACACTTTCATACACAACAGAGAGTGAGTGCTTGCTTCTTTTTTCCAGTGAGGAAAAGACTTGGCCGAGCTCATTTTGTTGGGGATGCTCCATTCTTCATCAAGTTTTCATCCATGATTATTCTTGCAAAAATTCCTCCATACATGGCAACTTCTTAAACCCCAAAGAGACAAGTTTCTACATTATTCTACAGCAAATCTTGGGCGCGTCGGCTAGCCAACTTCGCGCCCGAGTTGCCTCGGTATTGAGGCGGGAGCCCGTAAAAGATGCAGGCGATGTGGTGCCCTTCCGGCAAGGAGGAGACAGACGGAGATCCCGCGAGGAGATCGGAGTGGAGATGAAGACCGGAGGACTCGGATCAGTCGGTATATCTCTAACCCATCTTCTAGTTAGCTTAGACTTGTTAATGGTTACGATCCGGGTGTTTAGTGCGCGGTGGTGCCGGTTTGCTAAGTCCGCAAAATTAAAGTTTTTCACCGCTTCCGCATTTGGCCGTCGGATTGACGGCCGGGGCGCCGCCGTGCACTTACATCTGTGTCAAAAGATGCAACCGCAGCCTGCCGCGACTACTCTGAAGGGCAACCTGCAAACACTGAGGCATAATGGGGGTGAGTTGCCAACTCGTGAATAGAAATAACATATAAAGGTAATCGCGAGCATGTACGTACTACGCTACTCTATCATATGCCAACAGATGATATCAATGTGTGATAAGCAGTATGTGTAATAATCATGCAAATGCTCTATCAGGTAATATAACTACAGGATGAGGTACAATGCTCTATCAGGTAATGTAACTACAGGATGAGGTACAATGCTCTATCAGGTAATGTAACTACAGGATGAGGTACAATAGTAAATGCTGAGCAGGGGCAATGTAGTATCTACACGGAATGTCAACGTGGAATATATAATCGGTGTCCCTCAATGCACCCAGATCCCCCAAATAGCTCAGCGCCGGCACTCTCATCGGCCCTCAAATCCTGTACATCTCTGAGAATCCCGAGTGCCCAACATCGGCACCCAAATATCATAAATACTCGTGTCCAGCATCGACACGCAAATCCTCATCCATCGGGCCACGTCAGTCTGGGTCGGCCCACAGGCTCCGTCTGCGGTATCGGCCCTCGGCCCCGGCAGTACGGATCACCCCGCATCTATCTATAGACTCTGATCAGTACCCTCCGGATAACTGTCAGGTCCAACCAATCACCGGTAGGTAGTAGTCCCTCTGCCAGGATCACCGTCTACTGCACAGTGAAACCGTTCTCGCCCCGGGGTACCATACCGGGTCCACCATGTATCCGTAATCGGCCTCAACCAGCTCCTCGATTCGGGTTCACATATATCACTCTAGCACCGAGAAAACACATGGTGGACGCACCGAAATATCATATCAAGGGAACCGGGTTTTTAAATGATTATATATTTGCAATAGCCACGGTTCCCAAATCCAGAAATCACATGTAATCCAAACCAAAATACAAGTCAATGATCCGATATGATATGTGCGTCAAATATAAATAGCATGTCAAGTCACATATAGATGAGCTACAATATGATGATCCGATGTGATATAGACATCAAGTATGAATAGCATGTCAAGTCACATATAGATGAGCTACAATATGATGATCCGATGTGATATAGGCATCAAGTATGAATAGCATGTCAAGTCACATATAGATGAGCTACAATGTAATGATCCGATGTGATATAGGCATCAAGTATGAATAGCAAGTCATGTCACATATAGATGAGCTACAATGTAATGATCCGATGTGATATAGGCATCAAGTATGAATATCAAGTCATGTCACATATAGATGAGCTACAATGTAATGATCCGATGTGATATAGGCATCAAGTATGAATATCAAGTCATGTCACATATAGATGAGCTACAATGTAATGATCCGATGTGATATAGGCATCAAGTATGAATATCAAGTCATGTCACATATAGATGAGCTACAATGTAATGATCCGATGTGATATAGGCATCAAGTATGAATATCATGTCAAGTCACATATAGATGAGCTACAATGTAATGATCCGATGTGATATAGGCATCAAGTATGAATAACAAGTCATGTCACATATAGATGAGCTACAATGTAATGATCCGATGTGATATAGGCATCAAGTATGAATATCAGGTCATGTCACATATAGATGAGCTACAATGTAATGATCCGATGTGATATAGGCATCAAGTATGAATATCAAGTCATGTCACATATAGATGAGCTACAATGTAATGATCCGATGTGATATAGGCATCAAGTATGAATATCAGGTCATGTCACATATAGATGAGCTACAATGTAATGATCCGATGTGATATAGGCATCAAGTATGAATATCAAGTCATGTCACATATAGATGAGCTACAATGTAATGATCCGATGTGATATTCTACAGTGTGAGTGTCATGGCAATTACTAACGGTGTGCGTGTAACATGCAGGATAGTGCTCGTGCAACATGGACCGTTAGTAATGGTGCGGTGTTCTATTAATTCTAGTTTATATCCAAATAGCAGGGAATGCAGCATGCACTAAATAGTAGCCATGAATAGTCAATGTATACAAAGGAAACTATAAGGTCCTATCAGCCCTGACGTAGAACGCCATACGGGCGATATCCCCGTAGATGTGAAATCTACTCACTGTAGTCTCTCGCTAGGTGTAGCCAACAACTTGTTTCCCCTTCTGCGCGGCGTCCGCCGTACTCGCCTGCGAACCTAGAATTACACAATATATCATACGTAAGCTTGAAGTCACACAAACGCGACATTAAGACCGAACTAGTAACTCGTGTCGCGAACCAAGCGCGCGTGTGCGCGATACGCTAAAACGTGTGGTTACGCGCCTGAAACCACTCCGACGCGTCGCGATACGCAGAAACCCCAAACCCACACACACGTATCACGTGTGTCGCGAAAGATTGAAAATACGGGAAAATAGGTAATCACCTCCAGATTTTGATAGAGGAAAGATATTGTAAAACTATATATACCAAAACAACCCACATAGCAGCAGACACCAACACCCCAAACCCCAACCCAAAACTCCCCCATCTGGCCGCAAATTGCGGCCAGAAAGAATATTTCGGCGGCCTCGCTTGGAAATTGGGCTCCCAGGTTTAGTGTGTGCACTCTAAACCCCACATACATGCTACAGTAATCACTAGTTTTACTCTGAAAAGTCTCGGGTAGCAGCAGATCCTACAGGGCCCAATTTCTAGTTAAAAATCCACACATCCGACAAAAATGGAACTTTAGGGTATTTTTCTGAAATCTGAAACAAACCTAGGTCTAAACCCACACTAATAACTCATTAACAAGCTAATCAAGCCATAACAACATAAATTTTAACATAGTAACACTAAATCCCTTCAATAGCACTAAACATGCACAAAAAGGTGATATTTTGAAACTAAACATGCAAGTTAAGGAGATAGGATGCTAGGAGTGGGATTTATACCTTCAAAAGACCCTAGAAAGACCAAAAGTTCCAGCTTTTCCCTTTAAGTATGCAGATTTGCTTCAAACACCTCAAAAAGCTCACTTTTCCTAAGGTTTTGTGATGAAAATGTGTTGATATGTACAGGGTTTTGTGTATGGATCAAAGGGAAGTGAAGAGGAGAAGAATAGATGAAGTAAATGGGGGTTTCTCTGCTGGAAATTCAGCAGGAAAACTGAAGTGAGGAGAAGAGAGAGAAAAGAGCAAGGAAATGGGTCAAAAAGTTAAAATCTTTACCTAACACCATGCTCATTTGTTTTATTAGGATTTGAAATTATAAAAGGAGTTTTGTGAAAGGATTAAATGGTGGGGAAAATAACTTTGCAACCATGCACAAAGAATGGTTAACAAGTCACAAGAAAAGTCTAAGTATGCAAGTGTGCACAAACACAAGAAAATTCCCAATATGCTAACATTACCAAAAATAACTAATAATCCTAGAAACACATATCTATAATCATACGTACGATCACTAATTATCACAACAGACATTCAAACGGAAATTCAAAATGTTACAATGTGCCCCTACTCCGTTTTGCCTGAGTCAAGAAACCTCCGTGTAGGACTCTAAAGAATCGTCAATACCCTGGCAGTAGGTGATGATCATAACAAACACCCATAAGCTGCAAGCGGTCAGCTAAACGTAACAGCCACCCAGGTATTGAGCGATCAGAAGATCAACAAGCAATCCTATACATTCTCCTGCGAATCTAATCAGTAACACTCCCGTACAGTCCGGTCTCGTCGTCTGATATGTCGCATATCTCGCCTAGGGGTGGTAAACGTCAGACCCCAGTAGCTTGATAAGTCGTGTCGATATGAGATCTATAACAGTTCGAGAAACTACTGATAACACTTACCGGTAAATCTCAGCAACCCTGGCCAGGGATTTCCAGTTATAGCCAATCGAACACAGCACAACATCAACTCCCTATACCGGGAGAGACGAATCCCCTCCTATCGCTCATTTGCCTCCATGTGATTCGGGACGTACCCAAAAGCCACCTTTTTGCACGCTCTTTTGGACGTGGTATGATGGAAATCAAAGCACAGTGGGAATCAACCAAGACTCTATGACGATCTCGGGTCTACAGACTAACCTGTACCAGTGTCACCGAAGAACTGCCATCTGACGTGAGGTATAATACCATCTGGGAGTTCTCGGCAAGTCCGTCCAATGTACCCAGTCTCTACTGAGCACCCGTACACCATCCCTGACGTCAAACACCGATGGATATGGGATCATCCATTGCCCATCATATGGGTCAAGAAGCGCATACGCTAGTCTACTCTGGAGTATCGATGCCTTGTCTCGGTACTCCCACGACTAGGAACATTTGAAGGATGTACTTAGCGACTACACTGTCCTCACTAGTATGATCTGCATCATAGTCCTATTAGTCAAGTACTCATCCTAAGGGCTTTACCAACATGTAACATAGAGACAATCAGAGTACATGTTAAGATAAAGAGCAACCAGATAGCGTACTATCTTGTCGAGCAAGAAAGTCCTCCCTATATATGTCCAAGCATCTACTACAATATACATCGTATGTACAGTAATGGCCTCTAGGGCATACATATAACTAACAATCTCCCACTTGTACTAGGGCCATCTGTTGTGGTATCTCATACCCAACAATAAGCTATGGTTGAAGTATCTCATACTTAACCATCCCATAACTCTACTGGGAAATAGGCCTTTGTGAGTGGATCCGCGCTGTTGTCCTCTGTGTCTACTCTTCTAACCTCGATCTTCCTGGAGATCAACCATCTTCATGATCAGGTGATACTGCCTAAGAATTATATCTGGATTTCTGATGGGACGGGGGGGGGGGTTCCTTGGCAAAATCCACAACTCCATTGTCAGACAATGGTAGGAACGAAGTTCATCTCATGAACTTATATATATCCAGACTGCCTCTTTGGTAGCATCCTTGGTAACGATGTATCTTGCCTTTAATCTTCTAGTAAGTCATGGTATCTAGCTTGGAACTCTTCCAACATACCGTCCCTCCACTGAGGGTAAAGACAATGCCCGCGACTGACATTCAGTCGTCCTTATCACCCTGGAACTTTTCCAGTGATTCTCCCCAGGATCAATTGATACCATCTCACTATAACTAGTGAGTATCTTAACATCCAATTAGATCTATCTCATAGATCCAAAACCCAGGATTTAGGAGGTATCACTTTGATCCTGTATGGAGAATCCTTGTGATAAGAGGAGATTGACCGAGCGTAGCATAGGAAACTCCTTCCCTATCAAGAGTATGTTATCCACGTACTCTACGAGGATCACCACCATACTCTCTAATACCTTTTTGTATATACAAGGTTCATCTACCATTTTGATGAAGTCAAACTCTTTGACTACCTCATCAAAACAGACGTTCCAATTCCGCGATGCCTGATTTATCACATAAAACATCTTGCTCACGTTTCCGCTGCTCCCACTGTCTACGAAGCCCTCTGGCTGTGTACTTATAGATGCTCTCTTCTAAATCTTTATTTAGAAAAGCAGTCATGACACCCAACCGCCAGATATCGTAGTCATGGTATGTAGCCGTGGCAAGTAGGATATGAATGGACTTAAGCATAGCTTTGAAAGTCTCAACTTTTCCATGTACACTAAGTAATCTTCTCAAGATATACTTGCTCCTGATGGGGATTTAACCCTTCAGATAAAGCAACCAAAGTCCATACTTTGTTGGTGTATAAGGATTCCATCTCAGATTGATAAGCATCCAGCCATTCTTTTAGAGTCCCACTCCTGATGGCCAGCTCGAAACTAGTTGGGTCATCATCTCATGATGCAATTGTTAGTTGTATGTATGCCCTAGAGGCCAGTATTGTACAGATGATGTATATTATATTGGATGCTTGGACATATATAGAGATGACTTTCTTGCTCGATATGATAGTATGCTATCTGGTTGCTCTTTATCTTAACATGTACACTTGTCTCTTTAAACTGTCTTATAGTTACATGTTGATAAAGCCCTTAGGATGTGTACTTGACTACCTGGACTATGATGCAGATCATACTAGTGGGGGCATGGTAGTCTATAAGTACATCCTTCAAGGTCCCTAGTCGTGGGTATATCGAGACAGGGCATCGATATACCAGAGTAGACTAGCGTATACGCTTCTCGACCCATGAGATGGGCGATGGATGATCCCATATCCATTGGTGTTTGACATCAGAGATGGTATACGGGTGCTCAGTGGAGACTGGGTACACTGGACGGACTCGCCGAGAACTCCCAGATCGTATTATACCTCACGTCAGATGGCAGTTCTCAGGTGACACTTGTACAGGTTAGTCTGTAGACCCGAGATCGTCATAGAGTCTTGTGTGATTCCCACTGTGCTTTGATTTCCACCTTACCACGTCCATGAGGGCGTGCAAAACGGTGGTCTTTGGGTACAGTCCCGAGTCACATGGAGGCAATGAGCGATAGGAGGGGTTTCGTCTCTCCCGGTATTGGGGGTTGATGTTGCGCTGTGCTCGATTGGCCGTAACAGGGAAGTCCCTGGCCAGGGCTGATCAGAGATTTGCTGGTAAGTGTTACCAGTAGTTTCTCAACCCGTTATGAGCCTCACATCGGCATGACTTATCGGTTATTGGGGTCTGACGTTTACCACCCCTAGACTTCATATGCGACATATCAGACGAACAGACCGGACTGTACGGTAAGTGTTACTGGTTGGATTCACAGGAGTGTGAGCGGGCTAGCTCGTCGATCTTCTGATCGCTCAATACCCGGATGGCCGTTACGTTTAGCAGACCGCTTGCGGCTTGTGGGTGCTTGATATGATCATCATCTGCTACCGGCGTATTGACGAGTCTTTAGAGTCCTACACAGAGGTTTCCTGGCTCAAGCGAAACGAAATAGGAGCGCATATGAGATATGTGCAGGACCGAGAATAATGCGTGTATGGGATACCGTATTTCATTCTCGCGATGGATGTATCGAGAGGTTATATTCGATATAACCTAGATATCGAATCAAGGATTGATTCGATAAGCCGATACATAGAATACTAGTCGGTTATATGCGATATGACCGGATCGTTAAATCAAGTGTTGATTTAATGATTTAACGTATAATTATATATTTGATATATTACATTGCATTAACTAGTATTGGTTCACTTTATATGGATTTTCTCACTTGATGTGCAAGAAGTATATGTGATATACTTTTGTGCACATATTTGTATCATGTTTGATGATACTTGATCACTTTGTTAAGTGTAAAGAATTAAAACCATGGTTAAGTGTTGATTAGGGTTTTGCATATTCATTTATTTATTTATTTATTTATTTGAAAAGGATTATGATGAGAATGGTGGCTTTCTTTGTTTTAAGTTGAAGCTTCATGAAGCTTTGACTTTTGTAACCATTCTTGTCATCATGCTTAACCCTAACCCTCTCAAGTAACCATGGTCTATTCTCTACACTTAACCTTAGTTAGTGAATGATAAGTATTGATTTATTTTTTTTTATCAAAAGACTTATCATATTCTTTCTTCTTCTTCATCTTCTTCTTCAAGATAGAAAGCTTGATGCCATCAATGGCAACTTGAGATCTAAAGTGAGAAATCCAATTCTAAAGTGAACCCACTTCCTATTTCTTCACCCTCTACCTCTTGCCAAGTTGTTTTGGGTGTTTTCTTCACAAGTTTCACAACTTTGTGAAGTCGGAGCTTGAACTTGTGATGCCTCTACGTAGATCATCTTCGGTACGAAGCCGACGACCTAGTCCGCCCATTTCTCCGATCAAGCCGACGCATGAGTTCGGGATTCGAGATGGACAGCGAGAGGACACCTACGTGGAGCTAAGGAAGTGGAGAACCGGATCTACAAAGGTTGTAGTCTTTCTCCTTTAGTTAAAGTGTTAAATAGTTTCGTTTTTCGCCTAAATTTCTTGTTAACGATCCGTATTAGGGTTTCTCGGCACCCGTAAAATTTAAAATTGGCATGGTTGATGCCTTGTGAGACCTCTTGAGAGTGCCTAGGAACCCAACAGTGGTATCAGAGACTAGCTAGAGCCTTAGGCGATGCGTAGACGAAGTTTGAAACCCGATCGACCCGAAACCCTAAAATAAAAGTGCTCTCTGGACTTTTTCTAAAAACAGGGATTTTTCAGAATTAAAAATTCGCAGAAAATAGAGCAGGAAATTATAAGAGTTACTGCAGAAAACGAAACCCTAAATTCACTGTAGCGCCGCGGAACCGCGGCAATAGCCTCATATTGCGGCGGTTCCGCGGCCGTTTGTACTGGTTAGGGATTCGTTTTGATACAGTAATGCCCGTATCTGTTTCCTCTGTTCTCTGGGAAGTTTTAATCTGCATTCAAGAGTTGAATTTTCTGGGGTTGTTTTGGGGATTCGATGAATCGATCGAATTATTTAACTTTGTCTATTTGGGTTTCCGGATAAATTTGGAATATGTTAAAAGTTTCGACCGGATACAAATACCCAATCTTTCCCCTGCCGGGAAATTTCCAATTGTTGGACTTTTCCGTAGTTTAATGACGTTCTGAGTAGTGCAAGTAACGCGATGGTCCCTCTAGAAGACAACAAACCTTAACTCGATTATGTGACCGTCTTGAACTGCCCTTTGAACCTTCGGGTTTGGGGCAGTACGGCGTGCCACATGTGAGGCGTTGGCTTGACCCTTCTACGGCTGGACCGTTGGTACTGAGGCATGAAGTGAATGTCTTTGAACTTATTTCATGAGTTGATCGGTATCGGGAAAACTTGGGTGTTCGAATGTTCGATCGGAAAGTTTAATATTTTCTGTTTATCCGGGATGGGATACAATAATTGGAATTCACAAACAGTTATGAGATAATTGGATGAATGTTATAAATCTAGCGGTTTAGTCTCACTTGATATTGAAAAGAGTTTTCGATAATGAGACTAAAATGCGGGGTTTATAACTGTTAGGCATGTGATGTCTAAGTATTTCATTTGTTTAGGCATGTGATGTCTAAAGAGGTTGCGGATTCCAACTGTTGTAGTTTTACACTTTCTTTTCTGTGACCGTAAGTGTAATATGTGATATCGCCGGTTTCGTTGCTATATGTCAACGACAATTGGGATGCGCATATTTACTTACGTTGATGACATGTGATGTTATGTGTTGCTGGATATGTTATATTGGATTGTCGTGTTTGAATAGCCGGGGGTTTTTATGTGAGATGAGTGTTTTTCATTTTCATTCATGTAAAAACTTGTATGTAATATTCTTTTATTTGGGGCACTTCCAGGTAGCGGAAGTTGTCACCTTTTGTATATTATTTACTTTTCCGCATTAGGATAGACCCAAGGAGGGGAGCACAAGTAACCGGGTTCTGGGGTCCAGTGGGAGACCAACTCGAGGAGTCGAGTCCGGGTCTCCTAACCCTAGAATTGGTAGGGTTGCTTGCCGCTCTCGTAGGGGTCTAGGGGTGTGGGAATGGCTATTCATCACGACCGTGGAATCCGTGTTTTATACTGGCTCGTATTGAAAACACGGACGTCCTAGTATATCCAATATTTCATATGTTTCTTCTACTGCGATATCTGTGATGTGATCATGTGATGTTCTGTGATAGATACAGTATATAGTATATATGATATATTATATAGACGTTACTTATGTTTTGCACCCGCACTAGCCCTGCCCTGCTCTGTCGTTAGTTACCTAACCTAACGGTGCAAGAGGGGACATCGAGGCGAATGCGGATGGCATAAGTGTACGTCGTATTTATCTGTGATGTTTAGGTATTTAAATGATGGGACTTCATTAATGTGATTAATGAAAGAAAAGAAACCTAAGATGTTGTAGAATTAAATTTTAAATAAAACAGGTGGCTACAGTTCTTGCTTTGCACAGCGGTATATGTGATATATCCTGCACCTTATTCGATGAGGAAAGGACCGAGATCCCTTCACCGGGAGTGACTCCTTTAGCAATAACTGGCAGATGCTACACACTCGGTTTGTTTTTGATAGCTTCTATAGCTTCTGCTTTGCACAGCGATATATATGATATATCCCGCACCTCATTCGACGAGGAAAGGGCCGACGATCCCTTCACCGGGAGTGACCCCTTTAGCAAAACTAGAAATGCCTCAAAATCATTCCATTTCAAAACTTCATTTGATTCTATAACGATATCAAGTTCATTACGCAATAGGTTTTCAGAAAAACCTGACGTAGCCCTCCGTCATTTCAGATAAGTACTAGTTAGTATTCGTGCTACGTTTGTTGACTATGTTAATGTTAGTTGTATGTATGCCCTAGAGGCCAGTATTGTACAGATGATGTATATTATATTGGATGCTTGGACATATATAGAGATGACTTTCTTGCTCGACATGATAGTATGCTATCTGGTTACTCTTTATCTTAACATGTACACTTGTCTCTTTATACTGTCTTATAGTTACATGTTGGTAAAGCCCTTAGGATGTGTACTTGACTACCTGGACTATGATGCAGATCATACTAGTGGGGACATGGTAGTCCATAAGTACATCCTTCAAGGACCCTAGTCGTGGGTGTATCGAGACGGGGCATCGATATACCAGAGTAGACTAGCGTATACGCTTCTCGACCCATGAGATGGGTGATGGATGATCCCATATCCATTGGTGTTTGACATTAGAGATGGTGTAAGGGTGCTCAGTGGAGACTGGGTACACTGGACGGACTCGCCGAGAACTCCCAGATGGTATTATACCTCACGTCAGATGGAAGTTCTCAGGTGACACTTGTACAGGTTAGTCTGTAGACCCGAGATCGTCATAGAGTCTTGTGTGATTCCCACTGTGCTTTGATCTCCACCTTACCACGTCCATGAGGGCGTGCAAAACGGTGGTCTTTGGGTACAGTCCCGAGTCACATGGAGGCAATGAGCGATAGGAGGGGTTTCGTCTCTCCCGGTATTGGGGGTTGATGTTGCGCTGTGCTCGATTGGCCGTAACAGGGAAGTCCCTGGCCAGGGCTGATCAGAGATTTGCTGGTAAGTGTTACCAGTAGTTTCTCGACCCGTTATGAGCCTCATATCGGCACGACTTATCGGTTATTGGGGTCTGACGTTTACCACCCCTAGACTTGATATGCGACGTATCAGACGAACAGACCGGACTGTACGGTAAGTGTTACTGGTTGGATTCACAGGAGTGTGAGCGGGCTAGCTCGTCGATCTTCTGATCGCTCAATACCCGGATGGCCGTTACGTTTAGCAGACCGCTTGCGGCTTGTGGGTGCTTGATATGATCATCATCTGCTACCGGCGTATTGACGAGTCTTTAGAGTCCTACACAGAGGTTTCCTGGCTCAAGCGAAACGAAATAGGAGCGCATATGAGATATGTGCGGGACCGAGAATAATGCGTGTATGTGATACCGCATTTCATTCTCGCGATAAATGTTTCGATTGGTTATATTCGATATGACCTAGTTATCGAATCATTGATTCGATAAATCGATACATTGGATTCTAGTCGGTTATGTGAGACATGACCGGATCATTGAATCAAATGTTGATTTAATGATTTAATGTATAATTATATATTTGATATATTACATTGCATTAACTAGTATTGGTTCACTTTAAACGGATTTTTCTCACTTGATGCACATTGTATATGTGATATGCTTTTGTGCACATTTTTGTATCATGTTTGACGAAAACTTGATCTTGTGGTTAAGTGTAAAGGATTAAACCATGGTTAAGAGATGATTAGGGTTTTGCTTTTTCATTTATTTATTTGGAAATGATTTAGATAAGTATGGTGGCTTCTTTTGTTTCTAGTTGAAGCTTCATGAAGCTTTGACTTATGCAACCATTCTTGTCATCATGCTTAACCCTAACCCTCTCAAGTGACCATGGTTTATTCTCTACACTTAACCCTAGTTAGATTATGATAAGTATGATTTTTTCTTTTCATTTTAAAAACAACTTATCATAAACTAGCTTCATCTTCTCCTTCTTCTTCAAGAGAGAAAACTAGATGCCATCAATGACAACTTGAGCAAAAGTGAGTGAAATCCAATTCTAAAGTGAACCCACCTCCTATTTCTTCACCCTCTACCTCTTGCCAAGTTGTTTTGGGTGTTTTCTTCACAAGTTTCACAACTTGGTGAAGTTGGAGCTTGAACTTGTGCAACCTCGACGTAGATCATCTTCGGCACGAAGCCGACGACATTGCCCGCTCGTTTTCCCGATGAAGCCGACGAATGAGTCTAGGATTCGAAAAGGACAGCGAGAGGACGACTACGTGGAGCTAAGGAAGTGGATATCAAGATCTACAAAGGTTGTAGCATCTAACTTTTAGTTAAGTAGTTAACTAGTTTCTCATTTCGCCTAAACATCTAGTCAACGATCCGTGTTAGGGTTTCTCGGCACCAATAATTTTTGAAATTGGCATGGTTGATGCCTTGTGAGACTTCATTAGGATGCCTAGGAACCCTACAGTGGTATCAGAGCCTAGCTAGAGCCTTAGGCGAAGTCTAGACGGAGTTTGAAGTCCGAACGAACCCAAAACCCTAATTCCAAGGTGCTCTCTGGAAATTTTCTGAAATTTTGGTTTTTTGTCAATTAAAAATATGCAGAAAATTATGCAGGGTCTTATATGAAATACTGTGAAATATGAGGGCCTGATTCAACTTTTCCACCACGGAACCGCGGCATGAGCTATGCATGCGCGGCGGTTCCGCGGCCGTACTGTCCCCTTGTCTGTTGATTTTTTCACAGTAATTCATGAATTCAGATATTATATTTTCTGGGTATTTTTATTGTGACTCTACAGAAGAGTATTTTGGTGTTGCTTTGGGGATTCAATGTTTCGATCGGATTATCAAATTTCGTCTTTGTGTTTTTCCGGATAATTTTTAGAATATGTTAAAAAGTTTGACCGGATATAAATACCCAATTTTTCCCCTGTCGGGAAATTTCCAAGTGTTGGATTTTTCCGTAGTTTAACGACGTTCTAAGTAGTGTAAGTAACGCGATGGACCCTCTAGAAGACAACAAACCTTAACTCGATTATGTGACCGTCTTGAACTGCCCTTTGAACCTTCGGGTTTGGGGCAGTACGGCGTGCCACATGTGAGGCGTTGGCTTGACCCTTCTACGGCTGGACCGTTGGTACTGAGGCACGAACTGAATGTTGTTAGACTTATTTCATGTGTTGAGCTGTATCGGGAAAACTTGGGTATTCGAATGTTCGATCGGAAAGTTTAACATTTTCTGTTTATCTGGAATGTGATACAATAATTGGAATTCACAAACAGTTATGAGATAACTGAATGAATGTTATAAATCTAGCAGTTTAGTCCCACATGATATTGAAAAGAGTTTTCGATAATGAGACTAAAATGCGGGATTTATATCTGTTAGGCATGTGATGTCTAAGTATTTCATTTGATTAGGCATGCGATGTCTAAAGAGGTTGCGGATTCCAACTGTTGTAGTTTTACACTTTCTTTTCTGTGACCGTAAGTGTAGTATGTTCATATCGCCGGTTTCGTTGCTATACGTCAACGACAATTGGGGTATGCATACTTACTTACGTTGATGACATGTGATGTTATGTGTTGCTGGATATGTTATATTGGATCGTCGTGTTTGAATAGCCGGGGTTTTTTATGTGAGATGAGTGTTTTTTTTTCATTTTCATTCATGTAAAAACTTGTATGTAATATTCTTTTATTTGGGGCACTTCCAGGTTGCGGAAGTTGTCACCTTTTGTATATTATTTACTTTTCCGCATTAGGATAGACCCAAGGAGGGGAGCACAAGTAACCGGGTTCTGGGGTCCAGTGGGAGACCAACTCGAGGAGTGGAGTCCGGGTCTCCTAACCCTAGAATTGGCAGGGTTGCTTGCCGCTCTCGTAGGGGTCTAGGGGTGTGGGATTGGCTATTCATCACGACCGTGGAATCCGTGTTTTATACTGGCTCGTATTGAAAACACGGACGTCCTAGTATATCCAATATTTCATATGTTTCTTCTGCTGCGATATCTGTGATGTGATCATGTGATGTTCTGTGATGGATATAGTATATAGTATATATGATATATTATATAGATGTTACTTATGTTTTGCACCCGCACTAGCCCTGCCCTGCTCTGTCGTTAGTTACCTAACCTAACGGTGCACGAGGGGACATCGAGGCGAATGCGGATGGCATAAGTGTACGTCATATCTATCTGTGATGTTTAGGTATTTAAATGATGGGACTTCATTAATGTGATTAATGAAAGGAAAGAAACCTAAGATGTTGTAGAATCAAATTTCAAAATAAAACAGGTAGCTACAGTTCTTGCTTTGCACAGCGATATATATGATATATCCCGCACCTTATTCGATGAGGAAAGGACCGAGATCCCTTCACTGGGAGTGACTCCTTTAGCAATAACTGGCAGATGCTACACACTCGGTTTGGTTTTGATTGCTTTTAAGAGTTTTTGCTTTGCACAGTGATATATATGATATATCCCGCACCTCATTCGACGAGGAAAGGACCGAGATCCCTTCACCGGGAGTGACTCCTTTAGCAAAACTACAAAAGCCTCAAAATCACTCCATTTTAAAACTTCATTTGATTCTACAACGATATCAAGTTCATTACGCAATAGGTTTTCAGAAAAACCTGCGTAGCCCTCCGTCATTTCAGATAAGTTACATATAGTATTCGTGCTGCATTTGTTGGCTTTCGTCAAGGTGTAGTGTGCGGTAGCTATGTGCTGTTTATCTGCTGCATATGATGCGATTGGATTAGGGTAGTCGTACGGCTTTGTTGGCTTTCGTCAAGGGTCGTGCGGGTGGGTTTAATTCAGTCAAGAAATGTATGGGTTGAACTTGACTAGCGGGCTGTGGTTTGTTGGCTTTCGTCAAGGTCATAGCACGCTAGGGGCAAAAGTATTATCGGGAATTTCAAGTGTTGAAATTTGCAATGAGATTGCATACCTTCTATGTGATAGTTGGATCCCGATACCCACTGCGAGTAAGAGTTACTCCTGGGAGAGTTTTACACATTGCAATTAGCTGATCAAGTAGGTGTCTAGAAAGGTGTCAACGAGGTTACGCCTCTGGGAAAACGAGGTTTACATTAATTAGGTTCGTGCGAAAGCACGGGGGACCTCCCTCAAAGTACCGACACTGGCCTGGCTGAAAGATTGGCGAACTTGTAGTATGTAATTAATCCCGGCTAGTCTTTCCTTTTAGGGTTTGAAGGAAGATTTGATAAAAAGCAGTGGGAGCCATCCTGATTAGATAAGATAATAACCAATCTGATCTTGCACGAGCATACGCTAAAGTGTTTTCTTCTCTCTCTCTCCAGGTAGCGACCATTTCATGCCCTAATAAAAATAATAATATGGATGTATTGACCGAACCCGCATGTTTTACTGTGCTGGGGAACGTTGGTTCCGTTCTTTCCTATAAGTGTTATAGGACTAAACAGGATATAGGGGAATACCAGGATTCCCATGCCACCCGAATGAAGAAAGTACATGATGATGCATTTTCTTCGGGTGTGTTCGTTACAGAGAACTGTTTCTCCATTTGCTCTACGTCCTGGGTATTAGATACCGGGTCAGGATCCCATATATGTAATCAGTTACATGGGCTAAGGAAAGGTAGAGAACTTGGAGAAGGTGATAAAGACATTAGAGTTGGAAATGGTGCAATTGTTGCAGCTAAGACTGTCGGAGAATATCACCTTGTATTACCAACTGGAAATACATTGGTTCTGAACGAATGCTATTACATGCCGAACCTGATATGCAACATTATATCGGTTTCTTTGCTGAGTAAAGAGGGATATAATTTTGTATTACAGGACAATGTTATGAACATTTTCTGTAACCAAAAGTTGGTTGGATCAGGCACGTTGTGCAATGGCATTTATGTTCTAAACCAATCAACAGTTCTGAGCATAACAAACACACACAAGAGGAAGAGTTCAGAACTGAACGAATCCTTCTTGTGGCATTGTAGAGTGGGTCACATCAATGCGACACGACTGGCTAAGTTGCATAAGGATGGATATTTGAAACCATTCGAATTTTCATCTTATGACACTTGCCAGTCATGTCTCAAAGGGAAGATGACCAAAACTCCGTTTACGGGACACGGAGAAAGAGTAACCGAACTCTTGGGACTAATACATAGTGATGTATGTGGTCCCATGTCTACACATGCCAGGGATGGTTCTTCGTACTTCATTACATTCACTGACGATCTCTCAAGATACGGACATGTGTACTTAATAAGACACAAGTCTGAAGCTTTTGAGAAATTTAGAGAATATAAACAAGAAGTCGAAAACCAAACCGGAAAAAGTATTAAAATCCTTCGATCTGATCGAGGAGGTGAATACTTGAGCAATGAATTCCTGGACTTCCTAAAAGAGAATGAGATTCTCTCTCAGCTGACTCCTCCATATACACCACAGCACAACGGTGTATCAGAACGGAGGAACCGCACCTTATTAGATATGGTGCGCTCTATGATGAGCACAGCTGAGTTACCTATTTCCTTCTGGGGGTATGCGCTTGAGACAGCCATACATCTATTGAATATGGTCCCCACCAAATCTGTGTCTACCACTCCATATGAGATATGGAAAGGGAAGAGACCATGTCTTAACTATGTTAAGATATGGGGTTGTCCAGCCTATGTCAAACGACAAAATCCGGACAAACTCGAGGCACGGTCTGTTCTATGCAAATTTGTAGGATATCCCAAGAATTCTCAAGGGTATATCTTCTACCACCCTGAGGAACAAAGAGTGTTTGTTTCTCGGCATGCCACCTTTTTAGAAAAGGAATTTCTTGAAAATGAGATTAGTGGTCATGAGGTAGAACTGGAAGAAGTTCCAGCTGCAGAAGCTACAACAGAAGATCTGGTGGAACCACAGGATTCCGTAGTTCCCGATGAACCCCAGCCACTCCGCCGATCTAGTAGGGTTCCTCGCCAACCTGAGAGATACTACAGTTTTCTCATGGAGGGTGGGAGCGAGGATTGCATCATGGAGGATGATGACCCAACTAGCTTCGAGTAGGCCATCACGAGTGGGGACTCAGTGAAATGGCTGGATGCTATGCGGTCCGAGATGGAATCCATGTACACCAACAAAGTATGGACTTTGGACGTTGCTCCTGAAGGGGTAAAACCCATTGGGAGCAAGTGGATCTTCAAAAAGAAACTTGGTGTAGATGGGAAAGTGGAGACTTGTAGCAAAGGGTTTTCGTCAAAGACCAGGTGTGGACTATGACGAGACCTTTTCTCCAGTGGCTATGCTTAAATCCATCTGGATCATGCTTGCCATCGCTGCATATCATGATTACGAAATCTGGCAAATGGATGTTAAGACCGCCTTTCTAAACGGTGATTTAGAAGAGAGCGTGTACATGACTCAGCCAGAGGGCTTCGTAGACAGTGGGAGCAGCGGAAAGGTGTGCAAGCTGCTTAAATCCATTTATGGATTAAAGCTAGCATCGCGGAGTTGGAACATCTTCTTTGACGTCGTTATCAAAGAGTTTGATTTCGTCAAAAATCCAGATGAACCTTGTATCTACAAGAAGGTGGCAGAGAGTAAGGTTGTCTTCCTCGTATTGTACGTGGACGACATACTCTTGATAGGAAATGATATTCCTATGCTGCAATCGGTCAAGCTCTTCTTATCACAAAGATTCTCAATGAAAGATCTTGGTGATGCCTCCTGCATATTGGGGATTAGGATCTATAGAGATAGATCCAAACGGATATTGGGATTATCCCAATCCAGGTACACTGACACCATACTAAAGAGGTTTAGTATGGAAGAGTCCAAGCGTGGGAACTTGCCCACGATCTCTGGAGTCACTCTCTCCAAAGAGATGTCTCCCAAGACTGATTTGGAGAGAGCTCGCATGCAAGGGATACCCTATGCTTCGGCAGTAGGCTCTATCATGTATGCGATGCTATGTACCAGACCCGATGTAGCATACTCACTAAGTGTAGTGAGCAGGTATCAAGCTGATCCTGGAGAGAGTCACTGGACAGCTGTGAAGAGCATTCTCAAGTACTTACGAAGGACTAGAGATATGTTCTTGGTGTATGGTAACGGAGAACTCCAAGTGGAGTCCTTTACCGATTCGAGCTTCCAGAGTGATAAGGACGACTCTAAGTCGCAGTCAGGCTTTGTCTTTACCCTTTACAGAGGGGCGGTTAGCTGGAAGAGTTCCAAGCAGGAAACCGTGGCAGACTCGACGATGGAGGCTGAATACATCGCTGCCAACGATGCTGCCGCCAAAGAGGCTGTCTGGATCAAGAAGTTCATTACTGAACTTGGAGTGGTTCCATCCATTGAGCATCCAATACCTTTGTATTGCGATAACAATGGAGCGGTGGCTTTGGCCAAGGAACCCAGGTCCCATCAGCGATCCAGGCATATTCTGAGGTGGTATCACCTGATCCGGGAGATAGTTGATCGCCGGGAGATCGAGGTCAGGAGGGTTGACACGAAGAACAACACGGCGGATCCACTCACGAAGGCCATTCCCCAGATACAGTTTGAGAGACTCTTCGGGATGCTCGGTATGCGATACTACAGCAGCTGGCCCTAGTGCAAGTGGGAGATTGTTAGTTGTATGTATGCCCTAGAGGCCAGTATTGTACAGATGATGTATATTATATTGGATGCTTGGACATATATAGAGATGACTTTCTTGCTCGACTTGATAGTATGCTATCGGGTTACTCTTTATCTTAACATGTACACTTGTCTCTTTATACTGTCTTATAGTTACATGTTGGTAAAGCCTTTAGGATGTGTACTTGACTACCTGGACTATGATGCAGATCATACTAGTGGGGACATGGTAGTCCATAAGTACATCCTTCAAGGTCCCTAGTCGTGGGTGTATCGAGACGGGGCATCGATATACCAGAGTAGACTAGCGTATACGCTTCTCGACCCATGAGATGAGCGATGGATGATCCCATATCCATTGGTGTTTGACATCAGAGATGGTGTACGGGTGCTCAGTGGAGACTGGGTACACTGGACGGACTCGCCGAGAACTCCCAGATGGTATTATACCTCACGTCAGATGGCAGTTCTCAGGTGACACTTGTACAGGTTAGTCTGTAGACCCGAGATCGTCATAGAGTCTTGTGTGATTCCCACTGTGCTTTGATCTCCACCTTACCACGTCTATGAGGGCATGCAAAACGGTGGTCTTTGGGTACAGTCCCGAGTCACATGGAGGCAATGAGCGATAGGAGGGGTTTCGTCTCTCCCGGTATTGGGGGTTGATGTTGCGCTGTGCTCGATTGGCCGTAACAGGGAAGTCCCTGGCCAGGGCTGATCAGAGATTTGCTGGTAAGTGTTACCAGTAGTTTCTCGACCCGTTATGAGCCTCACATCGGCACGACTTATCGGTTATTGGGGTCTGACGTTTACCACCCCTAGACTTGATATGCGACGTATCAGACGAACAGACCGGACTGTACGGTAAGTGTTACTGGTTGGATTCACAGGAGTGTGAGCGGGCTAGCTCATCGATCTTCTGATCGCTCAATACCCGGATGGCCGTTACGTTTAGCAGACCGCTTGCGGCTTGTGGGTGCTTGATATGATCATCATCTGCTACCGGCGTATTGACGAGTCTTTAGAGTCCTACACAGAGGTTTCCTGGCTCAAGCGAAACGAAATAGGAGCGCATATGAGATATGTGCGGGACCGAGAATAATGCGTGTATGTGATACCGCATTTCATTCTCGCGATAAATGTTTCGATTGGTTATATTCGATATGACCTAGTTATCGAATCATTGATTCGATAAATCGATACATTGGATTCTAGTCGGTTATGTGAGACATGACCGGATCATTGAATCAAATGTTGATTTAATGATTTAATGTATAATTATATATTTGATATATTACATTGCATTAACTAGTATTGGTTCACTTTAAACGGATTTTTCTCACTTGATGCACATTGTATATGTGATATGCTTTTGTGCACATTTTTGTATCATGTTTGATGATACTTGATCTTGTGGTTAAGTGTAAAGGATTAAACCATGGTTAAGAGATGATTAGCGTTTTGCTTTTTCATTTATTTATTTGGAAATGATTTAGATAAGTATGGTGGCTTCTTTTGTTTCTAGTTGAAGCTTCATGAAGCTTTGACTTATGCAACCATTCTTGTCATCATGCTTAACCCTAACCCTCTCAAGTGACCATGGTTTATTCTCTACACTTAACCCTAGTTAGATTATGATAAGTATGATTTTTTCTTTTCATTTTAAAAACAACTTATCATAAATTAGCTTCATCTTCTCCTTCTTCTTCAAGAGAGAAAACTAGATGCCATCAATGGCAACTTGAGCAAAAGTGAGTGAAATCCAATTCTAAAGTGAACCCACCTCCTATTTCTTCACCCTCTACCTCTTGCCAAGTTGTTTTATGTGTTTTCTTCACAAGTTTCACAACTTGGTGAAGTTGGAGCTTGAACTTGTGCAACCTCGACGTAGATCATCTTCGGCACGAAGCCGACGACATTGCCCGCTCGTTTTCCCGATGAAGCCGACGAATGAGTCTAGGATTTGAAAAGGACAGCGAGAGGACGACTACGTGGAGCTAAGGAAGTGGATATCCGGATCTACAAAGGTTGTAGCATCTAACTTTTAGTTAAGTAGTTAACTAGTTTCTCATTTCGCCTAAACATCTAGTCAACGATCCGTGTTAGGGTTTCTCGGCACCAATAATTTTTGAAATTGGCATGGTTGATGCCTTGTGAGACTTCATTAGGATGCCTAGGAACCCTACAGTTAAGGCGTAGTGTGCGGTAGCTAGTTAGTGCTTATCTGTATAAGCATATGATGCGATTGGATTAGGGTAGTCGTGCGACTTTGTTGACTATGTTAAGGGTCGTGCGGGTGGGTTTAATTCAATCGGGAAATGACGGGTTGAACTTGACTAGCACTTATGATTTGTTGACTATGTTAAGGTCATATAGCTGCTAGGGGCAAAATATTATCGGTAATTTCAAGTGTTGAAATTTGCAATGAGATTGCATACCTTCTATGAGATAGTTGGATCCCGATACCCACTGCGAGTAAGAGTTACTCCTGGGAGAGTTTTACACATTACAATTAGCCGATCAAGTAGGTGTCTAGAAAGGTGTTAACGAGGTTACGCCTCTAGGAAAACGAGGTTTACAGTAATTAGGTTCGTGCGAAAGCACGGGGGACCTCCCTCAAAGTACCGACACTGGCCTGGCTGAAAGATTAGCGAACTTGTAGTGTGTAATTAATCCCGGCTAGTCTTTCCTTTTAGGGTTTGATGGAAGATTTGATAAAAACAGTGGGAGCCATCCTGATTAGATAAGATAATAACCAATCTGATCTTGCACGAGCTTACGCTAAAGTGTTTTCTTCTCTCTCTCTCCAGGTAGCGACCATTTCATGCCTTAATAAAGATAATAATATGGATGTATTGACCGAACCCGCATGTTATACTGTGCTGGGGAACGTTGGTTCCGTTCTTACCTATAAGAGTTATAGGACTGAACCGGATATTGGGGAATACCAGGATTCCCATGCCACCCGAATGAAGAAAGTACATGTTGATGCATTTTCTTCGGGTGTGTTCGTTACAGAGAACTGTTTCTCCATTTGCTCCACGTCCTGGGTATTAGATACCGGGTCAGGATCCCATATATGTAATCAGTTACATGGGGCTAGGAAAGGTAGAGAACTTGGAGAAGGTGATAAAGATATTAGAGTTGGAAATGGTGCAATTGTTGCAGCTAAGACTGTCGGGGAATATCACCATGTATTACCAACTGGTAATACATTGGTTCTGAACGAATGCTATTACATGCCGAACCTGATATGCAACATTATATCGGTTTCTTTGCTAAGTAAAGAAGGATATAATTTTGTATTACAGGACAATGTTATGAACATTTTCCGTAACCAAAGGTTGGTTGGATCAGGCACGTTGTGCAATGGCATTTATGTTCTAAACCAATCAACAGTTCTGAGCATAACAAACACACACAAGAGGAAGAGTTCACAACTGAACGATTCCTTCTTGTGGCATTGTAGACTGGGTCGCATCAATGCGACACGACTGGCTAAGTTGCATAAGGATGGATATTTGAAACCTTTCGAATTTTCATCTTATGACACTTGTGTAAGTGCACGGCGGCGCCCTGGCCGTCAATCCGACGGCCAAAAGAGGAAGCGGTGATAAACTTTAAATTTTCTTGAACTGGCAAACCGCCGCGCACTACAACCCGGATCGAACCATTAACTAGTCCTAGCTAAAAACAAGAAAGGGAATAGAGATATACCGACGATCCAAGTCCTCCGGTCTTCTCATCATCGTCCCGATCCCTTGCGGAATGTCCCGTCTCCTCCTCGTCGCCGGAAGTGCACCACATCGCCTACTTCTTTTACGGGCTCCCACCTCAATGCCGAGGCAACTCGGGCACGAAGCCGGCTACTCGACGTGCCCAAGATTTGCTGTAGAATATAATGTGGATTACATGTCTCATTTGGGATTATGGAGTTGCCTTTTTGTGGTGGAGGAAGAAGAACTTGGAGAGAGGTGAAGGAAAAAATGTGATAGACCAAGAAGAATGAGAGTATCATATTTTTCCCACTCAAAAGAGAAGCATTTTCCTCATGCTTACCAAGTGGCCCCCCCCCCATATGTGTGATTGGAGAGAGAGAGAGTAAGGGGGGTGGGTGGAATGCAATGATGCAAGCAAGTGATGATGAAAGAATCCAATGATCACAACCATAACCCACACTCCAAAACAAGTAATCAACAACCATGATTGCTACAAAAAGTCAAGCAATCATGAAGCATGGAAGGTCAAGGGATGGGCTCCATCATGAAACCATCATGATAAAACAAAAATGCAAAGACCCCCTCCACAACCACTTATTTGCAACAATGCAAATAAGCCCTCCTCCACCAAACTTCGGCCAATGAACGGAACAATGG
Organism: Agapanthus africanus; assembly: GCA_030015575.1. Classification (NCBI taxonomy): domain Eukaryota; kingdom Viridiplantae; phylum Streptophyta; class Magnoliopsida; order Asparagales; family Amaryllidaceae; genus Agapanthus; species Agapanthus africanus. The sequence continues at coordinate 314,228,964 of CM057346.1, read as the reverse complement.
AAATCGGCCGAAACGGAAAGCAAACTGGCAACTCCAGAAAACTGGTCCCGTAATAAATTACAGGAAAACCCCGATACTGTGCATACACACCCGCATCTGTATTTCGACCGAAATACAAATGCAAGGAGACAAAATCTACACTGTACTATACTAGGATCCGGCTTATACCAAAGCCGGCTAGTAATATCCGTTCGATCCTGATCCGTGCAATACCGCACGTATCTGATCGAACCCTGCCATATAACCATACGGCCTATAGTACAAACTGTCCGATCCTGATCCGTGCAATACCGCACATATCTGATCGGACCTTGCCATATCTCCATACGGCCTCTATAACCTTTCGCCCGAAAGCTGAGTAACTGAATGTGGGGGACTCTAAAGACTCGTCAACACCTCGGTTGTGGATTTAACCACTAGCACGTCAGAGGTATAAGCCAATACGTAACGGGCTACCAAGTATTGACTAAAAGGTACGTCTGTGAGTGAACTCAGCCTGACAACCCTACTGAGCCTGTCAGTGACAATATCCGTACAGTCCGGTCCGTTCGTCTATGAGTATCGCATGGCGGGCCTAGGGGGTTGGTAAAAGTCAGACCCCCAAAAGCGGTACAAGTCGTGTCGGAGTGTAGCCCAGAACACCCTGAGATACTACTGGAATACCTACCAGTAAATCTCCTTGCCTTGGCCAAGGACTTTGTGTAATGGCTCTCCTAGACACAGCACGACCTCACCCCCAATACCGGGAGAGACGAACCCCTGAAGATACGCTCACTGCCTCCATGTGGCTCGGGACTGTACCCAACTAAAACCTGTTTGCACGACTCCTTTGAGCCGTGGTAGGGTAGTAATCAAAGTACAGTGGGAACTCACACGAGACAAATGACGATCCCCAGGTCGATGAACTAACCTGCACACATGTCACCAGGGAACTGCCATCTGACGTCTGGTATATGACCAACTAGCATGTTCCCGGCGAGTCCTGTCCGGTGTACTCATAACCCAATGAGCACCTGTATACATCTTAGGTGATCCAACTGACACCAATGGCTTGTGAGACCGGCCACCGCCCCTCGTCGGGGTCTCGACTGTATACACTAGTCTACTAATGGAGTATCGATGCCCGGTCTCGAAACTCCCACGACTAGGGACCTATTAAGGATATGCTTGTAGACCCCCAGCTCCCACTTATATGATCGCCCTCATACTGCTGGTGGTCAAGCAAGAATCCTAGGGGCTCTATCAACGTGTAATAGCAACTTGTCAGGTCACCTAAAGCAGTACACGATGATAAAGGTAAACCAGATAGCATACTATCATCTCGAGTAAGACTGTCCTACCGGGATAGGTCCTCCCTCAATCATTGGAATCACGTACCCGTGACCTAATAATTGACTCTGAGGGCACTATCTCCAACAATCTCCCACTTGCACTCAAGGCTAATTATTGCGATGTCGCGTACTCACAGCCCGTGTGATACCGAACACCCAACTCCTCTACTAGTCAGTCTCACAAAGCTCGTTTGCGAAACTATTGCGTTCGAGGAATAGCCTTAGTGAGTGGATCCGCTTAGTTGTTTCTTTCTATGTCTCTCTATATCTCAAGTTCGCGGAGAAAGCCATCTCCCGAAAAGAGCAATACCTGTCTCAGAATATGTCTGGATGTCTGATGGGACCTAGCTCATAAATGAACTCCAAATCCAAACTTCTTAGACTGTATCGTCAACTGAACTTAATCAGTATCCTGCGCGCCATGCCTCCCTCAGTATTGCCTTGGACCACCTGTCCAAAATACTGCCCCTCATCAGAAGGAAAACTATAACTCTGACAACCTCCTTGTCGTCCATGTCACCTTGGAAGCCTGGAATGATAACTGTCTCCTGAATGAGGCTGTCGTTATCATATCCCTAGAACATCCACTTATGTTCTAAAACTGCTTCCGACTGTTTCTCCAGGATTGGATTAATGTCAACTTATTTCATCTAGTGCAAGAACAACATCTGGTGTGGTACTTGACATCTCACGATTGACTCAATTGCCTGAGCAAGTGATCTGCCAATCATGCACGTCCCTCTCCCCTTTAGTCTGTAAGACACCTTTGGAGAGGGTGACTCCATTACCTGCAGGTACACTACCGTGCCAGGAGTCGTCCATCCTAAATACTCTTAGAATGCTGTCAAGTACCCTGATTGGGAAACCACCCAAATCTAGATCTAAAACCATAGATCTAGTAACCAGTATGTCTGATATAAAATCCATTTCCTTTGTGGAGAAACAACTGTGTGACGACCAAAGTATAACCGATCGTAGTGTAGGAGTTTCTTTTCCTACTCTGTGTATATCATCCAAATACCAGGATATCACACCCTACTACCTTCTCAACAGATCCATCCCCTATTCTGATGAAGTCAAACCCATGACTGTCACGTCAGAAATAGATGATCTATCTCCGCTACATCTGCTCTAGTCTATAAATAGACATAAGCAACCTGTCCACCAATGCTTCCGCTGCTCCCACTGACTACGACAACCCTCTGGCAGAGTCATATAGACGTACACTTCTAAAACTGATTTAGAATGACGCTATACTCATCCTCCCGCCGGGTCTCGTAACCTGGAACAACAGCAATGGCAATTGTGGGTAAACAAGAACTTCCCTGTCACCGTCCTTGAGGCTACCGTAGTGCCTCTCGGGTGCCTGAAGTTACCCACCTTATCTGCGGAGTGGCCAATGGAATGTCAATCCAGATTGAATCTTTAGGTTCCTTATCAAATCTTCAGTAATCGTTTGTGGTTCTGGAATCACTTCCAGTTCTACCATACTCCCACTACTGTTTTCTGAAAAAATCCATCTTTAATAAAACTGTGGCGAGTCTAGAACAATATCGCTATTGTTCATCCAGATGGTAGAAAGTCAACCCTCGTCATAGCCTGGGTCAACCCACAAACAGCCATTACAGAAACGTGCCTTGAGTTGTCCAGTGTCTGGTTTTAATCATAAACCGGACAACTCCCCGTACCTTAACATCGTTAAGATATGAACTGTTCTATATCCAATATAGAAACAGAGGCACTGATTTAATTGAACCAGATTCAAATCATGCAGCTGTCCCCAGCGCATGTCAACTAAAATGGAAGGAGGCCGATCAGCGTTACTCAACTTAGGAATACTTCCAATTATGAGTAACCTGAAAGAGAAGCAAGATCTCTTTATCATTACTATCAACTGAATACCATACACAAGTATCTACATCTTCGATCTCTTTGAAGAATCCCGATACTTGCTATACCTGGTTCTCTACTCTATTCAAATACCTATAACTTCTCAAAATTTGGACCCTGTGTTTCCGCGAAACACCTGTCTAAAAACTAGAGAAGTCATAAGTAAACCGAATATAGTACGAGGACCAAGCCCTCTGTCCTGATGGACCCTGGACAACATACAATCCTTTGTATAAGTCCCTTGAGTCTGATAACTCATTCACTGTGTGTCGTAGGTTGAAAACTGTACTTATGGTTAAGAAGAATTACACCGCTGTTTAATGCTCCTTACCTAACCATCCACTGATATAGGTAAATGTCGTAGACATAATTTCAGAAAGGTATATCTTACTCTATGAAAATAGACGTACAGATATATCAATTTGAAATTGGTGCATAACAGCGGATATTCAAAACCAAATATTTGCCGACCGGCAAACAGCCCAGGTGATTTCCTCAATTATCACTGATTACAACGAATCCCGATATAATGAGGATAATCACCCAATTCCCAATAACTTACTCCCACTCATCATCTGTAAAACCATACAGATGTGAGAATCGTACCTGGTAAATACATACCCTGGAGTAAGTATCTAATCGGGAAATCAGTTTTCCTTTAACATTACACAGTGAAACCGAAACATTGAAATGTTCCGATGGGGTATTCTGGTATTCCTAGTAATGCCTCTTCCAGATTCACGACTGTAACCGTATAGTTCTTTGCCACCTCTCTAAATCCCTTCATATGTCTTTAGTCTTTACCTTCTGCACACCCTTTTAGGCCAAATGGTTTTCTTCCTTCCCTACCGTTCGGCACCAGCCTATGGTTTGGAAGAAGACTATCCAATAAGCATAATGGGTGTACTGTCCCAATCCTAGGAACACTCGCAATGAGAGAGGGTGAAGATAAAAGACAACCGAATAAACCTTATTCCTATTTCTCCTGAACCAGAATCCATCCCCGAACTGGAACCAGTTCCATTCGAGTTCGTATATAACCATACGATGGAGTATCCAAATAAACTGTGGATCTTCGTAGTGATACGGAGTGTCCTGGAGAAATACAAAGGTGATGTGGGAGTGGTAACGAAATATTTGGTTTGGTCGTGAATATCTGTTGCAATTTACTTTGCCCTCTTACTAATCCCTTGCTTTGTCTGAACTTAATACCTTCTGCACACCATCGTTATGCTAATTGGTTTTCTTCATTCCCTACCGGTCGGCACCAGCCTAAGGTTTGGAAGAAGACAATCCAATTTGCGTAATAGGTGTACTACCCCTAAACCAAGGAGTACTCGTAACCTGAGAGAGGGTAAAAGGAAAAGACAACTGAATAATCCTATCCGTTTTCTCCAGAACCGGAAACCATCCTCGAATAAATTCTTTCGAGTTCGTATCTAACCATACGATGGTTTTGTCCAATGGAAGTGGACGTTCGTAGTAAAACGGGGTGTCCTGGAGAAAAGGGTAAAAGTAGGAGTGGCAATGAAGTTTGCAACTCTGACAATCCAAAAGCCGGTGTTTAAGAAGGTTCGGTCAACTTGGTCACTGAGTCAAAGTCTTAGGGTCGGGTCAATGGTCGCTGCCAGAGAGAGAGAGAAAAGAAAACACTCAGTGTGCACTCTAACCTAGATCAGAATGGTCACCAATTTATCTAATCTGGAAACCTCCCACTGTACCTCAAATTCTCCTCCAAACCTGAAAGAAGAATTAGTCGGGTTTACCCGAGGAGTAAACTAACTCATCAGTGGGAATCGGGATCCAACTATCATTGCATGATAACGTGACAGAATCCGCTCACGCTATCACACTCCAGAAGGTATGCGCATATCTGGCAAGTTTCAGTTCTTTTGAAACTCCCGATGTGATTTCTGCCCCATGCTCTTATGACCTTGACTTTGGCCAACATATCATAAGTCACATGTCAAGTTCTACCCGTCATTCTCCAGGTTAATTTGAATCCACCCGTACATACCCTTGACTTTGGCCAACATGGCAGTACGACTGTTCCAAACCAACGCATCTATCTATGCTGCATATGAATAACCAACAGCTACCAAACACTGTGCCTTGACTTTGGCCAACATACACAGCTTGAATACTATTGACTATCCATATGAAACGACGGAGGGCTACGAATGGTTTCTGGCGAAAACCTTTAACGTAATGAACTTGATATCGTTGAAGGAACGGATAGCTTTTTAAAAATATAGTGACGAAAACCTTTGCTAAAGAGGTCACTCCCGGTGAAGGGATCTCGGCTCTTTCCCCGTAGAATGGGGTGCAGGATATTCCAAATGAATACCGCGATGCAAAGCAAAAGTAATCGGCTATAGTGAAGTTAATGCCCTGACGCAAACTTCTGTCCAAGGGGTCACTCCCGGTGAAGGGATCTCGGCCCTTGCCTCGTCGACTGAGGAGCAGGATATTCCAATGAATACCACGATGCAAAACAAAAGTAAACGTCCTTGCAATAACAGCTTTTTGAAAAGTGTTCCAACAACATCAGATTAGGTTTGTTTTAACTTGCATTGATCCGAATCAATGCAGTCCCATCAATTGATCACACCAAAAAGAACGAAAATATACTGATGTACGTATATGCCATCCGCATTCGCCACTGGGTCCCGTCATTACCCGTTAGGTTAGCTAACTAACGACAGTGCGGGGACTGGACTAGCGCGGATGCAAAACATATACAACATCTACTAATATATATACCAATATATAGTATTTCGCTCAAGGCGTGAATAAAATGCAACATCACAGAAATGTACAGCATCACAGAAACAATACAGATATCTGGGATCCCCGGGTTTCACAGAGCCGCTGAAACCCGACGTTCCCTTGGTCGTGTGGATAGCCTGTGCAATGAAATCCTAGACCCCTACGGGCGCGGCAAGTTACCCGCCAAAACCTGAAGCGAGGCAGCCCCCTTCAGCAACGTGAATGGACCACCCAGCACTTCACGGAATCCGGTAACTTGGGCACCCCTCCTGGGTCAACCTGTACCCCCTACGAGTGCGGCGAATAGCCAGCCAATCCTAGAGTGAAGCCCCTTCCGTCTCAATGCCATGAGATGCGGGCTTGTTGCCCTCCAGAACCCGGCTATCCGTGCACCCCTCCGCGGGGCAATCCTAGTACAGAAAGTAAAATATACATACAACGGGTACATCGACCGCAACCAGGTCGTGCCCCAAAATAATAATACAAACGGGCAGTGACGGCAGTCCACATGTCGGACGCTCGCCCCGCAATATCAAATGTACACAATACAACAAAACTGTACTAGCATTGCATCCAGGCTATCCCCCACGACCGATCCGCAACATCACAGCAAAAACAAAACATCAACGTGAAAGTCACGTTCGCAAATCCGTCTAACCGGGCTATAGCAGTTAGACCGGATTTACCGATCAAGTGACATTCACGGTCGCAGATATAATGTAAATACTGTGAAAAATGTGTTTAAAATATCCGATCGATCAAAAATTAACAAGTGGGCCCCCAATCAAAACTGTAGCACTCACAGAAATCCTGGGCCCAATTTTAATATTCCAAAACCCATATTTTAAGCCCAGAAGGCCTCTGTAAAAAATTGGTGAAGTGATCTCCACAGTGTGCGGCGGAAGGGCGGCGGGAAGGGGGTTTTCGCGGCGGTTCCGCGCTCCCACTGTGGAGTTACTTCGTCGAATTTTTACAGAGCTCTTAGATTTTCCAGTACATCAATATTTTACAACCTGAAAAATTTTTCGACACCAAAAATTTCCAACAGAAAACTGATGCTAACAAAAATGTAGTTTTGGAACATTCGATCGATCGAAACAGAAAAATACACTACACCAAGCTAGACTAAGTTAATGGCGCGGCTCTGATACCACTGTAAGTGCACGGCGGCGCCCCGGCCGTCAATCCGACGGCCAAAAGCGGAAGCGGTGATAAACTTTAAATTTTCTTGAACTGGCAAACCGCCGCGCACTACAACCCGGATCGAACCATTAACTAGTCCTAGCTAACAACAAGAAAGGGAATAGAGATATACCGACGATCCAAGTCCTCCGGTCTTCTCATCATCGTCCCGATCCCTTGCGGAATGTCCCGTCTCCTCCTCGTCGCCGGAAGTGCACCACATCGCCTACTTCTTTTACGGGCTCCCACCTCAATGCCGAGGCAACTCGGGCACGAAGCCGGCTACTCGACGTGCCCAAGATTTGCTGTAGAATATAATGTGGATTACATGTCTCATTTGGGATTATGGAGTTGCCTTTTTGTGGTGGAGGAAGAAGAACTTGGAGAGAGGTGAAGGAAAAAATGTGATAGACCAAGAAGAATGAGAGTATCATATTTTTCCCACTCAAAAGAGAAGCATTTTCCTCATGCTTACCAAGTGGCCGGCCCCCCCCATATGTGTGATTGGAGAGAGAGAGAGTAAGGTCAAGGGGGTGGGTGGAATGCAATGATGCAAGCAAGTGATGATGAAAGAATCCAATGATCACAACCATAACCCACACTCCAAAACAAGTAATCAACAACCATGATTGCTACAAAAAGTCAAGCAATCATGAAGCATGGAAGGTCAAGGGATGGGCTCCATCATAAAACCATCATGTTAAAACAAAAATGCAAAGACCCCCTCCACAACCACTTATTTGCAACAATGCAAATAAGCCCTCCTCCACCAAACTTCGGCCAATGAACGGAACAATGGAAATCGGCCGAAACGGAAAGCAAACTGGCAACTCCAGAAAACTGGTCCCGTAATAAATTACAGGAAAACCCCGATACTGTGCATACACACCCGCATCTGTATTTCGACCGAAATACAAATGCAAGGAGACAAAATCTACACTGTACTATACTAGGATCCGGCTTATACCAAAGCCGGCTAGTAATATCCGTTCGATCCTGATCCGTGCAATACCGCACGTATCTGATCGAACCCTGCCATATAACCATACGGCCTATAGTACAAACTGTCCGATCCTGATCCGTGCAATACCGCACGTATCTGATCGGACCTTGCCATATCTCCATACGGCCTCTACAACCTTTCGCCCGAAAGCTGAGTAACTGAATGTGGGGGACTCTAAAGACTCGTCAACACCTCGGTTGTGGATTTAACCACTAGCACGTCAGAGGTATAAGCCAATACGTAACGGGCTACCAAGTATTGACTAAAAGGGACGTCTGTGAGTGAACTCAGCCTGACAACCCTACTGAGCCTGTCAGTGACAATATCCGTACAGTCCGGTCCGTTCGTCTATGAGTATCGCATGGCGGGCCTAGGGGGTTGGTAAAAGTCAGACCCCCAAAAGCGGTACAAGTCGTGTCGGAGTGTAGCCCAGAACACCCTGAGATACTACTGGAATACCTACCAGTAAATCTCCTTGCCTTGGCCAAGGACTTTGTGTAATGGCTCTCCTAGACACAGCACGACCTCACCCCCAATACCGGGAGAGACGAACCCCTGAAGATACGCTCACTGCCTCCATGTGGCTTGGGACTGTACCCAACTAAAACCTGTTTGCACGACTCCTTTGAGCCGTGGTAGGGTAGTAATCAAAGTACAGTGGGAACTCACACGAGACAAATGACGATCCCCAGGTCGATGAACTAACCTGCACACATGTCACCAGGGAACTGCCATCTGACGTCTGGTATATGACCAACTAGCATGTTCCCGGCGAGTCCTGTCCGGTGTACTCATAACCCAATGAGCACCTGTATACATCTTAGGTGATCCAACTGACACCAGTGGCTTGTGAGACCGGCCACCGCCCCTCGTCGGGGTCTCGACTGTATACACTAGTCTACTAATGGAGTATCGATGCCCGGTCTCGAAACTCCCACGACTAGGGACCTATTAAGGATATGCTTGTAGACCCCCAGCTCCCACTTATATGATCGCCCTCATACTGCTGGTGGTCAAGCAAGAATCCTAGGGGCTCTATCAACGTGTAATAGCAACTTGTCAGGTCACCTAAAGCAGTACACGATGATAAAGGTAAACCAGATAGCATACTATCATCTCGAGTAAGACTGTCCTACCGGGATAGGTCCTCCCTCAATCATTGGAATCACGTACCCGTGACCTAATAATTGACTCTGAGGGCACTATCTCCAACAACTTGCCGGTCATGTCTCAAAGGCAAGATGACCAAAACTCCGTTTACGGGACACGGAGAAAGAGTTTCCGAACTCTTGGGACTGATACATAGTGATGTATGCGGTCCCATGTCTACACATGCCAGGGATGGTTCTTCATACTTCATTACATTCACTGACGATCTCTCTAGGTTCGGGTATGTGTTCCTGATGAAACACAAATCAGAAGCTTTTGAGAAATTTAGAGAATATAAACAAGAAGTCGAGAACCAAACCGGAAAAAGTATTAAAATCCTTCGATCTGATCGAGGGGGTGAATACTTGAGCAATGAATTCCTGGACTTCCTAAAAGAGAATGGGATTCTCTCTCAGCTGACTCCTCCATATACACCACAGCACAACGGTGTATCAGAACGAAAGAACCGCACCCTATTAGATATGGTGCGCTCTATGATGAGCACAGCTGAGTTACCTATTTCTTTCTGGGGATATGCGCTGGAGACGGCTGCATACCTATTGAATCAAGTTCCATCTAAATCTGTACCTACCACACCATATGAGATATGGAGTGGGAAGAGACCATATTTTAAACGAGTTAAGATATGGGGTTGTCCGGCCTATGTCAAAAGGCAAAATCCAGACAAACTCGAGGCACGGTCAGTTCTCTGCAAGTTTGTGGGATATCCTAAGAATTCACAAGGATATTTTTTCTACCATGCTGAAGAACAAAAGGTGTTTGTTTCTCAATATGCCACCTTTTTAGAAAAGGAATTTCTTGAAAAAGAAATTAGTGGCGAAATGGTAGAGCTGGAAGAAGTTCCAGATACACAAACCGTAACTGAAGATTTAGTGGAACCAGAAGATTCAGTAGCTCCCAATGAACCTCAGCCTCTCCGCCGATCTAGTAGGGTTCCTCGCCAACCTGAGAGATACTACGGTTTTCTCATGGATGGAGGGAGCGAGGATTGCATCATGGAGGATGATGACCCAACTAGCTTCGAGCAGGCCATCACGAGTAGGGACTCAGTGAAATGGCTGGATGCTATGCGGTCCGAGATGGAATCCATGTACACCAACAAAGTATGGACTTTGGAAGTTGCTCCTGAAGGGGTAAAACCCATTGGGAGCAAGTGGATCTTGAAGAAAAAACTTGGTGTAGATGGGAAAGTGGAGACTTTCAAAGCTAGACTTGTAGCAAAGGGTTTTCGTCAAAGACCAGGTGTGGACTATGACGAGACCTTTTCTCCAGTGGCTATGCTTAAATCTATCAGGATCATGCTTGCCATCGCTGCATATCATGATTACGAAATCTGGCAAATGGATGTTAAGACCGCCTTTCTAAACGGTGATTTATAAGAGTGCGTGTACATGACTCAGCCAGAGGGCTTCGTAGACAGTGGGAGCAGCGGCAAGGTGTGCAAGCTGCTTAAATCCATTTATGGATTAAAGCAAGCATCGCGGAGTTGGAACATCTGCTTTGATGTCGTTATCAAAGAGTTTGATTTCGTCAAAAACCCAGATGAACCTTGTATTTACAAGAAGGTGGCAGGGAGTAAGGTTGTCTTCCTCGTATTGTACGTAGACGACATACTCTTGATAGGAAATGATATTCCTATGCTGCAATCGGTTAAGCTCTTCTTATCACAAAGATTCTCGATGAAAGATCTTGGTGATGCCTCCTACATATTGGGGATCAGGATCTATAGAGATAGATCCAAACGGATACTGGGATTGTCCCAATCCAGGTACATTGACACCATACTAAAGAGGTTTAGTATGGAAGAATCCAAGCGTGGGAACTTTCCCACGATCTCTGGAGTCACTCTCTCCAAAGAGATGTCTCCCAAGACTGATTTGGAGAGAGATCGCATGCAAGGGATTCCCTATGCTTCGGCTGTAGGCTCTATCATGTATGCGATGCTATGTACCAGACCCGATGTAGCATACTCACTAAGTATAGTGAGCAGGTATCAAGCTGATCCTGGAGAGAGTCACTGGACAGCTGTGAAGAGCATTCTCAAGTACTTACGAAGGACTAAAGAGATGCTCTTGGTGTATGGTAACGGAGAACTCCAAGTGGAGTCCTTTACCGATTCTAGCTTTCAGAGTGATAAGGACGACTCTAAGTCGCAGTCGGGTTTTGTCTTTACCCTTTACGGAGGGGCGGTTAGCTGGAAGAGTTCCAAGCAGGAAACCGTGGCAGACTCGACGATGGAGGCTGAATACATCGCTGCCAACGATGCTGCCAAAGATGCTGTCTGGATCAAGAAGTTCATTACTGAACTTGGAGTGGTTCCATCCATTGAGCATCCAATACCTTTGTATTGCGATAACAATGGAGCGGTGGCTTTGGCCAAGGAACCCAGGTCCCATCAGCGATCCAGGCATATTCTGAGGCGGTATCACCTGATCCGGGAGATAGTTGATCGCCGGGAGATCGAGGTCAGGAGGGTTGACACGAAGAACAACACGGCGGATCCACTCACGAAGGCCATTCCCCAGATACAGTTTGAGAGACTCTTCGGGATGCTCGGTATGCGATACTACAGCAGCTGGCCCTAGTGCAAGTGGGAGATTGTTAGTTGTATGTATGCCCTAGAGGCCAGTATTGTACAGATGATGTATATTATATTGGATGCTTGGACATATATAGAGATGACTTTCTTGCTCGATATGATAGTATGCTATCTGGTTGCTCTTTATCTTAACATGTACACTTGTCTCTTTAAACTGTCTTATAGTTACATGTTGATAAAGCCCTTAGGATGTGTACTTGACTACCTGGACTATGATGCAGATCATACTAGTGGGGACATGGTAGTCTATAAGTACATCCTTCAAGGTCCCTAGTCGTGGGTATATCGAGACAGGGCATCGATATACCAGAGTAGACTAGCGTATACGCTTCTCGACCCATGAGATGGGCGATGGATGATCCCATATCCATTGGTGTTTGACATCAGAGATGGTATACGGGTGCTCAGTGGAGACTGGGTACACTGGACGGACTCGCCGAGAACTCCCAGATGGTATTATACCTCACGTCAGATGGCAGTTCTCAGGTGACACTTGTACAGGTTAGTCTGTAGACCCGAGATCGTCATAGAGTCTTGTGTGATTCCCACTGTGCTTTGATCTCCACCTTACCACGTCCATGAGGGCGTGCAAAACGGTGGTCTTTGGGTACAGTTCCGAGTCACATGGAGGTAATGAGCGATAGGAGGGGTTTCGTCTCTCCCGGTATTGGGGGTTGATGTTGCGCAGTGCTCGATTGACCGTAACAGGGAAGTCCCTGGCCAGGGCTGATCAGAGATTTGCTGGTAAGTGTTACCAGTAGTTTATCGACCCGTTATGAGCCTCACATCGGCACGACTTATCGGTTATTGGGGTCTGACGTTTACCACCCCTAGACTTCATATGCGACATATCAGACGAACAGACCGGACTGTACGGTAAGTGTTACTGGTTGGATTCACAGGAGTGTGAGCGGGCTAGCTCGTCGATCTTCTGATCGCTCAATACCCGTATGTCCGTTACGTTTAGCAGACCGCTTGCGGCTTGTGGGTGCTTGATATGATCATCATCTGCTACCGGCGTATTGACGAGTCTTTAGAGTCCTATACAGAGGTTTCCTGGCTCAAGCGAAACGAAATAGGAGCGCATATGAGATATGTGCAGGACCGAGAATAATGCGTGTATGGGGATACCTTATTTCATTCTCGCGATAGATGTATCGAGAGGTTATATTCGATATAACCTAGATATCGAATCAAGGATTGATTCGATAAGCCGATACATAGAATACTAGTCGGTTATATGCGATATGACCGGATCGTTAAATCAAGTGTTGATTTAATGATTTAATGTATAATTATATATTTGATATATTACATTGCATTAACTAGTATTGGTTCACTTTATATGGATTTTCTCACTTGATGTGCAAGAAGTATATGTGATATACTTTTGTGCACATATTTGTATCATGTTTGATGATACTTGATCACTTTGTTAAGTGTAAAGAATTAAAACCATGGTTAAGTGTTGATTAGGGTTTTGCATATTCATTTATTTAGTTATTTGAAAAGGATTATGATGAGAATGGTGGCTTTCTTTGTTTTAAGTTGAAGCTTCATGAAGCTTTGACTTTTGTAACCATTCTTGTCATCATGCTTAACCCTAACCCTCTCAAGTAACCATGGTCTATTCTCTACACTTAACCTTAGTTAGTGAATGATAAGTATTGATTTTTTTTTTATCAAAAGACTTATCATATTCTTTCTTCTTCTTCTTCATCTTCTTCTTCAAGATAGAAAGCTTGATGCCATCAATGGCAACTTGAGATCTAAAGTGAGAAATCCAATTCTAAAGTGAACCCACCTCCTATTTCTTCACCCTCTACCTCTTGCCAAGTTGTTTTGGGTGTTTTCTTCACAAGTTTCACAACTTTGTGAAGTCGGAGCTTGAACTTGTGATGCCTCGACGTAGATCATCTTCGGCACGAAGCCGACGACCTAGTCCGCCCATTTCTCCGATCAAGCCGACGTATGAGTTCGGGATTCGAGATGGACAGCGAGAGGACACCTACGTGGAGCTAAGGAAGTGGAGAACCGGATCTACAAAGGTTGTAGTCTTTCTTCTTTAGTTAAAGTGTTAACTAGTTTCGTTTTTCGCCTAAATTTCTAGTTAACGATCCGTATTAGGGTTTCTCGGCACCCGTAAAATTTAAAATTGGCATGGTTGATGCCTTGTGAGACCTCTTGAGAGTGCCTAGGAACCCAACAGCAATCCTCTCTTCCACTGTCATAGAGAAACCGAAGTATCTCATAAGTGGGTGATGAACCCTACTAGATCGGCGGAGAGGCTGAGGTTCCTTGGAAACTATTGAATCCTTTGGTTCTACCAAATCATCAGCTGCAGTTTGTATAGCTGGAACTCTTTCCAGTTCTACCTCATGACCACTAATTTTTTCACAAGAAATTCCCTTTCACAAAGGTGGCTTGTTGAGAAACAAAACATCTTTTATTTCTCTGTTTGGTAGAAGATATTCCCTTGCGAATGCTTGGGATATCCAACAAACATCCACAGAACTGACTTTGCCTCGATCTTGTCCGGATTTTTCTTTTAGACATAGGCCGGACAACCCCAAATCTTAACTTACTTAAGATATGGGCTCTTTCCATTCCACATCATATATGAAGTGGTAGGCAACTGATTTGATTGGAACCCTATTCAATAGGTATACAGCTTCTCAAGTGCATAACTCCCAAAAAGAAATAGGAAACTTAGTAGTACTCATCATAGAGCACACCATATCACATAGGGTGTGATTGCTCCGCCCCGATACACCGACGTGCTGTGGTGTATTCGGAGGAGTAATGCTGAGAGAGAATCTCATTCTCCTTTAGAATAGTCCAGGAATCCCGTGCTCAAGTATTCTCCTCCTTGATCTCATCAAAGGACATAATACTTATACCCATTTTTGGTTCTCTACTTCTGACTTATATTCTATGATTATCTCAAAAGTTTCGGACTTGTGTTTCAACAGGAACATATGTCTGAATCTTGAGAGATCATCAGTGAATGTAATGAAGTACAAAGAACCGGTCCTTGCATGTGAAGACAGGGGACCTTCATACATCGGCATGTATCAATCCCAAGAGTTCACTACCTCTTTCTCTGTTTCCAATAAACGGAGCTGTGGTCATCTTATCTCTGTGACATGACCGCCATGTTTCACAAGATGTAAATTCAAACTAATTTAAATATGCATCTATATGTAACTTCAGCTAGTCGGGTCGCATTGATATGACCTAGTCTATAATGCCACAAGAAGGATTTGTTCATTTCTGAACTCTTTCTCTTGTGTGTATTCTGTACATTAGGAACTGTGGTTTGATTTAGAACGTCTATACTTTTAGATAACGTGCCTGAACCGATCAACTCTTGATATAGGAAATGTTCAAAACATTATCCAACAATACAAAATTACATCCTTCTTTACTAATAAAGAGACTGATATGATGTTGTATTTCAGGTTCGGTATCTAATAACATTCGTTCAGAATCAATGTATTATGGTAATACAGGGTGATAACTTCCAACAGACTTGGCTGCAACACTTGCACCGTTTCTATCTCATGAAATTTATCACCCGTTCTCAGTTCTCTACCTATCTGTAGCCTATGTAACAGATTACATATGTGGGATCCTGATCCGGTATCTCATACCCAGGACGTAAAGGATATTGAGAAAAAGTTCTTTATAATGAACACACCCGAAGAAGATGCATCAGCATGCACTTTCTTCGTTTGGGTGTCACGGGAATTCTGGTAATCCCTTATTTCCTGCTCGGTCTTATAACATTTATAAGTTGGAGCGGGACCAACGTTCCCTAGCGCAGTATAACAAGCGGGTTCGGTCAATACATCCGTATTATTATCTTGATTAATGTGTGACATGGTCGCTACCTGGAGAGAGAGAGAAGAAAACACTCAGCGTGCGCTTTTACAAGATTAGATTGGTTATCATTTTATCTAATCAGGATGGCTCCCACTATTTTAGTCAAATCTTCCTTCAAACCCTAAAAGGAAAGACTAGCCGGGATTAATTACACCCGACAAATTCGCCAATTTTTCAGCCAGGCCAGTGCCGGTACTTTGAGGGAGGTTCCCCGTACTTTCGCACGGACCTAATTAAAGTAAACCTCATTTTCCCAGGGGCGTAACTGTAGTGTTCCTAGGCACACTAATGAGGTCTCACAAGGCATCAACCATGCCAATTTCAAATTTTACAAGTGCCGAGAAACCCTAATATGGATCGTTAACTAGATTTTTTAGGCGAAACAAGCAACTAGTTAACAACTTAACTAAGAGTTGAACGGAAATACAACCTTTGTAGATCCGGTCCTCCACCTCCATAGCTCCGTGATGAGGTCCCCTCGCTGCGATCATCGGATCTCGGGCTCTAGCGTCGGCTTCATCGGAGAAATAGGCGGTCTAGGTCGTCGACTTCGATGCCGAAGATGATCTACGTCAAGGCAACACAAGATCGAGCTCCAACTTCACCAAGCCATGAAACTTGTGAAGAAAACACCCTATAGTACTTGGCAAGTGGTAGAGGATGAAGAAATTGGAAGTGGGTTCACTTTAGAATTGGATTTCTCACTCTTTTTGTCAAGGCACCATTGTTGATAGCAAGCTTCTTCATCTTGAAGAAGAAGAAGAAGAAGAAAAGAATATGATAAGTCTTATTTTCAAAATAGAAAATAAAAGGAATACTTATCATACTCTAACCATGGTCAAGTGTAGAGAGTAAACTAGGGTTAGGTGAATGGTTAGGGTTAAGCATGAAGAAAAAAATGGTGACTTAGTCAAAGCTTCATGAAGCTTCAACATCAAACAAAGAAAGCCACCATTTTCTCTTTTATGCCATAGAAATAAGTAAATAAATGAATAAATAAATAAATAAAAACCCTAACCATTACATAACCATGGTTTAATCTAAACATACACCCAAACATGCATGTATCATCAAACATGGTACAAGCAAGTGCACAAAAAAATATCACATATACAATGTGCACATCAAGTGAGAAAATCCATTTAAAGTGAACAAATATTAGTTAATGCAAAGTAATATATCAAATATATAATTATACATTAAATCATTAAATCAACACTCGATTTAACGATCCGGTCATATTGCATATAACCGACTAATATCCAATGTATCGGCTTATCGAATCAATCCTTGATTCGATAACTAGGTTATATCGCATACAACCAATCGATACATTCATCGCGAGAATAGAATACGGTATCACATACATGCATTATTCTCGGTCCCGCACATATCTCATATGCGCTCCTATTTCGTTTCGCTTGAGCCAGGAAACCTCTGTGTCGGACTCTAAAGACTCGTCAATACGCCGGCAGCAGGTGATGATCATATCAAACACCCACAAGCCGCAAGCGGTCTGCTAAACGTAACGGCCACCCGGGTATTGAGCGATCAGAAGATCGACGAGCAAGCCCACTCATACTCCTGTGAATCCAACCAGTAACACTTACCGTACAGTCCGGTCTCGTCGTCTGATATGTCGCATATCTCGCCTAGGGGTGGTAAACGTCAGACCTCAATAGCTTGATAAGTCGTGTCGATATGAGGTCTATAACAGTTCGAGAAACTACTGGTAACACTTACCAGTAAATCTCAGCAACCCTGGCCAGGGATTTCCGGTTATAGTCAATCGAACACAGCGCAACATCAACTCCCTATACCGGGAGAGACGAATCCCCTCCTATCGCTCATTGCCTCCATGTGATTCGGGACTGTACCCAAAAGCCACCGTTTTGCATGCCCTCTTGGACGTGGTAAGGTGGAAATCAAAGCACAGTGGGAATCACACAAGACTCTATGACGATCTCGGGTCAACAGACTGTTCTGTACCAGTGTCACCAGAGAACTGCCGTCTGACGTAAGGTATAATACCATCTGGGAGTTCTCGGTGAGTCCGTCCAGTGTACCCAGTCTCCACTGAGCACCCGTATATCATCTCTGATGTCAAACACCAATGGATATGGGATCATCCATCGCCCATCTGTATGGGTCGAGAAGGTATACGCTAGTCTACTCTGGTATATCGATGCCCCGTCTCGATACACCTACGACTAGGGACCTTGAAGGATGTACTTAGTCCAGGTCCCCACTAGTATGATCCGCATCATAGTCCAGGTAGTCAAGTACATATCCTCAGGGCTTTACCAACATGTAACAGAGAGACAATCAGTATACACGTTAAGATAAAGAGTAACCAGATAGCATACTATCATGTCGAGCAAGAAAGTCCTCCCTATATATGTCCAAGCATCCACTACAATATACATCCTATGTATAGTAATGGCCTCTAGGGCATACATATAACTAACAATCTCCCACTTGCACTAGGGCCATCTGATAGCAGTGGTTGTAGTATCTCATACTCAACCATCCCATAAAAGTCTCTCTCTGGGAAAAGGCCTTCATGAGTGGATCCGCCGTGTTGTCCTCTGAGTCAACTCTCCTTACCTCGATCACCTTGGAGATCAACCATCTCCATGATCAGGTGATACTGCCTTAGAATATGTCTGGATCACTGATGGGACGGGCGTTCCTAGGCATGAGCCACAACTCCATTGTCACACAATTGGAGGAACTAAGTTCATCTCATGAACAAATATACATCCAGACTGCCTCTTTGGTAGCATCTTTAGTAGCGATGTATCTTGCTTTTAATCGTCTAGTATGTCACGGTATCTAGCTTGAAACTCTTTCAACATACCGTCCCTTTACTGAGGGTAAAGACAATGCCTGTGACTGACATTCAGTCGTCCTTATCACCCTGGAACCTTTCCAGTGATTTTCCCCAGGATCAATTGATACCGTCTCACTACAACTAGTGAGAATCCTAACATCCATTTAGATTTATCTCATAGATCCAAAATCGAGGATTTAGGAGGTATCATTTTGATCCTATATGGAGAATCATTATGATAAGCGGAGATTGACCGAGCGTAGCATAGGAAACTCCTTTCTTATCAAGAGTATGTCATCCACATACTTTACGAGGATCAGCACCATACTCCCTACTACCTTTTTGTATATATAAGGTTCATCTACCGTTTTGATGAAGTCAAACTTTTTGACAACTACATCAAAACAGATATTCCAACTCCGTGATGCCTGCTTTATCTTAAAAAACATCTTGCACATGTTTCCGCTGCTCCCACTGTCTACGAAGCCCTCTGGCTGTGTACTTATAGACGCACTCTTCTAAAACACCATCTAGAAAAGCAGTCATGGCACCCAACCGTCAGATATCATAGTCATGGTATGTATCCATGGCAAGTAGGATCTGGATGGACTTAAGCATAGCTCCTTAGAAAAGGTTTCATCATAATCCACGTACTCTACGATGACGAAAACCTTTAACAAGTCTAGCTTTGAAAGTCTCAACTTTTCCATCTACACCAAGTAATCTTCTCAAGATATACTTGCTCCTGATGGGGATTTAACCCTTCAGATATAGCAACCAAAGTCCATACTTTGTTGGTGTATAAGGATTCCATCTCAGATCGCTAAGCATCCAGCCATTCTTACAGAGCCCCACTCCTGATGGCCAGCTCGAAACTAGTTGGGTCATCATCTCATGATGCAATTCTCGCTCCCACTGTCATAGAGAAACCGAAATATCTCTCAGGTGGGTGAGGAACCCTACTAGATCGGCGGAGAGGCTGAGGTTCGTTGGAATCTACTGAATCCTTTGGTTCTACCAAATCATCTGCTGTTGTTTGTATAGCTGGAACCTTTCCAGTTGTACATAACAGACCTTGCCTCGAGCTTGTCCGGATTATGCTTTTAGACATAGCCTGGACAACCCCAAATCTTAACCAACTTAAGATATGGGTTCTTCCCTTTCCATATCACATATGAAGTGGTAGGCAACTGATTTGATCGGAACCCTATTCAATAGGTATGCAACTTCATAAGCGCATAACTCCCAAAAGGAAACAGGTAACTCAGTAGTACTCATCATAGAGCGCACCATATCGAATAGGGTGCAATTGCTCCACCCCGATATACCATCGTGCTATGGTGTATACGGAGGAGTAATGCTGAGAGAGAATCTTATTCTCCTTTAGAATAGTCCAGGAATTCCGTGCTCAAGTATTCTCCTCCCTGATCGCATCAAAGGACATAATACATATATCCTCATTTTGGTTCTCTACTTCTAACTTATATTCCGTGAATATCTCAAAAGGTTCGGACTTGTGTTTCAACAGGAACATATGTCTGAATCTTGAGAGATCATCAGAGAATGTAATGAATTACAAAGAACCGGTCTTGGCATGTGTAGACAGAGGACCTTTATACATCAACATGTATCATCCTAAGAGTTCACTAACTCTTTCTCTGTTTCCATTAAACAGAGCTGGTATCATTATATCTTTGTGACATGACTGGCAAGTTTCACAAGATATAAATTCAAACTGATTTAAATATGCATCTAAATGTAACTTCAGCCAGTCGGATCGCATTGATATGACCTAGTCTACAATGCCTCAAGAAGGATCCGTTCATTTCTGAACTCTTCCTCTTGTGTGTGTTCTGTATACTAGAAACTGTAGTTTGATTTAGAACGTTAATACTTTTAGATAACATGCCTGAACCGATCAACTTTTGATATAGGAAATGTTTAAAACATTATCCATCAATAAAAAATTATATCCTATCTTTACTAATAAAGAGACAGATATGATTTTGTATATCAGGTTCGGTATCTAATAGCATTTGTTCAGAATCAATGTACTCAGGTAATACAGGGTGACAGTGACCAACAGACCTGGCTGCAACACTTGCCCCGTTTTCTGTCTCATGAAACTTATCACCCGTTCTCAGTTCTCTACCTATCTGTAGCCCTAAGCAACAGATTACATATCTGGGATCCTGATCCGGTATCAAATACCCAGGACGTAGAGGATACAGAGAAACAGTTCTTTGTAATGAACACACCCGAAGGAGATGCATCATATGCACTTTCTTCGTTTGGGCGGCACGGGAATTCTGGTAATCCCCTATTTCCTGCTCTGTCTTATAACAATTATAAGTTGGAGCGGGACCAACGTTCCCCAGCTCAGTATGACAAGCGGGTTCGGTCAATATTCCGTATTATTATCTTGATTAAGGCGTGATATGGTCGCTACCTGGAGAGAGAGAGAAGAAAACACTCAGCGTGCGCTCTTGCAAGAATGGATTGGTTATTATTTTATCTAATCAGGATGGCTCCCACTGTTTTTATCAAATCTTCCTTCAAACCCTAAAAGGAAAGACTAGCCAGGATTAATTACACACTACAAGTTCGCCAATCTTTCAGCCAGGCTAGTGTCGGTACTTTGAGGGAGGTCTCCCATGCTTTCGCACGAACCTAATTAATGTAAACCTCATTTTCCCAGAGGCATAACCTCGTTAACATCTTTCTAGACACCTACTTGATCGGCTAATTGTAATGTATAAAACTCTCCCAGGAGTAACTCTTACTCGCAGTGGGTATCGGGATCCAACTATCTCATAAAGGTATGCAATCTCATTGCAAATTTCAACACTTGAAATTCCCGATAATATTTTGCCCCTAGCGTGCTATGACCTTGACGCATGCCAAACAACCCATAGTCCGCTAGTCAAGTTCAACCCGTACATTTCTTGATTGAATTAAACCCACACGCACGACCCTTGACGCATGCCAAACAACGCCGTACGAATACCCTAATCCAATCGCATCGTATTCTAGCAGATAAGCACTAGTTAGCTACCGTACACTACGCCTTGACGCATGCCAAACAACCGCAGCACGAATACTAACTAGTACTTATCTGAAATGACGGAGGGCTACGACAGGTTTTTCTGAAAACCTATTGCGTAATGAACTTGATATCGTTGTAGAATCAAATGATTTTAAAATGGAGTGCTTTTGAGGCTTTTCTAGTTTTGCTAAAGGAGTCACTCCCGGTGAAGGGATCGTCGGTCCTTTCCTCGTCGAATGAGGTGCGGGATATATCGTATATATCACTGTGCAAAGCAGAAACTATAGAAGCAATCAAAAGACAAACCGAGGGTTGTAGCATCTGCCAGTTATTGCTAAAGGAGTCACTCCCGGTGAAGGGATCTCGGTCCTTTCCTCATCGAATAAGGTGCAGGATATATCACATATACCTCTGTGCAAAGCAAGAACTGTAGCTACCTGTTTTATTTTTGAAATTCAATTCTACAACATCTTTAGGTTTCTTTTACTTTCATTAATCACATTAATGAAGTCCCATCATTTAAATTTACCTAAACATCACAGATAAATACGACGTACACTTATGCCATCCGCATTTGCCTCGATGTCCCCTCGTGCACCGTTAGGTTAGGTAACTAACGGCAGAGCGGGGCAGGGCTAGCGCGGGTGTAAAACATAAGTAACGTCTATATAATATATCATATATACTATATGCAGTATCTATCACAGAACATCACATGATCACATCACAGATATCGCAGTAGAAGAATCATATGAAACATTGGATATACTAGGACGTCCGTGTTTCAATACGAGCCAGTATAAAACACGGATTCCACGGTCGCGATGAATAGCCAAACCCACACCCCTAGACCCCTACGAGAGCGGCAAGCAACCCTACCAATTCTGGAGTTAGGAGACCCGGACTCGACTCCTCGAGTTGGTCTCCCATTTGACTCCAGAACCCGGTTACTTGTGCTCTCCTCCTTGGGTCTATCCTAGTGCAGAAAAGTAAATAATATACAATTGGTGACATCATCCGCAACCTGGAAGTGCCCCAATAAAAGAATATTACATACAAGTTTTTACATGATTGAAAATGAAAAACACTCATCTCACATAAAACCCCCCGGCTATTCAAACACGACGATCCAATATAACATATCCAGCAACACATAACATCACATGTCATCAACGTAAGTAAATATGCGCATCCCAATTGTCGTTGACATATAGCAACGAAACCGGCGATATCACATATTACACTTACGGTCACAGAAAAGAAAGTGTAAAACTACA
Organism: Agapanthus africanus; assembly: GCA_030015575.1. Lineage (NCBI taxonomy): Eukaryota > Viridiplantae > Streptophyta > Magnoliopsida > Asparagales > Amaryllidaceae > Agapanthus > Agapanthus africanus. Next base: position 314,205,979 of record CM057346.1, on the reverse strand, counting down.
ACAGTTGGAATCCGCAAACTCTTTAGACATCGCATGCCTAATCAAATGAATTTCTTAGACATCGCATGCCTAACAATTATAAACCCAGCATTTCAGTCTCTTTATCGAAAACTCTTTTCAATATCGAGTCGGGCAATTCAACAAGATTCCCGACACCCGGTACGAATGCTCGTCGCAAACTTTAGTAGACGGCTGCACCCCTGATACCGTCGACGAAGTGCACTAAGGCGGAACACCGCTACCGCGAGCACCCAAACGGATGCTTTCGGCGACGGGGTTCTCCTACAGTCACTTGGTCGGGGCTATGGGATGAGGCTGTCTATTAAGTTTACTCGGCAAGTATCCGCGTACCCTACGTGATTGCGACGGACTTTTGATCACATCAAAATCCCGTGGCAACCAATCAAGTGAGACTAAACTGCTATGTTTATAACATTCATTCAGTTATCTCATAACTACTTGTGAATTCCAATTATTGTATCACATTCCAGATAAAATAGAAAATGTTAAACTTTCCGATCGAACATTCAAACACCCAAGTTTTCGCGAAACAGCTCAACACATGAAACAAGTTTAAAAACATTCACTTCGTGCCTCAGTACTAACGGTCCAACCATAGAAGGGTCAAGCCAACGCCTCACATGTGGCACGCCGGACTGCCCCAAACCCTAAGGTTCAAAGGGCAGTTCAAGACGGTCACATAATCGAGTTAGGGTTTGTTGTCTTCTAGAGGGACCATCGCGTTACTTGCACTACTTAGAACGTTCTTAAACCACGGAAAGATCCAACACTTGGAAATTTCCCGACAGGGGAAAAAGTGGGTATTTATATCCGGTCGAACTTTTTAACATATTCAATAATTGTCCGGAAAACACATAGACAAAGTTTGACAATCCGATCGAATCATCGAAGCCCCAAAACACCCCAGAAAACTCAACTCTTGAGTGAAAATTAAAAATTCCCAGAAAATTCAGCACCTCAAGAAACAAATTACTGTGCAAATATTGAAGGCTGACGTCATCAGATGGCCGCGGAACCGCCGCAGAAGCCAGGCTTCTGCCGCGGTTCCGCCGCGCGTTGGACGTATCTTTTAGTAATTTTTGCACCGTAATTCTTAGAACTTCCTGCTGAATTTTTTAAGAATTTTTAATCTGGAAAAAACCCAGTTTTGTAAAAATGTACAGAAAGGGGTGAAAAGCGGGGATTTCGGGTTCGATCGGACTTCTAACATCGTCTACGCATCTCCTAAAGCTCTAGCTAGGCTCTGATACCACTGTAGGGTTCTTAGGTACACTAATGAGGTCTCACAAGGTATCAACCATGCCAATTTCAAATTTTACAAGTGCCGAGAAACCCTAATATGGATCGTTAACTAGATTTTTTAGGCGAAACAAGCAACTAGTTAACAACTTAACTAAGAGTTGAACGGAAATACAACCTTTGTAGATCCGGTCCTCCACCTCCATAGCTCCGTGATGAGGTCCCCTCGCTGCGATCATCGGATCTTGGGCTCTAGCGTCGGCTTCATCGGAGAAATAGGCGGGCTAGGTCGTCGACTTCGATGCCGAAGATGATCTACGTCGAGGCAACACAAGATCGAGCTCCAACTTCACCAAGCCATGAAACTTGTGAAGAAAACACCATATACTACTTGGCAAGTGGTAGAGGATGAAGAAATAGGAAGTGGGTTCACTTTAGAATTGGATTTCTCACTCTTTTTGTCAAGGCACCATTGTTGGTAGCAAGCATCTTCATCTTGAAGAAGAAGAAGAAGAAGAAGAAAAGAATATGATAAGCCTTATTTTCAAAATAGAAAATAGAAGGAATACTTATCATACTCTAACCATGGTCAAGTGTAGAGAGTAAACTAGGGTTAGGTGAATGGTTAGGGTTAAGCATGAAGACAAAAATGGTGACTTAGTCAAAGCTTCATGAAGCTACAACATCAAACAAAGAAAGCCACCATTTTCTCTTTTATGCCGTAGAAATAAATAAATAAATGAATAAATAAATAAAAACAAAACCCTAACCATTACATAACCATGGTTTAATCTAAACATACACCCAAACATGCATGTATCATCAAACATGGTACAAGCAAGTGCACAAAAAAATATATCACATATACAATGTGCACATCAAGTGAGAAAATCCATTTAAAGTGAACAAATATTAGTTAATGCAAACTAATATATCAAATATATAATTATACATTAAATCATTAAATCAACACTTGATTTAACGATCCGGTCATATTGCATATAACCGACTAATATCCAATGTATCGGCTTATCGAATCAATCCTTGATTCGATAACTAGGTTATATCGCATACAACCAATCGATACATTCATCGCGAGAATAGAATACGGTATCATATACACGCATTATTCTCGGTCCCGCACATATCTCATATGCGCTCCTATTTCGTTTCGCTTGAGCCAGGAAACCTCTGTGTCGGACACTAAAGACTCGTCAATACGCCGGCAGCAGGTGATGATCATATCAAACACCCACAAGCCGCAAGCGGTCTGCTAAACGTAACGGCCACCCGGGTATTGAGCGATCAGAAGATCGACGAGCAAGCCCACTCATACTCCTGTGAATCCAACCAGTAACACTTACCGTACAGTCCGGTCTCGTCGTCTGATATGTCGCATATCTCGCCTAGGGGTGGTAAATGTCAGACCCCAATAGCTTGATAAGTCATGTCGATATGAGGTCTATAACAGTTCGAGAAACTACTGGTAACACTTACCAGTAAATCTCAGCAACCCTGGCCAGGGATTTCCGGTTATAGTCAATTGAACACAGCGCAACATTAACTCCCTATACCGGGAGAGACGAATCCCCTCCTATCGCTCATTGCCTCCATGAGATTCGGGACTGTACCCAAAAGCCACCATTTTGCACGCCCTCTTGGACGTGGTAAGGTGGAAATCAGAGCACAGTGGGAATCACACAAGACTCTATGACGATCTCGGGTTAACAGACTACTCTGTACCAGTGTCACCAGAGAACTGCCATCTGACGTAAGGTATAATACCATCTGGGAGTTCTCGGTGAGTCCGTCCAGTGTACCCAGTCTCCACTGAGCACCCGTATATCATCTCTGATGTCAAACACCAATGGATATGGGATCATCCATCGCCCATCTGTATGGGTCGAGAAGGTATACGCTAGTCTACTCTGGTATATCGATGCCCCGTCTCGATACACCTACGACTAGGGACCTTGAAGGATGTACTTATGGACTACCATGTCCCCACTAGTATGATCCGCATCATAGTCCAGGTAGTCAAGTACACATCCTAAGGGCTTTACCAACATGTAACAGAGAGACAATCAGTATACACGTTAAGGTAAAGAGTAACCAGATAGCATACTATCATGTCGAGCAAGAAAGTCCTCCCTATATATGTCCAAGCATCCACTACAATATACATCCTATGTATAGTAATGGCCTCTAGGGCATACATATAACTAACAGTAACCCCGTTGACACCTTTATAGACTCCTACTTGATCAGCTAATTGTAGTGTGTAAAACTCTCCCAGGAGTAACTCTTACTCGCAGCGGGTATCGGGATCCAACTATCTTATAGAAGGTATGCAATCTCATTGCAAATTTTAACACTTCAAATTCCCAATAATATTTTACCCCTAGCGTGCTATGACCATGACGCATACCAAACAACCCATAGTCCGCTAGTCAAGTTCAACCCGTACATTTCTTGATTGAATTAAACCCACCCGCATGACCCTTGACGCATGCCAAACAATGCCGTAAGAATACCCTAATCCAATCGCATCGTATGCAAGCAGATAAGCACTAGTTACCTACCGTACACTACGCCTTGACGCATGCCAAACTACCACAGTATGAATACTAAGTAGTACTTATCTGAAATGATGGAGGGCTACGACAGGTTTTTAAGAAAACCCTTTGCGTAATGAACTTGATATCGTTGTAGAATCGAGTGATTTTTAAAAGGAATGTTTTTGAGGCCTTTTCTAGTTTTGCTAAAGAGGTCACTCCCGGTGAAGGGATCGCCGGCTCTTTCCTTATCGAATAAAGTGCAGGATATTTCACAAATATCACTATGCAAAGCAAAAACTATAGAAACAATCAAAAGACAAACCGAGTTTGTAGCATCTGCTAGTTTCGCTAAAGAGATCACTCCCGGTGAAGGGATCTCGGCTCTTTCCTTATTGAATAAGGTGCTGAATGTTCTACAAGGAACACCGCTATGCAAAGCAAGAACTAGAGCTACCAGTTTTTAAACAAGTTTCTACAACATCTTTAGGTTTCTTTTAGTTTCATTAATCTCATTAATAAAGTCCCATTTTATTATGCTTCACAAGCATCACATTTGAAACGAAATCTGCAATATAACATATATCATATATATAATATAAACATTCATCTCAGGCAGTAATATGATCTCATCACAGAACATTGCAGCAGAAGAAACATATATGAAATATTGGATATACTAGGACGTCCGTGTTTTAATACGAGCCTCTATAAAACACGGATTCCACGGTCACGATGAATAGCCAAACCCACATCCCTAGACCTGATCAGTCGAAAATACTGCATTTTTAACACGTCAATTTCCCTATCTGTTGCATTCATCTAGAGGTGTTCAGTATTCATATTGCACATATTAGCAAAACACCTGTATAATACTGAATTACCTGTACTGTATATTAAAATCGGCATTTTTAGGGAAATTGACTGTTTATCATGGCATCGCATCATTCTTGTATAGCGCAACTCTTATCTCAAGAAATTGTGCAGGAAATTGCAGGAACAAAACCAAAATTTGGAAAAGAGCTGATAAAAAATACACCAACTCCAAGATTTGAGATCTGGTAGTGATACAGAAAGCCAAATGAGATTTCATATATTTTATAAAGGCCCAAATGTCAGCCCAAGAAACACCTGAAGTGCTCAAGCCCCAAGGCTTCAACAGAGTCGCGGATCCGCGGCTGGAGCCTGCTTGCACTGCGGATACGCGGCTTGGTGACGTCAGCAAGCCCTCAAATTTTCTCCACGTGTCTCCAATAACGGCCCAAGCTTCCAGAACTCCCCAGAAACTCCACGTTGCTTTATCTAGAAGGCTCGGCCTAACAAACTATTTCTAGAAGGCTCCCTTTAACAAACTTTTGGTGGGAAATTTGAAATTTGAAATCGTAGATCTAGGGTTGTGAGGTCTATAAAAAGGAGCCTAGATCTAGGGTTGAGGGGGTTCAAGAAATTATCCTTCATCTTCCACCCACAAGTTGAGTGACACAACTTGTGCCTCAAAACCCTAACCCTAATTCTAATTCCAAAATCAAGATCAAGAATTCCGAGTACCACATCAAGCTTGAAGCCTTCGATCCTTTAGAAAGCGACGCCGGACATCATCGGAGCAAGAGATCCAAGGAGATCCGCGACTCAAGGAGCCGAGCGAAGCCGAAATTGACGATCTAGTTCCTTCCTTTTGTAAATTTCAAGAGAGTTGTAACGTATTTGTCGATAAATAAAGGTGAAATTTCTATATCTTGCTTATCTTTTAATTCAAGCATTAAGATTCGATCTCAATTTGTGATTGTGTTTGTTATTATGATGTTTGAGTAAAACTCCGCTCGTGTAGGAGTTGTGACGATCGATAGATGTGATGATTTAAACTCTTTTACAATTCTTAAGTCCTATAATGTTTGTAAATTCTTGTAAATCGAATGATCCACGATCTAGTTTCGATGTGAGATGCTCTCTTGATTATTTTCGCTCGGAACTAGATATCAACGATTGATCATTCGATTTACTAGAAGCTAGCTTGTGAATGAGATTCATCGAAAGGACAAAGGATGAGATGAGGAATCCCTAGTTTCTTCGCAAGATCCTTAAACCTCGATAAATCGTCATCGATCTAGTATCAATTCGTTAATGGATAAGAATATGTAATCATTAGATCTCATCACATCTATAGATCCGATCTACTCCTACGAGCCACACTTCGAATCTTGATTGTTGGTTTGGAAATCATCACACATCTCAATTCTTGATTTTCATGTTTTCTTAGATCAAGATTTTTCTAATTCTTGATATTCAATTTTACAAATCATGAATTGTTTCTTTTCTTTTCTTTAAATTTTCGACTCATCTAATTCGAAAATTGAACGGATCTCACTTTTCCTGTGGACGATCCGCACTTACTAACGCGCTACATTCGACACCGTTATTGATTGCGGTCAAAATATTTTTGGTTGTGATTTCTATACAATTTTCTATAAACGGACACAACAAGAAATTCGTATCAATCAAATGGCGCCGTTACCGGGGATCGTGTGCTAATTTGTTCATTTTTTGAAATTTGAGTTGAAAAGTTTATTCCATCATAATTTTGAGATCAAAATTCGCGCAAAACACTAAACGATTTGTTGTGGTTTGTTGCAAGGAAATCTGGAGCTTGCTGTGCAATTGGAAAAATATTTGGAGAATTCCAGAGGACTCAGGGGGTGAACAGAAGCCTTCTGTGAAATTTTTGTGCAGAGTTCTTGTTGAACCCCGGCGGAAGCGCGGCGTAAGGGGATCATTACGGCGGAACCGCGGCCAGGTTGAGGCTTCGATGCACGAAAATTTCTCGGTGAAATTCTATCTTTCTTATCTCCTTTTCAATCTGCTCCAATTAACAATTTGCTGCAGGTTTCTTTGCAAATAAATCGCAGCGCCGCAAAAAGCAAAATAAATTGTGCTTGTTTTGATTTTTGGTTGTTTGCATATTAATACGGAATTTAAAGGGCACGGCCAAATCCAGATTAGGTGGGGAGTTCATTACCTTTCTTAAGCCCCAAAAATCACAAACTAGCATCCGCATTACCCTCATTAACTAAAAAAATATCTAGAGATGACTCTAAGGACCGTCGTGCTCACTTAGGACAGAAGAAGGCCGTGGGTAATTCATTGCTTATCCGTGTTTCTTTTGTGGTGTCTAAGACAAGTGTGTCGAAGGCTAGTGGTTACTTAATTAGGCCCACTACTTACGTAGTGGAGAACCTCCCACTTACCTGGCACTTACCTGGCCACAGGAGAGACAGAGAGGCAGTGGAGGATTGATCCTGCGACTTGTCTTTTGGCAGTTAGGAGCGGTCTAGAGCTTTGACCTAGGTGACCACTAGATTTTAGGGTTTTGCTTGTTGCATTTGTTGTGATCGTATCATTTTTTCAAAAATCTGTATCATTTTTTCAAAACAAACACCGCATTCATTCATTTCCCCTAATTGTTGTTAGTTATATGTATGCCCTAGAGGCCATTACTATACATAGGATGTATATTGTAGTGGATGCTTGGACATGTATAGGGAGGACTTTCTTGCTCGACATGATAGTATGCTATCTGGTTGCTCTTTCCCTTAACGTGTATACTGATTGTCTCTCTGTTACATGTTGGTAAAGCCCTTAGGATGTGTACTTGACTACCTGGACTATGATGCAGATCATACTAGTGGGGACATGGTAGTCCATAAGTACATCCTTCAAGGTCCCTAGTCGTGGGTGTATCGAGACGGGGCATCGATATACCAGTGTAGACTAGCGTATACCTTCTTGACCCATACAGATGGGCGATGGATGATCCCATATCCATTGGTGTTTGACATCAGAGATGATATACGGGTGCTCAGTGGAGACTGGGTACATTGGACGGACTCGCCGAGAACTCCCAGATGGTATTATACCTTACGTCAGATGACAGTTCTCTGGTGACACTGGTACAGAGTAGTCTGTTGACCCGAGATCGTCATAGAGTCTTGTGTGGTTCTTACTGTGCTTTGATTTCCACCTTACCACGTCCAAGAGGGCGTGCAAAACGGTGGCTTTTGGGTACAGTCCCGAATCACATGGAGGCAATGAGCGATAGGAGGGGATTTGTCTCTCCCGGTATAGGGAGTTGATGTTGCGCTGTGTTCGATTGGCTATAACCGGAAATCCCTGGCCAGGGTTGCTGAGATTTACTGGTAAGTGTTACCAGTAGTTTCTCGAACTGTTATAGACCTCATATCGACACGACTTATCGAGCTATTGGGGTCTGACGTTTACTACCCCTAGGCGAGATATGTGACATATCAGACGACGAGACCGGACTGTACAGTAAGTGTTACTGGTTGGATTCACAGGAGTGTGAGCGGGCTTGCTCGTCGATCTTCTGATCGCTCAATACCCGGGTGGCCGTTACGTTTAGCAGACCGCTTGCGGCTTGTGGGTGTTTGATATGATCATCACCTGCTGCCGGCGTATTGACGAGTCTTTAGAGTCCTACACAGAAGTTTCCTGGCCCAAGCAAAACGAAATAGGAGCGCATATGAGATATGTGCGGGACCGAGAATAATGCGTGTATGTGATACCGTATTCTATTCTCGCGATGAAAGTATCGATTGGTTGTATGCGATATAACCTAGTTATCGAATCAAGGATTGATTTGATAAGACGATACATTGAATATTAGTCGGTCATATGCGATATGACCGGATCGTTAAATCAAGTGTTGATTTAATGATTTAATGCATAATTATATATTTGATATATTACATTGCATTAACTAGTATTGGTTCACTTTAAATGGATTTTATCACTTGAAGTTCACAAGTTGTATATGTGATATACTTTTGTGCACTCTTTTGTATCATGTTTGATGATACATGCTCACTTGAGTTTGTGTAAAGATTAAACCATGGTTCTTTAAATGGTTAGGGTTTTGATTTTCATATCTATTTATTTATTTATTTATTTTGAAAAGCTAAAGAGAAAATGGTGGCTTTCTTTGTTTGATATTGAAGCTTCATGAAGCTTTGACTAAGTCACCATTTTTGTCTTCATGCTTAACCCTAACCATTCTCCTAACCCTAGTTTACTCTCTACACTTGACCATGGTTGGAGTATGATAAGTATTCCAATTATTTTCTTTTTTAAATTACTTATGATATTCTATCATCTTCATCTTCTTCTTCTTCAAGAAGAGAAGCTTGCTACCAACAATGGCAACTTGAGAAAAAGAGTGAGAAATCCAATTCTAAAGTGAACCCACTTTCTATTTCTTCATCCTCTACCTCTTGCCAAGTAGTATAGGGTGTTTTCTTCACAAGTTTCATGACTTGGTGAAGTGGGAGCTTGATCTTGTGATGCCTCGACGTAGATCATCTTCGGCATCGTAGTCGATGACCTAACCCGCCCATTTCTCCGATGGAGCCGACACTAGAGTCCAAGATCCGATTTGTACAGCGGAGGGACGTCTACGTGGAGCTAAGGAGGTGGAGAGCCGGATCTACAAAGGTTGTATTTCCGTTTACCCTTTAGTTAAGTTGTTAACTAGCTTCTTGTTTCGCCTAAAAATCCAGTCAACGATCTGTATTAGGGTTTCTCGGCACTTGTAAAATTTGAAATTGGCATGGTTGATGCCTTGTGAGACTTCATTAGCGTGCCTAGGAACCCTACAGTGGTATCAGAGCCTAGCTAGAGCCTTAGGCGAAGTCTAGACGACGTTTGAAATCCGAACGAACCCGAAAACCTAACTCTAAAATGCTCTCTGGAAATTTTCTGAAAATTTGGATTTTTGTGAATTAAAAATTGCTAAAAAATTCAGTAGGGTGTTATTTGAATTACTGTGAAATTCGAGGGGCTGATTCAACTAAAGCGCGGCGGAACCGCGGCACAAGCATGGCTTGTGCGGCGGTTCCGCGGCCATTTTGTCGCATTAATTTATGAATTTTGCACAGTAATTCATGTTTTCAGGTGCTGAGTTTTCTGGGAATTTTTAATTTGAACTCAAGAGTTGAGTTTTCTGGGGTGTTTTGGAGCTTGGATGATTCGATCGGATTATCAGATTTTGTCTATGTGGCTTTCCAGATATTTTAGAATATGTTAAAAAGTTCGACCGGATATAAATACCCACTTTTTCCCCTGCCGGGAAATTTCCAACTGTTGGATTTTTCTGTAGTTTAATCACGTTCTAAGTAGTGCAAGTAACGCGATGGTCCCTCTAAAAGACAACAAACCTTAACTCGATTATGTGACCGTCTTGAACTGCCCTTTGAACCTTCGGGTTTGGGGCAGTACGGCGTGCCACATGTGAGGCGTTGGCTTGACCCTTCTACGGCTGGACCGTTGGTACTGAGGCATGAACTGAATGTTTTTAGACTTATTTCATGTGTTGAGTTGTATTGGGAAAACCTGGGTGTTCGATTGTTCGATCGGAAAGTTTAATATTTTCTATTTATCCGGAATGTGATACAATAATTGGAATTCACAAGTAGTTATGAGATAACTGAATGAATGTTATAAATCTAGTAGTTTAGTCTCACTTGATCGGTTGCCACGGAATTTTGATGTGATCAAAAGTACGTCGCAATCACGTAGCGTACACGGATACTCGCCGGGTAAACTTAATAGACAGCCTCACTCCATAGCCCCGACCAAGTGACTGTAGGAGAACCCCGTCGCCGAAAGCATCCATTCGGGTGCTCGCGGTAGCGGTGTTCCGCCTTGGTGCACTTCGTCGACGGCGTCGGGGGTGCGGCCGCCTACTGAAGTTTGCGACGAGCATTCGATCAGGATGTCGGGAATCTTGTTGAATTGCCCGACTTTATATTGAAAAGTGTTTTCGATTTTGAGACTAAAATGCGGGGTTTATAATTGTTAGGCATGCGATGTCTAAGTAATTCATTTGATTAGGCATGCGATGTCTATGGAGGTTGCGGATTCCAACTGTTGTAGTTTTAATCTTTCTTTTCTGTGACCGTAAGTGTAATATGTGATATCGCCGGTTTCGTTGCTATATGTCAACGACAATTGGGATGCGCATATTTACTTACTTTGATGACATGTAATGTTATGTGTTGCTGGATATGTTATATTGGATCGTCGTGTTTGAATAGCCTGGGGTTTTTATGTGAGATGAGTGTTTTTCATTTTCATTCATGTAAAAACTTGTATGTAATATTCTTTTATTGGGGCACTTCCAGGTTGCGGAAGATGTCACCTTTTGTATATTATTTACTTTTCCGCACTAGGATAGACCCAAGGAGGGGAGCACAAGTAACCGGGTTCTGGAGTCCAGTGGGAGACCAACTCGAGGAGTCGAGTCCGAGTCTCCTAACTCTAGAATTGGTAGGGTTACTTGCCGCTCTCGTAGGGGTCTAGAGGTGTGGGTTTGGCTATTCATCGCGACCGTGGAATCCGTGTTTTATTCTGGCTCGTACTGAAAACACGGACGTCCTAGTATATCCAATATTTCATATGATTCTTCTGCTGCGATATCTGTGATGTGATCATGTGATATGTTCTGTGATGGACTGTACGGTAAGTGTTACTGGTTGGATTCACAGGAGTGTGAGCGGGCTTGCTCGTCGATCTTCTGATCGCTCAATACCCGGATGGCCGTTCGTTTAGCAGACCGCTTGCGGCTTGTGGGTGTTTGATATGATCATCACCTGCTGCCGGCGTATTGACGAGTCTTTAGAGTCCTACACAGAGGTTTCCTGGCTCAAGCAAAACGAAATAGGAGCGCATATGAGATATGTGCGGGACCGAGAATAATGCGTGTATGTGATACCGTATTCTATTCTCGCGATGAAAGTATCGATTGGTTGTATGCGATATAACCTAGTTATCGAATCAAGGATTGATTTGATATGACGATACATTGAATATTAGTCGGTCATATGCGATATGACCGGATCGTTAAATCAAGTGTTGATTTAATGATTTAATGCATAATTATATATTTGATATATTACATTGCATTAACTAGTATTGGTTCATTTTAAATGGATTTTCTCACTTGAAGTTCACAAGTTGTATATGTGATATACTTTTGTTCACTCTTTTGTATCATGTTTGATGATACATGCTCACTTGAGTTTGTGTAAAGATTAAACCATGGTTGTTTAAATGGTTAGGGTTTTGATTTTTATATCTATTTATTTATTTTGAAAAGCTAAAGAGAAAATGGTGGCTTTCTTTGTTTGATATTGAAGCTTCAAGAAGTTTTGACTAAGTCACAATTTTTGTCTTCATGCTTAACCCTAACCATTCTCCTAACCCTAGTTTACTCTCTACACTTGACCATGGTTGGAGTATGATAAGTATTCCAATTATTTTCTTTTTTAAATTACTTATGATATTCTATCATCTTCATCTTCTTCTTCTTCAAGAAGAGAAGCTTGCTACCAACAATGGCAACTTGAGAAAAAGAGTGAGAAATCCAATTCTAAAGTGAACCCACTTCCTATTTCTTCATCCTCTACCTCTTGCCAAGTAGTATAGGGTGTTTTCTTCACAAGTTTCATGACTTGGTGAAGTGGGAGCTTGATCTTGTGATGCCTCGACGTAGATCATCTTCGGCATCGTAGTCGATGACCTAGCCCGCCCATTTCTCCGATGGAGCCGACACTAGAGTCCAAGATCCGATTTGTACAGCGGAGGGATGTCTTCGTGGAGCTAAGGAGGTGGAGAGCCGGATCTACAAAGGTTGTATTTCCGTTTACCCTTTAGTTAAGTTGTTAACTAGCTTCTTGTTTCGCCTAAAAATCTAGTCAACGATCTGTATTAGGGTTTCTCGGCACTTGTAAAATTTGAAATTGGCATGGTTGATGCCTTGTGAGACCTCATTAGCGTGCCTAGGAACCCTACAATTATAAGTCACACTGCCACTTGTACTAACCCTTTTTAGTGCAAGATAGGCTGGACACGGGATTCTAGTACCCGTTTAGTCTGCGTCCCCCCGATCGACTCCGAAGTCGGTATTTCTACATTTACTTCTTCTTTATCCACCACCACACCCACACTGATGGATCCGTCTCCATCGAACCTCTTTACCACTACTCTGCCGCCGTCCGTAGGTGCGCAGAATCCACCCCGCATCTCTCTCCAAGAGAGGTGCTATCCTTTGCGAGGTCCTCTTTCGACCTGCTTATCCATTCCACCAGCCAACGGGGATAATTTTGAGATTAAACCCCAATACATCAACCTTCTACCCAAATTCCACGGTCTCGAGTCTGAAGACGCATACGTCTTTATCACTAAATTTGAAAATGTATGCGCAATGATGGGTACGTCACAACTTTCAGTGGATGCTATGTGTCTACGTCTTCTTCCATTTACCTTGTGCGATATAGCCGAGAAGTGGCTGTATAACACTACCACACATTCCATTACGAATTGGGAAGAATTCGTTGCGGCATTCCTTAAGAAATTCTACCCTATGCAAAAGACAGCTCGAATCCGTAGCGAACTAAATCAATTCACCCAGCTTCCGACTGAACCATTCTCGAAATGCTTTGAACGCTTCAAGGATCTTTTGGTTCAATGTTCACATCACGGCATCCCGAGATGGGATCTTTGCCGAATCATATATGAGGGCATTAACCCTACCACTAAACAAAACCTTGAAAACATGTGTCAAGGCATTTTTATGACCAAGGATGCTGGGGAAGCTTGGAAATTTTTAGAATAGTTCGCTGAAAAATCCTTACAGTGGGAGAGTGGAACCCAGTCATCGTCTAGGGGTGGCGTACACCAAATTGATGTGTCCATAGGTGTTCGAGCTGAAATGACAGCAATGCAAATGAAGCTCGAGGCTATGGAACACAAATTTTTAGCAGCCTTCCTAAACCCGATATCACTCCCCAAAACTGTATGTGGGTGCTGTTCTGATCCTTCTCATTTGACGGAAGAATGTCCATTAAATTCTCCGTTTCAAGGTCATGAGCACACCAATGCCGCATTTCAAAGACCTAGAAACGATCCATATTCTTCCACGTACAATCAGGGTTGGAGGAATCACCCGAACTTTGCTTGGAACCAATCCCAATCTCAAAACACGGTTCCAAATCCGAATCATTTCCAAAGGGTTCTTCCAACACAACAGAAACCACTTTAACTCACTCAGCACCCCTACCAGTCACAAAATTTTCAAAACCAGGTCAACCCTCCTGCACCGTCTAATCCTATGAAGTTGACCTATTCTGACGAGTTCTCTCAATTCACATAAACCATGAAGTCACTCTTGTCAAATTTCATGGATATGTCGGCTGAGGTTAGGTCTTCCATCAGTGAGATAAAGAAAAACTCAGCGTCCCAAGCTGAGAGTATCAGAACGATACAAGCAGAAATTGCACGACTTAAAGCCGAAATGAGTGCGAGAGAAAAAGGGAAACTTCCGTCTCAACCCCTATCGAATCCTGGGCATTACAATGTAAATGCCGTCACAACGTTGAGATCAGAAAGAGTGCTGAATAACCATGTTGGGAAAGAAATTGATGATATTGAAAATCCTATCAATTACACCCCGGCTGAGACATTTCCTCACACACACACTTCTACTTCTGATCCTTGTTCTTCTACCCCACTGCCTTCTCACGAGCCTATTCTCCGTTTCCTACTAGGCTCGACACCTCAGCACGGCTCTTCTAGTTCTTCACAGACGATCCCCACTCCTCTTTTGGGATCATGTCTACCACCACTTCCTTCTCCTATGATGGACCCAGCGCTTATTGCTAAAGCACTTTATCCTAATCGGTTAAGGGGTAACAAATCGAGTCCACATATGGAGAAAATTATGGAAATGTTCAAACAGGTTAACATCAACATCCCTCACCTAGATGCGATTCAACAAGTCCCCGCTTATGCGAAAATTCTTAAAGACTTGTGCACTAGGAAGAGGAAGACTCAAGTACCAAAGAAGGTCTTCATGTCTAATAACATTAGCACTGCCTTTATCCCACAGCTACCAAAGAAATGTAAGGACCCAGGATGTCCTACGATATCGATTTCTATTGGGGGTAAAAACATCAACCGTGCTTTTTTAGACCTTGGCGCAAGTGTTAACCTACTTCCATACTCTGTTTATGAGCAGCTAGGGATTGGAGAGTTGAAACCAGCTCACTGCACTCTCTAAATGGCAGACCGTTCAATCACCAAACCTATGGGTGAACTAGAGGATGTGTTGGTAAAGGTCGGGGAATTTGTATTCCCTGTAGACTTCATTGTTCTCGATACACAACCTGTAGCAAACCTCCGGAGCCAAATTCCGGTGATTTTGGGTCGAACATTCCTTGCCACTTCCAATGCTGTCATTAACTGTAGAAATGGTTCAATGAACTTATCATTTGGAAATATGACCATTGAACTGAGCATCTACAAAATTGGAAGTCAGCTATCAGAACCCTCTGCTCATATCCTTGATGTGTGCTCTGTCCATGAGATTGCTCCCGAAAGTTGCGGAGTTGAGGAACTTTGCTTTGAAGATCTCGACGACACTACCACATGACTGTTTGATCTTGCACACTATCTTAGTGAGGACACCATTTCCACGCTTGAGTCTGACACTCCTTACTCATCACCACCCGAGTCTGTATCTTTTACAGGCTATGAGCTTCTTGGTGACTCCGAAAATCAGTCGATGATCCCACCTTCTATTTCTCTGCCAGCATTAGATCTTAAACTCTTACCTTCTCATCTTAAATATGCATATTTAGGTGAGAACGAGTCTTTACCGGTTATCATATCCGCTTCTCTAGCATCAGAGCAAGAGAATGCACTTTTTTCGGTATTGAGATCTAATAGGGAGGCGTTTGGTTGGACCATGGCGGACATCAAAGGGATTAGTCCCTTGATTGTAGAACATCATATACACTTGATGGATGATGCCAGACCAACCCGAGAACCATAGAGACGGTTGAACCCCATCATGAAGGAAGCGGTGATGAAAGACATCGTCAAATGCCTTGATAATGGTATCATTTACCCAATCTCCGATAGCCAATGGGTGAGTCCAATACATGTCGTCCCTAAGAAATCTGGCATCACTGTTATTACCAATGAGGCAAATGAGTTGATTCAGACACGCGCCCAAACTGGATGGCGTGTATGTATTGATTACAAAAAACTCAATGCCGCCACGAGGAAAGACCACTTTCCTCTACCTTTCATTGATCAGATGCTGGAACGCTTAGCTGGACGTGAGTATTATTGCTTTATGGACGGATACACTGGCAATAATCAGGTCCCCATAGCCAAAAAGGATCAAGATAAAACCACTTTTACTTGTCCTTTTGGTACCTTTGCTTATAGACGCATGCCCTTTGGGTTATGCAATCCTCCCGCTACCTTTCAGCGGTGTATGATGGGGATATTCTCTGAGATGGTCGAGAATTTTTTGGAGATTTTCATGGACGATTTCTCGATTTTCGGAAACTCTTTTTCTGACTGCCTATCGAATCTTGACGCAGTTCTTACTCGTTGCAAAGAGAAGAACTTAACCTTGAATTGGGAAAAATGCCATTTCATGGTCCAAGAGGGAATTGTGCTTGGACATGTTATTTCACGAAAAGGCATTGAGGTTGACAGAGCTAAGATAGATGTCATTCAAAACCTTCCTCATCCCAAAAGCGTCAAGGATATCCGATCATTTCTTGGCCATGCGTGCTTTTACAGGAGATTCATTAAGAATTTTAGCAAAATTGCTAGACCTTTAACTCTTCTCTTGGCCAAGGATACGACCTTCCACTTTGACTCGGATTGTGAGGCAGCATTCGACTCACTCAAACACTCCCTCACTACAGCCCCCGTTCTATCGTCTCCAGATTGGGACTACCCCTTTGAGCTTATGTGTGATGCACAGATTTTGCAGTTGGTGCAGTCTTAGGACAGCACATTGAAAAGATGCCACACATGATCTATTACGCAAGTAAGACCCTGAATGATGCTCAAATTAACTATACAACTACCGAAAAAGAACTTTTGGCGGTGTATTTGCATTAGAAAAATTCAGGCCTTATTTGATTGGCTCATCAATAGTTGTCTACACTGACCACTTCGCCTTGAAACATCTTTTGGCGAAGAAAGATGCAAAAGGTAGGCTAATACGTTGGATCCTTCTATTACAAGAAGTTGATCTTGTTATCAAAGATAAGAAAGGATGTGAAAACGTTGTAGCCGACCATCTTTCACACATCTCTTCTTCACTTGTGACCCTGCCGGTCAATGATTCGTTTCCAGACGAACAACTCTTGAACGTATCCTATGAACCTTGATTCAGGGATATTGTGAACTATCTTGCCACGGGACTGATACCCAGCGATTGATCAAAATAGGACAAACACCGTTTTCTATCCCAAGTAAAACACTTTTACTGGGATGATCCATATCTGTTTAAGTATTGTCCTGATCAGATCATTCACCGGTGTGTCCCGAATGAGGAGTTCAAGAGTGTTCTATCTTTTAGTCATGTCAGGCATGTGGGGGTCACTTCGGTCCTAAAAAGACGACGGAGAAGGTTTTGCAATGCGGATTTTATTGGCCGACCTTATTCAAAGACGCATTTGATTATTGCAAAACCTGTACACAGTGTCAACACACGGGTAGGATTTCCCGGAGAAATGAAATGCCATAGCAACCCATCTTAGTGGTTGACATTTTCGATGTTTGGAGCATTGACTTTATCGGTCCCTTTCCCAACTCCTTTGGGAATTTGTACATACTGCTAGCGGTTGATTACGTCTCAAAGTGGGTTGAAGCCATTCCATGTCGCACTAATGACAAAAAGGTTGTCATTAAGTTCTTAAAAGAAAATATCTTTTCGCGATTTGGACACCCACGCTCTATCATTAGCGATAACGGGACACATTTCTGCAACAGGTCTTTCGAGACTCTGATGCGGAAATACGCAATCAACCACAGACTTTCTACACCCTATCATCCCCAAACGAGCGGGCAGGCTGAGATTTCTAATAGACAGATCAAACAAATCCTGGAGAAAACTGTTGCGAAAAAAGAAAAGATTGGTCGACCAAACTGACGGATGCTCTTTGGGCATTCCGAACTGCATTTAAAACCGATCTATGGATGTCTCCATATAGGTTAGTGTTTTGGAAGGCTTGTCACTTGCCAGTCAAGATTGAGCATAAAGCATTGTGGGCTATTAAGGAAATCAACTTTGACTTAAACCAAGCCTGCAACTTTTGGAAGCTGCAATTAAATGAGCTAAGCGAACTCCGCGATGAAGCTTATGATAACGCTGTAATCGTAAAGAATAGGACTAAGGTTTTTCATGATAAAAACATTTTGAGGAAAACATTTACTCCTGGTCAGCAAGTCCTTCTTTATGATTCACGACTACACCTTCACGCGGGTAAGCTACGATCTCGGTGGAAGGGACCTTTTGTTGTGCGGTCTGTATACCCGCATGGGGTAGTTGAGGTAGAAAATGTTAAAAACGGCACATTTTTCAAAGTGAATGGACATAGATTAAAGCCGTATTTTTCCACTGACCCCACGGAGGAGCTCCTGTTCTTACAGGAGCCATTTTATCTTGATTAAAATTTCTCCGTCTCACCTCCATGTCCTGTAAATCACTGCATCATCTTTTTGAATGGAGGTGAGTGAAAAGAATAAGTTTGGGGGAGGATCTTCACTTATATATTTTGCCCCCACTAATAAATTCCTCCCAGGCTTACAGGTTTTGTAGATATAGCGGTTGGCAACAGTGAGGACACTGTCGAAAACAAGTTTGGGGGAGGTTTGTGCTTATTTTTGCATCATTTGCATAAGCACAAAACATTTCTTTAAAAACCTATAAAAATTTTAAAATTTTTCAAAACCCATAAAAATAAAAATAAAAATTTCAAAAATATAAATATTTTGCACATAAATAAGATAATAAAAGATTAGATAGTGAAAAATTACATCCATGAGATTAGAAAAATTTAAGAAAACCAAGAAAATTAGAAGTTTTCCTATACGAACTAGTAATAAGTAGTTATGAGCCGTTGTCCCAAGGGTTAGTAAGATGAAGGAAGTCACTAATCTGAGGATAAAAATAAGTCTGAAAAATAGTTCTTATTCTGGAAGCCAAACAAGACCCCTACGAGAGCGGCAAGCAACACTGCCAATTCTAGGGTTAGGAGACCCGGTCTCGACTCCTCGAGATGGTCTCCCACTGGCCCCCAGAATCCGGTTACTTGTGCTCCCCACCTTGGGTCTACCTAATGCGGAAAAGTAAATAATATACAATGGCGACAACATCCTCAGCCCGGAAGTGCCCCAATAAAAGAATATTACATACAAATGAATTTTACATGAATGAAAAACAAAAACTCTCATCTCACATAAAACCCCAAGCTATTCGGAACACGACAATCCAATATAACATATCACAGCAACACATAATATCTCATATCATCAACGTAAGCAAGTATGTGTATCCCGATTGTCGTTGATGTATAGTAACGAAGCTAGCGATACACCACATACTACGCTTATGGTCACAGAAAAGAAAGTGTAAAACTACAACAGTTGGAATCCCCAACCTTCTTAGACAACTCATGCCAAACCAAATGAATTCCTTAGATATCGCATGCCTAACAATTATAAACCCCGCATTTTAGTCTCATTATCGAAAACTCTTTTCAATATCAAGTCGGGCAATTCAACAAGATTCCCGACATCCTGATCGAATGCTCGTCGCAAACTTTAGTAGACGGCCGCACCCCCGGATGCCGTCGACGAAATGCACTAAGGCGGAACACCGCTGCCGCTAGCACCCGAACGGATGCTTTTGGCGACGGGGTTCTCCTACAGTCACTTGGTCGGGGCTATGGGGCGTGGCCGTCTAGTAAGTTTACCCGGCGAGTATCCGCGTACGCTACGTGATTGTGACGGACTTTTGATCGCATCAAAATCCTGTGGCAACCGATCATCTGAGACTAAACTGCTAGATTTATAACATTCAAATTAGTTATCTCATAACTACCAGTGGATTCCAAATATTGTATCACATTCCAGATAAAAAGACAGTGTTAAACTTTCCGATCGAATAATCAAACACCCAAGTTTTCCCAAATAGCTCAACACTTGAGCGGAGTTCAAAAAATATCCATCACAAGCCACAGTACCAATGGTCCAGCCGTAGAAGGGTCAAGCTAACGCCTCACATGTGGCAACGCCGTACTGCCCCAAACCTTAAGGTTCAGAGGCGGTTCAGACGGTCACATAATCGAGTTAAGGTTTGTTGTCTTCTAGAGGGTCCACCGCGTTACTTGCATGATTTTCCGGAAGTTTCAAACTCGAGAAAAAAATCCAACTTTTGAAAAATTTTCCTACAGGGGAAAAAATGAGTTATTGATATCCGTTGGAACTTTTTAACAGTTTGTAAAATTATCCGGAAAAAACTTAAAGGATGTTAAATTATCCGATCGAATCGACGAGTCCCAGATACAATCCAGAAAACTCAACACTTGAGTAGAAATAAAAAATTCCCAAAAATAGCAGGAAAGAATTACGGACATTACTGTGCAAACAGTAAACCCTAATGTTACTGTTTGGCCGCAGAACCGCCACGCAAGCCAGGTCATTGCCGCGGTTCCGCGTCGCATTAAAGGAATTGGAGGCACGTGCTGCACAGTAATTCTTGTATTTCCCTGCTGATTTTTTTGAGTATTTTTAACATGAAAAGATCAACATTTTTACAAAATTTCCAGAGAAGGGTATGTTTTGGGGTTTCGGGGTTCGATCGGGCTTTAAACGTCGCCCAGACTTCGCCTAAAGCTCTAGCTTGTCTCTGATACCACTGCAGGGTTACTAGGCACTCTCACAAGGGTCTACGAGGCATCAACCATTCCCGATTTAAAATTTAGACGTGCCGAACAACCCTTAACAAGATCATTAAACTAGAGTTTAGGTGAAACAAAGCATGTTAAACACTTTAACACTAAGTGAGAGGGATTACAACCTTTGTAGATCCGGTCCTTCACTTCTAAAGCTCCGTGTTGATGTCCCTTCGCTGCGATCATCATGCATCCGGACTCTAGAGAGGCTCCACGAAGAGAATGATGCATGCTTGCTTCCGATCTTCGATAACAAAGATGATCTACCTTGAAGTTTTTTTAACACAAGCTCTCACTCACTAAATGAAGTGAACACCCTCATCTAAATGGCAAGGATAGATGAGGATGATGAAGTAGGATTTTTGCTCACATTTGTTTTCTATTTCTCACTCATTTTCATCACCTTTGAAAAATCTAGAAAGCTTTTCCATCAAGAACTCAAGGAAGAAGAAGAAGAATAATCAATTTTTTTCTTTTTGTGATGAATAATGAAATAATATATGATTAATAATGTAACCATTGTTAACTAAACCTTTGTAGAGATTTAACTAGGGCTAGGGTTTAGGTTGGGTTAAGAATGAGTCATTACAAAATATCAAGCATAATATCTTAACTCAAAACAAAAAGAAACCTTCTAGAATGTTCATGAAACAACTAACCCAGTTCAAACCCTAACCTTGTTTAATCTCCACTAAACATGTTGCGTTAGTAATCATATCATGTCACAATATTATATATTACATATATAATATTTATTGTAACAAAATAAAATAATACAATTAACATATATCGCATATATATTAATGTATTACCCGAGTGAGAAAAAGAATCTTTTAGTGAGCTTATATCAGTTAATGTAATTTAATATATCAAATATATAATTATATATTAAATTATCGAATCAACACTTGATCCGACAATCCGGCTATATCGCATATAACCGACTAATATATCATTTACCGATTCATCGAATCAACACTTGATCCGATGACCCGGCTGATATCAAATATCGTGAGAATATAATACGGTATCTCATATCGCATTATCCTCGGTCCTGCACATATCACATATGTGCCCCTACTCCGTTTTGCCTGAGTCAAGAAACCTCTGTGTAAGACTCTAAAGAATTGTCAATACGCCGGCAGTAGGTGATGATCATATCAAACGCCCACAAACTGCAAGCGGTCAGCTAAACGTAACAGCCACCCAGGTATTGAGCGATCAGAAGATCAACAAGCAAGCCTGTACATTCTCCTACGAATCCAATCAGTAACACTCCCGTACAGTCCGGTCTCGTCGTCTGATATGTCGCATATCTCGCCTAGGGGTTGTAAACGTCAGACCCCAGTAGCTTGATAAGTCATGTCGATATGAGGTCTATAACAGTTCGAGAAACTACTGATAACACTTACCGGTAAATCTCAGCAACCATGGCCAGGGATTTTCTGTTATAGCCAGTCGAACACAGCACAACATCAACTCCCTATACCGGGAGAGACGAATCCCCTCCTATCGCTCATTGCCTCCATATGATTCGGGACTGTACCCAAAAGCCACCTTTCTGCACGCCCACTTGGACATGGTATGATGGAAATCAAAGCACAGTGGGAATCACACAAGACACTATGACGATCTCGGGTTTACAGACTAACCTGTACCAGTGTCACCGGAGAACTGCCATCTAACGTGAGGTATAATACCATCTGGGAGTTCTCGGCGAGTCCGTCCAGTGTACCCAGTCTCTACTGAGCACCCATACACCATCCTTGATGTCAAACACCGATGGATATGGGATCATCCATCACCCATCATATGGGTCAAGAAGCGCATACGCTAGTCTACTCTAGAGTATCGATGCCCTGTCTCGGTACTCCCACGACTAGGAACATTTGAAGGATGTACTTGGCGACTACACTGTCCTCACTAGTATGATCTGCATCATAGTCCTGGTAGTCAAGTACTCTTCCTAAGGGCTTTACCGACATGTAACTTAGAGACAATCAGAGTACATGTTAAGATAAAGAGCAACCAGATAGCGTACTATCATGTCGAGCAAGAAAGTCCTCCCTATATATGTCCAAGCATCCACTACAATATACATCGTATGTACAGTAATGGCCTCTAGGGCATATATATAACTAACATTGAGATTTGGTGATTCGATTATCACGTATCCGTCACCTTGGATTTCGGTGTTTTTGGGCGATCTATTTGCATGATTTAGTCTTGATGGCTGATTTCCATGATTTCTGTTTTCGAGCACCATGGTTGCACCTACAGGGTATTCATATTTGTGCACAGTTATTGCATCTGATATCGTTTTTGTGCCTTGGTTGCACATGCTTATGACTTCATGGATTTCATACCGTTGGGTTGATTTTGTGCATATGGTATGCACACGATTTGGCTTTTGCACTCGGTATAGCTTATATGTACTTGTAGTGCATTGGTATGTGTTTTGTGCACGCAGTTGCACACGTTTATGATTTTTACACCTTGATACCCTCGGTTTTGCTATTTACGCATTTGAGTTATTGTTTGGGTTTTGTGCACATGATGCACTGTATTTGTATTTCTTGCACAGGATGCACTAGATTTATATTTTGTGCGTTTGTTGCACGTGACTTCGATTTGATGTCATTCGATATGTTGATTTTGATTTCATGCCTATGTTATGCATGCGATTTGACTTATGCTTTCAGCATAGTTTCCATGTACTTTTGTGCTTAGATTTGATTTGTGCATGCTGATGCACATGGTTGTTAGATTATATACCGCGGTATACTTGTGTAACACCTTAGGTTGTGTTTAGGGGCTAATTATATGTTAATATATGATTTTAAATAAAAAGTTTACCAAATTGAGTTTCCAATATTTTTCCAAATTTAATGAATATTTTATTTGATTTTTCCTAGGCTTGCACACACTTGTGCATGTAAGCTAGGGTTAAAAATGGGGTTAAACCATGATTAGCAACCATGGTGGGTTAAAACATGGAGATTAAGTTATGGGGTTATAAATCAAGTGTGTGTTTTTTTTAAAGGAAAATGGGAATTATTTGTATATGGTTGACTTGGAAGGAGAGAGAGAGAGAGAGAGATATGGCATCATGACAAATGCCATACTTGTATTTAATGAAGAGAGAGAGAGGGGTTGACACTTTGTATGCTATCATTTCTTTTATTTTCTGTCATTTGTTCTCATTTTCTCTCTACTCTCACTCACATACACACACACACTTAACAACAGCAGCAGCTCCATCAGCAGCCACAGCACAAGCAGCAGCAGCCCCAGCCCAGCAGCAGCAACTCCAGCACAGCAGCAGCAACCAGAGCAGCAACAGCATCAGCAGCAGGAGAAGCAAGCAGCAGCAGTGACCAGCAACTGCAGCACCTTCTTACCTTCCTCTTCTTCTGCTTCTCCTGCATCGTAGGGTCGAGAGTGGGGTATACTTCTTGAACCTACTTCTTAGTTCGCTTAGTTTGTGTAGTTTAGCTTCGATTAGCGATAATTATGCGTTTTTAGTGCTATATATGGTGATTAGTGTGAACTTTGGTTAAGTAAGGTTAGTATTGGTTAGACTAGCCTAATTAAGTGTTATTAGGGCCAAGTAAACCTAGGTAAACCCCAGATTGCACTAAAATACCTTAAGTTTTCAAATTGTGCAAAATTTAACATTTTTAAGCAAAACTTAGCTTTCTGTAATCTGCTATAGACCCGGGCACTTCAGATAAAATCTGAGTTGACTGTAGCTTACTTGGGAGACCCTGACCACACCACCAGAGCACGAGCCCCTGATCCCACCTCTAGGCCGTCGGAAAATTCATTCTGGCCGTAAATTGCGGCCAGACAGGGGAGCTAGGTGTTAGGGTTTGTTCTGTAGGTGTCTGCTACATTTTTAGGGCCAGTGGTATATGCAATTTTGTAAGTTTTTCTCTGTAGGAAAATCTGGGACGATATATCTTATTTCTTGTACGTTTAGTTCGCGCGATACGCGCGATACATGAGTGGGTTCTGTGATCCAGCGTGTCGCGGCGTGTCGGGATAGTTTTAGGCGCGTACACACGTTTTAGCGTATCGTACACACGTGCGTTTAGTTCACGACGCGAGTGTATCGTTTGACTTCGATATCGCGTTTTGCGAGATATTTGGTTATATGGAATCTTTGTGTAAATTCCAGGTTCGCAGGCGGGTACGTCGGACGAAGCAAAGAAAGGGAAGCAGGTGGTCGGCTACGAGTAGCGCACGACCAAGTGAGTAGATTTAACATCTACGGGAAAATCGCCCGTATGGCGTTAAGCGTCAGGGCGTGTTAGGATATTTAGTCGTAGATGTTCATATAGACTAGCAGCATACCTTCTTGTTGCATATACAAATGATAGCATAGAACACTGCACTGTCACTAACGGTTCAAGCTGCACGAGCTCTATTTGTATGTTACACTCACACCGTTAGTGATTGCCATGACACTCGCACTATAGGATTGCTACGCATTATACCTATCGTTGATTGCTGCACCATTGATGATTGTCATGACTTGCCGCATATTGACATATATTGATATCTTCATACCTGCGCACATGCACACTGTATATTCATACCAGTGCATACATATATTGATATCTTCATAGCTGTGCACATGCACACATTTTATTCATACCATGCACATATATATTGATATCTTCATACTTGCATAGATTTACGCATTGAGATATGTTGTTTCCATGTTATTTCTGGATTTGGGAACCGTGGATATTTCAAAAGAGAATATGTAATTATTTAAAAATCCGGTTTCCCTTGATATGATATTTCAGTGCGTCCACCATGCGTTTTCTCGGTTCTGAGACGTGTGATATGTGAACCCGAATAGAGGAGTTGGATGAGGCCGATTGCGGGTACATGGTAGACCTGGTATGGTACCCCGGGGCGAGAATGAATCTGCTGTGTAGCTAGACGCTGAGCCTGGCAGAGGGACTACTACCTACCGGTGATTGGTTAGATCTGGCGGTTATCCAGAGGATACTGACCAGTGATGAGAGATGGATACGGGCCGATCCGTACTGCCGGGGCCGAGGGCCAATTCCGCAGACGGAGCCCGATACTTGAGGATTTGCGTGTCGATGCTAGACACGATGATTCATGATATTTAGGGAGCCGATGCTAGGAACCCATGATTCTATGAGACTTACAGGATTTGGGCATATGGATGGACACCGATTATTTTCCACGTTGATATTCTGTGTAGATATTATTATTCCCATACTCAGCATTCAGTATTTTATATCTCATCTTGTATCTGTTACCTGATAGATTGCATTTTCTATGCATGATTATTGCATACCCTGCTTATCCTATATAGATGTCATTAGATTGCATTTATTATGCATGATTACTGCTCATATAGTTCATTATATAGATGTTATCTGTTGGCATAGGTTAGAGTATCGAAGCACGTGCATACTCGCGATTACCTTTATATGTTATCTACTACTCACGAGTTGGCAACTCACCCCCGTTGTGCCACAGTGTTTGCTGGTCGCCCTTCGGAGTAGTCGCGGCAGGCTGCTTTCTTGCATCTTTTGATACAGATACCCCTACAGTTGGCGTACTAGCTCTTTTGCTCATAGGTGGGTTTTGTGTGGTATCTTTTTATCTTTCAGTTATGTACATTGTTTTATCTAGTACTCTCCATCTACCACTCATGTATTGACTTAGAGACCAGTTGTGAGGACGATGTATATTATTTTGTATTCTGGTGTCGAGCTCGTTGTGAGCTGACTTTACTTATGCAGTCTTATCATATGTGATGTTTTCCACTTATTGATCTTTTCTTCGCTACGGCGTCGTATATTGTTATCATGGTGATTGTCTACTTAAAGTTTTTCTTAGCAGTTTAGCAAATGTTTCTATTAAATGTTTAAAACACTCCATACTTTTACTGGTTTGATTTCTGGTTTTCGGCTTACTTAGTCACGTTACGCCTGTAGACGTTACGTGGTTAAGTGCCGGTCACGGGCCAAACCTTCGGTCGTGACAAATTTGGTATCAGAGCATAGGTTTTACCTTCGGAGTGTAGGATGACCCTGGTATGATGGAGTAGGTAGCTGCAGCAGAGTGGCGTAGCATGCGTATGTTCCGCGGCATACTCACGACACGATACTCCACCTAAGCGACCTTAGGACTTATTGATTATAATTCCTTCATGATTTTATACATCCTTGTGATTCGATTTCCGTATCCTCATCGAATCCTACTTTCTTTTCAGCCATTATGCCGCCAAGGACTACGAGGGCGCAGAGAGCGGCCGCGAGAGTCAAGATTCGAGTTGATTCGTCCGAGACGAGGACTGATCCGGGTAGTACACCTGTTGTACCACAGCAGATTGTTCCTCCTACGATAGATCAGATCGCTAGACTAGTGGCATAGATGCAGGACTTGCGCCAGACGATGAGCTCACTGGTGGAGGTCGTTCAAGCGCAGCGACAGGAGGCTGTCACCCCTGTTACCCAGTTGTTCCTTGCGATCATCATGTAGTATTCCGTCATCTACATAGCATCGGTAGAGGCAGCCCCAGTTTACGAGACACGTTTTCCAGAGACCGTGAGAGTTCCGGAACACTTGAGGGATCATGCTGGTGTACCAGCCCGGAGCAGAGGCTTAGGGCGAGGACAGTCGTTTGGCTCTCATCCCCAGGAGGGTCAGCAGTCAGCGCGTGGGTGTTTTCGATGCGGGAGCCTTCAACACTTCGTCAGCCATTATTCCTTAGCACTACGTCAGGGTCGCATTCTGAGACGTCATGGATGCGGAAGGTTCGCGCAGAGGGGCCAGTCTGGCAGAGGAGGAGTTTGGTCAGTCGTAGATGAAGGGCAGGCACAAGTGTTCGCTTCGACTCATCGGGACGCGAGGGCGTCCAATATAGAGTTTTCAGGTACTCTTTCAGTATGTCCTTTTGTTGCACACGTATTACTTGATCCGGATCTATGCACTCGTGTGTTTCCACACTTCGTGCCGAGTTTAGGACGAGAGTCGTGCTAGGTAGATCAGCCGTTTGTTGTATTAACTTCTGTCAGCGATTCTTTTGTTGCGCGACACGTAATTCGGTCGTGTGCTAATCGGATAGGAGATAGAGATTCGTCTGTCGTTTTTATCCTTCTAGAGATGTTGGACTTGGCGTTCTCCTGGGCACGGACTGGTTAGCTACGTGCTAGGCGTTGTGGACTATCGTGAGGAAACAGTTAGGTTTTGTTTTCCCCGGCGAGCCAGTTCTTGTTGTGCAGGTGGATAGTTGTGCCGCCTCTCACAGCTTGAATTCAGCCTTTTTCGCTTGTCGGCTTTTGAGGAGGTGTCGCGGATTCTTGACGTTCGTTCATGATACCGTAGCCACAGTTGGTTTGTTGGGCCGGTTTTCTTTCGTGCGAGAGTTTTCCGACGTTTTTCCAGACGAGCCGGCGGAGCTTAAGGAGCTTAAGGATCTGCTGCAGAGTTGTTGTTGGGGGGAAGTTTCGTGTGTCTGAGTGTTTCGCATTAGGAAGCTACCATTTCTCTTCGTCAAGGAGAAAGACGACAGATTGAGGTTGTGTATTGATAGATCGTCAATTGAACCGGCTTATGGTGCGGATAGGTATCCTTTACCTCGCATTGACAATTTCTTCGATCAGCGTCAGAGTGCGAGACCTTTTCTAAGTTTGTTTGGGATCAGGTCATCATTGTTGTGGGTTCGGAGTGATGACGTTCCGAAGACTGCCTTGTGCGTGCTACGGGCTTTGTGTGTTTTGGTGTGTCATTGGATTCACCAATGCCCTAGCAGCATTCGTAGATGTGATGAACCGGATTTCTTCAGGCCATCCCTCGACCAGTTTTGGTTGTATTATCTACGACATTCTGGTCTATTTAATGTGTCTTGAGGGATAGGAGTAGCACTTGAGAAATTGTTTTGCAGATACTGGGAGAGCCCCAGCGGTTTGTTAGATTCTCGGAGTATTCCTTCAGGCTTGTCTGTGTTGACTCCTAGGTCTTGTAGTTACGGGAGACGGTTTTGTATGGTTCCGAAGATGAACGTGGCCGTACAGTTTAGGCCCAGACATGTGAGCAGGATGGAGGTCCGCAGATTTTTGGGCTTAGCAGGTTTTTTTTACCGCCGTTTCATGCAGGATTGCTAGTGTAGTGCTGCACCGTTGACTGAATTGATCGGAATGGAGGTTTCTTTTCTTTGGACTGAGGCTTGTGTACAGAGTTTCAGCAGTTGAAGACTCGGTTAACAATTGCATCAGTTCTTCTTTGCTTTTTGGTTCGGGCGACTTTGTGGTTTAACTGTGATGTTTCGTGAGTAGGGCTCGAATGTGTACTGAGGTGACACTATGGAGTTATCGCTTTTGCTTCCCTACATTTGGAGGAAGTGCGAGAAGGATATCCCACTCATGATCTGGAGATGGCAGCGTTGGTTTTGCGTTGGAGATTGGAGGCACTACTTGTTCGAGAGTCATGTCAGATTTTTCATGGACCACCAGAGCTTAATGTACATCTTCCTGCAGCGGATTTTGATTGTTGTGATAGTCCTCCGTAGATTTACAGTTCTTGTGCGATCGTTGAGAACAGCTTAAGTTCATCGCTACTGAGGGGACAGCTTTCTCATGTCCGTGCCCGACCACTCTTCTTTAATCGCTTTCACGAGACACTGCCCGCCGACGCTCGTTCGTCAGAAATACTTGAGCCTATTTGGTTGGGTATTGATTCGGAGTCCTTGATTTTGACAAGGGTGTGCTAAGTTTAGGGACGCGTTTGTGTACCTGATATTATTGGGAAAGAGATGTGAAATTCTAGAGCGGGCACATCGATTAATTCTCTGTACTCATTCAAGTCCCACCAACATTTAACGTGACTTGTGAAATAGTTACGGTGGGCAGGGATGGAAAAAGAGAAGTCTCGGGATTCGTTTCAAGGTGTCTGTCTTGTTGTGTGCTTGGGTTGAGCAACTGAGACCGGCTAGAGAGTTGCAACCTTTAACCGTTCCGAAGAGGGAATGAGAGCAGGTCTCCACAAATTTCGTTATGGTGTCTACCCAGGTTTAGTCAGGGTGTGACTCCATTCGGATGCTGGTTGTCAGGTTATACTCGGTTTGCCTAGTTGTTCCTTGTTAAGTTGTGCGTAAATCTTAATTTTTGTCGGCAGTTGGGGATCGTCACTCGCCATTGTTAGGGTTCTCCTTCGATAGCTATTATCAGGAGATACTCCAATTGGCAACCTTTAGGTTTAGGGGTTAGGTCGTGTTGATCGCCAGTCTGTTTTTCTAACTCCGCGTTGTAGGATTTTTGGACCCCAGCCAGTCTAGAGACTTCGGAAATAATCCAGTTGTTTAGGTCAGGATG
Source organism: Agapanthus africanus (assembly GCA_030015575.1). Classification (NCBI taxonomy): domain Eukaryota; kingdom Viridiplantae; phylum Streptophyta; class Magnoliopsida; order Asparagales; family Amaryllidaceae; genus Agapanthus; species Agapanthus africanus. The sequence continues at coordinate 314,175,967 of CM057346.1, read as the reverse complement.
AAAATTGCCATTTCAGACAGAGGTCATATGCTGACCAAGATGGTCGCAGATGCGAGTTGCAGTGGCAGATAATGTATTCCTACGAATTTTTTCGATAAATGACGTGTTGAGTTTTAGGAAGCTTACCCCGGGATAGTAGGTCTTTTTAAGATCCTTAAGGCGAGTTAGATCGTTGCCTTTAATTTGGCACTTTCACCCAGATTATTGAGTATTCACCCCGTATTTTCGTGTCGATACCTTGCAATTACCTTCATGACCTTTCTTACTTGATTCAGCACCAGACCATTTAGTTCGAGCGCGATCTTTGGTTCACCAAGCAGCCAGTCGTAATATTGGACCGGCAGATGAAGAAACTTCGATCGAAGGTCTTGCCATCAGTGAGGGTGCTTTGGTGCAGCCCGAATGGTGAAGAGATCACTTGGGAGGCCGAGGGCGAGATTCGGAAGAAGTTCCCTCATCTCTCTGAAGGTACGTGATTGATGCGAAAAAGTGTATGTTTGTAGTTAACCGCAATCAATAACGGTGTCGCACGTAGCTAGACCGAGATGAGTACGGGTCGTCCTCTGGGAAACGTGGAACCTTTTACTTTTACTTTAGATGTGTTGAGAAAGAGAGGAGGAATAAAGAATTTTATAGAATGGTTTCTAGATCTACGTTAAACAAGAATGTAAAATATAGATCTAGATTATTTTAAAGATGTAATTAATATAATAAGAGGGCTTGTAGGGTTCGTTAGGATTTAGTAGTCATGGATGATTAATTAAAAGTTACCCTTTTTATCCATTAATAGATTTAAAACTAGAACGACGGTGATACGTGTAGATTAGGGTTTCTGGAGGGAAAAGGAATCCCACTCTTAACCCTTATCTCGACACGGAACTCCGTTCATATCTAGCCTTTACCAAAACAATCATTAATCTAATCTCTAATCGCGGTCGGAACTAGCAAAGAATTGTTAGCGCGCCCGATTAAGATGTTAATAATTCTTTTGATAAAGTTTATAAACTTTATAGGACTTAAAAAAGGTTTAAAGATGTTCATCATCCATTAGCCTACCCTAATCCTACGAACCCTAACAAGCGGAGAATTACTCGCGCATGTTGGGAGAAAAAGAGATGGAAAGAAATTGCATCATTAAACTACGAAGAAATAGAATAAGAAGAAGAAAGATACCTTTATTAATCAACAATATCAAGTACACTTTGATTCCTTAGAAAATGATTACAAAAACCTAGTTTGCTTCTCGATCTCTTCTAAGGAGGTAGATGAACCGTTGATGATCAGCCTGGATGCGTGAGCCGTCTGATTGAAAGAATTAAAGTTAACCGCAATCAAGACGGTGTCGCTATGCAGCTAGCCGGTTGAGCACGGGTCGATCCACAGGGAGATGGTTGTATGTCCTTTCTCGTTTTAGAAGAGTCAATAAAGAATGAGTATAAGTTTGTTAAATCTAACCTATGCGTATTATTTGCAAGTATAAAGTTGTTAAGAAAAGATACGATAATGTAAGCTAAAGAAATCCGTACTCAAAACCTTTGAGCCGAGTCTTGACCAATTGAAGCTAGAGCAATCGGCAACAACGTGGATTAGGGGATTTAAGCGCGATATTCGTGGAATCCGGCTTATTTACCCTTATCCTTCCGTTCTTGTCTCTTGCTTTCGCCTCCGGCCAAACCGAACGCAACCGGTCGCGGTTAGGAATCACCGTTACCTTGTTAGGGTAGGGTGCCTAACGGAGCGCTTGCGTAACGTTTGGACGGAGTTCAATGGAAAATAACGGGAAAAGGAAATGAGCAAAGAAAATCTTAACTTACAATACCGTATTGATTTTTAACAACGACAATAATTACAACATTCACAAAGAGAACCAAAAAGAGCAAAAGAAAAGAACAAAGAAAAGAGAAGATTACAAATAATTAAGTGCATGAATTTAAATTGCAAGAAAGTAAAGCAAGATAATAAAAAGCAAGTAATAAATAAGCAAGAAAGAAATTACAAGAACATAGAACTCAAGACAAGCATGGGATCAATAGCCAACCCTTAAACTTGCAAGCTCAATCAAGATGTTGCAAGATCAAGAGAAGGGTAAAGAACTCATGTGAAGTGAAGAACTTGTTCCATAAGAAAATACGACCCTTGAGATCAATAACAAACCCTTAACCTTTCAAGCTCAATGAAGAGGTTGAAAGATCAAGGGAAAGCAAGGATCTCAAGGGGAAGTTAAACAAAAGAGAATGATACAAAAACCCTCATCTTCATTGATCTTCCACTCAAAAAGCTCTCACTACAATTTTCATGGAGAAAGAATGAAGAAGAAGAAGAAAAAGACTAAATCCTAACAAAAAGAGGCTAAAGAAGTTAACATGAAATTGGACCCTTGGCTTAGCTCAGTTCTGGAGTATTTATAGGCAGGGAAATGAAAACCTAGGGCAAGAATCTGGACCCATATAGAAGTACCAAACTGCCCCAAAAAATTGACAAAACACGGAGACCAAATGGCCGCGGTTCCGCGGCCTAAGCCTGCTTAGGCCGCGGTTCCGCGGCCATATAGGGGAATTGGGTCTTCATCTTTTGTGAGGATCCCTGGTTTGTTGTCCTCTTCAGTGTGGTATATGACTTTTCTCAGAAACTCTTCATAATTATTCCAGAATTTTAGTAGAACAAAAAGGTGATGTGATGTGGATCTTTTGCCATGATTTTCTCGAGCTCCGCGTAGATTTCTTGGATCTTGTGTTGACATAGAGCTTTGTGCATGACATGACAATCGATTTGCCATCTTGTCCCTTAAACTGGTATGTGGCAACACACGGATAGAGAGCGGAGACCCGTGTTTTATCTGTTGTTGGCAGTAATCCGGAATTTGTCGTACTTTTCCATGATATTCACTGTTCAGAGCCGAGAACCTGTATTCTGCAATTATATAGCAAACACTGATAAAAAGTACCTGCCTATAAACAAACGAGCGTAAGAATGGGCGGTATAAAATGCAATATTCTGGTATGAACAAATACCCCCAAACTTAACTTTTGCTCGTCCCGAGCAAAACCAATTATTCACAAAAATAAAATCCTAATCGCACTTTCGCAGGGAACGCGATTGCACTGAGCACGTGCAACAAGCCGTTAAACCTCTAGGTGTCCCTAGTAGGAGGAGTGTTGTCTCCTGAGGGTTTTCAGCGGATTACACCCACAAAATCCCGTCAAGCTAGTGTCATAAGTTAACATCGATTCTACTCCTATAGTTTAGTATTTACGTTAGAAATTCTATCATCCTAAGTTAGAAATATCCAACCCTTATGTCTCACACCTCCTATCTGTTTTAACTTTAGATCCTATACGTTCCAAAAAAGTTTAGAAAGATGTTGGTTCTCCTGAGTTTTCCTTCTAAAGTGCGGCCTCAAATCAGGGATTTTTATCAACTTTACAGAAAACACAAGTCTTATTCTTTATTTCTATCTCTTATCCAAACATCAATTGTATACCCCTACGTGTGTGTATATTTGCACCCCTACACTCAAGAATTCAATTCAAGCTATAATACCCTTGCCCTAATACCTAATACTACTTCTTTTCATTAAGGATGGACGGATTTCCTCACACACTTTTCATGCGACTATTAATGCTTCTTGAGGCACTAACGACCGATTACTGAATGTGTGAACTTTAAAGCCTAAATAGCAGTTTCCAGGTCTTGACTTTATTCTTTTTCTTTTTCTTTTTCTTTTTCTTTTTCAAGACCGGATATATTTTTCAACATGCTCTTTTGGTGTTTAGCTTTAAATACCGTTTTTTCTTTCATACTAGGCTTTCAGGCAAGAGTATTTCTAGGTATCCTCTACTATCCCAAGTTTCAAGGTGCGTGTAAGTGCAGTTTGTAGGGTATATACATTCTAAATTTGAACTCAAGAAAAGAAACTATTTTTCAGACTTATCCTTCAGTAAAGCTTCAATACTTTCCCTTCATCTTGACCTAACTCAAGAACTGAACTCAAGATTTTCTATTACTCAAAAAAAAACTGTAAGGATGTATACTTACCAAAGTTAGACAGAATGAGGGTTATTTTTAGGGTTTTCAATCCCTAAGCCTAGAATTTAGTTATTTCTATCATATCAACTAAACTTTCGGAATAAAGATCTAAGTTACCCTATTAGCTAACTTGACGACAAAGTTTTTATATTTTTTTTGGAAAATTTTTAATTTTTGTGGGTTTTTAATAAGGTATGCAAATGCAGAATATACAAATGAATGCGAAGGAAGAAAGCTTACCGAGCACACCCCCAAACTTAAACTTGACAGTGCCCTCACTGTCAGGCTGTACCAAGAGGGTCAAAATTGTCGGCGCTCCCTAAAAACAAATTATATACAACAAAGAAAACAAAACAAAACAAAAAATATATACACAAAAAGGGTTCCCCCCAAACTTAAGTGAAACAATGTTTCCACTGTTAAGCGATGAAGTTCAGGATTAGGGGGGAAAGAACAGTATCAAGCTATACAAGGCCTTACACAGGCCAAAAGTTAGTACCAACCATTCAAAGATTTTATCTCTATAATGTGCTGGTTGGTGAAAGAAGGCGTAAAGAAAAGAGATGGAGAATACGCGAGACCGTATGGAGATAGAAGTGGTATACGGTCTCGGTATATGAGAAGAAGAAGAATGGCGGAAGGGAAAAAGAAGTGGAATACGAACTTGAGGGTGCAAATGGAGTAAATAGATTAGCACAATTTGTGATGACCGATGTGTGAAAAGCGATTGTGCTAATATATTTACCCATCGGGAAATAGGGTCAAATCCCTCAAGATTCGTGAGAAACCATGGGTACGCCGAACTTGGTAAACCAGACATATGAAATGAAAGTGAGACGGGTTCTTGCAAGGTCGGAACAATAGAAAGGATGGAGGTAGGTGATTGAGGAAGGTTATCGGTTAAAGGTTCAGGAGGGTGTACACAGTCAATGAAAGGAACAGGATGAATTGGAAAATCCGACTCATCAACTAAAACTGGTTCATCCTCAAAGCTATCCTCAAAATTCAGCTTATCCATGCAAATTTCATCAAAATCAAGATGCATATGGGGTTCGGGAAAAACAGTTAATGACTCTGGATGATGAATCGGAGAGAAAAATTCTGTCAAATCTACAGGTTCACCATCCAAAATATTTCCGGCGTCAATATCCTCAATCAAGTGAAAATCAATATTCTCAGACATCTCAACAAAAGCATGGATATTAATCAATTCAGGTTCTAGAGTGGAGGTGTAGAGGTCAAAAGGATTGGGTGTGGTTTCACTCGAAAGGGACCCTTCATAATCGGGCAAATCAAACACTACAAAGTCACACAACTCATTATCTGTTCCATCTCTAATCAATGAATCGTTTGGAACACTAGATAGACATTTAAAACCGGAGTTGTGGGATGCAAGTTGAAACGGGTAGGCTTGATTCGGAAGGGGGTACAGCTCACTCTCTCCACTCAAATTCTCAACCTGTCCTACCGCCTCTTCATACATTGGAAAATTTGGAACTAGTTGGAAACTAGCTACCGGGTCAGTAGGTTGTATGAGAGCGGCCATGGACGCATTCAAATCCATCATCTGTTGGCATGACGCTACCCTAAAGTCTTCCAACGACTGTTCCAGACTAGACATGGGTTGTGATGGGGTTTCAGTAAAAGATACGAAGTTGTTTGGATACTGGAAACTCCCAAATGGCGGTTCTGAAGCAATGTCTAGGGAAGGTGAAAAAGTAGGGTAGGATTGGTAGGAATTGAATGGCTGGACAGGAGCAGGATCAACATTTGGATAGGAAGGTGAATGGAATTGTTGATCCCAAGAATTTGAAGTGATGAAAGGAGTGAAAGATCGGCTACGGGATTGTTCAATACGTTCAGCGATGGACAAAGGACGACTTGCAAAAGGGGTATCAACATAAGCGGGTGGGGGAGGTTGAAAAGGTTGATACAAAGTGGATTGCGAAGGGCAAGTGTTTGTCCTAGACGCGTCTATCCGATCTTTCAAAGAGATTTTGGGCATGGAGGGATCGTTTGACGTTCGGCCAAAGCAAGAACCGTAAGAAGTAATGTCTGGTTGTGGGTACCAAAGTTCGGCAAGTGTTTTGCGAGGTGGGGTACCCATGATATGAAGAGAGGAAGAAAGAAAGGCAGAGAAAAGGAGGGGGGAAAAATTTGTTTTTTTTTTTTAAATTTTTTTTTTTTAGATATTAACAAAAGAATGAAATATACACACAAAAAAGAATATGGACAAAAACAATCACGACACAAAAATACCACACACCTAATCGTTCTAGGGTTCACCTAGGTCAACTAGACCTGCTCCAGAACTTGATTGTCGAAGTAAAACTGTGTCGAGAAACGGGCTCAAGATACACTGATCACGAGGCCTGGTAAGTGCAGAGATAAGGGGAGGTTTTCCAACACTTTCGCGAAGTTCCTTAATTAAATAACCCTTTCTCTTTTGGCGGTTTCGCCGTTAACACTTTCCTAGACACCCCGTAAACAATATACCGTTAAGCGAGGTTCTAAACACAGTTAACTTCTCCTAGTGAGCGCGAAGTCCTTAAGGCTTAAAGTCTAATTTCTTTTAAATTTTGTGCGGGTAAACGATATGCTCAAGTTCGTGATTTGTGGGCCACGGAAAAGGTGATGAAATCCTTTACCGTATTTTGTGGGGTTCGCTTGCCCTTAAGTCCGTATTAATGTATGCAATGCGCAATTCAATAAAAATTCTATAAAGAATCAAACAATCTTTTTTTAGTTTATGTAGGGTTCCTAGGAACCCTATGAAGGTCTCACAAGGCATCGAACATGCCAATATAAAAATTTACGGGTGCCGAGAGACCCGACTACGGATCGTTTGCTAGAAAACTAGGCGAAAAAGCTAACTAGTTAACACTTAACTAAGAGATATGGAAATACAACCTTTGTAGATCCGGTGCTCCACCTCCATAGCTCCGCAACGAAGTCCTCTCCGGTGTCCAAAAAGAATCCGGGCTCTAGCGTCGGCTTCATCGGAGAATGGACGGGCTAGGTCGTCGACGACGTGCCGAAGATGATCTACGTCAAAGCATCACTAGATCGAGCTCCACCTTCACCAAGTCTTGAAAACTTGTGAAGGAAACACACTCTACTACTTGGCAAGAGGTAGAGGATGAAGAAATAGGAAGTGGGTAGACTTTAGTTTTGGATTTCTCACTCATTTCATCAATCCACCATTGATGAAGTGAAGGTTTCTTCTTGAGTTCAAGGAAGAAGAAGAAGAATATTATGATAAGATTTCTTAGAAAAGAAAAGAATAATCATTCTTATCATCAAAGTAACCATGGTAAAGTGTAGAGAATTAACTTAGGTTAAATAAATGTTTAGGGTCAAGGTTACATGAAGCTTCCACTAAACAACAAAAAAAGCCACCATTCTTTTTCTCTTTTCCATTCATTTTCCAAAATGAATAAATAGATAAAGGAAAAGAGAAAAGGAAATAAAACCCTAATCATAAGTTTAAACATGGTTTAATTCTTTACACTTAACCAAGTAAACATGTATCATCAAACATGATACAAACAAGTGCACAAAAATATATCGCATATACAATGCGCACAACCGAGTGAGAAAATCCATTTAAAGTGAACCGATACTAGTTAATGCAAAGTAATATATCAAATATATAATTATGCATCAAATCATTAAATCAACACTTGATTTAACGATCCGGTCATATCGCATATAATCGACTAGTATCTTTAGTAACAACTTATCGAATCAACACTTGATCCGATAACCCGGCTATATCGCATATAACCGATCAATGTCACATCGCGAGAATCAAATACAGTATCACATACTGGTATCATTCTCGGTCTCGCACATATCTCATACGCGCTCCTATTTCGTTTCGCTTGAGCCAGAAAACCTCTGTGTAGGACTCTAAAGACTCGTCAATACGCCGGCAGCAGGTGATGATCATATCAAGCACCCACAAGCCGCAAGCGGTCTGCTAAACGTAACGGCCATCCGGGTATTGAGCGATCTGAAGATCGACGAGCAAGCCCGCTCACACTCCAGTGAATCCGACCAGTAACACTACCGTACATTCCGGTCTGATCGTCTGATATCTCGCATATCTCGCCTAGGGGTGGTAAACGTCAGACCCCAATAGCTCAATAAGTCGTGTCGATATGAGGTCTATAACAATTCGAGAAACTACTGGTAGCACTTACCAGTAAATCTCAGCAACCCTGGCCAGGGATTTCCTGTTATAGCCAATCGAACACATCACAACATCAACCCCCTATACCGGGAGAGACGAATCCCCTCCTATCGCTCATTGCCTCCATGTGACTCGGGACTGTACCCAAAAACCACCGTTTTGCACGCCCTCTTGGACGTGGTAAGATGGAAATCAAAGCACAGTGGGAACCACACAAGACTCTATGACGATCTCGGGTCAACAGACTACTCTGTACCAGTGTCACCAGAGAACTGCCATCTGACGTGAGGTATAATACCATCTGGGAGTTCTCGGCGAGTCCGTCCAGTGTACCCAGTCTCTACTGAGCACCCGTATATCATCTCTGATGTCAAACACCAATGGATATGGGATCATCCATCGCCCATCTGCATGGGTCGAGAAGGCATACGCTAGTCTACTCTGGTATATCGATGCCCCGTCTCGATACACCCACGACTAGGGACTTTGAAGGATGTACTTATGGACTACCATATCCCCACTAGTATGATCCGCATCATAGTCCAGGTAGTCAAGTACAGATCCTAAGGGCTTTACCAATATGTAACAGAGAGACAATCAGCATACACGTTAAGGTAAAGATCAACCAGATAGCATACTATCATGTCGAGCAAGAAAGTCCTCCCTATATATGTCCCAGCATCCACTACAATATACATCCTATGTACAGTAATGGCCTCTAGGGCATACATATAACTAACAGTTTAAGCACGGCACTGCAACAAATACGGGTTAGTCAATTTTTTTAGCGTTTGCTAGCGAACTTGCAAAGAATCCTGCAAAGAATAGTATATTAGATGCGTCGGATTTGAGAAGAAGGTGTTAGTAAAGTACGTACCGTTAAGTTTTTGGGTTGGGAAACCCCCGTTGAATCAAATCCGGTAAGCTTGAAAAGTTCGCTTGCGCGGGTCAAACTACCCGGATCTTTGGCACTGTACTTTACAATCACCTTAGCCTTGAATGCACACTTTGCTCCCACAATCGCAGTTTGCAAATACGCAAAAATCTGCACACTTGCCCACAAAAATTATCAAAAAAAAACAAAAAGAATATATTTTTTTTTATATATACAAAAAGAATATTAACCCGAATAACAAGAAAGAAAATACGCTACCGTCTCCCCGGCAACGGCGCCATTTTGATTGAAAGAATTAAAGTTAACCGCAATCAAGACGGTGTCGCTATGCAGCTAGCCGGTTGAGCACGGGTCGATCCACAGGGAGATGGTTGTATGTCCTTTCTCGTTTTAGACGAGTCAATAAAGAATGAGTATAAGTTTGTTCAATCTAACCTATGTGTATTATTTGCAAGTATAAAGTTGTTAAGAAAAGATACGATAATGTAAGCTAAAGAAATCCGTACTCAAAACCTTTGAGCCGAGTCTTGACCAATTGAAGCTAGAGCAATCGGCAACAACGTGGATTAGGGGATTTAAGCGCGATATTCGTGGAATCTGGCTTATTTACCCTTATCCTTCCGTTCTTGTCTCTTGCTTTCGCCTCCGGCCAAACCGAACGCAACCGGTCGCGGTTAGGAATCACCGTTACCTTGTTAGGGTAGGGTGCCTAACGGAGCGCTTGCGTAACGTTTGGGCGGAGTTCAATGAAAAATAACGGGAAAAGGAAATGAGCAAAGAAAATCTTAACTTACAATACCGTATGGATTCTTAACAACGACAATAATTACAACATTCACAAAGAGAACCAAAAAGAGCAAAAGAAAAGAACAAAGAAAAGAGAAGATTACAAATAATTAAGTGCATGAATTTAAATTGCAAGAAAGTAAAGCAAGATAATAAAAAGCAAGTAATAAATAAGCAAGAAAGAAATTACAAGAACATAGAACTCAAGACAAGCATGGGATCAATAGCCAACCCTTAAACTTGCAAGCTCAATCAAGAGGTTGCAAGATCAAGAGAAGGGTAAAGAACTCATGTGAAGTGAAGAACTTGTTCCATAAGAAAATACGACCCTTGAGATCAATAACAAACCCTTAACCTTTCAAGCTCAATGAAGAGGTTGAAAGATCAAGGGAAAGCAAGGATCTCAAGGGGAAGTTAAACAAAAGAGAATGATACAAAAACCCTCATCTTCATTGATCTTCCACTCAAAAAGCTCTCACTACAATTTTCATGGAGAAAGAATGAAGAAGAAGAAGAAAAAGACTAAATCCTAACAAAAAGAGGCTAAAGAAGTTAACATGAAATTGGACCCTTGGCTTAGCTCAGTTCTGGAGTATTTATAGGCAGGGAAATGAAAACCTAGGGCAAGAATCTGGACCCATATAGAAGTACCAAACTGCCCCAAAAATTGACAAAACACGGAGACCAAATGGCCGTGGTTCCGCGGTTCCGCGGCCATATAGGGGAATTGGGTCTTCATCTTTTGTGAGGATCCCTGGTTTGTTGTCCTCTTCAGTGTGGTATATGACTTTTCTCAGAAACTCTTCATAATTATTCCAGAATTTTAGTAGAACAAAAAGGTGATGTGATGTGGATCTTTTGCCATGATTTTCTCGAGCTCCGCGTAGATTTCTTGGATCTTGTGTTGACATAGAGCTTTGTGCATGACATGACAATCGATTTGCCATCTTGTCCCTTAAACTGGTATGTGGCAACACACGGATAGAGAGCGGAGACCCGTGTTTTATCTGTTGTTGGCAGTAATCCGGAATTTGTCGTACTTTTCCATGATATTCACTGTTCAGAGCCGAGAACCTGTATTCTGCAATTATGTAGCAAACACTGATAAAAAGTACCTGCCTATAAACAAACGAGCGTAAGAATGGGCGGTATAAAATGCAATATTCTGGTATGAACACCGTCTTGGACTTCGTGATCTCTTCGGCTTGATAGCTTTTCCAAGAGGCTCTCGGTGCCTTTTTATAGTGCAAAGCCACAATCTTTTGCTTCAAAATTTGGTAAAATATAGCAGAGATTTAAGCCACAAAATCTTAGCAAATGATCCTTCTAGATTGCCGCGGATCCGCGGCCAACAGGGAGGTTTGGCCGCGGTTCCGCGGCCAATGGTGAGGATCTCTTCACCAATTTTTTTGGGCTCTCTGATTTTGACATTTGGCAATCCTAGACATCTTTAAAATTCAGAAATCTTCTCTCGGTTGCTTCCAGACTTGGTCTCCTAGTTTTGCTTCTTAATTTGGCAAGTTTTCTTTAACAAATTGATTTGTTTGATAAATTCTTCATAACAACTTGGAAATATTCTGCACAACAACTCAAATAAGATTTTAGTAGACTTTGTTCTACTAGGATTAGGTCAATAATATTATTTGCATACATTTTCCTACCAAATGATAATTAAAATATATTAACACATGGAAAATAATGTTTTTACACATAAACCCTCATATGTATAATATATTATAATAAAGTCCTTTTTTTAATATGAAAATGGTAGGAAAAATGTAATACAAATGTGCAGTTTTGTCAACTGAACAAATACCCCCAAACTTATCTTTGATCGTCCCGAGCAAACTAGTTTATTCAAGAGGAGAAAAAGAAAGGAGAAAACTAAGCACACTTTCTTAGGCAAACACGATTGCACTGAGCACGTGCAACAAGCCGTTAAACCTCTAGGTGTCCCTAGTAGGAGGAGTATTGTCTCCTGAGGGTTTTCAGCGGATTACACCCACAAAATCCTATAACAAAAGAGAGATAGTGAAATTTACATATAAAGATAAGAACCATAAAAGAAAGACTTTGAAAAGAAGAGTTTCCAACTACACTAGCTTTTCAGTTGTCATGAGCCCTATCTTAATAGTCATGAAAAAATTTTAGAAATCACATCATCTCTCAATAAAACATCGTCTTTATTCTTCATTCCTATCTTTCTTCCAAACATTGATCATATACCCCTACGTGTGTGTATAGAACATCCCTACACTCGGAGAATTCAATTCAAGCTATCATACTCTTGTCCATCTACCTTAGTACTTTTTAATTTGATGAATACTTAGGTTTGCTCACACATTTTCATGCGACCGTTAATACTTCTTGAGGTACTAACCGACCGATTACTCATGTTCTTGCTGATTAGGTGATAATATTTTCCTCGTCTTGCACCACCTAAGGCTTAGCAGTGACTCCCAGACCAGTTGGCCTTAGGGCACTAGGTGAAGAGGCACCCTCGCTATATTTTTTTATTGCTGCCTTGGCGATACAAAACCGGTGTTCATTTTTTTCTTTTCACCATTTTTATATTTTCTTCATTTTTTTCATTTCCTTCATACTTTGGCTTTTAGACAAGAGCATTTCAAGGTATCCTCTACTATCCCGAGTTTCAAGACGTGTGTAAGTGTATATAGTAGGGTATCAACATTCAAATGTTTGGCTTCCAGAATAGAAACTATTTTTCAGACTTATTTTTATTCTCAGATTAGTGACTTCCTTCATCTTACTAACCCTTGGGACAACAGCTCATAACTACTTATTACCAATTCGTTTAAGAAAACTTCTAATTTTCTTGGTTTTCTTAAACTATTCCTATCTTTTGGATGTAATTTTTCACTTTCTACTCTTTTGTTATAAATTTTTAAATTTTTTTGAAAAATGTTGTGCTTATGCAAAGTATGATGCAAATTGATGTGTAAATAAGCACAAATCTCCCCCAAACCTGTTTACAGCAGTGTCCTCACTGATGTCATCCGCTAAGCTCAAAAACCTGTAGACTTGGGAGGAAATTATTAATGGGGGCAAGAATATATGAAAGTGAAAATCCTCCCCCAAACTTATTTTTGGCTCACAATGTTGTAAAAATCATTTTCTTTCAAGAGCCAAAATATACCCTCCCCCCAAACCTGAGTTAAACAATGTTAATCTTTTAAAATCATTGGGGGGTAAAGTTATTGGTCAAAGTAAAGCCTTACAAAGACCAAAAGTTAACACCAACCATTTAAAAATTTTATCGATGAAGCACCAAGGTTGGTGGAAGAACATGTCACCTTTCGATGTGAAGAAGTGGGGAGGTGATAAGAGGTGTGATGGAAAAGGATTGCGTCTCAATTTGGAGAGACGACACAGTGATAGTAATGATGGATTACTCGCATTATCATAATTGTCCAAAAGAGGGGGTGGAGGTCCAGTTTCTGCATCTTGGAGTTGATTTATCTCAACACCCGTATCTTTTAAAAATGCGAGTTCATCAGCGAAAATTTCCTCAAAGCTTTCATCGATACCCCGAAGAATAATGTCATCAGAAAAAATGGGGTGATCGTCCGACTCTATAAAAGTTTCTCATCAGCGTTAGATGTTGACCCGGACAACTCGGTGGAAGAGTCCGTGTCAAGCAACAACATATGAAAAGAGTCAGTATCATGAGGTTGATCGAATTCGCTGCTGTCGACATCCATTAATTCGACAGAACACACATGAGCATAGGGTTCGGAGGGTTCACTTCCTAACTTGTAAATATTAAGCTCAATTGACTTCTTTCCAAAGGATAGGGTCATAGAGCCGTTTCTACAATTGATTACTGCGTTGGAAGTGGCCAAAAAGGGTCGACCGAGTATCACCGGGATTTGATTGCGTGGGTTTGCTACAGGTTGTGTATCTATAACGATAAAGTCCACAGGGAATATGAATTCCCCGACTTTGATTAACACATCCTCTAGCTCACCCCTTGGTTGGGTGATAGATCGATCGGCCATCTGAAGAGTGCAATGCGCAGGTTTTAACTCTCCGATTCCTAATTGCTCATAAACAGAATACGAAAGCAAGTTAACACTAGCACCTAAATCGAGTAGAGCACGATTGATATTTTTACCCCCAATAGAAATTGAAATTGTAGGACTTCCGGGGTCCTTTCGTTTCTTAGATAGTTGTTGTGTAAAAGCTGTGCTCACATTACTCGCAAGGAAAACTTTTTTAGGTACTTGAACTTTTCTCTTCCTAGTGCACAAGTCCTTCAGGATTTTCGCATATGACGGAACTTGTTGAATAGCATCTAGGAGAGGAATGTTTACGCTAACTTGCTTAAACATTTCCACAATCTTCTCCATTTGCGGGTTAGGTCGGTTGGCCCTTAATTGGTTTGGAAATGGAGCTCGATCAATAAGTTTTGGGTCCAACGTTTGTGGAGAAGACTGTGGCGACGGATTCGATCCCAAAATTGGAGTGGGCATCGACTTAGATAGATTTGGCGAAATGTTTGAGCCTTGGGGAAAACGGAGAATAGGCTCAGATGAAGGTGGAAGACTAGACGAGTTAGGGGAAGAAGAAGAAGAAGAAGGGGTATCAAATGTGTCACTATCATCAAATTGCTCACCCACTCGGTTATTCAGCACTCTCCCCGATCTCAACGTAGTGACGGCATTCACATTATGACTTTGTGAATGGCCAGGATTCGGAAGGGGTTGAGATGGGAGTTTCCCTTTCTCTCTCGCACTTATTGCGGCGTTTAATTGTGCGATTTGGTTTTCTATTGATTTGATACTCTCACCATGGGAGGAGGAGTTTTTCGTTAGGGCATCAATAGAATACCTCATCTCAGCCGAATTTTGCATGGATTGTTTCATGAACATATCCAAAGTTTGTGCAAGTGAGTTGTCAGTACTGGCCACTTGTGGTGTAGAAATGTTGGCCGGATTTTGGAAATTCTGTGACTGAAAGGGGGGCTGATTCTGTGGTTGTGGTTGCTATGGAGGAGGTCTTTGATAATTGCTTTGTTGGTTTTGATTCCAAGTAAAGTTAGGATGATTCCTCCATCCTTGATTGTACGTGGAAGAATAAGGGTCGTTTCTAGGTCGCTGCTGAAAAGCAGCATTAGTTTGAAACGATGCATTCTTAGGACATTCTTCCGTTAAGTGTGAAGGATCCGAACAGCAACCACAGACAGTCTTGGGAAGCGTGACCTGATTTAGGGAGACTGATGAAAGTTTGTTCTCAATAGAATCGAGTTTCTTCTGCATCGCTGCCATTTCGGCTTTTACTGCGATGGAAACGTCGAGCTGGTGAATACCTCCCTTAGTTGTAGGTGGTCTTACGCTTTCCCACTGCAACGTGTGTTCAGCAAGATCTTCCAGATATTTCCATGCTTCACCATCATCTTTAGACATGAAATTGCATTGACACATTGTTTCAAGCATCTGCTTTGTCGCTGGATTAATGCCCTCATATATAATCCGACATAAATCCCATCTTTGTATTCCGTGATGGGGGCATTGGACAAGCAGATCTTTGAAACGTTCAAAGCACTTCCAAAATGGTTCATTGGGAAGCTGGGTGAACTGGTTGATCTCGCTCCTAATGTGGGCAGTCTTATGGTTTGGGTAAAACTTCTTAAGAAATGCTATGACAAATTCATCCCAATTAGTGATGGAGTGTGCGGCAGTATTGTAAAGCCATTTTTCTGCCAAGTCGCACAGTGTGAATGGGAGAAGACGTAAGCGCATAGCATCTAAAGTCAATTGTGAAGTACCCATCATTGCGCATACGTTTTCGAATTTGGTGATGAAAACGTACGCGTTTTCCGACTCAAGCCCGTGAAATTTGGGCAGCAGATTAATGTAGTGGGGTTTAATTTCGAAATTATCCCCGTTCGGTGGTGGAAGAGATAGACAAGTAGGAAGGGGACCACGAATAGGGTAGCATCTCTCTTGGAGAGAGATGCGCGGTGGATTCTGCTCACCTGCGGGCGGTGGCAGTGTGGTGTTATAATTAGATGGAGTGCCGTCCATCACGGTTGATGTGGTGTGTGGTGGGGGAAAAGAAGATGAAGAAGTACCGACCTCGGCGTCGATAGCAGGAACGCGGACAAGACGGGCACTAGGATCCCGTGTCCAGCCGAGCATGCACTAAGCGGGTTTAGTGCAAGTGGCAGCGTGTGTGTGGTTTAAAAATTGGCTTGTTTTTGAAAAAGTGGGACTCAAGACAAATCTCCCTAAGATGCATAAGCAACCCTAGAACTAAGGTCACCTAGGTCCAGTCTCTAGACCGCTCCTAGACTTCCAAAGGACAAGCCGCAGGATCAATCCTCTACCGCCTCCGTACTACCCTTGTAGCCAGATAAGTGCCAGGTAAGTGGGAAGGAACCACGTCGTGGGCCTAATTAAAAACCACTAGCCTTTGTCACACTTGCCTAGGCACTACAAAAGTAATGCGGATAAACAATAGATTACCCACGACCTTCCTCTGCCCTTATTGAGCGCGACAGTCCTTAGAGTCTGGTCTAGATATTTTTTAAATTAATGAAGGGTTGATCTATATGCTCAGTTTGTGATTTGTGGGGCTTAGGAAGGGTGATGAAATCCCCACCTAATCTTGATTTGGTCTTTTCCCCTTAAAGTCCGTATTAAATATGCAAAACAAAACCAATCATAAAACTTTTGCAAAAAGATTCTTTTTTAGCAGCGCAATTTTGCAAAGAATCCTACAGAAAATAGATTTTATTGGATTTAAGGAGAGAGAGAAGGAGTTAAGAAAGATACCAGAGAAGTGTGAAACCCTAGATCTCCTGTTTCCTCAAGTCCGCGACTCCAGATTCCCTCGCAAAATTCACACACAAATCGTTAAATATGCAATTTGCAGTTTTGTTTTAATAATGATATGAATTGTCTTAGAATTCAACACAAATAGTAAGAATAAAAAAATGACGCACGTTTCCCCGGCAACGGCGCCATTTGATTGTCACGAAAAAGTGTGTGTAGAATAGTTTAACCGCAATCAATAACGGTGTCGCGTGTAGCTAGACCGAGATGAGTACGGATCGTCCTCTGGGAAACGTTGAATCTTTTACTCTTACTTTAGATGTGTTGAGAAAGGAGGAAGAAATAAGAATGTTGTAGAATGGTTTCTAGATCTACGTTAAACAAGAATGTAAAATATAGATCTAGATTATTTTAAAGATGTAAATAATATAATAAGAGGGCTTGTAGGGTTCGTTAGGATTTAGTAGTCATGGACGATTAATTAAAAGTTACCCTTTTTATCCATTAATAGATTTAGAACTAGAACGACGGTGATGCGTGTAGATTAGGGTTTCTGGAGGGAAAAGGAATCCCACTCTTAACCCTTATCTCGACACGGAACTCCGTTCATTATCTAGCCTTTACCTAAACAATCATTAATCTAATCTCTAATCGCGGTCGGAACTAGCAAAGAATTGCTAGCGCGCCCGATTAGGATGTTAATGATTCTTTTGATAAAGTTCCTAAACTTTATAGGACTTAAAAAGGGTTTAGTTATTTTCATCATCCATTAGCCTACCCTAATCCTACGAACCTAACAAGCGGAGAATTACTCGCGCATGTTGGGAGAAAAAGAGATGGAAAGAAATTGCATCATTAAACTACGAAGAAATAGAATAAGAAGAAGAAAGATACCTTTATTAATCAACAATATCAAGTACACTTTGATTCCTTAGAAAATGATTACAAAAACCTAGTTTGCTTCTCGATCTCTTCTAAGGAGGTAGATGAACCGTTGATGATCAGCCTGGATGCGTGAGCCGTCTTGGACTTCATGATCTCTTCGGCTTGATAGCTTTTTCCAAGAGGCTCTCGGTGCCTTTTTATAGTGCAAAGCCACAATCTTTTGCTTCAAAATTTGGTAAAATATAGCAGAGATTTAAGCCACAAAATCTTAGCAAATGATCCTTCTAGATTGCTGCGGATCCGCGGCCAACAGGGGGGTTTGGCCGCGGTTCCGCGGCCAATGGTGAGGATCTCTTCACCAATTTTCTTGGGCTCTCTGATTTTGACATTTGGCAATCCTAAACATCTTTAGAATTCAGAAATCTTCTCTCGGTTGCTTCCAGACTTGGTCTCCAAGTTTTGCTTCTTAATTTGGCAAGTTTTCTTCAACAAATTGATTTGTTTGATAAATTCTTCATAACAACTTGGAAATATTCTGCACAACAACTCAAATAAGATTTTAGTAGACTTTGTTCTACTAGGATTAGGTCAATAATATTATTTGCATACATTTTCCTACCAAATGATAATTAAAATATATTAACACATGGAAAATAATGTTTTTACACATAAACCCTCATATGTATAATATATTATAATAAAGTCCTTTTTTTAATATGAAAATGGTAGGAAAAATGTAATACAAATGTGCAGTTTTGTCAACTGAACAGTACGCGTAGCAGTATATTTTAAATTCGGGGACGAATTTCTTTAAGGGGGGAAGATTGTAACACCTTAGGTTGTGTTTAGGGGCTAATTATATGTTAATATATGATTTTAAATAAAAAGTTTACCAAATTGAGTTTCCAATATTTTTCCAAATTTAATGAATATTTTATTAGATTTTTCCTAGGCTTGCACATACTTCTGCATGTAAAATACGGTTAAAAATGGGGTTAAACCATGATTGGCAACCATGGTGGGTTAAAACATGGAGATTAAGTTATGGGGTTTTAAATCAAGTGTGTGTGTTTTTTTTAAAGGAAAATAGGAATTATTTGTATATGGTTGACTTGGAGGGAGAGAGAGAGAGATATGGCATCATGGCAAGTGCCATGCTTGCATTTAATGAAGAGAGAGAGAGAGAGGGGTTGACACTTTGTATGCTATCATTTCTTTTGTTTTCTCTCATTTGTTCTCATTTTCTCTCTACTCTCATTCACACACACACACACACACAACAACAGCAGCAGCTCCATCAGCAGCCATAGCACAAGCAGCAACAGCCCCAGCCCAGCAGCAGCAACTCCAGCACAGCAGCAGCAACCAGAGCAGCAACAGCATCGGCAGCAGGAGAAGCAAGCAGCAGCAGTGAATTGCAACTGCAGCACCTTCTTCCGTTCCTCTTCTTCTCCTTCTCCTACATCGTAGGGTCGAGAGTGGGGTATACTTCTTGAACCTACTTCTTAGTTCGCTTAGTTTGTGTAGTTTAGCTTCGATTAGCGATAATTATGCGTTTTTAGTGCTATATATGGTGATTAATGTGAACCTTGGTTAAGTAAGGTTAGTATTGGTTAGACTAGCCTAATTAAGTGTTATTAGGGATAAGTAAACCTAGGTAAACCCCAGATTGCTCTAAAATACCCTAAGTTTTCAAATTGTGCAAAATTTAACATTTTTAAGCAAAACTTAGCCTTTCTGTAATCTGCTATAGACCCGGGCACTTCAGATAAAATCTGAGTTGACTGTAGCTTACTTGGGAGACCCTGACCACACCACCACAGCACGAGCCCCTGACCCCACCTCTAGGCCGCCGGAAAATTCATTCTGGCCGCAAATTGCGGCCAGACAGGGGAGCTAGGTGTTAGGGTTTGTTCTGTAGGTGTCTGCTACATTTTTAGGGCCAGTGCTATGTGCAATTTTATAAGATTTTCTCTGTAGGAAAATCTGGGATGATATATCATATTTCTTGTACGTTTAGTTCACGCGATACGTGTTGGAGATAGTGCCCTCAGAGTCAATTATTGGATCACAGGCACGTGATTGCAATGATTGAGGGAGGACCTGTTCTAGTAGGACAGTCTTACTCAAGATGATAGTATGCTATCTGGTTTATCTTTATCATCGTGTACTGCTTTAGGTGACCTGACAGGTCACTATTGCACGTTGATAGATCCCCTAGGATTCTTGCTTGACTGCCAGCAGTATGAGGGCGATCATATATGTGAGAGCTGGTAGTCTATAAGCACATCCTTAAAAGGTCCCTAGTCATGGGAGTTTCGAGACAGGGCATCGATTCTCCAGAGTAGACTAGTGTATACATTCGAGACCCCGACGAGGGGCGGTGGCCGGTCTCACAAGCCACTGGTGTTAGTTGGTTCACTTAAGATGTATACAGGTGCTCATTAGGTTATGAGTACACCGGACAGGACTCGCCGGGAACATGCTAGTTGGTCTTATACCTGACGTCAGGTAGCAGTTCCCTGGTGACATGTGTACATGTTAGTTCATCGACCTGAGGATCGTCATTTGTCTCGTGTGAGTTCCCACTGTACTTTGATTACTACCCTACCACGCTCAAAGGAGACGTGCAAACAGGTTTTAGTTGGGTACAGTCCCGAGCCACATGGAGGCAGTGAGCGGATCTTCGGGGGTTCGTCTCTCCCGGTATTGGGGGTGAAGTTGCGCTGTGTCTAGGAGAGCCAGAACATGAAAAGTCCTTGGCCAAGGCAGGAGATTTACTGGTAGGTATTCCAGTAGTATCTCAGGGTGTTCTGGGCTGATCTCTGACACGACTTGTACCGCTTTTGGGGGTCTGACTTTTACCAACCCCCTAGGCCCGCTCTGCGATGCTCATAGACGAACGGACCGGACTGTACGGATATTGTCACTGACAGGCTCAGTAGGGTGTCAGGATGAGTTCACTCATCGACGTCCCTTTTGGTCAATAGCCGGTTTCCCGTCACGTATGGCTAATACCTCTGACGTGCTAGTGGTTAAATCCACAGCCATAGTATTGACGAGTCTTTAGAGTCCACCACACACACAGTTACTCAAGTTTCGGGCGAAACGCTGTAGAGGCCGTATGGAGATATGGCAGGGTTCGATCAGATACGTGCGGTATTGCACGGATCAGGATCGGACGGTTAGTACTAGAGGCCGTATGGATATATGGCATGGTTCGATCAGATACGTGCGGTATTGCACGGATCAGGATCGGACGGATAATACTAGCCGGCTTTGGTTTAAGCCGGATCCTAGTATAGTACAGTGTAGATTTTGTCTCATTGCATTTGTATTTCGGTCAGAATACAGATGCGGGTGTGTATACACAGTATCGGAGTTTTCTTGTAATTTATTACGGGATCAGTTTTCTGGAGTTGCCAGTTTGCTTTCCGTTTCGGCCATATTTCTTTGTATCTTTCATTGGCCGAAGATTGGTGGAGGAGGGCTTATTTGCATTTGTGCAAATAAGCAATTTGGAAGGGGGTCTTTGCATATTGTTGGATCATGATGGTTGCACCATCTCTTGACCATTTGACTTCTTCTTTCATGATGGCTTAACTTTGTGATGAGATGATGAGGTTGGTGGAGTGTGGGTTTGTGTTTGTGATCATTTTCTTTCATGATATCATTTTGATGTCTCTCCCTTTGTATCATTCCACTCACTCCCTCATTCACTCTCTCCTCTCTATTCTTTTGGCTGGCCAAGTATGGCATGGGGCTGTCCAAAAATTATGGGGGTGGGGTTTTGTTCTCATGGTGCTTGCAAAATTCCATTTTTCATCACAAAACTCCAAGTATCATTCCTCCACCAAAATGGCAACCTCCACTACCCCAAATGAGACATGAGTTCTACACACATTCTACAGAAAAACTTGGGCACGTCGGCTCGCCAACTTCGTGCCCGAGTTGCCTCGGTCCAGAGGTGGGAGCCCGTAAAAGAAGCAGGAGACGTGGTGCCCTTCCGGCGAGGAGGTGGAGACCGGACATTACGCGGGAGATCGGGACGACGACGAGAAGACCGAAGGACATGGATCGCTCGGTATATCTCTCTTCACCATCTTGTTGTTAGCTAGGACTAGATTAATGGCACGATCCGGGTTTATAGTGCGCGGTGGTGCCGGTTCCAAAAGTTAAAGAAAAGCATCGCTTCTGCATTCCGGCGTCGGATTGACGGCCGGGGCGCCGCCGTGCACTTACAGTGGTATCAGAGCCTCACCATTAACATAGTCTAGCTTTGTCTAATGTGTTTTACATTTTCGATCGAACAAAATTCCAAAACCCGTATTTTTCCTAGCATCAGTTTCTGTCGTTTTTTTTATGGCTCGAAATTTTTTTTAGTACATTGCAGAATGCTGTGCAGGGAATTATAAGAATTCTGTAGAAATTTGATCACGTGATCGCTCTATACGACCGCGGAACCGCGGCCAAACCCATGCTTGGGCCGTGATTCCGCCGTAGTATTTACAGATCAGTGTGCCAAATGTTTACAGAGAGCTCCTGTGATGAAAATAGGGGTTTTGGAATATTAATTTTTGGACCAGAATTTCTTGATGTGCTACAGTAGTACTTGGGGGCCCACTTGGTAAATTTTGATCGATCGGATATTTTAAACACATTAGTTCACAGTATTTACATTATATCTGCGACCGTGAATGTCACTTGATCGGTAAATCCTGTCTAACTGCTATAGCCCGGTTAGACGGATTTGCGAACGTGACTTTCACGTTGATGTTCTGTGATTGTGCTGTGATGTTGCGGATTGGTCGTGGGGGATAGCCTGGTTGCAGTGGTAGTACAGTTTTGTTGTATTATGTACATTTGATATTGCGGGGCGAGCGTCCGACACGTGGACTGCCGTCAGTGCCTGTTTGTATTATTCTTTTGGGGCACGATCAGGTTGCGGTCGATGTACCCGTTGTATGTATATTTTACTTTCTGTACTAGGATTACCCCGCGGAGGGGTGCACGGATAGCCGGGTTCTAGAGGGCAACGGGCCCGCATCTCATGGCATTGAGACGGAGGGGGCTTTACTCTAGAATTGGCGGGCTATTCGCCGCATTCGTAGGGGGTACAGGTTGACCCAGGAGGGGTGCCCAAGTTACCGGATTCCGTGAAGTGCTGGGTGGTCCATTCACGTTGCTGAAGGGGGCTGCCTCGCTTCAGGTTTTGGCGGGTAACTTGCCGCGCCCGTAGGGGTCTAGGATTTTCATTGCACAGGCTATCCACACGACCAAGGGAACGTCGGGTTTCAGCGGCTCTGTGAAACCCGGGGATCCCAGATATCTGTATTGTTCTGTGATGCTGTACATTTCTGTGATGTTGCATTTTATCACGCCTTGAGCGAAATATTATATATTGATATATATACTAGTAGATGTTGTATATGTTTTGCATCCGCGCTAGTCCAGTCCCCGCTCTATCGTTAGTTAGCTAACCTAACGGGTAATGACGGGACCCAGTGGCGAATGCGGATGGCATATACGTACATCAATATATTTTCGTTCTTTGTGGTGTGATCAATTGATGGGACTGCGTTGATTCGGATCAATGCAAGTTAAAAACAAACCTAATCTGATGTTGTTGGAATATTTTTCAAAAAGCTGTTATTGCAAGGACGTTCACTTTTGTTTTGCATCATGGTATTCAGTTGGAATATCCTGCTCCTCAGTCGACGAGGCAAGGGCCGAGATCCCTTCACCGGGAGTGACCCCTTGGACAGAAGTTTGCGTCAGGGCAATAACTTCACTATAGCCGATTACTTTTGCTTTGCATCGTGGTATTCAGTTGGAATATCCTGCACCTCAATCTACGGGGAAAGAGCCGAGATCCCTTCACCGGGAGTGACCTCTTTAGCAAAGGTTTTCGTCATTATATTTTTTAAAAAGCTATCCGGTTCCTTCAACGATATCAAGTTCATTACGTTAAAGGTTTTCGCCAGAAACCATTCGTAGCCCTCCATCATTTCAGTTAAATATTCGGTAGTATTCAAGCTATGTATTTTGACCTCACGCCAAGGCATAGTGATTGGTAGCTGCCGGGTATTTATCTGTTGCATAGATAGATGCGTTGGTTTGGGACAGTCGTACTACTATTTTGGCCTACGTCAAGGGTATGTACGGGTGGGTTCAAATTAACCTGGACAATGATGGGTAGAACTTGACACGCGACTTATGATATTTGGACCTCACGCCAAGGTCATAAGAGCATGGGGCAAAAATCACATCGGGAGTTTCAAAAGAAACTGAAACATGCCAGATATGCGCATACCTTCTGGAGTATGATAGTGTGAGCGGATTCCGTCACGTTATCATGCGGTGATAGTTGGATCCCGATTCCCACTGATGAGTTGGTTTACTCCTCGGGTGATCCCGACTAATTCTTCTTTCAGGTTTGGAGGAGAATTTGACGGTACAGTGGGAGGTTTCCAGATTAGATAAATTGGTAACCATTCTGATCTAGGATAGAGTGCACGCTGAATGTTTCTTTTCTCTCTCTCTCAGGCAGCGACCATTGACCTGACCCTAGACTATGACTCAGTGACCAAATTAACCGAACCTTCTTAAACACTGGCTTTTGGATTGTCAGAGTTGCAAACCTCATTGCCACTCCTACTTTTACCCTTTTCTCCAGGACACCCCGTATTACTACGAACGTCCACTTCCATTGGACAAAACCATCGTATGGTTATATACGAACTCGAAGGGATTTATTGTAGGGTTCCTAGGCACCCTAATGAGGTCTCACAAGGCATCAACCATGCCAATTTCAAAAATTCTAGGTGCCGAGAAACCCGACTACGGATCGTTGGCTAGAAATCTAGGCGATTCGATAAGCTAGTTAACAACTTAACTACAAGAAATCGGAAATACAACCTTTGTAGATCCGGTGCTCCACCTCCATAGCTCCGCAACGATATCCCCTCGCTGTCCTAGGGAATTCCCGGGCTCTAGCGTCGGCTTCGTCGGAGATATGGCGAGCTAGGTCGTTGATGTCCATGCCGAAGATGATCTACGTCGAGGCATCGCTAGATCAAGCTCCAACTTCACCAAGTCAAGAAACTTGTGAAGGAAACACACTCTACTACTTGGCAAGAGGTAGAGGATGGAGAAATAGGAAGTGGGTTCATTTTAGAATTGGATTTCTCACTCATATTCATCAATCACCATTGATGAAGTGAAGGTTTTCTTCAACTTGAAGATGAAGAAGAAGATGCTAATTGTTATGATAAGTTAATTAAAAGAATAATAAAAATGGAAACTTATCATAATCTTAACCTTAGTTAGTTGTATAGAATAGACCATGGTAAGTTATGATGGTTAGGGTTAAGCAAGAGACAAGAATGGTTAACTAAGTCAAAGCTTCATGAAAGTTCATGAACAAACAAAGAAAGCCACCATTATCCTCTTATGCCAATTATTTTATTTCCAAAAAGAAAAAATGAAAAAGATAAATAAATGAATAAGGAAAACCAAAACCCTAACCATTTAAATAACCATGGTTTAATTC
The DNA here is from genome assembly GCA_030015575.1 of Agapanthus africanus. NCBI lineage: Eukaryota > Viridiplantae > Streptophyta > Magnoliopsida > Asparagales > Amaryllidaceae > Agapanthus > Agapanthus africanus. The sequence goes on along the minus strand of CM057346.1, from coordinate 314,150,831 downwards.
TTTACACAAACCATGTAAGTATGCATCAACAAACATGATACAATCATGTGCACAAAACTATATCAAATATACAATGTGCACATCCGAGCGAGAAAATCCATTTAAAGTGAACCGATACTAGTTAATGCAAAGTAATATATCAAATATATAATTATGCATTAAATCATTAAATCAACTCTTGATTTAACGATCCGGTCATATCGCATATAACCGTCAAGTGTCTAATGTATCGGCTTATCGAATCAATCCTTGATTCGATAACTAGGGTATATCTCATATAACCTAATCGATACATTCATCGCGAGAATGGAATACGGTATCACATACACGCATTATTCTCGGTCCCGCACATATCTCATATGCGCTCCTATTTCGTTTCGCTTGAGCCAGGAAACCTCTGTATAGGACTCTAAAGACTCGTCAATACGCCGGCAGCGGATGATGATCATATCAAACATCCACAAGCCGCAAGCGGTCTGCTAAACGTAACGGCCACCGGGTATTGAGCGATCTGAAGATCGACGAGCAAGCCCGCTCACACTCCAGTGAATCCAACCAGTAACACTACCGTACAGTCCGATCTGATCGTCTGATATGTCGCATATCTTGCCTAGGGGTGGTAAACGTCAGACCCCAATAGCTCGATAAGTCGTGTCGATATGAGGTCTATAACAATTCGAGAAACTACAGGTAACACTTACCAGTAATTCTCAGCAACCCTGGCCAGGGATTTCCTGTTATAGCCAATCGAACACAGCACAACATCAACTCCCTATACCGGGAGAGACGAATCCCCTCCTATCGCTCATTGCCTCCATGTGATTCGGGACTGTACCCAAAAACCACCGTTTTGCACGCCCTCTTGGACGTGGTAAGATGGAAATCAAAGCACAGTGGGAACCACACAAGACTCTATGATGATCTCGGGTCAACAGACTACTCTGTACCAGTGTCACCAGAGAACTGCCATCTGACGTGAGGTATAATACCATCTGGGAGTTCTCGGCGAGTCCGTCCAGTGTACCCAGTCTCTACTGAGCACCCGTATATCATCTCTGATGTCAAACACCAATGGATATGGGATCATCTATCGCCCATCTGTATGGGTCGAGAAGGTATACGCTAGTCTACTCTGGTATATCGATGCCCCGTCTCGATATACCCACGACTAGGGACTGTAAAGGATGTACTTATGGACTACCATGTCCCCACTAGTATGATCCGCATCATATTCCAGGTAGTCAAGTACACATCCTAAGGGCTTTACCAACATGTAACAGAGAGACAATCAGCATACACGTTAAGGTAAAGGGTAACCAGATAGCATACTATCATGTCGAGCAAGAAAGTCCTCCCTATATATGTCCCAGCATCCACTACAATATACATCCTATGTACAGTAATGGCCTCTAGGGCATACATATAACTAACAATCTCCCACTTGCACTAGGGCCATCTGTAGTAGTGGTTGCAGTATCTCATACTCAACCATCCCATGAAAGTCTCTCTCTGGGAAAAGGCCCTTGTGAGTGGATCCGCCCGTGTTGTCCTCTGAGTCTACTCTCCTCACCTCGATCACCTTGGAGATCAATCATCTCCATGATCAGGCGATACTGCCTTAGAATATGTCTGGATCACTGATGGGACAGACGTTCCTTGGCATAAGCCACAACTCCATTGTCACACAATGGCAGGAACTAAGTTCATCTCATGAACCAATATACACCCAGACTGCCTCTTTGGTAGCATCTTAAGTAGCGATGTATCCAGCCTTAATTGTCTAGTATGCCACGGTATCCAGCTTGGAACTCTTCCAACATACTGCCCTTTACTGAGGGTAAAGACAATGCCTGTGACTGACATTCAGTCGTCTTTATCACCCTGGAACCCTTCCAGTGATTCTCCTCAGGATCGATTGACACCATCTCACTACATCTAGTGAGTATCCTAACATCCAGTTAGATCTATCTCATAGATCCAAAACCCAGGATTTAGTAGGTATCACTTTGATCCTATATGGAGAATCGTTATGATAAGCGGAGATTGACCGAGCGTAGCATAGGAAACTCCTTCCTTATCAAGAGTATGTCATCCACGTACTCTACGAGGATCACCACCATACTCCCTACTACCTTTTTGTATATACAAGGTTCATCTATTATTTTGATGATGTCAAACTGTTTGACAAACTCATCAAAACAGATGTTCCAACTCCGCGATGCCTGCTTCATCACATAAAACATCTTGCACACGTTTCCGTTGCTCCCACTGTCTACGAAGCCCTCTGGCTGTGTACTAATAGACGCTCTCTTCCAAAACAACATTTAGAAAAGCAGTCATGACACCCAACCACCAGATATCGTAGTCATGGTATGTAGCCATGGCAAATAGGATCTGGATGGACTTAAGCATAGCTACTTGAAAAGGTTTCATCATTATCCACACCTGGTCAATGATGCAAACTTTTAACAAGTCTAGCTTTGAAAGTCTCAAATTTTCCATCTACACCAAGTAATCTTCTCAAGATATACTTGCTCCTGATGGGGATTTAACCCTTCAGATATAGCAACTAAAGTCCATACTTTGTTGGTGTATAAGGATTCCATCTCAGATCGATAAGCATCCAGTCATTCTTACAGAGTCCCACTCCTGATGGCCAGCTCGAAACTAGTTGGGTCATCATCTCATGATGCAATCCTCGCTCCCACTGTCATAGAGAAACCGAAGTATCTCTCAGGTGGGTGAGGAACCCTACTAGATCGGCGGAGAGGCTGAGGTTCGTTGGTATCTACTGAATCCTTTGGTTGTACCAAATCATCTGCTGTAGTTTGTATAGCTGGAACCTTTCCAGTTCTACATTACAGACCTTGCCTCGAGCTTGTCCGGATTTTGCTTTTAGACATAGGCCGGTCAACCCCAAATCTTAACTAGCTTAAGACATGGGCTCTTCCCTTTCCATATCACATATGAAGTGGTAGGCAACTGATTTGATTGGAACCCTATTCAATAGGTATGCAGCTTCTCAAGTGCATAACTCCCAAAAGGAAACAGGTAACTCAATAGTACTCATCATAGAGCACACCATATCATATAGGGTGTGATTGCTCCGCCCCGATATACCATCGTGCTATGGTGTATTCGGAGGAGTAGTGCTGAGAGAGAATCTCATTCTCCTTTAGAATAATCCAGGAATCCCGTGCTCAAGTAATCTCCTCCTTGATCACATCAAAGGACATAATACTTTTACCCGTATTGGTTCTCTACTTCTATCTTATATTCTGTGAATATCTCAAAAGGTTCAGACTTGTGTCTCAACAGGAACATATGTCTGAATCATGAGAGATGATCAGAGAACGTAATGAAGTAAAAGAACCAGTCCTGGCATATGTAGACAGGGGACCTTTCATACATCAACATGTATCATCCCAAGAGTTCACTAACTCTTTCTCTGTTTCCAATAAACAGAGCTGTGGTCATCTTATCTTTGTGACATGACTGGCGAGTTTCACAAGATGTAAATTCAAACTGATTTAAATATGCATCTATATGTAACTCTAGCCAGTCGGGTCACATTGATCTGACCTAGTCTACAATACCTCAAGAAGGATTCGTTCATATCTGAACTCTTCCTCTTGTGTGTGTTCCGTATACAAAAGAACTGTAGTTTGATTTAGAACATCAATGCTTTTAGATAACGTGCCTGATACGATCAACTTTTGATATAGGAAATGTTCAAAACATTATCCAACAATACAAAATTTTATCATTTCTTTACTAATAAAGAAACTGATATGATTTTGTATATCAGGTTCGGTATCTAATAACATTTGTTCAGAATCAATGTATTGGAAATACAGGGTGACAGTGACCAACAGACTTGGCTGCAACTCTTGCCCCGTTTTCTGCCTCATGAAACTTATCACCCGTTCTCAGTTCTCTACCTTTCTGTAGCCCTATGTAACATATTACATATCTGGGATCCTGATCTGGTATCACATACCCAGGACGTAAAGGATACAGCGAAACAGTTCTTTGTAACGAACACACCCGAAGATGATGCATCAGCATGCACTCTCTTCGTTTGGGCGGCACGGGAATTCTGGTATTCCCCAATTTCCTGCTCTGTCTTATAACAATTATAAGTTGAAGCGGGACCAATGTTCCCCAGCTTAGTATAACAAGCGGGTTCGGTCAAATATCCGTATTATTTTCTTGATTAAGGCGTGATATGGTCGCTACCTGGAGAGAGAGAGAAGAAAACACTCAGCGTGCGCTCTTGCAAGAATAGATTGGTTATTATTTTATCTAATCAGGATGGCTCCCACTGCTTTTTATCAAATCTTCCTTCAAACCCTAAAAGGAAAGACTAGCCGGGATTAATTGCACACTACAAGTTCGCCAATCTTTCAGCCAGGCCAGTGTCGGTACTTTGAGGGAGGTCCCACGTGCTTTCGCACGAACCTAATTAATGTAAACCTCGTTTTCCCAGAGGCGTAACCCCGTTGACACCTTTCTAGACACCTACTTGATCGGCTAATTGTAATGTATAAAACTCTCCCAGGAGTAACTCTTACTCGCAGCAGGTATCGGGATCCAACTATCTCATAGAAGGTATGCAATCTCATTGCAAATTTCAACACTTGAAATTCCCGATAATGTTTTGCCCCTAGCGTCCTATGACCTTGACAGAGGTCAACAAACCATAGGCTGCTAGTCAAGTTCAACCCGTCATTTCCTGATTGAAGTAAACCCACCCGCACGACCCTTGACAGAGGTCAACAAGGTCGCACGACTACCCTAAATCAATCACATCATATGCTTATGCAGATAAGCACTAATCAGCTACCGCACACTACGCCTTGACAGAGGTCAACAAACGCAGCACGAATACTAACCAGTACATATCTGAAATGACGGAGGGCTACGACAGGTTTTTCTGAAAACCTATTGCGTAATGAACTTGATATTGTTGTAGAATCAAATGATTTTAAAATGGAGTGTTTTTTAGGCTTTTCTAGTTTTGCTAAAGGAGTCACTCCCGGTGAAGGGATCGTCGGTCCTTTCCTCGTCGAATGAGGTGCGTGATATATCATATATATCACTATGCAAAGCAAAAACTCTTAAAAGCAATCAAAGAGACAAACCGAGTGTGTAGCATCTGCCAGTTATTGCTAAAGGAGTCACTCCCGGTGAAGGGATCTCGGTCCTTTCCTCATCGAATAAGGTGCAGGATATATCACATATACCACTGTGCAAAGCAAGAACTGTAGCTACCCTTTTTATTTTGAAATTCGATTCTGCAACATCTTAGGTTTCTTTTATTTCATTAATCACATTAATGAAGTCCCATCATTTAAGTACCTAAACATCACAGATAAATACGACGTACACTTATGCCATCCGCATTCGCCTCGATGTCCCCTCGTGCATCGTTAGGTTAGGTAACTAACGACAGAGCGGGGCAGGGCTAGCGCGGGTGTAAAACATAAGTAACGTCTATATAATATATCATATATACTATATAATGTATCTATCACAGAAATCGCAGCAGAAGAATCATATGAAATATTGGATATACTAGGACGTCCGTGTTTTCAATACGAGCCAGTATAAAACACGGATTCCACGGTCGTTATGAATAGCCAAACCCACACCCCTAGACCCCTACGAGAGCGGCAAGCAACCCTACCAATTCTGGAGTTAGGAGACTCGGACTCGACTCCTCGAGTTGGTCTCCCACTGGACTCCAGAACCCGGTTACTTGTGCCCTCCTCCTTGGGTCTATCCTAGTGCGGAAAAGTAAATAATATACAAACGGTGACATCTTTCGCAACCTGGAAGTGCCCCAATAAAAGAATATTACATACAAGTTTTTACATGAATGAAAATGAAAAACACTCATCTCACATAAAAACCCCCGGCTATTCAAACACGACGATCCAATATAACATATCCAGCAACACATAACATCACATGTCATCAACGTAAGTAAATATGCGCATCCCAATTGTCGTTGACATATAGCAACGAAACCGGCGATATCACATATTACACTTACGGTCACAGAAAAGAAAGTGTAAAACTACAACAGTTGGAATCCGCAACCTGCATAGACATCGCATGCCTAATCAAATGAATTCTTTAGACATCGCATGCCTAACAATTATAAACCCCGCATTTTAGTCTCAAAATCGAAAACTCTTTTCAATATCAAGTCGGGCAATTCAACAAGATTCCCGACATCCTGATCGAATGCTCATCGCAAACTTTAGTAGACGGCTGCACCCCCGATACCGTCGATGAAGTGCACCAAGGCGGAACACCTCTACCGCGAGTACCCAAACGGATGCTTTCGGCGACGGGGTTCTCCTACAGTCACTTGGTCGGGGCTATGGAGTGAGGCTGTCTATTAAGTTTACCGGCGAATATCCGCGTACGCTACGTGATTGCGACGGACTTTTGATCACATCAAAATTCCGTGGCAACCGATCAAGTGAGACTAAAGTACTATGTTTATAACATTCATTCAGTTATCTCATAACTATTTGCGAATTCCAAGTATTGTATCACATTCCGGATAAATAGAAAATGCTAAACTTTTCGATCGAACAATCGAACACCCAAGTTTTCCCGATACAGCTCAACACATGAAATAAGTCTAACAACATTCAGTTCGTGCCTCAGTACCAACGGTCCAGCCGTAGAAGGGTCAAGCCAACGCCTCACATGTGGCACGCCGTACTGCCCCAAACCCGAAGGTTCAAAGGGCGGTTCAAAACGGTCACATAATCGAGTTAAGGTTTGTTGTCTTCTAGAGGGACCATTGCGTTACTTGCACTACTTAGAACGTCGTTAAACTACGGAAAAATCCAACACTTGGAAATTTTCCGTCAGGGGAAACATTGGGTATTTATATCCGGTCGAACTTTTTAACATATTCAGAAATATCCGGAAAGCCACATAGACAAAGTCTGATAATCCGATCGAACAATCGAATCCCTAAAACAACCCCAGAAAATTCAACTCTTGAATAAATTTTAAAAATTTCCAGAAAACTCAGAACAATTTATCAGGAATTACTGTGCAAACAGTTAGGGCTGACGTCACCATCATGGCGCGGAACCGCCGCAGAAGCCAGGCTTCTGCCGCGGTTCCGCCGCATACATTACTGTTCACTGGAAACTTTTTGCACCGTAATTCATATTTTTTCTTGCTGAATTTTTTAGCAATTTTTAATTCTGGAAAAACCCAGATTTTAGAAAATTTCCAGAGAGCAATTTTGATTTGGGGTTTCGGGTTCGATCGGGTTTCAAATTCCGTCTAGACTTCACCTAAGGCTCTAGCTAGGCTCTGATACCACTGTAGGGTTCCTAGGCACCCTAATGAGGTCTCATAAGGCATCAACCATGCCAATTTCAAAAATTCTAGGTGCCGAGAAACCCGACTACGGATCGTTGGCTAGAAATCTAGGCGAATCGATAAGCTAGTTAACAACTTAACTATAAGAAATCGGAAATACAACCTTTGTAGATCCGGTGCTCCACCTCCATAGCTCCTCAACGAAGTCCCCTCGCTGTCCTAGTGAATTCCCGGGCTCTAGCGTCGGCTTCGTCGGAGATATGGCGAGCTAGGTCGTCGATGTCCATGCCGAAGATGATCTACGTCGAGGCATCGCTAGATCAAGCTCCAACTTCACCAAGTCAAGAAACTTGTGAAGGAAACACACTCTACTACTTGGCAAGAGGTAGAGGATGGAGAAATAGGAAGTGGGTTCATTTTAGAATTGGATTTCTCACTCATATTCATCAATCACCATTGATGAAGTGAAGGTTTTCTTCAACTTGAAGATGAAGAAGAAGATGCTAATTGTTATGATAAGTTAATTAAAAGAATAATAAAAATGGAAACTTATCATAATCTTAACCTTAGTTAGTTGTAGAGAATAGACCATGGTAAGTTATGATGGTTAGGGTTAAGCAAGAGACAAGAATGGTTAACTAAGTCAAAGCTTCATGAAAGTTCATGAACAAACAAAGAAAGCCACCATTATCCTCTTATGCCAATTATTTTATTTCCAAAAAGAATAAATGAAAAAGATAAATAAATGAATAAGGAAAACCAAAACCCTAACCATTTAAATAACCATGGTTTAATTCTTTACACAAACCAAGTAAGTATGCATCAACAAACATGATACAATCATGTGCACAAAACTATATCAAATATACAATGTGCACATCCGAGCGAGAAAATCCATTTAAAGTGAACCGATACTAGTTAATGCAAAGTAATATATCAAATATATAATTATGCATTAAATCATTAAATCAACTCTTGATTTAACGATCCGGTCATATCGCATATAACCGGCTAGTGTCTAATGTATCGGCTTATCGAATCAATCCTTGATTCGATAACTAGGGTATATCTCATATAACCTAATCGATACATTCATCGCGAGAATGGAATACGGTATCACATACACGCATTATTCTCGGTCCCGCACATATCTCATATGCGCTCCTATTTCGTTTCGCTTGAGCCAGGAAACCTCTGTGTAGGACTCTAAAGACTTGTCAATACGCCGGCAGCGGATGATGATCATATCAAACATCCACAAGCCGCAAGCGGTCTGCTAAACGTAACGGCCACCCGGGTATTGAGCGATCTGAAGATCGACGAGCAAGACCTCTCACACTCCAGTGAATCCAACCAGTAACACTACCGTACAGTCCGGTCTGATCGTCTGATATGTCGCATATCTTGCCTAGGGGTGGTAAACGTCAGACCCTAATAGCTCGATAAGTCGTGTCGATACGAGGTCTATAACAATTCGAGAAACTACAGGTAACACTTACCAGTAATTCTCAGCAACCCTGGCCAGGGATTTCCTGTTATAGCCAATCGAACACAGCACAACATCAACTCCCTATACCGGGAGAGACGAATCCCCTCCTATCGCTCATTGCCTCCATGTGATTCGGGACTGTACCCCAAAACCACTGTTTTGCACGCCCTCTTGGACGTGGTAAGATGGAAATCAAAGCACAGTGGGAACCACACAAGACTCTATGACGATCTCGGGTCAACAGACTACTCTGTACCAGTGTCACCAGAGAACTGCCATCTGACGTGAGGTATAATACCATCTGGGAGTTCTCGGCGAGTCCGTCCAGTGTACCCAGTCTCTACTGAGCACCCGTATATCATCTCTGATGTCAAACACCAATGGATATGGGATCATCTATCGCCCATCTGTATGGGTCGAGAAGGTATACGCTAGTCTACTCTGGTATATCGATGCCCCGTCTCGATATACCCACAACTAGGGACTGTGAAGGATGTACTTATGGACTACCATGTCCCCACTAGTATGATCCGCATCATAGTCCAGGTAGTCAAGTACACATCCTAAGGGCTTTACCAACATGTAACAGAGAGACAATCAGCATACACGTTAAGGTAAAGGGTAACCAGATAGCATACTATCATGTCGAGCAAGAAAGTCCTCCCTATATATGTCCCAGCATCCACTACAATATACATCCTATGTACAGTAATGGCCTCTAGGGTATACATATAACTAACATTTATTCGAGGATGGTTTCCGGTTCTGGAGAAAACGGATAGGATTATTCAGTTGTCTTTTCCTTTTACCTTCTCTCAAGTTGTGAGTACTCCTTGGTTTAGGAGATAGTACACATATTACGCAAATTGGATAGTCTTCTTCCAAACCATAGGCAGGTGCCGAACGGTAGGGAATGAAGAAAACTAATTAGCCTAAACGGTGTATAGAAGGTATTATGTAAAGGCAAAGAAAGGGATTAGAAGGAGGGCAAAGTAAATTGCGACTGCTATTCACGACCAAACTAATTATTTCATTACCACTCCCACTTCACCTTTGTATTTCTCCAGGACACTCCGTATCACTACGAAGATCCACAATTTATTGGATATTCCATCGTACGGTTATATACGAACTCGAAAGGAACTTGTTCCAGTTTGGGGATGGATTCTGGTTCAGGAGAAATAGGAATAAGGTTTATTCAGGTGTCTTTTATCTTCAGCTTCTCTCGCATTGCGAATGTTCCTAGGATTGGGACAGTACACCCATTATGCTTATTGGATAGTCTTCTTCCAAACCATAGGCTGGTGCCGAACAGTAGGGAAGGAAGAAAACCATTTGGCCTAAAGGGGTGTGCAGAAGGTAATGACTAAAGACACATGAAGGGATTTGGAGAGATGGCAAAGAATTACACGGTTACAGTTGTGAATCTGGATAATGGAAGTGGCATTACTAGGAATACCGGGATACCCCATCGAAACATTTCAATGTTTCAGCTTCGCTGTGTACAGTTAAAGGAAAACTGATTTCCCGATTAGATACTTACTCCAGGGTATGTATTTACCAGGTATGATTCTCACATCTGTATAGTTTTACAGATGATGAGTGGGAGTAAGTTTTTGGGAATTGGGTGATCATCCTCATTATATCGGGATTCGTTGTAATCGGTGATATTTGAGGAAGTCACCTGGGTTGTTTGCCGGACGGCAAATATTTGGTTTTGAATATCCGTTGTTATGCACCAATTTCAAATTGATATATCTGTACGTCTATTTTCATAGAGTGAGATATACCTTTTTGAAATTATGTCTATGACATTTACCTATATCAGTGGATGGTTAGGTAAGGAGCATTAAACAGCGGTGCAATTCTTCATAACCAAAGGTACAGTTTTCAACCTACAACACACAGGGAGTGAGTTATTAGACTCAAGGGACTTGTACAGAGTATTGTATATTGTCCAGTGTCCATCAGGACAGAGGGGATGGTCCTCGTACTATATTCAGTTTACTTATGACTTCTCTAGTTCTTAGACAAGTGTTTCGTAGAAACGCAAGGTCTGGATTTTGAGAAGTTATAGGTATATGAATAAAGTAGAGAACCAGGTGTTGCAAGTATCGGGATTCTTCGAGGTGGTCGAAGATGTAGATACTTGTGTATGGTATTCAGTTGATAGTAATGATTAAGAGAACTTGCTTCTCTTTCAGGTTACTCATAATTGGAAGCATTCCTAAGTTGAGTAACGCTGATCGGCCTCCTTCCACTTAGTTGACATGCACTGGAGACAGCTGCATGATTTGAATCTGGTTCAATTAAATCAGTGCCTCTGGTCCAATATTGGATATAGAACAGTTCGTGTCTTAACGATGTTAAGGTACGGGGAGTTGTCCGGCTTATGCTTAAAACCAGACTCTGGATAACTCAAGGCATGTTTCTGTAATGGCTGTTTGTGTGTTGACCCAGGCTATGACGAGGGTTGACTTTCTACCATCTGGAAGATCAATAGTGATATTGTTCTAGACTCGCCACAGTTTTAATAAAAATAGATCTTTTTTTCTCAGAAAACAGTAGTGGGAGTATGGTAGAACTGAAAGTGATTCCAGAACCACAAACGATTACTGAAGATTTTGATAGGAACCTAAAGATTCAATCTGGTTTGACATTCCATTGGCCACTCCGCAGATACGGTGGGTAACCTCAGGCACCCAAGAGGTACTCCGGTAGCCTCAAGGACGGTGACAGGGAGGTTCTTGTTTACCCAAACTTACCATTGTTGTTGTTCCAGGCTGCGAGAACCGGCAGGAGGATGAGTATAGCGTCATTCTAAACCAGCTTTAGAAGTGTACGTCTATATGACTCTGCCAGAGGGTTGTCGTAGTCAGTGGGAGCAGCGGAAGCATTGGTGGATAAGTGGCTTATGTCTATTTATAGACTAAAGCAGATATAGCGGAGAAAGATCATCCATTTCAGATGTGACAGTCATAGGTTTGACTTCATCAGAATAGGGGATAGATCTGTTAAGAAGGTAGTAGGGTGTGATGTCCTGGTATTTGGATGACATACACAGAGTAGGAAGTGACATTCCTATACTACGATCGGTTATACTTTGGTCGTCACACAATGGTTTCTCCACATGGGACTTGGACATTATATCAGACATACTGGTTACTAGATCTATGGTTTTAGATCTAGATTTGGGTGGTTTCCCAATTAAGGGTACTTAGACAGCATTCTAAGAGTATTTAGAATGGACGACTCCTGGCACGGTAGTGTACCTGCAGGTGATGGAGTCACCCTCTCTAAAGGTGTCTTACAGACTAAAGGGGAGAGGGATGTGCATGATTGGCAGATCACTTGCTTAGGCAATTGAATCAATCATGAGATGTCAAGTACCACACCAGATGTTGTTCTTGCAGTAGATGCAATAAGTTGATATTAATCCAATCCTGGAGAAACAGTCGGAAGCAGTTTTAGAACATAAGTGGATGTTCTAGGGATATGATAACGACAGCCTCATTCGGGAGACAGTTATCATTCCAGGCTTCCAAAATGACTTGGACGGCAGGGAGGTTGTCAGAGTTATAGTTTTCCTTCTGACGAGGGGCAGTATTTTGGACAGGTGGTCCAAGGCAATACTGAGGGAGGCATGGCGCAGGATACTGATTAAGTTCAGTTGACGATACAGTCTAAGAAGTTTGGATTTGGAGTTCATTTATGAGTTAGGTCCCATCAGACATCCAGACACATTCTAAGACAGGTATTGCTCATTTTGGGAGATGGGTTTCTCCGCGAACTTGAGATATAGAGAGACATAGAAAGAAACATCAAAGCGGATCCACTCACTGAGGCTATTCCTCGAACGCAATAGTTTCGCAAACGAGCTTTGTGAGACTGACTAGTAGAGGAGTTGGGTGTTCGGTATCACACGGGCTGTGAGTATGCGACATCGCAATAATTGGCCTTGAGTGCAAGTAGGAGATTGTTGGAGATAGTGCCCTCAGAGTGAATTATTGGATCACAAGCATGTGATTGCAATGATTGAGGGAGGACCTGTCCCAGTAGGACAGTCTTACTCAAGATGATAGTATGCTATCTGGTTTATCTTTATCATCGTGTACTGCTTTAGGTGACCTGACAGGTCACTATTGCACGTTGATAGAGCCCCTAGGATTCTTGCTTGACTGCCACAGTATGAGGGCGATCATATATGTGAGAGCTGGTAGTCTATAAGCACATCCTTAAAAGGTCCCTAGTCGTGGGAGTTTCGAAACAGGGCATCGATTCTCCAGAGTAGACTAGTGTATATATTCGAGACCCCGACGAGGGGCTGTGGCCGGTCTCACAAGCCACTGGTGTTAGTTGGTTCACCTAAGATGTATACAGGTGCTCTTTAGGTTATGAGTACACCGGACAAGACTCGCCGGGAACATGCTAGTTGGTCTTATACCTGACGTCAGATAGCAGTTCCCTGGTGACATGTGTACAGGTTAGTTCATCGACCTGATGATCGTCATTTGTCTCGTGTGAGTTCCCACTGTACTTTGATTACTACCCTACCAGGCTCAAAGGAGACGTGCAAACAGGTTTTAGTTGGGTACAGTTCCGAGCCACATGGAGGCAGTGAGCGGATCTTCGGGGGTTCGTCTCTCCCGTTATTGGGGGTGAGGTCACGCTGTGTCTAGGAGAGCCAGAACATGAAAAGTCCTTGGCCAAGGCAGGAGATTTACTGGTAGGTATTCCAGTAGTATTTCAGGGTGTTCTGGGCTGATCTCTGACACCACTTGTACCGCTTTTGGGGGTCTGACTTTTACCAACCCCCTAGGCCCGCCTTGCGATGCTCATAGACGAACGGACCGGACTGTACAGATATTGTCACTGACAGGCTCAGTAGGGTGTTAGGATGAGTTCGCTCATCTGTAAGTCCATGCTACCTCTCCCGGTACTTTCGGGCAAGCGGAATTTGATAAAAAACGATTTTCTTAGAGGTGGTAACATGGACTTAAAACCCGGATCTTTGTTAAACATCTAACTAACAACCTAACTACGAGTTGCTAACTACTCGATTAGGGGGTTATACCTTTCTTTTTCTCGAACTCCTTCATCTTCAAGCTTCGATGGTCGTCCGAATCGGCTTCTCCCCGTCGTCTCCTTGCGCCGAAGATAGATCCACCTGAAAGCTTCAACCTTTGGCTCCTTCTTCGAACTTTGAAGAAACTAGTTCACTCGGTTTGCTAAACCTTGTGAACTAGAGTGAGTAGAGAAGAGTTTGTATGGGATTTTATCTATGGTTCTTGGTTCTCATCTCATGAGACAAGTGAACCATAGAATCAAGAGAGGGAGAGCAAGAGGAGGAAGTGAGAGCTCAAGAACAAGAGAGAGAATGAGCATGAAAGAATGAGAGAAGACTTTTCTCATTTGGCTCTCATAATCCAAAACAATCATAACACCTCATATCAATCAAGTATTATGTGATGGTTTAAGCAACCATAGCCATATCATTTCATGCACTCATTTTGCACAAACGAGCAAGCAAGCAAAAGTCTTTGCCATGAAATGATAGCTATAGTTATCATGATGGTCAACTAGTCAAGCTTAGTCAACCGGTCAACAAAGTCAACAAGTCAACAAAAGTCAACAAGTCAACAAAGTCAATCCCTCAACAACCATGTCACCATAATACTTAATTAATATAATTGTTAATCACATATCATATTCTCATTAGGGTTGAGCAAAAAGTCAATAGTCAACTGTCAACGGTCAACAACCCTAATGAGAATCCTCTGCCTCTGTCTCTCCGTCAACTGTGCATACACACCCGCATCCGCGTTCCGAGGAACACGAATGCATACTGGATAAAACCAATCCCAAAAGGTACACTAGGATCTGGCTTAAACCAAAGCCCGCTAGTGTGAACTGTCCGGAGACTGTACGTGCACAAGTGCACGGATGTGACCGAACCCTGTCGCAAAACCATGCGACCTGTCGCAAAACCATGCGACCTCTACTCTTTTGCCTAAAGGCGAATAGCTTTCTGTGTGGGACTCTAAAGACTCGACATTACGCTGGCAGTGGGTTTAACCACAGACCGCAAGCGGCACTAGCTGTGCGTAACGGTCCCCAGGTAGATGCCGACAAGAAGACTGACGAGGCGAAACCCATCTGAACTCCTACTGAGCCTGAATGTGACATTCTCCGTACAGTCCGGTCTGTTCGTCTGATACATCGCATGGCGGGCCTAGGGGGCGGTAAACGTCATTCCCCCAATAGCGGTACAAGTCGTGTCGGAGTGAAGCCCAAAACACCCTGAGATAACACTGGAAGCTTACCAGTAAATCTCGTTTGCCCTGGCCAGGGACTACTCGTGTAATGGCTCTCCTAGACACAGCTCGATGTCAACCCCCAATACTGGGAGAGACGAATCCTGTCTAACCGTCACTGCCTCCAAGTGCTTCGGGACTGCACCCAACTACCATCTGTTTGCACGACTCCTTTGAGCCGTGGTAGGGTAGTAATCAAAGTACAGTGGGAACATACTCGAGTCGAAGTGACGTGTCAAGTCAGCGGACTAAGCTGTACTCATGTCACTTGGGAACTGATAACTGACGATAGGCATAATACCAACTAGTCAGTTCCCGACCAGTCCTGTCCAGTGTACTCGTAACCCAACGAGCACCCGCATACTATCTCAAGTACGACGTATCGACGGCTGTGGGACAGACCGTCTCCCACACTGGGATGAGAAGCGCATGCGCTAGTCTACTCCGGAGTATCGATGCGCTGTCTCGATAGTCCTGCGACCAGGGACCTGCATAAGGATGTGCTTTTAGATTACCCAGCCCCACTAGTGTGACTGCCATCACAACGCTGGTAATCAAGCAAAGATCCTAAGGGCTCCACTAATGTGTATAGGCGATATACTAAAATAAACACATGTACACATTGAAGTAGAAAAAAACCAAGTAGCATAGTACTATTTTGAGCAAGATTATATATACAAGGTGAATATCCCAAGCTTCCATTAAGTAATATACAAACTAGTATGATACAGTAATGGCCTCTAGGGCATATACACTAACAATCTCCCACTTGCACTAAAGCCATGTACTGGCGTATCGAAGACCTATCATCTCGATCAGCCGCTCGAACTGAGTCTGGGGCAAGGCCTTGGTGAATGGATCCGCAGTGTTATTTTCTGAAGCGACTCTCCGTACCTCGATCTCCTGGCGATCCACGATCTCCCTGATCAGGTGATACCGCCTCAAGATGTGTCTGGATCTCTGATAGGACCTGGGTTCCTTTGCTAAAGCTATAGCCCCATTGTTGTCGCAATACAGAGGTATTGGATCAATAATGGACGGAACCACCTGAAGCTTTTTCAAGAACTTCCTCATCCAGACAGCTTCTTTTGCGGCATCAGATGCAGCGATGTATTCCGCTTCCATCGTCGAGTCTGCAACGGTTTCCTGCTTGGAACTCTTCCAACACACCGCCCCTCCATTGAGGGTAAAGACAAAACCCGACATGGACTTGGAATCATCCTTGTCACTCTGGAAGCTGGAGTCAGCAAAGGCCTCGATCTGGAGGTCTTTTCCGCCATACACCAAGAACATCTCCTTAGTCCTTCTGAGGTACTTGAGAATGTTCTTTACTGCTATCCAGTGTTTCTCCCCAGGATTTGACTGATACCGGCTTACCACACTCAGTGCATAAGCTACATCCAGTCTGGTACACAACATCGCATACATTATAGAGCCTACCGCAGAAGCGTAGGGTATAATAGACATGCGATCCCTCTCCAAATCAGTCTTGGGAGACATCTCTTTAGAGAGGGTGATCCCGTGACAAGCCGGTAGGTTACCGCGCTTGGAATCTTCCATACTGAATTTTTTCAGTATGGTGTCGATGTACCTGGACTGTGAAAGTCCTAATATCCTCTTGGATCTATCACGATGGATCCGGATCCCCAGGATGTATGAGGCATCACCCAGGTCTTTCATGGAGAACCTGTGTGACAAGAACCCCTTGACAGATTGTAGCATAGGAATGTCATTTCCTATTAAGAGAATGTCATCCGCGTACAAAACGAGGAATACTACATTTCTCGCTACAAATCTACAATAGATGCATGGTTCATCTGGATTTTTGATAAAGCCAAATTCCTTGACCGTCTCATCAAAACAGATGTTCCAACTCCGCGATGCCTGCTTTAGTCCATAGATGGACTTAAGCAACTTGCACACCTTTCCGCTGCTCCCACTCTGAATGAAACCCTCTGGTTGGTCCATATAGACACACTCCTCTAAATTTCCATTTAGAAAAGCGGTCTTTACGTCCATTTGCCAGATCTCATAATCGTGGAAGGCAGCAATGGCAAGAAGGATCCGAATGGATTTCAGCATAGCCACTGGAGAAAAGGTTTCGTCATAGTCCAAGCCAGGTCTTTGACGGAAACCCTTTGCAACAAGTCTAGCTTTATAGGTCTCAACCTGTCCATCTACACCAATCTTCCTTTTGAAGATCCACTTGCATCCTACGGGTTTTACCCCATCTGGAGCAATGTCCAACGTCCATACTTTGTTGGTGTACATGGACTCTATTTCGGTCCGCATTGCATCCAGCCATTTTACTGAGTCAACGCTCTGAACGTCCTGCTGGAAGCTAGTAGGCTCATCATAATCTATGATGCAATCCTCCTTATCCCCGTCTATGAGAAAACCGTAGTATCTCTCGGGCGGATGAGACTGCCTACTACTCCTGCGGAGCGGCGTAGGAATGTCCTGTTCTTTTGAACCCTCTGGTTCCACTAAGCTTTCAGTAATGGCTCGTGGTTCTGGAATTTCTTCCAGTTCTACTGCGCTCCCACTAATTTCCTTTTCTAAGAACTGGTGTTCTAGAAAGTGGGCATGACGAGAAATAAAAACCTTTTGTTCCTCTTCGCAATAGAAGAAATATCCCTTGGAGTTCTTTGGATATCCCACGAACTTGCACTGTACTGAGCGTGCCTCGAGCATGTCCGCATGCTGCTTTTTGACAAAAGCTGGACTTCCCCATGTCTTAATATGATTAAGATGGGGCCTCTTCCCACATCACATCTCATATGGTGTGGTAGGCACAGTCTTAGTGGGAACTCGGTTCAAAAGGTACGCAGCTGATTCTAGCGCATACCCCCAGAATGATCGCGGTAACTCAGCGTTACTCATCATGGACCGTACCATATCCAATAGGGTCCGTTCCGTCTCTCCGATACACCGTTATGTTGCGGAGTGTATGGAGGAGTAAGCTGAGAGAGAATTCCATTCTCTTTTAAATAGTTCAGGAACTTGGCACTCAAGTATTCACCACCTCGATCCGATCTTAGAATCTTGATACTTTTGCCGGTTTGTTTTTCTACTTCATTCTTATATTCCTGGAATTTTCCAAAGGCTTCGGACTTATGTCTCATTAAGAAGACATAACCGTACCTTGAAAAGTCATCTGTAAAAGTAATAAAGTAAGAAAAACCGCTTCGCGCATGTGTAGACATTGGACCGCACACGTCGCTGTGTACGAGTCCCAAGAGCTCGCTCGCTCTTACTCCGTGTCCAGTGAACAGAGACTTTGTCATCTTTCCTTTGAGACAGGATTGACAAGTGGCATACGATTGATATTCGAACGGATTCAAATATTCTTCTGTATGTAACTGTATCAACCTTCTCTCATTGATCTGACCCAGTCTACAATGCCATAAGAAAGTTTGATTTATTTCCGGAGACTTTCTTTTGTGTGTATTCTGGACATTGAAAATCTGTGGTTGGTTTAATACGTATATACCATTGCTCAATGTACCTGATCCAATCAGAACTTGATTAAGGTGAATGTTTACAACATTGCTTACAAACGCAAATTCATAACCTTCTTTAGAAACCAAAGATACAGAAATGATATTACAAGTTGCGTTGGGTACAAAAAAGCAATTACGCAAAACCAAAACATGTCCATCTGACATTCCCGGGTGATAGTCCCCCACGGCTTTAGCATCCATGCTAGCTCCGTT
This sequence comes from Agapanthus africanus, assembly GCA_030015575.1. NCBI lineage: Eukaryota > Viridiplantae > Streptophyta > Magnoliopsida > Asparagales > Amaryllidaceae > Agapanthus > Agapanthus africanus. Next base: position 314,131,953 of record CM057346.1, on the reverse strand, counting down.
CGCAACTCTGAGGGTCCTGTCACCTGCTTTCAAAACACTACGGTTTCTCAACGCCTGCAAAGAATTACAGATATGAGATCCTGATCCGGTATCCAATACCCAGGAAGTAGAGTTTATTGAAAGACAGTTTTCAATAACATACACACCTGAAGCTGAAGCTGCAACCTGCTTCAATTCCTGTGTTCTGGCCTTCCAGGCCCTGCAATCATTCTTCCAGTGTCCTTTCTTATGACAATAGAAGCATTCTTTCTTATCCACAAGCTTCCCCGCTTTCTTTGTTGCTTTAGCTTTTCCCTTCGTATCTACTTTACTAACACCGCCTCTAGGTTTGGCAGGGGCTTTCTTCTTCTTTTCCTTGGCTTTCGCCTTTGACCTAGAAGAAGATGATCCTCCTACAAACAAAGTGGATGTTTCCCTACCTTTCTGTAGGGTGCCCTCTGCGCTCCTCAGCATGTTGAGGAGCTCTGAAAGTTCAACTTCCTTTTCTTGTAAGTTGAAGTTCAGTATAAACTGGGCGTAAGTGGAAGAAAGGGACTGGAGAACTAAGTCCGTATAGAGCTCACTCTCCAATGTGGTCCCTAGGTCCGCGAGCTCCTCAATGTAGCCGATCATCTTAAGCACGTGTTCTGCTACTGATGATCCGACGGCCATCCTTGCCGAAAATAACTTTTTCGATGCTTCGTATCTTGCGATACGAGATTGCTCTCCATACAGTTCTTTTGTATGAAGAAATATGGATTCCAAGTCCATATTCTCGTGCCTCCTCTGATGTTCATTGTCCATAGAGGCAAGTACGAGGCATTTGGCCTTCGCGCTATCAATCTCCCAAGTCTTACGGATTTCCTTATCCGCGACGCTGGAAGTGGGACCAGGGACAGGGGGGGCTTTGGTGGTAAGAAGATACCCCAGCTTGTCGTAAGTGATTGCCATTTTGACATTCCTGAGCCAATCTTTGTAGTTTGGCCCTGTCAGTATGTTTTTATCTAGAAGTAACTTAAGTCCAGTCATGTCGATTGGTCGCTGCAATTAGGAGAAAGAAGAAACACTCAGCTTGATGCTCTTGCAAGTTTTAGAATGGTTTTTAATTTGTCTAAACAGGATGGCTCCCACTGTTTCTCGAATCCCTCCTCAAACCATAAAGGAAGAATTAGTCGGGATCAATCCCACCGCACAATACTTGCTTAACCGTTCAGCCAGGCCAGTGTCGGTACTTCGAGGGAGGTTTTCCAACGCTTTCGTGAAGTTCCTTAATTCAAGAACCTCTTTTCCCCGGGGGCGTAGCCCCGCTAACACCTTTCTAGGCACCTACTAGGTTTATAGCATTGATCGTTTAGTCATTATCCAGGTCAATTTGGATCCATTCGCACCTACCCTTGACTTTGGCCAAAATGGCAGTACGACTGTCCCAAACCAATGCATCTATCTATGCTACACATGAACACCCAATAGCTACCAATCACTATGCCTTGACTTTGGCCACCATACATAGCTTGAATACTATTGACTATTCATGTGAAACGACGGAGGGCTACGAATGGTTTTGGTGAAACCGTGAACGTAGTGAACTTGATATAGTCGATGGAACGAGATAGCTTTTAAAAGGAGTGGCTCAAGCTCTGCATTTAAAAGTTGGTTTTGAAAAGAACCGAGTGGTTTTTCGAAAGTGTTCCAACGACTTTTGCTTGGTTTATTATCTTGCATTAGTTCTTTTAATGCGTGATATTCTTGCATTAGTTCTTTTAATGCATCCCATCATTTAATCCTACCATTGCAGAAAACAACCAAAATATGACGTACGCTTATGCCATTCGCATTCGCCACGGGGCCCCGTCATTACCCGTTAGGTTACTTAACTAACGACAGAGCGGGGGCTGGGCTAGCGCGGCTGTAAAACATAAGCAACGCCTAAATAATATCATATATAGATATATTGCAATGATAGCCATTTCAGATCACAGATGAATACATTGGATTTACTAGGAATCCGCAATTCGTACGAGCCTGTAACGAAAAACAGATTACACGGTCGCGGTGAATAGCCAATACCCCACCCAAGACCCCTACGGGTGCGGCAAACTACCCGCCAAGTACCCGAAGCGAAGCAACCTCCCTCAACTCCGTGAGTAGGCCACTCGGCACTTCGGCATACCCGGTAGTTTGTGCACCCCCTCCATGGGTCTATCCTAGGAGCAAAAACAGTAAAAAGAAATTATACAATGACGGGTACAACCCCGACCCGGTTGTGCAGCCATACAAATAATTTTTACATCAATTTACAAATTTACATGAATTGAAAGAAAAGAAAAAAAACTCTCGTCTCACAACCCCCCAGCTATTCACCCGCGACAATCCAACATATTCATATACACATTCCAGCAACATTACAGATCACAGATTTGTATAACCCCCACTAATCGACATATAGCGATTAGCAGACGTTCAATACAAATATCACATTACAGAAAAACTCGTCAGCTAAAGTCTTTTAGAAGTTCGATCAAAAATACGGATTTTTAGGACCCCAAAAATAAAATTTTCATTCTGGAAAATCTGGGATGAAAATACATATACCAAAATTCCCAAAATAACCCCATAAGCACACTGTAGCAAAGGACAACCAGAGAGGAGTCAGGACGGCCACGGAACCGCGACAACAGCAAGCTATTGCAGCGTTTCCGCGGCGTAATGAAGAGATCAGGTGATCATTTTTCTACAGTATATTTTAAAAACACTGAGTCGATTTTTGATGCATGATTTATCATTTTTACAGAATATAAAAAATCGACAGCAAGTTTGAAAACGGGGTTCATTTCGGGACTTTTTCTTTGATCGATCTTCTAGCTACTTTGCTAACATGTTAGATAGAGTTTAACTAGGCTCTGATACCACTGTAAGTCCATGCTACCTCTCCCGGTACTTTCGGGCAAGCGGAATTTGATAAAAAACGATTTTCTTAGAGGTGGTAACATGGACTTAAAACCCGGATCTTTGTTAAACATCTAACTAACAACCTAAATACGAGTTGCTAACTACTCGGTTAGGGGGTTATACCTTTCTTTCTCTCGAACTCCTTCGTCTTCAAGCTTCGATGGTCGTCTGAATCGGCTTCTCCCCGTCGTCTCCTTGCGCCGAAGATAGATCCACCTGAAAGCTTCAACCTTTGGCTCCTTTTTTGAACTTTGAAGAAACTAGTTCACTCGGTTTGCTAAACCTTGTGAACTAGAGTGAGTAGAGAAGAGTTTGTATGGGATTTTATCTATGGTTCTTGGTTCTCATCTCATGAGACAAGTGAACCATAGAATCAAGAGAGGGAGAGCAAGAGGAGGAAGTGAAAGCTCAAGAACAAGAGAGAGAATGAGCATGAAAGAATGAGAGAAGACTTTTCTCATTTGGCTCTCATAATCTAAAACAATCATAACACCTCATATCAATCAAGTATTATGTGATGGTTTAAGCAACCATAGCCATATCATTTCATGCACTCATTTTGCACAAAAGTGCAAGCAAGCAAAAGTCTTTTCCATGAAATGATAGCTATAGTTATCATGATGGTCAACTAGTCAAGCCTAGTCAACCGGTCAACAAAGTCAACAAGTCAACAAAAGTCAACAAGTCAACAAAGTTAATCCCTCAACAACCATGTCACCATAATACTTAATTAATATAATTGTTAATCACATATCATATTCTCATTAGGGTTGAGCAAAAAGTCAATAGTCAACTGTCAACGGTCAACAACCCTAATGAGAATCCTCTGCCTCTGTCTCTCCGTCAACTGTGCATACACACCCGCATCCGCGTTCCGAGGAACACGAATGCATACTGGATAAAACCAATCCCAAAAGGTACACTAGGATCTGGCTTAAACCAAAGCCCGCTAGTGTGAACTGTCCGGACACTGTACGTGCACAAGTGCACGGATGTGACCGAACCCTGTCGCAAAACCATGCGACCTGTCGCAAAACCATGCGACCTCTACTCTTTTGCCTAAAGGCGAATAGCTTTCTGTGTGGGACTCTAAAGACTCGACACTACGCTGGCAGTGGGTTTAACCACAGACCGCAAGCGGCACTAGCTGTGCGTAACGGTCCCCAGGTAGATGCCGACAAGAAGACCGACGAGGCGAAACCCATCTGAACTCCTACTGAGCCTGAATGTGACATTCTCTGTACAGTCCGGTCTGTTCGTCTGATACATCACATGGCGGGCCTAGGGGGCGGTAAACGTCAGTCCCCCAATAGCGGTACAAGTCGTGTCGGAGTGAAGCCCAAAACACCCTGAGATAACACTGAAAGCCTACCAGTATATCTCGTTTGCCCTGGCCAGGGACTACTCGTGTAATGGCTCTCCTAAACACAGCGCGATGTCAACCCCCAATACCGGGAGAGACGAATCCTGTCTAACCGTCACTGCCTCCAAGTGCTTTGGGACTGCACCCAACTACCACCTGTTTGCACGTCTCCTTTGAGCCGTGGTAGGGTAGTAATCAAAGTACAGTGGGAACACACTCGAGGCGAAGTGACAGTGTCAAGTCAGCGGACTAAGCTGTACTCATGTCACCTGGGAACTGATAACTGACGATAGGCATAATACCAACTAGTCAGTTCCCGACGAGTCCTGTCCAGTGTACTCGTAACCCAACGAGCACCCGCATACTATCTCAAGTACGACGTACCGACGGCTGTGGGACAGACCGTCTCCCACACTGGGATGAGAAGCGCATGTGCTAGTCTACTCCGGAGTATCGATGCCCTGTCTCGATAGTCCTGCGACCAGGGACCTGCATAAGGATGTGCTTATAGATTACCCAGCCCCACTAGTGTGACTGCCATCACAATGCTGGTAATCAAGCAAAGATCCTAATGGCTCCACTAATGTGTATAGGCGATATACTAAAATAAACACATGTACACATTGAAGTAGAAACAAACCAAGTAGCATACTACTATTTTGAGCAAGATTGTATATACAAAGTGAATATCCCAAGCTTCCATTAAGTAATATACAAACTAGTATGATACAGTAATGGCTTCTAGGGCATATACACTAACATCATCGACGTCCCTTTTGGTCAATAGCTGGTAGCCCGTCACGTATGGCTAATACCTCTGACGTGCTAGTGGTTAAATCCACAACCATAGTATTGACGAGTCTTTAGAGTCCACCACACACACAGTTACTCAAGTTTCGGGCGAAACGCTGTAGAGGCCGTATAGAGATATGGCAGGGTTCGATCAGATATGTGCGGTATTGCACGGATCAGGATCGGACGTTTAGTACTAGAGGCCGTATGGATATATGGCAGGGTTCGATAAGATACGTGCGGTATTGCATGGATCAGGATCGGACGGATAATACTAGCCGGCTTTGGTTTCAGCCGGATCCTAGTATAGTACAGTGTAGATTTTGTCTCATTGCATTTGTATTTCGGTCGGAATACAGATGCGGGTGTGTATACACAGTATCAGGGTTTTCCTGTAATTTATTACGGGATCAGTTTTCTGGAGTTGCCAGTTTGCTTTCCGTTTCGGCCATATTTCTTTGTATCTTTCATTGGCCGAAGATTGGTGGAGGAGGGCTTATTTGCATTTGTGCAAATAAGCAATTTGGAAGGGGTCTTTGCATATTGTTGGATCATGATGGTTGCACCATCCCTTGACCATTTGACTCCTTCTTTCATGATGGCTTGACTTTGTGATGAGATGATGAGGTTGTTGGAGTATGGGTTTGTGTTTGTGATCATTTTCTTTCATGATATCATTTTGATCTCTCCCCCTTTGTATCATTCCACTCACTCCCTCATTCACTCTCTCCTCTCTATTCTTTTGGCCGGCCAAGTATGGCATGGGGCTGTCCAAAAATTATGGGGGTGGGGTTTCGTTCTCATGGTGCTTGCAAAATTCCATTTTTCATCACAAAACTCCAAGTATCATTCCTCCACCAAAATGGCAACCTCCACTACCCCAAATGAGACATGAGTTCTACACACATTCTACAGCAAACCTTGGGCACGTCGGCTCACCAACTTCGTGCCCGAGTTGCCTCGGTCCAGAGGTGGGAGCCCGTAAAAGAAGTAGGCAACGTGGTGCCCTTCCGGCGAGGAGGTGGAGACCGGACATTCCGCGGGAGATCGGGACGACGACGAGAAGACCGAAGGACACGGATCGCTCGGTATATCTCTTTTCCCCATCTTGTAGTTAGCTAGGACTAGATTAATAGCACGATCCGGGTTTATAGTGCACGGTGGTGCCGGTTCCAAAAGTTAAAGAAAAGCATCGCTTCCGCATTCCGGCGTCGGATTGATGGCCGGGGCGCCGCCGTGCACTTACAATACGCGCGATACGTGAGTGGGTTCTGTGATCCAGCGTGTCGCGGCGTGTCGGGATAGTTTTAGGCGCGTACACACGTTTTAGCGTATCGTACACACGCGCGTTTAGTTCGCGACGCGAGTGTATCGTTTGACTTCGATATCACGTTTTGCGAGATATTTGCTTATATGGAATCTTTGTGTAAATTCCAGGTTCGCAGGCGGGTACGTCGGACGAAGCAAAGAAAGGGAAGCAGGTGGTCGGCTATGAGTAGCGCACGACCAGGTGAGTAGATTTAACATCTACGGGGAAATCGGCCGTATGGTGTTAAGCGTCAGGGCATGTTAGGATATTTAGTCATAGATGTTTATATGGACTAGCAGCATACCTTCTTGTTGTATATAGAAATGATAGCATAGAACACTGCACTGTCACTAACGGTTCGAGCTGCACGAGCACTATTTGTATGTTACACTCACACCGTTAGTGATTGCCATGACACTCGCACTATAGGATTGCTACGCATTATACCTATCGTTGATTGCTGCACCATTGATGATTGTCATGACTTGCCGCATATTGACATATATTGATATCTTCATACCTGCGCACATGCACACTGTATATTCATACCAGTGCACACATATATTGATATCTTAATACCTGCGCACATGCACACAGTATATTCATACCAGTGCACACATATATTGATATCTTCATACTTGCATAGATTTACGCATTGAGATATGTTGTTTCCATGTTATTTCTGGATTTGGGAACCGTGGATATTTCAAAAGAGAATATGTAATTATTTAAAAACCCAGTTTCCCTTGATATGATATTGCAGTGCGTCCACCATGCATTTTCTCGGTTCTGAGACGTGTGATATGTGAATCCGAATCGAGGAGTTGGATGAGGCCGATTGCGGGTACATGGTGGACCCGGTATGGTACCCCGGGGTGAGAACGGATCTGCTGTGTTGCTAGACAGTAAGCCTGGAAGAGAGACTACTACCTACCGGTGATTGGTTAGATCTGGCGGTTATCCAAAGGATACTGACCAGTGATGAGAGATGGATACGGGCCGATCCGTACTGCCGGCGGCTGTGGGCCGATTCCGCAGACGAAGCCCGATACTTGAGGATTTGCGTGTCTATGCTAAACAGGATGATTCATGATATTTAGGGAGCCGATGCTAGGAACCCATGATTCTATGAGACTTACAGGATTTGGGCATATGGATGGACACCGATTATTTTCTACGTTGATATTCCGTGTAGATATTATTATTCCCATACTCAGCATTCAGTATTTTATATCTCATCCTGTATCTGTTACCTGATAGATTGCATTTTCTATGCACGATTATTGCATACCCTGCTCATCCTATATAGATGTCATTAGATTGCATTTGCCATGCATGATTACTGCTCATATAGTTCATTATATAGATGTTATCTGTTGGCATAGGTTAGAGTATCGAAGCATGTGCATACTCGCGATTACCTTTATATGTTATCTACTACTCACGAGTTGGCAACTCACCTCCGTTGTGCCACAGTATTTGCAGGTCGCCCTTCGGAGTAGTCGCGGTAGGCTGCTTTCTTGCATCTTTTGATACAGATGCCCCTACAGTTGGCGTACTAGCTCTTTTGTTCATAGCTGGGTTTTGTACGGTATCTGTTTATCTTTCAGTTATGTACATTGTTGTATCTAGTACTCTCCATCTACCACTCATGTATTGACTTAGAGACCAGTTTTGTGGATGATGTTTATTATTTTGTATTCTGGTGTCGAGCTCGTTGTGAACCGACTTTACTTATGCAGTCTTATCATATGCGATGTTTTCCACTTATTGCTCTTTTCTGCGCTAGGCGTCGTATATTGTTATCGTGGTGATTGTCTACTTAAAGTTTTTCTTAGCAGTCCAGAAAATGTTTCTATTAAATGTTTAAAACACTCCATAATTTTACTAGTTTGATTTCTGGGATTTGGCTTACTTAGTCGCGTTACGCCTGTAGACGTTACGTCGTTAAGTGCCAGTCACGGGCCAAACCTTGGGTCGTGACAACCTGATTTTGATTGAGCCATATTGTATACCGTCGATTTGGATTCTGATATTGATGTTAATTTCTTGCACTCCGTGCATTTGATTTGGATTTTGCGCATGTTCGACGCTTGATATTAGATTTCGTGATTTCGGGCATGTTGAATGCGCATGAATTAGATTTTATTCGTGCATGATGGATGCGCCTGATTTGGATTTTAGCGCGTGTTGAGCGCATGTTTTGAGATACGATTTTGGTGCACACCAGATGCACTAAATCAGGATTCTTCGTGCATGTCAGATGCACCTGATGTTGCTGTCAGGCACACCCATTGCCCTTGGCAGATGTTTTGTGCACACCCGTTGCACTTAGATATTGTTTCTGTGCACATGTATGGCACATATATGGATTTTGATTTCCGTGCGCACCAGATGCACATAGTATTCTTATATACATTTTGGGATTGATTTCTTATGGAGCAGTACGTTTTTATAATATTTGCAATATGTTTTCATACTGAGAAGGACTAGTCAGAGGACAGTACCTGGATATTTTTTGCATGCATTGATAGTTATCGAAGGGATTTCCAAAAAGACGAGCTATATTCTCAGTATTTACCTGCGTGTCTGATATGACACGAAACGTTTAAAGCAAGAAACCCTTCTAAATTGTGTCTCGTCCATCTTCTCGGTATTAGTAAACCCTTTCCGACTTTGATCGATAGTGTACCATTTCCGTCTTTTTCAAAACGGCGGAACATACATATTAAACAAAAGATATATACATATATAGTTATTTTCGTACAATAGACGTCCGTCACTGTGCCGCGATACGCGCATAGCACAGCAACATGAAAAATTTTGGCATGCATTTCTTTCAGTTATTTACATGCATAGATTGATGTCTACATGTATAATTTTGATGTATATCATATCGGTTTTGTTTTGGATTTGACATTTGTGTCTTTACCATGACTGATGATTGCGGGATGCTTGACGGAGATCTGATTTTGAGTTATCTGCTCACTGTTCATGCGCATGCATTGCGCTATGATACGTTTGTGTAATGATGATTTCGGAGCCCCGACGACTTGGACTTTACTGAAATGTTTTAGTATTTAAGGGGTTTAAATTTAAATTCGGTGATGGAATTTCTTTAAGGGGGGACGATTGTAACATTTCAAAAAAATAAAATATTATTTTTGGGAATTTTTATAATTTAATAATAAAATATTGAATATTTTAATAGGATGGAATAATTAAATACCGATAAATGGGGAAAAATTTGGAAAATTTTAGAAATTATTAAAAGATGGTGTTTTAAGTGAATTATGCAATTTTTAAGTTTTTATGACTAATTATATGCTAATATAGTGCTAATCGCGATTAAAAATCGCTAATCGGACTTTAAGCGTATTTTGTGCAAAACATGCACCGTATCATTTTTTACACTTGTTACATATTTTTCCATGGCTCTCCTTTATGTTTTAAAGCATGGTTGTTGATTTGTTGGAAAATAGAAAAGAAAAGGGGAAAAAGAATAAAGAAATAGGTATGGGTGAGAGAGAGAAAGGTGAGGGTTTAGGTTGACTTTGTCTTGAGTCATCCGCTCTTCTTTTGTTCACTCATTTTCCTCTCTCTCTTCTCTCTCCTTGCTGCTGCTACTGCTGCTGCTGCCTCATTCTCTCCCCCTCTCCACCTCCTCAAATCACCTCAATAAACATCTCAAAACCCATTACCCTTTTCATTAAAAAGATGCATAAGCTCAAGAGAAGCACATTGGACCAAGAAAGCAAGGATTTTGGCCACTTGGGGTAGCTCAAGAATTTTCTTGAGTTGCCAAATGAGGTATTTTCTGAAACATAAGCTTAGTGTTTCCATTACTTTTACCCTCATGTTAGACTAGAACTGATATCGTGTGGTTTGGGTGAAGTTGAAAACTCTAGTTAGGGTTATTGGAAATTGAAAGTTGTGATGGGAAATTGAGCTCAGTAGAGGCCTCACAAACCCCCTAGTGCTAGAATTAAGACCTAAACCAGAGACTAGAACCCCGGAATACGGATTTAGAAAAGCCGATATCGGAAAATTGTGAATTCTGTGGATCTAAAATTGAATCTGCTATCACCCCGAGACTCTGAAAATTATTTTGTAAGGACAGTGATACATGCATGCACCTGGGAAGCTACCACCAAAGCCCTGACCTCTAACCCTCAAACTTGGCCACAATTAAATCCATTCTGGCCGTAAATTGCGGCCAGACCAGTGAGGATTTGGCTCGTATTTGTTTTGTGGCTTTTCTCCAGTAAAATAGACCCTTGGCATATGCAAAATTGTCTAATTTGACCTAGGGTAGAATCTGGAACCTTTTTCCTAAGTTGCTGTTTTGATTCGGAGTCTCGTTTCTCGTATTTTGAATTCTTGATTTGTGTATTGTGTTTTACCTCGATCACTTGACGTTTGTACGACGATATCGAGGGTTGTTTGATGGTTTTGAAAGCGTAGTCCATAGGTTCTAACCTATAGGCCTTAGCGCGTCGTTTGGTTTTCTCGATGTGATTTTAAGATGCTTTTGCGATTGTGTTACCTTGTAGGTACCTTCTCGAGGGATTCATACGAGGAAGAAGATGAAGGCGACACCGACACGCAGAATGCAAGGTGAGTAGATTATATCTACGGGGGAAGTCGAGTGGATGGCGTATAGCACCCCCGCAGTTCGATGTTTAGTATACTAGATATATACTATATATATGTATGATAACGTTAAGTGTGAAATGGATACTCTAGATGTGATTAGGTGTACTATGGATAGATTAGGGTTTAGAAGTAAACTAGTATACTTTCCTAGTTGCGAACCCTAGAATGGGTTTACAAACACACCCACACATATGCTTGCTTGTTATACATATACCTAGATGATGAGGATAGTGGATGATATTTGGAGATGAGTCGATGATAATGGACATAGTGCCAGAGGATCGGTGATATGATGTGATTCGTATTTGGGATACGACATGAGATTTTAGCGGGCCTTGGGACGTGTGTTTTACACACGCATTTATATTTATATAGATGGTATCGATTTGTACTAGACTTAGATCAGTACCCCAGAACATGAGATATGATGATAAGGATACCAGATTATTGATGAGATGAATGTGATATTGACTCGTACTCAGATTTAGGATGCCGTACGATGATTCACCGTACGAGCTTTATTTGATGATAAGATCCGCACTCATGACTCGAGGATGTCATATGATATTGTATCGTACGCGGTACATTGAGGCGGGATCACCGACTATTATATTTTACATATATATATTTATAACGACTCAGATTTAGGTGGTTTCCATTCCCCTCCGATTGACTTGTTAGTTAGAGCCGTGGTTTTGCTAGTAGATGTTAGGCTAGGCCGATATCATACCTATTTCAAAAACTAATGAATCGGGAGTATTTTAAAGACAGGCAAGGGATTCTATGGATATTTTCAAAAGACGCATCTTTTCTTAAAAGCACTGTAACCCTTATTTTCCTAAAAACCCCGATTCGTCTTATTTCAAATGGCAAAAACAGTATGACATAGATACATTGATGTAGATTCTACACTGTGGTGTTTATTATTCATTTGCCGCAGATTCTTACTGTTTGCATCGCATTGCATGTTAAATATGATTATTGTTGTATCAAATCCATGCTGTTAGTACACCAGCAACATTATCGATGATGCATATGTTTCATGTACACCTGCTTGTCGGCTCACACACTTCATCATCGATAATTGCCATGTCACTAAACTTTAGTACTGTTGCATTTAGGATATGACCCTTGCATGGCATACTTGTGTACTTACATATTGTACACTCATACTTGTGTACGTACATATTGTACACTCATACTTGTGTACTTACATACTTTACACTCATTCTTGTGCACATACCTATTGTACACTCATAATTGTGTACTTACATATTGTACACTCATACTTGTGTACTTACATATTGTACACTCATACTTGTGCACCTACCTGTTGTACACTCATACTTGTATACAAACGTAATTGCACATACATAGATGATTCTCGCTTGATTTGGAGATTTGGGAACCGCAAGATACTCTTTAAAAATGATTCATTTTAAAAGAGCGGTTTCCCCCAATATGTGCATATTACTATTCTATGTTGCATGATATACTGATATGCTTACATTTCTTTTATATGTTGCATACATCATGCTTTCTGATTATACGCATTGAGATATGTTGATTCCATGATATTTCTGGATTTGGGAACCGTGGGTATTTTAAAAGAGATTATGTATAGTTTTAAAATCCCGGTTACCATTGATATGATATTTCAGTGCGTCCACCATGTGTTTTCTCGGTTCTGAGAGTGGCATGTGAAACCCGATTCGACGAGCGGTAGGTACCGTCTGCAGGTATATGGTGGACCCGGTGAGGTACCCCGGGGCAAGAAGACTCGTATATATTGGACGGTGAGCCTGGCAGGGGAGTACTACCTACCGGTGATTGTGTTGAGCTCGACGGATATCTGGGGGATACCGACCGGAGTTGGGAGATGAGATGGGCCGATCCGGACTGACGGAGCCCTATGTATATGAGGATTTACGTGCCGATGCTAGGCACATGTTTCATGATGTTTTCGAGTGTCGATGCTTGACACTCAGTTTCCAAGATTTTGATATGTCGCGAGTGACACATGTTGATTTACATCCTCATACTTCCATGCATATGTTTATGATATTTACATGCATGATGCTTATTGTCATTGGGTGACACGTGGACGATTTCCACTTACATATATTGACATTGACGATATTGATCACACAGTTGGATGATATCCACATATTCATAGACTTCATGATATAGTCGACATTGATCATACCTCATATTTATGATATGCTATTACCTGAGGCATTGGCACGAGCACTTGGCACTACACTCATGTATAGATGTTACATTGCCACCTTATCTTGCTTCTGACATATTCATTTGAGGTTTATATATATATCTGATCGTATTGACCTAGGATTGTGTCATACATACGATTTCTGCTCTGTGATGTTTTCTATTCATGAGTTGGCAACTCACCCCCGTTGTGCCACAGTTTCTTGCAGGTTTTGCCGTACAGGTTTCATTGCGGCTTCTGGCACACTGCTTCCCTTACGAGTGATTTGTTTTGGTAGGTGGGTTCTTTTGCACCAGAACCACCATTGTACATGTATTACTCAGTTGTATCTAGTAATTCCATCAACCAAACTTGTATATTTTTTCAGACTTAGAAAACCAGTTGTGTATTAATTCGACCTTAGAGTCGCGCATTGTAGTATTATGGTTTTCTTGATATTTTGAGTTTCTTTTGAGTTTTGATCCTCGCTCTTCGGCGTTGTATATTATACTGCTTGCGTGGTTGTGACCGTCGATTGAAGAAGAGCTAGCTCCCGCTTGGGGATGCATTTTATCATTACATATATGCTTTTATCATGTTGTACCCCGTTCGGGGTCAGTATTTACAAAGGAAACTCTGCCGAAATTTTCAGAAAAGACGAGATATTTTAAAAATGCATATTCGGCTTACTTATTTGAAAACCTTGCTTTTTAAAACATGTTTTCTTTACTTCAAAAGAACTAGTTTTCTTTATTTACTCCTTAAAATGGTTTTAGATTTCTGGGCTTTTGGCTTACTTGAATTAGATGGGGTCCTATAGACTTCATACAATTCAAATGCCAGTCATGTGCTATTTCGGGTCGCGAACCCTAGAGTAGTAAATTGCACACATGCACACATATATGGATACCTTTTATTTTCTTGTGCGTATATGTGGATATGTATATATATACATATAGATATGTGAGTATGTATGTATGTGTATATATATATATATGTATACATATATAGGGATGATGAGAATAGTATATGATACTTGGAGATGAGTCGATGTGATGGGCACGATTCCATGAGATCGGTGATGTGATTTGGGTCGTGTGATAAGACACGACATGATATTATAGCGGGTCCTTAGGCGATATGTTTTCATAAACACGCATATATATATTTATATGTTGATGGTATCAGTATGTACTAGACTTAGATCAGTACCACAGTTCATGATATATGATGATAAGGATACCAGATGAGTAATGAGATAAATGTGATATTCGACCCGTACCCTGATTTGGGATGCCGTACGATGGATTTACCGTACGAGGCATATATATGATGATTGATCCATACTCTTGACTCGAGAATGTCATATTATATATTGTATCGTACATAATAATAATGAGATGGAATCACCGACTATTATATAGATATATATATCGACTCTGACTTAGGTGGTTTTCCTTACCCTTTGATTAGTCTGTTAGTTTAGTCCTGTAGTTACTTAGTAGATGTTAGACTGAGCTCGAGTCATACTTATTTCCAAAACTAATGAATCGTGAGTATTTTAACGACAGGCCAAGTGGTACTATGGATATTTTAAAGGACGTATCTTTCTTAAAAACACCGTAGCCCCAATTTTCTAAACACCACGATTCGTGTTATTTCAAATGACAAACTGTACGAATTGTATATCTAATGTAGATTCTTTATTGTTGCATTTACTATTCATTTCTGTATATTCTTGTTTTTCTTATCGCATGGCATCGCATGTTTCAATGTACTTTTATTGTTATTATGAAACCATACTGTCAGGACACCAGCACCATTACTGATGATGCGTATGCTCCACGTACACTTGCTTGCCGGCTCAGACACATCATCATCGGTAATTTTCATGTCACGTACACATTAGAAAATACTACTTCATTATTATAAATTGTTAGCTGATAGTTTCGACATGGTACTAGTTAGCTTACTTTTATACGATAGCTTAGACATTGCATTTATTACTGTGATATTTCATGCATATTTATATATTCATTTACCATGCGATATTATGGGCCAGTCCGGATTTCCGGAGCCCGGTATTCACTATTTATTTACATCGTGATATGAGATTTTGGATTTCCATAAGATTTCTGGATTTTGCGAAACCGCAAAGATTTTATAAACTGATTATCATTTCTAAAAATAGAAATCCGGTTTTCTCATGATATGATATGAGATATGTCCACCATGAGTTTTCTCGGCTCTTGAGCGGTATTATACACCCGATTCGAGGAGGAGGAGGAACCGTCTGTGGGTGCATGGTAGACCCGGTGCGGTACCCGGGGACGAGAAGGTCGCAGATGATGGCGTTGAGCCTGAGATAGTGGAGCACTACTGACCGGTGATTTTATTGTGACGCGCCGGATTTCCGGAGAATACCGACGTGGTCTTGAGATTTGATGATATGGACCAGTCCGGATAGCCGAAGCCTTAGATATTTATATTTGATGATACAGGCCAGTCCGGATAGCCGGAGCCTGAGATATTGAGATGTTGAGATTTATATTTTGTGTTGATGCTTGACACTGATCCTATGTTGATTTCATTGATGATACTCGATTTTATACAGAAATCTCAGCGAGATAAGAAAACAGTTTTCACATTTAGATGCATTCTGTTTTCATGCATTCATACATCATATCTATGATATATTGCTACCTGAGGTACTGACATGAGCACATGGGATTACACTTATACATAGATGTTTACCCTTGCTATTATATTATGCTTCTGGTTATATTATTTTAAGATTATATTATTATCGTATGACCTAGGATTGAGTCATACATGCGATTTCTGCTCGGTGATGTTTTCTACTAACGAGTTGGCAACTCACCCCTGTTGTGCCACAGTTCTTGCAGGTTTTGCCGTACAAGTTTTATTGCGGCTTGCTGGCACACTGTACCTTCCGAGTGATTGCTATGGTAGGTGGACTCACTCGCATCATGACCACCATTGTACCTTTATTTATATTCAGTTGTATCTAGCAAACTCCATCAACCAGACTTGTATATTTATCGACTTAGAAGACCAGTATGTTTATTCTTTCGACCTTAGAGTCGCGCTTGTATTATTATGGTTTTCTGGTGGATATTGCCTTTTCTTGATGAGTTTTGATCCTCGCCCTTCGGCGTTGTATATTATATTGCTTGCGTAGTTGTGACCGCCAATTAGCGATGAGCTAGCTCCCGCTTGGGGATGCATTTATTCATATTATTCTTGTTTGTACCCGTTCGGGGCTAGTATTTACAAAGGGGATTCTGCCGAAATTTTCGGAGAATACTTGATGTTTTAAAAAGGTTTACTACGACTTTTCGAAGCGATTATATGCAGACTTTAATGCAAGTTTTCCTTCTTTCAAATGGTTTAGATATCTAGGATTTTTGGCTTACATGAATTAGATGGGGTCCTATAGACTTCATACGATTCAAGTGCCATTCACGTGCTATTTCAGGTCTTGAAAAAAGTTGATATCAGAACGCTAGGTTTAACCTTGGTTTGAGACTATGTTTGACCATGCGGAGTCTAGGGCGCTTATATATATTCGGAACCTAGGCTTTGTAGGGTTACTATGCACTCTCACAAGGGTCTACAAGGAATCAACCATACCCGATTTAAAATTTAGACGTGCCGAACAACCCTAACCAAGATCTTTAAACTAGAGATTACGCGAAACATAGCAAGTAAAGAACTTTACTTCAAAGAGTTTGGGATTACAACCTTTGTAGTCCGGTCCTTCACTTCTAAAGCTCCGTGTTGAGGTCCCTTCACTGCGATCATCGAGTATCCGGACTCTAGGGAGGCTCCACAAAAGAAAGGTGCAAGCTTGCTTCCGATCTTCGATAACTAAGATGATCTACCTTGAAGTTTCTTTAACACAAGCTCTCACTCACTAAATGAAGTGAACACCCTAATCTAATTGGCAAGAATAGATTAGGATGATGAAGTAGGAATTTAGCTCTCATTTGTTTTCTTTAACTCACTCATTTTCATCACTTCATGAAAAGCTAGAAAGCTTTTTCAAGCAAGAAGAAGGAAGAAGAAGAAGCCACTTCTTTTGTGATGAATAATGAAACTCTAGTGTGGTTAGAATTGCAACCATGGGTTAAGTATGAAGACTTAACCCATGTGGAGAGTTAACTATAGTGAAGGGTTGGGTTGGGTTAAGCAAATATCACAAAATATCCAAGTCAAAGTCAAAGCTTCAAAAGCTTCTTGAAAGCTTCATGCAAGCTTAACCCTAATCCAAACCTTAACCATATTTAAATTCCACAAAACATGTTGCATTTATAACCATAACATGTTATGATATTATATATCACATATACAATATTTATTGTAACAAAATAAAATAATACAATTAACATATATCACATATATATCAATATATTACCCGAGTGAGAAAAAGAATCTTTAAGTAAGCTAATATTAGTTAATGTAATATAATATATCAAATATATAATTATACATTAAATTATCGAATCAACACTTGATCCGATAATCCGGCTATTTCATAAATAACCGACTAATATAATCTGTACCAGTTCATCGAATCAACACTTGATCCGATGACCCGGCTATATGACATATACCCGGCCAATATCTCATATCGCGAGAATCTAATACGGTATCACATACACGTATTGTTCTCAGTCCCGCACATATCACATATGTGCTCCTACTCCGTTTTGCCTGAGCCAGGAAACCTCTGTGTAGGACTCTAAAGAATCGTCAATACGCCGGCAGTAGGTGATGATCATATCAAACACCCACAAGCTGCAAGCGGTCAGCTAAACGTAACAGCCATCCAGGTATTGAGCGATCAGAAGATCAACAAGCAAGCCTGTACATTCTCCTGCGAATCCAATCAGTAACACTCCCGTACAGTCCGGTCTCTTCGTCTGATTTGTCGCATATCTCGCCTAGGGGTAGTAAACGTCAAACCCCAGTTGCTTGATAAGTCGTGTCGATATGAGGTCTATAACAGTTCGAGAAACTACTGATAACACTTACCAGTAAATCTCAGCAACCCTAGCCATGGATTTCAAGTTATATCCAATCGAATACAGCGCAACATCAACTCCCTATACCGGGAGAGACGAATCCCCTCCTATCGCTCATTGCCTCCATGTGATTCGGGACTGTACCCAAAAGCCACCTTTTTGCACGCCCTCTTGGACGTGGTTTGATGGAAATTAAAGCACAGTGGGAATCACACAAGACTCTATGACGATCTCGGGTCTACAGACTACTCTGTACCAGTGTCACCAGAGAACTGCCATCTGATGTGAGGTATAATACCATCTGGGAGTTCTCGGCGAGTCCGTCCAGTGTACCCAGTCTCCACTGAGCACCCGTACACCATCCTTGATGTCAAACACCGATGGATATGGGATCATCCATCGCCCATCATATGGGTCAAGATGCGTATACGCTAGTCTACTCTGGTGTATCGATGCCCTGTCTCGATGCACCCTCGACTAGGAACAGTTATAGGATGTACTCGTCGACTACCGTGGCCCCACTAGTATGATCTCATCATAGTCCCAGTAGTCGAGTACAAATCCTAAGGGCTTTATCAACATGTAACATAGAGACAATCAGAGTACATGTTAAGATAAAAAGTAACCAGATAGCGTACTATCATGTCGAGCAAGAAAGTCCTCCCAATATATCTCCAAGCATCCACTATAATATACATCGTATGTACTGTAATGGCCTATAGGGCATACATATAACTAACAATCTCCGACTTGCACTAAGGCCATCTGTTGTGGTCTCCCACTGTAGGGTTATTATGCACTCTCACAAGGGTCTACAAGGTATCAACCATGCCCGATTTAAAATTTAGACGTGCCGAACAACCCTAACCAAGATTTTTAAACTAGAGATTAGGCGAAACATAGAAAGTAAACAACTTTACTTCTAAGAGTTTGGGATTGCAACCTTTGTAGTCCGGTCCTTCACTTCTAAAGCTCCGTGTTGAGGTCTCTTCACTGCGATCATCCAGTATACGGACTGTAGAGAGGATCCACAAAAGAATGGTGCAAGCTTGCTTCCGATCTTCGATAACTAAGATGATCTACCTTGAAGTTTCTTTAACACAAGCTCTCACTCACTAAATGAAGTGAACACCCTAATCTAATTGGCAAGAATAGATTAGGATGATGAAGTAGGAATTTAGCTCTCATTTGTTTTCTTTAACTCACTCATTTTCATCACTTCATGAAAAGCTAGAAAGCTTTTTCAAGCAAGAAGAAAGAAGAAGAAGCCGTTTCTTTTGTGATGAATATTGAAACTCTAGTGTGGTTAGAATTGCAACCATGGGTTAAGTATGAAGACTTAATCCATGTAGAGAGTTAACTATGGTGAAGGGTTGGGTTGGGTTAAGCAAATATCACAAAATATCCAAATCAAAGTCAAAGCTTCTTGAAAGCTTCATGCAAGCTTAACCCTAATCCAAACCTTAACCACATTTAAACTCCACAAAACATGTTGTATTTATAACCATAACATGTTACACTATTATATATCACATATACAATATTTATTGTAACAAAATAAAATAATACAATTAACATATATCACATATATATCAATGTATTACCCGAGTGAGAAAAAGAATCTTTAAGTGAGCTAATATTAGTTAATGTAATATAATATATCAAATATATAATTATACATTAAATTATCAAATCAACACTTGATCCGATAATCCGGCTATTTCACAAATAACCGATTAATATAATCTGTATCAGTTCATCGAATCAACACTTGATCCGATGACCCGGCTATATGACATATACCCGGCCGATATCTCATATCGCGAGAATCTAATACGGTATCACATACACATATTGTTCTCAGTCCCGCACATATCATATATGTGCTCCTACTCCGTTTTGCCTGAGCCAGGAAACCTCTGTGTAGGACTCTAACGAATCGTCAATACGCCGGCAATAGGTGATGATCATATCAAACACCCACAAGCTGTAAGCGGTCATCTAAACGTAACAGCCACCCAGGTATTGAGCGATCAGAAGATCAACAAGCAAGCCTGTACATTCTCCTCCGAATCCAATCAGTAACACTCTCGTACAGTCCGGTCTCTTCGTTTGATATGTCGCATATCTCGCCTAGGGGTGGTAAACTTCAGATCCCAGTAGCTTGATAAGTCGTGTCGATAAGAGGTCTATAGCAGTTCAAGAAACTACTGATAACACATACCAGTAAATCTCAGCAACCCTGATCAGGGATTTCCAGTTATAGCCTATCAAACACAGCGCAACATCAACTCCCTATTCCGGGACAGGCGAATCCCCTCCTATCGCTCATTGCCTCCATGTGATTCGGGATTGTACCCAAAAGCCACCTTTTTGCACGCCCTCTTAGACGTGGTATGATGGAAATCAAAGCCCAGTGGGAATCACACAAGACTCTATGACGATCTCGGGTCTACAGACTACTCTGTACCAGTGTCAGCAGAGAACTGCCATTTGACGTGAGGTATAATACCATCTGGGAGTTCTCGGCGAATCCGTCCAGTGTACACAGTCTCCACTGAGCACCTGTACACCATCCTTGATGTCAAACACCGATGGATATGGGATCATCCATCGCCCATCATATGGGTCAAGATGCGTATACGCTAGTCTACTCTGGTGTATCGATGCCCTGTCTCGATACACTCTCGACTAGGAACAGTTATAGGATGTACTCGTCGACTACCGTAGCCCCACTAGTATGATCTCATCATAGTCCCAGTAGTCGAGTACATATCCTAAGGGCTTTATCAACATGAAACATAGAGACAATCAGAGTACATGTTAAGATAAAGAGTAACCGGATAGCGTGCTATCATGTCGAGCAAGAAAGTCCTCCCTATATATGTCCATGTCCAAGCATCCACTACAATATACATCGTATGTACAGTAATGGCCTCTAGGGCATATATATAACTAACAAGCTTGACCTTACGGAACTTAGACTTAGTCAAGGGGGTATTGGACCTGAACTTTCGTCATATAGGTTGACCTTGGTTGATGAAGTGGGTGACTTATGTAGAGTGACGTACCGTGTGTATGTTCCGCGGCATACTTACGATACGCTACTCCGCTTAAGAAGCCTCAGGATGTACATTTCCTTGCACAGTATTATATTCATTCCTATGATCTATCCTCATCAGTATCAGTTTATGGTTTTGTTACCACGGTTGTACGGGCATGGAAAACTACGTCTAGAGTTGCGGTCAGCACGAGCTCGTCATGGACGAGGACTGAGCATGGCGTAATTCCGATGACACATGATTGCATAGGTGTGTCTTTTTATTGTGTTTTTCACGCCATAAGAGTTTGATGGATTGATTTTACAAAATTTCTCAGATGTGCAGATCAGCACCAGAGGATCGGGCTACCGCTAGAGGCCAGCCATTATGTGATGACCGTCAATGCACTATTATTCTTAATGATTGAGGCACAGTTTAGCGTACGGACGAATGAGCTAGTTGTTGATGCGACAGACAAGATATCACCCCAGATGCTTAGAGCTATTGCTGCACGAGTTGCACTTAGAGATGTGATAGAAGATCGCTAGTCACCCATGTTAGTTATATGTATGCCCTAGAGGCCATTACTATACATACGATGTATATTGTAGTGGATGCTTGGACTTATATATGAAGGACTTTCTTGCTCGACATGATAGTATGCTATCTGGTTGCTCTTTATCTTAACATGTACCCTGATTGTCTCTATGTTACATGTTCATAAAGCCCTTAGGATGTATACTTGACTATCAGGACTATGATGCAGATCATACTAGTAGGGACAGTGTAGTCGCTAAGTACATCCTTCAAATGTTCCTAGTCGAGGGTGTATCGAGACAGGGCATCGATATACCAGAGTAGACTAGCATATAGCTTCTCGATCCATGTAGATGGGCGATGGATGATCCCATATCCATTGGTGTTTGACATCAGAGACAGTATACGGGTGCTCAGTGGAGACTGGGTACACTTAACGGACTCACCGAGAACTCCCAGATGGTATTATACCTAACGTCAGATGGCAGTTCTCTGGTGACACTGGTACATGTTAGTCTGTAGACCCGAGATCGTTATAGAGTCTTATGTGATTCCCACTGTGCTTTGATTTCCACCTTACCACGTTCAAGAGAATGTGCAAAATGGTGGCTTTTGGGTACAGTCCCGAGTCACATGGAGGCAATGAGCGATAGGAGGGGTTTCGTCTCTCCTGGTATTGGGAGTTGATGTTGCGCAGTGCTCGATTGGCTATAACAGGAGGTCCTTGGCCAAGGCTTCTTCAGAGATATACTGGTAAGTGTTATCAGTAGTTTCTCGACCCGTTATGAGCCTCATATCGACACGACTTATCGAGTTACTGGGGTCTGACGTTTACCACCCCTATACGAGATATGCGACATATCAGACGAAGAGACCGGACTGTACGGTAGTGTTACTGATTGGATTCACAGGAGTGTGAGCAGGCTTGCTTGTTGATCTTCTGATCTATCAATACCCGGGTGTCCGTTACGTTTAGCAGACCGCTTGCGGCTTGTGGGTGTTTGATATGATCATCACTTACTGTCGGCGTATTGACGAGTCTTTAGAGTCCTACATAGGGTTTTCCTGGCTCAAGCGAAACGGAGTAGGAGCACATATGTGATATGTTCAGGACCGAGATTGATACGATATGAGATACCATATTCTATTCTCGCGATATGAGATATCGGTCGGTTATATATGATATAGCCGGGTTATCGGATTAAGTGTTGATTCATATGATATTAGTCGGTTATAGGTAATATAGCCGGATTATTAAATGAAGAGTTGATTTGATAATCTAATTCATAATTATATATTTGATATATTACATTACATTAACTAGTATTAGCTCACTTATGATTTCTTTTCTCACTTTGGATACTTTGATGTATATGTGATATATGTTAAATGTATCAAGCTAGGTTACAGATGCAACTAGGGTTAATGAGGGTTAAACCATGCTAGGGTTATGATTAGGGTTTATAATTTATCATTAAGTAATTCAAATATTGTGGATATTTTTCATGGATGATATTTGTTGAAAGCTTGTAGAAGCTTTAAGGCATCTTTGACTTTGTCCACTCTCTTTGTCTAGCTTAAGATATTTTTTGACCTAACCTTTAACCCTAACTCATGGTTAACTCTCTACAAGGGTTAAGCATGACATGCTTAACCTTTGGTTGCATTTTTAACCTCAACAATAATTCATTCCCTCTTGATAATTTCTTCATCTTCTTCATGAGCTCAAAGAGAAAAGAGTTTTCTAGGGTTTGAGTTTGTGATGAAAACTTGTGAGAATATGAAATCTAATGTGAGCAAAATTCCTACTTCATCATCTTTTACTACTTTCCATTTAGTATAGTGTGTTTTCTTCACTAATTCAATGATTAGTGAAGAGATAGCTTGGGTTAGTGTCTCCTCGACGTAGATCATCTTCTGCCTCGAAGACTTCGAAGCAAGCATGTTCGTTTCTTCATCGGAGCCTCTCTAGAGTCCGGGACTTCTTGATCGCGGCGAAGGGACTACTACACGGAGCTATTGAAGTGAAAGACCAGTCTACAAAGGTTGTATTCCTTGCTCACTTTACTTGCAAAGTCGTTTGCAATTCTATTCCGTCGATTTCTAGTAAACGATTCTATGTTAGGGTTATCTAGAACGGCAAAATTTTGAATTTGGCATGGACGATGCCTCTCGAAATCTTGTTGCCATGCTAGGCAACCCTGCAGTGGGAATAGAGCCATGCTAGAAATTTAGACGGATTTTGTTAATATTACGAAACCGAAATACTCCGAAACTTGAAACGGAAAATTGAAGTTTCTGTCGATTTTAAAAGTTGTTCAAAAAAGTTTTAAACAAGTACAGAGTGATGTATGAGATATATCATGAACATAGTCAAAATTTCAGGGCATTCAAAAAAATTTTGGCCGACCGCATCTACCATGATCTCGGCCAAAACCGAGCCCCCCCCGAAAATTTTTGTGTGCTCCAGAGACTTGGTTTTGATGTTTCAGGTATTGTTTGTTTTTGCTAATTTTGCATGTGATGTAATCTTACACTATAAACAATTCGGATTGTTTCGTATTCATATTTTTAACATTGTTTCGGGTTATTCGCATGTTGTCTATACAAAGTTAAAAAGTTCGATCAAATGTCAAAAGTCCATTTTTCCAAGTTTAACGTATTTGGAAAAACATGCTGTAATTCTATGAACTCTCTTGAAGAATGAAACCCTAACTCGACTTTTTGGACCGCGGAACCACGGTCATATCCTAGGGTTTGCCGTAGTTCCGTGGCGACATGTGCTCCAGAGACTTGGTTTTGATGTTTCAGGTATTGTTTGTTTTTGCTAATTTTGCATGTGATGTAATCTTACACTATAAACAATTCGGATTGTTTCGTATTCATATTTTTAACATTGTTTCGGGTTATTCGCATGTTGTCTATACAAAGTTAAAAAGTTCGATCAAATGTCAAAAGTCCATTTTTCCAAGTTTAACGTATTTGGAAAAACATGCTGTAATTCTATGAACTCTCTTGAAGAATGAAACCCTAACTCGACTTTTTGGACCGCGGAACCACGGTCATATCCTAGGGTTTGCCGTAGTTCCGTGGCGACATGAGTGGGGCTTGGGTCTGCCCTTCTACGGCTGGTGCATAGGTACTGTGGCATATTCTGTGTATTATTAAACTGTGCTCAAGTGTTGAGCTGTCGGGAAATTGCGGGACTTTGATAAATCGATCGAAAAGTTTAACATCGTCCGGATATTATGTGATGGGATACAATATTTGGAATCCACAAGTAGTTATGAGATAACTAGATTGAATTTTATAAATCTAGCAGTTCAGTCTCATTTGATCGGTTGCCACAGGATTTTGATGTGATCAAAAGTCCGTCGCAATCATGTTGTGCACGCGGATACTCGCCGGGTAAACATAATAGATAGCCATGCCCCATTGCCCCGACCAAGTGACTGTAGGAGAACCCCATCGCCAAAAGCATCCGTTCGGGTGCTCGCGGCAGCGGTGTTCCGCCTTAGTGCACTTCGTCGATGGTATCGGGGGGTGCGGCCGTCTACTAAATTTTCCGACGAGCATTTGATCAGGATGTCGGGAATCTTGCTGAATTGCCCGACTAGATATTGAAAAGTTTTTTTGAGATCGAGACTAAAATACGCGGTTTATAATTGTTAGGAATGCGATGTCTAAGGAATTCATTTGGTTAGGCATGAAATCCAAAGTATGTGATACGTTGGGTTTATGATGTCTAAGGTGGTTGCGAATTCCAACTGTTGTTGTTTTTCATTTTCTTTTCTGCGACCGTAAGTGTAATATGTGGTGTACCGCCGGTTTCGGTGCTATATGTCAACGACAATTGGGATACGCTTATTTACTTACGTTGATGACATGTGATATTATGTGTTGCTGTGATATGTTATATTGGATTGTCGTATTTTGAATAGCCGGGTTTTTTTTATGTGAGATGAGAGTTTTTCATTTTCATTCAAGTAAAATTCATTGTATATAATATTCTTTTATTTGGTAACTTCCGGGTTGAGGATGATGTCACCATTGTATATTATTTACTTTTCCGCATTAGGATAGACCGAAGGAGGAGAGCACAAGTAACCGGGTTCTAGAGTCCAGTGGGAGACCATCTTAATGAGTTGAGACCGGGTCTCCTAACTCTAGAATTGGCACGGTTGCTTGCCGCTCTCGTAGGGGCCTAGGGATGTGGTTTTGGCTATTCATCCCGATCGTGGAATCCGTGTTTTATACCGTCTTAATTTAAAACACGGAAATCCTAGTATATCCAATATTTCATATGTTATATTCTGCTGCGATATTCTGTGATGTGATCATTGATTATATTCTGAGATGAATGCCTATATTATATATATGAGATATAGTTACTATTGTTGCTTTCGTTTCATATGTGATGCTTGGGAAGCATAATAAATGGGACTTCATTAATGAGATTAATGAAATAAAAGAAACCTAAAGATGTTGTAGAAACTTGTTTTAAAAACAGGTAGCTCTAGTTCTTGCTTTGCAAAGTGGTATACCTTGTAGAATATCCAGCACCTTATTCGATAAGGAAAGAGCCGAGATCCCTTCACCGGGAGTGGCCACTTTAGCGAAACTAGCAGATGCTACAAACTCAGTTTGTATTTTCATTGCTTTTATAGTTTTTTCTTTGCATAGTGGTATTTGTGAAATATCCTGCACCTTATTCGATTAAGAAAGAGCCGAGATCCCTTCACCAGGAGTGACCTCTTTAGCAAAACTAGTAAAAGCCTCAAAAACACTCCATTTAAAATTCGCTCGATTCTACGACAATATCAAGTTCATTACGCAAAGGGTTTTATTAAAAACCTGTCGTAGCCCTCTGTCATTTCAGATAAGTACTTCATAGTATTCGTGTTACGTTCGTTGGCCTCTGTCAAGGCGTAGTATACGGTAGCTATTTATGCTTACCTGCTTAAGCATATGATGCGATTGAGTTAGGGTAGTCGTGTGATTTTGTTGGCCTCCGTCAAGGGTCGTACGGGTGGGTTTAATTCAATCGAGAAAGGTACGGGTTGAACATGACTAGTGGACTATAGTTTGTTGGCCTCCGTCAAGGTCATAAGACACTAGGGGCAAAACAATTATCGGGAATTTCAAGTGTTGAAATTTACAATGAGATTGCATACCTCCTATGAGATAGTTGGATCCCAATACTCACTTCGAGTAAGTGTTACTCCTGGGAGAGTTATACACATTACAATTACCCGATCAAGTAGGTGTCTAGAAAGGTGTTAATGAGGTTACGCCCCTGGGAAAACGAGGCTTATTTTAATTAGGTCCGTGCGAAAGCATGGGGAACCTCCCTCAAAGTACCGGCACTGGCCTTGTTGGAGATAGTGCCCTCAGAG
Source organism: Agapanthus africanus (assembly GCA_030015575.1). Taxonomy (NCBI): domain Eukaryota; kingdom Viridiplantae; phylum Streptophyta; class Magnoliopsida; order Asparagales; family Amaryllidaceae; genus Agapanthus; species Agapanthus africanus. The sequence goes on along the minus strand of CM057346.1, from coordinate 314,104,674 downwards.
TCAATTATTAGGTCACATGTACGTGATTGCAATGATTGATGGAGGACCTATCCCGGTAGGACAGTCTTACTCGAGATGATAGTATGCTATCTGGTTTACCTTTATCATCGTGTACTGCTTTAGGTGACCTGACAAGTCGCTATTACACGTTGATAGAGCCCCTAGGATTCTTGTTTGACCACCAGCAGTATGAGGGCGATCATATAAGTGGGAGCTGGGGGTCTATAAGCATATCCTTAAAAGGTCCCTAGTCGTGAGAGTTTCGAGACAGGGCATCGATTCTCCAGAGTAGACTAATGTATACAGTCGAGACCCCGACGAGGGGCGGTGGCCGGTCTCACAAGCCACTGGTGTCAGTTGGATCACCTAAGATGTATACAGGTGCTCATTGGGTTATGAGTACACCGGACAGGACTCGCCGGGAACATGCTAGTTGGTCATATACCAGACGTCAGATGGCAGTTCCCTGGTGACATGTGTGCAGGTTAGTTCATCGACCTAGGGATCGTCATTTGTCTCGTGTGAGTTCCCACTGTACTTTGATTACTACCCTACCACGGCTCAAAGGAGTCCTGCAAACAGGTTTTAGTTGGGTACAGTCCCGAGCCACATGGAGGCAATGAGCGTATCTTCAGGGGTTCGTCTCTCCCGGTATTAGGGGTGAGGTCGTGCTGTGTCTAGGAGAGCCATTACACGAAGCCCTCGGCCGAGGCAAGGAGATTTACTGGTAGGTATTCCAGTAGTATCTCAGGGTGTTCTGGGCTACACTCCGACACGACTTGTACCGCTTTTGGGGGTCTGACTTTTACCAACCCCCTAGGCCCGCCATGCGATGCTCATAGACGAACGGACCGGACTGTACGGATATTGTCACTGACAGGCTCAGTAGGGTGTCAGGCTTAGTTCGCTCACAGACGTCCCTTTTAGTCAATACCCGGTAGCCCGTTACGTATTGGCTTATACCTCTGACGTGCTAGTGGTTAAATCCACAACCAAGGTGTTGACGAGTCTTTAGAGTCCCCCACATTCTGTTACTCAGCTTTCGGGCGAAAGGTTGTAGAGGCCGTATGGAGATATGGCAAGGTCCGATCAGATACGTGCGGTATTGCACGGATCAGGATCGGACAGTCTGTACTATAGGCCGTATGGTTATATGGCAGGGTTCGATCAGATACGTGCGGTATTGCACGGATCAGGATCGGACGGATAATACTAGCCGGCTTTGGTATAAGCCGGATCCTAGTATAGTACAGTGTAGATTTTGTCTCATTGCATTTGTATTTCGGTCGGATTACAAATGCGGGTGTGTATGCACAGTATCGGGGTTTTCCTGTAATTTATCACGGGACCAGTTTTCTGGAGTTGCCAGTTTGCTTTCCGTTTCGGCCAATTTCCATTGTTCCGTTCATTGGCCGAAGATTGGTGGAGGAGGGTTTATTTGCATTGTTGCAAATAGGCATTAGTGGAGGGGGTTCTTTGCATCTTGTTGCATCATGATGGCTTTCATGTGGTGCACCATCCATTGACCTTGACTTCTTGACTTCTTCTTGATGGCTTGACTTTTTGAAGTCATCATGCTTGATGATGGGTTATGATATGGTTGTGGAGTGTTGGTTTTAGTTTGTTATCATGTTTTTGCATGATAGTTTTTCTCCCTCTCTCTCTTGCATTATGAGGTTGATTTATCTTTTGATACACTATCTTCACTCTCATTCTCTCCTCCCCTTCTAGTTATGGCCGGCCAAGCTTGGAGGAGGGGTTGCCCATTTTTGTAGTGGGGATTTTTGCTCTCTTGATGTTAGAAAAATCCCCAAGTTCCTCCACATTGTTCTTGTATCATCCCTCCACCTAAAATGGCATCTCCATGAACCCCAAAGTGAGACTTGAGGACTACATATTCTACAGCGAACCTTGGGCACGTCGAGTAGCCGGCTTCGTGCCCGAGTTGCCTCGGCATTGAGGTGGGAGCCCGTAAAAGAAGTAGGCGATGTGGTGCACTTCCGGCGACGAGGAGGAGACGGGACATTCCGCAGGAGATCGGGACGATGATGAGAAGACCGGAGGACTTGGATCGTCGGTATATCTCTCTTCCCTTTCTTGTTGTTAGCTAGGACTAGTTAATGGTTCGATCCGGGTATTAGTGCGCGGCGGTTTGCCAGTTCAAGAAAATTTAAAGTTTATCACCGCTTCCGCATTTGGCCGTCGGATTGACGGCCGGGGCGCCGCCGTGCACTTACAGTGGTATCAGAGCCTCGCCATTAACTTAGTCCAGCTTTCCTTAATGTGTTTTACAATTCTGATCGAAGAAATGTTCCGAAAACCCAATATCACCCACGACAGTTTTCAGTTGTTTTTTTTCAGTCTCGAAAATTTTTTCAGGTTGTATAAAAGTACTGTACAGGAAGTTATAAGGCTTCTGGAAAAATTCGGGTCATTGATCCATCATGGGGAGCGCGGAACCGCGGCCAAAACCCACCTTGGGCCGCGGTTCCGCCGCAGTATGTAAAGATCAATGGGCCAAATTTCTCCAGTGGGCTTCTGGGGTGATTTTAGGGGTTTTGGAATATTAATATTAGGCCCAGAGTTTCTTGATGTGCTGCAGTAATGTTTTGGGGCCCACTTGTTAAAATTTGATTGATCGGATATTTTAAACACATTGTTTCACAGTATTTACATTATATCTGCGACCATGAATGTCACTCGATCGGTAAATCCGGTCTAACTGCTATAGCCCGGTTAGACGGATTTGCGAACGTGACTTTCACGTTGATGTTCTGTTTTTGCTGTGTTGTTGCGGATCGGTCGTGGGGATAGCCTGGTTGCAATGCTAGTACAGTTGTGGTTGTATTATGTACATTTGATATTGCGGGGCGAGCGTCCGACATGTGGACTGCCGTCACTGCCTGTTTGTATTATTATTTTGGGGCACGACCTGGTTGCGGTCGATGTACCCGTTGTATGTATATTTTACTTTCTGTACTAGGATTGCCCCGCGGAGGGGTGCACGGATAGCCGGGTTCTAGAGGGCAACAAGCCCGCATCTCATGGCATTGAGAGGGAGGGGGCTTCACTCTAGGATTGGCGGGCTATTCGCCGCACTCGCAGGGGGTACAGGTTGACCCAGGAGGGGTGCCCAAGTTACCGGATTCCGTGAAGTGCCGGGTGGTCCATTCACGTCGCTGAAGGGGGCTGCCTCGCTTCAGGTTTTGGCGGGTAACTTGCCGCGCCCGTAGGGGTCTAGGTTTTCATTGCACAGGCTATCCACACGACCAGGGGAACGTCGGGTTTCAGCGGCTCTGTGAAACCCGGGGATCCCAGATATCTGTATTGTTTCTGTGATGCTGTACATATCTGTGATGTTGCATTTTATTCACGCCTTGAGCGAATATAATATATTGGTATATATATTAGTAGATGTTGTATATGTTTTGCATCCGCGCTAGTCCAGTCCCCGCTCTGTCGTTAGTTAGCTAACCTAACGGGTAATGACGGGACCCAGTGGCGAATGCGGATGGCATATACGTACATCGGTATATTTTCGTTCTTTTTGGTGTGATCAATTGATGGGACTGCATTGATTCGGATCAATGCAAGTTAAAAACAAACCTAATCTGATGTTGTTGGAACAATTTTCAAAAAGCTGATATTGCAAGGACGTTCACTTTTGTTTTGCATCGCGGTATTCATTTAGAATATCCTGCTCCTCAGTCGACGAGGCAAGGGCCGAGATCCCTTCACCGGGAGTGACCCCTTGGACAAAAAGTTTGCGTCAGGGCATTAACTTCATTATAGCCGATTACTTTTGCTTTGCATCGTGGTATTCAGTTGGAATATCCTGCACCCCATTCTACGGGGAAAGAGCCGAGATCCCTTCACCGGGAGTGACCTCTTTAGCAACGGTTTTCGTCACTATATTTTTAAAAGCTATCAGTTCCTTCAACGATATCAAGTTCTTTACGTTAAAGGTTTTCGCCAGAAACCATTCGTAGCCCTCCGTCGTTTCAGACGGGTAGCACGTAGTATTCATGCTGTGTTTGTTGACCTTCGTCAAGGTATAGTGTATGGTAGCTGCTTGTTACCTTTCTGCTGCATAGATAGATGCGTTGGTTTGGGACAGTCGTATAGCCTTGTTGGCCTTCGTCAAGGGCTTGTACGGGTGGATTCAAATTAACCTGGATAATGACGGGTAGAACTTGACATGTGACTTATGATTTGTTGACCTTCGCCAAGTTCATAAGAGCATGGGGCAGAAATCACATCGGGAGTTTCAAAAGAACTGAAACTTGCCAGATATGCGCATACCTTCTGGAGTGTGATGACGTGAGCGGATTCCGTCACGTTATCATGCGATGATAGTTGGATCCCGATTCCCACTGATGAGTTAGTTTACTCCTCGGGTGACCCCGACTAATTCTTCTTTCAGGTTTGGAGGAGAATTTGAGGTACAGTGGGAGGATTCCAGATTAGATAAATTGGCAACCATTCTGATCTAGATTAGAGTGCACGCTGAGTGTTTCTTTTCTCTCTCTCTTCGGCAGCGACCATTGACCCGACCCTAAGACTATGACTCAGTGACCAAGTTGACCGAACCTTCTTGACACCGGCCTTTTGGATTGTCAGAGTTGCAAACCTCATTGCCACTCCTACTTTTACCCTTTTCTCCAGAACACCCCGTATTACTACGAACGTCCACTTCCATTGGACAAAACCATCGTATGGTTAGATACGAACTCGAAAGAATTTATTCGAGGATGGTTTCAGGTTCTGGAGAAAACGGATAGGGTTATTCAGTTGCCTTTTCCTTTTACCTTCTCTCAAGTTGTGGGTACTCCTTGGTTTAGGAGATAGTACACCTATTACGCAAATTGGATAGTCTTCTTCCAAACCTTAGGCTGGTGCCGACCGGTAGGGAATGAAGGAAACCAATTAGCATAACGATGGTGTGCAGAAGGTATTAAGTTAAGACAAAGCAAGGGATTAGTAAGAGGGCAAAGTAAATTGCAACAGATATTCACGACCAAACCAGGTATTTCATTACCACTCCCAAATCACCTTTGTATTTCTCCAGAACACTCCGTATCACTACGAAGATCCACAGTTTATTGGATACTCCATCGTATGGTTATATACGAACTCGAAAGGAACTTGTTCCAGTTCGGGGATGGATTCTGGTTCAGGAGAAATAGGAATAAGGTTTATTCAGGTGCTCTTTATCTTCACCTTCTCTCGCATTGCGAGTGTTCCTAGGATTAGGACAGTACACCCATTATGCTTATTGGATAGTCTTCTTCCAAACCATAGGCTGGTGCCGAACGGTAGGGAAGGAAGAAAACCATTTGGCCTAAAGGGGTGTGCAGAAGGTAATGACTAAAGACATATAAAGGGATTTGGAGAGGTGGCAAAGAATTATACGGTTACAGTCGTGAATCTGGAAGAGACATTACTAGGAATACCAGGATACCCCATCGAAACATTTCGATGTTTCAGTTTCACTGTGTAATGTTAAGAGAAAACTGATTTCCCGATTAGATACCTACTCCAGGGTATGTATTTACCAGGTATGATTCTCACATCTGTATGGTTTTACAATTGATGAGTGGGAGTAGGTTATTGGGAATTGGGTGATCGTCCTCATTATATCGGGATTCGTTGTAATCAGTGATATTTGAGGAAGTCTGCGGAATCGGCCCTCGGCCCCGGCAGTATGGGTCGGCCCGTATCCATCTCTCGACTCTGGTCGGTATCCTCCGGATAACCGCCAGGTCCAACCAATCACCGGTAGGTAGTAGTCCCTCTGTCAGGCTCACCGTCTGTATGCACATCATCCCTTTCTTGCCCCGGGGTACCATACCGGGTCCACCATGTACCCGCAATCGGCCTCATCAAGCTCCTCGAATCGGGTTCACATGTCACACATCTCAGAACCGAGAAAACGCATGGTGGACAAACTGAAATATCATATCAAGAAAAACCGGGGTTTCAAAACAGTGCATACTTTCTTAAAATAATACCACGGTTCTCAAATCCAGAAATCACATAAATCCAAAACTCACTGCGTAAATCCATGCAATGTGTCGTATACTGCATAAAATCGTACCATGCGTAAAAGGGGAAAACCGCTCTTTTAAATGGATCCAGTTGAAAATATTTCATGCGGTCCCGAATTTTCCAAAATCAAAGTCAGCATCATCTATGTATGTGCAAGAGTATGTTTGTAGGCATGGATGTATAAGTGGTATATACGCAAGAATGAGTGTACAATATGTATATGTGCCAATATGGATGTACAAGTGGTATATACGCAAGCATGAGTGTACAATATGCATATGTGCCAATATGGATATACAAGTGGTATATACGCAAGCATGAGTGTACAATATGTATATGTGCCAATATGGATGTACAAGTGGTATATACGCAAGCATGAGTGTACAATATGTATATGTGCCAATATGTAACATAATCATGTCTAATCATCAATGATGAGATCATCCAAATGATGTATGGTTCGTTGCAATCCTGTCATGGCAATCACTAACGGTGTGGGTGTAGGGTTCCTAGGCACACTAATGAGGTTCTACAACTGATCAACCATACCAAAATCAAATTTTTTCATGTGCTAAAGAACCCTATACTAGATCGTTAACTACAGGTAAGGCGAAATAAGCAAGTAAACTACTTTAGCTACAAGTGAAAGTGACTACAACCTTTGTAGATCCGGTCCTCCACTTCTCTAGCTCCGTGTTGACGTCCCTCCGCTGCGATCATCGGAATCCCAGACTCTAGCGTCGGTTTCATCGGAAAAATGGGCGGGCTAGGTCGTTGACTTCGATGCCGAAGATGATCTACGTCGAGGCGACTCAAACTCAAGCTCCACCTTCACTAGGTCATGAAATTTGTGAAGATAACACACTCTACTACATGGCAAGTGGTAGAGGATGAAGAAATAGGAAGTGGGTTCACTTTGGATTTGGATTTCTCACTTGGAATCATCACTTAGAAATTTCGAGCAATGGTTTCTTCTCCTCATGAAGAAGAAAAAGAAGAATGAAAATGAATAAATGAATTATCTCCAAAAAGAAAATCAAGTGATGGTTATCATAATGCAACCATGGGTGAGTTTAACTAGTGTAGAGACTAAACTAGTGTTTAGGTGAATGGTTAGGTTTAGGAAAGAAACAAAATGGTCAAAGCTTCATGAAGCTTCAAGTAAAATACAAAAGAAGCCACCATTTTATTTCTTGCCCAAAAAATAAATGAATAAAATAAATAATTAAGAAAAGATAACAAAACCCTAACCATTAACCTAAACATGGTTTAAATCAAACATACACCCAAGTTAGCATGTATCATTAAACATGATACAATCAAGTGCACAAAAATATATCACATATACTACTTGTGCACATCAAGTGAGAAAATCAATCTTAAGTGAACAAATACTAGTTAATGTAAAGTAATATATCAAATATATAATTATACATTAAATCATTAAATCAACACTTGATTTAATGATCCGGTCATATTGCATATAGCCGACTAATATCAAGTGTATCAATGTATCAAATCAACACTTGATTCGGTAACCCGGCTATATCTTATATAACCGTCCGATGATACAAATCGCGGGAATAGAATTCAGTATCACATACTGTTATTATTCTCGGTCCCGCACATATCTCATATGCGCTCCTATTTCGTTTTGCTTGAGCCAGGAAACCTCTGTGTAGGACTCTAAAGACTCGTCAATATGCCGGCAGCAGGTGATGATCAAATCAAACACCCACAAGCCGCAAGCGGTCTGCTAAACGTAACGGCCACCAGGGTATTGAGCGATCAGAAGATCAACGAGCAAGCCCGCTCACACTCCTGTGAATCCAACCAGTAACACTTACCGTACACTCTGGTCTGTTCGTCTGATATGTCACATATCTCGCCTAGGGGTGGTAAACGTCAGACCCCAGTAGCTCGATAAGTCATGCCGATATAAGGTCCATAACAAGCGTGAAACTACTGATAACTCTTACCAGTATATCACAGCAACCCTGGCCAGGGATTTCCAGTTATGGCCAGTCGAGCATAGCGCAACATTAACCCCTAATACCGAGAGAGACGAATCCCCTCCTATCGCTCATTGCCTCCATGTGAATCGGGACTGTACCTAAAAACCACCTGTTTGCACGACTCAGTAGAGCCGTGGTAGGGTGGAAATCAAAGCACAGTGGGAGACACACAAGACTCTATGACGATCTCGGGTCAACAGACTAAGCTGTACCAGTGTCACCAGAGAACTGCCATCTGACGTGAGGTATAATACCATCTGGGAGTTCTCGGCGAGTCCGTTCAGTGTACCCAGTCTCCACTGAGCACCCGGATACCATCTCTGATGTCAAATACCAATGGATATGGGATCATCCATCGCCCATCACATGGGTCGAGAAGATATACGCTAGTTTACTCTAGAATATCGATGCCCAGTCTCGATATTCCCGCGACTAGGAACATTGAAGGATGTACTCATGGACTACCCAGGCCTCACTAGTATGATCTACATCATAGTCCTGGAAGTCGAGTACATATCCTAAGGGCTTTATCAACATGTAACAGAGAGACAGAAAGTATACATGTTAAGATAAAGAGCAACCAGATAGCGTACTATCATGTCGAGCAAGAAAGTCCTACCTATATATGTCGCAGCATCTACTACAATACACATCCTATGTACAGTAATGGCCTCTAGGGCATACATATAACTAACAATCTCCCACTTGCACTAGGGCCATCTATAGCAGCGGTTGCAGTATCACATACTTAACCATCCCATATAAGTCTCTCTATGAGAAAAGGCCTTTGTGAGTGGATCCGCCGTGTTGTCCTCTGAGTCTACTCTCCTAACCTCGATCACCCTGGAGATCAACTATCTCCATGATCAGGTGATGCTGCCTCAGAATATGTCTGGGTCACTGATAGGACTGGGGTTCCTGGGCCAAAGCCACACTTCCATTGTCACACAATGGTAGGAACCTAGTTCATCTCATGAACTAATATACACCCAAACTGCCTCTATGGTAGTATCTTTAATAGCGATGTTACCAGCCTTTATCGTCTAGTCTGCCACGGTATCTTGCATGGAACACTTCCAACATGCCATCCCTCAACTAAGGGTAAAGACAATGCCTGCGACTGACATTCAGTCGTCCTTATCATCCTGTAACCTTTCCAGTGATTCTCCCCAGGATCAACTGATACCATCTCACTACAACCAGTGAGAATCCTAACATCCATTTAGATCTATCTCATAGATCCAAAACCCAGGATTTAGGAGGTATCACTTTGATCCTATATGGAGAATCCATGTGATAAGAGGAGATTGACCGTACGTAGCATAGGAAACTCTTTTCCTATCAAGAGTATGTCATCCACGTACTCTACGAGGATCATCACCATACTCCATACTACCTTTTTGTACATACAAGGTTCATCTACCATTTTGATGAAGTCAAACTCTTTGACTACCACATCAAAACAGATGTTCCAACTCCGCGATGCTTGCTTTATCCTGTAAAGCAACTTGCATACGTTTCCGCTGCTCCCACTGTTTACGAAGCCCTCTGGCTGTGTACTTATAAACGTTCTCTTCTAAATCATTATTTAGAAAAGC